>OV884058.1:98045804-100545804 GCA_930367215.1 Pollenia angustigena
CGCAGCATATTACAAAGCATTTACTTCAACAGATCGGAAAATATTAGTAGTCAACCGAATATATATGTATTTTTTGGTTGTCGTAATAAAAACAAAGATTTTCATTTTCAAAAGGATCTGACAAAATGGCAAGAGGAAAAATACATTTGCTTGTATTGCGCATTTTCTAGGGACCAGAATAATAAAATATATGTCCAGCACTTAATAGAAGAAAATATGAATATCTTAAAACCATTAATTTTGGAAAAGAACGCATATATTTTAATATCCGGTTCGTCAAAGAATATGCCAAAATCTGTTAAAGAAGCTTTTAAAAAAGTTTTGGACAATGATGATGTTCTAATAGAAAAATTAATAAAATCAAAAAGATATCAAGAAGAAACTTGGTCTTGAAAATATATCTTTTTTATATAAAATTATATAAACAATAAATAAAGTTAAGCTAAGAATTTAATAATCTTCAAATAATTTTTCTGCTGGTGTGCGGCAAAAAGGACAAAATCCTTTTTGTAGTACTTGTAATTCAAAGTCCTCTGCATAAAAAACCTGTAAATATATGTATTGTATTTTTAGTACTGAATTGTGTAGTTTAATTAGAAAAAAATTACCAATAAACACTCCGGGCAATACGTTATTTGAAGGTCTGGTAAAATGTTGCGATAAAATATAAATTTACTATTTGTTTTCGAACGACGCTTTAATATTATTACATTATTTGGATATATAGAACGTAAGGCATTTCGATCTAAACTTAAAGGTAAGGCACTTGCAGTATCCTAATTATTATTAAAAAAAAAAAGGATCAATTAGTTTTTTTATTCTTATCTCGTACAAAACTTACCTCGTTAAAAGGATCTTGATCTTCATTTGTTTTAGGGGGAGCCAGTAGCAGTCTTTCAGCTTCACTGTCTGTAATATCCATTTCCGGATAAAATTGTACTAAAGGTAATATTTCTAAAAAAAAATATGTATTATTAATATTTCTTATTTTTATTTTTTAGTTATACCGAATGATATGAACGAAAATATATAATCCTGCCTACACGTGGGACATGCATTTCCATTTAAATGCTGGCTATAGTTCGAGCACTTATAACACAAAGGCAGCAATTCTTCAGGATCATTAAAACCACTTTTGCAGGCTTTACTATTTAAATAATTAATCTGAAACAATGCGAAAATTCCAAGTAAATTATAACTCACTTTTGTTTTTAATATAAATATACATACATCAATTTGTTCCTGAACTCCGGAGGGAGGCTTGAGAGATTGAAGTCTCTTGTTGACTACCAAACAAAGTTTGTTGGCTTGCAGAAATTTGGCCTGTTTAGCCAGAGTAAAGAGAATGGCACTAAAACAAGATTCTTAATAATAGATTTTAAAAATATTACAAATTACTTACAACGTGCTTATTCCCTTGGGAGCTCCTTTATATTCTACCTCATTTAATATAAATCTTGAAACATTAAAAAGGCTTACTGGTGAGTAAGTTGTGAATGGTTCTTTCATATAATTGTATATTACGCTGTAAGCGTAATATATTTTAGCTATACGCAGATGGGCATGATATTCCTTCAAATGAAAATCTATTGGATTTTGTACTCTATGGAGTTGTAAAAAATATTTATCATATTAAATTATTCGAATTTGAATATGTTAACGTACTCTTTCTCATAATATATATCCAAATATTGCTTGGATAAAAGCCAATAAAAATAACTTGCATCTAAATAACGTTCTTCTTCTATAGCGGAATTGCTTAGTTGTTTTAATAAACGATTTGCATCTTTTATACGTCCAGCCTTTAAATAAGCTGAAAGGAGTTTTTTTTTAGAAATATTCGAGTTATATTTGAAAAAAAGTTTAACCTTCATGAGCTTCTATAAACTGGTCATTTTCTGCCAAATATTGGGCATGTTGATAGTGCACTTGTGGTAGTATATCCGACATTTCGGCAGCCAAACGAAATGCTTCCGACCAATCATGTGCTTCTACATGTAATTGTACTACTTCAGCTTCATTTCCCAATTTTTTAAATACTTCTGCTGCCAAAGGTAACGCTTTTAACCGCTTCAAATTAAATGCTACCAATTCTATAGATTCTTTTTCGCTCAGACTTAAACGCCTCCCTATATCGTAAAGGCTTTTAAAAAAAATTGTGATTTACAAAAAAGTAACTTATGTATGCATATTTACACATCAGCCCATCCTTGTTCAGATACTATTTCAATGGCTTTCTGGTGCTCTCCGACACTTAGCAATAATTCTGCAGCAGCTCTTGGCTCCTTTACAGAATAAGCCCACTCAGCTCTTTTACGTACCAAATTTTTCTTTTCTTCTAGACTACCATCTCGTATGAACTCTTGAGCTAAATCAAACATTCTTAAATCGGAATACATTTCCAGAGCCTTTAAGCTTAAAGAACATTTTTCGAAAAATCTAGCAGCTTCTTTGTGTTTACCAGAATAGGCACATATTTCAGCCTGTAAAACCTCTTTAGGCTCTTGACCACGTTTTTGTTTTTCCATTAAATCTCTTATTAATTGTAGCCAAGGTAAATTTCTTATTTTTACATAGGCATCGCGGGCAATATTTAGATGTAAAGCATCTAATGCAGATTTAGCTAAACCCTCCCAGTCGGCGTTAGTAACACCCAAGCAGGCAACTTGATAAGCTTCCCTATAAACAATGAATTTTATTATTGCATGCAGTGTTTTTGAAATTTTTTAATATTCTCAAAACATACTCAAATAGACCAGCTTCTATAAACTGCCACATTGTGGCTCCTAAAGCCAACGGTACATTATGCATTACGTTACCCCTTAAACAAAATGCTGTAGCTCCACATAAACCCACTACGACACCTATCATTTGCTGAGGGGCTCTTGGTGGCAAATTACCTACTCTAACGGACAGACCACCAGTTGTATGTGTGTAACATAACATTGAATTTAAATGGGTATTCCAAGTTACGGAATTTACTCCAGTATCTTGATAAAGTAGTGTATCATTGTAAATGTCTCTTACGACCAAACGACCTCCATCATCAACCACAGCAATTTTAGTGCGATTTGCATTAACATCTAGGCAACGAACTGCTGATACAGCCGAAGTAATTAGCAAAGGCAAAGCATTATCCAAAAAGATGCGATAAACCTGAAAAAAATTATGAAAAAAATCATCACATTCGGAACCTTCTTGCCCAAAATATCGAGCTAAATAGGTGCATATCGTACGTGGCATAAAACGGAGGTGATTTTGTGTTGAATTTAAACTACATACTTCAAAATATTCATTTTGAGATAATCAATTAAAACAGGAGGCTTATTTTGAATTGCGATGCGAAAATCAATGCGATGCGCAAATGAAATGCGATGCGAAAGAAAATTGGTATTCTGTTAGACTTTCGCAATCGCATTCGCAATTTATTTCAAATCGTGGCAACGCTGCTCAAATGTACGTCAGTGTCAATAAACGTCAAATTAAAAATAAATAAATTGTTTGTTTGGCTGTGAAAATTGTTTAAACAATTTATTTAGGACATTCTGTAATAAAAACAAATAATAAAAATGCATTTTGTGGCACTGTGGTTCGACGACGCAGAAAATGAAAATGTTTTATGTGTACTTTAAAATCGGCCGAAACCTATTAAAATTTAAGCTAAAGTCAAATGTTTTTGAACTGGTTTATATATTTTATACAATTTCCATCCTGCAGCTTCTTTAATAGGTGGTCCATTGATATTTAGTTCTTCAGTTAACGTGTGCCACAAAGTATTTGCCGACTGACGTGCATTTGGTGTTTTCAAATGGCCTCTTGCCAATTGGATGTGCTTATTCATATATTCTATTATTATTTCAAATTGACGCGGTTTGGTGGTCTTATTGCTTACTTCTCTGAATTAAATAATAAATATGTATATGATGAATAAATAAATAAAATATTATCTTTCACTAACATGTTTGTACTTTGCGAATGCTATTTTGTTGTCGAATAAATTTTGCGAATTTGACATTTGTTTTTGCAATGTAGAATACCGACTTGTCACCTTTTCGCATTTGAAATGCGATTAAAAAAAAAAACTTTCCGAATATCGCAATACAGAATAGCAATTGTTCGCATTTATGCATTTTCGCATCGCATTGATTTTCGCATCGCAATTCAGAATAAGCCTCCAGTTTTGCTTATTATTGATAATAACTAATCCAAGTAAGTGATATGTTCAGATCTCGTATATTATGGATAATAACAAATACAAGTGATATGTTCAGATTTCGTAGAGGGTCAACCAAATTTTATTTGAAGTTGTCTAAGAAGACACTTTTTACAATAGTTCCTTAGCAATACTCAAATATGGTACATGAAGTAAACCTCTGCACTTGTAGCATTAAAATCTAAAGAACACGTTATATAAATACCAGATTCGTTTATTACATTAGCGAAATAGTATTTTGTTATTCATAACGTCGTCTGGCCTGACTATAAACAGATTTTTAATGGCAAAGATTGTTATAAAATGAGTGGTAATCTTTGCAGATACACTGCTTTAATGTTTGCAGGCTTTTATATTTTGGTTCATCGATTTTAAGTCGAGATTGATACAAGCTAATCCCCGCGAAGCTTGACGCTTGTCTGCAGGAAAGAAACCAGAGTCTCTGGCGGGAATCGAACCCGCAACCCCGCGTTTGATAGACTAGCTCACTACTAGCTATCCTACCGGGGCTCATCAGTTCACAACTATCGGTGTTTTTTTTTTTTTTTAATTTATTTTTTATTATTGAATCTTTCTTATCGAAATTTACAATATGTATTCAAATCTTAATTCTACTTGTTGTTTATTAGTTGTTACCAGTGTAACTACTAACTGCTGTATTCAAATTTTAAAAATGTCTTCTAGTTAGGCTCAAAGTATCGGTTCTTTTTAGCCTCTGGTGACCTTCGAACAGAAAGCAGACTATCGGTGTGTATTGGTCTAGCCTGCCTCATGCGACTATCATAATCAAGTAGAGAGTACATTGGAGCTGTACAATACCAGTTTGAACACATAACACTCTTTGTTTATAGAAGAAAGCTTAGTATTAGGTTTTTTATAAATAAACAAAAAAAAAAAAATTCTTTTAACACATAGCACTTGTTGCGGGAATATTTGTATATAACTTCTAAACCCATTAAGGTATCGCAAACCCGCTAAGTAGATGTATGCATGACCAATAGAGATTCGCAATGGTGCAATAAAAAATAATTCTCAAAATAACACATAGCACTTCTTGCAGGCTAGACGACGATAAGTATTTAAATAATTATAAAAATCATTAAATATTGTGTTATTAAAGTTTTTCTTGGGATTCAAAAAATTAATTAACAAGGTTTCGTTTAAATGTGCTAAATTCCCATTTCATACTATTGATAATTGAATTGTGTTATAATTATCTTAAATATTAAACAATTCATAACAATCATCCCCTACTGCTCAAATACAAATAAATGTATCATCTTATTATGTTGGTATTACGATTATATTTGGTCCAAACTTATTTTATAGCAATTTTATTGGAATCGGTCCATATTTGACAATAGCTCCCATACAAATTCTACTCTCGAAAATAGCTTTTTGTGCTATAACTTCCTTATAAATGTAGGTATTGACATACAATTTGCCAACAATAACTTTTATTATAGCTTCTATGTCATGCTTCCTAATAACCTATCTGCAAAAATTTCAAACTTGATCTTTTATGGATTTTTATTCCCTATATTATAACGCATATCGTTAACTTAATACGAAAAGGCCCTAACTCATGTTTTTCATAGTTTACAGGAGAAGGAAAAAACTAAATAAAAAAAGATGCAATATTGATACAAAATTTGTTTAAACGCAATTTTTATTAAAAACACTTTACAAATTTAGTGTTATATTAGTTTTATTAATTTTTTTTAATTTTTATTTATTAATATGAGTAAGGGCTTTTTGTTGTTGTATTTTCTGAAAAAAAAATGAGTTGGGGCTTTTTTTTAACGAGAACAAAAAGTAATTTAAAAGAAATTCATGTTTTAGACAAAGAAACAAGGAAATTAAAAAAATTATAATCATATTACATTGAAAAGTAATAAAATCTTCATAATATATTAGTTTTTATATGGTAACTTTTCATAAAAGTGATGGCAGTCTTTGGGCAGCAACTTCTTTAAATCTTGCAAGTGGGTCGCCACTACTTCGACCTGAAGTTGAATCAACCCCCATATTCATAGAAAATATTTGTGATTTACAAAAGGTTTATTGAACAAATTTCCTATGAAAACTTGTTCAATAAACCTTTCATAAATCAAAAATATTTTTTATTAATACGGGCAAGGTATATTTATAGCAGGTAGCCGCGAGATTACAACAATTGTACAATAAAACAAACAACAGGGCTTTTTATTGTTGTTATGTGATACAAACTGTCAAACAGCAAAGGGGTTGATAAGAGACAAAAAAGACAAAAGATAAAGACGAAAAACTTGTTTACTTGTTTTCTATACAACATTTGACAGTTCGTATCACAAAACAAGCAAATAAAAAATAAACAGCTGGCTTTCCGAGACTACCTGCTATAAATATACCTTGAATACGGGGGTAAATTTATAACGGCATTTTAAAACTCACTACCACACATAAATGCTAAGGCGTATATAACAGGTGGGAGCACTAAAACAGCTGACTGCCATTTAATGCTCTATGCAGAATCAAAGGTAATAAATAAAATAAAAGCAGCACATCGCGCAAAGCAAACACTAAACAACAACAGAGATTATAAAAATTGATTCTTTGTTGCTGTTTCCTCAGCAAAAATGAGTTAGGGCTTTTTTCTTTAGAAAATTGTAAGAGATGAGTTAGGGCTTTTTGTTTTTAGGCTATAACTTCGGTATTTTTTTCCGAATTCATCTGAGTTTTTTTCGAGAATGTGTATCTAGTAATGGTCTATCGAAATATGTAAAAATATCGATTTCGAAAAATTATGAGTTAGGGCCTTTTCGTATTAAGTTAACGATATGTGTACAAAATTTTGAACATGCAATATTACAAATGAAAGTTTTTGCACCTAGAGCACCGTTACGCACTAAAAAAAGAGAAAAATTAATCATCAAAAATCACGATAAAAGTTTAATTTTGTTGCATAGCGTAATTTAAACAAACATTAAGTACTTTTTTTGCTTAAACCAGTAAAAGAAACTAAAACTGTTATTAGGTGCGATCCCGTACTTTTTGGGTAAAGTTCGGTAAAATGAGAGTAAACAAAAATTTCTCTCACTAACCCTGCGGCCACACGTTCAAGTTGTTCTTGATAGTCTTTTACATATACTGCTTGTCAAAATTTACATAAATTGAAAGTTGTGACGTAGGCTGCACTCAATTTGTGAGCAATTTACTTCCAAGGTGTCAACAACAGAGACAAACGTGTACTCAGCTGTTAAATTGAAAGTAAATTGCCAAACAAATGGAAAGGTGAAATTGAAAGCCTTCTCGTGGTCAATTTAAAAAGTGTGAGTGTGTTAGTAAAAAACTGAGAGTGTATTGCAAATTGAAAGGAATTGAAAGGCAAAACTTGATCGTGTGGCCACCAAGTAATAGACAAAAATGTGCAAAAGTACGGGAACAATAAAAACCAAATTTCTACCCCAAAAGCAAACGTTACAATGAAAACGTTCAAATAAATACATAAATGACACATTAGCATGTACAAAAGTAAAATTTAAGCATGTACCTAAATTTTTTAACATTTTCTTTTGTTTATTTTGTTAATATTTGTTATTTTAATTATTTTGGTTATACTTGTTTGTAGTTTTTTATTGTTTATTTTTTGTCACGGCTAATTGTTTAACAATTTTCCCAATCAGCCCAAAGAAAAAGTACGTGCTACTTCGTGCGGGAAGAAGAAGAATATTTTTCTCTTAAAATCTCACTGTACCAAACTTTGAGTACGGGAACAGTTTTCGATAAGATTGGGATCCCGCGGGCTCCCAACTTTGAGTACGGGATCACACCTATTATTAAATGTATATAATATTCATACATATGTATAAAAAAATTGTTATTTATTTATGCTAATAAGTACTGCTAATGGGTTATTTGGTTTCAGATTTTTACAATTCCAAATAACCTAAGCAGTTTTGCCAATTTAGCCATTTAGTGGTTAGATTTAGCCATTTTTCACCCTGTTTAGCCATTAAAAAATTAATTTAGCCATTAGCCATTTTTCAACTTGTTTAGCCATACAATTTTTTTTGCCGTTTTTCTTTTAAAAGAATAATTTTTATTTTATTATAAGTAAAATAAACATTTTGAACAATTAAAACGCCTTAAATTTAAATCACAACTTTTACAAATGTTGGAAATCACTATAAACTATGACGCTGAAACATCTTTCAAAATAAAGGAACAGTATTCCACTGTTAAATTTATAAAATGGATCAACACAAACATCGCTGTTTCTTTCTGGTTGCAAGTTTTTCAATAAAGGGATGCAGGCGGTAACAATTGTTTTAGAAATTTTAGAATGATGTAATGCTGAAGTAGAAAGGGGGTTTAGCCAAGTAAACATCGTTAAAAGTAATTTGAGAAATAAGTTACATTAAGCAACCGGTAATTCGATTTTATCAATTAGGTAAATATTTTTACCATAACAATACAATATTTATACCACCACCACAATAGTGGAGATGGAATTATGCGTTTGCGCTGATGCCTGTAACACCTTAAAATATTGGTCCTTAGCCCACCTTTACGTATACCGATTGACTCAGAATCACTTTCTGAGTCGAATTAACGATGTTTGTCCGGCTGGCTGGCTTGCTGTCCATGTAAACCTTGTGCGCAAAGTACAGGTCGCAATTTAGAGATTATTTGATAAAATTTGGTACAAAGGTTCTAATGTGGTATAGAGCATCATAAAGTCGGGTTTAACCGACTATACTTTCTAACTTGTTTTTTATTATAGATCTGGACTCACAAGGTTGGGTAAATGTTGTCGTGATAATTATTTCCCTTAAAATTATTTAAAACTTATGATTATTTGAAACTAATGAGTGATTCCTATGAGATGAACAATAACGACATCGAATTTATCGATGATTTAATTATTTAATATTAATTTATTTTAATATTAATTTACGTTTATTCTTATTTAACAAATTAATCTTAACTTAATTTAATTATTTTTTATAATATGACTAAATTTTCAAGCTTGAGGTCTTTTTTTAATTTTATATAAAAAACTTTAAACTTTATTTTACCAATATTTCGCCACTTCTTTGAGTGCCTTCTTCTGGGTTTTTTTCTTTAACACAATTTAACAAACAAATTAACAATATAATAAAATGACAAATTAAAAAATTTTCCAATTGAATACAAAAAATATTTTTCAAATCAAACTTGATATATTACAAAATAAATAAATTTTTCTAACTTCCGTTTCTATTTTTATAAAAAATGTCTATAATTTTGTGCAACATTCTCAGTGTCCGATTTAAAATTAATTCTCGATATCGTTGGCACATTTATGATTTGTAACATTTCTAACATAAATCTACGTTTGTAGTTATTTTCCGTGTTTAAAACCGTTGTGTTTTTATTTAAAAAAGCTTTTAGCCATTTTTTAGCCCATTTTTAGCCATTTTTTAGCCATTTTTTCCGTAAATTTAGCCATTTTTGGTCACCAAGTTTTGGCAACACTGAACCTAGGTAGGTAGGTAGGTAGAAAGGCCGGTGTGAAGTCTCCACACCTTCACCCAGAGACCAAGATGGTCCATTGTGATGCCTTATTCAGAGATAGCCCTAGGGAGATAGAAAGTTAGTGAAATAAACAGAGAAAGCATAAGATAAACAGGAAAGAAGGTTTCGGACCAAACCCGAGAGAAATCCTACTCAACCAAATACGCCCTACGTGCGTCCAGCACCCAGCCTACTCTCGCGCAGCCAGGCCATCCCCATTACGAATCCTATCAGATTCTCGAGTCCGCAACCCGAGACACCCCCTAATTCGCCCAGGAATCTACTGCCCAGCCACCTCCGCCTGCTGCCCTGCAACCTGGGACAGTGGCACATAATGTGCTCCACCGTCTCCAACTCCTCAGGGTCCTCACACAACCTGCACATATCCGACAAATCGGATCCCATCCTCACCGCCATCCTGCCTATCATACAGTGGCCCGTGATCATTCCTATCATGGTCCTAACGCAGACCCTACTCCTGCCCAGCAGCAAAACCGAATCGGACTTACTAAGCACCGGCCACAGCGTCCGTGATACCCGACAGTTCGTTCGGTTCCCCCAGGCCCGATTGGTCGCGCCCACAATCCATTCCCTGATTCTTCCAAAATAGAATGCCATTGGAGGCCTAACCGCCTCCAAACAGTTAGGATCCTCCATCTCTGAGCCCTGTCTCGCCAACCCATCAGCAACCTCATTGCCGACTATGTCGCAGTGACTTGGCACCCAGCACAACCTTAGCAAATACTCCCCTAAGACTGCTCCAAGAGCCTTCCTACAATCATCAACCAGCTTGGAGTTCACATAACAGCCCCTTACGGCCATAAGAGCCGCCTGGCTGTCCACATATATAGTGATCTCCGAGCCCCTATCAATGTTGTCCCTTATCAGTTCCACGGCCTTCAAGACCCCCAGAACCTCCGCCTGAAAAACACTGCAGTCGTCAGGAAGCCTATATGACCTTCTGATGTTCAGATCCTCAATGTAGACCCCCGCACCCGTGCCCCTCATCTTCGAGCCATCAGTGAAAATAGCAAATCCACTAAATAATCTGCCCCTACCTGACCAGCTCTCCCTAGAAGGAACTATTACCTCCGGCAGCCGCCCAAAATCCACCTTAGTGCCCACATAATCAGTGGATCCGGGAGGTCCCAGGCAATAGCCACACGCCTCAATCTCACTCAGGATCCGTGAGTGACCCTGAGTGACATTCCCCATCAGTCCTAATTCCCTCAGAACACTGAACCTAAGTAACATAACATAAGCGGTGTTTAGAAAATATTGTAAATAGTTTCAATTTTATAAGGGTTTTTCCCTCTCCTGTAAACTTTTAAAACTGCAGAAAGGTTATTTCGTCTTTAAGATGAGGGCATGTATTATTATTTTTTTTTTTTTTTTTTGGAAGATCACGAATTATTAAAACGTATCAATATCACTGCTCTGCAAAAAATAATTTTTTGTCTTTCCGTTAATTAAAACTATGTGAACTATATGGATTTTGATGCGCTGAACCCAAATCCGTTCTCGGCTTTTTTCCATCAGATCGAGATGTTGTTTAATGGGCGTGGCAAATTCTTTGCCCTTAATTAGTCAGGTATGGAGACATATTTCATCCTAACTCGAGAACCAGTCAGTTACACCAGAAGATGTGTAACAAAATTGTATTTATTTTAGTCGAACAGAATTTTTCTGTATCTCTTATCGTTTTGGAATTATTCAGAAATTAATGGAGAAAAAAATTTTTTTTGTGCAAAATTCGTAATATTTTTCAATTTAAAAATGGAATTAAAAAAAATTTTAAGCAAGTATTCCACATTTTGCACTTTTTTCTGAGAGCTACTTATCTTAAAAATAAAAAAAGCCATAAACCATAAAAATCGGTTAAAAAATTTAGATTTTATTGTCAATTTACCGCAGGTACCCAATATTGTAATGCAACCAGCCTCACATATGATGATAGCATTTCGCTAGGTCAGCAGCCATAAACCATAAAAATCGGTTAAAAAATTTCATTTATTGTCAATTTACCGCAGGTAACCAATATTGTAATGCAACCAGTGTAGCGGATGGTAGTCGCGAAATTAAAAAAAGACATGTTGTTTGTTTTCCAACTTTATGCAGACTGACCGTTCTGCCCTTTATTTTCTTCATTTATATTAATCTTAATATATAGACTTAATGTTATACTACAGAACTACTTTCTAACGGTACAAGTTATAAGTACAAGTTAAAGCAAAAAGTAATAACTAAATGAAATATTTATTAAATACAGTGGGTGACGTAAGTTTCCTTACACCAGTCTTACATATGATATTCAATTACCTGGGATTTCAAATTAAGAACATTAGGGTTGATTCTAGTATTTATTGTATATATAGAAGCTGATGGACTATAAGTGTGTCACTTTAGATTTGAATATCGTGCCGTTAAAATCGGCAACAGTAAATAGATCTCATAGTATACTTTGTTATTGTGTAAAGAAATGAAGCAATTAAAGAATCCACAAACGCTTTAATATTATAAAATTTCAAGGATTTGTAACAAATATCCAAATTTATTTTGTTACGTATGTGGCAATCTAACTTTAAGTTCTCAACGGGAGACAATATCTTTCCAGATTAAAGATGATTATCGCCGTTATTTTGGGTTTCCTATCGATGATAGAGATAAAAAATGGCTGCCGAAAATATGTTGTAGTAGCTGTGCAAGGTCTTTAAGAGGTTGCTTAAAAGGAAGTCATAAGTGTTTGCCGTTTATGAAGCCAGCGATTTGGAGTGAACCACAAAATCATCAAAATGATTGCTACTTTTGCCTGACTAAAACACGTGGGTTTACGAAAAAAACCAAAAATAAAGTTATATATCCAAATATTTCATGCGTCAAACGACCAGTTTACCAGTTTACAAGTAAATTTTTACCTCCATTGCCTCCAACAGAAGATGAAGAAGATAGGCTTTCTGCAACAACTGAATCCACTTACGCCACCATGGGTGTTTCTTCGCATTCATTTGGAAGCCCAACGAGTAAACCTTATTTTCCGAATCAAATTGATATGAATAACTTAGTTCGTAAATTAGGGCTCTCAAAAAACAAGTCTGAGCTTCTTGCATCCCAATTAAAAGAATGGAATTTGGTGCAAAAGGACGTTAAAGTCTCGTACTTTCGAAATAGAGAACAACCTTTTTTGAGTTATTTTAGCAGAGAGGAAGGTTTGGTATTTTGTGATAATGCTGATGGACTTTTGCGACAACTGTGTTTCAGTCATAAATCTGAGGATTGGCGGCTTTTTATTGATTCATCCAAGACAAGTTTGAAAGCCGTTTTACTTCACAATGGCAACAAATTTCCATCGGTCCCACTCGCGTATGCAAGAAATATGAAAGAAAGCTATTATAGCATGAAGATGATACTACAAAAAATTAAATATTCACATTACTCATGGAACGTATGTGCAGATTTGAAAGTCGTAGCAATTTTAAATGGATTGCAAAGTGGATATACTAAGTTTTGTTGCTTCTTATGTGAATGGGATAGCCGCGCGAAAGAAAAACACTACAATGTTAAAATTTGGCCGAAAAGAGTAAATTTTATTCCAGGACAAAAAATGTAGCAGAAGAGCCTTTAGTTCAAAAAGAAAAAATTCTTCTGCCTCCTCTTCATATAAAGCTAGGCCTAATGAAAAATTTTGTCAAAGTAATGAACAAGGACAGTGAAGGCTTTCTATACATTAAGAGCAAATTTCCTAGAATCAGCGATGCAAAAGTAAAAGAAGGCATATTTGTAGGTCCACAAATACGACAGCTTATGAAGGACGAGGTCTTTAAAACGAAATTGAATGATGTGGAAGAAAGAGCATGGACAGCTTTTGTGAATGTGTGCCACAATTTTTTGGGAAACAGAAAAGCTGAAAACTACCATGAAATCATCGAAGAACTACTTTCTGCCTACAAAGCTCTAAAGTGTAACATGTCCCTTAAAATTCATTTTTTGGACTCGCATCTAGATTTTTTTCCGGCTAATCTTGGTGCAGTATCAGACGAACATGGTGAAAGGTTCCATCAAGATATGTTACATATAGAGAAGCGTTATAATGGAAACCCATCGGAAGGAATGCTTGCAGATTTTTGTTGGTCGATTTGGAAAGAATCTCAAACTGATAATATTAATATAAAAAAAGAAATATTAATTAAAGATAACTAAAGTTGAATCTCCGCATACACCGGAACAGCTTGAGCTACTTTTTTATTTTAACAATGTTTCCTAAATAAAAATTAATAATTAGTAACAAAAATTTTGTGTTATTTTAAATAAAAAAATATATAGGCTAATATATATATATGTATATGTATATGTATATAGGTAAATATTTTAATTTTTTATTTTAATTTGAAGTCATCTACGGGTGACGACAGGGTGTGTGCTTTAAGCGAGGCGTTGCTACAAAATTACAAATCTGGCAACCTTTTTTGCTTGTATTTGATTTTGTTGTACGAAAATAGATAGAAGTAAAGAGTTGACATTCATTGCTGCTACAAGGCGCTTTAGTGCGCCCACTCTGACGTTGTTTGCTGCATTACACATATTTGGTCAATATTGGGTACCTGCGGTAAATTGACAATAAAATCTTAATTTTTTAACCGATTTTTATGGTTTATGGCTTTTTTTATTTTTAAGATAAGTAGCTCTCAGAAAAAAGTGTAAAATGTGGAATACTTGCTTTATATTTTTTTTAATTCCATTTTTAAATTGAAAAATATTACGAATTTTGCACAAAAAAAAATTTTTTTCTCCATTAATTTCTGAATAATTCCAAAACGATAAGAGATACAGAAAAATTCTGTTCGACTAAAATAATCGAATGACTGGTTCTCGAGTTAGGATGAAATATGTCTCCGTACCTGACTAATTAAGGGCAAAAAATTTGCCACGCCCATTAAACAAAATGCCGATCTGGTGGAAAAAAACCGAGAACGGATTTGAGTTCAGCGCATCAAAATCCATATAGTTTTATTTAACGGAGGATTTTGCTGCTGAGCAGTGTATTTAGTAGGTATTATTAATAGAAACTTGGTCAAATTAATTTTCTTTTAAGCAAAAAATTTTAAGTCTTATTCAAGCATTTAAAAGCTCATTAGAGATTATATTTCTAATCCTTGTTGTATATTGCCTGCCACCGTGCTCTCGCTTTCTACAGAAGTTGGTTTTATAATAAGAAGCGCATCATACAAATATTATAAATTTGTCAGCCTGTTACCCGTGACTTCATTGACGTCAAATTCTTTTTTTTAATATTTTCAGGCTTTCGTATTTTCTTTACATTTATTTTTTTAGAATTTGTAGATGGTTTATCATTTTCTACTTCAAGAAGCTTTTTAGACATTTCATCAACAATTAAAAAGACCGTTGATTTATTGGCGTAGGAAAAATAGTTCGATTTGCAGGTAGTTTTTAGTCATTTTCGTAAAGAATATATTTTAATTGCTCGTTTTTGATTTTAACGAGGCTAACAAATTAAAATTACAAAAAATTTAATTTGAAATTCCCGGAAAAAATTTCCCGGGATTAATTTAAAAAAAAATGTCCTGGGAATTCTTTCCCGCGTTGGAACTCTACTTGTAATACAAAAATCCTTCAAGGCCAAAGCGCATTACTGGAATATTTCATACATTTTGTCTTAAAAATAGTATAACAACGTTTCTAAACTAAAGGCCCAACCACAATGTGCTTAAGTTGGCTTAAGCGATTGAGCGAATACATGTAAATTTTATGAGGTAAACCATATTGAACTTGAGGAAACTTTTTGCTTAGTTTAATGAAACTGTCATTTGCTTAAGCAAGGTGCGAATCTAATCGCACACTTCGTACAGAATCAAATGTTTTTTTATTTTGTTTTCTTAAATACATTTGAGAGACCTTTTGTTAATTTTTGACAGTAGGTTAAGCAAGGCTATGCATATTATGGTTGAGCCTTAAGTTGTATCATTCTCCAAAAAAAGAATCAAGAATAAAAAATCCAATGAAAAATTATTCATAAGATATCTCAGGTTTGTAAAGGGGCACCAGTGTGATACTAATACTAGTATGCGTACAGTAATCCCATAACAAAACAGAAACACCCTAATGAATAAGGGGAAAAACGATTTCTATATAATAGTTCAATTACGGTTATGGGTATACGATGCAATCCTTTAAAATTTCAGATTATTTGACTAATATCCAAAAAGCTTTCCTACAAGAAATGAATGAGCGAATCATCATATTTTTCACATTAGTGTTAATAAATTAATGGGAAAAATGACATTAAATCAAGTTTTCTATCATTCTTTTTGGGAGAGAAGACGGAAAATCAAGTTTTTTAGCATTTCTTTCTATCATTTTCTTAACGCTAACGTGAAAAATATGATGATTCGCTCATTCATTTCTTGTAGGGTTATTAGTGAAGGCAAAGAAACAAGAATCAGATATGTGAAGGAAAACGATTTAAAAAGCAAAACTCTCCAGACCAACAAGAACGTCCCATATACATATGGAGGATTTCATGACAAGTGACCCACCAAGGTTAGTCCTATTGGATATTAGTTTGGACGCAAATTTTCAACAAGATCGGTCAAGAAGTTTCTGAGTTAGAGAGGGTCAAAGTTTGACATTTTGGCCATACAGGTGTTCTTTCTCATCCATGTAACTTATTACCTATTGGTGTTAGCAAATTTTGTCCCAAGTAGCTTCGATAGCTATTTGATCGATCTTTTGAAAAATTTTTTTTTTTTTTTTTAATTTTTTTTAATTTAAAACTTTTTTTTATCCGGAATGTTTTTTTTTTTTTGCTTAAAAGAAAGCTTATGTATTTTCCTTTAAGGCAGTTTTGGTCGATTTTTGGGATGCGAGTGGGATATGTATAAAAAAAAAAATAATTTCAAACTTCAGACGAGGTTTTTCAATTTTCAGCATATGGGCATTTCCATGAGAATGTCAACCACGACTCAAAAAATTAAAACGCTTGAAACTTTTTTTCAAATATGGTAGAAAGGCAAAAAAATACCCAAATTTTACTATGCCGGGTACTTGTAGCTTATTAAAATTTTCAAAAAGCAAAAAATAAAAGTTTAAACTGACTTTCTCTTTGATTTATTTTTAGTAACTGCAAGTAACAATTTTCAATTTTCTGCCGATTAAATACAGATAGTGGAAACTCTGGAATTATGCTTTAAAATTACTGTTACAACAGCAATTAACAAGATCCATGAGGAAAGACCAAATATATAGTTCGATTAGCGGTATATTTTTGTGTTTGTTTTGGATGCTATTCTAATGTCAAGTACGTGGTGCGAAAACATAATTTGTCTTTGTCATTTGAAATGGATCAGTCTTAGGTGTTTCAAAATAAAAGCACATACAAAGCAAGATATTTGCTGCAAAAAAATATTGATCGCAATTTTTTTTTTAAATTGGTATGATAAAAATTTCATAAGCTTTTAAAGCTCGTCACGTACGATATTGTAAATACTAAAATGCAACTTAATGCATCATCTTATTACGTTGGTATTTAGTTTAAATTTGGTCAAACCTTATTTTATTACAATCAAAATCATCTTACAAAATTTTTTCGGAATCGGTCCATATTTGGCCATAGCTCCCATACAAGTAATACTCCAGAAAATAGCTTTTAATGCCATAACTTCCTTATAAATGTTGGTATTTACATAAAAAATGGCAACAATGGCTTTTACGATAGGTTCTATGTCATGACAAAATGTTGTGCGAGTAGGTCCAAAATTAATCATGGGTCCCATATAAACCCTCTTTCTTAAATCGGCTAGGGTTAAACAAATCTCATATAGATGGAGATAACTAAATAATATTCGGCACAAATAACTTTTATATAATTCTTAACCCAAAGCATAATTCTGTTCTGGCAATCTTGATTGGCAACGGGCCCCAAGTAGGGCACACTCAAAAAAAAATTTTTTTTAATATTATAGTTAAGGGTATCATATGGTCGGGCTTGACCGACTAAACTTTCTTACTCGTTTGTTTTAAGTTTTTATATACATACATATATTTACAAAAAAAATATTTCAAGCCATGTAAATACTATAAGAGAAAATCTGCCACTTACGGTATGTCACGAACGATATTACATTTTGTTCATTATTTCGTTCATCGTGAGATACCGTACGTGACAGATTTTCTCTTATAGTATTTACATGGCTTGAAATTTTTTTTTTGTAAATATATGTATATAAAAACTTAAAACAAACGAGTAAGAAAGTTTAGTCGGTCAAGCCCGACCAAATGAGTGTACCCTACTTGGGGCCCGTGGCCAATCAAGATTGCCAGAACAGAATTATGCTTTGGGTTAAGAATTATATAAAAGCTATTTGTGCCGAATATTATTTAGTTATCTCCATCTATATTTTGTTTGCCCCTAGCCGATTTAAGGAAGAGGGTTTATATGGGACCCATGATTTATTTTGGACCTACTCGCACAACATTTTGTCATGACATAGAATCTATCGTAAAAGCCATTGTTGTCATTTTTATGTAAATACCAACATTTATAAGGAAGTTATGGCATTAAAAGCTATTTTCTGGAGTATTACTTGTATGGGAGCTATGGCCAAATATGGACCGATTCCGAAAAAATTTTGTAAGATGATTTTGATTGTAATAAAATAAGGTTTGACTAAATTTAAACTAAATACCAACGTAATAAGATGATGCATTAAGTTGCATTTTAGTATTTACAATATCGTACGTGACGAGCTTTAACAGCTTATGAAATTTTTATCATACCAATTTAAAAAAAAATTCCGATCAATATTTTTTTGCAGCAAATATCTTGCTTTGTATGTACTTTTATTTTGAAACACCTAAGACTGATCCATTTCAAATGACAAAGACAAATGATGTTTTCGCACCACGTACTTGACATTTGAATAGCATCCAAAACAAACAAACACAAAAATATACCGCTAATCGAACTATATATTTGGTCTTTCCTCATGGATCTTGTTAATTGCTGTTGTAACAGTAATTTTAAAGCATAATTCCAGAGTTTCCACTATCTGTATTTAATCGGCAGAAAATTGAAAATTGTTACTTGCAGTTACTAAAAATAAATCAAAGAGAAAGTCAGTTTAAACTTTTATTTTTTGCTTTTTGAAAATTTTAATAAGCTATTAGTACCCGGCATATTAAAGTTTGGGTGTTTTTTTTTCCTTTCTACCATATTTGAAAAAAAGTTTCAAGCGTTTTAATTTTTTGAGTCGTGGTTGACATTCTCATGGAAATGCCCATATGCTAATAATTGAAAAACCACGTCTTGAGTTAGAAATTATTTTTTTATACATATCCCACTCGCATCCCAAAAATCGACCAAAACTACCTTAAAGGAAAAGACATAAGCTTTATCTTAAGCAAAAAAAAAAAATATTCCGGATAAAAAAAAAGTTTTAAATTTAAAAAAAAAAAACAAAAAAAAATTTTTCAAAAGATCGATCAAATAGCTATCGAAGCTACTTGGGACAAATTTTGCTAACACAGGTAATAAGTTGCATGGATGAGAAAGAACACCTGTATGGCCTAAATGTCAAACTTTAACCCCCTCAACCCAGAAACTTTTTGACCGATCTTGTTGAAATTACTTTCTAATAGGACTAACCTTGATGCAAATTTCATCCAAATCGGAAGATATCGGTATCAAAATTGGGTCACTTGACATGAAATCCCCCATTTGTATAAAATATAGGAAGTGATATGTTCTCCTAAACCTACGTTATACGCGCAATTTGTATTTGTAAACATAAGCAATAACATCGGCAGAATGACGTTACAGAAATGTTCTATGTTTAACATTAGGTTCGTTTGAGTACTTTTACAGTAAAACGCAGTAAATGAATAAACTGAAAAAATTTCTCTCACAAAATGCTGTTGTCCAAAAAAGTACGCGAACGCAAAATTTGTAAAAATTCGTAAAAAAAAAGGCAACAGCTGATGGCAAATAACACTATGGAACATTTTTGGGATTATTGTCTGGGGGGTGAGAAATTCCAAGTCAGGGTGATGGTACTAGGTCAGTATAGTAAAACCCTCAAAGGGTTTGGCGTTCGTATGTTTCAGTTTTTTTTATGACATTTTAAATTTTTTCCTTATCTTGATGTTTTTTCGCTTAGTTGTAACATTTTGGCAAAAACTTAGTTTAACATAACCACTTGTCCGATTTTGCTAAAACAAACTCAAAAGAATTTAGAATTACCATTTCTTTAATCCGTTCATATAACGTTTTTCTTTATAATCAACAGTTTTGCCGGTAAAAATAAATTTGTGGAGAAAAAAAATATTTTTTTGCCTAAAAATTAAATTTTTTTTTTTTTTAAATTCATAAAAAATCCAAAACGGAAAAAAGGATCAAGTGTTATTAATTTCATGTAAAGTCACATAACCTATAAACAAAATGCGACATAGATCATAGAAATCGATTAACGCGTTCTGCTTTTATTTACAATTAAGTGAAGGTATCCCATTTTGACAAGAATATTGATATTTGTTTTTATTCAAAAAAGTGTCATTTATCGCCTTTTTTATAAATTTTCCCCAATAACTCCAGACTTCTGGCCATAAACTGCTAAAAAAATTAGGTAAACATTTTTATAATTTTTTATTTTTATTTTATTTATTTATTTTAATAAATATTGCCTAGACTTTTTCGATGGTGGTTGTTCGGGACTAGTGGCATCGCATTCATCAGTTTCTGAACCACACATAATGTCAATGTGTGACTCCACTGTTGGCCCTTCTGCATCTCCTGAAAATTCTTTATCATCAAGATCATCCTTGTCTTGCCACACAAGCTTACTCCACCAGCAAATTTCCGCAATTATTGCACTCGGAGACTTTTTGCCTCTATATCTGTAAGTTTTTGTTTTATTAAAATGAGTTTGAAAAAATAAAAAATCAGTATTACCTCATTTCAAATGGCATAGCAACTTGATGATAGCGTTCACCTTGTTCATCAGATTCGGTAGCCAATTGTTTGCTGAAGTAGTCCAGATGATGATGTAAATAATGGATTTTCAAGGACATGTGGACACCAATTTCCGAGAATGCTCTTAACATCCTTGCGACAGAAACATCGTAGTTGTTAGAACGATGCTTTTCCAACAAGCCTTCTATTACTTCTTTGATATTGTTGAATGCGTCACTTTTAATCAGCTTTCGTATATCTGGACCATTTAGTACGCCTGATTGGAAAAAATTAATTTGTTAAGATTGAAAATCATGGGAAATGAATGTGATATTATAACTTACCTTCTTTAATTTTACTTTCGCTGAGTCTCGGGTAAATTAGTTTCAAACACAAGAAAACTTCATCTCTTTTGGCGACAGTTTTGATAAAATTCTTAACAATTCCAAATTTAATATGCAGTGGAGGCAGCAATATCTTCTCCTTCGGCACTAGAGGCTCACGAATAATATTGGCCGTTTGTAACCTGCTGTGCTCTCTGAGTTTCCATCCGTGGCATGCATATTGGTCACCGGAAAATCGTGTGTCCCAATCGCACAAAAAGCACATATATTTTATATAGCCGCTTTGAAGACCGCAAAGCATTGCTACAACTTTTAAATCGCAGCATATGCGCCACATATGTTTGGCGTAGTTAACCATTTTTAAAATATTTTCCAGTGCATCATATGTTTCTTTCGTTTCTGTACTATAGGCGATTGGAACTGAAGGTTTTTTATTGGTCTTATGCAGTAAAACCGCCTTCAAGCTGAGTTTTGAACTGTCAATAAATAATCTCCAGTCATCTGCTTCATATTTTATTTCCATTGCGTCCATCAATTTTCCTACATCCGGGCAATATGCAGAAGTTTTTTCATCATTCACAAGGAATAAACTTTGGAGTGTTGCCTGACGACTTCGATAAGCTGTGACTTTCACACCGGGTGCCAACAAATTGTTTGATTTCAAAATGGAAGCCAGCTCTTCCGATTTATGCTGTGTTAATTCCAACTTGGCATCAATTGAATCAAGCTTATTTCGATTTATTAAAATTGGCCCATTGGATACTGATGGCTCATATGGGGGATCATCACGTGCATGATATGTCGGAGCAGTCGTAGAAGAGAAAATATCTGGGCTAGAAGCTTTTGGCACAGGAATGTGGTCCGAATGAGGCAATGGTGTTGCGGCACTTGCAACACCAACGTAATTATACGATTTTCTTATCCTTTTTGCGGCTCCTTTATTCGCACATGCATAGCAATTCAATGGATTGTGACCTCCGCCAGGATTAGTCCAAGTCATTGGGATACCGAATGGCATACTTTCACGTCTTCTATTTTTCCAATCCATTAGACGGTTGTAGCAGCTTTTACACACTATATTTGGTACCCAATTTTCGTTCACTATAACATTTTGGTTGAAGTACATCTCGTATGTCTGAACAAAATCAGTACTGAAATTTCCCCTTTGTTGAGACATATTGACCACAGCAGAAGCTATTTAGATCTGGCTTGCACAGTTCCATATTCTGTTCTCTTTTGTTCACTTTTAAAAAACTGAAGAAAAATCACTTTTACTGTTCGCGTTCGTCGGCACTTGTTGAATGACAAAAATCGACAAATGAACACCTATAAATACTACGTATTTTTCAATATTTTACTGACAGGTACTTTCCAAAACATGAGCACTAATAGATGTGGGTGGAATTTCTGTAAAAAAATCATACAGGTAGCCAACGGAAAACCCCAAATAATTAAAAAAGTGCACTTTCCTATTTCCTTTCAATTGTCCACGCACATTTATTACCGCTTATTACTTTGCTACCGCAATCATAAAAATCAAATAACCTTTTGTTTATTACTTTTTTTTTTTTTTAATTCTAAGAATCATAAAAAAAAGTCATAAATGTGTTTGCAAAGAATTTTGTGCATATCTCGAGCAAATTTTTGAAATGCATACCTTCACTTAATTGTTAATAAAAGCGAAACGCGTTCATCGATTTTCATGATTTATGTCTCATTTATTTCATAGGTTATGCGACTTCACGTGAAAGTAATAGGACTTGAAACTTTTTTTTACTGTTTTTTTTTGGGCAAAAAATATTTTTTTTCTTCATACATTCATTTTTAACTTCGAAAGTGTTGCACATATAGGAAAACGGTATAGAAACAGATTAGAGAAATTGTAATTCTTAATTTTTCTAAATTTGTTTCATCAAAATCGGACAAGTGGTTCTCGAGTTATGTTAAACTACGTTTTTGCCAAAATGTTACAACTAAGCGAAAAAACATTAAGATAAGGAAAAAATTTAAAATGTCATAAAAAAAAACTGACACATACGAACGCCAAACCCTTTGAGGGTTTTACTATACTGACCTAGTACCATCACCCTGACTTGGAATTTCTCACAGGCTGTTGTACTGTGTAATTGAAGTGTTGAAAAATATTGACACTTTTGACTACTTAAGTCGTTTTCTTATCGGTACTCGATTAAATACTTTTTATAATACGAACATTTTTGGAAAATACAAACAAACTATTTTATGCAATCTTTCATATTTGTTTGTTTTTTTATTTTATTTGATTTTACTAATTTGCAGCGGGTTAAATTATTTAAAAGAACATGAATAATTTTTTTGCTTTTGATTACTTAGGTACCCAAATACTTCACACTTTTACAACTTTAAAAAATTAGCATAACAAAAAAAATTTCAAAAGTTTGTATTTAGCCAAATAAATGCTTCACAAACAAGTTTAATTAATTAATATTTATTCACTTTTTGTTTTGGTTTAATTTTTATTTAAACTTTTCTTTTATTTAACAATTTTTCACAATTTGTATGCTTTTTATTTGTTACTTTTGTTTGTTTACCTTTTGAAACATATGTTTTTTTGATTTACTAAATTTTACTGCAAAAATTTCTGCAGTAAAAATTTGTAAATACTCAGACAAGAACTGTCACTTTTCGCTCTCAATTTATGTTCTCATTTACTGCATTTTGTGTACTCGAACGCAATTTCGTAAAATGCAGTAAAGTTTAGTAAAAAATAGTAAAAACTTTTGTGTTCTCGAACGCAACTATTTTTTTCAGAGTGGAGTAAACGTACATATGTATTATGTCTAACCACAAAACATGAATTTGTATGTAAATAAATACTTACATTTTCTTTGGCAACCAATTTATTTTTAATTATTTTTTTATTATTATACCCTCCACCACAATTAGTTGTGAAGAGGGTATATTAAGTTGGTCATTCCGTGTGAAACTTTTTTATTTTTCATCTTAGACCCCATAAAGTATATATATTCTGGGTCCTTGAGTAATTCTAAGTCGATTTAGCCATGTCCGTCTGTCTGTCCGTCTGTTAAAAACACGCTCACTTTTGAACAACTCAAAAGAAATGAACAAACTTGGTGCCAAATTGCTTGTAGTTATCCTAAGCAGTTTGGGATTGAAATCCAGCAAAATTGGTTCAGTAGGACCAGAGCTATGAATCAAAATGTGGAACCACCACCTAAAAAAATTGATAATTTTGTTACAAAAAATAACATAAATGCTGGAACAAGGCACGGAATGAGATAAGATTTTGCAAAAATTTGTTTTATTTGACTGCAAATCACGCTGTTAAATTTCGTGATGATCCGTCCATAATTTACCCTAAGCCCCATATAAACAATACTCCCGGAAAACAGTTTAGTACGCCTAAAACCGTAAAAAATAACGCTAGCGTAACAAAATTTGGTACGTCACAGTTTTTTAGGACTAGAAATAACACTGTGAAATTTCGTGACGATCGGTCCATAATTTACCTTAGGTCCCATATAAACCCTACTACCGGAAAACAGTTTAGTACGCCTAAAACCGGTAAAAATAATGCAATCATAACAAATTTTGGCTCGTCACAGTTTTATAGGAGTATAAATTATACTGTGAAATTTTGTGAAGATCGGTACATAATTTACCCTAGGCCCCATAGAAACCCTATATATGTTTAAGCCGCAAAAAATTTTAATGCAGATGTCTGTTTTCATAAAGATAAATTAATAATAAATAGACATCATATAGATATTACTCCTAAAACATTCGAACTGTCGGTGGAGGGTATCAAAGATTCGGCACAGCCGAATATATCACTCTAACTTGTTAATTTGTAAATTTTGTATTTAAATTTTATGATTTGAGTTTAAAATTTTTTCTTTTTCGTAACTGATAATTGATTTTGACAGCTTGTGTTAAAAGATAATTGCTCAGAAATATATTATAACATTTCGACCCCTTTGCGCGAAATGATCGTATGTTACAAAAACCAAATTTTACAGGACAGCCACTTTTCTCTGCTATCACTTGCAATATTAAAATAGAAATATACAATCAATTTTTGGAGCAACGAAGTGAAATTCGCCTACAATATTTTGTCAGGTGACGTCTCTTTGAATGTACCCAGTTGGCCACGTCTTTAAGACATCCTCGAAGACGGATGCACGACAATGTTAATTTCTGCACGACATGTGAGGGAAAGCGGGAACAAATCGTCAACGACATTTTCGAACAAGTGTCGCGAAAATCGTGCACGACACAAAGAAAGACAATGCCGCCTACTTTATCATTAACGACTACCTGTATGACAATGTCGTCTGTTTCGACGTCCACGACAAATATTATTAAATGGTTATCAAATTCAGACAGTTTTTTCGTATAGTTGGAATTTTAATTTCTGTTATATGTGTTATATTCGACTCCTATAAGCAATCCTAAAGTTGACAGTGAAGTACTAACAGCATGTAACCCATTTTCCCGCCCGCGAATAATTTCATCATCATTTTTGGTTTTACTGTTTAGAACTAATTTGTAAATTTTTTTTTAGGTATTTAAATCAACAATTACAAAAAAAAGAATGTGAGAATTTTAAGAAAACCAAGCAAGTGATTGAATAGCAAGAAAACTTTGTCGTCAGTAGCTTTTATACAAGACAACTTATAAGACAGTGTCGCTCATACTGTCCCACATAGAGTTTAATAGAGGACAACTTATAAGACAAAGTCGCTCATACTGTGCCATATAAAGCTAAATAGAAGACAACTTACAAGACAACGTCGCTCAAACTGTCGATTTCCTGTAAATTGTCTTCTAGAAAACCTAAACAAAAGGGGACAAGTCGTGCATTCATCATTGACGACGATGCCGTCAACGGCAATTTGGCCAACTGGGTAGAACAAGATTGCATCCAAAACTCAATTTCAAAAAAAATGGCATATACGATCATTTCTCGCAAAGGGGTCGAAAATTTGTTGCTGAACATGTCGACCCCTTTGCGCGAAATTATCGTATATGCCAATTTTTTTGAAATTGAGTTTTTGATGCAATCTTGTTCTACATTCAAAGAGACGTCACCTGACAAAATATTGTAGGCGAATTCCACTTCGTTGCTCCAAAAATTGAATGTATATTTTCATTTTGATATTGCAAGTGATAGCAAAGAAAAGTAGAAAATGGCTGTCCTGTAAAATTTGGTTTTTGTAACTTACGATAATTTCGCGCAAATACATATTTATGCAGTCCACATGTTAATATCTATTGTTGGCAATAGAATTTGAAAGTTGCTATGGCAATAATTGCTAAACAAATTGCTCGTCTAGACTTAGGATAATTCAGTAAAACAAAAGGTAAAAATAAAACTTGCAATTCATCATGAACCCTAATTACATCTATCTTTCTTCTTCTATATATATAAAATAGGATGTGTGTGTATGTATGTATGTATGTATGTATGTAACGTATGGACTCCAAAACGGATGGGCCGATTTTGATGACATTTTTCGGGTAATCTTCAGAATATTCAGGCGGTTGACACTGTGAAGTCTGATTTTTGATTTTCGGTCTGCGGGCGGAGGGGCGTGGCAAAATCCAATTTTCATTTTGCACCACTTCTAAATAATTTGGACGATTTTTTCTTTAAAATGATCGCCATGGTCCAACATAGATTTATACGAAATGAACATTTTGCCCCGCCTACTTTTACGCCCACTTTTTTCGAATTACCTATAATCGATTTGACAAATTTTTCTTTTAAAAATTCATATTAATCCATTTTACGTCTCCATCGAAAGAAAAATGTACCACGCCTACTTTTTATATTAAGCGCATAACTTCAGAACGGCTTGACCGATTTTGACGATTTTTTCTTTAAAATCATCGCCATGGTCCAACTTAGTTTTTTACTAAAAGAAAATTTTGCCCCGCCCACTTTTTCGATTTACCTAAAATCAGAAAACGGGTCCATCAATTTGACTAATTTTTCTTCAAATGTTCGTATCTTTTTAACGGACTTTAAAAATCAAACGCAAACATTTTTCCTAATTTGGACAGGACAACGTGTGTCGGGTCAGCGAGTATTAAATAGAAAAAGGAAAAAAAAATAACAATTACAATGAATAATAATTGCCAGACTCCTGTAGTGTAATAAAAGCCGTTTTTTAAGAAGCTCATATGATATAGAGAAAGCGCGTAGACCATATGGTAAATTGCTCCAATATCTAGCTATCCTAACAATAAATGAGAGTTCAATAAGGGAGCACGATCCACGAGGAATAATCAGTTGAGGATTTCTTGTAGATCTGGAATATTTAAATATTTTTTGGACAATAATGTAACATAATGATACAAATTATTTTCCAGTTACTACTAATTTTGCAGTCTCTACCTCTCTGAAGGCGTACAAATTAGGGATGCCAAACGGGAAATCCCGATTCCCGGGATTTATTTTTTTTAATCCCGGGATTTTTATATATACAGTATAACCCGGTTAATTACCCCACGCTTAAATGCCTTTCACACTTATTTACCTAGAGTTTTAAATCCCCGTTTTTTTTTCTTCCATTTTTTAAACAAAAATCCACGTTTAATTGCCATACGCTTAATTACCCGATTCGGATAATTGCCTTACAAATTTAACTCCCAAAACAAAATTATACCTAAAATTCATTCGTTTAATTGCCTCAGTACTATTTCACAAAAACACAGCAAGTAATGCTACCAAGTTTTACGTGTTAATAATTTGAAAATATGCACTAAATTTTTTTTTTTAAAATATGCCTAAAACAAAATATTTAACAAATTAATATTTGCATTAAAAGTTATGTTATGAGTTCAAGATTCATATAAGAGTTATATATTATCTAGATACACCAAATTTATGAGATATTTTGTCTTAAAGAGAATAAAGTTTGAAGTTTGCATGGGGACTATGTGATATTATAGACCGATTCTTACAATTTACATAGGTTTCGTTCTTATGACAATTAAACGTATATATATACCTTTACTTTTCGCATAAGGTTTACATGGACATACAACCAGTAAGATGGAGGGACGGACACGAAAAGATTACTTAAAAAAGTGTTTCTTATTCGATCGTTTACTAAACGATGCGTCTAGGTTTCAACAAAAACTTGCTTTGGTTTAAAATTGTACAAATTTAATGTGGTTGGCGAAATTAAAGCAACAGAAAATTAATCTGTTAACTAGAATTTTAAGCAATTTTTTTATTTGCTGAACATGACCGCATTTAGACTATGCAATTATCGCCGAGTTTTTTTTCTATTTTCTTTTAAAGAAGTTGCTACGAAACTCTTTTCACATTTACATTTTTTTCATGCATTTTTTCAACTTTTTCAACCCCGTTTTCTTCCCTACACCTCTTGCTAACAAACAAAAAGTTGCATGCGAAAGTTGCGGCATTAATTGCATAATGTAAATATGGTCCATGTATTAAAATATGTTTTAATAACTTCAAAAAATTTTGCTATTCGTGCTTAATTCCCAGTTTTTATTTTTGACAAAAACAATTGAAATTTATTGTTGATGGGATAAGCTATTCCTATGCATTTCACTGGTTGCTTAGGCCAGATCATCAGGAAACTTCATCCATAAAGATTTTAGACAAACTAAAGATATTAAACCAAATAAAACTGTTAAACGTATAAGAATTATAGCAACAGTTCTACTTGTAACAATATCAAAGCTTGAACAAAATACATCAACAATAAACAACAGTGGGTTTATCTCATTCTTACATTCTTAGACGTTTAACAGTTTTATTTGGTTTAATATCTTTAGTTTGTCTAAAATCTTTATGGATGAAGTTTCCTGATGATCTGGCCTAAGCAACCAGTGAAATGCATAGGAATAGCTTATCCCATCAACAATAAATTTCAAGTGTTTTTGTCAAGAATAAAAACTGGGAATTAAGCACGAATAGCAAAATCTTTTGAAATTAAAATTTTGTATTCCCAAAAATTGAAATTACTTTTTGATAATGTTTTAATAACTTAAAATATGTCTGCAATAAAAATGCAGCAATAGCTAAAACATGTACTGAATTATTTACAAACAAATCGATACCAAAATTCATTAAAAGCTCTAAACGCATAAATATATTGTTTCTGCATTCATTGGTCGCACAAGAATAACCATGCAATTGAATATTAACGGGTTCCATGAGTAGTAGTAGGGTATGACAGGTCATCTCAAAAAGTACTACAGAAAAAATATAAGACAACAAATCCCATTGTTTTTACTTGCTATCTCTTAAGATTTAGCTGATGCATGTAAAAATTCCTGTCTTAAATTTTTTCATACATCAAAGTTAAGTTATCTTGTAAATAAATACGTCTAATTACCTCACTCAGGTATTTAAACGAATTCGCTTAATTACCCCAATGAGGTAGTTAAACGTATTCTTATAATTACCTCAACGAGGTAGTTAAGCGTATTCGTTTAAATGCTTACCCCGCATAATTACCCAAAAATATTGGCATTTTTGTCGAGGTAATTATCCGTGGAATACTGTACACTTTAGTGTACAAAATTTTCGTTTTTATTGAATTTTTATACTCTTAATAACTGCATGTATGTAATACAATCCATGGTTTAAAATCAAAAACATACTTTGATATCATTATATACAATTTTTTAACATAAGTTAGCATTAAATAATTTAAAATTTATATGAATAAAATTTTTACATTTTGTTTACGTATTATGTATATAATATGTATAAAATAAATTGTTTTGTTATGTTTTCTTTATTAAAAATATATGTTATTTATGTTCAAGGCCCATCTATCAGGTCTGCTTACTTGTACAAAAACAAAAAACTTTTTCTTTCAAGCTGTGAAAAACTTACTACCACATATACAAAGCAAAAGGAAAAAACGTGTATGTAACAACTTTTGAAAGCTCAAAAGAACGAAAACAATCATCAGGCTTGTTGCGCAGACCTTTTCAATGGGCCTTGTTTATGTTCAACATTTTTTATTTTTCAAATTTATTCTATGAGCTAAATTTCAGTTATGTATTTTATAAAGCTTTTTTGTAATAGTCCTATTCCTTCAATTTTTCAGAAATTACTATACACTACCAGACAATTATATTGTATCTTCTTGTTACATTTTACCTTAGCTTTCCTTTGGACAGCAATGAGGTATATTGTATGTACAGAAAAATTTACAATTATTAGACACCAGCAGAATGTAATGCATTTTCTGGCCCGCTACGGCCTTCGCCAGCATTCTTTATGTCACACTGGACAGTGATACTTTATAAATTAAATGTATTTAACTCAACAATTTCAACAAATATAAACTGGGAATTATTTCCTTTCGAAGGTAACTTTATATTGTTACGAAAGTTAAATTATCTAAGAATTATTTATAGTTATAAGTTATCTTGTAAGTTATAGTTTTATGTTACTTAAAATTGTCATGTATAATTTTCAACACAACTGTTATTTTAAAAATAATTCCTATATAAATTTCCCAGTAATTTCTAGAAATGGTTACAGAACATAATAAATAGTTTTTACGGGAAGGTTCAGGAAAAATCTAGAAATAATTATGAAATATAAAAAGGGGTGACTCATGTAAAATTAGTTTAGTCTGTTTTGGAAAACGGTTCTGTTCGTAACTAACAATTGTGAACAAAATAATTAATTTCAATAAAGTTTGTAAAGTTGAATAAGTGTGTGTATTTATTTTTTTTATTTGCAATTAAAAGAACTCAACGGTTTATTATAAAGGGAGTAAACCGAACGCGTTTATTAAAGGAAAAACGTAACAATTGGTGTCAGAAGTGAAATTGCAAAAATAAAAAAAGGATAAAAAAAAAAAAAAAAAAAAAACTATACAATCAACAATGAAATTCGAGGAGCTAAAAGTTGAACAGCTGAAGAAAGAGTTGGGCAAGTTGGATATGCCTACTGCAGGAAATAAAGCTGAGCTGCAGAAAAGATTAATCGATGAATTTAAGCGACGCAATATTGACATCGCAGCATATGAATTTGATGAGAAAGAAGAAAGAGAAGTTACTGCCCGTGCAATACCAAGCAATATGGATCTCAGCACAATGTTTGCTGCTATGATGGAGAAAATGGCAGAAAACTCAAGCAACATGGAAAAAATGGTGAAAGAAAGTTCAGCTGAAACCTCTAGAAAAATGGAAGAAAATTCTAGAAAAATGGAAGAAAATTCTAAAAATATGGAGAAAATGGTAAATAAAAATGCAAGGGCCATCTTAGCCGAAATTCAAGAAAATTCTAGAGTTACAAACGAGAAACTTCAGGCTACTAATGAAAAACTTGAGAAGCTTCAAGAGATTTCTACTGTTATAAACGAAAGAGTAGACGATATGGAAATAGAATTGAAGCACAGCCGCGAATAACGTTTTAAGTTACAAAATAATAATTTTTCAGGAGAGCAAAAAAATGTTTTTTGACAGGCAGCATTATTTGTTTTAAAAATTATTTTTTTCCTATTAATAAAAATAATGATAATAAAAACTTTTATGCAAAAAGCTTTTAAAACATTATTCCGCACTGCAAAACCATTTCGGTTTCATCATTTTGTTAGAAACTTGCAATGTTCTTCTACTGGCTGCCACTTTGTATGCCATTTTGAAGGCGTAAAGGTGCATAGTTTTGGTTGATTTGATGTTTAAACTGTGTAAGAGAGTAAGATTAACGGTTATCTGCAAGAAAACCGTTTTTGCAAAATGTGGCGTTTACAACGTTATTCGCGGCTGTGCTTCAATTGTCTGATGTAAAAACTCAAGTCACTGATGTAAAAACACAAGTCACGGTTTTTGATGGAAAACTTCATCATCTGGAAGAAAGAGTAAATAGTCTTCAGTGCCAAGAGGGAGTGGTGCGAGTTTTTCCAGAAGTCTCGAATAGAATAAGAGCTCCAAGTTTTGACGGCAGCTCACCATTGAATGTGTTTAAGTTCCAGTTTGACACAGTTGCCAATAAAAATGCTTGGAACAATGAAGAAAAAGCCATAGAGCTGATTCTGGCTTTAAAAGGAACTGCGGCTGAAATTCTAGAAAGTGTACCAGTAAGTTGCAGAAATAATTATGATGAAATTATGGTAGCACTGCAACGCAAGTATGGTGGTGAACATAGAAAAGAAATATTCAGAATGGAATTACGGGGTAGAGTACAAAAGCCAAACGAGACGCTACAGGATTTCTCATTAGAGATTGAGCGCTTGGTGCAGCTTACTTATCCAGGTGAAAGTCATCCATTGCTAGATCATTTTAAGACCGAGGCTTTTGTAAACGGTATACGGGATGCTGATGTGAAACTAGCGGTATGTGCATCACAGAAGCCATCATTTGCCGAAACGGTATCATTTGCCCTAGCCCAAGAAACCGCAAGAATAATTTCAAGGCCGCAAGCGTATAAGGTGCGAAAACTTGATTTTGCCGCTGAAGAAGAAAGAGATATTGCAAAGGACATAAAGGAGGCAGTGATGCAAGCTTTAAACGAGAAGCAAGGTAAAAACAAAGTAAAATGTTATAATTGCGGTAAGATTGGCCATATTAAGCGAAACTGCAAAGCACCCAAGCAACGATCAAGATCTGCTTCGCCGCAAAGGGACAAACGAAGAGCTAGTCAACAATCATCGCAGGAGCCACCGCTAAAGCTGAGAAGAGCTAGCAGTGCAGAGGAAACTGAAGGTCTCACGATCAATTTAGTAGTGAAAACGAGTAACAGAAATATTACGACCTGTGGTTACATAAATGGGGAAATCCGCATTTTGACTATCGACACTGGTGCAGGACATTCCATTATAAGAGCTGATTTGATAAAGGGAGCTGTCGAGCCGCTAAGTGGTGTAAACTTGCGAACAGCTACGGGAGAGCCTGTCATTGTCTATGGCAAAGCAAGAGTGGAAATAAGAATGGCCGATATGATCGTTTTTGATGAGTTTATTGTGGCTGAAATTATGGACGAGGTCATAATTGGAGCAGATTTTATGATTCGTCAAGGCATTAGTCTAGACATGGGACGACAAATTATGAATTGGTATGGTCTAGAAGTACCCCTTAACGGTGGGAATGGAAGTGAAGCCCTTGTAAGACAGCTAGTCACTAGTGATCATAAGAAATTGTCCTCCCAAAGAAACGATGAAAAACGTGGGAAAGCGAGCACATATTCGAGACGGCCCAGTAAACATAAAAGCAAGCATGGTATAGAGTCTAAAAACAAGAAACGCATAAATAAGATTCGCTTATTAGATGTGGAACCCAGCGAAGACTGGTCAACGGCGCAGAAAAGTGACCCCTTATTAGCGCAAATTATGATGGCTAAAAAAGAAGGTGAAAGGCCGACTCGTGAAGAAATTAAATTGAACGGTCCACTAATGAAAGCGTATTGGGCGCAGTGGAGTAGTCTGCGGATGATAAATGGTTGCCTATACCGTACATGGGAAAGTACTGATGGCAAAACGGTTAAAAACCTTATTGTAGTACCGACTTCTAAAGTATGTGAAGTTGTGAAGAAATTCCACGAAGGTACTGGTGGTGGGCATCTAAGCGTTACGAAAACCATAAAGAAGTTAAAAGCAAGCTACTATTGGATCGGTTGCAAGCAAGCCGTGATTGATTGCGTAATTACATGCCCACAGTGCGTTGCAGACAGTGGTATAATTGGAGAAAGTAGAAATCCGGTCCAACAGTACAACTTTGGTGAACTATCCGTACCAGCGAATAATAATGACTCTACCCAAGAGCAGAAAAAACGAGTTAAGACGAAGGCGTGTTAATTCATCAAATGACCAGATGAAAGCCAGAAACAATGGAGTGGCAAATTCGGAAGGCTTCAAAGAAGGCCAGCTGGTTTTACTTTTTAATCCGCAACGGAAGAAAGGACTATCTCCAAAGCTGCAGACTCATTGGGATGGCCCATATAAAGTAATAAAGAAATTGAATGACGTGGTGTATCGGATCCAGAAATATAAGAGCCCAAGATCAAAAATGAAAGTGGTGCATCTAGAACGACTGGCCAATTATGAAAAAGGAGAATCTGAGCCTATTCGGGACGAACAGGCTTAAGTGGAGGGCAGTGTTACGAAAGTTAAATTATCTAAGAATTATTTATAGTTATAAGTTATCTTGTAAGTTATAGTTTTATGTTACTTAAAATTGTCATGTATAATTTTCAACACAACTGTTATTTTAAAAATAATTCCTATATAAATTTCCCAGTAATTTCTAGAAATGGTTACAGAACATAATAAATAGTTTTTACGGGAAGGTTCAGGAAAAATCTAGAAATAATTATGAAATATAAAAAGGGGTGACTCATGTAAAATTAGTTTAGTCTGTTTTGGAAAACGGTTCTGTTCGTAACTAACAATTGTGAACAAAATAATTAATTTCAATAAAGTTTGTAAAGTTGAATAAGTGTGTGTATTTATTTTTTTTATTTGCAATTAAAAGAACTCAACGGTTTATTATAAAGGGAGTAAACCGAACGCGTTTATTAAAGGAAAAACGTAACAATATTATATTCAACATTTTTTTATGTTATATATGTTTATAATACCTTTTCAAAGTCCCGAATCCCGGTATTTTCTAAAATCGGGATTGGCATCCCTAGTACAAAAATCACGAACGATGACATGAAAATGAATATTGCGAAATTGCCAAACAATTTGGAAACCGAGGCAACTTTAAAAGAGTTTGGGCTGCGACACCGCTTTAGCACTTTACTTGAAGCATATTGTTTTTTACAAGCGGGATATAACATACCAATAATGTTAAAAATTTTTTTTTTTTTAACTTGACCTTTAGCTTAATTATAAACCTATAATGGAAGGTCGAATAATTTACAAAAATTTACGTACAATACAAAATTCAGTTTATACTTGGGTTATCGGGTTATTTAGTTATATTAACAACAACAACATACATTTATTTACATTTTTTTAAAATATATTGTGTTCAGCGTTGCCAGAATTAAGATTTTATCTTATTTTTTGAACAAAAAAAAGATTTAAAGATTTTTTTTTTCAAATTAAGATTTTTTATTTTTAGAAATAAAGATTTTTAACTTTAATTTTGTACAACATACACAATTTTTTTTTACAGTTTTTTAAACAGTAAATTTTTAAAACAATGAGGTTTTATATCAGCATGTTGTCTATTGGTTTTGCACACTTTTGTACTTTTGTACTAAAATGCATCATTTTTTCTGGGCATACAAAACATAAAAAAAGCATCAAAGATTCGCGGATGTTCATTTTTGGAATATTGGTGAAAAAAATTATGTATTTGTGAAAAGAAAAAATTTATATTTATAAAGATTAATTTATTAAAGAACAAAAAAGTTCATGTATTTAATACCAAGAGGTAAAACTCATAGAACTTAACCCTAGGATTAGCGTCTTGGCCAGACCAAATTGTGAATGATACGTTTTGAATCGAAAGAAACTAATTTGGATTCGATTGGAGCAAACTAGTGGGGTGAAATTCTATTTTTATGTAAAAGTCTATGAAATTGCCCTCTTGGCCAGACCAAATTCTTGTTTTCTTGCAATATTTATCAAATAGAGGAGAACTTAGTGGTAAACATTTACCGAGAATCCTAGGGTTAAGAAGCTTTTAGTTAAAAAATTCCAGACAAGGTATATATATACATAAGTGCTTAAGAATTTTTTTTGAAAAGTATACCAACATTATTTTAATAAAAAATTAGAAATATATATGTATAGGAAAATCCATTTTTTTCAATGAGCTTTTTTTAAATGCAATTTTCTCAAATTGCCTTCAATATAACAACGGTATCAAAAAATATAATATTTAATTGAGAACCCTTAAGATTTCATATGATGCAAAAGCTTCATGGCTCCGAAACTAAATTTTTTTTTGCCCAAAATTATACATCTGTAATATTAGAAATTAATTACTTTCGAGGAAACTTCTTTATATAGATCGACTTTTTTACGTTCTTATTTATTAGAAATTAAATGCATTTAAAATGTTTTTTTTTTGGAAAATATAACTAAAAACACAATTTTAAACCTACAATCTAATTTTGTATAAATACCGCAATTACGTATTTCAATTTAAATAGTTTCCATAATAACAAGTAGTTTCTTTTAAAAAATTAATAATTTTTACTTTTTTGTCTTGTTATTAAAAATTTTAAGATTTTTCTCTTCAAAATAAGATTTTTTGTTCGCCAAAAGAAGATTATCGTTCCAAATTTTCTGGCAACGCTGATTGTTTTGCTGTTAATATGACTACATAACCATATAACCTGATAATTCGCCTTTCTTGAACAACCCAACTATGTATACATATCAGAGAACGGCTTTGTGCGATTGCAAAAAATCGCATTAAATGAACAACAACAAATACACTCGCTTTCTGTCATACAATAAAACTTGCGCAACCGCAAACATTCGCTGCTGGTATGGATTTTGCAGTTCTCAGAGAACTGCAAAATCCACTATTTTTGTTGTGTACTATATAAACTTCTTAATACATTTTTTATTTAAGTGGTAAACTATTTTTTAATTTAAACATACCTTTCCATTTTTAAGTCCCACCATTAAACCTTCCCGTCCTGCTGGTCCACCTATGACTTTAATATAACGTATAAACGCATCCATTAACCATTCTCTTTGCAAGGTACCATTAAAATCCAGACACTGTAGTCTTTGATCCTGACACAGTACAATGTGGTAAGCACATACTACCAACAAACTGCAGTCGAACTTCTTTTGTATCTTTTCCTTAACCTTATAATGCATTGGCTGGTCCTCTACCGAATTTAATTCGTATAAAACTACGCGTTCCGGTAGCTGCACCGCCAATTTTTGTCTATATATTGCAATCTTTTGTACCAAGTCACGACATTTTATACGCACTTTTTGTCCTGTTATTAAATGTTGTATGATAACATCACATATGTGTTCACGAAATGCATAACGTTCACGATACAGTGCATGTACGGTAGTTAAAGCTATGGTGTACGTTGATAAGGTCCCATTTTGGCACCCAATTGTATACGATTGACCATTAGGGTGAACGGCCACTGACCAAATCCATGAAGTATCAACAGTATCACCCAAAATACCCAAACGAACACCATCTCGGGTAAAGCAATGCACATTACCAGTGCAACCAGATACTAAACAGTACTCGCCATTAGGTAAGTACGACAGACATAATGGGTCGAAACCTAGTGATCTTTCCTTGCCAATCATTTGACCACTTAAGGTATGAAATGATAAAGTTTGGCTCCAGTCAGTTATGGCTAAAGTATCTGTATTAGGTTCAGCTATTGCTGGACAGCATTGTACTCCATAAACGGCACTAGCCGTACCACCTGGGCGATCAACACGACCCTTTTCTTCCCCACTTTTATTGCGTATACTAATCGAACCACTTGCCAAACCTAAAATTAGATACTGACCATCATTGGTCCAGCAGCAAGCATTAACTCGTGAATGTATTTTATATTTTTGTACAGCTTTTTGATCTGAAGACCAGAATGCAAAATCAGATGTGGAACACGACGCTAAATGATGAGAAATGGGATTAAAACTCATGCATTGTACCGAGTCTCCGTGACTTAAATATTAAAGAGTAAAAATTAGATTTTTGACATTTCCTTATAAATTATTAATAACTACTCACGAATATTTAAGTAATCCTTCCAGTTGAGGAGACCAAACTATTACGGTTTTATCTGCTGCTCCACTGGCAAATTTTTTACCATCTCTAGCATAAGCCACGCAATTGACCACATCTTTGTGGGCCTTTAAAGTATTTAAAAGTGTACCGTCTTTAGGGTCATATACTAAAACTCGTTCCCGTGCCGCTACTATCAATTGAGTACCATCAGGATTATAACATACACAATGGATACTAAAGACAATTTGAGTGTATTAAAATATTTCGTTTTAATAGAATGTAGGTCACAGTGTCTACAAATTTGTTGTTTTACCTGATGTCTTCATCTTTTGCATTAGGAAACTCAACCTTATCAATCCATTTTAATATACCTCTCATTTTAACAATGTGGTATTGTTAAAAATCCTTTACAAACCAATTTTTCTATTTTTCCATTTTTTCCTAATTGAAGAATTTTATCCAGTTTCTCGTACAGTTTTTTGGTGTCCAGTTTTGTATTTGTTTACATTTTTAGTTTATGTTGCTGCTAGTAACCAGGGATGGAAATTTTAATAATTTTACATTTTATTTACTACCCGACTACACGCGCAATATTTTTGGCAATTAACTACCCGTCTATTATACCTGAGATAAATATTGCTTCATATATTGCTGTAAATGTCAAAATTATGTTATATTTAATGTAGACAGCACTTTTTTGTACATATTTATTGCCGGAAATTTATGTTGCAATAATTGTTGGCTTAAGTCTAGTTTACCAACGCAGCTCCAAATAAAAAAAAAGTACATAGGGTTATAGAAAATTGAAAAATAAGAAGAAAAAATTATATGACAAAATTCTCGGAAACGCATAGTTTCAGAGTTATGGACCTTTGAAGTTTTCATATAAGTTTGCGATTTCCCACTACATTTTTGAACGTATATAGCTAATATTCAGGTGGCGGCGAGACTACAACAAGTCAACTTGTATTTTGTTTTTATTTTTCGGTCAGGTCAAGGTGAATTCGCCATGGGTCAGGTAATGTCAAAAACAAGACGATTTCGTATATATATATTAATTCGCCTTGTATAAAACAGTTGACTAAACCAGCGCTACCAGATTTGGGGTTCTAATCTCAAATTAGATAACAAAAATTAATTTCGGGTTTAAATGGAGAATGTTAAAATAAACTATTTTTATTTTGGCTAAAAAATCGGATTTACTGAACGCTATATTAGTTTTTTATTTAAAATGTGTAAGAAGCAGAATTTTTCTTATATAAAAAACGTTTTCTCCTTTTGTTTAGGTTGACCTGTTAATACTCTAACGGCCTTTATTATTTATTTATTTATTTATTTATTTATTCATCGGTTAGGTAATACAAAGCCCATGTGGGCCATTAAAAATATATTACACAGTCTTAATACCTAAGTAATTAAAAGTTAAAAGCAAAAGAAAAACTTAATTCTTTATACCTACATACATATTTACATTTTTGTGTCATTTAATCATAACATCTTGAGTAAAATTTACGAATCATACGAACTTTCATTCAAAAAAAAGAAAAAAAAAAAATTTTTATTTACGTTTTTAAAATATTGTATTACAAACGAAAACCTGGTTTATTTATAATTTAATAAAAATTATTTTCACCAAGATTTTTGTTTTAAAAAACTGGTTTGTTAACGCACCTCAACTCAAGATGTTATGTATGTACTAAAAAAACAACTTTTTTATCTATAACTTATCTTATTATATAACCTAATACTCGCCCCCCAAGGCATAATACACATCCTATCATTAAATATAAATAGTAAGTAAATTACACAACTTATATAAACGTCCCAGTTAGGGAAATAGCGTACCCAAGTAAAGAAAAACATCAAATACTATGCAGTAAGTAAGAACATCTAGGATGAGAAATGTTTAACAAGTTTTAGCTTAAAGACATTGTTTGAGTGCGTAAAAATACGCAGCTCTAATGGCAGTCCATTCCAATAACTGGTTACCCTAACTAGAAAAGATCTGGAGAAGTCAGACCTAAATATTCTTGGAAAATTAAGATGAGGATTTCTGTTTCTAGGCGAAAAAAGAAAGGAGTTGCACAATACAACAGGTCTACCACTTTTTACCATTTTATGAAATGTACACAAGTTACGAACTCGCACATAATTATCAAAATCACAACCAAGGAAATCTTTCACAAAGCCAGAGATATGGTCTCCGCGTCGAACATTATAAACAAATCTAGTAATGGCATTTACCAAGTGCCTTAGCCTAGTAAGGAGTATACCAACGGTACCCGTCATAACCTCAAAACCATAAATAATTTGGGACATCAATATTGCATGCGCTAATCTCTTCCTTGCATGCAAAGGAAGAAATATACTAGAGCAGTAGAACTTACGTAGCATACCAAATATCCTACCCGATAAGGCATCAATATGATAATTAAACGAGAGCCTATTATCTAGAACCACACCCAAGCACTTATGGCGATCAACAAATTGAATCACATCATCATCAAGAAGTATTACTAACTGAGTGAAGAAACGGGGTGTAGGGCCAAACATTAAGGCCTTAGTTTTTGACGTATTGACCGTTAAAAAGTTTGCTCTAGTCCACTGCGAGACATGCGCTAGGCATGAGTTAATGTTGCGTTCAAAGATATCAACAGACCCTCTATCACCACTAAACAGGAGAAAAACATCATCTGCAAAAAAATAAGAATTACAGCTCGGGTGATCAACAACATTAGAGAGGTCGTTTATGTAAAGGATAAACAACAGGGGACCTAAAACAGAGCCTTGCGGCACACCACAGGAGAGAGGAAGTACATCCGATGCAACACCATTCATGACAACAAACTGGGATCTACCAGATAAGTAGGACATTAAAAGCCTACAAGCAGTACTTGAAAATTGGAACTCATCTGCGAGTCACCAGTAGTCACATAAGAAATTAAAAATGTATTAATAATATTTTAGATTAACTGAATGATCAACTTTCCCTCTTCTTCATAACGTAGATTTTTGGTCAGAATTTGAAAGATAATTACCAAATTGTAAAATTGGTAAAATGACATTATTGTTTTAGCGTACTTATCTATACTTGTATAAATTTAAAATACAAATTTATAATATAAAATTATTTTCCACTAATATGTGATTTTAAAACTAAATAATTTCTTAAAAATAATGCATTTTTGTGCTTTTTATTTTTGGAGGGGATATTATACGAAATTTTTATTTTAAATTTGGGATTGAAAAAAAAAATTATCTGGCATTCCTAGACTAAAATTAATAGAAACCAAGGTAAATTTACCTTGATAGAAACCACAATTAATTTTTTTGGGGGGTTATTTCATTCCCGTTTTGGGGACTTATTTCGTGGAGGGCTATTTCATGCCGCCGAAAAATTTATATTCAAATACATATGAAATTAGACTTCAGAATAGTATATACCACGTATCGTTATTTCTGTGGCTGCTTTTTGATATTCCACTTCTTGCATGGGTCTGGCATTGGAGGTAAACGTACGTGTGACCAATTATTTGTGACCAAAAAATCAAATGCATACATACTTGAAAAGTTATCAGGATTTTTAATAACATTATTAGTTCCTTTATTACTTCCGGAAAATCTTAAATGATTATCCTGGTCAAATTCACCACCCGCATTGTCGCTACCTGTTAGACGACCATTACTTTCAAAACTACCGCTTTGTACATGACCTCTTTTGTTTCCAGAGAATCTACCGCCACGTCCTTTGAAGCCGACATTAGTACCTTACCACTAGCATTCTGGTAATTTTTTTAGCTCTACATTAATATTCAAATTATAGAAATAAATTAATAGATTCACAATTCACACATTTTTCAAGCGTTTGACAAAAATATATTAAAAAATGGCCACTTTAACATATCGCTCATTTGCTGCAAGACCGGCATAACTCAAAAAATGAAATTTTGGAGTTAGAGACGCAGAATTTTTCGCTTTGTTTTTCTTTATATTGTGTATTAAATTCATCTTTATATCCTTTATACTTTCCCAGTTTGAAGAGAATGTGTCTTCTTTTTTTCTAAGTAGTTAGTGCAAATCAAAAACTTTAAATGCGTTTATCTCGAAATGGATTTTTTTGAGTTATGCCGGTCTTGCAGCAAATGAGCGATATATGTTAGAGTGAAACAACCCAACAAACACGAAGTCAAACCTTTGATATGAAATGACTTTATCATTTGACTTCAAACACAATTCTAAAACGTTTTTCAATTGTTTGATTAACCATTCAAATTGATAATGATTTGAAAATTAACATTTCATATCAAATGTTTTATCAATTTGATGTCAAATGTTAAATTCAAATCAAAAATAAACTTGGCAATACTAATCATTAAAAATGGCGATTAAAGTAAAATTTTTTACTTTGTGGTTACATGTGTTTCAAGGCCCAAATACATTGATCAAAATACTCATCAAGCAATGTGGTAGTATTAGTGAAAATATGTTTGTATGTGTCACACCGACGATGCTGGATGGAAAATCAAAAAATTTAGATATGACGGCGAATATTACGTCAAGCACACGTACACGATGAATTCGCCGGCTGGACAAGCATTTGACAAGTGTATTTTGGCCTTTACTATTAAAAATAAATTTTAATATAAAGTGAACGCTTATTTCTTGTGAAAAATAAAAATTATTTGTGAGTAATTAAAATGATTAAAAATACGAAAAAAAGGAAAATAAAACGGGAAAGTAAAGAAAGTTTGTTGAACGATTTCATCTTTTAGCTATTTTGCCGAATACTTATCTCACAGTTTATTTAAATAAATAATAAATTTATATTAAAAAAAAATAAAATATTTTTATTTATATTCCACATTGTATTATAATCCACATTTGAAAAACATTTGAGAATTACGTTTGAAAGCAAGTTGAAAATAAAGGCATTTTTCAATTTGAAAATAATTTCCATTTTTTGTTGAGAACGCTATGATTTTCAAATCATTATTAAACGTTTGTCGTTTGAGAAATCGTTTGACTTCAAATAATTTTCAATTTAAAGCGTAAAGATTAAATAATGTCCATTCCGTCCTATAATTCTTGGAAAGACAAAATACTGGCCTCCCTTTTATTTTGTGGATTGTAGCACCGCGATCGTTCAACAAACTTTCTTCACTTTTCCGTTTTATTTTCCTTTTTTTCATATTTTTAATCATTATATTACTCACAAATAATTTTTATTTTTCACGAGAAATAAGCTGTTCACTTTATATTAAAATTTATTTTTAATAGTAAAACACATGTAACCACAAAGTAAAAAATGTAACTTTAATCGCCATTTTTAATGATTACATTGATTTTTCGCTTTAGTATTGCCAAGTTTTTTTTGATTTGATTTAACATTTGACATCAAATTGATAAAACATTTGATATCAACGGCCATTTTCACCAAGTTCGGTTATAACTAACTATCGGTTATAGCTGTCAAAACATATTGGTAACCGGAACTTTAATTGAAAGTTAGTTTTGACCGAACTTGGTGAAAATGGGGGCAAATGTTTAATTTCAAATCATTATCAATTTGAATTTAAATGTTAAATCAAACAATTGAAAAACGTTTGAGAATTGTGTTTGATGTCAGTAGTATGTTTATGTTCCTTCTAAATTATGATTTCCATATAAAGTGTCGGATCATGCCTACGCTACACGGCATTTAAGTTCATTGATTGATATGCTACACTGAACCGTTCTTTTTCTTTAATTTATTATGGTTGTCTGTTTATCTAAGTCATAAGCCAAAGGTTCTATTCCATAGGTTTTCTGATCTAACAGCACTGATAAAGATGATACTTTTCAATCTGGTAACTTTGTTTATCTAAGTTATAAGCCAAAAGTTATATTCCATAGGTTTTCTGATCTAACAGCACTGATAAAGATGAAGCTTTTCAATCCGATAACTTTGTTTATCTAAGTCAAAAGCCAAAGGTTCCATTCCATAGGTTTTCTGATCTATCAGCACTGATTTAAGATGAAACTTTTCAATCTGATAGTTTTCTCTTTTTATGTCCTATGACCATCTGTTTATCCAAGTTATAAGCGACAAGCACTATTCCATAAGATTTTTGATCTAACAGCACTGAAAAAAGATGAAACTTTAAATCTGACAATTCTGATTTTATGTTCTATAGCCGTCTGTTTATCTTATTGATAAGCCATAAAATGTTGCCCTACACTAACACTTCTATTACTAAACAGTTGAAACTTTTCAATGAGATTGATAATTCTGTTTTTATATATATATTCGTCTGTTTATCGAAGTCATAGTCCGCGAGCTGTGCTTCAAATGTATTTATTTATGAATTTTTGTATTGATAATATTTCATAAATGTCAGACATAAAACTTTATAGTAACTTTTAAGTTTGAAAAAGTATAAAGTGTAAATGATAATCTGATTAGATTCTTTAAGAAATAAAAAGTTCAATCTGAAATTCAGATTACAAACTATTGTTAGTTTTTTCTAAGATTTCATCGCTAACATGTATATGTGTATGTGTGTTATCGGTTATGAATTTGTGGTTCTTTGAGATGATTAGAATATACCCTGTAGGAAGTCAAACCCATTTTTAAGTAACTTCAAACTGGTTTTTTTATAACCACAACTAGTTGATTAAGTGACTTTTTTCCTTGTCGACGACTCATTATTTTATCATAGGCATGTCATAGGCAATAGTCAATTGGCCATCTTTGCATGACCTAAACTAACTAATCATCATATCATATATATTATTTCTAAAGCACTTTTTTTTGTCGGTTGCAAATATCTCACATACCACCGCATCAAATTTAATGAATGATATCTCATTTTAAAGCTTATTTCTAACACTAATGACGAAAAATAATTAGAAATTGAAAAATTAATATTTTTATTGATAAAAATTACGGTGCGAAATATTCGCACGGGTCATTTAGTCATATATATTATTTCTAAAGCACTTTTTTTTTGTCGGTTGCAAATATCTCCCATACCACCGCATCAAATTTAATGAATCATATCTCATTTTAAAGCTTATTTCTAACACTAATGACGAAAAATAATTAGAAATTGAAAAATTAATATTTTCATTGATAAAGGATTCGTACGGGCAAAAAGTTAACGAAGTATTATAAAAGCATTTACATACACAAAAAAATAATTTAGGTAATTTTACCAAGGCGTGCATAGGTAATTTATTTTTATATAAAAAGAAAAAACTAAGTTTTATTGTCTTAAAGAATTGGTAATTTATACAATAAGTATTGCCTAAAATTTTTGTTAATATTACTAATTGGGTCAGGTATCTTCTTCGAATTTTTTTATAATATGTATGTATGTTTATTTTATTTTTCAATTGTGAAAAAAAACATTCAAATATAAATTTGAATTTAGAATGTTTAAATATAAAATTAAAAAAATTAAATTAAAAACTATTCGGGGGTTGCTTTAAAATCATGTGAGATAAGGCCATTATGGCTTTATTGCTGAATTGAATGGGAGATAAAGCCATAATGGCCTTATTGCCCAATCATTGAGAGGTAAGGTCATATTTAAAATTTTGCCATATTTTTTTCGCAAATGAGAGATAAAGCCATATTTTTTCAGAATATTGTTATGCATGGTGTTAACATTCTGTAAAAGGGAAAATCCTTAGTTATCATTAAAAAGCCTTTTTTTATTCTTGTGACGCACGCAGGAAAAGTTTATTCAGCGAAGCCACCTGCCGCGACCTACTGGAGGAAAAACCCCACGCAGAAAAAGTTTAGTATGCGAAGCCAGATTTCAATACTTAACTTTAGTGTTTCCGGAACTGAAATAAGAGATAAAGCCATTTTCTAATATTGCTAATGTGAGCTAAGGCCATGATGGCTTTATCTCCCATTCAAATGAAAAAAAAATAAAATAAGCATTTATCTCCCTATTGAATGAGAGATAAAGCCATCATGGCCTTATCTCACATGGTATTAAAGCACCCCCAACTATTCAATAAAGGATAAAAATACAACGCATGTAAGTGAGTATTATTAACATAGGATAAAGAACTCCGCTGAACTTTAAAAAAAAACAAGACAGAATATCGACCCCTTTGCGCGAAATTATCGTATGTTACAAAAACCAAATTTTACAGGACAGCCACTTTTCTCTACTTTTCTCTGCTTTCGCTTGCAATATCAATATTAAAATATACATTCAATTTTTGGAGCAACGAAGTGGAATTCGCCTATAATATTTTATCAGGTGACGTCTCTTTGAATGTAGAACAAGATTGCATCAAAAACTCAATTTCAAAAAAATTGGCATATACGATCATTTCGCGCAAAGGGGTCGATATATTTACAATAAAACCAATAATTATTTATTACTTTTATTGAAGATTACTAATAAGGACGACACGATGCTGGATCAATATGGATTTCCAAGACAAGATTAGTTTTAATCCTTTGACCTCAAATGAGCCCAAAAAACAGCCCGGAACTTTAAGAAACAACAAAAAGTTTCAGTAAATTATTATATTAATTGATACACATTATGAATTGATAAATAAAATACATATTATGAAATTAAAAAGGTTAAAAAAGTATATAGTTATAGGTAATTTTACCTATGAATTTTTTTGTGTATACAAATAGGTTGAAAAATACACACAAAAAAATTCATAGGTAAAATTACCTAAGAATATGGTATAAAATTAACTAAGCGCAAGGGTAGCATGGCAGTATCTAAGTTTCTTTGGTAATAAAACGTTTAACTTAGGTAATTTCTATGTTCGAAAAAGTATCTAATAATTTTGTTAAAATTACAAAGAAATTTTGGAAATTTACCAATGATAGCAAAGTTAGTTTAGGGTGCGTTCGTAAATGCATCACTGCGCTGCATCAGAAAAGCAAACTTTTTATACAGCCGTTAAAAAATAATTATAATTTTTTTTTATTGTATGTCTTTTATTTTTGTGGAGTATTTCACAACTTGTTGGTCCACATTTACTTCACTGATAAATATATAACGATTTGAAATCACTGATGCAGCGCAGTGATGCATTTACGAACGCACCCTTATATTTTTATTTTAGAAAAGTTATCTAAAGCTTCGTACAGACGATGGTCAGATCTTACAATATTGGTAAGCAGCGTTGCTTAAATTGCATTAAAATTGGCTAAAATGTCTTACAACTGTGTGAACGTTGTAAGCTCATTTGTATTTGCAGAAGCGCAAAATTAATGCATCTGACAATGGACCATTGTCAGAAAAATATTGCTGTTGGCAACGCCTGCTTACAATATTGTAAGATCTGACCATCGTCTGTACGAAGCTTAAGTTAAATTTTGTACAAGAACATAGGTTTTAGGTAAATTTACTACATACTTTTTTTTTTAATAAAAAAGCATTTTTAAAAAAACTATATACTTTTTTAACCTTTTTAATTTCATAATATGTATTTTATTTATCAATTCATAATGTGTATCAATTAATATAATAATTTACTGAAACTTTTTGTTGTTTCTTAAAGTTCCGGGCTGTTTTTTGGGCTCATTTGAGGTCAAAGGATTAAAACTAATCTTGTCTTGGAAATCCATATTGATCCAGCATCGTGTCGTCCTTATTAGTAATCTTCAATAAAAGTAATAAATAATTATTGGTTTTATTGTAAATATATCGACCCCTTTGCGCGAAATGATCGTATATGCCAATTTTTTTGAAATTGAGTTTTTGATGCAATCTTGTTCTACATTCAAAGAGACGTCACCTGATAAAATATTATAGGCGAATTCCACTTCGTTGCTCCAAAAATTGAATGTATATTTTAATATTGATATTGCAAGCGAAAGCAGAGAAAAGTAGAGAAAAGTGGCTGTCCTGTAAAATTTGGTTTTTGTAACATACGATAATTTCGCGCAAAGGGGTCGATATTCTGTCTTGTTTTTTTTTAAAGTTCAGCGGAGTTCTTTATCCTATGTTAATAATACTCACTTACATGCGTTGTATTTTTATCCTTTATTGAATAGTTGGGGGTGCTTTAATACCATGTGAGATAAGGCCATGATGGCTTTATCTCTCATTCAATAGGGAGATAAATGCTTATTTTATTTTTTTTTCATTTGAATGGGAGATAAAGCCATCATGGCCTTAGCTCACATAAGCAATATTAGAAAATGGCTTTATCTCTTATTTCAGTTCCGGAAACACTAAAGTTAAGTATTGAAATCTGGCTTCGCATACTAAACTTTTTCTGCGTGGGGTTTTTCCTACAGTTGGGCTCGGCAGGTGGCTTCGCTGAAAAAAGTTTTCCTGCGTGCGTCACAAGAATAAAAAAAGGCTTTTTAATGATAACTAAGGATTTTCCCTTTTACAGAATGTTAACACCATGCATAACAATATTCTGAAAAAATATGGCTTTATCTCTCATTTGCGAAAAAAATATGGCAAAATTTTAAATATGACCTTACCTCTCAATGATTGGGCAATAAGGCCATTATGGCTTTATCTCCCATTCAATTCAGCAATAAAGCCATAATGGCCTTATCTCACATGATTTTAAAGCAACCCCCGAATAGTTTTTAATTTAATTTTTTTAATTTTATATTTAAACATTCTAAATTCAAATTTATATTTGAATGTTTTTTTTCACAATTGAAAAATAAAATAAACATACATACATATTATAAAAAAATTCGAAGAAGATACCTGACCCAATTAGTAATATTAACAAAAATTTTAGGCAATACTTATTGTATAAGTTACCAATTATTTAAGACAATAAAACTTAGTTTTTTCTTTTTATATAAAAATAAATTACCTATGCACGCCTTGGTAAAATTACCTAAATTATTTTTTTGTGTGTAGTTAATTAATAGTATAGTCAGTCTATAACAAATTATTTAATTTTAAATCATTTTTGTCAAAAAAATATATGTATGTATGTATTTATGTTTCTACAACTAAATAAAATTAACAACTGGCATGATTTTATAGGATATTTTTTTTTGTATTTTAATTGTTTGGAATAAGGTTTTTTTTTTAACGTAAATTAATAAAATTTCTCAATAAAATTACAGTTTTTTCGGCGCATATTTATCTAAAATTTTTTATGATTTTTACAAATATTTATATTAACATGATTTTTATATTAAGTTTTAACATTTGGACAATTCAAATCCTTTTAATTTATTATACATATTTATATCTCTTCTCTGAGTAATTTTTATAGCCATCTCACTTTTTAAGTCCTTTAACATATACAATAGAATATTTTTCATCTTTTTCCTTTTTTTCATAGATATTATTAAGTATTTTTTATCAACTCTTTTTAGTGTAGAGTCGCCAGTATTCCATTTGTTTGTTATCCTATCCTTCTAAGTTATTTCTGAATATTTTAATGGTGATTCAATGAGAAAAGTTCGGATTTCGAAATCAATGACTGAAATATAAACTTCTTTTTGCATACCAACGATTATAAAACTTGATGCTGCATTGTCTCCAACTGACATAAAATAATAATAAAAACGGACTGTCTTGTCTAGTTTTTCTTTATTATGTTTTATTTAATAAAATTACAATTAAAAAATGAAACTGAAGTAGAATCCATCTTTTTTCAGACGATATATCATCGGTCATTACTGATAGAGACAAACTGATTACAGTTTTGAATTCAGCGCACCCAAATTAACTAGAATCAGTTGATAAATTCAAAGAAGCAAATTGAGTGTTGGCTTGTGTAATTTATATGGCTATGCAATGTCTCAATACCTTCCCTATAAAAATTTTGCTGCATTGTCTCCAACTGACATAAAATAATAATAAAAACGGACTGTTCAAAAATGAAACTGAAGTAGAATCCATCTTAAATTTTTCTTAACCAATATTTTTTCCAGACGATAGATCATCGGTCATTACTTCTTCTGATAAATATATATATATATATATATATATATATATATATAATCAGTTTGTCTCTATCAGCTCTAGTTTTCATGATAAAGCTTTTTTATACCCTTCACTTATGACCTCCAAAACTAGAGCTGATAGAGACAAACTGATAACAGTTTTGAATTCAGCGCACCCAAATTAACTAAAATCTGTTGATGAATTCAAAGAAGCAAAAATCTTTTTTAATTTTGTCGGGCTGTGTTATTAACATCCAAATATATTAGATAATTAGATTCCTTGGTGGAGTCATAATCACTTATATATTTATTATTAGCTACTGAATGTCGTTTACTACATTGTACAATACCTCCCCTAATACCCCGTGCAACAAAATTATACATATTAATGTCAGTCAACAACTCCAGCTCTATTTCAGTTGTCTTCAACATAGCGTCCCATGACAGACCAGGAATAGTATAATATTGGCAAGGGTCTAACTTATATATGTTTTACAAACTTTACGGAAATTTTCAAAAACATCGCAAAGTAAAAAGACATCTACTTTTAAATATAAAATTAAATAATCCATTAGATTTGAACATTTAAATGTTTTCCATACTGTTTTAGCATGTTCATAATCCTCTACACTACACGACATATTAGTTAATTTATTGAAAAAAGCAGAACATGGTGGTAATTGATTTTCTTCAAGACGATTCACTGAATCTAAATAATCATACGGAAAGACGCCTTTACGTTTCATTAAATCGAATTCATTATCATTTGAATAAGCTGATTTGACTACCTTCAAATCATTATCGGACAAATAGCCTGCTAATTTTTCTAGACTCGATGGCATAAACCGAAATGAGTCTAGAAAGCGTAGTTCATTAACCCTTATTCTTTTAGATATGGATACATATAGCTCTTTATTCAAAGGATTAATGTTGATATCCTCTTCAACAGATGATAATTCTCTCACAAACAAGTGGCAATCATATGCCGAAAGGTTGTGGAAAAAATAGGAACGAAATTGGCAATTTGAAAATCTAAATTGCATTTGTTATGCGCTGAACCTCTATATTCACCAGTTAGATGACAATGATCAGTTACCCTATCTTCATCAGATAAAGATTTCATACAAATATGACATATTTTACTTTCATTGTGCTTTATCTGCTGAAGAGGTGTTAAGGGATTCATTGGCTTGATTACACTTAAGAAATTAGTGCAAATACCTAAAATGTCTTCAATTAGAGTTGTAAAAAAGTTTTTAGGGGCATCAATACCACTACAAATTTTAAAAATATCTAAACTAGAATCATATGAACATTTAATATAATAACTATAAGCAAATGGAATATGATTTTGTATTGTTTTTACATTTATGGTATGCACTCAAAATCAGCATAAACTACAAAAGGCACATCCATTTGCTTCTTAAAATTTTTAAAGCTGACTAAATTGTTATTTATATCAGGCATTTTAGTAACCATTTTGTTGCATTCCTTTTTATGTTTTTGTAAAAATGATTCAGCATGAAAATGTATGAGACAGGTATTACATATATATATATTTGTTTTCTATGCTTAGTTAGTTTATTTTTTATCAATCTATAATTAAATGAAACATAATAATAAAAACAATTTTTATAGTTACATACCTTGAAATGTTTTTAATCCAAACGTAATGAAATCTATCGCCTTCTTCCAACAATAGTAAGTTAATGTGCTTGGACTTTTCCTCTGCAGTAAAGTAGAACGGTCCTATAACAGTATCACCTTCTAGTCCAAACACATTAACACTTATTTCTGGATTGTTGGTTTCAAAGACTTTTATGTTAATAGTCGGTAGTGGAAAGTCCAAACATTTAAAGTTTAAAATTTTATTATCCAGTACTATAATTTCATCTTTTATGTTTCTAACGTTATAGGATGTACATCTATTTACATTTAGATTAATTGGGTATAACGCCGATATTATAGCCCACTTGAAACAATATACATCATTATTTTGTACATTGATACATGCATGCTTTCTCTGTATTGTTGGTGGTAAAGGAATATAGTGAGAACCTTTAATATATTCATATTTGTTTACATTAATTTCTAGGCGTAATATTTCAGATAATGTCCAACCACTATCACGCTCCTGAAATTCACCCATCTTTTTAATAACAACATCACATTGTTCATTATAAAGGTTTGTAATCTCATCTCTTGTAGCAGATATACCAAGAATAGACATTTTATTTTGATGAGATTTCACTTCGATTGTACATGAATGTTGCTCCTCCTTAACCAGCATGTATTCACAAAATAGTTCAATGTTAAATTTAATGCTTAAATATTTTTGAATAACATCATTAAATAAATCTACCACTTTATCTCTAATTGCCGATAAAAAGTTTTCAGGTATTAAATCGGTTTTATTGTTATTTTCAATTAAATATGTAACAATGCGATTGTTGAACACTGATTTAATACATTTAATATTATTATCATTATGAGTAGTATCTAAACTTTCGGCACTGTTAATTTTATGTTCATTTGTCCTTATATGATAATGCCAATTGGTTTTTAAAATATTTTTTTTACAATCTTAACAATATATATTGATTGCGCTACCGCATCCTGTTATGGAGGATGAATGTCGTTGCCATTGCAAGCGATCTGAAAAATGTATATTACATGTTTTACATTTAAACGAAAAGCTTGGTTCAGTATGATATAACCGAATATGTCTTCTTAAATTTGTGTTCACTTTTGACAAATCTCACAAATAAAGCCAGTCATTTTCTTATTTTGTTATATAGAACAGAGTGATTTAACTATCAGAACAAGAACGGTCCTGTGTCCTTTAAGAAGATGTATTTAAACTCCAAATTGTTGATGAGTATTGTTTATGAGGTGAGTATTGTTTATGAGGTGAATATTGTTTATGAGGTGAATATTGTTTATGTGGTGAGTATTGTTTATGAGGTGAATATTGTTTATGAGGTGAATATAGTTTTTGAGGTGAGTATTGTTTATGAGTTGAGTATTGTTGATGAGGGGAGTATTGATGATGATTGAAGTATTGTTGATGAGGGGAGTAATAAGTTAGCGGTAAGTTTCACATAAGACTTGTTAACAAAAAATATTAAAACCACAACTATTTAGTAAAAAAAAAATGTTAAATATTTAAATAATGAATTCTTACATTATATTCAATGTTTATATATGAAAAAATCACAACTATTTAATGATAAAAAGAACGACATAAAATCCCTTCGCTTATAAATTAAAGTTTAAATAGCTAACACAAACAGAATTTCAACAATAGTATTTGGAAACTTGTTAATGTAATAACTAAACTTCCTTCAAGAGTGGAGAAATGAATGAGACATTGTGAAAGGAATTAAAATTATAAAATGTACAAGGAAAACAACAAAGTTTAGATTAAAAATTATGCTCGAATAAGAAAATGATGTTATTTTGTTATCGGATAAAAAAAAAAAAAATATATATATATATATATATATGTATCTATTTATTAGAGGAAGTAATGACCGATGATCTATCGTCTGGAAAAAATATTGGTTAAGAAAAATTTAAGATGGATTCTACTTCAGTTTCATTTTTGAATTGTAATTTTATTAAATAAAACATAACAAAGAAAAACTAGACAAGACAGTCCGTTTTTATTATTATTTTATGTCAGTTGGAGACAATGTAGCATCAAGTTTTATAATCGTTGGTATGCAAAAAGAAGTTTATATTTCAGTCATTGATTTCGAAATCCGAACTTTTCTCATTGAATCACCATTACAATATTCAGAATTAACTTATAGGGATAGGATAACAAACAAATGGAATACTGGCGACTCTACACTAAAAAGAGTTTATAAAAAATACTTAATAATATCTATGGAAAAAAGGAAAAAGGTGAAGAATATTCTATTGTATATGTTAAAGGACTTAAAAAGTGAGATGGCTATAAAAATTACTCAGAGAAGAGATATAAATATGTATAATAAATTAAAAGGATTTGAATTGTCCAAATGTTAAAACTTAATATAAAAATCATGTTAATATAAATATTTGTAAAAATCATAAAAAATTTTAGATAAATATGCGCCGAAAAGACTAATTTTATTGAGATATTTTATTAATTTACGTTTAAATAAAAAAAAACCTTATTCCAAACAATTAAAATACAAAAAAAAATAATATCCTATAAAATCATGCCAGTTGTTAATTTTATTTAGTTGTAAAAGTATAAACATAAATACATATGTACATACATATATTTTTTTGACAAAAATTATTTAAAATTAAATAATTTTTAATCCAAATTTTTAATATTTTTAATTAGGCTTAAGTTCATGAAATTTAATTTTTATTAAATTATTTTTATGAAGAAAGGAATTTTACAACATGAAAATCAATTAAAATTGTTATTGATAATCTTTCATTCTTGACGTGGCTCGGGCTCGAACCCTGGCCGGCAGGTTACCATGACATGTTTCGATCGCAACCACTCGATCTCCTCAGATGGATTTGCCGTCTTACACTCGCAGCCATCGACGACTGCTGACGTCACTAGTCAAACATCAATCCTTAAACCAAATTGTATTTTAACATTTGGAAGATCGAAATTTGCTTTCCTGAATGATTATCCATTTTAATTGATTTTACATGTTTTTTCCTTTACTTCTGTTTTTTCGTACTTTCGTCAAGAATTTTTCCTGAAGTCCAAGTACATTTTTTGTTTTTTCACTTTGTCTTTCTCTTTTCTGTTGACCTTTTTCAGCACAACTTGAAGGACAAATGTACACATAGAGCTCGTGCCTTAGCTTTTAACAATAATTAGTATTGTGGTTATTTTGTTGAACTATTTATGGTTTTTAATCCAAATTTTTAATATTTTTAATTAGGCTTAAGTTCATGAAATTTAATTTTTATTAAATTATTTTTATGAAGAAAGGAATTTTACAACATGAAAATCAATTAAAATTGTTATTGATAATCTTTCATTCTTGACGTGGCTCGGGCTCGAACCCTGGCCGGCAGGTTACCATGACATGTTTCGATCGCAACCACTCGATCTCCTCAGATGGATTTGCCGTCTTAAGCTGGGATCACACGATTGCCGCAATGCACCAATTTTCACACTTTTTAATACACCAATCGTGTGACTGCACAACTAATTGGCTCATGTACAAATCGAGGACAATATTGTGCTTACTTTTACCAATCAAATGCAACCCTGGTGCGGCAATCGTGTGACTGTTTGCTATGCAACCGCGCGTCAATAAAAATAACAAAAATGCACCAATATTTATTGCATTCTTGTGCGGCAATCAAACAACACAATACGCGCCAATATTTGCCTTTTTTTTAATAAATTTTACGTTTTTGTGTTTCCTTTAGCAAGTAATGAAGTTAAGTATGTATTTATTTATTATGCATTTTAATTTTTGGTATTAACAAATATGTATGTACATATGTTCACAAGCATACTATGTATGTAGCTGCTAAGTGCGAATATTTTTATCAAAAATATTTAATAAAACTAAGTATTATTTCTTTTACAGATATTTGTCGTAGATATTTTTTAAAGAAAATGTATGTTACCTTGAAAGCGAGAATAAAAAAAATTGTTAAAGTAGCTGAGATTTCTCTTTACTAAACGATATCGGTAGTTCAAATAATAAAGTTACAGAATTAAGTTACTGATATTTAAATAATATTATTTAAATTTTATTATTTCATAAAATTTTTTTATGCAAACGATAACATTCGAAATTGTTGAACTAATTTTTGGAATTTCATAAATTTTCCTTAAAATATTTTAAACAAAACTATTCAACAAAAAATTGTAGAGTACCTATGAACAAATTTTGCGTTTTTAATAAACATACCAACAAGAACTTCCAAACAAATAAAAAAGCTGCCACAACAGCTGTTTTCGCAGTTGTCAAGTAATAACAATCGTGTGAATGTGCTGCGGCAATTATTGTACCCATTTCACTTTGTACCAACTAACGGCAATTAAATTTGTATAAAACAGGGCAACCGTGTGATTTCAGAATATTTGATTGGTGCAATTTCTTAATTGTGCGTCAATAAAGCACAATCAAAATTGTGCCATATTGGTGCATTTGCGGCAATCGTGTGATCCCAGCTTTACACTCGCAGCCATCGACGACTGCTGACGTCACTAGTCAAACATCAATCCTTAAACCAAATTGTATTTTAACATTTGGAAGATCGAAATTTGCTTTCCTGAATGATTATCCATTTTAATTGATTTTACATGTTTTTTCCTTTACTTCTGTTTTTTCGTACTTTCGTCAAGAATTTTTCCTGAAGTCCAAGTACATTTTTTGTTTTTTCACTTTGTCTTTCTCTTTTCTGTTGACCTTTTTCAGCACAACTTGAAGGACAAATGTACACATAGAGCTCGTGCCTTAGCTTTTAACAATAATTAGTATTGTGGTTATTTTGTTGAACTATTTATGGTTTTTAATCCAAATTTTTAATATTTTTAATTAGGCTTAAGTTCATGAAATTTAATTTTTATTAAATTATTTTTATGAAGAAAGGAATTTTACAACATGAAAATCAATTAAAATTGTTATTGATAATCTTTCATTCTTGACGTGGCTCGGGCTCGAACCCTGGCCGGCAGGTTACCATGATATGTTTCGATCGCAACCACTCGATCTCCTCAGATGGATTTGCCGTCTTACACTCGCAGCCATCGACGACTGCTGACGTCACTAGTCAAACATCAATCCTTAAACCAAATTGTATTTTAACATTTGGAAGATCGAAATTTGCTTTTCTGAATGATTATCCATTTTAATTGATTTTACATGTTTTTTCCTTTACTTCGAGCCACGTCAAGAATGAAAGATTATCAATAACAATTTTAATTGATTTTCATGTTGTAAAATTCCTTTCTTCATAAAAATAATTTAATAAAAATTAAATTTCATGAACTTAAGCCTAATTAAAAATATTAAAAATTTGGATTAAAAACCATAAATAGTTCAACAAAATAACCACAATACTAATTATTGTTAAAAGCTAAGGCACGAGCTCTATGTGTACATTTGTCCTTCAAGTTGTGCTGAAAAAGTTCAACAGAAAAGAGAAAGACAAAGTGAAAAAACAAAAAATGTACTTGGACTTCAGGAAAAATTCTTGACGAAAGTACGAAAAAACAGAAGTAAAGGAAAAAACATGTAAAATCAATTAAAATGGATAATCATTCAGGAAAGCAAATTTCGATCTTCCAAATGTTAAAATACAATTTGGTTTAAGGATTGATGTTTGACTAGTGACGTCAGCAGTCGTCGATGGCTGCGAGTGTAAGACGGCAAATCCATCTGAGGAGATCGAGTGGTTGCGATCGAAACATGTCATGGTAACCTGCCGGCCAGGGTTCGAGCCCGAGCCACGTCAAGAATGAAAGATTATCAATAACAATTTTAATTGATTTTCATGTTGTAAAATTCCTTTCTTCATAAAAATAATTTAATAAAAATTAAATTTCATGAACTTAAGCCTAATTAAAAATATTAAAAATTTGGATTAAAAACCATAAATAGTTCAACAAAATAACCACAATACTAATTATTGTTAAAAGCTAAGGCACGAGCTCTATGTGTACATTTGTCCTTCAAGTTGTGCTGAAAAAGGTCAACAGAAAAGAGAAAGACAAAGTGAAAAACAAAAAATGTACTTGGACTTCAGGAAAAATTCTTGACGAAAGTACGAAAAAACAGAAGTAAAGGAAAAAACATGTAAAATCAATTAAAATGGATAATCATTCAGGAAAGCAAATTTCAATCTTCCAAATGTTAAAATACAATTTGGTTTAAGGATTGATGTTTGACTAGTGACGTCAGCAGTCGTCGATGGCTGCGAGTGTAAGACGGCAAATCCATCTGAGGAGATCGAGTGGTTGCGACCGAAACATGTCATGGTAACCTGCCGGCCAGGGTTCGAGCCCGAGCCACGTCAAGAATGAAAGATTATCAATAACAATTTTAATTGATTTTCATGTTGTAAAATTCCTTTCTTCATAAAAATAATTTAATAAAAATTAAATTTCATGAACTTAAGCCTAATTAAAAATATTAAAAATTTGGATTAAAAACCATAAATAGTTCAACAAAATAACCACAATACTAATTAAATAATTTGTTATAGACTGACTATACTATTAATTAACTACAAATAGGTTGAAAAATAAGTAGTTATTAGTCAGTTTAAGTCATGCAAAGATGGCCAATTGACTATTGCCTATGACATGCCTATGTTAAAATAATGAGTCGTCGACAAGGAAAAAGGTCACTTAATCAACTAGTTGTGGTTATAAAAAAACCAGTTTAAAGTTACTTAAAAATGGGTTTGACTTCCTACAGGGTATATTCTAATCATCTCAAAGAACCACAAATTCATAACCGATACACACACATACACATATACATGTTAGCGATGAAATCTTAGAAAAAACTAACATTAGTTTGTAATCTGAATTTCAGATTGAACTTTTTATTTCTTAAAGAAGCTAATCAGATTATCATTTACACTTTATACATTTTCAAACATAAAAGTTACTATAAAGTTTTATGTCTGACATTTATGAAATATTTTCAATACAAAAATTCATAAATAAATACATTCGAAGCACAGCTCGCGGACTATGACTTCGATAAACAGACGAAAATATATATAAAAACAGAATTATCAATCTCATTGAAAAGTTTCAACTGTTTAGTAATAGAAGTGTTAGTGTAGGGCAACATTTTTTGGCTTATCAATAAGATAAACAGATGGCTATAGAACATAAAATCAGAATTGTCAGATTTAAAGTTTCATCATTTTTCAGTGCTGTTAGATCAAAAATCTTATGGAATAGAGCTTGTGGCTTATAACTTGGAAAAACAGATGGTCATAGGACATAAAAAGAGAAAACTATCAGATTGAAAAGTTTTATCTTTAATCAGTGCTGATAGATCAGAAAACCTATGGAATAGAACCTTTGGCTTATGACTTAGATAAACAAAGTTATCAAATTGAAAAGTTTCATCTTTATCAGTGCTGTTAGATCAGAAAACCTATGGAATATAACTTTTGGCTTATAACTTAGATAAACAAAGTTACCAGATTGAAAAGTATCATCTTTATCAGTGCTGTTAGATCAGAAAACCTATGGAATAGAACCTTTGGCTTATGACTTAGATAAACAGACAACCATAATAAATTAAAGAAAAAGAACGGTTCAGCGTAGCATATCAATCGATGAACTTAAATGCCGTGTAGCGTAGGCACGATCCGACACTTTATATGGAAATCGTGATTTAGAAGGAACATAAACATACTACTGATGTCAAATGATAATGTCATTTCATGCCCAAGGTTTGACTTCGTGTTTGTTGGGTTGCTAATAATGGTTGACATTTCGAGCTAATGGCATTAACAATGCAATGCAAAAAACCCTATGTTGTTTCTGTTTTTGGATTGTTGTACTTCCAACACACCACCTGTAGTTAAATTCGATTTGGGCTAAATCGACTAAGAATTACTTAAGGAACCAGAATATATATACTTTATGGGGTCTTACTTGGTGGCCACACGATCAAGTTTTGCCTTTCAATTCCTTTCAATTTGCAATACACTCTCAGTTTTTTACTAACACACTCACACTTTTTAAATTGACCACGAGATGGCTTTTAATTTCACCTTTCCATTTGTTTGGCATTTTACTTTCAATTTAACAGCTGAGTACAAGTTTGTCTCTGTTGTTGTTGACATCTTGGAAGTAAATTGCTTACAAATTGAGTGCAGCCTACGTCACAGCTTTCAATTTATGTAAATTTTGACAAGCAGTATGTGCCGGTTCACACACGTCAAGTTTGACTCTTCAAGTCTTGATCTTTTAGGAGAGAAGGGAAAAGAGAATGCCATTTCTTTTCCTCTCTCTTCTAAAAACACTAGACTTGACGAGTCAAACTTGACGTGTGTGAACCGGCACTATATGTCAAAGACTATCAAGAACAACTTGAACGTGTGGCCGCAGGGTTAGATGTATAAAAAAAAATGTTTCACACGGAATGAAAAACTTAGTACACCCTCATTCACCACTAGTGGTGGTGAAGGGTATAACAAGCTTTAAGCCATGGTGGAATAAACAGGTGGCAGCACTACACCAGATGACGATTTTTTGTTCTTGCATTGTTTGTCAAGGCTTACTTGAGGGTTACACGATCAAGTTTTGCCTATCAATTTTTAATACACTCACACTTTTTTACCAATACACTCATACTTTTAAAAATTGATACGAACTTGCCTTTAAAATTCTCTTGCCAGTGAGTCTTTCAATTTACGTTCAAGAAAACAGCTGATTTCAAGGTTAGTGAGCAAATTTTTCGTTTCTCTTTATAAATTTTTTTTTTAATGACATCTTGAAAGTAAATTGCTTTCAACTTGCGTGCAGCCTACGTCACAGCTGCCAATTTTTGCATATTTTGACAAACAGTATATGTAAAAGACTATCAAGAAAAGCTTGATCGTGTGGCTGCAATGTTACACAGCGTCTTCACCTGACAATTTTTTGTAATACCAAACGTCAAAGTCTATATAAAAAAAATTCGAAAATTTTTGTCAGCGTTTTTTTAATATGAAGTTTTGTCTATGTTTACAAAACGTCTACGTTTTGTGCTGTGATTATTGTATTTTTTTAAGTTTTTGATAATTTTAAATTGAAATAAATAAGATATTGACCATAATTAAACAAAAATTGGCTAAAAATTTATTTATTTCATCATGTTCAGCGGTACGCTTTGATGTTGGTTTAAAGTATTTTATGACTTAAACCACAACTTAAATGGTGATGTAATTTCCATTTTTGTTGTAATCAAGGTATATTTACACAAGGTAAACTCGTTGCTACAACAAGTACAACAAGACAAAAACAACACGCCAAATTGTTTTTGTATTTGGAACCATGGTGTCAAAAAAAAACGCAACAATGTGCCTTTAAAATAAAAACACAAATTGAAAAAAAAACAACACGTGCAGTTCAGAATAATAAGCTGAAACAATTTTTAATATATTGTGCATTCTCAAGCATTAAAATAAAGTATTATTGCAAAAAATAATGCATTTAAATGTATTTTGTTTGCTTAGTAATCACTAGAATTAAAATTTCACAAAAATAAAATGTTTTTCACAATTTTACACTTTTTTAATTCAAAATGGCGCGCACTAACCATAAGTATGTAAACAAACACAAGGAACCAACATAAATAACTTTTGACACTAGGGTTCCAAATGGGGTAAACAGCTGACAAACATATGGGCCAACGAGTTTACCTTGTGTAAATATACCTTGGTTGTAGGGTTGTATTTGTTGCCGTAACGATGCCACCTGCTTATTCCACCATGCTGTAAGCGGAACATTCACCACTAGTGGTGGTGTAGGGCAGGGTTACCGTTTGAAATTTTCGAAAAGGGTCAAAAAAGGGAATTTCAATAAAAAGGGATCAAGTTTTTTAAAAGCAGTATGTTCCATTTGAATAAATAAAATAAGACCAAGTTTTTTATAAACAAACGAAAAATATTTATTTCAGGTAGGCAGTGCTTAAAAAAGTAAGGTTGTTGTATGGACTGTCCTTTCCTGTTTTTAACACCTAACCAAAAGCTTGTTCTTCATCATTATAACTCATTTCTTTAATACCTTTTATGTTATGTTCCGACATTTTCTTTTTTACCGATTTCAAATTAATTTTAGGGATTGTTTCCAATTTTGCAATCATTCGCGAATTTTAGTGCTGTTCAGGATTGAAGTGTTTTTTTCCTGTTAGTTTTCTGATTCTTGAAGAAAGTTTTTACAATTTTTAATAAATACTCGACTTAGCTATCATACCGCTGTTACCAAATATTTGAAAGTTTCAGCAATTTTTACCAATTTTTTTTCATTTCTGTTAGTTTATGGCGCTATCTTTGCAAACTTTTTCGAGTTTTTAAATTTTTGCTCTTTGAGGCAATCGTCGTCGTTTTAAAAACAGCCCCATACATAAACCTAGCTCACCTATTTTACAGGGCACTCTTAACATTGTCGATTTAAAAGAGGGCGAAAAGTTCAATGCTTTATGCCATTATTAAGGGTGAATTTTTTATCATAAAACTTGCTTCTCTTTAAGAGACCAACATATTTTTAAGAAGTAATCACCTAATTGCATTTTTTTTAATAAAATGTCACATTTTTTTTTGAAAAGAAACCACCATAAGTAATTAAATAAAAAAAAATACTAAATTCGTATACAGTATTTTTCGTTTAGCTGCATTTTACTTAACTGCATTTTTTGCATATCTGCACAAAATACAAAGCATTGTGTATGATGGCTTAATTTTGTTAGAAAAAAAATCGTTTACGTGCATTTTGCTTAAGTGCATATTTTGGATAACAACATTCGATTTTTGGTCAACAATGTTTATTTTTAATACAAAATATTATTTTTAAGTGCCTCATAAAAAAAAAATAATGAATCATATCGCTATTTTATGAAAATGAAAGGCAAAAAATTTATATTGAAAATACAGTTAAAAAGAACTGACTTTAGCGTTCGACTATGACTATGGGCCTTTAAATTTTGTATAAAAAATAGGAGTGGAAGTGGTTGTAGGCGAGAGATTATAAGCGTAGGGATTTTTGAAAAAAATCTGGCATCACTGCCAGTCATTGTCGTGAAATCAACGGGGACACGCGTTTCCTAGTGAAAAATTAAATTTTTCATAAATGAATGCATGTTTTCTTAAACTTGTGAAAAATTAAAAACAAAAAGCCTGTTTCTTAAGGTATTATTAAATTGATATCAACCAATTACTAAAAATGTAAAAACGAAAACGCCGGTTTCGAAAGAAAAAAAAAACAATAGTGTTAAGAAAAGCAGCATACACGAAAATACACATCACGTTTAAGTTTTTTGTTCAAAACAACGAAGCTGCAGCAAATTCATGTAGGCAGCCATTTTGACTTAACGAACGTTGTGATATTGTGTATAGTTGTCACTCTCAATTAAAAAGTATGTGCGCAAAATGTACAGGAGTAAAAGAGGGCGACATAGCTTTTGATAAAGTTACGTTAAAAACGGTTGGATTTTTTAGTGTGTGGAAAACTAACAGAGTAGTACAGTGTTGCTTGTGAAGTGCAAAATTTAATAACTGAAAAACAAATTAGAGCTGCATTTTTTAAGGAAGTTTTTAGAAAATAGCAATATTTTTGGTGGTGAAAACGTACAAGCAATAAGTGTGTTTTATGTGAATTGTAAGAAAATAAATTTCTTGAAATTAAGATTAAGCCTTGAATAAAATAAAAAAAAAACAAACTACCACCATATTTATGTCGTACAATCATTTTTTCTTTTTTGGTTCATCGCTACTCTTCATATATAGTGCTGCCGCTGTTGTTGTTGGTGCTAGTTATTTTTCTTCGTTAAGTTTGGTCTAGCATTCGTACAGTAGCGGCTCTACCAAGGCCTATCCAATAGGTCTGCTTACTACTACAACAATACAACAATACAAAAAACAACAGGCATTTTGTTTGTGTAAAATTCCTCGCGGTTGTCAAAATCTTACTACTACATAGGCAAAACAAAAGGAAAAATGTGTTTTGTGTGCATGTATGTGTGGCAAAAAACCAAAACAGTAAACAAAAATATACACGTATAAGGAAAATGTAAACAACTCTTGATATTGTTGAGGAAAAAACCAAATAAACATCTGGCTTCTTAAGCAGACCTATTGGATAGACCTTGGGCTCTACAGACTAGTATTAAACATTTTTCCATTGTGGTAACGCCGTCGATTTTATTATTCTTTTTTTTTTGTATCATGCCGTTTATGTCAAAAATAGAAAAAAAATATTAAAAGTACTATTTTTTTAAGTTGTTTACATAAAGATTTATTATCTTGAGGGTGTTTAAAATGTTCAAATTTATAAAAATGTAAGGTAATTTTTTTTAAGAGTTATTGTTTACATGTGTAATGTGTTTTTTGGCGCGTCGTTTTATAATATCCTTTATTTTTAAGTTCAGTGAGTGGGAGATCATTAATAAAATTAAAGTCCTTTGTTTTAAACAAATTGTAAAAGCAAGTACAAACGCTTTACTGAGGCAAAAATAGTTCTCTTAATGTGTGTGTGAAACGACTATAATATTAAAAAAGTAAATTTAAATGTTATATAGGAATAAAAAAAGTTACTGACTTAAATTAGTTTGAACTAATTTAATTTAAAAAAAAATGTATATAATTAAAACATCTAGTGTGAGTAAATATAAGGGGTATTTAATTAAAGCAAAGTTGCTGAAAGAAAAGTTTTATTTTTGTATGTAGTTTGATATCTACTGTATTAGTTTCTTTTGTTTTCTAACCCTCCCGCCTTATATCTCTGTTTTAAGTTATTCTGTTTTTCTTCGGTATTTTCATTCCTTAATCGTTTTTGCAGAAGTTGCATTCCCCATTTTTAGTTTCGTTGAGTTCTTTTTTTTTACATACGTTCGTCTTTTTTATTCGTAGGAAGCAGCATGTGTACAACCAGCGTTGCCGATTTCTGTGTAATTATCACAAAATGGGACAAACATTTTTTCCTGTACTCTTGTTCTATTTCGCGTCAACATTATTTCATATACAATTAATTTTTATTTGATTTAAAAAGCATTTAGAACAAATTTATCGGTCGCAGCTGCAAATAAAAAAAAATAGCACAGGGTAATAGAAATTTGAAAAAAAAAGAAAATATAATTTATAATCTGGTAAAATTGACGCAAATTTTTTTTATTTGGAGCTGCATTCGTTAAATAGATTTAAGCCAAGTATTTCATTTCCTAAACTTAAAACCAACTTTTTGTATATTGTTATGTTGACAATTTTGATTTTGAAAATATTTACTTTTTGAGCCTCTGTTTCCTAATTTAAAAATTCTTACTCTGCCGTTTTTAACTTTTCAGTGAAAAGAACTTAACAATTTAAAGTTAAAAAAGACTAACATGAGTTACTATCGGTAATATAAGTGAGGACGCTCTACATAAATTGTTTAATTCGGGCGTATGGGCAACACGGCTAACAAGCTTATTCTAGACATCCAGTATTGTTCAACGTTTTCAAAAATTGTTGGCCGTACGCAAGGTATATTTATAGCAGGTAGTCTCGGAAAGCCAGCTGGTTATTTTTTATTTGCTTGTTTTGTGATACAAACTGTCAAATGTTGTATAGTAAACAAGTAAACAAGGTTTTTTGTCTTTACCTTTTGTCTTTTTTTTGTCTCTTTTCAACCCCTTTGCTGTTTGACAGTTCGTATCACAAAACAACAATAAAAAGCCCTGTTGTTTGTTTTATTGTACAATTGTTGTAATCTCGCGGCTACCTGTTATAAATATACCTTGGCCGTACGTCAATTGTTGCTGGTTTGTCAGCATAAACCAGTGACTGACTTCACGTAGCCCAACATAAAATAATCTAAAGTTTATAAAATGACACATACTTGTAGACCAAATGACAGGCCAACTTCACAAAATTAGCTTATCGACTAAATTGCGATTACAATGGTTGCGGTCGAAGTATGACATGTAACGCGATCTTGTTGAAACCACATCTCGCCTGAACTAATTGCATCCATATTTTCAAAGAAAATACCACTGATCATATTGCATTAAAGGTCTCTATTGAGTGTTATTTTAGCTCCAGCTTCATTTTAAAGGCATAAGGTATGATGCCACCTGCGTCAAAACCGTACATTGTAATAAAGTTTTTATGGTCTGGGGGTCTACTCTTTCATTTACTTACTAGCTGACCCGGTCCGCGTTGCTGGCCCTAAGCAAATATTGTTGTATTACCAGACGATTTAAATTGAGCTTTAAACGAAATTTACGGCCTTTAAAATGTTCCTTCTGTAAAAACCTAAGATTGACCATGGCGATGATTTTAAAGAAAAAATCGTCCAAATCGGCCCAGCCGTTCTCAAGTTATGCGCTTAATAGAAAAAGTGGGCGTAAAAGTAGGCGTGATACATTTTTCTTTCGATGAAAACGTAAAATGGATTAATACGAACATTTAAAAGAAAAATTAGTCAAATCGATGAAGCCCTTTTTTTTTTAGGTAAATCGAAAAAAGTGGGCGTGGCAAAATTTTCTTTCCGTAAAAACCTAAGTTGGACCATGGCAATCATTTTAAAGAAAAAATCGTTTGAATCGGTCAAGCCGTTCTCAACTTATGCGCTTAATAGAAAAAGTGGGCGTAAAAGTAGGCGTGGTAAATTTTTCTTTCGATTAAAACTTAAAGTTGATTAATACGAACATTTGAAAGAAAAATTAGTCAAGTCGATGGAGCCGTTTTCTGATTTTAGGTAAATCGAAAAAAGTGGGCGTAAAAGTGGGCGGGGCAAAATTTTCTTTCCATGTAAATCTAAGTTAGACCATGGCGATCATTTTAAAGAAAAAATCGTTCAAATCGGTCTAGCCGTTCTCAAGTTATGGTTTTTGCCACGCCCCTCCGCCCCCAGACCGAAAATCAAAAATCAGACTTCCCTATGTCACCCGCCTGAATATTCTGAAGATTCCCTGAAAATTTCATCCAAATCGGCCCAGCCGTTTTGGAGTCCATACGTTACATACATACCCACACACATCCAATTTTATATATATATAGATTTATTTTAAAATTTGGATTCCGGCAACACTGTTCACAATTAAATAGAACGAAAATTTAACGATATAATGACACCCGTTTATTAAAAAGGCTGCCATTTCTGTTGGTTTTGACTAAAAGAAAATTAATATCCTTAGTAAGTTTAAATGCATTCCAAATTTTTGATATATTTTTAATATAGTGTTAAAATAAGGGTTTTGTATTGATAAATAAACTTCTCAGAAAAGTGCTATGGAATATAATTTCGTAATATCAATAAAAATTGCATACATTTTAATATTTTTTACTTTTCAGTTTAATGATAGACGATACATACCTGTTTTAGAAGTAAACACGACAGAGAGAAAGAAAACAAAAATATCAATATAAACTGCAGTCTCGAAGACTTGTCCAAAATTACTTTTAACAAAAATAATGAATAATCAAATGAATAGTGCAGTGCGTAAAATACATAATCTGCTATCTAGTGGAGCAGTGACTGTTACTGGACCTAATCAACCGCGTATTCTTAAGCAAAAAATTGTAGGTTCCGGTGCAACACCAACAACGGTTTCGGCATCATCACTTTCAAATAATGTTCAGCAACAGCAGCAAATTGCAACGACAATTAACCGTTGCTATGTCTGCGATGATGCATTGAGTGCCAATCAGGCACAACATCAGTTAACCGAAATGCAGACCACGCACACAACAACAAAATTTCCTAATAAAATTGGTCAATTAGTGGGCGATGCTTTTATGGTCATTGTTAGTGTCGAAGATGTTGTGTGTTCGCGTTGTACAAATCTCATTAACTATTTGGATCGGCTGGAAAATGATGTCGAACGTGTACGTACTAATTTAATGAACTTGTTGCATAAAAAATATGGTTTAAATGATGATAGCGGTGGTATCGTAAATGCAACAACCGTAGTCGCTAGTGCTACACCAACAGTTGCGTCTGCTAACGTTTCAAATAATATTTCATCAACCACACTACAAGCACCGCCTAATAAACTGCAAAAATTAAATAGTGGAGCTGCAGGTAAGAATTAAACATTAATTTTTTCTTGTTAAAAAATCGAATTAAAATATATACCTACCTACATTATGCATATATAACTTATTAAGTTGCAAGTTTGTCGAAAAAAGTTTGTTGGAGAGAGAGGCAAAGAGTAAACTGTTTCACGCATACAGCAAACTTTTCTGGCCAGCAAGAAATGTTCATAGTTTAAATTGCGACTAACTTTCTCAATAAAAACTGACGTCAGTATTATAATTGGTTGCGGTTTAGACCTTCATATGTTAAAATATTGGCTGACCATCGGAAAATTAGATGCTTTTATTTCTAGTCAAATAAAACTTTAGTTTACACTAATTTAAGCTAAAATGATTTTCTACAGATAAATTTATATTAGATATATAAAATTTTTGACCGATCTTTATATTCAGGCTTTATATGGGACCCATGGTAAATTATGCACCGATCTTCACGAAATTTTACAGTGTAATTTTTTATCTTATAAAGTAATGCCAGAACATATTTACTACATTAGCATTAGTCGTTACGGTTTCAGGCTTAGGATAGTGTTTCAAGGAAGTGGGCTTTATATGGGGCATTTGGTAAATTTTGGACCGATCTTCGCCAAATTTGACAGTCTGATTCATATGACAGACGCAATATACAAAATTACTACAATAGCATTATTTTATAGTGTTTTTCAATTAGGAGTTTTATATGGCATGACGTCTAAGTAAATTATAGACCGATCTTTACCAATTTTTGTAATGTGATTCAGTCTTATGGAACTATGACAGACAAATTCTACTACAACAGTAAATTGCTCTTTACGTATGTATTTAGAAGTACTAAAGTAGGCTTTTTATGTGGCTTATGATAAATATATTTTGGACCGATCTTTATGAAATTCGGTAGTATAATTTCTTGTCATATAGAACGAACTTGTGCAAAATGTCATATCAATAAGTGCATTTCTCCACCATTAATATTCGTTTTTGAAACTAAATTATCAACTTTTTAGGGGGGTGTTCCACTTTTGGATTTATAACTCTTGTCCTACTGAACCAATTTTGCTGAATTTTAAGCCCAAAAGTTAATTTTTCTTGGTTTAAACTCGTTTAAATTCTAGCATTTGACCAGATACTTTAGTAGAACCAAAAAGCTAAAGAAAAATAATTTTATTCTAATATACCAGAGGATGGATGTTCAGTGGATTTTGTCATTGGGACATAAGCATGCGCTTCCAGTAAAAAGAGAGGATTTTCCAATAATGAAAGTTATTTGTAATGGTGAAGATTTTATTGAGACTGTAGAGAATAAAGAACAACAGGAAATTCAAAGATCTAATTTTGTAACAGTGATAGATAATCATTTAAATGAAATGTCTTTGGATAATAGAGATAGATTTACATTAAATATAGTAGAATTTAGTAAAAAAATTCTTAGAAATAATAGGGAAATAATGATTTTAAAAGCGGATAAGGGTAACACAACGGTAGCAATTAATAAAAGGGATTATATATCCAGAATTGAAAACATTTTAGTTGATGATACTACTTTTCGCATATTAGAAAAGGATCCTACGAGCAGATTTCAGAAAATTAACAATAATTTTGTTGAGGAACTTTTTAAATTGAAAATAATAACAATAGGAGAAAAAGTCAAGTTAAAAACTTCCATATCTGTAGCACCAAGATTATATGGATTACCAAAAATTCATAAAGAAAATTTTCCATTAAGACCAATTTGTTCTACTATAAATTCACCTTCACATGATTTATGTAAATATATTTCGAATATACTCAAGAAGTTAACAGAGAATTCTAAGTATAATGTTATGAATTCTGTACAATTTAAAGATAGGGTAAAAAATGTTGCTATTCAAGATAATGAAAAATTAATATCACTTGATGTTGTTTCGTTATTTCCTAGTATTCCAGTTGACTTGGCTATTAGAATTATAGAGGATAATTGGGATAAAATTTCGTTGATAACGAATATTAATAAAGATTTGTTTTTTAGAATTATAAAATTCTGTGTAGTTGATAATAGATATTTTCAGTTTGATAATCACCAGCATCTCCAATAATTGCTGATATTGTGATGGAAAAATTATTAGATACATGTCTAGGAAAATTGATTAATAAACCGAAAATCATAACAAAATATGTAGATGACTTATTTGTTATAGTTAATGAAAATGAGATAGATATTTTATTATCAACGTTTAATTCTTTTGATCAGAATATCAGGTTTACTATTGAAAGGGAATTAAATTATTCGATTCCATATTTGGATACTTTGGTAATAAGGAAAGATAATAGGTTATTGATAGATTGGTATAAAAAACCAACCTCATCAGGTAGAATCTTAAATTATTTTTCTAACCATGCTAAGAGGATTATTATTAACACAGCTAATAATCTAATAGATAGAATACTGACAATAAGTGACACTAGATTTCATAGGAAAAATAAAAGAATTATTAGAAATATTTTAAAAGAAAATAGTTTTCCTAACAAACTAATTCACAAATTAATAAGACAATATAATATAAGAAAATCTCGAAATAGTAGTGAGATCTTAACACCTAAAATATATAAATCATTAACTTATGTACCTGGATTTTCAGAAAGGTTAGAAAACTCGAATATTTATGATAAAGGGAAATATAGAATGGCACACAAGGTAAATAATAATGTTGGTAGATTATTCACAAGAATGAAAGATAGATTACAAAAGTTAGATATGTCAAACTTAGTTTATAAAATACCTTGTGGTGGCAACAATAATGAACAATGTGCGAAAATATATGTAGGAACAACTGGGACGAAACTGAAAACTAGAATAGCAGGACATAAACATGACCAAAAATATAGAAATTATAATTCAGCACATGGAACAGCTTTATCAACTCATTGCAGGGATTTAAATCGGCTGTAGGAAATATCGCCCAAAGAAAAATGGCCCAAAAAAAAAAATGAAAAATCGCCCAAATGAAGAATCGCCCAAGCGAACATGAAAAATGACCCAAAAAGGTAAATATGAAATTTTGCCAAAAAAAAAAACGAAAAAGGGCCCAAAAAGAAAATGAAAAATGACCCAAAAAGCAAAAACGAATTTTTTCCCAAAAAAAAAAAAAAAATTACTAAATTTGCAAAAAAGTGTTTATTATTCATATAAATTTAGGTGACATGTCATAACGCCCAGTGTCGTAGTGCCCTTGGACACTTTTAAATTGTCATAATGTCCATCGAAGACGAGGACGTTATGACACTTTGCAACGTCCGCAACTTAACTTATAATCAAAAATGTGTAAATTTTTTTTTAAAATACCGTTAAAATTTCAAGTGATTTTTTTAAAGATACTTATTTAACCATAATATGGTTGTCGGTGACAATGATTTGGTTAAAATAAACATAATATGGATAAAATATTTTTATAGCTTTTACTCCGGCAAAAAAAAGCAAAAAAGTGTTTATTATTCATATAAATTTAGGTGATATGTCATAACGCCCAGTGTCGTAGTCCCCTTGGACACTTTTAAATTGTCATAATGTCCATCGAAGACGAGGACGTTATGACACTTTGCAACGTCCGCAACTTAACTTATAATCAAAAATGTGTAAATTTTTTTTAAAATACCGTTAAAATTTCAAGTGATTTTTTTAAAGATACTTATTTAACCATAATATGGTTGTCGGTGACAATGATTTGGTTAAAATAAACATAATATGGATAAAATATTTTTATAGCTTTTACTCCGGGTGTATATATTAAATATATATATCCAAAATAAGGATTTCATCTTCTATGGTATAACAAATACTGGCTTCGCTAACTAAAGCTTCTCTGTATAGCCGGCCTTCGGCCGGGCGCAAGGATTTTCTCCTCTATGGTATAACAAAGACCGGCTTCGCTAACTAAAGCTTCTCTGTATAGCCGGCCTTCGGCCGGGCGCAAGGATTTTCTCCTTTATGGTCTAACAAAAACCGGTTTCGCTAAGTAAAGCTTCGAAAAAATGCCTTGTTTCCGAACAAGGCCGACTACGCAGAGAAGCTTTAGTTAGCGAAGCCGGTGTTTGTTATACCATAGAGGAGAAAATCCTTGCGCCCGGCCGAAGGCCGGCTATACAGAGAAGCTTTAGTAAGCGAAGCCAGTATTTGTTATACCATAGAAGAGAAAATCCTTATTTTCGATATACTTATATGTATATATTTAATATATACACCCAGAGAAAAAGCTACAAAACCATTTTTAAAAAAATTCTACCGATATTATGTTTAATTTAACCAAATCATTGTCGCCGACAACCATATAATGGTTAAATTAGTTTCTTGAAAAATAGTTTTGTTGTTTGCAACCATAATAAAACATGGTTTTCTCTGCTATGTAAGATTATGGTAGAATTTTAAAAATAGCCCATTTTTTTTGGGCCGTTTTTCATACAACATTTTTGGGTGATTTTTCATTATGAAAATTTAAAAAACGAAAAATCACCCAACAATAACGATAAATAGCCCAAAAATTTTGGGCCATTTTTCATATGAAATCAGGCCGAATTTTACATGCAATTTTTTTGGGCGATTTTTCATTTTTTTTTTTGGGCGATTTTTCTTTGGGCGATATTTCCTACAGCCATTTAAATCATTATCCAGATTTTGAGAACACATCCGTTTTAAACGTGGAAGGTTTTAAGAAAAGAAGATATATGTTAGAAATGTTACAAATAAATAATGTTCCATTTGAAGAAAGGATTTATTTTAAAAAAGATACTGAGGGTTTAGCTCAGATTTATAGATATTTATTGAATAAGAATTAATAGGTTGACGAAAAGGGAAATAGGTTTAGATCTATGGTTGTTTTCTAAAATAAAGTTTAGATGGCTTAAGTTAGATTTGTTAAAAATTTTTTGACGAAAAAGGGAAATATTTTAAAATTGTTTTTTGTTTCCTCTTTTTAATTTTTTAATATTTTGATTTTATGAAATGTTATTGTTGAATGTTGAAAAAATTTTTAAATTTAATTTTAATTTTTTATTAATTGTCAAACATAATTTTTGTTAATTTTTATTAAAATATATCCTGAAGAAGATTTCCAAAGAAAATCGAAATATCGATAATAAAAATATACCAAATATTTAAAATAGAAGTGACCTTAAGCTCAAATATTAATAAAGAACTAAAGAAAAATATCAAATTTCCCATATTTCCTTTTTTGGGTACTATATTCCCCCATTAAAGTATCCAAAATTTCAGTATTTTTATAATATAATTTAGTACGAATATGTCAATGAATGGGGGAAAATGTTTTGTAAAAGAGTACCAAAAATAGTTAAGATTTTCACCCCTTAAATGTTCGAATTTCGAAAAAGTACCAAATTTGTGTTCGTATTTTTTGATAAGTATCGAATGTGGTATTAACTTTGTTTCTATGTTTATTAGTTCAAAAGATAAATGGGGTGCCAAAAAGTTCTAAAATTCAGGTTTTACCCGTTTACTCCCTAAAAGTGGCGAATTTCAAATAAAGTACTAGACACCTGTCCGCTTATTTTCCTAAAAAACAACAATAAGTATTAAATTTTTTTTGTATCTCTTTTAGTTTTGAAGATATAAAGTTACCGAATTTTCCCGTTTTTACCCTTTTTTTACCCCCTAAACATTCGAATTTCCAAAAATCCCGTCTTAGTGAATCGATTTGGGGAGTGACCAATCTCTGGTCTAAATTTCAAGTTTCTAGGGTCAGCGGTTTGGGCTGGGCGATGATGAATGAGTCAGTCAGTCACTCACGCAACTCTTATATACATATAATATATATATATATATATATATATATATATATATATATATAGATAGATATATGTATATGTATACACTTTAGTGGGTCTTAGATGAATATAAAAATGGTTTATACGGAATCACAAACTTAGTTTAACATCTTCACAACAAGTTGTGGAGGGTATAAAAACACAATTTAAAAAATTAATCAGGACATTCAAATGTGGAACTCCTTTGTGTACCTGATCATTTAATTCATTAGCCATGACAGCTCCCGAGCTCCCAGTACAGTATTGGAAAAAGAATGCTTCCATTAAACAATTTCTATAAAAAATTATACTATTGACTAAAGTTGTTATTAAAATGACTTTCCTTTTTAATAAAACTTTACAACTTAGTTATAAAAAAGTAAGGTTAAATGAAAAAGCCAGAAAATTATTTTGTTTTTATGCTACTAGGTAGGTAAATTTTGTAAAAATGTTTCCTTTTTGTTTAACTAAAACTTATCGAAACCGTTTATTTTCTTTTTCCAGTGAGCGCAGTACAACAAATGAAAATATCTACTCAATCTCCAACAAATAACCAACAACAATCGGCTGGTACACAAACGCTTCAACGTAAAACGACTAAGATATATAAATGTTTATCGTGCGATTACAAGACATCCGATATGCGCCTCTTTAATACGCATTACGAAACATGCAAACATCAAAACTTCCAATGCAAAAATTGCAAGAAAATATTTCCCAACTTTGGAGCCATGAAACAACACATGGTACGCGAACATAATACGCCCATGGACAACACGTGCGCTGTGTGTCATATAAACTTTGTAAGTGAATCTGCTTTGCGTAAACACATGGAAATAAATCATAGTACGAATGTGGTCGTAACAAGTACAACAACTTTGCCCGTACCGCAAAACGCAGCTCCAGCTGCTGATCCTATAATAGCCGTAAATGCACAAGCTTCTACAGGTACCACTACACCGCTCTACTCATGTAATCATTGTCAATTCAAGTCTACTGACAAGTTAGCATTTGATGAGCACATGCGTAAACATATGGCTGGTGTTAAATCGAAGCCGTTTAAATGTCGTTTGTGTGCTCAGCGCTTTGAGACTCGTGAGGCTGCTACAACACATGCGAAACAACATCAAGGTAATGTATTTAAGTGTGGCACTTGTTCAATGTCTTTCCCCAAGAGAGAAATGTTAGTTAAACATTTCGAGGAGCATCAACAGCAGCAAAATACCCAACAACTCCAGCAGCAACAAGTTCAACAACAGCAACAAATTATCACCATTAAACAGCAACAGGCACCACAAGCTTCGCAGAATATGCTGACGACACAAAAGCTTTTGCAGGAAACTATTGATGAAGCTTTAAGTGATTCAACTACACCAGTAACAAATACCGCCACAACAGATGTTGCCGGTGCATCTTCAGCCAACAACATACGTTTCTTTTCCTGTCATATTTGTTCATTGACATTTATACAGGAGCATTACTATAACCAACACATGGAGACTCACAGAAGTGGAGAAAGCTCTGCCAATACTGCTACAACTGCGGCCAGTACACATAAAAAGACTTCCAATGCAGTCGTTGGAAATAATTCATTATCCACATTAAATGCAGCAGCTTTGCTAAGCGAAGCAGCCCAACAGGAAAACAATGAAATGGTTCATCACAATACCGATCTTAATGTCCACCACCAGCAGCAACAACAAGCTTTGGGTAATGCTGGCAACAATACTATATTAGAAGCAGATATTGAAAGCATTTTTGAGAAAATGCATTCCGACAAAGGTGACACTAGTATTGCGGCCACCACAACATCATCTGGTAATGGTGGAAGCAATGACCAAGTTGTTATCACTTCGCAAGCTGGTACCGGCGGTGGTATTACCTTCAATATCACCATTCCCGGTCAAGAAGCCGGTGGCGTAGTTTCGACCAGCGAAGATCACATTTCTAACACGACTACCACAACCACCGCTCCAGTGTCGGTAAGCATAGATATGCCCATGTTGGACCATCCAGATGATTCAACACATGCTTTAACAACGACTACCACAACAACCACAACAGCATCGACAAATTTAAAAGCTGAGTCACCAAAAGCAACTAGTTCTGGACCGGTCAGCATGCCCAGTTTAGACGATGATAATGAAGAACAACCATCAAACCATACAGCTGAGAATGCCAAATCTTTGGAACAACCTGCGCAACATAATAGTGATGAAACAACATCGTCCTCATCATCAAAACAACCTACCACAGACGAAGGTGAAACAAAAACAGCAGAATCTTCATCAAATAATCGTCTAATTGAACAACCAGCTGAGGGTCAGACGGCACGTGAAACTACTGCCACAACAGGAAATCCACAAACAGAAACGGAAGCTGGTGATGAAGTTCACCAAGAGGTCGCGGAATCAGAAGAGTCCCATCAACAACAGACACACGAACATCATGAATTGGCTGCTGGTTCCGATGCCGGAGGTGCTGATGGTGAACAAGAGCAGCATGTTGCTATGGAATTAGATGAAGCTACTATGCAAGCACAAGTGGATGGAGGACAAATAAAGTTTATACTCAATGAAAGTGGACAACTTTTACAACTTGATAATCATATTCTCACCGATGCTGACGGCAATCAAATTCTTGTCCAAGATCCGGAGCACATACAACAGCTTCTTCAGTCAGTAGGTGTATTGCAGTCTGGCGAGGGCCTCGATGGAGAAACTTTACAAATGATGACTGATGCTAATGGACAAATGGTGTTGGTGCAAGGTGAAAATAATGAGACACAATTAATAGATGCCTCTCTCCTAAATTCAGAAGGTCAGTTGGTCATTCAGCAGTCACAAGATGGCGATGGTGGTGCCCATGTCATTGGTGAAGATGGTACTCGTATTCCTGTTTCTGTTTCCTACACAGAAGATGGTCAACCAATTGTACAGGTTCAGCAACAAGTGCTGGAAGCTGCCACAGCTAGTAGCGAGAACGTTATGGAGAAAGACACAACAGGCGTAGAAGGTAATATTAATGCTCAATATCAACTCTAATAAAACAACAATCTTCATGCTTAGGGACAGCATCAGAAGGAGGAACGGACAAAATTGCCATTAGTTCGGATTAGGGGTGGCTGCTATAAAATGTGAACTATATCCAACAATAATTACAAAATGTAATTACAGCTGAAGACCCTTATTTGCATTGTGGTAGTTAGAGTGTAAAGCAGGTATGTGACCATTTTATTTGGTTGTGTTGCACGTTCTTGTGAAAAAAGCTAATTAATAATTCAACAATAATTTTATATTTTAAATTTAAAAAATATAAAAATAAGCATAAGAAAACAAAAGTGTACTTTCATGTGAACTAAAGACCTGCACGAGTGTATCAGTAAGTATTGTTGAAACAGATACACCAGATATATATCTGTTACTACTGATATAAATGAGAGAATGAGTCTGCTTTTACATTAAACGATTTTTGTCGTTGCGATTCTTCCCTTATAGGCGAGAGGGAAGAGCGGAATTAAAAGGGGTACACAAGCGAGTGTACTCTTCGATTCATTTTGTTCGCTCATTCGTTCTCTCATTGTGCTCTCATTTGACAAAAAATGTATTGAAGTTCGGTTGCACAGAAAAAGTTTTAACGACAAAAATCGTACAATGTAAATATCAGACCGACTTCAAAGAAGAAACGACAATAATCGCAACGACAAAAATCGTATAATGTAAATTGGGACTAACTGATATTGTATGGTTTTGCTTTTGCCCAGTCACCATATCTTAAAAACAAAAACAGATGCTTATGGTTTTGGATTGAGTGTGTCATAACATTTTTTTTTTGCTTACAAATATCTGTTGTCACCATAAGTATTTCTACAATATCTGTGGTAATCTGTTGTATTTTTAAATATTGTTGGCGAGTTGATGAAAATAAGAGAGTTTGTAAAAATTTGTATAAGATCTCAACCAGGGGTGCCAGATGGTTTTAGTAAAAAATCGGCATATTTCAAAAACAAATCGGAAATCAAATTATGAAAAAAACGGCAAATTAAAATTACTGTTTTAAACACATAAAATATATTTTTAATGACAAAAACAACAAAGCAAAACCATTAACCATTACATAATGCTTTAAAAAAAAAATAAATAGGAAGAAATGTTTTATAAATAAATTTTATTTAATTAAAAAAATACGGGGTATCTGATAGCAGATTTATGTTTTCAAACTTAAATAAAAAATTTAATAATTGACACAAAGTTTTATTAAAAGCATTGAACGGTAGAATGGAAATGCGGATTTTATTTTTTAAAGAGTATGTCATCCACATGTCTTTTGTCGACTTGAACACACTGTTCAAAACGGAGCCTTGTTTTTCGAGAATTTAAAAAAATAAATGACCCAATTTTCTCATGCGTGGATAAGGCACACCAAACATTTATCCTGGGGAAATGTAAAGGTATTTGATGTTTCAATCGAGGGTTTTAGGTTCTTGGAGACCAGTAACGGTAGATTTGTTTGTTGACGTGGCTATTTAAGTGAAAATGAACTTTGAACAAAACTGTCGACGAGCAATTACGTAAGAATCATTACCCTTAAAAAATGTCTGCTCAGCGAACGCGCGATGCTCACTCGACAACTGTGACCGACAAATCTTCCCAATCGATAATTCCAACGGCTCCAACCTCCCTCCGCAACGTTTATTACTTTTTTAAATAATCGCATTTAAAAATATAATTTTGCCAACAGACAGCCTTTATATGAATAGATTTTACTTAAGGGTAAATTGCAGGGACCGTTAATAAGAGTGATCCATATAATTTTAGCTTGAAAACTCTCCATATTGAGTCAGCGGAGACCTATACTGTCTTATACCAATAGGTTCGTGCCTTTAAGAACCTATGGTGATCTAGAATAAACGATCTTAACTCCACAGTTAAAATCATTTTTCAACGAAAAATAAAAGTTCGGATGAACTCTTAAAAAGAGAGTTTTATTTCGCAGTCATAAAATTGTCGGCCTAAAATTCTTCTTCTTCTTCTTCTTTTTAATGACAATTAGTTTAATTGCAGTGCAAGCTGATTAGATAACACTGCTTTACAAATTGTAGTGATCTGACCAGCTACGAAGCTTTGGGTGTCCATGTACAAAATATGAATTTAAATAAATGTCGGTTAAAATTAAACTCCTGAAATGAGTTTTAATTTATGACGGCTTAATAAAACTATTTTTTCAAGAGTTAAATTCGACCTTTTATGTTTACGTTGAAAAATAGCTGTTTTATATGGACTTTTTTGTTTTTATTCCAAAAATAACTCAGGGACTAAAAATAATTACTTTTATTATTTTTTGTAAAGGTTACGAGAAAAATTCCTTTATTTTCAATTGGGAACCTTTAACCATTATCGTTATATATATTTTTTTTTGGATGTGGTAACCAATTAAAGTAAAATTTATTTATTTTTGGTTATTAATAACCTAAGTAATTTTTTGTTTACAAATATTTTTTATTTTTTCTTATTATTTATTTATTTAATAAAGTAATACAAAGCCTTCCAGGCCAAAATATAAATATGTATTACACAGTAATAACAAAAAATATCTATTGGAAAAAATTATTTATTTTTCTGGTTACAATTCTTAGGTCAAGTAAAACATATGTACCGCATTTCCTTTAAGCTTCTCATATGAAGTTGTATATTTTTCAAAATGTGTTTGTTGGGTTAGACACAATACAAACACTGTATATATAAAATAAATATGTATAACCATTTTTTCCTTAAGTATAAGCGCTAAATTAGTAAAAGTTGTCTCTTTGTGTAACAAGTTACCCAAAATTAATAATTTGTATAAAACAAACCAAAAATTACCGTGCTGTAAGTGTTTATCAAAAAATAAGCACTTTGATAATTTAGAGGAAAAAAATCTTCAAAATGCAGATTTATTGGTAAATATGGTAGGCCTGATCACAAAGCTTCCTGCTAGTTTTTATTTTTTACAAACACAAAGTATGTACACGTGTTCAGTTCTTTCAGAATTTTTTTTTCAATAATAGTTGTCTACTTGGCACTTGAACGAGGAAAACGCGACCTTTCAATTTCATGAAAGAATTTTTTACACAAACAAAATACATATCGGTACCGAAAATTTCAAAAATGTTTGCCTTCCAAAAAAACAAGCAACACATTTTGTTCTTGTAAAGTTTTTTTGTTTGTTTTTTTTTGTGCTCGAAACACATCACGCAAAAATTATTGAAAAAAAATAACTGTTCATGTGTACATATTTTGTTTTTGTAAAAAATTATTTTTTAACCAGCCAAAGGGTCGGCTCTTTTGCGTTGAAAAATAATTGAAAATAACGGTATCCTACAATAAGTAACTTATTGTATTCCATCGGTATCCACTAGCATCTGCTGTTGCGAAACAGATATTAGCAGATATGATACTCTCTTTCGCTTTTTTATCAACTTACATCCACTCTTTTGCAAATCATATCAACATCAACTTATATCAGAAACACAAGAGCACTCATCCATACGCATCATCTTTAGAAAAAACACAGAAACAGATATAAACAGATGTATCTGTGCAGGTCTTTAATGTGAACAGTTATAAAAGATTTATCATTTTATAATACTGTATTAACTCAAAATTTTAACATTTTCAGTAAAATCAAAACAATTTTACATTAAAGGTATATGAAAAAAATATGTGGAAAAATCAGTTTCATTACCAAAATTTAGACAAAATATCACGATATTTTTACAGCACTTTAGTTAGTGGTACACTTTGATGTCACCACTAACTGCGAAAACGGGTAGACCGATTTCAACACGTTACGTTGGGGATAGTCTGTAGATGGTTTATGTAAAGTTTGCATGAAATCGGCCCAGTGGTTCCGGAGATATGGCATTTACATTTTCCTATATATTCCCATACAAATATCAACAAAAAGCTCTCCATTTTGAACTCCTTCGAAACGGCTTGACTGATTTTTATGAAATTTTGTAAGTGTTTTTGTTAGGTATGAGAATAGGTCGTAGAGAATATTTTATATCGCTAGAGGGCGCAAAATAGGGCATAAGCTCCACCTCCCTATATCTTAGCTAATCAACCTTTTTTCTTAAAATTTGGCATGCAGGCACTGTAACATCTGAAAGAAAATAGAGAATAGGGCGTGAAATAGGGCAAGAGGAGTAAAAGCTCCCTCTCCCTATATCTGCTTAACAAATCGACCGATTTTCTTGAAAATAGTGTAACATCTGGAAAGAAATATAGCCTAAAATTTTTACTTTTTAGGTCTAGAAATAGGGCAATAGAGGTAAAAGCTCCTCCACCCCAATCTTTTAAACTAATCGACCGGGTTTCTTAAAATTTGGCATGCAGACACTGTAACATCTGAAAGAAAGTAGGGAATAGGGCGTGAGATAGGGCAATAGCGGTAAAAGCTCCCCTTCCCTATATCTTTTAAACTAATGAGCGGGTTTTCTTAAAATTTGACATCTGAAAGGAAATAGGAAATGGGATGTGAAATAGGGCAAGAAGGGTAAAAGCTCCCCCTCCCAATTTCTTCTTGAAATTTCGCAGGCAAATAGTGTTACAGCTGAAAAGTACTATAGTTTTTATTATTTAGGGCGTGAAACAGGAGGGGTAAAAGTTCCCTTCCCTATATCTTCTTAACTAATCAACCGATTTTCTTAAAATTTGGCATGCAGACACTGTAACATCTGAAAGAGAAAGGGCATAAAATAGGGCAAGAGGAGTAAAAGCTCCCCCTCCCTATATCTTCTTAACCTAATCAACTGATTTTCTTGAAATTTGGCGGGCAAATAGTGTAACATCTGGAAAGAACTAAAGCCTATAATTTGTATTATATTCTTAACTAATCAACCGGCTTTCTTTAAATTTGGTATGCAGACACTGTAACATCTGAAAGAAATAAGTTATAAGGCAAAACAACGTTTGCCGGGCCAGCTAGTCACCCAATAAAATTTTTTCTCATTTTGCGAAGCACTAATGGTAGGTACATTTAAAAAAATAAGCGAAATTAAATACGCTACGCAATAAGACATACAGAAATGCAGTAAAGTATGTAAGTGAAAGAACTCTCAACAACTTAAAAAAAAATAACATTTCAAGTGCTACGGCATTCCCTTACTACGAAGCAGGTTTGTAAGGGAGAATACTAAAAAATAACTGTATCAGTGTGTAAAGCTGATCGTTACATCTAACAATTTGTATATGCTTTATGTGTCATAAATGTATTGCTTCAAAGTGGGAACTCGGCATATAAAATTCATGTCTTCCCTACTAACCTGCTTGGTTCGAAGCTCCATTTTTTATTTTTTATTCAATAAAAATGTATTTAAAAGAAAAAATACATTAAATCCTGGGTCACAAGGCCCAACATAACCTTTAAACCATAGCCATAACCAAAGTTATGCGCTTAATACGAGTTTTTGTAAATTTTTTAAATATTGCTGGCTATTCTTGAAAACGCGTCGAAAAAGTGAGGATTTTCATAAAAAAAGAAATTATTTTTGTTTACCATACATTTCTTAAATGGAATAAACGTGAGAATTTTAACGGTAAATTGCGTTAACGATAGAATTACAAACTTTTCAGTTTCTCATTACCAGGGAAACCAGAAATATGCTCTAAAAAACACGTTTTATGCGCATTAAATATGCAGTAAAAACTGGAAAATATGCCCTGAAAAATTTTTAAAATATGCCCTAAAAATTTAAATTGCTCATTTGAAGACACAATATTCAACAATTTAATAACAAAATCTAAAAAACAAACCTAAAAAAGGTTAAAATTCTTATAAGAGATGTATGCGCCGAATATTATCTAGATATTAACATCCATATGGGTTTTTGTCTTAAAGGGATTTTAGGTACGGTCGCTAAATTGTTAACAATTGTTAACATTTAAAAGGAATTTAAAGCTAGTTAAGGACGGGAGCTTTGAGCAAATGTGAACCGATTCGAAAATAATTTAATTTGAAGTAAAATATTTTTGGCACGAATTTAATTTAAATACCATCCTAATTAGATAGCTTTCGGACGCAAAGAGTCAAATTTGGATGTGAAATTATAGACCGATTCTCACCATTTGCAAAGACTTCGTCCATATTTGATCAAATTATCTACAAAATTGGAACTTGTACTCTGCGCACAAGGCTAACATGGACAGACAACCAGCCAGGCGGATGGATGGACATTAGACTGGTCGCAATTTTTTTTTTTTTTTTAAATTTAATTGTTTGCGCTGCTTAAAATATGAGGTTTGGTGTAATAAATCATGATCTAATTTTTCAGGTCAATCCGACGGTGCCTAGCCATGCCGGGTGGGGCCCAAAGTTCCCCATATTATAAAGAAAACATATTTTCTATCAGATCTTTATATTTTTTTTTCGAAAGTCTGTTACTTTAATTTTGACAAAGCAGGTTGTCATTAAGAATAAATGTTATGCGATTAGTATCTAGACCAATCTTTTAGTATTCCAATTGATTCAGAATCAATTTTTAAAGTGATCTACCGATGTCCATTAGACTGGTCGCATCTTGTATGGGATTTTTTTTTTTTTAATTTATATGTTTGCGCTGCTTAAAATATGAGGTTTGGTGTAAGAAATCATGATCTACTTTTTCAGGTCAATCCGACGGTGCCTAGCCGTGCCGGGTGGGGCCCAAAGTTCCCCGTATTATAAAAAAAAAACATATTTTCTATCAGATCTTTATAGTTATACTAGTTGAAAAGCCGAAAATCAAAAATATGGCTTCGTAACGATCTTCCGCAGAGAAAGTACTTCAAGTGTGCCAAATTTCAGCTTCCTATGTCATCAGATGGCTTCAGAAAGTTGCGAAAAGAATAGGACATACATGCAAACATCCTGACATACTAAGAAATTATATATTGTATAGATAGATTAACATATGTTCGCGCAACTCAAAAACGCTTAAGCTTATTGAAAAACTAAAAAAACCGAAATTCCGCAATAAAATTAACTTTAAGAAAGTTAAAACTTTTTTCTTTATGTTGGCTTTGGTTTTCGAGATATACCGTTATTTCATATAAAATTAGAAGCATAGCTCCATTTTTAAATTTTTTATGAATTTTTAAAAACAAAAATTCCGAAATTTTAATAAATAAATTATTTTTTTTTCCAGAAAAAAATTATGTTTCTAAAACGACTGCGCATATAAGAAAAACGTTTTACCTTTCTTAAAGTAAATTTTATTGCGTAGTTTCGGTTTTTTTTGGTTTTTCAATAAGCTAAAGCATTTTTGAGTTGCGCGAACATATGTTAATCTATCTATACAATATATAATTTCTTAGTATGTCAGGATGTTTGCATGTATGTCCTATTCTTTCCGCAACTTTCTGAAGCCATCTGATGACATAGGAAGCTGAAATTTGGCACACTTGAAGTACTTTCTCTGCGGAAGATCGTAACGAAGCCATATTTTTGATTTTCGGCTTTTCAACTAGTATAACTATATAGATCTGATAGAAAATATGTTTTTTTTTTTATAATACGGGGAACTTTGGGCCCCACCCGGCACGGCTAGGCACCGTCGGATTGACCTGAAAAAGTAGATCATGATTTCTTACACCAAACCTCATATTTTAAGCAGCGCAAACATATAAATTAAAAAAAAAAATCCCATACAAGATGCGACCAGTCTAATGGACATCGGTAGATCACTTTAAAAATTGATTCTGAATCAATTGGAATACTAAAAGATTGGTCTAGATACAAATCGCATAACATTTATTCTTAATGACAACCTGCTTTGTCTTACAATTTAAGAGTAAAAATTAAATGTAGATGTCGAAATTAAAGTAACAGACTTTCGAAAAAAAAATTTTTTATTTGCTGCGAAAGCTATAGTAGGCATCTAAAAAATTGAATATGTATCAAAAGGCAAAATATGCGCTTTAAACCTAAAAAATGCTACAAAAAGGTTCTTTTAACTAAAATATGCTGCAAATGGTAAAATATGCAAAAATATGCACTAACAAATCGATGCCAAAATTCATTAAAAGCTCTAAAACGGATAAATATATTGTTTCTGCCTTCATTAGTCGCTCGAGGAAAAACATGCAATTGCATATTTCTGGTTTACCTGCTCATTACCTATATATTTTTTGTTTTTAAATTATTGCCCTTATTATGTAAAACGCAACCCCAAAGAATTACATTGAAAGCAAAAGAAATTCATAAATATTTTGTAATTTTGTTGTTGCTTTCTACAAAAATTCACGTATCGTTTTAATATTTTCAACGACACAAGTAATGAGGCGTTTGAAATTTTTAAACGCAAAAAGAATTTCTGTAGAAAGCAACAACAAAATTTCAAAATATATATGACTTTGTTTTTGCTTTCAATGTAATTGTTTGGCGTAACGTTGCGAACTATCAGGGGTATGCTGGAAATCGCAAACGCAAAACGCAAGAATTTTAAAAGTCATTTTTTAGTAAGATTTCTGTAATAAAAGAATTTTATGACAAATATTATACAAACATTTCTCTATTAAACAGAATTTTATAACAAAAATTATAAAAATTTGATTAAAAGTGTATTATAAACAGCCTCCAAATTCTTGCGTTTTGTATTTAGTTATAATTAGGGCCTATGATTCTTACTACACCATTTCCAATTGTATTTCAGAATTTTCTAACTATATTTCAGAAAGTTCCAATTTAACTTAAAAAATTTCCAATTGTAACTTCTGAAAGTGTCCAATTGTATTTCAGAAATTTATGTTTTTAAAGCTAATACAATTTTTTAAATTTGAAATGGACGATAGCAATTTGCCTGAGCCGCCATTTACTACAAGCATATACGGTTTACTGATCTAGGGTTACCGGCACATATTCAGGGAACTGAGCGATTTGTACAACTGCTTACCAATATTTCCCACGTGCCATAGGATGTAATCGAGATGAAATTTTGGCAGTTACTATTAAAAGCCGCAACAGAATACCACGAATGGATAGCAAAAAAGATATTGTATGTAAATTGCAGCTATAGGCCGAATCTAAATTTATTTACCCCCGACTTGGCCAGTATTTTTTTTATTTTTATTTTAATCGGTTCCTTTTTTTAAGTTGTGAATTTTCCAACAAATTGCGTTTTAATAAAAAATAGAATAATAATAAAAAAAATTTATTTTTTATTTTTTTATTTTCAGTTTTTGCTTAAATTTTATTTAAAGAAATTTTCGTTTAATTAAGTTTTGATTAATCAATTCTATGGCATTTTGACAAAACATCTTAAGTCAAAATTAAAAAGTTAAAAAAAGGGGGTTAATCATACGAATTTTCATTAAAAAACATTTTTGCTTACGTTTTTAAAATTTTGTATTATGAACAAAATTTTTCTTTAATTTCGGTTTATTTTATTTTTTAACAAAAATGCTTTTTTTACCGAGGTTTTTTTTTAAATCTTTTTTGCTCTCTTATCTCCACTTAAGATGTTTTGTCAAAATGCCGCAGAATTATTTTATTTTAATCAACTTTGAATTAAAATTTAGTTAAATTATTTTATTCAACTTTTGTGTATCAAAATTGTAACAGTTTTAGGTTTCTTATCAGCTTGACTATGATTATTTTGACAAAAACCTCTAAACCAATTATTGATGTACAGATTTTTTAAAAATGAGCACAGATATAGAAAGCTGAGAGAATTTTATTTTAAACAAGCCCTCTCTTTCAGCGATACAGGCCAACTATTCACCAATTTCAATAAATATTTCCAAAAAAGTATTATTTTTTTCAGATTTCCTGAGCACCAAATTTCCAAGTCAAAAACCGGAAGCTCGATTTTGATTTTAGAACCATGTTTTTTTTAGGAAAAGTTCTTAGAATTTTGCGTAGATTACGATTTTGCTATACGCTTGGTGGGCAAAAAAATTGACTCACCCTAATGAATATATCTTGTCGATTTTTTCCAAAAAGTGAAAAATAAAAATGTTGAGTTAACACACTGTTGTTAAACAAGTGCAATATGTCTTTTCTGATGAATCTTTGTTTTATTATTACTAAAGAAGATTGAATCCTTGAATTAAATTATATCGTACAATTTTGCACGCAAGAGGCCACTTTAAGTCAAATTTTATGCATTACTCTTTAAAGACTATCAGGCCTGTTCTGAAAATCACTAATTAAAATCACGTGATTTCAAATCACATGTGCCTTTTAAAATCACACGTGTAATATTTTGCTGTACCGTTTTTGTGTGTTTCAGTGTGATTTTCAATTGCCGAAAGCACACTAATAAACACAAAAAACCAACGACTTTCAGAACACCATTCTAAAAGCACACATTTTAAATTTACGTGATTTTCAGAACAGGCTCGACTATTCACCCCTATCGCAAACAACTACTCCCATGACAATAATCCCATATTTTGTTTTTTCCTTTTGTATGCTTGCAATGTTATCGAAGCTCATATTCACTCAGAAGTTTGATGTTACTCATCGTACTCATACTTGGCCGTTACACACTATCCCACAAAGTCTTACGTATTCTATAAAAATGCATCCCTGATCTAATTAATTTATAATACACTCACCAAACTCTGGCTAACGATTTGCTAAACTTTTGTTAACAAGCTGCCAAACGTTTGCCAACTTGTAACAAACAGCTGTTTAATGTCAAATAATTTTTATAAGCAAAAGAAATCAAAGAATTTTGTGCGCAAATTAATAAATTTTGTTTAAAACTTATATGTTCTTACTTTTACATTCTGATCCCAAATTGGAGATTTTTTTTTAAATTTTTTTCATCTTCCTTTTCCATATTTTAGTTTTTAAACATTTTACAACTTGAGGGAAAAAACTTTAATAGAAATATCTACAAATACTTCAGAGTTGATTTTTAAACAAATAGTTGGCTATACACTTTCCAAGGTTGATATTTCAATTATTTTTGACAGCTTAACTTAAATTTTAAATAAAATCTTTGCTAACTCTCTGCTAAGCCAAAACGGTCTGCTAGTTAGCAGATTGGCTAAATTTTGGTTATAAATACGACCGTAAATTCATACATAGGTCTTTGTCTGTTTAAACATTTTTGTACATGGAAAATGATCTCTCAACGTCAACCGAAGTTGAAGCATACTTGAAAGATGCCATCTCATGGAGAATATTAATTTTTTAATACAGATCCCACATTGGATTTCAGATCAAAAATAGCTGAAATTTGTTTAAATTTTCAAAATGTCATATTTTTTTGCGAAAGGTTTTTTCTTCTTATTTGAAAACATCCGTATTGCTTGATAAAATGTTGACATTTGCAAAAAAATGTTGCCATTTATTTGTGCTCAGTATGGTAGCGCTACATGGTTTAAGCCACCACCCAAAAATATCTATTTCAATTGATACTAGATTAACTTAATTCTCCGATTAGCTAATTTAAGAATTAAATTAACTTTAATCTCAAACCCAAAAAGTGGCTCTAAGTGAACTAAATCCCTCCAATTTAGTTATTGTTTCACCAATATATCCGAAGTTTATTATCGAATTTTCCTCTGCAACTTGGTGTAACCCATGTGCCATGTGCTGCATCGGTTAAAATGTAAAGATCTTTTATCGAAATCTTGTATTTTAAGCAGAGTTCTAAAATAATTTATTTATGGATTTAAAAAAATTTTTTTTACGATTTTTTTTTTGTGTACATTTTGGAATTTTTTGAAGAACTTTTTTTATAATATGAACATTTAAAAAAATATTTCACTCAAAAATGTTAAAATATGCAAAAATATGCATTTTCACCAAAATATGAAACAATATGCAAGAACAAATCGATGCAATTTTAACGCAAATTTAATGATTCGGAAAGATAAGTGGTCGACATCGATCTTAGACTTTCGACAAAAAACATGCATTTGCATCGAAATCGAATCCCTACTTATAACCTATTGGTGTTAGCAAAATTTGTCCCAAGTAGCTTCGATAGCTATTTTATCGATCTTTTGAAAAATTTGTTTTTGGATTTTTTTTTAAATTTAAAACTTTTTATTTTTTTTTATTCGGCCAATTTGAAAGCAATCTAGTGGTCTATTTAAAAAGCTTAAACTGAATGTGTTAGTAGAAAAAGTATGAGTGTATTAAAAAAGAAGAAGAACAGGAACAAACCTATTATGTATACAATGTTTGCAAAAATTCTGGCTCATATCTTCGAGTATGTTTTTGGTGAAAAATTATTAAAAACTTTCTTACACAAGATTCACAAGGTGACTTTTTATCATGACTAACTGCCTGTTTTTAGAAAACGTAAACAAGTGAGAAATTATATTGAAAACAACAATAAAAAACGAAAATTTGTTTTTGTTTTCAATATAATTTCTCACTCACTCACTTGCTTACGTTTTCCAAAAACCGGCAGTAAACATCGGGATGTTTTTTTTTGTGGACGAGCGGGGTTGAGAAGAAATAGGGAGAAAAATTTTTGGGTGGCCTAAAAAATGTGTTTGCCAAAAATTCCGGCGAAATACAACATCCTTTTTTTTATGACATATCTGTGGCATTTTGACAGAACATCTTAAGTCAAATTAAAAAAGTTAAAAACATGTTTTTAATCAAACGAATTAACATTCAAAAATCATTTTTGTTTACGTTTTTAAAATTTTGTATTATAAACGAAAATTTTCTTTAATTTTGGTTTATTTTGATTTGATAAAAATGATTTTTTCACCAAGTATTTTTTAAAACCTATTGCTATCTTATCTCGACTTAAGATGCTTTGTTTAAATGCCACATATATTACTGTTATTAATATTTACTGGTGTATAAATTCGAACAATTAATTTCATATTATAATTACATAATTTATATACTAAAATGTGTGAAAACTCATCAAATAAATACTATTTCAGATTTCATTGGGAACCTGTTAAAAGATTCTGAGATAAATATTCATTAAATGTATATGCATGGATGGATTTTTCCGGGAAATTAAAAAAAGTGCAAGGAATCATCACTTGAAATGACCTGCTACCTACCGTTGTTTCTTTATATCAAAAGCGTTACAAAATATCACGCTTAATATAAATAAATCTATTAATTAATTTAATTTTTTTAGTATTTAAGTTGTAAAATATGCTTAAAACTTTCGTATATAGTTTTATAAATATTATTTTTTTTTTTAATTTTTAATTCTAATGTCATAATTTACATTAGGTTTTAACAAAGTAGAAAGTCAGACGATAACTTTTTATATATTTATAACACACACTTACACCTACATATGTCTCCCCAAAACAAACACATAATTTCATCCACCCACAGACACTTTCATTAAAGTGAATTGTTTACAATTTAAGAGAAATTTTAAAATGAAACTCTTCAATCAACAAACCAACTTATACAAAAGATTTTTTTGTAAAGCAGCAATTATGGAATAGAGTTCATAACACATACATTAATTTAATACAAATAAAATCCATAAAAATAACCTTAAAAAATAATTTTGTCGTTAGTTATTAGGCTTAAATACTTTTTAAAGAGGAATCATTATAAAAAGAAGTACGTATATATCCATAAAAAAATAAAAAAAAAATATTTATAATAATACATACTGTAATTTTTAATAATAAAATTTAAAAAATCTTTAAAAAATGTAATAAAAAAATTGTTTATTATTCAAAAATATTTTTGAAATCTTGTAGTTGTTAGTTAAAGATATAATAAAAATTAATTGTCCATTTGTGTATGCTAAAGAAAACGTTATTAAACGTTACAAACATTTTGTTCGGCATACAGAAATGGGCCCAAGAAATATATAAATCTTTATTAAATCGTCATGTTATGCAAGTAATTACAAATTTATGTAATGTCTGTATAAATTAACAAACTTACCAACAATAACAATAATTAATGTTTATGTTTTAATAAAAGCAACAAATACACATCCTCCTTGAATTTCTTGAAATATACAATTCTTTAACTCACTACTACGCAATCATGTTAACATCTTATCCACTTTAAACTGTTATTCTCTCCCTTACGCACATTTCTCACTGTCTCTTTTTGAAATTTCGTGAATATCAAAAATTAATAAAAGTATGTAGTTTTTAATTTTTTTTTTTAATTTTAACATTTTATTAATAAATGCTTACTGAATTTTATTTAAACTATTCATTTATAATAAATAGTTAAGATGACCATTTTTAATTTATCTTTGACTCTGGCCATTTTTCGTTTAAAAATTTCTTTTGTATTTTTATATATAAATTAAGTTTTCTTAAAATATTTTGTTTGTTACCTGTAAGAAAATAAAATAAATAATAAACACATTTTAATCAAGTAAAGTACTATATGAATATGTAAATATATATAGTTTTCTTGGTAAAATCAGACAGCAATTTAAGGATTTCAGAATATAAAATTATATTAATAAAAAAAATATAAAATAAATGTAAAAATTAAATTTCAATGATATAATTTTGACTTTTATTTCTTGATAATAAATGAGAGAAAAAATAAATTTATTTGTAATAAATTACACTGTCACAAATTTTTAACAAAGTCGTGAACAAATGAATCTGACACCTACAGCATGTTTTTAGAACGCAAGCGCAAAAGTCACTCTTGTACTCGCGTTCTAAAAACAGGCAGTTAATCTTTATGTAAAATTGTCCGCTTTATCCTAATATCAAGTCAGAATAGTCAAAACTGTTATACTAGTATTCGAGATATTGCAAAATTACCATTATTGGCGTTTTTAAAAAAGATGACCAGGGGGGCTACTCTCTATTGCGATGCGAAAGAAAATTTTAGCAAATCTAGCGATTGGTACTCTTTAATACGTTTGCGCATGTGACTTTCGCATCTTTTAATTTTTTCTCTTTTCGTAAATCATCACTTTATTTTATTTAAATTTTCCAATTTCAAATATTTTTACACACTTTGGCATTCCATTACTGTAAATCCGCGCCATCTTTAATTTTTATTCCACTATCGCTTCTTTTTCAGAAAATTTTGCGAAAGTGATAGAGAGTACCAAGTTGGCTTTTAGCTTTCGCATCGAAATTGTTTTCGCATCACAATAGAGAGTAGACCCCCAGGGGTGTGCTGGAAATCGAAAACACAAAACGCAAGAATTTTACAAGTCGTTTTTAAACAAGATTTCTGTATCCAGTGTTCCCAGTTTTGGGGATTTATCCCCAAATTGGGGATAATTTTTGTAATTGGGGATACAAATTTCGTGAAAATCCCCAGGGGATTTTTTGGGGAAAAGCTCTTTTTCACTGGGGATTTTTGGGGATAATCACCCCTATCGTGAAAAATTTTTCCCCTTTTCACATATTTGCGGTAATGAACAACTCCCATGAAAAAATGTCATTCAAAGGAGAATAATAACGTGAAAAAATGTTCACGGGAAACAATTCCCCTTATCGTGAACAATTTTTTCCCTCGTAATTTGTTCACATTTCCCTTAGATTTTCTCACTTTATTTTTGCTAAAGTGCTCCTCCTATAAATCGAATATAAAGGGTTAATAAAGTTAATTTTTTTTTTTTTTTTACTGTTAGGACCAGCACTCAGGGGATGACCCTTACTAATTCATTGCATTGTGTTGGAACTAGGAAAATAGGTTGTGGGAAGGGGGATAGAGGGAGTAGTGTTTGTGAACATTCGATTTGAACTTAATCATGTAAGTGAGAGGGAAGACTTCTGCAGGAAGGTTATTCCACATACGAACTGTGCGGGAAAAAAACGAATTCTCTCTGTAATGCGTTGTACGATTCACCTCCCAATCGACCACATAAGGATGGGCTCTTGAGGAAAAACGTGTATTACGAACAAACGTACGGGTTTCGGGAACCAGATCCCTAATTTCGTCAGAACACATCCCATTGTAGTAACGATAAAACAGACAAATACTACCCACATTGCGACGGTGATCAAGGGAGTCAATAGAATTGGATACCCTACTGTCACCAATGAGAACCTTTGCTCTCTACAGCACGCGGTCGAGAAGCTCCAAAATAGACTTTGAAGCACCGACCCACACATGAGGATTGTATTCCATACGCGGTCGGATATAGGTGGTATAAATAGTAAGGAGATCAGATGGACTGAAGAATATCTTACACCGTCTTAGAAAACCGAGGCACTTGAATGCTTCTTCGACACCTTGAATATATGTTCTGTCCATCGGACAACACATTGTATCCTCATGTCCAGAACATCAAGAGATTCTGATTCCTCAATAATTATACCACCCATATATACAGATGAGGCACCTTGATTTGTCACGCGTTTATGCGTCAGCACGCAACATTGGGTTTTTCGGGCATTAAAATCGACCCTATTCGCACGACCCCATTCCGAGATTATGTCAAGGTCTCGGCCAAGCGTATCATTCATATTCTGCCTCATAGCAGCGACATCGGATACGCTTGGTCTGCATTCGAATGAGAACGAGTGGCAAAGGTTGCTGTCATCTGCAAAAGAGTAGATAGGGTTGGAAGTTTGAAACAGGAGGTCGTTTAGAAAGATAAGAAATAGAGTAGGAGAAAGAACGGAGCCTAGCGGCACCCCTGAATAAATCTTGAACTCGTTTGACGAAACCCCATCTATAACAACTCGTATAGTGCGATCTCTGAGAAAATTCGATATAAATCGAGAGAAATTATCACCGACACCAAATGCAGCAAGTTTTGACAAGAGTGCACCATGCCAGACTCTGTCAAACGCCTTGGAAATATCTAAAGCTATTACATTACTTTCGCCAAAATGGTGAATGGAACGGCACCATTTTTCCGATAACAGAGCTAGTAAGTCTCCAGTAGAGCGACCTCTACGAAAGCCATACTGGCGGTCGCTTAGTAGGTAGTTTGATTCTAAATATTTGACAAGATGGTAATTTACCATACCCTCCATAACTTTGGAAAGTGCCAAACAAATTGCTATTGGGCGGCACAAACCGATATATTGCTCAACAAAATGCAAAAAAAAACAGGTCGATTGCCTGCGGATTTGTGAAGCTTTCGATTGACTTGGTGGCAGAATTTTGGAAAATATTTTACTACATTAAATTTAAAAAATGCAAAAAACTAACGGTGTAATCAAACTATCCCTCCAGTACTTAATATTTTGCTTAATTATTTTAACTTATAATTTTTTTAATTTTTCTTCTTTTTTTACATTTACTGGAACTGATAGCGTGGAAAATTTTTCACATGAGATTCACGATTGCTTTTATCCCTTCGAGGGGAATGAAAATTTCATGGGAACAAAAATTCCACTTGTTATTCATGATAGGGGTGAATATATTTTTATAAATTCCATTTTTGCAATGGCAAGACCGATTTGGTCAAAATGTGGGTACGAAATTTAGTCTTTTTCGCGGTTAAAACTTTTTCAAGAACTTGTTGAAATAGTTTTAAATATGCTTTTTGTACCAAGTAGCGTTACTTATGTTGAACTAGTCTTTTTATGTAATGAATAACATCAATATTTGTAACAGAATGCAATATAAGTTTTTAGACTTAATAAGGATAAATACACACTTTAAAATAATGCAGCTTGCTCTGACAAATTTATTCAATCATTTCAAATGCAGTTTTTTGAACCAGAAGATTTTGAATCCCTAGTTTTTGAAATGATAAATATTGACGCATAATTATTTTTCTTTTGCGTTTTTATTTTTGGGGATGAAAAATCGCAAATTGGGGATAAGGCTTAAAATAAAACTGGGAACCCTGATAGGATCTACACCATTTTCATTGAAAATGAGAAATTTCTAAATGAAATTGAGAATTTTAATTTGAAAATGAGAAAATTCCAAACTGGCCTGCCATATTTGCAGATTTTTTGCCTCCCGATTTTTCAATAAACAACTAAAACATGGTAACTTTTTGTTTGTTTTGGTATATTTTTAAAATTTTATTTGAAGAATGTTCAACTATAAAGAATGAAAGAACTAAATCCAAATAAAAGAAAAAAAAACCATCAGAAAAACGATTTTGAAGTTAACAAGTTAATTTTTTTTCTTATCAAAGGTGTATTTTAAACAGGCATTTCCAAAAATTTTTTGGTTGTGTATCACTGTTGGAATCTGACAATTCTTAAATTGTACCGTCTCAATGGCAAAATTGTAGCAAATTGACATGAATTGTACCAAAATTTCGCTATAAAATAAAAAAGCATACATAATCAGCCATGTCACAGAGTACAATTCCGTTCGGAAACGGAATTCATTCCGTATTTTGGTGCTTCAGAAAATGACGAAAAAATGTTTCGGAATGAAACCATTTTTGTTTTCATGAACGGTATGGGAGTTGTCTGTATCCGAAAGGCCATAAAACTATCAAAATACACTTTCCATCAACAAACAAATATGTTTTCTTCAATTCCGAACGGAATCATTCCGAACGGAATCATTCCGAACGGAATTGTACTCTGTGACATGGCCCAATAATTCATAATTCACTTTATTATTCAATAAAAACAAAAATAAAACAAGTAAAGAGTATAGTTGGTCAAGTCCAACCATTTGATACCCTACATTACATTATGTAAAGACAAATTTTCGAGAGTGTACTTTATTTGGAACCAATAAGCACTCATGCACCTGCCAGAACAAAATTCTGCAATTGGATTTAAGATTGATATAAAAGTTCTTTGTGCCGAATATTATTTAGCTATCTGGGGGGCTACTATCTATTGCGATGCGAAAGCTAAATGCCAATTTGGTACTCTCTATCACTTTCGCAAAATTTTTTGAAAATGAAGCAATACTGGCAATAAAAATGAAAGATGGCGCAGATTGATTGAGATTGAGTAATGAAATGCTAAAATATGTAAAAATATTTAAAATTGGAAAATTAAAATAAAATAAATTGTGATGATTTGCGAAAAGAAAAAAATAATATACGTGAAAGACAAATGCGCAAACGCATTAAAGAGTACCAATCGCTAGATTTGCTACCATTTTCTTTCGCATCGCAATAGAGAGTAGCCCCCAGCATTTATATGAGATATGTTTGCCCTTTAGTGATTTTATGAAGGGCGCTTATTTGGGATCTGGTTAATTTTGGACCTATTTTAGATGACATAGTAGCTATCGTAAAAGTTATTGCAGCCAATTTGTATGCCAATACATACATACATTTATAAGGAAGTTATGGCATTAAAAGCTATTTCCGAGAGTAGTATTTGTATGGGAGCTAAAAACATTTCGCATATTTTTCGTAATATAAATAGAGTACAACTCTATCAATAATTTTTCGTTTGTATTTCATAGAAATTTTTTTATATTGAATTTGAAAACATTTCGCACGAAATACTGAACAATGTAACAGACTTAAGGAAGTGATAAAACTTCGTGTGTTTTTTCTTAAATTGTACCAAAAATTGATGAATTGTACCAGTGTACCAATAAAGTTTCGATTGTACTAAATTTGGTACAACTGTACCATAAATCCCATCAGTGTTGTGTATTAGTGAGTACCAGAGAGTAAAAAAATTAGGAGCATGCATTCATTTACAGCCGAAATAAAATGTTAGTAATATATTTTATAAGTTGTATAACACAAAGGTACAAAATTAAAAATTTTTTGTGTTGATAAAAAATTTGTAGCAATTCTTTACCAATTCAATGTCGCTGATTTTAAAACTGCATTTTTTTTTATTCGGAAGCTTTTTGACTCTAAATCAGTTTCAAATATCTTATCAAACAATTGTAAAAAAATTAAAGACTTTTATGTTTTAAAAATTCATAAAAAATAAATATTGCACGCAAATCACAGCTGTTAGAAAAAAAGTGCAGTTTTAAAATCAGCGACATTGAATTGGTAAAGAACTGCTACACATTTTCTAGCAACACAAAAAATGTTTAATTTTGTTGCCTTGTGTTATACAACTTATAAAATAAAATCTTCTAAATTTATACTTTTATGGCAGTTTCGTAATAGCAGTTTCGTAATCCGAAAAAATTTGTTCGCATAGGTAAGAGAGGCACTTAAATGAATTTTTTTTAGTTCAGGATAGAACTCGGCATCCAAATCTTTCCAGAACTCTACAATATTATTTTCGTCTAGAGCATTTACTTCGCTTCGTAGTATGATTAGTTCTGATTGAATATCAAATTCGAAGTTGCTTACATCGCAACGAAAAGGGGTTTCGAAAAGATCTAATAGCGGTTTTAAAATTAGAAAATCTTGAAACCTGTCTTGAAAATTATTTAAAAGTGTTTCAAATATTTCGTCATATTCATATCTTTTGTCGATTTCGAGATTTCTATAAGCAAGTGAAGTTTTTGGAAAATTGGAAAAATTACCAGTTTTAATTTGGGAAAAAATTAGAACCTGCTGTCACATTTGCTTTTATCTGTATAGGATTACACATAAAAAAAAACAAAACTTTTTAACTTGTTTTTTAAATATTTTTACGTACTTAAGAAAATTGTTTTCAAAGAAAAAAAAAACCCACCGACGCGATTGGTACAGAAACAAAAATATTTTTACAAGCACAAAATACCAACAAATTCTTGTGGCTATGTTTTTTCTTAATAATTTCTGCATTTAGGTACGTCTTTTTAACGAAAGAAAAAGGGACCCTTTTTCAGGCATCAAAGAATTTTTTTCACAAACAAAACACATATCGTTAGCTTAAATGCAAAACAATGTAAATATTATTTGAAAATTTGAAATTTTTGGTGATTAGGATTCACGTTACATATGTATTTTTATAAAATTTTAAACTTCTATCTTAAAAAATAACGAAGTTTTTTACAAAATTAAAAATGACTTATCATCAAATAATACATATATAATCTTTTTTAACAACATAATGTATAATCACACTCAAGAAAAAAATTTGCAGAGTTTTTAATTCTTTTTAAAAGAACACATTAATATTTTTAAACACCAAAACTAGGTTATCTCTTTTATAACTATTACTACGGTGTTTGTGGAATTAGTGATCAGATAATAGTTTATAATAATAATTTTTAGTATTGCATAAGAAAAAATAAAAAAGTGCTGTAAAATTATAAGAACCGAATCCATATTCGTATGTAAAATAAAACCTATAAGCACTGTTGCCAACTTTTTTTGAACACTTCCCGCCAAATCGGACTTCAAAACCGCTAAATATTTAATTTAGCGGGAATTTTCTTAAAAAAACCGCCAAAACCTAAACTTTTTTAAGTTTTATATAAATCTAGATATGTGTTGCTTTTGCAAAGGTATGTATATGACTCTCAAATAACGTTTTCAACTTCCCTATCTATTTTATTCCCAAAAAAAAAAGGTTGTAGTGAAACATTCGGCTGTGCCGAATCTTTGATACCCTGCACATACAGTTAGAAAATTGCCGGAGTGGTCTTTATATGGGACATATGGTAAATTATAGGCCGATCTTCACAAAATTTGAACAGGTTATTTATTGTCTTATGAAACTATGACTGACCAAATGTTATTAGAATAGAACACAGATTGAGAGAGTAAAGGTTTTACGCGTACTTAAGCTTTTTCCGAGAGTGGGCTTTATATGAGGCTAATGGTAAGTTATGGACCGATCGGCACGAAAGTTGACAGTGTCATTTATAGTCATACAAATTTTTGACAGACCAAAAATTATTATAATAGCAATATTTGTTACCGTTTTAGACGTACAAAATGTTTTACGATAGTGGGCTTTATATGAGGTCTATCGTTAATTACTGACCGATCTTCACGAAAATTAACAGTATTATTTTTAGTCATATTTGTGCAAAATCTTATATCAATATAGGCATTCCGCCATTAGTTATGCTAGTTTTTATAATAAAATGATAATTTTTTTAGGGTGGTTGTTTCACATTAAGATTTATAACTCTTTCCCTACTGAACCGATTTTGCTGGAGGCTTTTTCTGAATTGCGATGCGAAAATCAATGCGATGCGCAAATGAAATGCGATGCGAAAGAAAATTGGTACTCTGTTAGACTTTCGCAATCGCATTCGCAATTTATTAAAATCGGCTTAAACCTATTAAAATTAAAGTTGAAGTCAAATATTTTTTAACTGGCTTATATATTTCATACTTTTTCCATCCTGCAGCTTCTCTGATAGGTGGTCCATTGATATTTAGTTCTTCAGTTAACGTTTGCCAAAATCTATTTGCCGACGGACGTGGATTTGGTGCTAATTCATAAATTGTATCATTATTTCCAATTGACGCGGTTTGGTGGTCTTATTGCTTGCTTCCCTGAATTAAATAATAAATATATGATGAATAAATAAATAAAATATTATCTTTCATAACATGTTTGTACTTTGCGAATGATATTTTGTTGTCGAATAAATTTTGCGAATTTGACATTTGTTTTCGCAATGTAGAATACCGACTTGTCACCTTTTCGCATTTTAAATGCGATTAAAAAAAACCTTTGCGAATATCGCAATACAGAATAACAAATGTTCGCATTTATGCATTTTCGCATCGCATTGATTTTCGCATCGCAATTCAGAATAAGCCTCTTGGATTTCCATTTCAAACTGCTTAGGAAAACTAGAAACAAATTGATACCAATATTTATTCTTTTTTTCAACTAAAGGACATGGCTAAATTGACTTAGAATTACTCAAGGACCCAGAATATACATATGTACTTTATGGGGTCTTAGATGAATATTAAACAGTTTCATCCGGAATGACAAACTTAGAATACCCTTATCACAACTAGTTGTAGTGGAGGATAAACCAATTCCTTTACAAAAACGCAAAAAAGTTTTGTTTGTTTTAAAATTTTAAGCAAGCTTACCCAGCAAAAAAAGACATGCAAAAGAAGTAGTAAATGCATGGGTTCCGCGGATAATGCACTGGTTCTTTTTAGGTGAAACATGCATGATTTTAACATTAGCGTGTCGTTGGCGAGCATGGGTTCACATTTAGGTAAACGGCTCGTCATTAAAAATATTGCTTAGAACCAATGAAAGTTCAGTGATTAGATCGGGGTTTTCATTGATCTGGAATATTAACTGAAATCAGTGTGAATGAAAAGCAATGAATCAATAATGATTTTAATACGTTTCATTGGTGCTCGATATTAATTTTTATATGCATTATGGGAATGTATTATAAAAAACATTGTTACTTTTGTTTTCCCTATGTAGTAGTAAGATTTTGACAACGGCGGGTAAATTTTACACAAATAAAATGCCTGTTGTCTTTTGTATTGTTGCAGAGGTAAGCAGACCTATTGTATAGGCCTTAATAAATAAATAAAAAAAATATAACAAATTTAAATACATATTAATATTAAATGTATTTACATATGGAGGGTTCAAAGCTGAACCGAACCAAGTCATAAAATAAACTGGTGTGAAATTCTTCGCAAAGTTTAACTCTATCGAGTTCTGTAACGGACTAAATCAAAAAGTTTTTCGTTCCAAAGGTAACGGTAATAAACCCATGTCAATGGCTCCAGAAATAAATGGAAATTCACTTACTCAAACTCAAAATATTATCGAATTTTCATTTTTGACTTGGTTCGCTTCAGCTCTGAGCCCTCCATATGTATATATTAAAAAAATTTAACTCAATCATTAAAGTCAATTGTATATAATATTCGTCCCCTTTCAATCTTCAAAGAATACCTAATTATAGTGAAAAATTGTAATTCCTTCATAAGAGTTGAATGGGTGCATTGCATGTAATTTTTCATGGGTTCACTTATTAAAAATTTATTAGAATTTTGGAATGCATTTTTAATTCATTCAAGTAGTTAAGAGCTCAAGAAGTCATGAAAATATCCCTTCTACTCGAACAACTTCCAAAGTTTTTTGCTGGGTAATGTTGCGAATTGTCACATACAGCCCTAATAAAATACTAACTGAAAATCGAAAAAAAAATGTCACACACAAAAATCAGTTCACTAAACTTACAAAAGTACGTAAAACCCAGCCAGAAAAACAAAAAACTTAATAACAAAAATTATAAAATCTGTAAATTTAAAATTTGAGAAAGGTTTTGGTAGCGAAAACGAGCCGCTGAGAGATGTTTGAAAATCGCTAGATTTCCCGCTTACCGCTAAAACGTATTTTTTCCCGCGTTTGACAGTTCAAAAACGGTAGATTTAGCGGGAATATCTCTAAATTGGCAACAGTGCCTATAAGTGTGACTATCAGCTTCTTCCACATAGGACTTTTAGACATTTTGAAATTTTGCAGCCTACCCCATTGCACTCCCAAACACTAAGAATTTCCAAGAATAAATGGCAACATCTACAGGATTCATAGCTAAATTTAATGAAGTAAATTTTTTAGATTAGACCACTACTTATTAGTAATAAAAATCAATAAAAAATTATACATAATAGGTATGTCATAATTTCTATAATAATATAAATTCTCTACATTGTTAAATGCAGTACTGCCTGCTCGCTGCATCAGAAAAGCAAACTTATTTTACCATGTCGACGCAAACCTAATGATGCTACATATTAATCGTGTGATTATCATATACATATTCTATTTTTCCGGTAATTTTAAACAAATATTTAATTATTTAATATTTTAAATGTTTTTTTCACTTAATACTAATATACTTTCGTTGATGATACGTCTTTTTGTTTCTGAAAATTACAAAAATAATGTAGCGTAACACACACAACTTAGAATACAATATTTTTTCCTTAAAAATATTTTGGTTAACGCATTTTTTTCTGAAATATTAAAACTTTCTTTTAAATCTCAAATAACTACCATTTTACAAAGTTCTTTGCTTTGCATGTAAACTTATGAAATGCTACATTATTCTACATTTAAGTCTTAAAATTTAAACTCTAAATAAAAATTGCACGGATGTTACCAAAGGCATTTTTTAAAAATAATTTGAATAAAAAAATTATTATTATAAGATTATACGGAGTTGAGGATAATGCAGCTACATATATCCGATAGCCAATCTAATGGAAGTGAAGAAATTTGCAAGCTTTTTTTTTTTTGGTAAAAATTAATGGCGATTTCTTTTCTGAGAAATATGTTGCATAAATGTTACATGCTCTATCTCTTTTGTGTAGAGCATGTAGCATTTATGCAACATATTTATCAGAAAAGAAATCGCCATAAGATTTAAAACGTGAGAATTTTAGTGGTGCAATTCCAAAAAATTATTTTCCTTCCAATCTTTCGAAAATTATGCAAGAATTTGTAGCCAAGTCAACTTAAATAAAACAAAATTTCCATGGTCACTGAAAAATTAAAATTTGCAAGGAAGCTTAATTTTTCAAGTTTAATAATTCGAATTGTTTTGAAACTGATTTAAGGGGGCTGATTCTGGAGGTCGTGATCGAATACTTTTTCGTTTTAAAAGCAATTTTAGTTCTAATTTTTCAGTGTTGTGAAAACTCAAATAAATGCTTTACAACGTTGAAAAAAAATTTCGATTCGTTTAGCATCGACTGAAAGAATTAGAAATAAAATAGCTTTCGAATCGAAAAAGTAAAGTATGTACATCATATATACAGTTAGGGCCAAAATTGTTCACGAAAATATAAAAAATTTATTTATATCATGAAAACTATTAAAGTTTCAACTTGGAAACTTTCTAAAACTATTGTATGGCTTTCTACATTTTATAATAATACTATGTAAACTTATTTTCAAAAGTACCATTAGTACATTAACATCCAAACCATATGTGTGAACAATATTGACCCTGTGTGAATCTTTCATAAAAATTCCAACAAAAATTCAAGTTTTATCAGTGAGATTTGCTTTTAAATTGAGTAAATTAATTCATTAATATTTAATTTTTTTAAAATTTGAAAAAAATTTGAGCAATTAAATTTTGCCTAGTTTCTTCAAGAACGGTAAGTAAAAGCGGCCCTTTTAAAGCAAAGCATTGTGAAAAATTTTAAAAAAGGAGTCTCACATCGCAAGATCACAAAAAACACAACATTTCAGAGAGATTTGAATGTAAAATAAAAAAAGTGTAGTTTGGATACTTTCACCAAATGATTTTCGCGAATCAAAGCGACTTATTGTTACTGGTGTAGTCAGTATAGCTATTAAGGTCCGGCAAATACTGAGCATAGAGTACAATTTAGATGAAGCGCTAAAGTCATACGAAGTTGCTTAAGTTCTAGTAGATTAGTACCTAGAATAAAGAGCGACAACCCACCTTTTAGCAAAAATAAAAGCTGAAAACGGCTGAAGTTTGCAAAAAAGTAAGAAAAATTCAGTTTTAAAGATTCAATGCGTGTAACATGCTTAGATCGGACCAACATTATGAGATTGCAGGCAGGCGGATGGGAGTTAACATGACTGGCGTAAAAGTGCTAGCGTAAAAGAGTGGAATAATTGCAAATGTTAAAATTTTGATGATCTCATAAATGACTTGAGATTGTTTTCGCGAGAACCAGCTTCGAGCACTCCGCTAATTCAGAAGAAAAATGTGTTCCAAGCACTGCATAATCATCCTGAAAGACCCGTTGATTCCAAGATAAGCAATATTCGATCTTAAGCATACTTCAGAAACAGCTAAAAGTTCGTTTGAAGAAATAAAAATTCGAAAATAAATTTACCTAATTAGTCGCCAGAGTAGTACCCACTTGAGTCCATTCCAAAACACCATTTTTCTTTTATTTTTTTTTTTTGTTCAGAGGAACCCGCCTAACACTGTATATAAGCTTTGCGAGCTTGCCGTTAAAGCTTGGAAAAGAATGGAAAAAATGGACAACATACCAAACGGGTCATAATTGTTCACACCCAGGGGCCTAATTACCGCATTCGAAATCGAGTAAGCTATGGTATCGAGTTAAATATCGTATTTTTTTGCATACGATAGATACTGACGTATCGAATGAAAACTCGAGAGATTTAATGTTTTTGGTTACTCGATATCGAATGCTATCATCTCAAATTACAATACATTTCATTCGATATCGAGAGCCATGACACCAAAATAAAAAGTTTCGATCAATTTGGCTCGATATCGTATGCGGTAATTAGACCCCAGAACCAGCGTTACCGTAGGTGCCACTAAAGTGGCAATTTGCCACCTTTTCGACTGCTTGGATACTATTTGGCCACTTTTAAAAAATGCACCCAAATGTGGTACTTTTTCTGATTCTTGCCACTTTTTTGATACTTTTTAAGTTAGGAAAAGACGTTTTTATACCCTCCACCACAATTAGTTGTGAAGAGGGTATATTAAGTTTGTCATTCCGTGTGAAACTTTTTTATTATTCACTTCAGACCCTATAAAGTATATATATATTATGGGTCCATGAGTAATTTTAAGTCGATTTAGCCATGTCCGTCTGTCTGTCCGTCTGTCTGTCCGTCTGTCCGTCTGTTGAAAACACGCTCACTTTCGAAAAACTCAAAAGAAATAAACAAACTTGGTGTAAAATTGCTTGTAGTTATCCTAAGCAGTTTGGGATTGAAATTCAGCAAAATCGGTTTAATAGGATCTGAGCTATGAATCAAAATGTAGAACCACCACCTAAAAAAAATTTATAATTTTGTTACAAAAACTAACATAAATGATGGAAAAATGCACAGAATGATATAAGATTTCGCAATAGTTCGTTTTATTTAACTGGAAATCACGCTGTAAAATTTCTTGAAGATACGTCCATGATTTACCCTAGGCCCCATATAAGCCCTACTCCCGGAAAACAGTATAGTAAGCCTAAAACCCTAACTAACAATGCTATCATAACAAATTTTGGCACGTCACAGTTAAATAGGACTAGAAATGAAACTAGTAAGTTTCGTGAAGATCGGTCCATAATTTACCATAGACCCCATATAAAACCTACTTCCAGAAAACAGTTTAGTACGCCTAAATCCGTAAACAATAATGCTATCATAACAAAATTTGGTACATCAAAATTTAGAAAATTTCGAACTAAAAATAAGACTGTGAAATTTCGTGAAGATCAGTTCATAATTTACCCTAGGCCCCATATAAACCTTACTCCCGGAAAACAGCTTAGTACGCCTAAAAACGTAAAAACTAACGCTATCATAACAAAATTTGATACATCACAGTTTTATAGAACTAGAAATGACACTGTGAAATTTGGTGAAGATCGGTGCATAACTTACCATAGGCCTCATATAAAGCTCACTCTGGTAAAATAATTAAATACGCGGTAAACTTTCTTCCAGTTTAGCTTCATATGGCCAGAAAATGCAATTTTGTGATATACGGTCCATAATTTTCCTTAGATTCCATTTTAGCAGCCTTCTGAAATTTACTGCAAACTCTTAAACTAATTGAACCGCTGCACAGTAGGTAATTTGGCCTATATTTTTGGCCAAAATTCAAAATCTGCACTTTAGAAAAAGTAGTTTTTTTTGTTGTAATGTGATAAAGAATACTTCAAAGCAAATAGAAGTGAATTTTTATTTTATATATAACAAAAACCCGTTCATCGCCCGACTCTTAAAGTCAATGTATACAATCAACAGTTTAAGTGGGGCGCGCTTCGTGTTATTTTTTATTACAATACCTGACACTAGTTTTTAATAAAAAAACAAATGAAAAATACAATAAAATATGGAAAACAATATTAATAGTAAGTACTTAATAAATACATAATCGTTGTTTAAAATAAAATAGTTTATTGGTGAAAAAAATCAATCTTTTGATCTTATCTCAATTAAAAAAAAAATAAAAGTTTTATACAACTTTGGAGAAGCTTTTAAAAAAAGTTTAAAATGTTTTTAAGCTAATAGTAATAAGGTCTTGATAAGTATTTGATTTTGAGATTGTATAATCAATTTCATGCTGCGTTTTTTTGCGTTTTTTGAGATATCCCATTTTTTTGCAGGCAAATTTCTATTTCGCTTAAGCTCTGAAAACGCTGAGGATCTTAGCGCCAGTGAAAACGATGAGTGCGCAAATGATGTCAATATGTTAACATACACAATTTACACAAATGATTTGGATGATATTAAATAAGAAAATTAATAAGATATACCAAAAGTAGACAAAAAGAAATTTTAAAAATTTTGTTCTAACGCGTATCTTTTCATAAGAATGCGATATTTAGACTTTCCAAGTTTATTCTTAGTTTTAGAGTTAATAAGTTAAAAAGTTAATCAAAAATTCATATCCAGATTTGTTAAAATTCTGTCCGCCTGTTATCAATTTTGGCCGAAAAAATTGGATAAATTACCCATAGTGCGCTGTATTGAAATTTATGTTTTTTAATACCAGAAATCGTTCTGCAGAATTTGGGATGATTGGTTCATAGCTTACCATGGCTTTTATATAATTTGTTCTCCTAAAAATCATTTAATTTCAGCTTAAACTGATATTCTACTCAAACTTTTTAAAATTGATTCTGATTGTCGATCAATAATTTTATATAGGTCTAAACCGCAACAAATTTTAATGCAGATGTCTGTTTTTACAAAGATTATAATAATAAATAGACATCATATAGATATTACTCCTAAAACATTCGAAGTGTCGGTGGAGGGTATCAAAGATTCGGCACAGCCGAATATAGCACTCTAACTTGTTTTCTTTCTGTTTTATTATAACTCCCAGCTTTAATATAAGTAAAACTGTTTTAATATATGTATGTATTTATATGTAAGCAAATTTATATGACTCGGTTGAATAAACCTTCTATTAACCTGTTTTATTTATTATGAATAAGGGGGTAAAGATATCTCGCATATATATATTGGTCGTAAAGCAGAAATCGAAGTGTTGTGTACCGAAAACTTTTCTAAAATGTTTGTAATTAACATTAAAAGTAATATCTAAGTTTTTACCAAAAATTGTGTAAAGAACTGATAACAAGAATTGATATAAAAAACAAAAAGCTCAATATATTGAAGTATTTACCCCCATTATTTATAGTGTCTTATGAAGATATAAACTATTTCGAATTAGTTTCAGAGTTTAAAGATATTATAACTGACCCAGAATTTAAACTCCTAGAGAGTAAAGTTAGTGACACGAATTATGAACACATATTGAAAATTTCGAATGCTGTGAAGACTTTTGGCGGGAAATTGGAACATTGAAAAATAGATTTGATGAGTATACCTGTATATATATTCAAACTTTTACAAATTGATCTCTCATATTTTTACATAGCCACACAGTAGTGCTTCTGAGCGTGTTTTTACTAAGTTAGCTTTAATAAAAAACAAAGTAACAAATAGGTTAAAAGTAAGTACTTGCGAATCCATGCTTTTATCTTTAAATTCGTTAGATACTAGCCTTGAAGATTGGGTTCCAAGTGAAGACATTTTACGAAAGTATAGTATATAGTCATTTTAAGAACAATTAATTGTAAAAAAATTTTTATGAAACACTGAAAAAGTTTGTTTAACCATTCCAACTGATTCTTATATTTTAGGGAATGCTAAAGACGAATATGAGCGTAGTTTTCTCCCATCACGTCACATTTATCAGATAAACCAATTACTGTCATTTCGGAAGATGTTTTGTACCACAATTAATAACAAAATCCAGTTTTATAGTTTTGGTTTATAAACCTGATTACAAAAGTTTTAAGCAACAATAGACGAAATTGGATAAAAATTAATATTATAGAAATTAAAACATTAGCACTTAAATTCAGTAGCATGGATGCATTTATTTGTATTAAATTGCGGAACTGATTAAATATAAAGTATTTGAAAAAGTGATATTTTCGTTTTTTTTCTTATAGGATTAGCTGCCAGGACTACGGTGTCTACAAGAACATTTCTTTCGCATATTTATAAAAAAATAAAATTAGTTTTTGTTTTCAATACAAATATACCAAAGAAATGTTCTTGTCGACATCGTGGGCCTGGGTCTACAACTTTTGTAATTAGGTTGACTGTAGAATAAAATTATAAAACTATGGATTTTGTTATTAATTGTGGTACAAATCATCTTTCGAAATTACAGTAATTGAGAATCTGGGGGAATGGGCAAATACATTTCTAAAAAGTTTTTAAGAGTCTACCTGTGCAATACAATGTCTTTAATAAATCAAAGAAAATGTATTCAGAAGTACAAGAAATATATTAATAAAACACATTACATAAATATCTTCTATTTGCTGCAACAATAATGTCATAATCCAAAAAACATGTTTGGCAGAAAACAAATTTAACGGTTTTGAATTACCAAAAAATTAAAGTCAATATTTTGTAAAAATTACTTCTCGAGAGAAATATTTCCAAAATATTTATTTTAGTTTTTACAACAAATGAGCCGTTTGTAAGTAGGTATGTATGTCTATTGTAATACGATTAATTGTTTTTAGTGTATATAATAGCTATACAATTTTTTTTGTTATGTTTTTATACCATTTAATATTATAATAAATAGAAAAAAAACGTAAAAAATGCATAATGTGGTGTACTTATTTTATTTTTAAAAGATGTGCCCATTTTTAAAAAATTCCCTTTTTGGTGCCACTTTTTTTGTAGATATCCCCTTTTTTTGGTACTTTTTTAAAATATCCGACGGTAACACTGCCCAGAACTCAATACTTATACCGTATAAAAAATTATGAACACATATTTTTTTGGAAAAGTTTTTATTTTTACGTTCTTGAAATGTTCAACTTTTCATATAGTTAAAAAATTTTAAATAATTATGAATAAAACAAAAATTTATAGCCTATTTTGCCAATAACACTAAATTTGTGAACAATTTTGTCCCTAACTGTATATTTGTTTTTAAGTAACTACAAATTATTTATAAAACATTTCTTTTTTTTATTGATTATTATGTTTCAAACAAAGTATACTCTTATTATACTTTGGTTTCAAACATTAGTTTTTTTTAGTTAATTCTGCATTTTTCTGTTTTGTTATTAAAAATATGTTTTATTGCATTTAAAAGAGGTATTTTAAATTTGCCGATATTTTACATTAAAGTGCCGATTTTTTTTTGAAAATATGCCTATTTCTTATCAAAATCTTCTGGCATTTTGGAAATTTTAATTTGAAATTAAGAAAATTCCAAATAAAATTTAGAAAATGCAAAATGAAATTGAGAAATTTTAATTTGAAATTGAGAAAACTCCAAATAAAATTCAGAAATCTAGGAGTTTATTTCTCATGGTGAGTTATATTTATTATAAACTAGCTGACCGGCTTCGCTTGGTAGCTGATTACTAATAATTGATGGAGCCGTTTTCTGATTTTAGGTAAATCGAAAAAATTGGGCGTAAAAGTGGGCGGGGCAAAATTTTCTTTCCGTAAAAACCTAAGTTGGACCTTGGCGATTATTTTAAAGAAAAAATCGTCCAAATCGGTCAAGCCGTTCTCAAGTTATGCGATCAGCAACAGACAACATTTCATTTTTATTATATAGAAGAAGATATTTGATATTATTCGAATGTGTATTCTGATAGTGTATTTTCATCCATACATGAATTCAAAATTGAGAAAATCCCAAATGAAATTGGAAATTTTTAATTTGAAATTGAGAAAATTCCAAATAAAATTGAGAAATTTTAATTTTTAATTGATACAATTGAATAATGTCTGTCCACATGTCTTAAAAGCATTACTCACCTCTTCTAAAAAGGCAAGACCCTGCCCACCTACATGGGGGGAATTACGTTGGGCACAATCATCTTTGTTTTCACCGTACTCTTTATTTCTGACCAAAAGTTGTCGAAAATAATTTTTAGCCGATTGGGCATGGAGCATTGTCACATACCAATACGAGTTCCGATATTTCATTCCCCAACTCTTCCCACCTACGAAAAACACTTTTGACCCATTCATTTGCGTAGACAGCATCAAACGAACCCCTCCGGGTGTGCAGTATCTTCCAGGCTGAGATCCAAGGGATCTGGAGGGCGACGGGGGTGAAACTGGGTAAAACGTCATGGGGTCTGTATTGACAGTTTACATCAATAATCAGACTGCAATCAGAGCATTAAAAGGTTATACGATGCGATCATGCCTGGTCGAACGGTGTAGGACCATACTGCATTTACAGAATATAAAAATTTTGCCTCGTTCAATTTTTATACATATAAGAAAAGGTAAGCAACAATGAAAAAGTTCGTATTTGAAAATCTGAATTTGTAATGCTATGAATAAAAAACAATCGAATAAAAGGGCAATGTTACTTAAAGGAACATTTAGGAAATTTAATAAGCTTTCTAAAGCATGTTGTTTGGTTCAAATCCGTTAAGAACTGCTTGAGTGAGATGCAAATTACTAAACCAAGATATTTTTTTAGTTTTTGGAAAAAAGGCATTTTGCCTAAAAAACCGGAAAAAAACAATTTTAGAGACCACTTCCCGCTCATCAACATTTAAGTGTTAAACACCAAAGTTCTTAGTTTTTAGAGAAGATTAAGAAAATCTATGTTCATTAAGGAATTAAAAAAAAACAAGTTAGAGTGCTATATTCGGCTGTGCCGAATCTTTGATACCCTCCACCGACACACAGAGGAGTATTTGGCCTGAAAAGCTGGCCAAAAAGGCAAAACTGAATTTTAAGAAATCTTAAGACCAAAGTACGCAGCTCGACAGACAACAATATTTTACATTATATTGTAAATTTTGAAGACTTTTAGTTGGGATTTGTAGCTCTGAGATCCTGCTAAAGTCAGGAAAGTGAAGAAAATTATATGAGATTTAAATGTTTTTTTCGGTTTCTGGATGTTTATATGATTTTTCTTTTGCGGCTAAACGAATAAAGGTTTAACAAAGATTTTTTTTCGCTGAAAGGTTTGATCAAAAGTTATTTAAAACAGAAAAAAAAATTTAAAATATGTTGGATATTCATGTTGAAACAATTCGTTCAAAAGCTAAAAAAAAACAAATTATACACTTTTTTTTTGCAAAAAAAGGAAAAGAATAGGTTTTTAAAAGTGAGGTTAGCATGTCTACGAATTATGTTTGATACCACAATAAAATTTGGAATCTCTAATTTTAGAAACCAAAAAAAAAAAAGGATGCGCAAGTTTGCGCCATTATTTTTGACGATTTTTTTAAATTTTCACATTTCGTCTATTTTTGCTCATCGGGCACTTTTTCCTATACCTTTATATCGTCATAAACTTTTATGTATTTTGAGTTATTGATTTCAACTGTTATTCACATCATTTTTAACACTTCACAATATTAATACCTGCCTATATGTAATTATAAATTGCAAAAATTCTTAATTATCCGTAATAGTTTTAAGGGAATGTCCCACACATCCCCATAAAAATTTTTTTTTTGAAAAAATAGCTTTTTCCAAAAAGAAATCGAATTTTTTTTAATTTTGAATAAAATTGTTTAGTAAGGTGGTTCTTTTGGACTTTATAATTTTTTACAACTCAAAATTTTTTTTACATTAAAAATATTTTTCACCCAAGTAAAAAATTTTCAGGTCGAGAGGCGCGGATTAGGATTTTATTTTAGACCAGTGATAACCACTCCATAGGCTCGCGAGTAAGTCAATAATCGTAGTTTTCACACAGACACGGTCGGCAATTCACATGTATACAACAACTTTGTTCGTTTCAAATCATCAGTCTCTGCGACCGCACCCAAGTACATAATATCTTTGTGTGCGTGCGTTCGGGGCTTGGTTAGTTCGGGGTTTGGTTATCACTGTTTTAGACCCATGGTTTCTTCGGAGAATTTTCTTAGAATTTTATGTAGATTACGTTTTTGCTATACGATTTTTAATTTTTTTTCATCCATACAAATCGACCCGCCCTAGTCTGTCAAGAATGAGTTTAAACCTTTAAAATCAACATTTGTTAATTGACTTTGCGATTTATGCCAACTTAATACCTTAAGCTTCGTACAGACGTTGGTCAGATCTTACAATATTGGTAAGCAGCGTTGCTTAAATTGCATTAAATTTGCCTAAAATGTCTTACAACTGTGTGAACATTGTAAGCTCATTTGTATTTGCAGATGTGCAAAATTAATTCATCTGACAATGGACCATTGTCAGAAAAATTTTGCTGTTGGCAACGCCTGCTTACAGTATTGTAAGATCTGACCATCGTCTGTACGAAGCTTTACGAATGTGGCTTTTAGAAAAATCTTAAAAATTTAAACTTTTTGGTTCTTAAATTTTTTTATTGCATGTTGAAAACAAAAAATTTGACGCATTTTGCATGTAAATTTTTTTTTCGCCATTAAATTTTTAATAACTCCAAAATAGTATAGATATAAAATAAATGTGTATGGTTTTCCGGTGCATCTTCTGATCCTCCTACTATTAAAATCGGAGAACACGTTTTCAAGTTATGGCAAAATATATAAGGCAACCCAACGATTTAGGGGGTGAAGTATGCCACGCCTTTAAAAGAAAATCCTTACGTGCTAGAGAAAAACGGAAAACAGATTTGAATTAAGGGCATCAAAATCCATATAGTCCACATACTTTTATTTCTAGGGTAGAAAAACATTTTTTTGTTGCGCAGTGTACTTTTGTTGCGCAGTGTAATTTTTTCAAAATCTTCTACTAGACTTTTTATATCATACTACACCTAAAACTATCAAAAAACTAAAACTTTTAATTCAAAAAACACGTTTAATAATTTTGGCCAGCTTTTCAGGCCAAATACTCCTCTGTGCGACAGTTCGAATGTTTAAGGAGTAATGTCTGTATGATGTTATTATTATCTTAAACTGTGTTATTAATTATGGTTTTAGGCGACTAAACTGTTTTCCGGTAGTAGGGTTTATATGGGGCCTAGGGTAAATTATGGACCGATCATCAGGAAATTTCACAACATCATTTCTAGTTCTTTAAAACTGTGACGTACCAATTTCTGTTATGATAGCATTTTTAATTATGGTTTTAGGTGTACTAAACTGTTTTCCGGGAGTAGGGTTTCTATGGGGCCTGGGGTAAATTATGTACCGATCTTCACGAAATTTCACAGTATCATTTATAGTCCTATAAAACTGTGACGTACCAAATTTTGTTATGCTAGCGTTTTACGGGTTTAGGCGTACAAAACTGTTTTCCGGGAGTAGTATTTATATGGAGCTTAGGGTAAATTATAGACGGATCTTCACGAAATTTAACAGCGTGATTTCCAGTTAAATAATACAAATTTTTGCAAAATCTTATCTCATTCCGTGCCTTGTTCCAGCATTTATGTTATTTTTTGTAACAAAATTATCAATTTTTTTAGGTGGTGGTTCCACATTTTGATTCATAGCTCTGGTCCTACTGAACCGATTTTGCTGGATTTCAATCCCAAACTCCTTAGGACAACTACAAGCAATTTGGCACAAAGTTTGTTCATTTCTTTTGAGTTGTTTGAAAGTGAGCGTGTTTTCAACAGACGAACAGACGGACAGACAGACGGACATGGCTAAATCGGCTTTGAATTACTCAAGGACCCAGAATATATATACTTTATGGTGTCTGAGATGAATAATAAAAAAGTTTCACACGGAATGACAAACTTAGTATACCCTTTTCACAACTAATTGTGGTGGAGGGTATACAAATTAAAAGTGGGACGGTCTAATGTATATACCAATTCTTTTTCAATCATTTTAATAACTAAACGAAAGAGAGCGAGAGAAACGATCAACCGTGTTAAATTAGTGATAACGTTCTTGACATCTCTTATCAGTTTTCTAATATTCCCTAATTGATTACAGCTGCTTTTGTAGTCGCGATGGATTTTTTATAGTTCTTAAATGTGATGGTTTGAAAAAATGTTTTTTCTCAGTTGATAATATAATTTACAGATGCAAACAAGCACACAGTGTAAAAAATACCCCCTAAGGATTAATTCAATTTAATTTTAATAGCAACAAAAATATAAAAAAACATGATAAGAAAAGTAGTGACACCGACAAATACTCTGCGAAAACTTTCATTCTCATTGATTGGACAACGAGATTTTGCTTCTCATGTCTCGAATGAAGGAGTCGAAACTACAGCACTTTATGATTTTCATGTTAAAAATGGTGGAAAAATCGTAAACTTTGGCGGTTACTCTTTGCCAGTACAATACGCCGATCAGGGCATATCCGCTTCTCATATCCATACAAGAAACTATGCTTCCATATTTGATGTGTCTCACATGTTACAAACCTATGTACATGGCAAAGATGCTGTAAAATGTATGGAGTCAATCTGTACGGCCGATATTGGCGGTGCTGCTAACTGCACAGGTTCTTTGACAGTGTTTACTAATGAAAAAGGCTGCATCTTGGACGATTTAATTGTTACTAAGATAAAGGATGATCTTCTCTATGTGGTTTCGAATGCAGCCATGAAACAACAGGATATGCAAATAATGGAATCCGCTGTAAATCAATTTAAATCGAGTGGCAAAGATGTTGCAATTGAATTTTTGGTACCAGCAGATCAGTCACTAATTGCCGTACAGGGACCCACAGCTGTGGAGGCTCTATCTGCAGTAACACCTTCAGACTTGAAGAAGTTGTACTTTATGAACACCGTAATAGCGGAAGTAGCTGGAGTTGCGAATTGCCGTATAACACGTTGTGGTTATACTGGTGAAGATGGTGTAGAAATTTCGATACCTTCAGATCGTGTAGAGAATGTTACTGAGGCCTTGTTGCAACAAACAAAACAACAAGTAAAAATGGCCGGTTTAGGGGCACGTGATTCATTACGACTTGAAGCCGGACTCTGTTTGTATGGCAGTGATATTGATGCCGAAACCACTCCCATAGAAGCAGCCCTCGCTTGGCTTGTTGCCAAGCGTCGTCGTTTAGAGGAAAACTTCCCTGGAGCCAGAGTTATCAATCAACAGCTTAAATCTGGCATAGAACGTAGGCGTATTGGCATTAAGTTAACTGGTAGCGGCAAACCTCCACCAGCACGAACTGGAGTAGAAATTTTTAAAAATGAACAAAAAGTGGGAGTCATCACCAGCGGTTGTCCAAGTCCTTCATTGAGTTTCAACATTGCCATGGGCTACATACAGGAACAATTCAAACAAGCCGGCTGTGGAGTGCAATTGAAAATACGTGATCGCTTTTATGATGCTGAAGTGGCTAAAATGCCATTCATTAAGACCAATTATTACCTTAAACCAAAACAATAAAGCTTGCTAATAATACTGACAAACAATAAATAAAAAAAGAGAACAAAAATTACAATTAAAATTTATGATTTGTTGTTTTGTGTTAATTTTTTTTTCTAATTTAAAAAGAAACCTTTCGATTTGTATTTAAATTTATTTTCATCATGCTAGAAGCGATACACTAGAATTATGTGCAAAAAATTGCGGACTTGCCCCGGATCTCCACGCAGCAATATTTATTGCGGCAAACGTCAATTTTGATTGCTCCATAAAATTTGCGAAAATGCGCTCTATATATTTTGCCATGAGTGGCAACACAGAGCACACAGAGGCGTCACGAGACAGAAAATGTTGTGTTTTTTTCTGTCTTTTTCTTCGAAAGCTGCCCTTTTTGCATTTTTTGTTCTGATTACGCAGTTCGTGTTGATAGTAGCGGTAGTAGTGTTTTTACACATTGCCACTTCACTACCAAAAAACATTTTCTTTCTCTTTCTTCGAAAGCTGCCCTCGCAAATGATTTGGACATTTTTCATACGTCACTTTTTTCATCTCTGTATGCTTTGTGGTGGCAATCCATTGCGCAATGATTGCTATTCTGATTGCTTGAGCAGTTATTGCTTAGCAAATTGCGGTAAAATGATTTGTCATTTATCTGACATTTCACGTGTTCTCCAGCAATATAATCAGCAATTTTTGCGCCATTGTTCTGCCGACGTTTTTGCTTGTGCTTAGCAAAAAGAAAATTGCTACGTGGAGACCCAGCGTTAAGAGTTTCATTAGCACAATATGTCAAATTACGTTTAAAAACATTAAAATATTAAGTGACGTATAAATATAAACATTACACCGTGTACTTAAAAAAAAGTTTTCCTGTACACCCTCTACTATAGAGGTTTGGAAAAACAATTTTTTTAGCCGATTTTAAATAAGGTACAAGCTACTTGGTTTTCAGTACACAACTCCCGATAAAATGGGGGCGAGATTGGTGAAGTGGAATACAAATTCGTTTTAGATTTCTGTATATCTGGAGAACGACAAGAGCCAAAGTTTTCGAACTAGGTACAAACATCTTGCACAATATGGGCGGGATTGGAGAAGTGGGCGTGGCACAAAATAGATTTATGTATTTATATTTAAAGAACGTCATTATAATTCTCTATATCTAGAGATAGGCAAGATCCAAACTTTCCAAATTAGGTGAAAGCATCTTGGTTATCAATACACAACATCTGACAAAATATGGGCGGGATTGGAGAAGTGGGAGTGGCACAAAATCCACTTATTTATATCTTAAAAATGGTAGTTATATAACTTTCTGCTATAATCGCATCATGGTGAAGGGTATAGAAGATTCGGCGCAGCCGAATATAGCACTCTTACTTGTTTTTAATATTTTTATTAATTCCCAACTCTGTAACCAGTTAATTTTAAATTTTTTTTAAATTAATCTTCCGTATTTTCAAAATATCTTCCTTCATATTTTAATCATTTATTACTTTTAGATTGCAGACAGATGGATATTAAACAAGATTGTGCTCTAATCTTATTTCTAATTTGAATATTCAATCGCGAAGAGATCAAATACAATAAATAATACATTCAAATATCAAACGTTGAACAGAATTTTTATAATTTGATGTTTGTTGCTGAAAAATTAAAATTGTTTGTGAAGTACGACTACTCGTCATATTAATACTGCAGCTAACATTTTTTTTAAATCTAATTAATTTCAAATAAAACTGCAAGAGCTTATGGTTGTGTTTGTGCAGGAGATTGACTGAGAGACGTCATAAACTTGTTTGAGTGGATTAGATGAAGTAATTTCTGTTTTTTTTTTGTTTTTGGCGATTTAATAAAACTAAACAGCCTGTAAATTGTACATACAGTGTACACTAGAGCGTACCAAATTACAAACAAAAAAAAAAAAAGTGTGTCGCAAGCGGTTTCGAAAAATTATTTTTTTTATATTACAAGAAATAAAGTCATAAAACTTTCTAATGGTCGTCCAATAACTCCACATACATATGTAGGTCTAAACCACAACCAATACTGACGTCAGTTTTTAAAAAGATTAGTTAATAGCTTATAGATCCAGGCCAGCCAGACTTGGGGACTTATCCCCAAAGTGGGGGATTTCATGCAAGAAAACAGGACAAAGGAAGTAATCTGGGGATTAGGGATTTTTTTTGGGGACTTAAAACTAAAAATTCGGGGGTTTTTGGGAATTTTACACATTTTTAATATATTTTCCCTTCTTTTATTATTTACGCTTATTTGCCTTTGCTTCGTATAAAAAATATGAAAAAAGTAGCAACACTTTTTCTTTCCCTTAGTCCCAATTTACACTGTGGGCATTTCTTGCCGGACAGAAAAAGTTTGTTGGCGAGAGAGGCAAGAAGTAAAGTGTGTCACGCATACAGCTTCGCCCCCTTACCAACAAACTTTTTCTGTCCGGCAAGAAATGCCCATAGTGTAAATTGCGACTTATCAATAACTTATGCGGTGTAAAGGGTCGTAATTAAGACTACCATTTTGGTTAACCCCCATACTCATAAAAAAAATATTGATTTATAAAAGGTTTATTGAATTAACTTACATGGAAAATTCGTTTCATAAAACTTTTATAAACCTGAAATGTTTTTTATGAATACGGGGATAAGTGTGTAAAAGGTACTTAACAAACTTATTTTATTTTTCTTGAGAGAGTGTTTCAAAAAGAAGCATTCAAAAAAGAATCTAAAACTGTTGACAACACATACAATTTTTGATTTTTTAAAGACAATTTTCAAGCAAAAATATGTAAATATGAAGGACAATATAGTAAAGTTGGGAAAAAGAATGCTGGGCTATTGGTTAGTACTTATGGTGCAGCGAAGGATAGCTGAAATCGATTAAACAAGCTACAAATTCTTATGAATTGGCTCATTTGTCTTTAAAAACAGCATATTGTTCTGCTTGTAATTCCTCACTGAAATCGCATAAAAAGGCTAAAAAAAACAGTCAGTCGCTTTAAACAAAACAAAATAATTTTTTTTTAATAAAAATTTCTAATTGGAGATTTCTAATTAAATTTTTTTTTTATTTTTTAAAAAAATTTTAAATTTGTTTTTTTTTTGGGATTTTTGGTTTTTTTTTGAAATTTTTTGGGGAAAAGAAAAAAAGTACCTGGCGGTCCTGTATAGATCCCATAGAGAGCCCACTCCTGAAATATGCTAACTGTCGGTGAAGGGTATCAAACACAGCCGAATGTAGCACTCTTGACTTGATTTAATTGTTTTTGTATAATTAAATTTTAACACGTTTCTGCTTGAACTAACTATCGAATTACTTCAGTAGCAAAAGTTAAATAATTTTTGGAAGATTAATCAGTGCAATTTTATTATAACGCAATTCATCTATGGAACAGACTTCCGAATAGGGTACAAACAAACAGCAACGTAATTACTTTTAAGACCGAAATAACAAAACATTTGAACAATAATATAACGTAACTTGACACTCTAAACTAAATATTGTTTTTACTTTAAGTATTTTTGATCATTTATAATTAGTTTGTATTATTGTTAAATTTTGTTATTTTTAATTTGAATTTTATTTAATTTTATTCAATGTTTTTTCTCCTTTTTATACCCTCCACCACAATTAGTTGTGAGGAGGGTATATTAAGTTTGTCATTCCGTGTGAAACTTTTTTATTATTCATCTCAGACCCCATAAAGTATATATATTCTGGGTCCTTGAGTAATTCTAAGTCGATTTAGCCATGTCCGTCTGTCTGTCCGTCTGTTGAAAACACGCTCACTTTCGAAAAACTCAAAAGAACTAAACAAACTGGGTTTCAAATTGCTTGTAGTTATACTAAGCAGTTTGGGATTGAAATTCAGCAAAATCCGTTTAGTAGGATCAGAGCTATGAATCAAAATGTGGAACCACCACCTAAAAAAAATTAATAATTTTGTTACAAAAACTTACATAAATGGTGGAATAATGCACAGAAAACAGATTAGTACGCAAAATTTGGTACATCAAAGTTGTATAGGACAAGAAGTAAAACTATGTAATTTCGTGAAGATCGGACCATAATTTACCTTAGGCCCCATATAAACCCTACTTCCGGAAAACAGTTTAGTACGCCTAAATCCGTAAAAAATAACGCTATCATAACAAAATTTGGTACATTAAAGTTTTATAGGACTAGAAATAAGACCGTGAAATTTCGTGAAGAACAGTTCATAATTTACCCTAGGCCCCATATAAACCTTACTCCCGGAAAACAGCTTAGTACGCCTAAAAACGTAAAAAATAGTGCTATCATAACAAAATTTGGAACATCACAGTTTTATAGAACTAGAAATGACACTGTGAAATTTGGTGCAGATCGGTACATAACTTACCATAGGCCTCATTTAAAGCCCACTCTGGTAAAAAAAATTAAATACGCAGTAAACTTTCTTCAAGTTTAGCTTCATATGGCCAGAAAAAATTTTATGCAATTTTGTGATAAACGGTTCATAATTTAACTTAGATTCCATTTTAGCAGCCTTCTGAAATTCACTGCAAACGCTTAAACTAATTGCACCGCTGTACTGAAATTTATGTTTTTTAATACCAGAAATCGTTCTGCAGAATTTGGGATGATTGGTTCATAGCTTACCATGGCTTTTATTTAATTTGTTCTCCTGAAAATCATTTAATTTCAGCTTAAACTGATATTCTACTCAAGCTTTTTAAAATTGATTCTGATTGTCGGTCAATAATTTTATATAGGTCTAAACCGCAACAAATTTTAATGCTGATGTCTGTTTTTACAAAGATTATAATAATAAATAGACATCATACAGATATTACTCCTAAAACATTCGAAGTGTCGGTGGAGGGTATCAAAGATTCGGCACAGCCGAATATAGCACTCCAACTTTTTGTAATTTTTTTTGATCCTTAAAATTTTGAAATTTTTCATACTTCTTTTAAATTAAATTGTTTTAAGTTGTATTACTATAACTTCTTCTAGTTGCATACTATAATTATAAAATGTATGTCTTGTTGTATGGAAATACAGATAAATAAATAAATAAATAAATAAATAAATAAAAAAATTTTTTGACAATAGGGTAGTAATTATAAACTGAGAGATCTGGTGCATAAATATTAGAACGGGATACTTGAGGTTAATGGCTTTCAGAGAAAAACATTGGTCTTCTCGATATATTATACTTTAAGATCCGACTGTAAATGCCAAAGATATAACGGAAAAATTACTTTATATAAGAGGTGTACGGGGATATGTCTGTTATGATACGGTATAGTATACACCAACTCAACGAAGAAGAGGGTGATCGTAGTGCTTCGTTTACTTACTACTAATTACTTATTTAAAATTAATGAAATATTTTTTATACCGGTGATTAATTCTTTGGTATTTTTTTATGTCATTTTTTTTCTTTCAAATAAAACTTGACATTTCGCGGTATTTATTGCTGAACTGAACCTGCAAGTTATTTTTGAATATGTTTCACCTTTTTTTTAAAGAATCCACCACATACCCGGTAAGAAATTTTCAGAAGAGAAAAAAATAATCGTCAGATTTTAAACTGTAGACTTTTGTTTGAGATACATAAATAATGTTTTTATAAAAGAGTCCAAAAATTAATGAATCAAATAAAATTTTAATTGTCGTTACGCAATAATTCTATTGTACGTATTTAAGTATATTTTTAGCACATCTTGTCGGTTAGATTCTTAACCACTGTTTTTAACATTTGACGTTAATTCATTAGATGCATGCTTAAGGCTTGATTACACTCCCAATAAAAAATGGAGCTTCCAACGAAGCAGGTTTGTAAGGGAGAAACAAAAGGGTTTCGCTTACCATTGCGCTTACGGAAGACATGAATTTTATATGGCGAGTTCCCACTTTGAAGCAATACATTTTTGACACATAAAGCGCATTATTCAGCGCATATAAAAATTGTTATATGTAACGATCAACCTTACACACTGAATGTTTTGATACAGTTATTTTTTAGTTTTCTCCCTTACAAACCTGCTTCGTAGTAAGGGAATGCCGTAGCACTTGAAATGTTTTTTTTTTATAAAAGTTGTTGAGAGTTCTTTCACTTACTTTACTGCATTTCTGTATGTCTTATTGCGTATCGCATAATTGTGCGCTTATTTTTTTAAATGTACCATTAGTGCTTCGCAAAATGATAAAATTTTTTATTGGGCTATCTCACAAGTTTTACGTATTCCATAATACATTGTGAGATATAAATCTAATGAGTTTTGTCGCGATTGTCAAAAAATCTAATTTAACATGACAGTGACAAAGTATAAACACTCACACATGAAATAAAATGCAACCCTGATCCAATGAAAAGTAGTATTTTTTAGAAATTTATCAAAAAACGATGAAGTCGTAAGGGATGTCAAACTTTTTTCATAATACTTGTCATTTTCGTGACACATTGCATTCACACTATCACACTTTGTCATATTACTTGAGTTTTTGACATGTTTTAATACAAAGTATAATAGTGTAACCTAGTCTTTAAGAGTTGTTGGACTGTGAGCAGTGATGCAAACTAAATAAGGGGAAGTTTGCTGGATTCAGGCCTTTTTGAAGTACATACCTGAAACGCGAAAAAAACTTTAGCCCTAAACTAAAAAACGCGCAAAAAGTTGAGAACACTTTAAGGCACATCAAGCATCGTGGTAGTATTAATATGTTTGTCACACTGAAGATGCTAGATGGAAAATAAAAATAATTAGATATGTCTGGGAATATTACTTCCAGCACACGTGCACGAGGGAAATCGCCTGCTAGACAAGCATTTGACAAGTTAATTTGTCCCTTGGTACAATGCTTGATGAGTATTTTGATTAGTTTATTTAGGCCATTAAGGCTGGACAAGCATTTGACAAGTGTATTTAACCCTTAATGCTGGGTACACACAGTGCAATCTACATCAATGCAATCTCAAAATAACAAAGCATTTTGATGTTGATGCAATCTGGAATGAATGAAAATGAATGTAATTCACTAGATTGCGTAAGCGCGTTGCATAGTGTGTACACAGCATAAGAGTCACTAAATTATTTAATAAACAAGTAAAATTGCTATAATCGGTTGTGCAAATTTCACAACAATATCAATATTTGTTACGGTTTTAGGTTGGCAAGTGTGAAAAGGCTTTTTGTTTACTTGCATACATTTCGGAGGAACGCAAGGAATATGTCAAAAATGTGAAACATGCATACCCACTTGAAACATCTAATATCTACTATCAATCAAAAATTTCAAAATTTCTGAAGAAGAAACCTTTTTTATAAAATACTTTTTTTCTGCAAAAGTGCAAAAATTAAAAAAAAAAACACCAAAATGTAAAACTATAAACAAAACAAGTAAGAGTGCTATATTCGGATATGCCGATTCTTATATACCCTTCACTATGGTGCGATAAGAACAGAAAGTAATGTAAATACCGTTCTTAGCTAGAAAGAAATCTATTTTGTGCCACGCCCACTTCTCCTATCCCATCCACATTTTGTCGGATGTTGTGTATTAATAACCAAGATGCTTGCACTTAATTTGGAACTTTGGCTCTTGCTTTCTCCAGATATACAGAAATTTACAATTTCTTTGTATGAGAAGTGCCACGCCTACTTCCCCAATCCCACCCATTTTTTTGAAAGGTTTCTGCATTGATAACCAAGATGCTTGTACCTTATTTGGAAACTTTGGCAATTGCTGTTCTCCAGATGTATAGAAAAAAGAAAAACAAAACCAACAACATATCTCAACCATTTGTGGTTTGATGTGTGTAACGGAGTCGATGTGACGTAAATATATAACAACCTAGTCCCCATCTTTTCTGGGGTCTTTGGAAAACCTTTTTCAACCCACACGGACATTCGGATATTGTTAAATCAACTTCGCTACTCATAGAGGCCCAGAATATATATATATACTTTGTAGGGTCTAAGATCAATATTGTAGAAATTACAAACGGAGTGACGAACGAATATACACCCTTTTACCTTCGGCTTAAAAATGGATTTATAATTAAAATATGCCAAACCGACTAACTATTTTACGTAGCCCACAAAGTCCCTTTCCAAAATTTGGCTTTTCGAAGAATACGATCAGAAAAGACTAGCAGGAATATTTCACATTTGCTCATATTAGATAATTACAATGGATTCAATAGGTCCATTATTTCGCCCACATATCAATGCTTTCGAAAATACATATCAATTTTTTCAAACAAGTCCACTTCAGGTGCCTCAATATTCATTTTTTTAACCCGCATTAAACACTGAAAAATTTAAAAAAATCTTTTGAGCATAAAAAAATTGCAAATACTCGGTTTCCACTACTCAATACTTTCGTTCAAATTGTCACAAAGGCCAAGCCTATTGAAAATGGACCGAATCGGTCCATACTTTCACATAGCCCCCATACCTGCTTCTTTCCCGAATAGAGTCTTTGTGTCCATAAACAATCTTATTATATAGCTATTAAGATTAAATTCCATCCAAACTTATTTTATTGCAATCTAAATCATCTTACCTAAATTTATTTGAATCGGTCCATATTAAACCATAGCTCCCATACAAATACTACTGCCGAAAAAAACAAATTTGCCATTACTTCCTTATAATTGTTGGTACTATTGACATAAACATTGGCGACAATAACTTTAACGTTATCTATTATGTCATGACAATACGTTGTGCTGGTGGGTCCAAATTAACCGTAGGTCCTATATAAGACCCCTTCCTAACACCGAACACAATCTAGTAGATGGAGATATCTAAATAATATTCGGCACAAAGATGAATCTTAAACTTATAACATAAGTTTGTTTTGGCAGATCCATGATTGCCCATGGGTCCCTAATAGGGTATCCTCTTGAAAATTTGTTTTTAAATATTGTGGTGTAGGGTATCATATGGTCGGGCTCGACCGACTTTACTTTCTTACCTTATAAACAAACATAGAAACTCATTTCATGACTGTTTGGCAACCCCTCTTCCTTCTCTACCCTGAACGCTTACAAACAAAACAAACGTGTTTGTTAGACAAGTATGAATAGACACCGCGTAAACTCCCTCTTACTTGTTATTTTTATTAAAGAATTAAGAAAGTTGTAAAGTCAATATGTAACACATTTTGCTTTAGGATTTTAAAAATTGTTTTTTCTTTTATCAAAGTTTTTCTTGGGATTCGTTATAATGCGCTAAATTCCCATTTCATACTATTGACAAACCGAAGTTTATTGTTGATGGGATAAGCTATTCCTATGCGCATTTCACATTCCTTTTGTTTTTATGTGAGTCTTAAATTAGTGCCTGAGTTTTATGCCGGGATCCCGCAAAAAATAATATTTTTCGTGCTTTCCCGGCAAACAGAGAAATCCGAAAATTTGCGATTCCTACTGATGACTTACGTAAAAAAATTTAAACGACTTACTATCAAAGTAATTTTTGGGAATACAAAATTTTTAATTAACAAGATTTTGTTTGTCGTGCTTAATTCTTAAATTTTATTATTGATATTCTTGATAACGTTAAAAAATTTGTTGTTAGAAATAAACACATGTAATTGGTGCAATAAATCTTTTTTTAATGTTTTTTTATTAATATAATTCAAATTATAAATAAAAAAAATAAAAATAATAATAAAATAAGCAATTTTAAAAGTATACTGACAGGTAATTAAATTAAATTTTACTTAAGAACTTGAACAGAGATACACACTATTCACATACATGCAAATGTAAGTATATTAACACCCCAACAAACACGGATGTTTGATTTCAAATTAAAAATGATTTGAAATCAAAGGTTTTCTCAAACGACAAACGTTTGATAATGCTTTGAAAATCATTTGAAAATCATAGCGTTCTCAACAAAAACGAGACATTATTTTCAAATTGAAAAATGCCTTTATTTTCAACTTGCTTTCAAACGTAATTCTCGAATGTTTTTCAAATGTGGATTATAATACAATGTTGAATATAAATAAAAATATTTTATTTTTTTTTTTTAAATAAATAATAAATATTTAAATAAACTGTGAGAAAAACATTCGGCACCATAGCTATGTAAAAGATGAAATAAACAATAAACAACAAACTTTGTTCACTTTCCCGTTTTATTTTCCTTTTTATCGTATTTTTAATCATTGTAATTACTTACAAATAATTTTTATTTTTAACAAGAAATAAGCTGTTCACTTTATATTAAAATTTATTTTTAATATTAACCACAAAGTAAAAAATTTAACTTTAATCGCCATTTTTAGTGATTACATTTATTTTTCGCTTTAGTATTGCCAAGTTTATTTTTTAATTGAATTTAACATTTGACAAATATATGACATCAAATTGATAAAACATTTGATATTAAATGTTTATTTTCAAATCATTATCAATTTGAATTTAATGTTTAATGAAACAATTGAAAAACGTTTGAGAATTGTGTTTGATGTCAAATGATAAAGTCATTTCATATCAAAGGTTTGACTTCGTGTTTGTTGGGACACAAATAGTTTACTACGTAAGTTGTACAAGTATACAGTATAACTATTATTATAACTACAGAAGAAAATGCCAACGTGGATCGACATAGAGCTCTGATTCGTTAGATTGAAATGTTTGTAAAACAAAAGACATAGAATTCATATTAGCTTTTTTGGTCAATTTACGTTTGTTACCAAACGAAGTAAAAGTAAGATTTTTATTAAGAAAATCTTTTATTAAAGAAGTTTGAAGAAGTATATTAATATGGTTTCAGAAAACAAAAATCCGATTTCGGATATTTTGTGGCTGAATTACCACACAGTAATCAGACATTTTTTGCGCTTGTATTTTTTTTTTAAATTATTTTTATATATAAAAAAAGTTATTGCATTTAAGTTTTAAGATCACCAATTTATAATCGATGATCGCAAAGCGACATTTTACTTTCATTAACATATTTCTTTAATCTTAAATCTAACTCACATTTTACGCGACTTCTTCTCATCGATGGCGGGATGAGTGCGTATATACTCTATGGATTTGATAACATGCTGTGGAACTTTTGGTATATGCTCTCCATCCGGATGATAGCCGTCACTGTCGGCCACATATGTCATGGTAATGGGAAGGCCCTCCAATGAGACATATTGCACTACACCACTAAAACCGTACTCGTTACCCGCCGCCTTTGTCGTTATACCATTTGATGTTTGAAATTCGAAATTAAAATGGCCAGTCTTATTTGACGGCTTATTGTTGTAATATATTGTAAAGGCATTGCGATCCAGGGGCCTGATGACGGCTAATGTGCGGGTGATTATGCCAATAACAATCAAGATTACAAGATTAAAAGAAAGCTAAAATTGAAATTTTGAAATTTTAATAGACACAGGGTTTTTAAATATGTGTGTAGGTATTCTTGTTTCAATTAGATATGAGTGTGCGTTTTTTGTTTAAATTATTTATTTTATTCGTCTTTATTTTTGCTCTTATTTTATATTTTAGTATGGAGTGCTTTTGTTTTTCTGTTCTAAAACCAGCTTTGTATTGTATTTTAACACCAACCTTGGAATATTGTTTTGGTATTTGTGATAAAAACATAATGTTAGGTAATAATTAAAAATATTTTATTTAACTTTCTTGGTAGCGAAAAATGAAATGGATTTTTAAACTACTGGCAGAATATTTCGTATTGCTAACCGTAACAGCAACGATGCGTTTTTTTCGAATGACCGTTGTTTTCGGAGCAAAAATTTAAAAACAACTGCAAGTGATTGAAATAAAAATGAGTTGAAATTTGAATTAATTTCGGGTTTTTTCTTTTTATTTTTTTTTTAACTGTTTTAACTGTGTACATAAATACACACATGTCTAAGAGTAGTACCCGTATCCCAAATTTATCAAATATTTTCGTATATTTTTTGCTAAACCACATGTTATAATATAATACAACAATATTTGTGTGTTGCCTGTTGCTCTAATACCGGCAGACAGGTTTTTAAGTATAAGATATTTATACTTCCTATTAGAAGAACTTGCACCATAAAGTAAAATTTGAAATCACACTTGATATAAGCAAAATTACCCGATTTTCATGAAAATACATCTGAAATTAATGTTTTATTTTTTAGAGAACAGAAACAAATTTCTAAAGAAAATCAATATTTGTCATATACATACATAGATTCACATCCATAGTATCTTAAAATAAAGTCTTGAAAACTTCTTTCAAAACTTCAAATAAATTAAAGAAAAAAAAAAAAAAACTTTGACGTTATGAGTTGTTCTACTTCCACATTTGATTGCATTTGTACATCCAAAAATGATTCACAATATGCATCGCCGTATCTTTGTGTTCCTTTTTAATGAATGACATTTTGTAATGGTTTCCCCTGACAGTTTGTTTCAGAAACATTTGCTGCAAAAACTTTCTTCAATTCTCTTTCGAATCTGAATTTGAGTCTATACGACGAAACTTCATTTCATTTTTCATTTTTCTCCCACCTTTCGATAACAAACTCAGAAAAACTGCTTGCACACTTTTCCGAACGGCTTTTCCTCTTCACTTATAATGCTATACATACATATGTTTTGCAGCAAATGTTACATAATCTGGACGGGGACAAACGGAGCTAAATATTCTCTCAACCGACATTTAAAAATGGCAAAATAAAATTTATTTATATGTTCGCAGTTGGCCAGATTGCCGTTGACGACATCGTCGCCAATGATGTGTGCACGACTTGTCCCCTGTTGTTAAGGTTTTCTAGAAGACAATTTACAGGAAATCGTCGTGCACGACAGTTCTCGCGACACTTGTTCGAAAATGTCGTTGACGATTTGTTCCCGCTGTCCCTCACATGTCGCGCAGGTATTAACGTTGTCAACTGGGAGGGTTTAAAAAACTACAGTCGAAACCAAAACTATCGAACAAAAAATTAAAATGTGTGTAAAACTTTTTGCTTTTTGAGTTGGTTTGCAAGCGACTGGCAGTTTTTCTACTTTGACTGCAGTTTTTAAACTCTGCGTATAATGTTTAATTTTGACCATATTATGATTAGTTTTACCATATTATGGTTAATTGTGACCATATTGTGGGCTAATCCATAATAGTCGAGAGAGTATTATGCGTTTATGCTTATGTGTGTAACACCTTATAATAGTTATCCTTGACCTTTTAGTATACTTTTTGAGTTGATCTAATGATGTCCGTCCACCCCGCTGTGTGGCTGTCCATGTAAATTTTGTGGGCAAAGTAAAGGTTGTAATAGTGGATATAATTTGATGAAATTTGGTACAAAGGTTATAGTTATAATGAGGACCAAGTCTATTGAAAATGGTGCAAACCGGTCCTGATTTCACATACCCGCCATACAAGCTTCTTTCCTAAACAGAGTCTTTGTGTAAGATTAAATTCGGTCCAAAGTTATTTTTTAGCAATATTTATCGTCTTAACAGATATTATTGCAATCGGTCCATATTTGACCAAAGCTCCAATACAGAACCTACACCCGAAAATATCTTTTATGTCCATAACTTTGTTAAAAATTATATCTATCTTCTTCTATATATATAAAAATAAGTCCGTATATGTACGTCGCCGAACTTCTCATAAACGCGTCGTGCGATTTCAACCAAACTTATACACTACGTAGGCAGTGGCCCATATATGGTTTATATGAAGTTTGGTTGTGTGTGCGATGCGTATGTGAAGTGAGTGTGTTTTTGCCACAGGAAAACCAACTTTATTAAAAACAAGTGTGTTTCTTTTCTTATTTTGTTTTGCCGTGCGAAGCAGGCCCGTTGCCTGCTAGTTTTTTTTATAAAATTTGACGATGACAACATTTAATTAATTATTTTTTTTTTTATTACATACATATTTATTTATTGAATCTTCATACATATATTAAATATAACAATAATTAATTAAATCTTAGCCTAATACTTTATTTTATGTCCTGCCAGGCAAAAATTTTCTTCATCACGGGTTCTGTTCACATATGGGCATATCCGTCAAAAGATCCACCGGGACCGACAATTTAAAAATTATTAAAAGCTGATTATTTTACGATATTGTTATAAAGAAATATTTTGATTTTACTAATTTTATAAATTTGCCAATAAATTTGTCCACTTAGATGAACAATCAGACTGCAAAGTTGTGCAAACGTAATTTCTTATTTGTGAGAATGTTTTATTGTATGTTTGCTTTAATATTATCTTCCTGAAAAGAGATGATATTTAATAAAAATTATTCCAAAAAAATGTTCTTACATGGTCTGTAATCTATGGAAGAGTTCAAAGAGAAATATGTTATTCGGATTAACGGTAAATTTTTATTTTGTTTTAATCGTTATTCAGTTAAATTATTACAGAAAAAAATTTCACGTTCGAAATGTCACGTATCGACCCAGATTTTGTCTTATAAAATGCAGAAGATTTTGGAATCAAACCAAAGACATTGCTACGTAAAATTCTGAAAGTAATTTGACTAAAAAATTGTGCCAGGTTTCGCTGAATTACGCCTTTTTATACATGGCCACAAAAACTACTTCTATTTTTTTCACGTTCGAACCGCTACTTCTTTTGCCATTATCTTTGGCCTAGAATCGCGCCCTCCATAAACTTTAGCATAGATAACAGTGCTTTCTAAAGGTTCATGTAGACCACATGTTTTTTACATCTGACTTGTCAACTTTTCAAGTCACTTGTAATTGTGCATGTCTGTCAAAATTGCTGCTTTACAGAAGGTTACAATAGGTCTGTCTGCGTACACATATTTTGCGCAAGATTTTGCAAAATGTTGTCTGCGTACTCCAAATCTCTTGCAGCGAGAGAGCCAAAAAGAGAATTTTTTGACAGTTGGAAGTTAGAGAACTTGCAAAATGTTACTGGAGAAATTTCCGCTTGCAAGATTTTGCAAATAGTTTGAACAGCTGTTTGAATACAATAGTTTTTGTGAAATGAAAATAAAAATTGAAATTTAACAATGGCAGATGTAAGTAGTTAGAATTGTGTTGATTTTTAACGTTTATAATAAATTATAATAAACAAAACATTTTACTTCATGCTAAAAACGTCCAAATATACAGTGCGACCGTGGCGTAAGTGGAGTGGAGATGGCAGAACCGATAGAACCAGCAGAACTTTGTGGGACAAACTTTGCAATTGAAGAGGCGAGTATTTGGAATTGTGTTCCTGGCAAGCACTTCACATCCAAATTATTTTTCTCCGTTGTCAAGCTGTTGGAGGGCACTGTATTGGGCATTTCATTCTTTTTTCCCATTGTTGGGCAATGTAAGCAAAAGAAGTTTAATACAAAACCCGACAAATTAAACTAAAAACTAAGAAGAAATTGAATTTACCAAATTAATAACAGTGTAATAAACAAGTTTTTTAATTTATAACACTTTTTAAGATTCACTTTAATTAATAATTTTTTAATTTACCTCGAGAATTCAATTTTGCGTACACATATGCTAAAATTCTTTTGCTTTTTTATTTCAATTGTTTACACACCGATCAGCTGTTTTCTTGCAAAATTTCACTGGATACTGTCTGCGTACTTTTTGAGATATTTTCAGCCGATAGAGTAATATTGGTCTTACTCTCCCAAAAAAATTTACTGAGTATTTGCTACTGGAAAAGTACCCAGACAGACCTAATATTCGGTCACAAACGTATATGTAATTTGCTTCTGACATTGTCTCTGTTTTTTCCCATAGTTGTTGCAAAAACCAAAATATAAATGCCGCCACGAAAATTTTCATTTACGCCGTAAAATAGTTTAGCCATCTTAACATATTTGCCTTTAAATTCAAAGATACCAATTTAGGATATTATAATGAAACGGGGTTTTATATACATATATTTACATAAATTCTATTCAATGGTGGGATGATCATACATATCTCGGTATTGTAAATTATTAACTTTAGCCGGCTAATGATTCCGTCAATAGTGTGCGCCGCACACTGGGGATTTCGCGGAAAAAAGTCAAATTGTCAACATAGTCTTCAAGCAATATGCAGTGATATGTTGCAATTTTAGACTAAATGGTACAATCAAATCAAACAGATTTACTCCGATCTGACTGCCAGTTTTTTTTATATCCGTCTCAAACTCAGAACTTGTGTGTTTTACCGAACCAACTTAATTTAAACCTAAGAATTTAAATACGAATATTATTTTACTATGTGAGCTAACGTTTTTCTTTTTTTTTCTATTTAAAGTAGTATATTTCAGTATACTAAAATTGAAAAAAAAAATCTGCAGAGACTTAAGTTTTTTTTTTTTTTTTGTATTTTTATGGACATATAACAAAAATCCCATTTTTCTCCAAACATTTGGACCTGGAATTTTTTCTTTACTTTTCCTCAGTTTGAAATCACACCGAATACATTGTCTTATATCTGTTTTAACATTATTAATCAATTTCAAGTGCCACCAGGTGCCACCTCTCAAGTTTTTGCATTACACAGTACAACATTTTTCAGCTGATTGATTCGGGACTCAATTCTGATAAGGCTCTTTTGTTTAACATAACTCGAGAACCACTAGTCGGATTTTGCTGAAAAAAATTTAGAAAAATCAAGAATTACAATTACTTTCATCTGTTTATATAACATTTTGCTACATAAGCAACAGTTTCGCAGTTATTAAATGTATGAAGAAAAAAAATATTTTTTGCCCAAAAAATTTAAATTTTTTATTTTTAATTCATAAAAAATCCAAAACAGTAAAAAAAAGTTTCAAGTTTTATTACTTTCACGTAAAGTCGCATAACCTATGAAAAAAATGAGACATAAATCATGAAAATCGATGAACGCGTTTCGCTTTTATTCACAATTAAGTGAAGGTATGCATTTCAAAAATTTGCTCGAGATATGCACAAAATTCTTTCCAAAAACATTTATGACTTTTTTTATGATTCTCAGAATTAAAAAAAAAAAAGAAATAAACAAAAGGTTATTTGATTTTTATGATTGCGGTAGCAAAGTAATAAGCGGTAATAAATGTGCGTGGAAAATTGAAAGGAAAAAAGGTAAGTGCACTTTTTTAATTATTTGGGTTTTTTTCGTTGGCTACCTGCATGATTTTTTTACACAAATTGCACCCACATTTATGAGTGGTCATGTTTTAGAACGTTTCGAAAAATTTTAAACGCACACGAAACAGGTATATAGACTCCCTTAAAAGATGCGCGAATTCATAAGTACCTTTCAGTAAAATGTTGAAACTTACGTAGTATTTATAGGTGTTCACTGATCGATTTTTGTCATTCAACAAGTGCTGGCGAACGCGAAATTATTTAATTATAACTGAAACTAAGGACCAAGAGTTTTACGGCAATGGAAAGTTTTTCTATTTCTCATGGGGTTTTATGCTCGAAGCTTCTGGAATTTGACAAAGACAGAACAAAATTAAAACAGTTTTTGCAACAATTGCACGTTGGCTTAAACGATACTAGAGCATGTGAAATTTTGGATACAATATATAAACACTTTTACTATAACTTCAAACAAAGATGGCAGGATTCTAACCGTACGAAGTCGCGATTTGAAAAAAAGAATGTAAATTGGCTTGAAGGCACATTTACAATTAAGTTTACTGAGGCTGAATGTTCTACCAGTTCTGCACTTGGTCGGCCCCGCAAATCGTTTGAGGAGTGCTGTGATCGCGCCAAACGATACAAAAGGGATGAAGTACGTTCTATGTTTCCTCAAGAAGTAATTGATTTTTCTTCTAATATTTCAAAAACCAACCACAAAATTTGTACATTAAAAACTTTGGGGATGTTTACAAAGCTTGAACTTACAAAAGAAAAATACGAGTATCTAATGCATTGGTTACAAAATGAAGGATATAACATACTCGTACCATACAAACAACTCACGAAAGAAAAAACTAACAATTATCCTCTAGAAATTTCTATCACTGAAAGTTCAGGCAGTGTACCTCTGCAAAATCTGTTGGATCATACTGCTAAAAGAGTCCTAGAGACCAAATCAGTAAAGGAAATAAATAATATTGAAAGCGGAAATCTAACAATGTACTATAAATGGGGATATGATGGGGCATCTGGTCAAAGCTATGCCCGTAAATGAACAAGCACTGCAATTTGGTATGTCACCACTTCATGCGCGTATTAAGCTGATGGAGTGTCTTTTGCATGTAGCTTACAATCTTGAATTTAAGCGTGGAAGAGTCGACTCAAATACTCGTCCGATAAGAGAAGCCCGAAAATGTTTGATAAAGCGTGAAATTAAAGAGAAAATTGGAATACAGGTTGATACTGTTAAACAAGGCTCTGGTACGACAAATTCAGGAAATACGTCACGAAGATTCTTTGCTAATCCTGCTTTAATTTCCGAAATCACGGGTCTAGATGAAGACATAATCAAGAGGTTTTCAACAATTCTCGAAGCTATAACCATTACCGAAACACTAGATCCGAAAAAATTTGGTGATTTTTGTCTGGAGACGGCAAAAAAGTTTGTTGCACTGTACGAGTGGTACAATATGCCACCAACACTCCACAAAATTCTGATTCATGGAAAATATATAATTGAAAAGTGTATTTTTCCTGTAGGCTTATTATCCGAAGAGGCTCAGGAAAGTCGTAACAAAGACTATAAAAAATATCGCCTTAGACACTCCAGAAAATGCAGTCGAATTGCCACGAACGAAGATATTATGCACCGAATGATGGTAACATCAGATCCCATGATCTCACACTTGACTCCTTCATTTAGCCAGAAAAAGCATAGTGATATAAGCGACGAAGTTAAGGCTCTTTTAGAATAATAAATTAAAAAGTAGATTTAAAATAAATAATAAATTAAAAATTAAAAAAATCATTTAAATTTTTTGTTAGTTAGGGCTTTTTACATTGTAGGTAACGATATACATTTGTCTAGCTTTCTTTATTTTGATTACTTTTGTATATCTATCTATATATATAAAAATGAAAAATGTTTGTATGTTTGTGTGTTTGTTTGTTTGTTGGCTTATAGACTCCGAAACTACTGAACCGATTTTCCTGAAATTTTTACAGTAACATCACGTGAGCCCTTAATAAAATAGGCTACTTATTTTTTCGATAGGGGCAGGGGAATTGGTACCCCCCATAGGATGCCAATATTTATTATCGCATATCTTAAGAGCCGCTGGACGCATTTTGCTAAACTTTTTGTAGTAGGATCTTCTGAGCCCCGAAATTGAAATAAAATAGCAGCGGGGGTATTTGAATCCCCCATAGGACGCCAATGTTTAACATCGCATATCTTAAGAACTGTTATAGTGAGAATGTTCAAACTTTCTAGAAGTCACTCTTATGGTATACTACAATTTTGAAAATAAAAATACAGCGGGTAGGCGCAGGGGGGGAAATACCTCCCATAGGATGCATGCATTAAATATCGCTCAACTGAAGAACTATTAAAGGGAGAGTCTTCAAACGTGGTTTAAGCTACTATTATAGTAAACTATAAATTTTCAATATAAAAATGGGCGAGAGAGACAGGGGAGGAGCAGTACCCCTCATAGATAGAAATATTAATAAGAGCCACTGCACGCATTTTGTTGAAATTTTGGTAGTAGGATCTTCTGAGTCCCAAAATTGAAATAAAGTAGCAGCGGGGGAAGTGGTTTTCCCCATAGGACGCCAATGTTTAATATCGCATATCTTTAGAACTGTTATAGTGAGAATGTTCAAACTTTGTAGAAGTTACTCTTATGGTATACTACTTTTTTAAAAATAAAAATAAAGCGGGTAGGCGCATGGGGGCAAATACCTCTCCGAGGATATTTAATATCTCTCTACTGAAGAACTATTAAAGGGAGAGTTTTCAAAGGTGGTTAAAGCAGTGTAGCGAAGCGCACCGGGTTAAGCTAGTAACTATATAAATAAAACTAAGTTTGTGATGAAATTAAAAATAGATTTAAAATAAATAATGAATTAAAAAAATCATTTACATTTTTTTTGTTAGTTAGGGCTTTTTACATTGTAGGTAACGATATATATTTCTCTAACTTTCTTTATTTTGATTACTTTTGTGTATTACTATATAAATAAAACTAAATTTGTAATGAAATCATTATATTTTTTGAAAAATATACTTTTTTCCTCACCTCCATACAAAAATCCCCAGTGTGCGCCGCTGCCGGGTTCTTCTCGGCATAGATTTCTGATGTCAGATGGTTTGTCAGAATCTGACTTTTACAGAAGCAATGTTAAAAAGGTAACACACGACATGTATGTATTTTGCAATGGGAAATTTGACATGTCAGATGACAAAAACATGTCGTGTACGGTCGCCTTAAGTGCTATAATTTAAGGGTTAAGAAAACGTCAAAATATTAGTTTTTTAAAATGCTATTGCATTTTTGATGCGTGCGACTGTCACTTTTAACACTTTAGATTTACCCATGTATAGGTGTTTATCGCCCATCTAATTGGGTAAGTGCTGCAGTGTCTTTTCATCCTAAGCGAGTGTGGTCGCTATCATTTAAAATATTTCGAGTTTGGATGCAATTCGAGCCTTTTTAAGTATTTTACTGCATATTTCGTAATCATAGTTTTAACTAATGGAACATTGAGATCCCTGTGAACATTTGAGTTTTTAACATACCAAGAGCCTGTGAGTTTTTTCGATATTAGAGGCAGAGGCAGTGCCCCATAACTCAAACCCAGCAAATAAAATTGGACCACCTGATCCATTGTGATAAAATGGACTACTTTATGGACTGGTCTGACGTAAAGCAAGCATGGACCATGCGATTGGTAAAAAGTGTTTGTAGTGAGCCAACATGTCTTCGTTTTTTAACGACATGCTTTCGTTTTTAAACGACTTCAAAACTAATCCTCTTGATTGTACTACCATGGAGTAGTTTTAAAACTACTCCTTACTTGTCCAAAGATGGGTTATATGGTCCTGCACTAGGACATCGTAATGTTAAATATACCATGTTTTTCCATACGTTTGGGTAACTTTTGAACAAGTCCTGGTCCCTTGTGGCCTACTCTTTAAACGCGTGTTTGGACTGGTCCTATTATTTGCAGGGAAACCATAGCACCAGATTGGCTTTAAGATGGAGTTGTAAAGTAGAAGTCGAGACTAAAGCTTCGTACAGACGATGGTCAGATCTTACAATGTTGTAATTTTTCTGACAATGGTGCCATTGTCAGATGCATTAATTTTACACACCTTCTTAATGAAAATGAGCTTACAATGTTTACACAGTTGCAAGACATTTTTAGGAAATTTTAATGACGACATTGTAGGATCTGACCATCGTCTGTACGAAGCTTAAGAACAGAGTTTCTTCCAATAAGCAAATGAGTTTGGATGGCTTTTAATTTCATTTGAGTTAATTTTGCCTCTAAATGGCTTTTCCACGTTAAACGGCGATCTAGATGTATACCGAGGTAAATATTTTACATGCGAATTTCGAGGTATTATTTGATTATTGATTTAAATAGTGGGGTATGATTCCCGACGCAAGGTAAATGTTATATGTACACAGAAAAAATTATTGCCGAATTATTTTCAAACAAAAGTTTGTTTGAAAATTTTGTTAATTTCTACAAATTTTTTGTACTTTCACTTTTCACTTTTTTTAAACAACAGAAACAACAACATTATAACCCAGTAAAAAATTTTAAGGTTTTCGGAAGCAAGAAAAGTACAAGAGCGCTGATATGTGCGCTGGCTATTACATACTACTTAGAAGCAACAGGGAAGCGAAAACCATTGAAGTCAATTTTTAATATAAGTAAATGAAAATTATTTAATAGCTTCGCATAATCCCTTATAAGTAAGCAGGTTGTAAGGGAGTAGTTGAAATGATTATTTAAAAGAAAAAATATACGACCAAAGTTCAAAGTGCTTCTGTTAATCCCTTACATGGAAGCACGTTGTATTGCAATGATTTCAAAATGTGTTTACGATTATTCCCGACATGTAATCGAAAACAAGATATGCTTAAAATTACTTCTTTTTTTATTACGCAATCAGTCAGCAAATTGTTTTTGAGCAGAGAGGACGCAAGCAAATTTTTGTGTGGTCAATTACTAGATTTGTTGTTGTTTTTTTTTTTAATTTGCGTACAGTTTCGTTCTATTTTAAAAATTACATATTATATAAGTATATAAGTTTTTGTGTTGCGCTTCTTGTATACAGTATAGAAAACGTCGTGAAAGCTGCGGTTTTTGGAAGCTATTCCTTCACGGAATAATGTAAGCCATGAAAAACGCAGTGATTTTACAAAAAAGTAGTGCTTCCAAGTGGGAATTCGCCATATAAAAATCATGCCTCTTGTAAGCAGGTTTGTAAGGGGGAATTGTGCTTCTCTCCCTTACAAACCTGCTTACCAGTAAGCACCGTTTTTTACTGGGAAGAAACAAAATAAATTTTTGGTTTGTTTCAAAGTTGGTAAAAAAGAATGAAAAACAAAAATAGAATAATGACGAAAAACATATCGAGTCGGTCTGCTGCCGTTTTTGGTTACATTTCTTCTTCTTTAGCAAAGAAAAGGATACAGCAACAATGCGTGATGAAGAAAAACATTGTGTGTATAAATAAGAGTTCGTTCAAAAATGATTCCAACAAAAAAAATGTGTCTCAAAGACAGCCGGGCCGCTCTGCTCTGCCTTCATCTTCTCTGCTTGCTTGTGCAAAAACTTTTTGTTTGATTGCGCAAAATTATTTGTATGAAATTTATATGAATTTCAGTAAACTTTTTGTTTGATTCAGTTAAATTGTTTGTTTGAAAAAATCAGTATTTTTTCAATAAACAAAATGCAAATAAATTGTTTGAATATGCAAGTTTGTTTATAGGACCGATTTCAGACAAAAAATTGTTTGGTTCTACAAATTTTTTGTTTGAATTGGAAAAATAATTTTTTCTGTGTACGCATTTTTGCTCATTGACCTTTATCCTCCATTGCTTAAACCACAGTTCGAGTTGAAATATATGATGCTGTAAGTATCGAGATGCTTCTTGACTATTTTCGTGCACGCTTAGTCTGTGTTCAAACGGCTCTTGTCTTATTGACATGATTGCTTCTTTATAGGCGAGAGGGACGAGGGGAAAAGAAACGAGTACACAGATGCATGAACTGTCTTTACGTTTTGCTTTTTCATTCGTTGTTTAATTTTGTTATTGTTTTCAATATCAAAAAAGCACATGTCGTCCACATGACATGAATCATTTATACGCCAGTTCATGTTCAAAGAAGAAAAAGGAAGAATCTTGTCAATAAGACATGAGCCGTATGAACTCAGACTTAGTAAAGCTGTATCATCAGTAAATGTTGAAGTTTGGGTGTAGTTGTTTGTTGGCATATCCGAGGTATATATTAAGTATAAACGTGGGCCCAGGATGCTTCCTTGAGGGACTTCAGCGTCAATTGGCCGAGCAGAGCTAAATAATCACCTTCTTTAATAATAAACTTTCGACCGACTCAGAAGCTTTCTAACAGCTTGTGTGTTTACTGGTATTTTTAGCTGCAATTTATGTTATAAGCCTTAATGCCAGACTTTATCAAAAGCTTGAGAAACATCAATGAAGAAAGCAGAGCTGTGTTCTCTTCTAAAGCCGAATTGGTGGTTAGGAATATATCTATTTTCATTTAAAATTGGGGTTAATTTTGACGCTAACAGCTTTTCAAACAGCTTTGCCTGACATTTATGCGGAAAGTATTCAAGGTGTAAAATAGAATTTAAAATTAAAAGAATAATTTTCTTTGCTATGCTGGGTAGCTCCAACATTTTATTACTGATCTTATCAGTTCCAGGTGCCTTCTTAGTGCTTAAATCACAAATAGCCTTTTCGATTTCACTTATCTCAAATCTTAGGGGAATAGCTGCTCTTGCAGCAACAGGCGGCAACTCGACCGCAATATCGTGAGATATGTTTGAGGTAAATACGTTTTTTAAATGATTAATAAACATATCTCCTTTTACAACATCATTTCTTTCCCAACTGCCATTCAAGTTTCTTAATTGGCTTAGAGACAACTGGCCTTTTGAGATTTCTTGCTTAAATTCTTAAGATATTTTTCCAGAGAAGCCGTTTTCGGAGTCTGCAGTAACTTTCATAGCCTTTTTGTACACTATTTTAGTAAGTTCTTAAGTTGAGGGCATCTGGGCACATGCCACTCTCTTTGAGCTCTCTTTTTTTCAGACAAGAGATGCTCGACATCTGTGGAATATATTTTAACAAGGACTTAATAGTTATAAATTTTATTCGATAAAAATTGCGAATAATTATTACGAATAGATTTATTTTTTATTTATTAAGAATAATTATTATTTCAAATTTTTATTTTTAAAAATTGATGATAACTATTATGGGAACCAAATAATAATTATTTTTAATAGTTATGAATAAGAAATAACATAACAGTTATAACTCATTTTAATGTGTATGTAAATATGCACATGCATAATGTGCAAAAATAAAGCAATTAATATCAAGAAAATATTCAAAATAATTATTATCATAAATATTTATCGATCATAATAGTTATGAGCCAATGTAAAAAGATATTTATTGGATATAATAATTATGTTTAACAAATATTTATTTTCATTATACATAATAATTAAAAGCAATATTTATAGAATATTTCTTAAAAGTGGCCATTTTTTTGGTACCTGAAAAATGAGCATAATTATTATTAAGGTTCCTTGTATTTTAATATTTTTTGTTTTTTTTGGGGGGCAATACTGGAATGTTGAACAGCTAGTTTCAGAAAACTGTCAAAATTAAGAATAGAGTGATCTACATTCTCCGGGGTACTATTTAATTAATGACAAGATTGTATGCTGGTAGGTCCAGCATAGAGCATAGATCCCATATTAGCCCCCTCCCAAAAATAAAGATAATAATCGACACATTCTTTGTGTCTTATATGAATTTTAACCTAATAATAATATTCCCCTATTGGGAGTTATATTGGACAAACGACTTTCGCTGGCTATCGAACATCGGCAATCGAATGTAGATTTTGTATTATGAGTTGGTAGCACTGCCGAAAATTTCGTTGTGAATCAAATTTTTCAAAAATTGTTGAAAATGTAAGTACTTATTTGTAAATGTTTTGTTTTCGTATACCAAATAACACATTCTTTACCAGCTTTGATAGTTTTATGCAAGTCTAAGGTCGTACACATTGAAAAGGCTCGTTTTTTATGGAATGGAAGAAAACTCTTTTTTAGAAAAAAGAATTTGCGTAAAAGTTCAGCATGTAAAAAAGTAGGATGAAACCCCACAGAAGCTAAATTGTTTGAAAGCAACCATAATTCTGTCGTGGTCATATTTTACTTTTATGTAGTCATATTATTAAATTTGTAAACCAAGAAGTTTTATTTAAAGTGAAAGCTGATAGAAAATGTACTATGTGAATAAACTAAAGCACAATATTACTTTTTTTAATCGAATTTTCGACTGCTGTCGAAAATCGAATTTAGTTAATAATGGACACCGTAATTTTTTTCTGGCTGTCTCATTAGTTCAAATAGGTTACACCAAGGACCCTAAATAATAATTATGCTCATTTTTCAGGTACCAACAAATTTACCACTTTTAAGAAATATTCTAAAAAATTGCTCATAATTATTATGTACAATGAATATAAATATTTGTTAAACATAACTATTATGATCGATAAATATTTATTTCTCTTACAGATAACTATTTCTAAATTTTTATTATGTATTTTTATTTTCGATAATAATTATTTTGAATATTTCCTTGATATTAATTGTTTTATTTTTGAAGATTATGCATGTGCATATGGGCATTTCCGTCAAAAGGTCCACCGTGACCGAAAATTTAAAAGTTATGAAAAGCTGATTATTTTACGATATTGTTATAAAAAATATTTAGATTTTACTAATTTTATAAATTTACTTATAAATTTGTTCGCTTTGATCAGACTGCAAAGTTGTGCAAACGTAATTTCTTATTTGTGAGAATGTTTTATTGTATGTTTTCTTTAATATTTATCTTTCTAAAAAGAGGTGATATTTGATAAATTTTATTCCAAAAAAATGTTCTTACATGGTCTGTAATCTATGGAAGAGTTCAAAGAGAAATATGTTATTCGGATTAACGGTAAATTTTTATTTTATTTTGATCATTATTCAATTAAATTATTACGGAAAAAATTTCACGTTCGAAATGTCACGTATCGACCCAGATTTTGGCTTATAAAAATGCAAAAGATTTTGGAATCAAACCAAGACATTTTGATGTTACATTGCTACGTAAAATTCTGAAAGTAGTTTGACTAAAAAATTGTGCCAGGTTCCGCTGAATTACGCCTCTTTTTACATAGCCACAAAAACTACTTCTGTTTTTTTCACGTTCGAACCTCTACTTCTTTTGCCATTATCTTTGACCTAGAATCGCGCCCTCCATAAACTTTAGCATAGATAACAGTGCGTTCTTAGTTGAAGGGTTAATAAAACGTAAAAATATTTTTTGCTTAAAATGTAATTGCATTTTTGATGCGTACGACTGTTACGTCAACACTTTGGAATTACCCATATATACATACACATTAAAATTATTGTTTTTATTTATGGTAATAATTATTTTGAATATTTTCTTGATATGTATGTTTTGCATTACAACGGAGAAGTCTTAAATCTTCTCCATGTTTATACATACTCCTAGTGGATTAGTTTTGAAACTACTCCATGGTAATCTCCAGAGGATTAGTTTTAATTTCGTTTAAAAATGAAAACATTTCGTTTAAAAACGAAGTCATGTCGTTTCACTACAAACTCTTTTTAACAATAACATGGTCGATGCTTGCATAACATTGGATCAGTCCAGGGAGTAGTCCATTTGATCAAAATAGATCACGTAGTCAAATATTATCTGCAGGATATACATGTATGTGCGTGTGTTTGCAAGCAAATTTTAAACGCTTTTTAAACCCTTTAATCCAGAGAATTTATACTGTGCATATATAAATGTTTCATTAAAATTGGTGGATGATAAGATACTTGAAAATCAACTACAAAAAAAAATGTTTCCCATATTTATGATCTTAATAAGTGGCATTTAACCCCCTACTTCGTTAGCGTCTCCTTTTCCTTCGTGGACATATTTTTATGCCAAAGTTTTTTTTTTTTATAAGTTTTTTACTTGTTTTAATTCTAGCATTTAACCCGCTAATTGGGCCTTTTTTATGTTCCTAGGTTTTATCAAAAAAGTTCCAAAATTTTTCATCTCATAGATTGATATTCGCAAAGCATTTTGCACCTATAATTTTGTGTTTCTAAGCCCGACAAAATGATACCCTACAACGCAGTATTTAAAAACACATCATGCTTACGTGTCCATATAAATATGGATTTATCTATGTTTATAAACTTCATTCAAATTTGTTTGAAAGTTTGTGAGAGGCAGAAATTGCCCCCTACCTCCCCTTGTGGTCCTATTTTAGAAAAATTGTATAGCTAATGTATACATATAGCAGGCGCGGATCCAGCTTGAGCCTTAGGGGGGAGGGGGAATTTTGTATGATACAAAAAAGTAAAAAATTTGTTTCCAACAGTTTATTAAAAACATCATGTGTATTAGGGTAAGTACTTTTTGCAATTTTTGCGAATATCAAATTCTTCATCGCATAGCCGTATAGACCGTGAAAAAATATTAAGAAATGATGTATTACTTTTTCGCGATCGTGAAGAAAGTTTCCACACCAAATCACGACTCTATTTCGCGGTTTTTTTATAAACTAAATTTTAATGGCAAATGATAGATGTTGTGATAGATGAGTTGTTTGGCGGATATATGAAAGAGTGATAATTTTCAGCAGCGTAGTAATATATGCACGGAACGAGCTATTAAAGTTGCACAAGATATTTTTCCATTATGTAAATCAACTCGCACTTTAAACTTAAAATTTATTTCATTAAACCCAAAAAAATAGCTTTACATTTTTGTTATACAGCTGCTTATTTTATGTTTTTATGCCTGTATACATAAAAATATTTTAAATTTAATAAAGGCTTGAAAACCTAATTTTCTATGAAATTTTTCCTTATTAAATTTATTAAATTTTGTAATCATTTATGAATATGGGGGCTAAAATGTATAGCATATATAAACAATAAATGTACCATATATAACGTGTATGGAAATTAAAAAAAAAAAATTTCCTGAGGAGCTTTAGAAATTGCATTTGGTGGGGAAACTTTTTTGGCCTAAATGTCCTAAAAAATTATTTTCATTATCAATACTAAATAGCCCATCGCGTGTTAGGATGAAGAAATTTTGTCCAAAAAAAGGCATCCCCTAATTAAAAAAACTCAACAAAAAGGATAAATAAAATATAAGATCAGTTCAATATATATTAATCTTTTTAAATAAGCAATTTATGATTTCCTTGTGAGGCAAATTTAGACAGTACAGTATATCTCTCTGTCATTGTTGATCTGAGCCATGTTTTTATTCGACGAAGGGTAGGAAATGATCTCCCTCTCGTAGCTTTACTGACGAGCATTGAAACGAAAATTTGAAATATTTTCTTAGATTTGGGTAGATATATTCATCACAGTTTATTAAAGCATCTACAACGTTATCTGATAGATTAGGCTCAAGTTTAGATCTAAGTAGGTGTTTATCTCGTTTATCAAATATAATCAGCTCATCAGCTAATTGTGGTTTTAACAGTTTTGTATCTGTATATGACTTGATTACACTTTGAGGTAGAAGTTTAGGTATGTTCAATACATTTGGGATATCTATTGGGAAAGTTGTTATAAGATCTTCTAAAATAAATTCAATAAGAGGAATGTAACCTACAACTCGGTAGTAATCTTCAACATTTTGGATGTGATTATTTCGTTCAAATCTTGTCTTTTCGATAGGAACCTCGATTTGAACGCAAATAACTTTAACTTTTTCAAAAATCGCTTTAAATTGTTCTTCGGCTTTATTTCTTTTTTCTTCAAGACACATGATTAAAATTTTGGTAAGGCTTGATCCTTTTTGAAGATCTATATCTTGCTTTTGTAAAATGATACTAAGTGGCTGTGTTACAATAGGTATCACACTTAATATGTTTATTCAGCAAATAAATTTAAAAGTACTAAGTGAGTTACTTAATATAAAGGTAGAGATACTACCTTTCCACTCAGATATTTTTTTTAAAGCTTCTACTATATGATGTACACTTGGTGCAAAGGCGCATAATGAAGAGAGTTTGGCTCCCAAATACTTTGTTAAACTGTTTTTCGCTTGGGATGATTATACAAATTTTGTCGTTTCTTTAACAAATTATACAACTTTCTGTATTAATGGCACTTTTTGTATTAATGGCAATAGAATAGCAAGGCTTTTGTTGCGCATTTGTCGCTTTTCCAGAAATTTTGAACAGCTCAATTTTCTGCTGACATCAGAGGACACCCATCTGTTCCATCTCCTACACAATTTTTAAGGTCAATACCAAAATTTGTCAAAGCTTTAAGAACTATTGATGATAGTGCCTCAATTGACACATCAACGTTATCAATATCTTTTGAAGCCTCTTCAAATGCGTTTACAATAAAGCCAATAAATTCTTCCTTAAAAATTTATTGTTGTATGTTGAAATATCTTAAAGATAAGGAAATATGGCGTTTCCCCGACAAATCCGTGCTTTCGTCAAAAATTATCGAATAGAATTTTGATTCATATAACACATATTTACATAAATATTGCATATTCAAACTAAGGCTTATTAATAATTCAACCGCACGCATTATCAATTCAGACGTTTAGTTAAACTAGTGTGCTGTTTTCACAACACAAGTGACTGCACGTGTAGTGAAATTTATATGAAAAGCACTCAGTTTTTTTAGTGTTTTCCATACAAATTTTACTACACGTTCAGTCACTTGTGTTGTGAAAACAGCACATAGATGTTTCATTGAAAATATCTAATAAATAACTTTTAGGATTAAGATTTGGATACTTATTGAAAATTTCGTTATAGATTCAATAAAAAAAAAACAAAAAAATACTTATTGAAAATTTTGTTAGAGATTCCATTAAAAAAAAACAAAAAAAAACCTTGCGGGATTTCTAAAAATTTTGTACTTTAAAAAAAATATTATTATTGGGAATTCTTGTATTAACAAAATTTAAATTTATTAAATTTACGGGGGGGGGGGGGAATTTCCTTATTTCCCCCCCCCCCCCCCCCCCCCGTAAATTATAAAAATATGGTTTGTTAATTTTGTTAATACAAGAATTCCCAATAATAATATTTTTTTTAAAGTAAAAAATTTTTAGAAATCCCAGCAAGGTTTTTTTTTGTTTTAAGGAAATTCCCCCCCCCCCCCCCTCCCTGAATCCGCGCATGGTCTGTATACTAGAGTTGTCAATTATTCGCCTTTCAACTTTGTTTGAATAATTCAAATAATCTATTTTGTTCGTTCGATCAAACGAATAAATCTAAAAAATTATTCGATTAATCGATGAGAATTACGAATAAAAAAATTCTGTTTACAAAAAAATTGCTATGGAAAATCTTCCATTCCATCTGCTATGACTTCTTCTTTTTTTGATGCATATAATTTTTCATCTTAACTCCACATCGTTGTATTACTTAAAGGCATCGTAAGACCCTTAATTACTTAATAGTCCGATATTACTTTGGATTTTCGAAAGGCGTTGGCAGACCTACCATCTTCAGCCAAACTTCTGTACACAATTTCTTCTATAGAAGAGCCGCTGCACAGTGGCTGAAAATCGTTTTTCATCGGCCAAAAATCTGTAACTTTTGAACCGATAGAGATAATTTTGCAATTTTTCTTTTGTTAAAATCCGTTCAGTAGTTGTTGAACTTTTGATGTTTTTTAGCATTTAGTATGAAAATGCTAATGATTGAGATTGAGAACTATGGTATTTTTTTATTAAAAAAGTTGGATTTTTTTCAGCCCACTGTTTTAAGAACTTTTTAATCTACATAACTGCCGAATTTCGTTAGCATATCTTTGTTCATGTCGGATTTACAGAATGTCAAACCTTAAAAATATTATTTTTTACTCATATTGAAAGCCCTTTTATTCATTTACACTATATTTTAATAAATTTAATGTTTGACATTCTATAAATCTAACATGAATAAAGGTATCATAATGAATTTTGGCAGTTATAAAGGCAATATTATTTACCATTCGATATTGCTCAGAATTTTCTAGAAAATAATGGACATATTAGAAAACATTACTGTTCTAAATGTATAAAAATCGGTGTGCTGAATTATTAGAATTTTTTACTCAAATAATTTTTTTTTTTTGTTAGAAAAATTTGATTTGGAATAGGGCATGTGGGAGTAAAAATGTCAAACTGACTATAAATTGCTTCTACAAGCATACACTTAATGTTTTCTTTTGAAAAATATAAACATTTTTATATATTTCTGGAGAAATTCGTATTCATATTACCTTTATATGCATATACATTGGCCTCGTGTATGCCACTATACCTTTAAAAAAAATGTATAGGCATGTAATAATACCTATGATCATTTTGTGAATAGGTTTCTACATTATCAACTCTACAACAGGTTCAACTGGAACCAGTTTCACTAGAAAACTTTTTAGATTAAAAAAATAAATAAGTGTAAATTTTAAAATTTTTTTTTTCTTTTTTTATTTAAATAATAATAAGGACAAAAACATATTTTTTGCTTAAATAACAATAAAATTTATTATATCTACTATTGATTCGGTTGGAAAATTGCCTCCAAATATTCTATATTTGGTTTTGTATTATCTTTGTTCTGTAGCAGCCCTTATGCTTCTTCATCTAAGTCCCGATGTTCTACTTTCCATTGACTTCGAATGCTAGAGATGAGCGGATCTGACGTTGCCAACAATATATTAAACAGATCTTCGTTCGTAAAATCTCGTGACATTTTTCTGGTATTGTGCACCGTTTTGTTCTCTTGGGACTAGCGATAAAAACTTTTTCAATAATATTGACTTTTGTGAGTTATTTTTGTGATCGCACTTGATATAGCAAAGCTTCTTGAATACTTGTATCTCCGATTTCTTCGTTGATATCCTTAAGCTTCCGCCTTTTAGATCTATCGCTACAGTTCTCAAGTGATTTCTTTGGCCTCCCAAAGTTCTTTCCATTTGTAGCTTCTGAAGATATCTGGACACTGAGTTCGCCATCTAACCAGTTTGCAAAACTGTTGTAAAATCTAGGTTTACTCCATCCAACTTGTTTGAACCGCTTTTTTAAGTTTTTGACGAAATCGATTATTTTATTTTGCAGTTCCGATCGTATTTCAGTGCTGCAGGAATATAAATTGAGTTTTCCTTCAATGTAACTTAAAACATCTTCCTCCTTTTTATTTTAAAAATACTCTTCGGATAATTCTTTATAGCTGAAGCTCTCCATTTTTATAGATATTTACAAATTAGATTGTTATTGCTTAGATGTATTTTAACAACTGAGTTTTTATTCGAATACCACTGGCTTTTATACATAGCTTGCGTTATATTGTGTTCCTAGGTAGCATAATAAGGTAGAATAAAAAATTAAATTGGGCTAAAGTAGGATACGCTTAAAATCCCACAGGTATTGGTAATTATATAATATAAAATACCTAGCACAACTTGGCTTGGTACATTTATATTTCAGTCATATGAATAGGTAAAATAAAAAGAGCAAAATAAATGTTGCGAATAATTTTACACAAACTAAAAAAGTGTTCTATAGGCTGGTCCAAACAGGTACAAAAGTGCATTTGGGTTTAAAGTAGATACTTTCACCTTCCTACAGCTAGTAAAATCTCTCTAACCCCTTTTGACCCTCATAAATTCTATACTGATGAATTTCAATTTGACTACAATATAGAACCTGAAAAAAATATTTAATAACACAGCAGGTATAATCGGTACAGTAATACAACATAACATTGTTTGAAGACTGCTTTACTACCAATATAAAAAATGTTGAACACACTATTGATAAGAGTTTGACATAAAACATAATCCATCCGATTTGGTGAAATTTTTTAAAAGTTTGAATTTCCGAGGTTACCAATTTTAGAGGTCCGCAAGTCACACTCCCGACCCTCCATTCTTTCAATTCAACTCAAAAGCTATCCGGCTATGACAGTTTAAAATTTCATTCAAATATGTTCAGCCGTTCATAAGAAGCAAAATAATTTTTCAAAACAAAACGTTCGTAAACCGTTGTGTTATATTTCAGTCATATGAGCAGCTTAAATAAAAATAGCAAAAAAAAAATGTTGCGAGTAATTTCATTAAAATGAAAAAAGTGTTCAACAGACAGTTCCAAACAGTTGAACAAGTATATATGTGGTTAAAGAGGACACTTTCAGCTTTCTGATGGTACTAAAATCTCTTTAACCCATTTTGACCCTAATAAGTTCTACTCCTCTAAAATTCGGATTTAACTAAAATATAGAACCTGGGGAAACATTTAATAACACATCAGGTATAAATGATACAGTGCTGTAATGAACCACTTTTTAAAGACTACTATCCCACTAATATAACATTATTGATAACGGTTTGCGAGAAATCATAATTTAGTTCTGATCAAATTTACAAAAATTAATTTTTTTTAAAACAACATAAAATATTTGTTTCCAGCAGCATGCCACAGCTACAATTATCAATATTTTAATCTAGTTTTTTGGATACCTTAGTTCTAATATGTTTGCTATCGAATGGCATTAACGTTTTTGAAATCGGCGATGACAAAAAATTGGACTTTTGGCCGATGAAATTCAATTTTCAGCCACAGTGCGCTGTCTCTCTTAATGTATTTTTCGATTGGACCCAGTTCGGCATTTCTTGATGTCGTGGGATTATCTTCCACTACATCGTTTTCAATGGTAATATTGTAACACTTACGCAAATGGTAAAGATATACATATCGTTAGCTAAAATGCAAAAAGACGTAACTAACAAAAATATAATTTTACAGGAGAAGCAAAAAACTTTGTAAATTGAAAACTATAAACATGTCAGAAAAACATGCATTGATAAGTCGTCCATGGAATTCTTCAACCAATTTTCAAAGAAAACCATTTCATTATATTTTCTTAGAAAAAAAAAATGTGTAATTTCGTCGTTTTGCATACATCAAACAAAAAAACTTGTAGTTACGTTCCTTTGTTTTTTGTTAATAAAAGTGCAATTTTTGATCGCAGAAGTGTAAAATTTTGTCAAGACATATAGTTTTATAGCATTCATAATAATCAATCCAAAACTCGATTTTGAATTTTTTGTTAGTTACGTCTTTTTGCATTTTAGCTAACGATATATAATTTAAAAAAAAAATATGATACAATTACAACATTTTCTACTTTCAAGAAATGATTTATATAAACCAATTCTTTATTTTTAAGCTTTTTGTTTATTTCTAAATTTTTCACCCGAAATTGAAAAATCCCCTTTCCCGAAAATTTTTTTAACGTTTGAAACAACTGAGAAGTTGAGTTGCAAAAATCGTTCGTTACAAAACTAAAAATATGAGATGGCAATTGATTTTAACAGTTCTGTTGGCGCTTTATTAGACGAAATATTCTGATTGCATCAATGCATGTCCGTGCTAAAATCATGGAAGAGTGAGTACTCAACACGGTTTTTGCTAACTTAACGTTGGAATTAATTACAACGAGGGCTATGGCAACAATATTTTTTAACTTTCCTACATTTTGTATAAAATCACAAAAAACTTATGAGAATAAATCAAATTCCAAGCTTTTATTAAATTAATTTTTTACCAAAAAAATTGTTCGATTAATCGACATTAATTAATCGATTTATTCGTTTTTCGAAAATCTTCGTTTTAAAATTATTCGAACAAGAGTTTAGTTTTGTTTGATCGATTAATCGAATCATTCTTAATCGGTTGACAACTCTACTGTATACCCAACGTATTGCTTCAATTTCGCCATTTACGTTTAATTTTTACTATAAAATTATAAGACAAAGCAGTTTGTCATGTGATGTGTAAAAACGAGTGAAAGAACTCTCAACAACTTTTATAAAAAAAATAACAATTCAAGTGCTACGGCATTCCTTTACTACGAAGCAGGTTTGTAAGGGAGAATACTAAAAAATAACTGTATCAAAACATTCAGTGTGTAAGGCTGATCATTACATCCAACAATATTAATATGCGCTGAATAATGCGCTTTATGTGTCAAAAATGTATTGCTTCAAAGTGGGAACTCGCCATATAAAATTCACGCCTTCCGTAAGCGCAATGGTAAGCGAAACGTTTATGTTTACCCCTTACAAACCTGCTTTATTAGATTACTTTACTGCATTTCTGTATGTCTTATTGCCTAGTGCATAATTGTGCGTTTATCTTTTTAAATGTACCATTAGTGCTTCGCAAAATTGTAAAATTTTTTATTGGGAATCGTACTAAACATTTTTGGATTACTTCAATACTTTTGCAATGCTAACAGAACTGAAAAAAGTACGATTGTACGAAATGTATCATTACTGAGTGGACCAATGTGACAAACTTGTTTGTTGACTCTCTGGTGTTATCCAAACTTTACTGGTCTCCGACTAAATACATATGTACATAAGGTTGTATGTTTATTGTTCACAGCGTTTATAAAACTGCAGTCAAAGTAGAAATGCTGCCATTTCTTCCACTTCTTCATTTGTCATTGGCCAAATAAAACTCTTGCTTTTACGTCATAATCATTTAGTGTAAGCAGACGCTGTCAAACCAACTCAAAAAGCGAAAAGTTGTACACAAATTCCCGTTTTTGTTTTCGACTGCAGTTTTTTAAACCCTGATTGTTCATACTCATGTATGCATTTGCATTGATGATGAACAGGGAAACCATAAATATGCAATTGCATGTTTTCCCTTTTGCGACCAATAAAGGCGGAAACAATATTTTTTTTCAATTTTGGCATCGAATTTGTAATGCATATATCTGCATATTTTACCGTTTGCAGCATTTGTTTGCATCATTTTATTAAAAGAGCCTTTTTGCAGAATTTTTTAAGTTTTTTTTAGCACGTTTTTTCCTTTTTGGCGCATATTTTGATACATGATCAGTTTTTTTAGATACCTACAAAAGCTTCCGCAACAAATAGAAAAAAAAAATTTTTTTTTGCGAAGTTCTGGCTTTTCAGTTTTAAATTAAATCAATCTTTCTTTTAATCTATCTGTATGCCCAACGTATTGGTTCAATTTCGCCATCTACATTTTTACTCTAAAACTGGAAGACAAAGTAGGTTGTCATTGAAGATAAATGTTATTTAAGACTTTTAAGTTTTATATATAAGCAAAAGTTAAGGAAAAAAGCAATTATATGCGTTTTGGGTCAATTTTGGTATACCGATAGGCTCAGAATCACTTTTTAATGTGATTTAACGATGTTTATTCGTCCGCCTAGCTGCTTGTCTGTCCATGTTAACCTTGTGCGCAAAGTACAGGTTGCAATCTTGTAGATAATTTGATCCAATTCGGTAAATTATTTGACATATGGATGTTAATATCTAGATAATATTCGACACAAATGACTTTTATATTAATTTTAACCTCTTAACATAACTTTGTTTTTGTGAGCCCAATACTGCCTATAGTTTCTAAATAGGGGAAAATCCCGAAAATTTGTCTGTGTGGTGTTTGGGCTTCAGCAATTATAGTTTTATGATTGTTTTTTTTTTTTTGAGCAGACGTACTATTTTAATTCAATAGAAAATAAAAAATATAACAAATAAAAAAAATTTAATTTCTTTACAAATTAAAATTCAATAAAAACTTTTTCCATTTAATATGGATACTAATAATGACTCCCTGGATAAAAACATTCCTGCAGATAAATTGGGTGCTATTCCCCGAAAAGGTTGTGCATTACTTGAGCAGGCTCAATCTCAATAGCAAAAACAAACATCAATGGAGTTCGATGGGTCGAATATTTCTATTTCTCTCTGTAGATGAAGAATTCCAATTATTTGGTAACAAAAGGAAAAGAACCCGTGATGTCGAAATAGATTCGTCAAATTTTAATTCAATACAAATACAAAGCAGCCTCAAGAAAATTCCCCTTTGAACTCTCAGAATAGGTTTGCAGTACTCGGAGAACTGAACATAGAAGAAGAACCAAGTGTCTCTAGAAAAAATAATGAAGATTATAAGAAAAGTACTAGAGTTGTCAACCGATTAAGAATAATTCAATTAATCTATCAAACAAAACCAAACTCTCGTTCGAATAATTTTAAAATGGCGATTTTCGAATAACGAACAAATCGATAATTTAATGTCGATTAATTGAACAATTTTTTTTATTTAAAAATAAATTAAACAAAAGCTTAGAATTTGATTTATTTTTTTTAGTTTTTTATAAAGGTCGATCCAACCAAAACGCACGATGTTAATTGTAAACAAAACTAAAAGTTTTCCGAGAATTTAAAAGGTTTTGTTAATCGTGCCGATACTTTTTTCAATATTTTTTATTATTATTTAACACGGCCATTGAATTTCTCGCGCAAAAGTGCATTGTTTCGTTGACTGGCCGACTTCAATTTCGCAAAGGTACGGTCCGAGGACGCGGCCAACCCAAAAAACCCACCAAACAGTCACTCTTTGTGGAAGCATCCGAATGTTAACGAATATACTGAGGTGAAAGTGTGTGTTACGAAGTGCTCGAAATACATTTTGATTTGAATGCCCATTTTCGTAAAAGAATTCAACAATCTTAACGCGCTGCTCAATTGTGTACATCTCCATGGTTGAATTTGTCAAACACTGAAACAAAGAAATGTCAAATTAAGTTGGGCAAAAAACTTGGCGGTAGGTTGCGACTCACAATTAACATCGTGCATTATGGTTGGACCTACCTTAACACAATGTAGGAAAGCTAAAAAATATTATGGCCGTAGCCACTAATAACAGTGTAATAAACAAGTTTTTTAATTTTTTTTTAACAGTTTTTAAGCTTCACTTTAATTAATAATTTTTGAATTTACACAGAAAAAATTATTGCCGAATTATTTTCAAACAAACGCTTGTTTGAAAATTTTTTTACTGATTCAATCAATATTTTTGTTTGATTTTTATTTAACCAACAAAAATGTGGACAACTCTTCAAAAATTTAATAAACGCGCTATTGGTTTGAAGTTTTCATAATTTTGTATGAAATATTTAATGCTCTTTAATGTTGTCGTCTTTTTGCATTTTTTTTTATTGATTGTAAGCAACACTTCTTTATGATAAATATAAGAACTACAACAAAAAACACATGCAGTCTATTTTTGAACGCTTTAAAAAAGTACAGTAATAAGAAAAATGATAAAATAGCGTGACGAGGTTTGTAGTAAAAAAAACAACAAAAACCATAGCAGGTAAAAAAAATGTTTCATTTTTTTTAAACAACAGAAAAAACACATTATCAGAAACAAAATAAATTTTTGGTTGGTTTTAAAGTTGGTAAAAAAAAACAAAATCCCGTATTCAATTTTTTCAAACAGTTTGTTTAAATACATCAAATGCAAAAATAGAATGATGGCGGAAAACATAACGAGTCGGTCTGCCGACTCATTAGCAAAGGAAAGGATAAAGCAAAAGCGAGTGATGATTGCTTGTGTGCGCGTCATTGCTTGTGCCAAAACTTTTTTGTTTGATTCAGCAAAATTATTTGTTTGAAATTTATATGAATTTCAGTAAACTGTTTGTTTGATTCTGTAAAATTATTTGTTTGAAAAAATCGGCGTTTTTTTTCAATAAACAAAATGCAAATAAATTGTTTGAATATGCGAATTTGTTTGTAGGACCGATTTTAGACAAAAAATTGTTTGATTCTACAAATTTTTTGTTTGAATTGGAAAAATAATTTTTTCTGTGTACCCCGAGAATTCTATTTTGTTATTTCATTTGTTTACACACCGATCAGCTGTTTTCTTGCAAAATTTCACTGGATACTGCCTGCGTACTTTTTGAGATTTTTTCAGTCGATAGAGTAATATTGGTCTTACTCTCCCAAAAAAATTTACTGATTATTTGCTACTGGAAAAGTACCCAGACAGACCTAATATCAAAAAGTTTTTGTTAAAGTTTAGTTTTTTTTTATCCATCGTGTGTGATAAAAAAAAACAGTAATTCAAAAGCCGCAATTTTAATTCAAATTCTCTAAGTCGATGCTAAACGAATCGAAATTATTTTATCAGTGTTGTGAAAACTCAAAGAAATGCTTAACAACACTGAAAAAACAATTTCGATTCGTTCAGTAATCGACTGGAAGAATTGGAAATAAAATTGCTTTCGATTGGAAAAAGTATTCGATCACGACTGCCAGAATTAGCCCCCAGGTTTGGATATTATCATGAAGTTATCACTGACCCTAAAAAGTTAAGATTTTGGTCCATACTAATATATGCCAACTTTTATTATAGAAACTTTAAATAATTTTAAGTCTTCTTAATTTTTTTAGTAACATTGTTATCGCATTTTTTCAAGCATTTCTTATTTTTTAACTTATAAATATTTCTAAACGTTTTTTTTTTTTTATAGAAAACAAATACTGAACACTTACGGCCAATTTCACCAAGTTTAGTTATAACTAACTATTACTTTAACATCCAGTTATTTTTTATATATGTTTTTGACAGTTATAACTGATAGTTAGTTATAACTGAACTTGGTGAAATTGGCCCTTAATCAATATTTTAACAGAATATTAAAACAGCAATTAAAAACTAAAAAAATACAAACATGTATTTATGTATCGTGGTAATTGTACTTTAACACTCACTCACTGTTCACGAGTGAAATCACTCACTTCTTTAATTTTAGCGATTCAGCGTTTGTGGTGGCGCATGTTTCTTGATGTATTCGATGGAACGTAAAATATACTCAGGTATAGGATGCGGTCGGGGTAAGTGACGACCGACGGCATGATAGCCCAGTTCATCGGCGATATAACGAACTTCTATGGGTACGCCCTCGGGTGAGATGTAACTGTAAATACCAATAGATTCAATAGGGCTGCCAGCTGCCTGCACTTCAATACCATTGCTTGTGGCGAAGGCATATTTAAAGACCCCGTTCTCGTCGGCTGGGGCTACACGATACTTAATGATTTGAGCATCCATTTCAGAATCTGCCCTGCACGGCAGTATGATGACATTTAAGACGCATAAATAAATCTATAAATTGAAAAGTATTTCCGTTTTATTAAGTTCTCAAATTTAAAATTAATTAGCAAAAAGTTACTCACAAATTTTTTTAACATTTTGGCCGTGTTTTGAAATATTTTTATCGTTCATAAATGTTTATTGCTCCAATTTGTTAGCAAGACTGGCTGAATGGCATTTGTTATTAAAATAAGTCTGTTTGTTGTCTGTATTAAATATTTTTTAATTAAAATTATAATTAGTTATACGACCTTCTTCTATTTAGTTCATTTTATAGAATTGAGCGTAAGGTTCAGTTTTTTTCTATAAAAAAATTATTTAATTCTCTCAATATATCGCTGCTCTATTGTTTAGAATCTTTAGTAAAAACATAAATTTATAAATATTAATAAAACAATTTACAGTTAAATAAAAAAAAAATAAAAAAAAAACAAAAAGCTTGTCAAAATACAAAAACTTATACAAACAAAATATTTTAGCATATAATCTATTACAGTAACAAAATTATTTAACTTCCGTTTCTGTTTTAAAACTTATTCTTAACAAAGTTAGAAACTTTAATATATTGTTAATTATTTTGGCATTTCTAATACATATTCAACGGCGTTTTATATAATATTTTCCGTGTTCAAAGTTATTACATTCTCAAAATTTGAAAAATGACATTAATTAGCACAGCGGATTGGTAATGCTGTTTTTTTAAATGTTGTGTTTTTGCTCTTCTTATCGGATTTGTGGCCAGCAATTCTTGTTTTTTGTTGTTCCTACATTAATATTCTTTATTATTTCTCGACATTTGTATGTTATCTTCACAGTTAGTAAATAATCTACCTAATGTGTTATTATATGATTAATGCGACACTCTATATATTTAAGTGCCATACATGATTGATTAAGTTGTCATTCCCATTTTCAGTCTGTACCCATGTTCTGTAACTTTAGTGAGAACTTCTTGCATCGAAAAGATGTGAAACAAAATATTCCATCGTTTCTCGAAAAGTGAGAGAAATGTGTGTCTGTAACACATGTCGAAAACTATCAAAAGAGATTATAAATGTCATAATATTGCACTCGAAGCCGATGTAACATTGCAGACGTTCAGAACGCCAGTAGCACATATTGTTGACGCCGACCAAAATTTATCAAAAATTGAAAATTTTTCAACGACGGTGACGAAAATACAACCGTCGGCTATACCAAATTGTGTAAAGAGCGACTTTAATGTTTGTTGTTTGCAAACGAGCTTTGAAGACATTCGTATATTTTATTAAAATGTTAAAAGCAAAATAATAAAACAATGAAAAATGTGCCAAGAACAAAATAATATTATTATTATTCTTTGCATTTTGCATTTTTAATTGCTTTTTAGTGTTAAAATTTTTTCTCTCCGCATTTTTTTTCGTGAGTTTATTTGACAGTTCAAAGCGGGAACTTTTCTCACCAAAGTGTTACATACACACTTTTTCTGTAAATTGGCGAGTAATTTCCTTAAGTGACAGCTTGTACTCGCCAAAAAAGTTACAGACACAGTTAAGTGAGAAAAACAGCTGTTTGTTTCAATTTATGGCATTTTTGTTTCATTTCACACATTTCAATCGAAAACTTTCTCGACGCGAGAGTTACAGAACATGGGCACGGATTTAGTCAGGTATGTTCCAGGTTTCGACTTGAATTGAAAACGAAAAATTTTTGAATCCGCATAATTCATATTGTATTCGAAATTTTTTAACGAAAACACTTTAGTTGAACTAAAGATCGCTACTTTGCTAACCGCAGCATGATAGCAAAGTGTAATATTTATGAAAAGTCGTGAAAGCTGTAAAGTTATTATCAAAATTTTAGTTCAAAAAGTCAGAGTCCTGAAGTGTGTCAAATCAACAATATTTTTGGTTTTCCTCTCAAGCAGCAATTAGGAAAATAAAAAGTTTTTTGTCTCTCCTGTAAAATTTGTTAAAATGAAATTAGCAGGTCTATTACAATTTCGATATTAAAACTAAAATAACCGGTCGAATAATAACCGTACGATCTCGTTAAGCTAAGATCCCACTATCGGCGCAATGCACCAATTTTTGGCGTATTTCATGTGCCGATAGTGTGAACGTTCAAAATGTTTTAATATGCGACAATCTGTGCCGAAATTGTGCTGACTGTGGACAATCAAAATAAACCTAGATGCGCCGATAATGTGAACACTATTTTGCACAATGTGGAGCAATCAAATTGTTTAATATGTACCGATTTTTATCGGCCACTTGTGTGCCGATCACAGTCGCCAATCAGCGCCGATACAAGGGATGGCAAAACGAAATTTTTATATTGCACAAACTGGTTACTAAAATTTTACTTTTTTGAGCTTAATTGTACCAAAATTACATTTGTTTTATCTATTATTTATGTATTGAAACGTTAAATAGTACGTTTGTACTACTAAATGAAAAAAAAAACAACTCGCTTTAACCAAAACATTGCAGTTGTATCGATGTTGCCATCCCTGGTTTGTAAACATTTGTTTACAAAACAACAATTACAAAAAAAAAAAAAAAGAACAAGTGCAGTAAGTTTGAACGAAATTGAATATATTTTTTATTATACATATATTAACATATTATTTAAAATTGTTAGGAAACATAATATAATATTCGGACGGAGAATTTTGCGAATTTCTAAAGTAAAATTATGCCTGCCAACAAGTAAATAAACAAAACCATTTGATTTAATTTACCCAAATAGCACGATAGTGTGACCGCATTGTACCGATTATTGTCGCAATTGAGTTTTGGCCGATATGAACCGAAAAAAATTGTCACAATGTGCGACGATAATGGGACCACCTAAGAAAAAATTGTGCAATGTTTTTAAATGTGTGCCGATATAGCACGATAAAAATCGTCACAGATTGTGCTATTTGAGCCGATAGTGGGACCTTAGCTTTAGTCAGTACTTAACTGATGCACCTCAGTGTTGAAAAAGAATAACACCAATACCCCGGCTTGCGTCGCTTCGGTTTGCGTCTTTTTAAATTTTTGTGATTTCGAAGTTGCGTCAATTTTGTTTAACTTTGCATGGCTTCGAAGTTGCGTCGCTAGTGCTTCGATTTACGTTGTTAATATCAAAAAGTTTGTACAAAGCTTAAACAGAAAAAGAGGATTTCCCGTTTAAGTCTAATGCAATTATGTATGTGAAGGTTGTCTGCTGTTTGCAACTAGTTTCAAATTACATTTGCTAAAGTAAAGTTAAATTTAAATATTTTACTACAAAGAGTTAAAAAAAATAAAATAAGCTAAGAACAAAACCTGAGCATTTCGACACGTTCTAAATCTGGGAAAAAGCTTGGTGATATTGAGAGAAACCTCAATATGAATGGAAAATAGTGCTTCGGTTTGCGTCGAATTTTTCCGTTCCCAATTAGCGATGCAAACCGGGGTATTGATGTATTTATAAATCTTTATAACGCCAAAAAAAGTTTTGCTAAAATTCTGCGGAAGCAAAAGAAAATGGAAAATTTTTGAAGTAATAACAATAGCCCAATTCACAATCTTGTGCAAATGGTCTTGCATCGTAGCATTTGCAAAATGGTATAGTAAATACTGTAGTATACTTTTGATTGGCTTGGTTCCCAGAGTGTTAGCTGTCGATTTACAATCAAGTGTTGCAAAAGTCGAGTAAATATAAACTATTGGTTTTAGGCGTTGCATATTTGCAAAAGAGTAGCAAGTGCATTGCTGTATATTTTGTTGGTATAGAGTAAAAATATACTATACCATTTTGCAAATGCTCCCAAAAGTATGCTACAGTATTTACTATACCATTTTGCAAATGCTACGATGCAAGACCATTTGCACAAGATTGTGAATTGGGCTAATATATCGTTTAAGGTGGAAGTACATAACACGAGTTAGTGCGCGCGCGCTCTGTCGTCTTCTGTCAAAAAAAGTTAAACTAGTGTATTTTCATAGAACAAGCTACATGCAAAATATTTTGACGCGTTTGCGCCAGAAAGTTGGTTAACTTTGAACTTTTTAACGCGTTGTGTATTTTTGACAAGTAGTCAGCTGACCCTGTGGCCCTTTGTTCCGAATAGGAACCACAGGACATTATATATATATAATCAGCTGACAATAAAAAGAATAATTTAACAAATTTGTGAATCATGAAAGAAAAATTTATTAAAGATCTTAAAAAACCAGGCGCGGATCCAGCTTGAGCCTTAGGGGGGGGAAATTTTTTATGATACAAAAAAAAATTTGTTTTTAAAAGTTTATTAAAAGCAATTTGTGTATATTATATTAAAAAAACTCAACAATAAGGTTAAATAAAATATTCAATATAAATTAAAATAAACTAATCTTTTTAAATAAGCAATTTATGATTTCCTTGTGAGGCAAATTTAGATAGTACAGTCTATGTTCAGTTTGTCATTGTTGATCTGAGCCATGTTTTTATTCGACGAAGGGTAGGAAATAACCTCTCGCTCGTAGCATTACTTACGAGCATTGAAACGAAAATTTGAAATATTTTTCTTAGATTTGGGTAGATATCTTCATCACAGTTTATTAAAGCATCTACAACGTTATCTGATAGATTTTCAGATAATTTTCATGTTTGTTGCCAATGCTACAGTTCAGGCTCAAGTTTAGATGTTAGTGAGTGTTTATCTCGAGTTGTGGTTTTAAAAGTTTTATATCTGTATATGACTTGATTACACTTTGAGTAGAAGTTTTGGTATGTTCAATACATTAAAGATATCTATTGGAAAGGTGTTTTGAGATCTTCTAAAATAAATTCAATAAGAGAATGAAACCTACAACTCGGTAGAAATCTTCAACATTTTGGAAGTAATTATTTCGTTCAAATCTTGTTTTTTAGGTTGGAACCTCGATTTGAACTCAAATAACTTTAACTTTTTTAAAAATCACTTTAAATTGTTCTTCGGCTTTATTTCTTTTTTCTTTAAGACACATGATTAAAGTTTTGATAAGGCTTGATCCTTTTTGAAGATCTATATCGTGCTTTTGTAAAATGATACTAAGCGGCTGTGTTACAATAAATTCAAAAGTTCTAAGGGAGTTCCTTAATATAAGGCTCTTGATGATATATGATGTACACTTGTTGCAAAGTGTAAAGCTGAGTCGTGACGGTCCACCCATCTTGTCTCGCATAATGTAGAGAGTTTGGCTCCCAAATACTTTAGTAAAAACGTGTTTTGCCTGATTTACGGGAAATAGCAATGCGTTTGTTTCGCATTTGTCGCGGTTTCCAGAATTTTTAAACAGCTCCATTTTCTGCTAACATCAAACGACACACATCAGTTTCAACTCCTATCAATCAATTGACACATCAGCGTCATAATCAATATCCTGTGAAGGCTCTTCAAATGCTTTTACAACAAAGCCAAAACAATTCTTCCCTAACAACTTTTTGTTGTATGTTGAAATATTTTAAAGATAAGGAAATCTGGCTTTTCCCCGACAAATCCTTGCGTTCGTCAAAAATTTTCATATAACTCATATATATGTATGTACATAAATATTACAAGTACTAAGGCTTTTTAATAATTCAACCGCACGCATTATCAAGTTAAACGTTTACTCTTTGGTTATACATAGATGGCACCTGCTGGGATTGAATGTAGAATAATAAGTATTTGAATACATTAAACTAGATGTTTCATTAAAAATATCTAATAAATAACTATTAGGATGAAGATTTGGATACTTATTGAAAATTTGGTTAGAGATTCAATAAAAAAACAAAAAAATACTTATTGAAAATTTCGTTAGAGATTCAATAAAAAAAAACAAAAAAAAACCTTGCTGGGATTTCCAAAAATTGTGTACATTAAAAAAAGATAATATTAATGGGTATTCTTGTATTATCGAAATAAACAAAACATATTTTTATAATTTACGGGGGGGAAATTTCCTTATTTCACCCCCCCTGAATCCGCGCCTGTAAAAAACATACAATATTAATATAAAAAGAATAAATTCAAAAAAAATAACAAAATCTTGATATACTTTCGAAGCCGTTTTTAATGCACAAATAAGTAAACAAATAAAAAACAGCTGACAGGAATGGCTTTTGTAACGCGTGTTGTGTAACTTGCAATTTTTACGCGCTAAAGTTTTTAAACGCACGATACTCGTCGACGAACTAACGCGTGTTATGTACTTCGACCTTAATAGAGCAATGCTCTGAATTTCAGTTAAAAATTAGCAAAGATTACACTGCGGAACAGTCATTTTGCGTTCTGGAATTTGATTGCAAATTTTTACTTATTTGAGGTCGCTAATTTCAAAGCTAATCTCCATTTTACTCTACCAGCTCTTCACGCAGAGAAAAAATATGGCTGGGCATTGTTACGGCAACAACACTATGTTTAATGTAACAATATATTGTTGTCGTACACAATTAATTGTTATTATACCCTCCACCACAATTAGTTGTGAAGAGGGTATATTAAGTTTGTCATTCCGTGTGAAACTTTTTTATTATTCATCTCAGACCCCATAAAGTATATATATTCTGGGTCCTTGAGTAATTCTAAGTCGATTTAGCCATGTCCGTCTGTCTATCCGTCTGTTGAAAACACGCTCACTTTCGAACAACTCAAAAGAAATGAACAAACTTGGTGCCAAATTGCTTGTAATTGTCCTAAGCAGTTTGGGATTGAAATCCAGCAAAATCGGTTCAGCAGGACCAGAGCTATGAATCAAAATGTGGAACCACCACCTAAAAAAATAGATTATTTTGTTACAAAAAATAACATTAATGCTAGAACAAGGCACGGAATGAGATAAGATTTTGCAAAAATTTGTTTTATTTGACTGGAAATCATGCTGTTAAATTTCGTGAAGATCCGTCCATAATTTACCCTAAGCCCCTTATAAACACTACTCCCGGAAAACAGTTTAGTTCGCCTAAAACCGTAAACAATATCGCTAGCGTAACAAAATTTGGTACGTCACAGTTTGTTAGGACTAGAAATAACACTGTGAAATTTCGTGACGATCGGTCCATAATTTACCTTATATATTATGTCCTGTGATTCCTAGTAGGAACAAAGGGCCCATATAAACCCATATAAACCCTACTACCGGAAAACCGTTTAGTACGCCTAAAACCGTAAAAAATAATGCAATCATAACAAATCTTGGCTCGTCACAGTTTTATAGGACTATAAATGATGCTGTGAAATTTCGTGACGATCGGTCCATAATTTACCCTAGGCCCCATATAAACCCATAATTAATAACAAATCGTCACAGTTTAAGATAATAATACCAATAATAATAATAATCATACAGATATTACTCCTTAAACATTCAAAATGTCGGTGGAGGGTATCAAAGATTCGGCACAGCCGAATATAGCACTCTAACTTGTTTTTATTTAATATCAACAATATTATAGTTACTGTAAACATATTAATGTTTATCGCAATTATAAATTTGAGTATTGTTGACCGAAAAATAATTATTTTTCTAACAACTAAATTATGATAACTTTCAGAACATATTATATTACTCGCAACCATATCATGATATTTAATAGCCATAACATGATAACTTTCTATACATTAATCGTATTATGTTTAAGATTCAATCAAACTATTTTTACTCTAATAATATTATGTTAGCGTCATTTGTAAAATAATTTTTAATCAGTTGTGTCGTTTATTTTATATGTGAGCGGTTAAACAATTTAGGGCCATTATTACAACTTGAAGTTAGCAAAAGTTAAGATTAAATTGACAGATAATAATGTGTTATCTGTCAAAAAGCGCATGTTAACTGTCGGATAACAGCTAACGCCAAGTTATAATAATGGCCCTTAAAGATAAATTCCCATAAAAAAAAATAAGTTTAAAGAAATTAAAAAAATTAAAATATTAGCGGAGTTCATTCGGTATTAGTGATTTTATACACTCGTAAAGCTGCTCGCGCTTTTTGTCATTATTTCTTAAGGGCAAACAGGTCGTTTTTGCTTGTCTGCTTTTGTTGCGTTGTGCGTTGTCACCCCGCATTAGTTAGTATTTCGGCGTCGTATAACTGAACCGAGGTACAGTTTTTGCAGTATCTGCATTAACTATATGCAATCGTTTTTAACCTCAATGTTTTGATGTGTTGTCTGGTGGAGAACCAAAGAAAAAAACTCAATGTGACTGGTGGAGAACCATAAATAACTCAGACGTTTTACTGGTGGAGTACCAAGGAAATAACTCAGACGTTTACTGGTGAAGACCAAAATACTCTGGAGCGGATTCTGGAAGCTCTCGCCTTCCTATACGAAGGTTTAGGTCGAACGAGGTTTTGCGGTTAAAGCTCCAAAAATTGTGTGATACCCTGGCATTATAACTTAAATAGTTCGCAAAAAACTTTTAGTCTTAGTAAAACAAAAATAAAAAATAAGCAGTTTATAAAAATATAAATCGCAATTATTTTGTTTTTTCCATAAATTTTTATGTTCTTTGTGAATTCTCATTGTTTTAGTTAATATTTCTTCTATATTAAATAAACATACATACATGTATAAAATGATCTGTTATTTCCCATCTAGCATAGGCTGTTTGTTAGACGATTATGTTTAATATACAACTCCTAAAAGAATCTTCTGATGATCATCTGACGAGTAACAAAAACATCTAAATCTATTTTTAATTTATTTTTTGACACGCTTGTCTTTGAATCTTGGAATGAACCTTTTGGGACTCTCTGTAAGAGTCGTATAACAATTACTGAGCTTCCTTAATAAGACCGTTTTTGAAGTATGAAAATGCTATTTCCAATACAATTTTAATAAAACAAACCGGCCTAAGGATCTGTTCGATCGATTAATATAAGCGTTTTTTGCTGCGTTATGGAAAAATCTCTTATACGAATCAGCACGTGTAACAGTTTCTCCTGCGCGAGGAATTGTCTACAATTAAAAAATAAGTTCGTCGACGATCAAAAACACTCTTTGTGAGATTCCCAGTAGACTCCTAGACGATTGAAAATGCTAGCTGGGTTGAAATAAAATTTTAATAAAATAAAAAATTTATGTATGTATTATTAAAAAAATTTTTTTTTTTCTACTTTAAGGCATAGCTGGGGAATTTGGATTAGAATTAGAAATCATTAAAATAATCTAATCATTAGAATTGAATTTTGATAAAAATTTCAGATTACTAATTGATTTGATTAGAAATAATCAAAAATCTAATCACAATTAGTTAAAATCTTTATTTCGTAAGATTGTAATTTTTGTTTGATTCGAATTAAATTGTTCAAAATTATTGGTAAGTAAAAATGCACGGATTTTTTTCTTTTATTTATCTAATCACAATTAGTGACGATTAGCATTTCTAATTAAAAATAATCAAGAAATCTAATCAATTTTTTTTGGATTAGTTTTGATTAGATTTGATTAGAAATGCTAATCGTCACTAATTGTGATTAGATTTTTGATTATTTCTAATCTAATCAATTAGTAATCGTCTAAAATGGCTGACTAATCATAATTAATCAATTTTTCAGCACAATTAAATCTAATCCAATTACTAATCATTAGGATTTCTAATCATTATTCCCAAGCCATGCTTAAGAGCTGGTAAATGCATTTAAGATAACTGCATTTTTGATTTACCTGCACAAAAAATCGTGCAAAGGAGATTAGCTGCACAAGTCAAAACTACTGTATTCTATTATTTCCAAAACTAAGGCACTTTCACTACATAATTTGGAATAACTTGAAAACGGTTGAACATATTACGATTAACACTGCCAGAAACCTATAAACTACGTTGTTGCTGCAACTGCAACTGAAACCTTAACCCCAGATCACTTGGAATTTGATTTTGTTAAAAATCGATTACTGGAAGAAGAACGTAAAAGTGATTTTTTTTAAATACTAGTCCAGTTGAAAATGTGGCAATGAAAGCAAATGTAAAAAAGAAAGCTAAGTTCAAATTTAAATGCCATTACTGTGGGAAAATTGAACCCACAAAGAATAACTGTTTTAAATGGAATAGAGATTAACAAGGCAATAAGAGTCAACAAAGTAATAAGAACGCCAATTTATCCAATACTGAAGTAAGTTCAATGGTGAATGAAACCTGTTGATAGTCGATTTTGATGCCAGTAATCACATGTCGAATAATGAAGAGTGCTTCGCTGAATTACATGAATTGGAGAGAGTGAGAGGCTTAATAGTTGTGAAAGAATTGAGATTAAAAATGTGTTATACTGCAAAGATTTAACAACTTATTCTCCGTAAAACGGATCGAAGAAGTCGGAATGAAGGTAGTATTTCAGAATAAAAGTGTAAATGTATATAGTGGTGATTTACTTGTGCTTGAAGCTGAACTAAAAAGCAAACTTTACGAATTTGATGTAAAATATAATCAAAGTTCATGTGTAAATATTTCTGATAGGTAAGAAAGAAATTCGGAAAGCAATCCCGGAAACCTTTTAAAACAAAAGCAAAAATGACATCTTCAAGAATATTGTCACAAGTTTATAGTGAAAAATGCGGTGCCATGAATTCTACTTCTTGGAATGGTAAACGATATATAGTCACATTTATAGATGATTACTCTCACTTCACATTAGTTTATATGATGGCAAAGAAATCAGAGACTTTGGATTATTTTAAAATATTCAAGTCAAGGTTCGAAAATTTTAATAATAATAAAATTGCTTCATTGAGGTGTGACAATGGTGGTAAGTACACATCAACTGCTTTTAATACTTTCTGTGAGTATTAAGGAATTTCAATTCAATATACAAATGCTAATACTCCTGAGCAAAATGGAAAATCTAAGAGAATGAATCGAACATTGATTAAAAAAGCAAGATCGTTAATGTTTAACAGTGGTTTGAACAATACATTGTGGTCGGAAGCTGTTTTTTGTGCCTATCTGGGAAAAAGCTTGGTGATATTAAGAGAAACCTCAATATGAATGGAAAATCGTGTTTCGGTTTGCGTCGAATTTTTCCGGTCCCAATTAGCGATGCAAACCGGGGTATTGTTGTATTTATAAATCTTTATAACGCCAAAAAAGTTTTGCTAAAATATTTTACGGAAGCAAAAGAAAATGGAAAATTTTTGAAGTAATAACAATGGGCCGCGTGAATGAAAAGTTAGCTTTAGCTAATACTTGCAATTTTGAAGTTTAAACTAGCTTTGAGGTGAATAAAAATTTCAGTTAAAGCTAGTACTTTATACTGACTAGTAAAAACTAGTTTTCCTAGTGTTGACTCAAAAAATGTGTGAATAAAAACGAGTGAATGCTTAAAAAGACTATTTTTTGCTTAATTTTTTTAAGCTTATGATTGGGGTGCTTGAATTATGTATTTTGCAACAATATTTAAAAAAAATTGATTTTTTTGTTTAATTTTATGAACGTTGGCCAAAGAAAAGAATATCTCCTAAGAGCAGATTTTCATCCAGAAGTTTATTTAAAATTATTTATTTTTCGGAAAAATATCTAAAATGGTAACATCTCTGTAAATGTCACATATACATTTAAATATGTACATATCCCTGCAGGAAATGTCACTAGTGAATTTCTACTGATTCACTGTTGACACAGTCCCCAGTACTAGTGACTTATTATACCCCAGGCAATTTATTTTATTTTACAATAGACATTTAACATTGGAAATCTACTACTGACGTTGGTACTACTGACTAGGTAGTTCCATTGGGAACATATGTAGACATTGAAACCAGAGAATCGCTAGTACATTTTAGTAAAAGTAGTCTACACTTTTTGTAAGAATACGAAGTCATAACAATCTTTTTTTATCATTTCTTCAGCTTTTATAGGAACTGTACTTCTCAGTTGTTATTGATAAAATCTTTTTCGTATTAAATCCAAATATAGTGGCAAATGTAATGTAGTGTAAACACTTCGCTGACAATGTCACCAATATAGTCGACAATATTGGTGACTTGGATACACTTGCACCCAGGTTTCCTTCAGGGATGTTACAGTTTACCACATCAAAAGAATTACTTGAAAGCAAAAACAAAGTCATAAATATATTTTATTTTTATTGTTGCTTTCTACAGAAATTCACTTTTTTGTAGATTAAATTTTTTTGCAGATTCAATTTTTTTGTAGAAAGCAATTTTATAATTAGGGCCTTAATTTTTATAAATTTTTTAAAACAAGTTACACAATAATAAATAACAATCATTGATAAAGGTCGCTACAGACTTTTGCCATAGAAAGTCTGTGTTGCATTTTTTAAATAAAATAAAAACAATTTTTGAAAAGGAAAAATGAAATAAAAATATCAATACACAGTACTTATTAACGCTTCAAGACATAAAAAAGAAAATAAAAATTTTTTGTACTTATATTCTGTTTTATACATTAATATTTTTGAAAATAAGTTTAAAAAAATTTTAATTTTCGACATTTTTGCACTTTTTAATAATTTAATTTAATAGTCACATTTTCCAGCGTTTGCTTCCCCTTTTAAGCACTAGCTATCTAGCACTAGCAAAGAGTTATCCACACTTTTTGTAGTTTAAACTTTTCAGCATAGCTAGTACTGAAAAGTAAAAGCTAGTGCTAGTACTTAGTACTAGCTAGTATAAGCTACATTTTTATTCACTCGACCCAATATATCGTTAATAGAGCAATGCTCTGAATTTCAGTTAAAAATTAGCAAAGATTACACTGCGGAAAAGTAATTTTGCGTTCTGGAATTTGATTGCAAATTTTTACTTATTTGAGGTCGCTAATTTCAAAGCTAATCTCCATTTTACTCCAACCAACTTCTAGTCGTCAAGTAATTTATTGCTCTTCCCAGCAATAAAACTCCAGCAGAATTTTGGTTTGGAGTTAAGCCAAATTTGTCAAACCTAAGAATTTTTGGTTGTGTTGCGTATTCTCAAATTCGTAAGGTAAAACGTAAGAATTTGGGTATGAAATCTGAAAATGAATAATGGTTGGATATTGTGGCAGTGGATATAGATTATGGAGTCCTACTTATCTTAAAATCGGTTTGTCAAGAGATGTCGTTTTTAATGAAAATGTTTCTGCGAATTCTGAGAAATTAAACAATAAAATTTCAAATATTATAGAATTTGATAGAAACTGTGAGCACAATACAAAATGAACATTCTGAAAATAGCGATTCGGATGAAAAATTTAAGGAAGCAGTAAGCCAAAATGAAGTATGGGATGCAGAGGATGCATTTGATGAATTTATTATCAATGATTTTGAAGATGATCAACAAGATTCGCAATTGCGTAGAAGTAAAAGAATAAGAAAACCTACAACACGTTATAATTATTTTGGTTTAGCATTAAATGCTGAACAATTTTTGTGTGATACCCCTACAACATATCAGGATATTAAAATCTGTGATAATTCAAAGAGAATTGCATTCGTTATACAAAAATAATACGTGGGATATGGTCAAACGCCCTGAAGGATAAAGCATTATGGACTGTAAATGGGGTTTAAAGAGAAAATTGGATGGTGATGGTTATCTCGGCTAATACAAAGCACGAGTTGCAGCAAAAGGCTTTACACAGTGTAAAGGTTTCGATTTCCAAGAAACATTTTACTTGATGTTGCAAATAAAATGAAATACATATATTATTCAACAAATAAATTTAGAAAACGTTCCCAAGTAAGACGTTTAGCATTTCTGCATTCTTTCTTCAGCTTAGCCCATGATCGTCTATATGCAATGCAGTTTAATTGATTACGTTGTCGACTAATTGTTCTCCATGCCTGATTTCTAATTTTTATTATTTTTTATATAAAATAATTAAACCAAATAGGATTGTTATACTTAATGGCCTCACGAGTAAGTGGAATAGTAAAATTTGCTGTCTATCTAATTATACGTCTAATTTTGGCCGCTTCTCTGTTGATATTAAACGATTTTGTGAATTCGTCATTTACAAAATGCTCTTTTTTTTTAAATAGACCAATCAGCATCATTAACCCTAAAACGTGGAATAAATTTTTTCAGAATTGTCGAATAATTGTTAGTAATCCGGATTGGAAAGTGATCACCAACTTCGGGCAATGACAAAAAAGTCCATGACAATTCTAAAGCAATGTCTGCACTAGACTTGGAGACATAAACAGAGGTCAAAGTATGCTTTGTGTTGAGCAAAGTTGGATATCCTTCATTCAATATAACAAAACCTTTTTTGTCTGCGAATCTTTCCCAAATAATTTCACTTGCAGAATTTGTTGTTGAACCCCAAAGAGTGTTTTTGCATTCAAGTCCCCAACAAATAAGTGATGAGCATTGTCAGGAAAATAAAAACAATAGAGGGTAGAAATTGTCATGTTTAAGTCACATTCCTTGTAGTCGTTAGTAATGTATAATTCTGTGCCAATGTTGCGTTACATTAATGCCAGTTTTTACTTATATGTTGGGCTATTTACACTTTTTTTTTTGGTTTGGTTTTAAGGGTTTGATTGATATTAAATGTCTTCCACGCCTCACGAGTAGTTACATCTCTTCGAGACACGAATGTAGTTAACTGGCTTATGCTTCCAGAAACTCGAACAAAGCGGATCCTTTGAAGTATGAAGACCTGTTGAACAGTTAACGCAAAACTTTCTAGAGCAAGTATCATGTGGTGGAGTGCACATTATTTACACAATTCTATAGATTTCCATTTAGTTTTGGTAGGTCCGAGTTTTTGGCAATTTATGCACCTCATTAGTTATATTCATCCACATCTAAGTTTTAAAATATCAGAAAGGTTAGTCAGGTCAAACGTAATATTAGCCACTCTTATCGCCATCCTTTTTATTATTTTGCGTACTTCAACAAGATTTTGATCTTTAAGGAAATCAAGCAATTCCTCTTGATAAATTTAAATTAGTTTTCTGGAAAAGATTCTACCTTGTATAGTGTTTAAAGTTTTATGTAAAGCATTAATAACGGGAATACAGTCTATGTATTTAGCTGTTAAGAATTTGTAGCACTTTCACTATTGGTAAGATCATCACTTCTTATTCCAGTCACTTCATGTCGATCCTTAGATATGAAATTTGATCCGCGATCAACTTGGATAATATTATATGATGATAGCGGCGGAGCTCTTTCATTATTGGTCTAATATATGTTTGAAGCAACTAATTATGTATTGAGGAAAATAGCTGGTTTAACAGGTAGTGGAAGAAAATCATCAGGACGAGGTCGTTTAGTTCTGTTGCCTTTTATTCTGTTGAGAGAGGTATTTAGATCGCAGAAACGATTATGGGGGGGCGGGGGGGGGGATGGATAAAATCCGTTCATTTTGTTACGAAAAAATCTCCACTTATCCAAAAAAATTTAAAAATTCGCGAACAAAAAGAAAAATTAAGAAACAGTACCGTTATCAAAAGTAAAAAAGGAGTACAAAAAGAACACGCGATAATACAAGAATAATTCAATACACAACCGTTACGAAAAAAAGATGTTCACTTGGCAACTGCCCGCAAATTAACAACAACAATAGAATTCATACAACGACTACAATCGCAAAATGTTTTTGTTTAGGCTGCCTATCACTGATCTGGAGTTATATTGTTTTTGAAGATCCTTTGATATCCAGAAAAACCACCATAGTAGTATATTAACCAATTGAGAGAGACTATTCTACCAAACCTAACCGCTCGTCCTGGTGATGTAGGTGAATTTAGATACTTTAATAATAAGATGTAGAAATAATTGATTAATGGACTGGTACCAAAAACCTTCGGCTTCAGGAAGAATTATAAGTCATTGAAAAAAAAACTTAACCTCATGCTCATTTATAAAAAATATATTGTTTAGTTTATTTAATATGGTGTAAAAATATTTTAAAAATATAGATCCAAAATATTTGATACCTGTATATGAGTGCAGCACTGTAGACAAATTAAAGATGTTCGATGCTTGTGGACGCTGCTGTCCTAGAGCTTAAATTTTTGGACGTTGTTTAGTCTTGTAGTGTTCTTGTTAAAATGTTTCATGTTTTTCTAAACAATCTATGAAGTAGACACTTCATGCTCATTCAAAAGTATGACTATTCAATATGTTTTTGTTGATTAACATAAATATTGTGTTTTTTTTTTAATATAATTCTTTTATGTTTTATTTATTTTTTTGTTAACATTTTTTTTCCTATAAAGTTGTTTAAATTGTTTCTTTAAAGGTGTTCAAGTTTATACACCACGGCTTATTGTTTTCTACCAATAAAAGGTTTGTCATCAAAGGTGCTGGCTGCAGTCGTTTGTCTATTGTATTTGAACTTGTTTAATAATTTACACTTGATCTTCCCTAAAACGGTGATATAAGTTTTTCTTTAAGTATGCTACATCTTTAAAAAGGGGTACAAAGGGAATTGTATAACCCGTTAATATTAGATTGGTTTATTAGCTTAAAAAACCTTAAACACACATATTGGTGAATAAAACAGGGCTAAGTGCTGTTTATGTTCGGCTGTGCCGAATTTTTGGTAACCTCCACCGAGAGTTAGAATATTTAAGAAGTGGATTTTTTATGAGGCATTGGTGAATTATAATCCGATTTTTTTTTATTGAATCTTTCTTGTCGAAAATTACAATATGTTTTCAAAGCTTAATCCTTCATCACAAAATTTAATTATACGAATTCTAGTCTTATACCACAACTAGAGGATATGTGTCTATATAAATAGAAATCTACCTATATTTAAAATTACATTAAAATCTTTACGATAGTTTCGGAGATACAGAAATTTCCCCCTAACTCCCCTCGTGGTCCCACTTTTAAAAAAAAATGTATAGCTAATGTGTCCATCTAAGTTGAGATCTATCTCTGTTTTAAATTTCATAACAATATGTTAGATAATTTCCTTGCTCTCGTCGTGGTGCTGGTTTTTAAAAAGTGTAAAGCCTAAAATAATTTTTGCAAAATAGGCTTTTTAATAAAATCGGTTTGGAGCACATCGGTTGGATGATTCCAGAGTCTATAGAGGACTTATGTAGAAACATTTTTTGTATATATCGAGCCCTAATAGCAAAGTGTGAACGCGTATTTCACCTTTTCAACATCTTCCATGCGTTCCTCCGAAATGTATGCAAGTGTACAAAGGGTATTAATTTAAAATTTTTGTTTATATGACTTTCTACAGCTACGGTGGAATGTCGCAATAAAATTACATTTTGAAAGTCGTTCTTTCAAAGTGTTATATAGGAAATAGTTGGTACTTTTTCAATAACCCTATTTAGACTTCAATATTGAAAAGTTAATTAATTTTTCGCTTCAACTTTTGTAACAATGTTTAAGCTTCTGGAGCTGAAAATACTGAAAATATCGGTGCTACCAATTTTCGTAACCCTGCGGCCACACGTTCAAGTTGTTCTTGATAGTCTTTTACATACACTGCTTGTCAAAATTTACATAAATTGAAAGCTGTGACGTAAGCTGCACTAAATTTGTAAGCAATTTACTTCCAAGATGTCAACAACAACAGAGACAAACTTGTACTCAGCTGTTAAATTGAAAGTAAATTGCCAAACAAATGGAAAGGTGAAATTGAAAGCCATCTCGTGGTCAATTTAAAAAGTGTGAGTGTGTTACTTGGCGGCCACACGATCAAGTTTTGCCTTTCAATTCCTTTCAATTTGCAATACACTCTCAGTTTTTTACTAACACACTCACAGTTTTTAAATTGACCACGAGATGGCTTTTTAATTTGGGGATTTTTAGGGATATTTTTAAAAATTTTTTTGGGACAAGGAAAAAAGTACCTGGCAGCCCTGCATAAACCAATGATTCATATATTTACAAGGCGAATTCATCTCAGGTAATCTTGGTACTACAACAAGTACAACTCGTACAAAAACCACAAGCAATTTGTTTTTGTAAAATCATTGTACAATTTCAAAAACAGAAATAAAACAAAACAGAAACAAAGAGAATAAAAGAGAATAAGCAAAATTTTGACATCCAACAGTGATTTTTGCTAATATCAGCAGGGCTTTTAAGACCACCTGTAATAAATTCGCCTTGTATATTTATGAATTTTTCAGCTATCACAAAAGTGGATGTGTAAAAAATGGCTCTAATTTCGACTAATGAGATAAGCAAAAAGTAATTTTGCTTTAACTTCTTAATAAATCGTGCAAAATGATTGAAACTTTGTCCACTCTTGAGCAGCAAGCAAATCAGTGCACACAAATTTCATCTTATCGCTAGTTAGAGATGGTTCGATGAAACTGCCTGTGGGGAAACTGGGAAAAGCAGGCCCATGGTAGACGTAAATGGATTCAGCGGGCGTTAAAGCTGTCCAGAACTCACCTCAGAAACCTAATTACGGTTATAACTGGTTATTGGGAATTAAGCCCAGAGACGGGGCCACCCTTACAATGACCTTTGTAGAAATTGCGATGAGGAGGAATAAAGAATAGTCTACTTAACATCTTCACTGTCATTGTCCGGCATTCGGGTACCAAAGACTCAAACTGTTTGGTTATAAAACTCTTGGAGACAAAACTGGTCTCTCTGACACTGATTTTATGAGGATCGACCGGTTCACTGAGAAGTAGTGGTAGCAGCCAGGTAATATAAGACGTCTGACAGTCAATGACTCATGGTTACACACCAGGAACGAATTATTGAACCCACGTGAGCTATACATACTATGAAATCTAACCATGCCTTGCCCATGCGTACTTTTGAACGTTAAGATCTCAACTCAAATTGAGCTTAAGTAAACTTTCGCCATTTTTTTTTCTTTTTGCCACAGATTGATGGGAACATAAAAAAAACTCTTGGAAACGAATAAAAAAAAGTTATGAGGATCAGTTTTGCAATAACAAATTTTTAATTATAAAAATTTACTTTATTATTTAACTTCATCATCCATACATTTAAGACAATATTAATTGTAGCGCTTTATTTGTAACCAAAATCCGATAATAAGGTCAAAGACAGATTTTATTAATAGTGCACGAATGAAGTCGAACTTGACCGACAATTTGTTTTTGTTGTCGAACAAGTTTAATACTTGTTTGCTGCAATCAACAAAAATTCATTTATCAAAAACGTATTTTGTTTTCTTATCGATTAATTTAAATGGTTGATGGATTTTTATCGCATCTCGGAATGATTTAAATGGCTGAATTAAAGATGTTGTATGTATTTTAATTTATTAAGATTTGATTCGTTTGTTACTTGACTATTTTGCCGCTAACTCGTATTAAATATTATTATTATGTGAAAAACAAATTTAAATATAAATGTATTTTAAGTCATCGTAAAATGTCTATTTAAAAGTGTGGCGTTTCTTTTTTTTTTATTAATTATTTGGTTTTAGGGTTAATAACATTGTTTCGGCTTAACATCCATCGGCGTGTAATTTTGATCTAAATTTTTTTTTTTAAACGATACACATTCGAATAATTGAGTTTTCAACTTTTTTAATGCAGACATTAAGACGATTAGTGGGATTGTACACACAAATCTTTAGATAAGTTTATTTATAAAATATTGTTTGTTAGTTTGTTTGGTTAGTAAAACACTTTTATGTATCAATTTACAATATGAAATAAAACTTAAATGATTAAGTGTAGTATTGAGGTGTTGACTGAGGGCCATGCATTTTTTTGATGGGCTTCTTAAGAAAACATCAAACAATTTAAAGTTTTAAATCATTCATACGCCATAACTAATTTTTAAACATTTTTGTATTCATATTAAAATAGGCAAAATATTAAAAAAAAAAAAAAACACCAGACAAATCTTGTATTACAATATGTCGGCCTTCACTTATAACAAACTTAAAGCTTTATACTTTTTGAAAATATACAAAATTTCACCACATACTTGACGCCTAGAGTTTTTTCCAGGTAACTCCCGGGATAAAAAATTTTTTACAATTCCTGCCTTCCTGGGTATTAATTGCTTCATTCCCGGGAAATTTTGAACAAAAACTTTTTTTAAACTTAAGTAAATCTATATGAAGCTCGTGTGTTTAGTAATTAAATCAACCTTAATTTTATCACAATATCAATAGTTGTTAGAATTTAAGGCTTATTAAGCTGATTTTCAAGAATGGGGTTTATATAGGGTCTTTGGTAAATTATAGGCCGATCTTAACGAAATTTTATTCCCCCTCTTATCAAACTGTAATGGGCAAAATTTTTAAACAAAATAATTATTATTATGTACGGCTTAAGGCATACTGAAGTGTTTTCCGAGAGTGGTTTTTATATTAGGCTATTAATGCCAATTCGGGGATTTTTACCTTTTTGTAGGGATTTTTTTTTTAATTTGACAGGTAGGAAAAAGAGTAAGCTTTTTTATATCAGTTTAATTGTTCGAATTTTTGTTCAATTGCAGAATTTTGCTATGAATTTCCAATCGTAATCTTTTAAAATTGCAAAATATACACATACTTTTTTAAGTGTTTCATTAGAAATTCGTAGGTCTGGCAGTACTTCTTAAATATGAAGTAAGTTAATATGTGGCATCTTTCATTACAATGAAAAAAACACTCTTTTAATTTTACCCTTCACCGAAGGTAAAAGTCCAGAAATATGATGGGGACTCGGTAGTTACCCTACAAGAAATGCATTACCAAAACTAAAACAAGTAAGAAAGTATAGTCGGTCAAGCCCGACCATATGATACCCTACACCACAGTATTTAAAAACACATCATGCTTATGTGTCCATATAAATATGGATCTACCTATGTTTTAAATTTCATTAAAACCGGTTTGAGAGGCAGAAATTGCCCCTACCTCCCCTCGCGGTCCTATTTTTTTAAAAATGCATACCTTTTGTGTCCATATATATATGGTTCTATATTTCATTAAAATCGGTTTGATAGTTTCTGAGAGGAAGAAATTTCCCCCTATCTTCCTACGATTTTCAATAGGCTTGGTCCGTGTGCCAATCCGAACCTATGACCCAAATTTTATCAAATTATCTCCAAAATTGCGACCTGTACTTTGCGCACAAGGTTACATGGACAGCCAGCAAGCCTGCCTGCCAGCCAGCCGGACGGACATCGTTAGTTCGACTCAGAAAGTAATTCTGAGTCGATCGGTACACTTTAAGGTGGACCAATATTTGAAGGCGTTACGCTAATAAGCACAAATGCGTAATACCATCTCCGCTATTGTGGGTATACAAATTACTAACACACTTGCAACAGTTTTAGATTAGTTCATATACTTATGTTAGAATGGTACAACTAACATTTCCCAAATAATGCCAATATTTTAATATATTTTTGTCATACGCGTGTAAAAATTTGTGAATTTCTTAAATTTAGTATTTGCGATTGGTTTTAAAGAAAAAAAATCAATTAAATTAAATTTATAATTTGTGACTAAAAGAGCGGGATAAAAAATGCTAGTGGTAAAGGAAGGCGTATTGATGGCGGCTTAAGAGAACGTGGTGCTGGATTATCAGGAAACAACAGAGGTCATGTGCGAAAAGGTCGTTGGAAATTCCAGCAAGGTTTTTTTGTTTTTTTTTTATGAAGTCTCTAACGAAATTTTCAATAAGTATTTTTTTTTTTTATTGAATCTCTTACGATTTTCGATAAGTATCCACATCTTAATCCGAATAGTTATTTATTAGATATTTTCAATGAAACCTCTAGTTTACCGTATTCAATTACTTATTATTGCACATTCAATCCCAGCAGGTGCCATCTATATCCAAAGACTAAACGTTTGACTTGATAATGCGTGCGGTTGAATTATTAAAAAGCCTTAGTATTTGCAATATTTATGTATGTGTGTGTTATATGAATCAAAATTTTATTCGATAATTTTTGACGAAAGCAGTGATTTGTCAGGGAAAAGCCAGATTTCCTTATCTTTAAGATTTTTCAACATACAACTAAAAATTTTTAGTAAATAATTTATTGGCTTTGTTGTAAACGCATTTGAAGAGGCTTCAAAAGATATTGATGAAGTTCTTAAAGCTTTGACAAATTTTGCTCCTGACCTAAAAAATTGTGTAGGAGATGGAACAGATGGGTGTTCTCTGATGTCAGCAGAAAATGGAGCTGTTCAAAATTTCTGGAAAAGCGACAAATGCGAAACAAACGCCTTGCTATTCCCATACATCGAACAAATCAATTTCAAAAAGCAATAAAGTGCCATTAATACAAAAAGTTGTATCATTTGTTAAAGAAACGACAAAATTTTTGAAATATATTCATCCCAAGCGAAAAACAGTTTTTGCAAATTATTTGGGAGCCAAACTCTCTTCATTATGCGTCTTTGCAGCAAGTTTTTTTTTTTTTTTTTTTTTTTTAATAATTTATTTTTATTATTGAATCTTTCTTATCGAAATTTACAATATGTATTCAAATCTTAATTCTACTTGTTGTTTATTAGTTGTTACCTGTGTAACCACTAACTGCTGTATTCAAATTTTTAAGACTGTCTTCTAGTAAGGCTCAAAGTATCGGTTCTTTTTAGCCTCTGGTGACCTTCAAACTGAAGCAAACCCCGAGCGAGGTAGTTAGGGTGAACCATTAGTTTATCGATGTAGCTTATTGAATATTTTTTAATTTCCTCCTGGATAGTGGGGACGTTGAGATCTCTGTGGATAATATCATTACGTATATACCATGGGGCGCAGACAATTTGTCGTAATAGTCTAGACTGTCTTCTTTGAAGCTTTTGGATGTTAGATGCGCATGCAGTACCCCATAATTGGATGCCATATGTCCATATTGGTTTTATGATGGACTTGTATAGAAGAACTTTGTTGTCTAAAGACAAGTTTGAGTTTCTACCGAGAAGCCAATGTAGTTGAGCTGCTTTAAGTTTCATAGCCGTTATTTTCGCTTCGATATGACGAGACCAGGTCAAACGTCTATCTATATGAACTCCCAAGTACTTTACATGGTTTTCTACCGGAACAGTGATGTTATTTATTTTTACTGCTGGGCACGTTTGTCTTCTGAGCGTGAAAGTTAAGTGAGCACATTTAGCCGGGTTAACCTTTATTCTCCATTTTTCTAGCCATGCCTCTAGTTCATTGATGTGGGACTGCAGATTTTGCGATGCGACTTTTGGGTCATGGTTAACGCTAATAAATGCTGTGTCGTCTGCAAATGTAGAGGTATGCGTGCTCAGGTTTGTTGGCATATCCGCTGTGTATATTATATATAGAAGCGGTCCTAATATGCTGCCTTGGGGAACACCAGCAGTAATTTTCTTGAGGGGGGAGTATTTATCTTGCGACCTTACTATGAATGTTCTGCCTGTTAGATAGCTCTCCAGAAGCTTGTGAGTGTTTTGAGGAAGCATTCGTGTTATTTTGATGAGTAGCCCATCATGCCAAACTTTGTCAAATGCTTGGGAAATGTCTATAAACAGGGCTGAGCAGTATTGCTTTTTCTCAAACGCCGATCTAATAAGGGTGACAATTCTATGCACTTGCTCTATTGTACCATGTTTCGCTCTGAATCCGAACTGGTGATCCGGGATGATGTCGTGTTCATTTAGATGAGGAGTTATACTTAAAATGAATATTTTTTCGAAAAGCTTTGATAGGATTGATAATAAGCTTATCGGTCTGTACGACGCAACCTGGCTAGCATCTTTTCCTGGCTTGGGAATCATAACAATTATAGACTTCTTCCATGAGGATGGGAAGTATCCGACTCTTAATATAGCGTTAAAAATGAACAGCAAGATTCTGGAAGCAGACGAAGGTAAGTTTCTTATCATTGACCCTGTGATACGGTCAAGTCCGGGAGATTTTCTAATATTCACTTTTTCTATTGCAGATTTTACTTGAGTTATGTTAAATTTTAATGGATGGTTTACCTTATCAGGAATGATTGGACGACAGGAACAAGTATGTGCATCATGTGGCGTGAAAACTTTCTCAAGGTGGCCCGCGAAAGCGTTTAATTTTTCATCTGTGTTTTTCGCCCAAGTGCGGTTTTCCAGTCTTAATGGAGATTCTTGGGTTATAGGGCATTTCATATGCCGTACAGCCTTCCATAAGCTATAATTGGAGTTTTTTGTGGCATCTAGGCTGTTTAGATAGCCTTCTATTGCAGACTCGTGGTTCTGTCTCAATTTGTTGCGAAGAGTTGTCAGGCATAATTGTAGTTGGGCCTTAGTGGTTGGGGAACGACTGTTTTGCCATTGTCTTCTTAACTTCCTTTTTTCTCTGATAAGGGTCTCTATATCCGTCGATGTATTGTAAGGAGCACGTTTAATTGTCCGCTTGATTGGGGTTGCATTTCTTGCTGCAGCATCCAAGACTTCTGTAAATCGGTCGACAGCTATTTGGATGTCAGATGAATTTTTTAGGGGAATGCACTGTGATAGGTGAGAGCTCACATACATTTTATACTTTAACCAATTTGTGTTTCTGTTTGGATAGGAAAACCAGTTTGCAGCTGCGGCGTCAGAGTTACATTTTAAAATGAGGATTGAAGGTGAATGATCAGACGAAAGATCATAGGAGGAACTAACTAGTACCTGATCGCGCTTGATGTTTTTGGTTACAGCAAAGTCAATAAGGTCTGGTAGCTTGTTGAAGTCGGTTGGCCAATAGGTAGGCTCACCACTCGATACCACATCAAAGTTATTTGCAGTTACGGTATTATATAGCTGATTACCTCTAGGACTAATAAGTCTGGAGCCCCAATATGTATGTTTAGCGTTGTAGTCGCCAGCAGCAATGAATTTCTGGCCCAATGTGGAGAAGAAGTTGAGAAATTTATCGTGTAGAATTTTGTGCCTCGGGGGACAATAAACGGATGTTAACGTTAGTTTGAAATCAGTCAGATTTATAGATGTGGCCTGGATACAATCTTCTTCGAACTCTGGCAATGGTAAGTGTCTGATGTGTTTGTGCACAATTATGGCTGTGCCACCACAAGCTCGTCCGCTGGGATGTTTTGTGTCATACGTAAGGTAACCATTTACCCTAAAGCAGTTTTTATGAGTAAAGTGTGTTTCAGAGACAAGAAGTACGTCGATTTCATGCCTATGAAGAAAGTTTGCAACTTCGTGTTTATGTTGGGATAACCCGTTTGCATTCCAGAAACATATTTTTAACTGGTTCATTTTTTGTTGAGTAGAACTTGCAGGAGCATGTTCTGGTTTCGCATCATTTCCTGAAACATGCTCTGCATAGTGGCCATGAAGTTATTCATAGTTTGAATTAAATTTTCAATTGAGGTAGGCATTTGTAGACCTTCCCTAGGAACATTAGCGTATGGAGGTTGCTTTGCGTTGGAAGTACTCGGGGGATTTTTCGCATTAGGGTTTCCTTTTAGGACTTGGGCATATGATTGGTTTTGTTTGTTTGTTTGTGTAGTACTAGCAATAGAGCCAGCGGCTTGGCTGGGCGCATGTGATGGACCATATTGGGAGTGAGTATATTTTTGAACTAAAGCTGGTTTTTTTAAATGCAAGAAGACTTTACAACCCCTATAGTTTGCCGTGTGATTTTCGCCACAGTTGCTGCATTTCTTGACATTTGGGTCAACTTTAGAACGATTACATTCGGCGGTTTTATGAGCGTCGCCACAAACCACACATACGTGAGGCAATTTACAATATGATTTTGTATGCCCATATTCCTGACAGTTTGTGCATTGGGAGGGACCCTTTCGTTTTATTGGCTCCTCAACAGTTATTCTTCTGTTGAGTAGGTAGCGCAAGTTGTATATGGGATGAACTGAATTTTTGGTTTTGAGAACCGATGAATCAAACGATATCTCAATGCGGTGCAGTGGTTGGGGAACTTTGTTCCTGTTCAAAATGTTATGAACCGATTTTACCTCGTACCCCTCTTGCTCTACGGCAGATTTTATTTCATCTGTAGGAACGGAACTATCTATGCCTTTTATGACAATAATCAATCCCTTAGCACTTTTTAAGCAGCAAGTGAACATCATATAGTAGAAGCTTTGGAAAAAATATCTGAGTGGAAAGGTATCTCTACCTTTATATTAAGTAACTCACTTAGTACTTTTAAATTTATTTGCGGAATAAACATATTAAGTGTGATACCTGTTGTAACACAGCCACTTAGTATCATTTTACAAAAGCAAGATATAGATCTTCAAAAAGGATCAAGCCTTACCAAAATTTTAATCATGTGCCTTGAAGAAAAAAGAAATAAAGCCGAAGAACAATTTAAAGCGATTTTTGAAAAAGTTAAAGTTATTTGCGTTCAAATCGAGGTTCCTATCGAAAAGACAAGATTTGAACGAAATAATCACATCCAAAATGTTTAAGATTACTACCGAGTTGTAGGTTACATTCCTCTTATTGAATTTATTTTAGAAGACCTTATAACAACTTTCCCAATAGATATCCCAAATGTATTGAACATACCAAAACTTCTACCTCAAAGTGTAATCAAGTCATATACAGATACAAAACTGTTAAAACCACAATTAGCTGATGAGCTAATTATATTTGATAAAAGAGATAAAGACCTACTTAGATCTAAACTTGAGCCTAATCTATCAGATAACGTTGTAGATGCTTTAATAAACTGTGATGAATATATCTACCCAAATCTAAGCAAATATTTCAAATTTTCGTTTCAATGCTCGTCAGTAAAGCTACGAGCGGGAGGTCATTTCCTTCCCTTCGTCGAATAAAAACATGGTTCAGATCAACAATGACAGAAGATAGACTGTACTGTAAGGTGGGTCGAAAAAAAAAGTTGTGCCAGTCACCCCCTAGAATGAAAGATATGTCAATGAAGTTTCTAAAACAGGAAATTTTTTTTTTGCCACGCCCCAAAATACAGCACTTTTGGTTTTTTATATGTAGTGCTGCCATTTAAAGTCCGATCTCATCATATCACATATCGTTGTTCATGGCCAGAGAATAGCTTTTTGCAATTGAAAAAAAATCGCATTTAATTAACGACAACAAATACACACGCTTACGGTCATACAGTCAAACTCGCGCAACCGCAAATATTCGCTGCTGGTTTGCAGTCATTCAAATAACGCACATCGTGCTTTGTTATTTATACAATCGTTGCCTTCGTTTTTTTTTATAAAGATTCTAAGTGTTCTGAGCGCAAATGATTGTTTGGTAAAGAAACAAAAAATACAAACGAAAGAGCCAGAAATCAAACAATCATTACTCATGTATTTATTCAGCATTAACTATGTAGTACAAGAAAAAAAAAAAATTTAAATGACACTAAACACACATACTTATGTAGGTACACACAATTTCCATAGAAACAAAAAGTACAGTAGTAGTAGTAGTAGGTACAATGTATTTTTGTTATTGTTGTTTTTATTGTTGTTAATTTTGAAAAAGCGTCTCATCGTTGTTTATTGTTGTTGTTGTTAATGTAAACAAAAGTATAGAGAATGTGCTCTTTTGAATTTACTCAGTTGTGTTATATTGCGTGAGCAACAAAAATGCAAATAAAGCACTTTCAATAAAAAACGAATAAATGAAAATATCAAATGTGTACGAAAGGAAAAAAAATTACCAACGTTGAACTTTGTTTTGCATGTATAGAGTTATTGTAAATTTTAGCGTATGAATAAATGCACAAAAATAGTGAGTTTTGAGGTTCTCTGTTCATGGCTTGACAGTGGCTTAATTTTTGGCTTTGGTGACTTTTTAATCCGAGCTTAAACTCTGGGCGCCACTTATGACATCTCGGGTCCTTCCCCAAAATGTCAAATTTTTTTCACGTGCCAAGAAAGCCCTTCTAAAACTTAGTATGCATAGCTTTTAATATGCTCACTTTTATGACACGCCTCTAAATTATTAAGCCCCTTATTTCTTTTTCACATACATATTACATTAAACCAGGTAGAAGCCAATATAAAAAAATGTTCATCTGTCACGCCCTTGGATAAAAGATATATTTATTAAGTTTGAAGCACTTTAAAAAAATTGTTTTTGCCACGCCCTAAATTACAGCTCTATTTGCTATATATATGTAGCATCGTCATTTAAAGTCAAATTTCATCGTATCGTATATCATTGTTAATGGCTGGAATATGGCTTAATTTTTGTATTTAATGCTTTTTTTAAACTAACTTAAAATTCTAGATGGGATTTATGGTATCTCGGATCCTTCCCCTCTGATGTTTAATTTTTTTTTTACGAGCCAAGAAAGTCCTTTTTTTAATTTTTTTTAATTTATAATTTTTCTCATGTGTATATGTTTTGAGGCATTCATTTTCACGCATTTCAATTATTTTGTTTTTTTACATTTTTAGAACTAAGTAATTTCTTTAGATTTTTTAGTTCTTGTTTTAACTCTGTAACATGGTTTCATATTTAACATTATGTTTGCTTTTACAAATGTCCTACTTAAGATTTTTTAAATAAATATAGTTACAATAGGTCCTATTTGTGGTATTGAAATAAATAAAAAAATACGGAAAAACAGTGCCAGTTTAGGGCGTGAGGAAAAAGTGAGAATATAAAAAACTTTACTTATAAAGTTTTAGAAGGAAATCTTTTCTAGTTATGAAATATTGGACATAAGAGGGGAAGCATCCGATATTTTATAAATGTCATCTAGAATTTGAAGTTAGATTAACAAAGCATTAAATACAGAAATTAAGCCATATTCCAGCTATTAACAATCTATCTAGAATTTTAAGTTAGTTTAAAAAAGCATTAAATACAAAAATTAAGCCATATTGTAGCCATTAACAATGATATACGATATGATGAAATTGGACTTTAAATGACGATGCTACATATATATAGCAAAACAAGCTGTAATTTAGGGCGTGACAAAACCGATTTTTTTAAAGTGCGTCAAACTTAATAAATATACCTTTTATTCTAGGGCGAGACTGATGAAAATTTTTTGGGTTGTATTAGCTTCTACCTGGTTTTATGTAATATGTATGTGAAACAGAAAAAAAGGCGCTTAATTTGGAGGCGTGTTATAAAAGTGAGCAAATTAAAAGCAATACATACTAAGTTTTAGAAGGGCTTTCTTGGCACGTGAAAAAAATTTGCCATTTGGGGGAAGGATCCGAGATAGCATAAGTGGCGCCCATAGCTTGAGCTCGGATTTAAAAGTCATCAAAGGCAAAAATTAAGCCACTGTCAAGCCATGAACAACGATATGCGATATGATGAGATCGGACTTAAAAAACCATAAGTGCTGTATTTTGGGGCGTGGCAAAAAAATTTTTTTTCCTGTTTTAGAAACTTCATTGACATATCTTTCATTCCAGGGGGTGACTGGCATAACTTTTTTTTTTGTATGGAGGTCGACCCGGTCTACTGTACTGTCTACATTTTCCTCACAAGCAAATCATAAATTGCTTATTTAAAATGATTAATATATATTGAACTGATCTTATATTTTATTTAACCTTTTTGTTGAGTTTTTTTAATTAGGGCAAGGACTTTTTTTGGAAAAAATTTCTTCATCCCACCACGCGATGGGCAATTTAGTATTGATAATGAAAATATTTTTTTTAGACCATTTTGGCCAAAAAAGTTTCCGCACCAAATGCAATTTCTAAAGCTCCTCAAAAAAATTTTTTTTTTTTTAAATTTCCACACACATTATATATGGTACATTTATTGTTTATATATGCTATTTAAGTTTAAAGTGCGAGTTGATTTACATAATGGAAAAATATCTTGTGCAACTTTAATAGCTCGTTCCGCGCTGCTGAAAATTATCACTGTTTCATATATCCGCCAAATAACTCATCTATCACAACATCTATCATTTGCCATTAAAATTTAGTTTATTAGAAAAACCGCGAAATAGAGTCGCGATTTTTTTTGCGCCCTTCTTCCGTACAAATGGTAAGATCTTATTATATTCATGAAATTGTTAGAAAATACTAAAAATTTTGTAATTAAATGTTAATTTTGTATAGTAAGGAGAAAAATTGAAATTCAAAACTTTATCGCGTTTGGTGCGGAAACTTTCTTCACGATCGCGAAAAAGTAATACATAATTTCTTAATATTTTTTCACGGTCTATACGGCTATGCGATGAAGAATTTGATATTCGCAAAAATCGCAAAAAGGACTTACCCTAATACACATATTGTTTTTAATAAACTTTTAAAAAAAATTTTTTACTTTTTCGTATCATACAAAATTCCCCCCCCCCCCCCCCACCCTAAGGCTCAAGCTAGATCCGCGCCTGGACCAAATATATAGTTCGATTAGCGGTATATTTTTTAGTTTGTTTTGTATGCTATTCTAATGTCACGTACGTGGTGCAAAAACATATTTTGTCTTTGTCATTTGTATTTGGTCAGTCTTAGGTGTTTCAAAATAAAAGTTCAAAGCAAGATATTTGTAGAAAAAAAATATTGATCGAAATTAATTTTTTTTAAATTGTTATAATAAAATTTTTATAAGCTTTTAAAGGTCGTCACGTACGATATTGTCAATACTAAAATACAACTAAATGTATCAGCTAATTGTGTTGGTATTTAGTTAAAATTTCGTTCAAACTTATTTTATTGCAATCTAAATCATCTAACCCAATATTATTGGAATCGGTCCATATTTTACCATAGCTCCCATACAAATACTACTCCCGAAAATAGCTTTAAATGCCATAACTTCCTTACAAATGTTGGTATTTCCATAAAAATTGGCGACTATGACTTTTACGATTGGTACTATGCCATGACAAAATGTTGTACTGGTAGGTCCAAAATTGACCATAGGTTCATATGAGAACCCCATTCCTTTAAACGGTTACAGGCAAACAATTCTCATATAGATGAAGATGTTTAAATTATATTTGTCACAAATAAGTTTTTTATACAATTCTAAACCTCATTGCATAATTCTGTTCTGGCGACCTAAAAAATTTTTTTTTTTAAATATAATGGTGTAGGGTATCATACGGTCGGGCTCGGTCGACTATAAGTTCTTTACTGTTTGTTTTAAGTTTTTATATACACATATATAAAAAATATGTATTTCATACCTTTGAATTACTATAAGACAAAAATATGTCACGTACGGTATGTAACGAACGATATAACATTTTTTTCATTATAAAACCATCCAAAAAAAATTTTTATTAAAGGAAAAATATATAGTTCAATGTAAAAAAATGTTAAAGAAGAAAAACCTTTTACAATTCGCAGATTTTTTTAACATTCACCCCAAAATCACTTCCGTTTTATGTCACGTACGATATGCACTTATTTTGCTCGATATCTTGGAAAATAATTTGAATTTGATAATTTTTGTTTATACAAAGTGCCATCTAAATGAAGCATAATGACACAAATTTTTTTCAGTTACTACTATTTTTGCAAAATCTTTATCTCTCGGAAGGCGTACAAATGTCACGTACGATGTCATGGAAATTCCCATATGTATGTCACGGAACTGTTATATTTTAGATTTCTGTGTATCTGGAGTAGGGCAAGAACCGAAGTTTCTAAATAAGGTACAAGCATCTTGTTAATCAATACACAACACCTGACAAAATGTTGGGGGGTTCGGCGTCGTATAACTGTACCGAGTAACAGTTTTTGCGGCTTCTACCTTGGATATATGCAATCGTTTTTAACCTCAATGTTTTATTGTGTTTTCTGGTGGAGAACCAAAGAAAAAAACTCAATGTGACTGGTGGATAACCATATATAACTCACATGTTTTACTGGTGGAGTACCAAGGAAATAACTCAGACGTTTACTGGTGGAGACCAAAATACTCTGGAGAGGATTCTGGAAGCTCTCGCCTTCCTATACGAAGGTTTAGGTCGAACGAGGTTTTGTGGTCAAAGCTCCAAAAATTGTGTGTTACCCTGGCATTATAACTTAAATAGTTCGCTAAAAACTTTTAGTTTTAAGCATAGTAAAAAAAAAAAAATATTTCCCTTATCTCTCATTTGGGACCAATTCTCTGGAATTCCTTTTACTATTTCTTAATTTATATTTTTTGTAAGTATTTTAACTAGAGCAATTTAATAGGCCTGGTTCAGAGAATCATTTAACATACATACGTCAATCTGTTTAAAATGCATTTAACAGGATCAAATAAAGTATTAATAAGTCTCACGTAAAACATAAAATATCGTTTAATTTTATAGCAATCGGCTTAGTAGATTAACCTAAAAATATCGCATTAAAATAACGTAACAGTAGGTATTGGATAAAAGCAATAAAAAAAACGATAATGTTTCGAAAAAGCGTATTTTTCACGAGAAATTTATTTCTTATAAAAGTTTATGTTATACTTTAAAAAAATAATAACTTGTACATATATATGTATGTGTTTTTTTTGTACGAATTTTTATTACTGGTGCATAGCAAAATTTGTCTTGCATCTGTTTTTTTCTTATATAGAATACTTTTTATATTCAGGAGTGTTCTGGAAATCGAAAACGCAAGAATTTTAAACGTCGTTTTTAGTAAGATTTCTGTAATAAAAAATTTTATGACAAATATTTCTCTATTAAACGGAATTTTATAAATAATAATACTAATAAAATTTTGTAAAGGTCAATTTATTTAAACAATTAAAAAAATTAAATTAAAAGTGTACTAAAAACAACTTCCGAATTCTTGCGTTTTGCGTTTTCGATTTCCAGAACACTCCTAATTAACACATATGGAAAAAGACACGGTGCTTTTGAATACTTTCTTAAAAGCATTTTTTTATATGAGATTTTCTTAAATTCGCTATCTAAAAATTTATCTTTTACTTTCGTTTGTCTGAGTTCATGCGGCTCATGTCTTATTGACAAGATTGCTACTTTATAGGCGAGAGGGACGAGGGGAAAAGAAACGAGTACACAGATGCATGTACTGTCTTTACGTTTTGCTTTTTCATTCGTTGTTTAATTTTGTTATTGTTTTCAATATCAAAAAAGCACATGTCGTCAACATGACATGAATCATTTGAACGCCAATTCATGTTCAAAGAAGAAAAAGGAAGAATCTTGTCGATAACACATGAGCCGTATAAACTCAGACTTTATAATTTGAATTTTTTATTTATCATAATTTAAAAAAAAACTATAAATTTATGCTTCAATCAAGGCGAATTGAATACTAGGTGGCAGGGTTGTCATTTTAAGATTGAAGAAAGCGTCAAGTGCATTGTAAACACGGCTAAAGAGTGTACAAATAACGAAAAAATGGTAAATAGCGCCAAGTCTTGCTTTGAAAAATATTAAACAAAGGTAAAATAAATGATTTATTTTATTATTATTTCATTTAATTTAGGAGTAAACAAAAATTTCAAATAAAAGAACAAATTAGTAAAAAACAAAATGTCTTTCCCTCAACAATAAATTTCAGTGTATTCATCAAATATGAAAATAGCACGTAATTATAATAAAATAAGATAACGTTTTATAGAAAAACAATTTCATTTTTATAATATGTATGTATCTGTTTCATAATCGTCATCTCCGGGTCACAAAATGCACGGAAAGAAGTTTATTTTCTCAAGTAAACAATTTCGTTTCTTGAAACTAGAAAATGCAAAATCCAAAAATTATTTTAAGATTTTAACTTATTTTGTTGGTATTTAGTAAAATACAGAAACATTTTCTCATAATCAAAAAATACACGTTTTTGGTATATGACACAAACTACTCTCAAAATATCAGTCGGGATTCAGGAAAAAGTATTCATGTGAAACAGCAGTCAACTATGTAATAAATAGGTGGAAATTCATGAAGAAAAATAATAAAATAATGGCGATTTTCCTGGACTTTAAAAGAGCATTTGAAACAATAGATAGGAACATTCTATTAAAAAAACTATATAAATACGGAATTCAAGACAATGAATTAAAATGGTTTGAGTCATATCTAAATAATCGCAGGCAATTTACAAAGGTTAATGAAAAAATATCAAATACTATCGAAAATAATTTTGGAGTACCACAGGGCTCAATTCTAGGTGCGCTTTTATTTATTATATATATTAATGATATGGAAAAAGTTTTGGAAAAATGCGAGATTGTTTTATATGCAGACGATACACTGATTTTTACAGAAGCGGATACGGAAGAAATATGTTATGCTAATTTAACAAATGATATGGACAATATAAATAAATGGTTAAAAATGAACAAATTAAAATTAAACGAAAAAAAGACTAAAATAATGGAAATAAATATGAACACTAACTCAACGTTTAAAATAAATGATGTAACAATAGAAAAAGTATATAATATAAAATATCTGGGTTTTATAATAGACAAAGACTTAAAATTAAAAGAACATATTGAATATATATGTAAAAAAATTGGAAAAAAAATCGGGTTCTTCAAGCGTATAAGAAAAAAAATATCTGTTATAACGGCAATAAACATCTTTAATGTAATGATTAAACCGCATTTTGAATTTGGGTCAACTGTGTTGTATACATGCTGCACAGAACAGCAAATAACAAGACTGCAAAAGCTGCAGAATAAAGCTATGCGCTCAATACTTAAATATAATCGATTTACCTCAATAAAACATATGTTAGATACACTTAAATGGCTTAACATACAACAAAGATTAGAACTGAACACAATTAACTTTATTCAAAAAATGAAAATGGGAGATGCGCCTGACTATTTAATTGAACAAATAAGGTACGTTGGAGATGTTTAACCTTATAGCCTAAGGAACGCTCAAGATTTTAGATTACAAAGAGCAGATAACAACACGATGAAAAGATCTCTCTTTTATAAGGGATTAAATCTCTACAACATGATGCCTAATAATATTAAAAATGAAATAAATCCAAATGTATTTAGAAGAAAAACTGTTAATTTTATAAGAAATATTTAATTTAAACCAGAGTTTATAGATTTAAGTTGTAAACTGAACATGAAATGTTATATCAAAAAGTATTTGAAATACTACTAATAAATAAATAAATAAAAAAAAAAAAAAAAAAAAAAAAAAAATTAAAAATTTCGTAAAACAAGAAATTCAAAAGTAGCATGTTTTTGTTAAAAATAAGAAAGATATCTCTGAAATTAAGCTGCATTTATTTAATACTAGTTTCAATCAAGAAAACAATGCTAGATTTCTTTAAATTCTCAATTAAACTTGGTTTAATTCAATTTATTATACCCACACTAGGGATGCCAAACGGGAAATCCCGAAATCCCGGGATTTTTCGGGATTTTCTAAAATCAATCCCGATTGGCATCCCTAACCCACACCATGTAACCTTGTGCGCAAAGTACAGGTCGCAATTTTTGAGATAATTTGATAAAATTTGGGACACAGTTTTTTATTGGCACAAGGACCAAGCGTATCGTAGTACAACGAGGGAAGATAGAGGAAAATTTCTTCCTCTCAAATTGATTTTAATGAAATGTAAAACATAGATAGAACCGTATCTTAATGGACACAAAAGGGATGCCTTTTTTAAAAGATAGGACCTCGAGGGGAGATAGGGGCAATTTCTGCCTCTCAAACCGATTTTAATGAAATTTAAAACATAGATAGATCCATATCTACTTATATGGACACATATGTAAGCTATACAGTTTTTCCAAAATAGGACCACAAGGGGAGGTAGGGGGCGATTTCTGCCTCTCACAAACTTTCAAATCGATTTTAATGAAGTTTATAAACATAGATAAATCCATATTTATATGGACATATAAACATGATGTGTTTTTTCGTGTAGGGTATTATATGGCCGGGCTTGACCGACTATACTTTCTTACTTGTTTTTATTTGAATCGACATGTTAAGCAAGTCAATAAAAAGTTTCTTTTTCTATATTAAGTTTTCTTAAACTAATTAATGCTACACGTTTTTCTGTAAAAAAATGCAGGCTTTTCTTCGTATTTTGTAAAATATTAATGGCCGAGTTCACGAATTTATTTAAATATCAATTTATGTTTAAAATTCGTTTTTCATGTCAAATAAAAATAAAATTATATGAAAAACTTAATTTTAATATGAATTGATACATATTTTAATAGAATTGGTGAAATTGTCCACAAGTAACGAACACTTAAATTGAAGTAACTGGAGAATTACGTTCTGTTCTAAATGTTAGTTTACACTGTTTTACTTTGTATTAGTACATGTCAAAAACTCAAGTAATATGTAAAGCTGGGATCACACGATTGCCGCAAGTGCGCCAATATGGGACAATTTTGATTGTGCTTTATTGACGCACAATAAAGAAATTGCACCAATCAAATATTCTGAAATCACACGATTGCCCTGTTTTATACAAATTAAATTGCCGCTAGTTGGTACAAAGCGAAATGGGTACAATAATTACCGCAGCACAGTCACACGATTGTTCTTACTTGACAACTATGAAAACAGCTCTTGTGGTACCTTTTATACAATTTTTTGTTGAATAGTTTTATTTGAAATATTTTAAGAAAAATGTATGAAATTCCAAAAATGAACAGTCTGTTCAACAATTTCGAATGTTAACGTAATAGAAAATTTGTATGAAATAATAAAATTTAAATAATATTATTTAAATATCGGTAACTAAATTCTGCAACTTTATTAAATTAACTACCGATATCGATTAGTAGTAAAGAAAAATCTCGGATACTTTAACAAATTTTTTATTCTCGTTTTCAAGTTAACAAACATTTTCTTTAAGAAATATCAACGACAAATATCTGTAAAATAAATAATAATTAGTTTTATTTATTAAAATGCATAATAAATAAATACATATTTATCTTCATTACTTGCTAAAGGAAACACAAAAACGTAAAATTTATCAAAAAAAAGCCAAAAATTGGCGCGTATTGTGTTGTTTGATTGCCGCACAAGAAGACAATAAATATTGGTGCATTTTTGTTATTTTTATTGACGCGCGGTTGCATAGCAAACAGTCACACGATTGCCGCACCAGGGTTGCATTTGATTGGTAAAAGTAAGCACAATATTGTCCTCGATTGGTACATGAGCCAATTGGTTGTGCAGTCACACGATTGGTGTATTTAAAAGTGTGAAAATTGGTGTATTGCGGCAATCGTGTGATCCCAGCTTAAAAGACTGATAGTGTGATGAAATGACAAGTATTATGAAAAAAAGTTTGACATCCCGTACGACTTCATCGTTTTTTGAAAATTTTCTAAACAACAATACTTTTCAATGTATCAGGGTTGCATTTTATTTCATATGTGAGTGAGTAATAGGCAATAACGAATTGGCTGAGCTCAAAAAAAGTCGATATCAATCTTAAGGTACAACTATAATAGGCTTAAGTTGGCTTAAGCAATTGTGCGAATACATGTGATTCATATGTGTCGAACCATATTAAACTTAAGAAAACTTTTTGGTTAATTTTATGAAACTGGCATGGAATAAAATATTTTTGATTTTATTTTTGTTTTTTTAAATTCTTTTTTTAATTTTTTTGTTAATTTTTGACAGTAGTTTAGGACTTTAGGTTTAAAAAAATTTATTAAGCCAAATATTCTTTTAATTTCGGCATTTGCGTAAGAAAACGAAATATACGAATAATAAAGTTAGCTAGTTCTTGAAAAGGATTTCCACCAAAAGAATTTTTTAAATTGTGGACTTCAATACAAAATTCATCAGCTATTTCCTGATTTTAAAATTTTTGTTATGTTAGATTCTTCAAAGAAATTTCTATATTATTTTTTATCGACGAATAATCATCAATGAAATTTTGTATGAAATCAATAATATCTGCTTGGTTTTTTTTAAATATTATCCACACTAAAAACTATATTTTTTGCAACAATTTAAAATTTGAAGGTAACCTCTTAGTTCGAGTACAAAATATTTTGTTGTTAAAAAGCATTTAAATTGCAAAAACACATTGTTGTTACAAAAAATACTAAAAGCTCCGCAAAAAAATGGAAAAAGCGCCAAAACAGCAACACTGCTAGGTGGCACAATCGGCACAACCAAAATATATTAATATTTATTCCATCCTGGGTATAACAATACAACAATTAAAAATCAGCATGCAATTCGCCTGGCACAACTTTACCAATCTGTCAAAAATGAGTCAAACTAAAGGGTCAAAAAAATCACGAAATTTTACGTTTGTACAAATGTTTTTGTTGTTTATTGGATTGTTTGCAAAAATGCTTAAAGTGTGAGGCCCGGGCCTAGGGCGGCATAATTTAAAGGGCGCCAAAATTTAAATTACGATTTTAACCCTTAAATGTTCGAATTTCGAAAAAGAACCAAATCCATATTCGTATTTTTTTGATAAGTTTCGAATGTGGCATAAACTTTGTTTCTATGTTTATTGGTTCAAAAAATAGATGGGGTGTCAAAAAAGTACCAACATTCAGGTTTTACCCGTTTACTCCCCAAACGTGCCGCATTTTAAAAAAGTACCAGACACATGTCCGCTTATTTTTCTAAAGAACAACGATAAGTTTTACATTTTTTGTATCTCTTTTAGTTTTGGAGATATAAGGTTACCGAAATTTCCCGTTTTTACTCTTAAGTTTCGAATATAGGTTAATAAAAATTTAACATTTTTAAAAATTATTAATATTAAATTAAATACGTGTTCTATACACAAAATCTGTAAAATATTTTGGCGATAATTACAATTATGAGGTCAAATTTTTAAATAAAATAGCGGATTTTGTGATAATGCGGATTCAAAACTTGGTTTTTTGTAAAGTTTAGCAGCTTGGCGTTTTGTATTATAAAACTTTTACTCCGTAGAATTTCCACTCTCCCAAAAAACGTTATCTATATGAAGTTTATTTCCAAAAACGTGTTAATCGGTCCATTATCTAAAAATTTGTTATAAAGGCGCCCGTACACGACATGTATTTGTTATCTGACATGTCAAATTTTCAAGTCACATGTAATTGTTTATGTCTGTCAAAATTGCTGTTTTACATAAGGTTTATAATATTCGGTCACAAACGTACATGTAATTTGCTTCTGACATTGTCTGTTTTTTTTCGCATTGTTATTGCAGAAACCATAGTAGTTCTCGGTTTCAAAATAGCTTGCTGCCGCCACGAAAATATTTATTTGCGCCGTAAAATAATTTAGCCATCTTAACATTTTTTTCTTTTATTTTAAAGATACCAATTTAGAATTTTATAATGAAACGGTTTTTATGTATATATTTACATAAATTCTATTCAATGGTAAGATGAGCATACATATCTTGGTATTGTAAAATATTAACTTCAGCCGGCTAATGATTCCGTCAATAGTTGACGCCGCTGCCAGTTTCTTCCCGGCATAGATTTCTGATGTCAGATGGTTTGTCAGAAGAAAATAGAGCACGCTCTAATTGAAATTTTGTCAGATGACTTTGCGTCTGACTTTTACAGAAGCAAAGTTAAAAAGGTAACACACGACATGTATGTGTTTTGCAGTGGGAAATTTGACATGTCAGATGACAAAAACATGTCGTCTATACCTTAAGAAGAAGGTAAAATAACTCAATGGGTATGCCATTCATTTTTATACCCTCCACCACAATTAGTTGTGAAGAGGGTATATTAAGTTTGTCATTCCGTGTGAAACTTTTTTATTATTCATCTCAGACCCCATAAAGTACATATATTCTGGGTCCTTGAGTAATTCTAAGTCGATTTAGCCATGTCCGTCTGTCTGTCCGTCTGTCCGTCTGTTGAAAACACGCTCGCTTTCGAACAACTCAAAAGAAAGTAACAAACTTGGTGCCAAATTGCTTGTAGTTATCCTAAGGAGTTTGGGATTGAAATCCAGCAAAATCGGTTCAGTAGGACCAGAGCTATGAATCAAAATGTGGACCCACCACCTAAAAAAATTTATAATTTTGTTACAAAAAATAACATAAATGCTGGAACAAGGCACGGAATGAGATAAGATTTTGCAAAAATTTGTTTTATTTGACTGGAAATCACGCCGTTAAATTTCGTGATGATCCCTCCATAATTTACCCTAAGCCCCATATAAACAATACTCCCGGAAAACAGTTAAGTACGCATAAAACCGTAAAAAATAACGCTAGCGTAACAAGATTTGGTACGTGACAGTTTTATAGAACTACAAATGACACTGTGAAATTTCGCGATGATCGGTCCATAATTTACCCTAGGCCTCATATAAACCCTACTCCCAGAAAACAGTTTAGTACGCCTAAAACCGTAAAAAATAATGCAATCATAACAAATTTTGGCTCGTCACAGTTTTATAGGACTACAAATGATACTGTGAAATTTCTTGAAAATCGGTACATAATTTACCCTAGACCCCATAGAAACCCTACTCCCGGAAAAGAGTTTAGTACACCTAAAACCATAATTAATAATGCTATCATAACAGAAATTGGTACGTCACAGTTTTAACGGACTAGAAATGACGCTGTAAAATTTCGTGATGATCGGTCCATAATTTACCCTAGGCCCCATATAAACCCTACTACCGGAAAACAGTTTAGTCGCCTAAAACCATAATTAATAACAAATCGTCCGAGTTTAAGATAATAATAACATCATACAGATATTACTCCTGTAACATTCGAACTGTCGGTGGAGGGTATCAAAGATTCGGGACAGCCGAATATAGCACTCTAACTTGTTATTTAAAGCTTTAATCAAGTGGATCAAAATAACATATTGAATGTATTTTTTTGTGCTCACTGGCTATAAAAATCCAAAATTATAACAATTTTTTGTTTGTTCTACAATCTTAGAGGCAATAAAATTTTGATTCACAATTCATGGAGACGTAATTATAAGTCGTTATATATATAATTTACTGCCTGTTTATCGATTTCGAACGTCGAGGTTCGCATAGAAAATTGTATTTAAAACAAAAACAAATTTCTAAAATTTGCGGCATATTTAAGAGTGCCTAGGGCGGAAGCATGCCTAAATTCGCCACTGCATAAGTCATATATCGATTCGGTGTACAGTGTTATTTAATAAAAGACCTATTTTTAATATTATTACTTTTAATTATTTAAAAGCTTAAGCTTAAGGTCTTTTTATTATTAAAATTATATTTATTTGTTTCAATATTTCGCTAACCTTTGGTTAGCATCGTCAGGAAATAAAATTTACAAATTTTAATAATAACAAAAAACGATAACAAAATTATAAAAAATTTTTGTCATAAATTAAATTCAAAAACCTATTTGTCATAAAAAATTTTTTCAAAAACCATAATATCAAAACAAAAATTTAACTAAAGTACGCCTGTATTTATAAAAAAAATTTAAATTTAATAAAGGTTTACAAAACAAATTTTGTATGAAAATTCCCCTTATAAACGTTTGTTAAATTTAATAATCGTTTATAAATATGGGGGTAACAATTCATATAAACTGAAAAAATTTCCTATCTATAAACCTACCCAGCAAAAACTTTACTTACAATCCTACTTTTAATGACTTCAAGAATTCATTACTTTGTAGCTTTATTCGCCACTTTTTGGATTATTAGTTATATATTAAATAATAACTTTATTATTATATCTTAAATATACAGAAAAATTTAAATTTTCATTATGACAATAAAAATGTCATTATAGTCATTATAGTAAAAAAACATAGTTTTTTAATACAAAAACTACACTGCCCCGGTAGACTAGCTGGTAGAGAGCTAGTCTATCAGCACCGAGGTTGCGCGATCGAATCTCGCCAGAGACAGAAAAAAAAATAAAAAATAAAATAAAGTTAAATAAAATAAGAAAAAATAAAAAAAAAAAATAATAATTAAAAAAAAAAATTAAAAAAAATAAAAAAATTTTACTTTATTGACTTTGTGTAACTATATATTTTTATAAAAATTTTAAGTACAAAAAAACCTATTATTTTTTGGATTATAATAGGCTAAATTATAAAGGATTACTTTTGGGACATCTCAAACAAAAATAAGTACTTTTTCTAGTAGAAAAGTAAGTAGTTGGCTCGTCAAATTCTCATTATTTTTCTGCTTATTTTGTAAGCAAAGTTTTTGCTGGGTAATTCAAAAATCATATTTACAATAATAAAAAAATATTTTTGCTAATGAAAATTCCTATAAAATAAAAAATTTTTTAAACTAAACTTATTTTTATCTTATCTTACATACATAAATAATTAAACTTATTTTCATTCTTACAAACTAATATGTACATCTTGGCCTAAGGACAAGAAGGTCCTAGTTTTTATGTAATTTAGTAACAAATTTAACCTCTTGTTCCAAGGCTGCGATAGGTACTAGAGGTCTTCAAGAATAAATAAAAACCAATTTCAACACACTAATTTGTTTTTTAACTACAATGTGTCGAGCACCCAATAATAAAGAAACAAATGAAATAATAACCAAAGACAAAACGAATAAAAACTCATTCAATTCAGTCAACTCAAGTCAAATGAGTGAAATATTCATATTAGTTGAATGTAAAATTTCTGTATTCAAATAAATGTATGGACATTCAATAATTCAAAAATTATTCGAATATTTTTTGTAAACTTGCTCTCTCTAACGGGTCATTCCACTGTTTTGTTATTTATGAATGGCTCTCAAATTCATTTACAGTAAACAAGTATTTTATTCAATTCATTCTCTCTTATTTTTGTATATGGTTTACTATTTTCTTATATTTTTGAATGTTTAATATTTGAGTAAATGTTGTGCACTTTGAATAAAGGCAAACAAGTGAATTATTCAAAGCAGACCTCTAATAGGTACCTATATTTACATTATTATAACTAATCTTCTATCCCTTAATAACTAAATTCCTATAATTATTCGCTATATGTTCTGTGTCTGCTTTAAAATTTATTCTCTGTGCCGTTGGTGTATTAATTATGTGTAACATTTCCAATATTATCTGCGTTTGTAGTTAGTTTCAGTGTTTAAAACCGATACTTCTTCAAAATTTGGATAGATATTAGATCTTTTTAGAATGAATGTCCCTATATTTTTGATCGGATTTATGTCCCGCAATTCTAGTCCTTAATTTGTTCTCCGTTGTACCTATGTAAACCTGGTTGCATCTTTCATTATTATTTCCCTTGCAAGCAATTGTGTAAACAATGTTTGACATATTTCATTTACTAGGTCTATCTTTTGTCTTGCTAAATAAACTGTTCAATGTGTTATAAGCTTTGTATGCTACCTTATATTTTTCAGTGTCAAAGATTCCTGAATCTTTTATTCTTTCTTAAACATTGGCTATGTATGATAATGATTTATATATCATTGGATCTATTGTACTGGTAATTCTTGTATTCCCATTACTCCTTTCTTTATATTGATTAATTAATCCATAACTTAAGCTATTTGGAAAATTGTTCTTCCTTAATATATTTCTAATTTTAATAATGTTTTTCCTGTGGCATATGACAATCTCCTTCATCAAATTTCGTCCCTACTATCTCCCTGTTAAAAAGGTTTTAGAAAAGGTCGTTCATCAGTAACTAATCTCATGCAGCTGACTACTATAGTAATTGGTGGATTTATTAAAAGGAAATTTACAGATTGTATTTACACGGATTTTAGTAAAGCTTTTGATAAAGTAAATCATAAGTTACTTCGGATAAAGCTTCATGCTATGGGACTTACACACGGGAGTTTAAATTGGATTAAATCATATTTAACAAACCAAAAACTAAATGTTGTTTTTAATAAAACAGTCAAATCCCGATAATTCGTGCCCCGATAAATCGTAATTCCCAATAATTCGTAATAAACTGTCGGTCCCTTGATAAAATCTCGTTAATTCGTAAAATTTCCATACATTTTGGTCCCCTCGCTAATTCGTAATTTTTTTTTTTCAAATAAAATCTTCTTAACCTCTTAAAAATCGCAATTGTTTGCTAACTACCACTTATAATTCGTAATAAAAACAACAGAAACATGGAAAGAATGATTTTTTTGTTTACCGTTTTTGTATTTGCGTGGGTTTTTACTTTTGCTTGCGTGCGTGTTTATTTTCTTAAGATCAGTTTGTTACATGAATAATTTTTTTATATTTTATTTTTAACAATTGTCTTTTATGTTTTTTTTTTATCGTTTTAGTAAATAAATTGAAAAACCCCGTTAATTCGTATTTATTTTATTTTAACCCCGTTAAATCGAAACCCCGCTTAATCGAAAACCCTATAATTCGTAAGAAATGGCCGGTCCCTTGCGATTACGAATTATCGGGATTCTACTGTTCTACATCAAAAAACATTATTGTTAGTTCTGGAGTGCCCCAAGGTAACCACATTGGTCCAATTTCATTTTCCTTATTCATCAATGTCTTGCTGTGCGTAATTAAATCTTGTAACGTCTTAATGTATACCGATGATGTGAAGATATTTCATAGCTATGACAATAACATTGAAAAAATGGCTGCAACATGATTTGGATGAACTCTTTCAATGGTGCGTGCTTAATTTAATGAAACTCAATTTAAAAAATGTAAACATATGCGTTTTTCAGGAAATGATAACGCTTTATTGAACTCTTCATTGGGTGGACTTGAATTGGTTACGGAATTTCAGATCTTGGAATACTTTTGGATCATAAATTAAATCTCAAGAAACATATATATATATATATATGATGGTAAATAAAGCTCGTTGTGTGTTGGCTTTTTTAAAACGATGGGCTAAGGGATTGACTGCATCAATCATTACTAATCTTTAGTCAGACCAATCTTAGAATATGGATATGTTATTTGGGATCCGGATGCGGACTATTTCAAAAACATTATAGAATCTAAATCTTTTGTTATTTTTTACATAATGCAATTTTTTTATAATGGGTCTGTAAGGATTTAAAGACCTTAAATAAATAAATAAAAAAATTAAGAAGGTACAATAAGTCCTTTAATTATGTTTAAAAATTTGTCATAAAATATTTTTCTTGTATTTTCCAAACACACGTGTAAAGAGCAGCCCACAAGGCACCAGGACTAGTCCAAAAGTAACCCAAACGTATGGAAAAAACATGGTCTATTTAACATTACGATGTCCTAAGGCAGGACCATATAACCCACCTTTGGACAACTAAGGTGTAGTTTTAAAACCACTCCATGGTATACTCAAGAGGATTAGTTTTGAAGTCGTTTAAAAACGAAAGCATGTCGTTAAAAAACGAAGACATGTCGTCTCACTACAAACCTTTTTTAACAATGACAAGGTCCATGCTTGCATTACATCGGACAAGTCCATGGAGTAGTCCATTTTATCAAAATGGATCAGGTGGTCCAATTTTATTTGCAGGGTTATATCATTTTTACATATGACGAATATTTTTTTTTGTTAGGACCAGCACTTAGGGGATGACCCCTACTAATGCATTGCTTGGGTTGGGTTGGAACTAGGAAAATAGGTTGTGGGAAGGAGGATAGAGGGAAGAGTGTTTGTGAACATTCGATTTGAACATAATCATGTTGAAAGTGAGAGGAAAGACTTCTGCAGGAAGGTTAATCCACATACGAACAGTCCGGGAAAAAAACGAATTCTCCCTGAAAAGCGTTGTACGATTCACCTGCCAATCGACCACATAAGGATGGGCTCTTGAGGATAAACGTGTATTACGAACAAACGTACGGGTTTCGGGAACCAGATCCCTAATTTCGTCAGAAAACATCCCATTGTAGTAATGATAAAACAGGCGAATATAACCCACATTGCGACGGTGCTCAAGGGAGTCAATAGAATTGGATACCCTACTGTCACCAATGAGAACCTTTGCTCTCTACAGCACGCGGTCGAGAAGCTCCAAAATATACTTTGAAGCACCGACTCACACATGAGAATTGTATTCCATACGCGGTCGGATATAGGTGGTATAAATAGTAACGAGATCAGATGAAGTGAAGTATATCTTACACCGTCTCAGAAAACCGAGGCAATTGAATGCTTCTTTCGACACCTCGAATATATGTTCTGTCCATCGGACATCACATTATATTCTCATGCCCAGAACATCAAGAGATTCTGATTCCTCAATTATTATACCACCCATATATACAGATGAGGCACCTTGATTTATCGCGCGTTTATGCGTCAGCACGCAACATTAAGTTTTTCGGGCATTAAAATCGACACTATTTGCATGACCCCATACCGAGACTATGTCAAGGTCTCGGCCAAGCGTATCATTCATATTTTGTCTCATAGCACCGACATCGGATACGCTTGGTCTGCATTCGAATGAGTACGAATGGCAAAGGTTGCATCTGCAAAAGAGTAGATAGGGTTGGTGCAATCTCTGAGAAAACTCGATATAAATCGAGAGAAATTATCGCCGACACCAAATGCAGCAAGTTTTGACAAGAATCCACCATGCCAGACTCTATCAAACGCCTTGGAAATATCTAAAGCAATTACATTTTTTTTCGCCAAAATGGTGAATGGAACGACACCATTTTTCCGATAACAGAGCTAGTAAGTCCCCAGTAGAGCAACCTCTACGAAATCCACACTGGCGGTATGGATACCATACTCTCCATAACTTTGGAAAGTGCTGAACAAATTGCAATTTGGCGGTAATTTTCAGGGTTATTAGCCATTCCTTGGATTTGGCGTTACGTTAGCAACTTTCCAGCAGACTGGAAATTCCGCGGCACGGTATAGTACTGAGAAGATTTGCTAAGAGACGAGCTAGCGTTGAAGAGCACTGCTTCAAGACCAGTGCAAGTATACCATCCGCCCTAGGAGACTTGTTTATGTCGAGATCCGCAAGAACCCTTTTAACAGCTCGAGCCCGAAAAAATATACTAGGCATAGTTACAGATACTTTTTCGAGTTCGAGTAGCTGGTAGGTGAGAATTATTAGCAAATAATTTGGCAAAACAATTAGCCTTATCAACCGGGTCCGTCAATGATCGGCCATCCTTTAAAAGAGTTGGTATTGAAGAACTAGCATTGACCCTTACTCTTTTAACGAATGACCAGAAGCTTTTACTACCTCGGGGAGCAGCAAGAACTTCAGTACGAAGACGTTGCTCGTGAAGAGTTTTTTCCCGTCTAAGTACTTTGGCACACGAAGACCTTGCCATTTTGCGTAGCAATTCAGTATCAACGTTTTTATTTTTACGCCAACTTTTGAATGCTTCCTCTCTGGATCTGACCGCTGATTTGCACGACTGATTAAATCAAGACTTGGATCGAGGTTTATTCGAGGCTTTTTTAACTGGAATGAAGACTATTATTATAATGAAGAACATTTTTACATTTTCAACCATTTTCGCCAGGGCATTGACGTCATTGTCCAGGAAAAAGAGTTTCTAATTGAAATGCCGAAAAAAGTCATTGAGCTCAGCCCAACGTGCTTTTCTGTTTCGTAGCCCGTCGTGAAACGTTCCGAAGTTCGGAGAACGGAAAAGATGCGGAAATAGTGCAATGATTCGAGTTGCCGAGAGGTGCTAGAACCTCAACTTCGTACTTTTGAGGGTACGAAGAGAGGAAGAGGTCAAGGGCATTGTGTTGGTGCCCATCAACACATGGAACATGTGTTGGTTCATTCACCAGTTGCACGAGGTGGTAGTGCACAGCAAAAAGCTCAACATATTGGCCTTCATAAGCTGTACAGCCCGAGTGATAAAGCCAAGAAGAATTGTGCACATTAAAATCACCAGCAACAACGATTTCACTGTCGGGACGATTCTCAAGAATCTTCGCTTTTGAGTCAGAAAGAGAGTCGAAGCCCTATAAGGTAATATCCCTTACCGCATTTGGACTTATGTAAAGAAATCCGAAATGCAAATCGTGTGTATCGATTTTGAATTAAACCCAAAGACAGTTAAATTCCTCATTACATATGCCCATTGATTGCTGGCATTGATACACAACTTCATTGCGTATGTATGTATATAGCAAGACCCCGATGAAGATTAAAGAGGGATAGCAGGTGATACTTTAATCTAAAAATCAAGTGTATCGGAATTTTCAGATATCTGAGTTTCACATAAAGCGAAAACATCCGGCCGGTGGAGACAAACGTGAGCATAAACAGAGAAAAAATTCGTTTTCAGCCCACGTATATTGCAAAAGTCGATTCTAAACCGACTTCTCATCACAACTTACAAAAATTCAAATCAAACGCAAGGTACCGATATCTACTATGTTAAAAGTCGTTAAATATATATTTGTTGGTATGTATGTATTATTAAATTTTACACTTACTTAATAAATGCATTATTTCTGTTAAGTTCACATTCAAAATTGTAATCCTTCTGAGGTTTTGATACATATTCTAGAACTAAAGCTAGATTTATCCATTGTTTATGAATAATTTTTCGTTTGGACAATTTTTTTTATATGTACATTAGTCTGTCCCAAAAACAATTTTTTTTTGGGTTTTCACGAGTTCTCAAGTATACATTATTCAATTATTTGGAATAAATTGATCTTTCAAACTGCGTTGTAAGTTTGTTTCATTTTCATTAAAATTTTAAAAGTTATAAAGCGATCATTAAATTATTTTTATGAAGAAAGGAGTTTTACCACATGAAATTAATTAAAATTTATTGATAATTTTTCATTCTTGACTGAAGCTGGGCTCGAACCCAGGCGTTTTTACGGACAGGTTACCCTTACATGTTTCGATTGTAACCACTCAATCTCCTCAGAGGGGTTTGCCGTTTAACACCCGCAGCCGTCGACGACTGCTGACGTCAATAGTCAAACATCAATCCTTAAACCAAATTGTATTTAACCTTTGGTAGATCGAAATCTGCTTTGAATGATTATCTATTTTAATTTATTTTACATGTTTTTCCTTACTTCCGTTTTTTCGTACTTTTGTCAAGAATTCTTCTTGAAGTCCAAAGTACATATTTTGTTTTTGTTTTTCATTTTTTTGTCTTACTTTTTCTCGTTGACCTTTTTCAGCACAACTTGAAGGACAAATGCAAACAAATTATTTTTATGAAGAAAGGAATTTTACAATATGAAATTAATTAAAATTTTTTGATAATATGTATTTCATTATTGACTGAAGCTGGGCTCGAACCCATTTTAATTAATTTCATGTTGTAAAATTCCTTTCTTCATAAAAATAATTAAATGAAAATTAAATTTGATGAACTTTAGCCTAATTAAAAATATTAAAAATTTGGATTAAAACCCATAAATAGTTGGACAAAATATCCACAATACTAATTATAGTTATAAAGCGATATTTACAAAATTTTTGGAAAAATTACGAAAAATTTTAATGTAAGGTGCATAAATTAGCAAATGCATTGCAAAAACTTATAGTCTTTGTACACCAAAATAAAGCTTTGCCATTTTTCTTTTAAATTATTTCCTTAAAAGTGAAGAAAATTGTGGTTTTCGAAAAAGATATGAAGAAAACTTAAAAAAAGGCCGGCAGACCCGGTTTTGGCAAAAATTCGACTTGAGCGACCTCTAAACCTCTTTCGAAAAATCTGAAAAAATCGCAAAAATACTTTACCCTATAAACTTTTAAATTATGCTTGAGCACCAAAAATTTTTTTTTGGGAGACTCTAATGTACACGTGTAGTTTGAGTTCTCTCTTGTTGAGAGAGAAAAATAATTTTGACTGGAACATTTTCAGCTTGAATTGGTTTAATTTAAAAATTTCAGCCAAAGTTGAACTGAGCCGATCATATTAGAGAAAACTTGCGGAAAAAGTTTTTTTATGTTTTGTTTTGGCACAATTTTTAATTCAAACAAATTGAAAAATATTTTAAATGGACTTAAACGAATAAATGGTTACAATTAATTGAAACAATTGTGGGCAATAGGGCAAAAAGGAAATAATATTATCAATAACAAATACATTTATCTTGTATAATGGATGGGCGCTTTAATTCCAATTTGGGTAAATCTTCAAATGACCATGATTAAGCGAGCAACATCTTCAAATTTATTAATTTATTTTCAAAAGAACTTCAATTGTTAATTTTTTAACATAAACCTTACCATTCAACATATGCAATTTTTTAATTGCGATACATACATATATAAATTTCTTCTAAGACATTTTGATTGTCACAATGATTTACAGCATATACACGCGAGCTAAATTTTCAAAACCCTTTGGCAGATTTACTCTACTACACCATTTTTCATTTAAAATGAGAAAACTTTAGATGAAGTTGAGGAAATTCCAAATAAAATTGAGAATTTCAATTTGAAATTGAGAAAATTCCAATTGATATTGAGAATTTGAATTTGAAATTGAGAAAATTCCAATCAAAAATGAGAAATTCAGTTTGATATTGAGAAAATTCCAAATGAAATTGCGAATTTCAATTTGAAATTGCGAAAATTCCAAATGAAATTGGAAAAGTTTAATTTGAAATTGAGAAAATTCAAATGAAATTGAGAAAATTTTAAATGAAATTGGGAAATTTTAATTTTTCATTGATAAAATGGAATTATATATATAATTTTTATTATATTCATTTAACAAACATACATAACTAACATTAGGATCGAACAAAATTAAAATAAATACAAATACAAGAGCCATACAACATTCTACAACGTTTTACCAATCTGTACCCATGTTCTGTAACTTAATTGAGAACTTCTCGCGTCGAAGAGATGTGAAACAAAATATTCCATTGTTTCTCGAAAAGTGAGAAAAAAGTGTGTCTGTAACTCACGTCAAAACTATCAAAAGAGATTACGTCGTCACGTTATAAATGTCATAAAATTGCACTCGAAGCCGATGTGACATTGCAGACGTTGAGAATGCCAGTAATACCATGTTTCCACGGTACGTGCTTAGCTCTCTATTCATGCTTCACATCCCAATCATGAACGAAGCAACTGCTTCGCCATACAAAATTTTTAAAGCGAAGCAAGTAGATTCATATTGAATTCATATTGAATCTACTTGCGAAGCACGAAAAATTACTCTCTTCTCTAATTTTTATCGCAAGGTTATCTGAACTAGCTGTACAAATCGATTGTTTCAGAGTTGTCAACTCGGTGCGTCTCGCACCATTTTGGTGCTTTTTAAATTTTGTTCTGCTATAACAATAATGATGAAAATATTAACTTTATTAATTTGGAATAATTAAACTAAATTTTTGATCACCTTTTCAAAAGTTTTAAACAGAATTTATTAAATCAATTTACGAAAATATATCATCTTGTACAAATGAATGCAAACATAAATACTATCCCTTATATTCATTAAAAAACGAATTTTTTATGAAAATTTGTTTAATAAACCTGTCATAAACCCAAACTATTTTATATTAATATGGAGGTATGTATTTATGTAGAAATTTGTTTAATTTTTTTATAAAGTTTTTGGTTTTTCTTTTTTAACTATGTAAAAGGCTGTTTTAATGTTATATTTTTTATATGAAAATATTAAACTTCTTAAAAAATATTATATTTTTAAAAATATTTTAATAACACGATAAATACTGAACTGTTGCTAATTTAGAATCCTTACTAGAAATTTAGTGTTGAATTCTTTATAAAAAAAATTAGATATATTTTATGCAATTAAAAAAAATGTACCTAGTATATACATACATATGAATGCCGAGTCGAATTCAACAAGGTAAACTCGTCGCTACAACAATTACAACTCCAATAAAAACAACTGAAGTATACATACTTCTTTTGTAATCAATTTAAATAAAATGAGTTTTTTCTCAAAAAAATTTAACTTCGACAATTAAATGTAATTAAAACAAAAAAATTAAAAAAGAACATTTTTTGACAAATTGGGACTTACAACTGACAGGCAGTTGCTCTAAAGAGTTTACCTGGTTGAATTTGCCTTAAATGAATGCAAACAAATTTGTGTAGTTTTTTATGTTTGATAAGTTTTATTTTTTTTTTTAAAAACTCTGAACTGGAAAGACTTTTTTATTGTTATACAGTAGAATCGCAAAAAAGTAAACCGAAATATTCCAAGGGTTGTTTACTCTTTCGAAACATTAAATATTCTAAGGGCCATTATTATAACTTCGCGTTAGCTGTTATCCGACAGTTAACAGACGCTTTTTGACAGATAACACATTATTATCTGTCAATTTAATTTTAACTTTAGCTAACTTCAAGTTGTAATAATGGACCTAAGCGGTATTTAATTGTAAAAAAATGCAATAAAACAAATTTTTCGAAAATAACACACTCAATTTATTTAAATTACTTATTTTTAATAAATTAACTTAGATTTAATTTGCACCGGCTGGTTTAAAGAGCACAACTCCTCTTAAACTACAATTTACGATGCTACTGTATTTTTAATATAAACATGTTATGCAAAATTAATTCAATATTTTAAATAAAAAAAAAAAAATTCTAAACTTGCTGCGTTTTTTCTCCATTTTGGTGGGGTTTTGAAAATGCAAAGTTGACAATACTGATTTGTTTATTAAAGACAACTGCCAAATCGAAGCAAGTAGATACGTCGTGTAAACACCATGATTCATTAACATGATTCAGAGAGCGAAGCAGGTGATTCAAATCGTCGTGGAAACATGGCATAACACATATCGTTAACGGCGAAAAAAATCAACTTAACTTGAACATTTTTTAACGACGGCGGCAAAAATACAACCGTCGGCTACAACAAATAAATTAAAGTGCGACTTTAATGTTGGTTGTTAGCAAACGAGCTTTGAGAACATTCCTAAGCCGTGTGTCCACTAGCAAGTTACTTGCGGAAGAACTTCTGCAAGTTCTTCCCGGAGTGTTTTCACTTAAAGCAAAACTTGCGGAAGTTAACTTCCAGAAGTAGTTTTTAGATCTTTTTACAACGAACTTGCGCAAGAAATTGCAGGAGTGTTTACACATAATAATGTGAAAACAACTTCCAGTAGTTTGTTTTTTAAATATGACAGTGTGAAAATGTCTTGTGGCCAAATAAGATTGGCAGCTGCAATTGCAGCATATATAATTAAAAAGAAAAAGCAAGTTAAAAAAAAAGAAAAGAAGTGTTTGGGTGAGAAAAATTGTTAAGGCCATTTGCGCTCTGCATAACTGTCAACTAAGTCGTAATTCTCAATATGCGTTATCTATAACATTAGATTCTTCTGTCTGCAATGATCAAGGAGAGCGCTCTAGAGAAGAGATACCAGAATGGAACATGTTACCACTGGAACCACATACTTCACGCAGTCAAGCACAAGAACCGAAAAGTGTTCGTGAAGAATTTGCTGACTATTTTATTTCACCAGAAGGAGAAGTCGAGTGGCAATATAGGCATATATAATAAGTACATACTAATGTAGAAGTGAATATAAAATACAATGAAATATACATATGTATGTATTACTTAGTATATAAAAATTTAAACAAAAAAAAAAAAAAAAAAAAAAAAAAAAAAATGGTTTATCGATTATCTTTGGTCGAACAATCGATTTTTTTTTTCTTGAAGTTTTGACAATATTTTCAAGAAGTTTTGACAACAAACAAAACATTATACACCTGGAATAGACTGTTCACAGGCAAAATTGCGTTAAACTACAATCTACAACACTACGACATCCTGTAAATTGGAAAAATGTGTATTTTGCTGTACTTACCAAATTATCCTCAGTTTCTTTGGGTACATAAGTTGACATCATGTATTTCAAGGCATTATAAAATTCCCACTTGCTTTCATATACATCTTTAGTGCCTTGGCCGCTTTTTTGTCCTTTCCTTTCTTATTTCTTGACCAAACTGCGTTCGGCGGTTGTGCAATTTCCTTTTAACCTCTTCTTCAGGCACGTCTATGTCATTGGATACTTCTTGTTCTTCAATTAAAACAAGTATTTTTTCAGTACTCCAAACGAATTTACTCCCATCCATTATCATAAACTTCTGCAAGTTTTCAAAACACTTGTAGTGGCGGGAAGTCGTGCAAGTTACTTCCAGCAAATAACAAACAGGTGTTTACACATAACTTCTGAAAGCAACTTTTGAAAGTTTGCAACTTCTGGAAGTCGACTTCTACCACGTGTTTACACGACAAAAACTTCTGGAAGTTACTTGTGCAAGTAACTTCCGGAAGAAAACTTGCTAGTGGACACACGGCTCTATATTTTATAAAAATGCTAAAAGAAAAACAATTTAACAATAAAAAAATGTGCCAAGGACAAAATATTATTATTATTATATTTTGTATTTTGCATTTTTAATTGTTTTTTAGTGTTAAAATTTTTTTTCGACCCATTTTTATTCGTGAGTTTATTTGACACCTCCAAGCGGGAACTTTTCTCGCAAATATGTTACAGACACACTTTTTTTGTAAATTTGAGAGTAATTTCCTTACGTGACAGCTAGTACTCGCCAAAAAAAGTTTCAGGCACAGTTTAGTGAGAAAAACAGATGTTTGTTTCAATATATGGCGTTTTTGTTTCATTCCACACATTTCAACCGAAAAGTTTCTCGACGCTAGAGATACAGAACATGTCCACTGGTCTGGATCTGGAAGATATGCCAGTTGGTCAATAATATTGCGATTTGTATTTATTTTTATTTTTTTCGATCCTAATGTTAGTTAAATATGAATGTATATATAATAAATATATAACAAAAATTATATACATAATTCAATTTTATCAATGAAAAATTTAAATTTCTCAATTTCATTTGGAATTTTCTCAATTTAAAATTGAAATTCTGAATTTCATTTGGAATTTTCTCAAAATCAAATTTATTTTCTCATTTTTAATTGGAATTTTCTCAATTTCAAATTGAAATTCTCAATATCAATTGGAATTTTCTCAATTTCAAATTGAAATTCTCAATTTCATTTGGAATTTTCTCAATTTGAAATTAAAATTCTCATTTTCATTTAGAATTTTCTCATTTTCAATGAAAAATGTGTAGTTGTCTACTTTCATTTCGTGTTGCAAGTGTTGAGGCTGGCGGCGATGACTCGAATTTTGTTGCACTGTGTTATAAAATATTGTTTTAGTTTTACATGCAAGTTAAGTGAACAAAGTCTTCTTTTGAAACAGGCCAAAAGTAAGTGCTGGTTCACACAGGTCAAGTTTGACTCTTCAAGTCTTGAGCTTTTAGGAGAGAGGGGTAAAGAGAATGGAAAGGGGTACATACTTGACCGTACCAGTCAGTTTTTATTTTTCTTTTCTTTTTTCATCCGTAATATAATAAAAAGCTACAAAGTTGAAGGAAAAGAAAACAAAAATTAATTTTGTGCATGAACGTGAACGCAAGTTCAAAAGAAAATTTAAATATAACTGTTCAAGTAAACTTGACCTGTGTGAACCAGCACTAAGTGTATTCATTTCGTCCACATGTAATATAAATTATATGCCTTAAGGTATGCTTTAAGTTTTACATAATCTAACTCTCTGGCACAGTTTATAAAACTATTTTTTCCATTTTAAATTTTTGTTATCCACCATCAGGGTTGTCAGATTTTTTTGAGCTCCATCGCCATACCGGATGTCAGAAATCGCCAAAAATCGCCAAACGTCGATTTTGTTCAGTTTTTGTAAAATTGTATTTCTTTTTAAATTAAATTTTGCATACAAAAAACGCTAGTATAATTTTTCAGTCAAAAATCGCCAAAAACTGAGAAAAAATACAAAAAAGCCGAAGAGGTAAATTTTGTTTTTAATAAGATTTCCGTATGATGAGCTAAGCTCCCAATTTTTCATATTTGATAAATACACTGAGATTTATTGTTGAGGGAAAGCTAGCTTCTATGCGCATTTCACTGGTTGCTTAGGCCAGCTCATCAGGAATCCTTTTCCAAAGATTTTTTGTTTTGTTTCTGTAATTTATTTTAAGAGATCATATATGTATTCAGTTAAAAACTTAAACTAAGAACACAAGTCTATAAGATCGTACACTTCAGCCTCACCGATTTCATTACTGGTGTTTTGACCTACATACTATTAGAATTACATACATACTATTAGAATAAAATAGTGACTGAATATAAAATTCACTTAATATGTTTTTTTTAGGGGAACGGGGTCTTTCACAGAGGTTGAAAGCTTTCTGTCTGCTATCCACTTGGGGATAGCAAGAAGCGATTCCTTTGTCTGAAATTCCCAAGCATCTCACAACTTCCGGTCTTAGACCAAGTGTTCCCTGGAAATGTTATTCAGGCACCCGTCTGATGACAGCTAAAGTGAGAAGGCGTACAGAACTGAGTATCCTGAGTGCAGGCTTACGCCGACGCGTCTCAGGAAAATAGGTGACAACTGATAACATTTAGTCACTGAAACTCACCTGTATTAAACGGGCCTAGCGGTGTTGGCAGCCCCAACTCTAGGATCGGAGGCTTTGGCCTAATCAGTCAATCTTCCTAAACTCGTATGATTACAGAAACGTCAATTTGACGCCCTATGTTCTTCGTGAACAATTTATTTAAGTATTTTTATGTTATATCGCTGTATCTATATTGTATTTAAATAAATATATATATATATATATATATATATATATATATGTTTTTTATATTAGTAATGATAACAAAAATGCCAAGTTGCTAAACAAAATTGCCGAAATAATATAATTGGTAAAAATAGCCAAGTTAATCGCCAGTTATATCAGAAATCGCCATAAAAGTCGCCAGTCGCCAGATGGGAAATCCCATCGCCAAACACTTTTCAAAATCGCCACGTTTAGCGAGAAATCGCCATATCTGACAGCCCTGTCCACCATTAACATTCTCGAGAATGATCATTTAATAAGAAAAATATTTTAAATTATGTTTAAATTAAAATCCTGGGGCCAAATTATGGCAGTCGGGATCGAATACTTTTTCGATTCGAAAGCAATTTAATTTCTAATTCTTTCTGTCCATACTGAACGGATCGAAATTATTATTTTGGTGTTGTAAAGCATTTATTTGCGTTTTCAAACACTGAAAAAATAATACCGATTCGTTCAGTATTGACTAAAATAAAACTGCTGTCGAATTGAAAAAGTATTCGATCACGACTGCCATGATTTGCCTCCTGAATATTTTGCTCATCTTTTAAATGTCGTTAAATCTTTATTTATGCATGATTTCTATGTGTTTGTTCAATGGATTGGAGTTTCTAGTTTAATTAATTTGGATACTAAAGCGTTAAGTATAATTTATTCAAATGCTTATGTACATTTTATTCTCACAAAAGATCAAATATATTGCTGTCATGCAGACAGTCGAAGATTACGCCAAAACCCAAAACTATAATTTTTTTTCAAAAACAGTGGGTATTAGTTTGTTTGTCTTTTAATAGTTATATCTATAAGGGTATTATTTGTTTATGCTTATGCTTGTAACGATAAAAATTAATAAAAAAACTCACTTTCTGAGCTTTTTGAAATTGGTGAAAATTAGTCCATAATCTTATATACCTCATATACAAATTTTCTCCCGAAGATTTTATATATATATACTTCATCTGGTCCCATGACGGATTTTATTAAAACTGGTGCAACCCGGTCTATGATTTCATCTAGTCCTCCTACAAATGGTATTCCGAAATTGATTGTAACATTTGTGTAAGCAAAAATGAATACACAAGTGTCTAGAATAACTGTCCATAGCTCCCATATACGTTTATAACCTACATAATCTAGGTATAACCTATATAAATAAATTTGCCTCGTGTCATCAAATATTTTTTCGCACAACGATGTTTATCATTAAGACAGTACATATTGCCAAATAAATGGCCGCCAAATTTATTGATGTTGTTGCTTTTTATTAGGGTTGTCGTGCCACATGTGTTCTCACCTCAAAGAACATGAACAATTGTCCTGTCAACGTTTTGTTCTTGTGCTCACAAAATAATGGCTCGTCAAGTGGGGTTGTAACGAAAATCTTTTTAAGTTTGCGTTTAATCGTGCAATTTTTTCGGCAATTCTTGAGTTTGTTGGTGAAAGATGTAAGAAGTAGGAGACGAATATCGAGATTCGTATACTCTGCAATTTTTTTCTGTATTTTAATTCGTATACTTATTATCTTTAAGTAGGATGTAGGTGTATTCGAGGTTTTATATAAAAACGTTATTAAAAGTGATGGAAAGAAGGCAAATATTGCAATACTAGGATTTACTAACGCAGATTCTAAGTCATTGTCCAGACCTGCAATTTTTGAATTTATGGGTGAGAGAGGTGAGAAGATTGTGGAGGAGTACTCGGTTTCATGTATTCTGCAATTCTGTTTTGTTTTGAAATTCTCACATTTTTTCAGCTTGAAGGTGGCTCACTGTATTTGTATTTACATATACAAATGTATATAAAATATAAAAAGGAGAACAGGAAAGACAAGATAAAAATACAAAACTTGTATTTTATAATCTGGACACATGCAATTTTAAAGCAGGGGCCAAATTACGGCATTCGATATCGATCGAAATTCCCATTTAAATTGTATTGTAATTTCGATCGATATCGAATGCCGTAATTTGGCCCCAGAATTTTTCAATAATTACATCAACAAAAAATGCGAATCTAAACGATGACTAATACCATGTTCACACGGACAGCAATATTCGTGTTTCGCTCTCTTATTCCTGTTTCGCGCCCCAAACATGATTGAAACGACTTGTTTCCCCATACAAAATTTTGTGAGTGAAGCAGGTCGTTTCCTTTTGAAACAGGCTGCGAAACAGGAAAAATGTACTATCATCTCCAATTTTGATAACATTTATCGTTAGTTTATCTGAACTAGCTCTCAAAAAAAAAAGCAAAACAAAGAAAAAAACAAAATAAAAATTGATGTCTAATAAAATAAAGTGATAATTATAACATAATAATATCAATAAAAGTGTTAAATAATATTTGTTTAAGTTTTATTTACTTCTTTATCTATTAAAAAAAAACCACACTTACAACACAAAAAAAATGTCAAAATGAAACAGTAATGAATCGTATGAACAGCATGTTTGGCAAACTAGTTTCAACGAGCGAAACGAGTGGTTTATAACGTCGTATGAACATAGCATAATGCAATTTCAAAGTAGAATTTTAAAACATGCACTGTAACAAAAATTGCACGTCAGGATGAATACTAATAAATACTTCTTTTGGACAAATATATCTTAATTAACTACCATAATCTTTATTCACTAAACTAGTGTAGGATATCAAATGGTCGGACTTGATCGACTCACTTTTTTTTATGTTTAAGTGAAACCGGAAGTCTCAGATCTATTATATTAAATATTTCTATTGTTTATAAATTAAATTATGATTAATGGTGATTATATAAATCATCATTAATTATAAAGTTAATACAATAAAACTATTTGAAAATATTCTGTTATACAGCTTAAAAACTTCCAGATGATTTAAAAATGTTAAATGTTAAAGATCTAAGAAATGTGTTTGCAAAATATTAATTTGTAGAAAAAAAATACTACTGAAATTTGTTGACAGCTACATATTAACACATATGAAGTTTGAACTCTCTTTCCGGAATCGGTTTTTAAGGGCCGATCATCAGAAAGGTCATGCTTTTATTTCTAGTCTTATTAAACTTAATTTTACCTAATTTGAATAAAATATTACAATTCGTAACAGTTTTGGCCGTATTTAGATTATTTTAATGAGGGGAATTTATATTGGACCCATGGTAAATTATACAGTGCAACACAAAAAAATAACCATATACGGACTACTCTACATGATAAAAGACCGTGTCTCCCAGTTTTGCCCAAAGTCATGCACTTTTTTTACGGGACCCCAAAGATTTTGGGCATCAGTGTCATTTTTGCATAAAAGTGATCATTTTCTCAGGCTCATATCTTTCAAACCGCTCGGAATTTTTATTTACCCTCCGAAACAATGTTGTAGCCCTTGCCATAAAGAACAAAGATCGTGAACGTATAAAATCAAATTTAAAATCGCAAAAAACTTAAAAAAATTCTTTTTTTTTATATTTTCCCCCTGTTCAGGTCAATGGGTAGCAAACCGTTCAAAATTCAAGGAAACAATCACCTACAAAAATGTACCTAAGATCTCAATAATCAACTTTTTTAGAGCATATAAACTTCCTAGGAATGATTGTTAACACCGTTAAGGTAGCGCATAGGTAGCCGCACAAGTGAATCATTTCCCGAAAATTTTTTAATTTCATTTGTTTTTTCTTTACGTCAACTTTGGGATACTACGCTATCTATAACCATATACGGACACCATTACGTGATAAAAGACCAAAAAAATACCCTTGTCTCCCAGTTTTGCCCAAAGTCATGCACTTTTTTTATGGGCCCCCAAAGATTTGGGGCCTCGGTGTCATTTTTGCAGGGCAGTCTGGAAGCAACGTGCCTGTGGAAACCATAAATTCTGAATCAGAGTCAGATTCGGACGATTCGGAGGACGATTTGGATCCAAAACTTATGAGAACGCGATTTGCAAGTCCAGGGCCATCAACATTATAAACATAATACGAATATTTTTATTAATATTTTTGTAATAGATAGCAAAGTATCTCAACGTTGAAGAAAAGAAAAAACAAATGAATTTAAACAGTTTTCGGGAAATTTTTCACTTTTGCTGCTACCTAAACGGTTTGCTATTTTGATCTTGAAGATTGAGTTTTTTCTGCTTTTATACGTTTGTTCTTCTTTATCTACAAGAGCTACAACCTTGTCTCAGAGGGTTAATCAGAATTCCGAGCGGTTTGAAAGATATTAGCCTGAGAATATGATCACTTTTTTGCAAAAATGACACTGAGGCCCCAAATCTTAGGGGGTCCATCAAAAAGGTGCATGACTTTGGCCAAAACTGGGAGAAACGGGTCTTTTTTTTTTTGGTCTTTAATTACGTAGAGTTGTCCGTATATGGTTATTTTTGGATGACTTAAAAAATTACACACAGTGTTATGAATCACTCATCATGAAACTCTGTAGAGTGATTTCTGTTATTGAAGACTCTAAATAAGAGTAGTGAAATTTATTTTTGTGCTTTATACGTGATTTTCAGAAGCCTGCTTTATATGAGAAATATGTTAATTTATGGAACTCAGTATCACAAAATTGCATGGTGTTATTTTTAGGCATATGAACCTAAAGTGGGCCAAATTTTACCACAATATCCTTATACTTTACGGTCTTTGATGCACTAAAGTATTTTCTGAGAGTGGTCTTTATATGGGGCCTTTGGTAAATTATAAACCTTTTTTTGCGAAATGTATTGGTATGGCTTATAGTCATATAAAACGAATTTGTGCAAAATTTTATATCAGTCTGTTCTCTTCGCCACCATTTATGTTATTTTTTGTAACAAAATTAGTAATTTTTTAGGGATTTGGACTCATAACTCTTATCCTACTGAACCGATTTTTCTAAGTTTCAATCCGAAACTTCTTAGGATAACTAGAAACACTTTGTCACCAATAGTCATTTTTTCTCCATTTTTTTTTAAATTATGCTTTAAAATTTCATAAGTTTCCATATTATTTAATTCTAATTTTGCAATTTTTGTATTTTCATTGTGTCTTTACTCTTCTCTTTTATATATTTTATTTTTTAAATACAAATAAACCTACAGCCAACTTCAATTTTGAAAGTGTGATAATTTTACAACAAAACGAAATGCAGAGTACAATCTTCTCATCCATGAACTCAAGAACTGCTGCAACAAAAATTGCAAGTCTGGACGAAGACATTTTGTTATTTTCGTTTTAGTTGTTCGAAAGTGAGTGTGTTTTTAACATTCGGACAGGCAGACATGGCTAAATCAACTAAGAATTACTCAAAAAACCAGAATATATATAATTTGTGGGGTCTTAGATGAATATTAAAAAAGTTTCACACAGAACACAGAAAAAATTATTGGCAGTTTTTTTTTTTTTTCAATTAATAGTGATTTTTGAATTTTAAAATAAATTTGATTACGTTCTTAATTGATTCAATTAAAAAAAAATCAACTAAATCAGCTAAGAATTACTCAAAAAACCAGAATATATATAATTTGTGGGGTCTTAGATGAATATTAAAAAAGTTTCACACAGAACACAGAAAAAATTATTGGCAGTTTTTTTTTCAATTAATAGTGATTTTTGAATTTTAAAATAAATTTGATTACGTTCTTAATTGATTCAATTAAAAAAAAATATTTGTTTTTCAGTTAAAATTTTACTTGATTTTAAGCTTAATTTTAATTATAAGTTTAATTGGATCAATCAACTCGGTTGTTTCAATTGAACACTTTGTTGCTTTCTCCTTGTTACTTTCCTCCCTCATCAACAGTTTGCGAAAAATGTTACAAGTGCAACCAACATCTTTATAAATGTATTGTCTTTGCTCTTACATGTCCATACACACATGTTTTTGTCATCAAAAAGAACAGTAAGCGTCGCGTGCAAAAAAAAACTATCAACAAGAAAAAAATGAACTAAAATTTGTTATAGACGAATTAGAATTATGACCACCAACAATGTCAATAATGAGCCTACATACATATGTATATTATGCGTAAAATAAAAAATCGCCTTGTGGCTGACCACAGTGTTGACGGTGGTTATGGTCGCAATCGAAATTTGGTGTTTATTTTCTTTGTTTGTTAATTCTTGAATTATTTTTGGCGTCATTTCATGTTGTGCGTTTAAACTTAAAAGTGAATAGGTGAAAAAAAGTACAGCCAAATTACACAACAAAAACAGTTTTTTGTTTTCAATCTTGAATACCCTGAAGAATCAGAGTTATTCTACAATTTTGCACAAAGTTGTATGTATGAAATTCCTCTGTCAAAAAAATCTCCCAAAATTTGTACAATTAAGCATGAGCTATTACAATTAAACTAATAAAACAAGTTATTTTTAAACCATATTTAAATAAAACATATATTTTAAATATTATTATTTTGCTTCATTTAACCATCAACTGAATTGATTTAACAAACTTACATATTCAATTAACAATTTGTTTGATTGAATAATTTGCGTAATTGAATTTAGAGTGTATTTGAAATACACTGTTTAATTTATTCAATTAAAAACTTAATCGATTTAATGCAAAAATTCAATCACTGTTTTAATCAATACAATTATTAAAATAATTAATTTTCTGCATTGTAATCAATTACGTTAGTAATTCATTCAATTAAAATATTGTTTTTTTTTTTAATTAATTTGTTAATACATTCAATTAAAATATTGTTTAATATTAATAATTTTTTCAATTATTTTTGTAATTAAAATGTAAAAACTTTTTAATTGGAAAAAATCCTTGTTGTGCATTTTTTGCAAGTTTGAGTAATTGGTATAATCATTTCGGTGATAGGTGCAAAATTAAACAATTTTTTGCTTGTTTCAATTATTTTGGTGATCAAAACCGTTTTTTACTTTTTTCTGTGCACAGAAAAAATTATTAGTAATTTTTTATCAATTAAAAAAATTATTTAAAAAGTATTTAAACTTAATTAATGTAGTAATTGAATCAATTATATTTTTTTGTTGAACGAATATTAAAAATATAATTTTGATTTAATTAATATATTCGTTGTTTTGAAATTAATTTTGAATTAAAATAATAATCAAATAACAAAAAATTATTTCGTTTAAAATAAAATAATTTTAACTTGTGTAATTGTTGTTGGAAATTGTCAAAATCAATCAACACATTGTTTGAAACGGCAGAGTTTTTTGATAATTTTTTTAATTAAAATTAAAAATATCATTTATTGAAAAAAAATCTTCAAAATATAAAATTTTTTAAATTTTTAGTAATCAATATAATCATTTTGGTAATAGGTGCAAAATCAACAAATGGGTTGCTTGATTTTACGAATTTGGTATAAAATTGGTGATTAGAGAAAATTTTTAATTTTTTCTGTGTGAATGACCCCACTAGTGGTGGAAAAACCAGAGCAAAATGATTTTTAAGCGAGGGCATCTAAAAATGGTCCTTAAAAACAAAATGAAGCAGTATTAGTTATCAGTTAAAAATGTATTTAAAGTCAAGGGTGATCTCAAATCTCTAAAGTATGTTAATACTTAAAATATGTGGAAAAATGTCTCTCAAAATCAGTTCTATTTACAAATTTCTGACACAAAAATCTACTAAGCCCTCTAACGGTCGGAGGAAAAGTTTTTAGAAAGGCATTTTTGAACTTAAATGTTACCAAAAATTAATTTTCAAACAAAAGTTTTGGAAAAAAAGTTTTTACAAATTCCCCATTTAACTCAAATTAAAATTAAATATTTAAAAAATGAAGTAAAAATTTTAAAAAAGCTGCCCTAAGGCAGCCAAAATCGTTAGAGGGTTAAAATATTTCTATAATCCAAATTTTTGATATTTCAATCAGGATTAAACTCATTAAATTTAATTTTTATTAAATTGTTTTTATGAAGAAAGGAATTCTGCAACATGAAGTTAATTAAAATTTATTCATCATTTTACATTCTCGACTGAGCTGGGAACCGAACCCAGGTTTTCACGGACAAGTTACCCTGGCATGTTTCGATTGTAACCACACAATCTCTTCAAAAGGGTTTGGCGTTTAACAGTCACCGCCATTGACGATGGCTGGCAGTCAATACTCAAACATCAATATTTAAACCAAATGGTATTTTTTTTTTTTTTTTTTTTTTTTTTAATGGAATATAAAACTATTTGTATTTATTTTATTTATTTAAATAATTTTAAGTTTTACAATCCAATACAAAGATTAAATCTTATATTAAGTACTGGATAATATACTGGGTATACAAAAAGTGGTTACACATAAAAAAGTATAAAACTATAAAAAAATTAAATTTATAAAAAATACAATTTTTGAGTTAAATATAAAACTTTGAAAAACTTTTAAAAAAATATAAAAAAATAAAATACATTAAAAATGACTAAAATAACAAAGTTATAAATAAATAAAAGAATTTTGTTATTTAAAACATTTACACTTGCCTAAAATGTTTAAATATTTCAGTTTTGAATTGCGTTGCATTGTTTATTTTTTGCAAACGAAAGGGTAATTTATTCCAAATTTTAATGGCATTTATATAGAAATGTTGATCAGATATATGAGTTCTGTGTCTAAGTTGCTTAATACGGTTTCCTCTAGTTGATCTAAGAAAAGTGATTTTGTTAAAAAGATATTGCGGACTTTGCAAATATATAATCTTGTGTAAGTACAATAACAATTTACATTTCAAAAGATTCTCAAAAGATACATCAAATATTTGCTGTGTATAAAAAGATATTCTATCGAGTCGTCTTAAGCCAAATACGTATCTGGCTATGTTATTGTATGCTACTTTGAGTTTTTTCAAACTGGTAGAATCACAATTTATAAAAAGTTCGCATCCATATAGCAGAGTCGGAATTAAATATGTTTTCGCAAGCAGCATTCGAATATTCTGTGGTATGAACCATTGCGTACACCATAAATTTCTTAACATCGCATACAACCTTCCCGTAATTACATTAATATGATCACTCCAATCAAGATGATTGTTAAAAGTGATACCAAGGTTTTTAACCGATTCGACTACGGTAATTTTTGAGTCTCCCAGAGCCAAATCAGGAAAACAAACATTATTCTGAGTCTTCTTGGTAATAAGTAGACATTTCGACTTTTTCGGATTATTTAACCGGGATAGATCGAAATTTTCTTTGAATGATTATCTACCTTATTTGATTTATACATATGTTCTTCATTATCTGTTTTTTCGTACTTTTTGTCAAGAATTCTTCTTAATGTCATTACATTTTTCTGTTTTTCATGTTTGGGTTCGGTTCCCAGCTCAGTCGAGAATGAAAAATTATCAATAAATTTTAATTAATTTCATGTTGTTGAATTCCTTTCTTCATAAAAATAATTTAATAAAAATTAAATTTAATGAACTTTAGCCTGATTAAAATATCAAATACAGTAGAATCCCGGTAATTCGTAATCGCAAGGGACCGGCCATTTCTTACGAATTATAGGGGTTTTCGATTTAGCGGGGTTACGATTTAACGGGGTTTAAATCAAATAAATGCGAATTAACGGGGTTTTTCAATTTATTGACTAAAACGATAAAAAAAAAAGATAAAAAACAATTGTTAAAAATAAAATATATAAAAATTATTCATGTAACAAACTGATCTTAAGAAAATAAACACACACACAAGCAAAAGCAAAAACCAGCGCAAAAATAATAGCGGCAAAAAATCATTCTTTACATGTTTTTATTACGAATTATAAGTGGTAAATAGCAAACAATTACGATTTATAAGAGGTAAAGAAGGTTTTAATTGAAAAAAAATTACGAATTAGCGAGGGGACCAAAATGTATGAAAATTTTACGAATTAACGAGATTTTTTCAAGGGACCGACAGTTTATTACGAATTAACGGGAATTACGATTTATCGGGGTACGAATTATCGGGATTTGACTGTTTTTGGATTAAAAACCATAAACAATTCTACAAAATAACCATAATACTAATTATTATTTCTATAATTATTATCCTGAACATTATATTATTTTCTACATTGCTCTTTCCGCTGCATCCCGAAAATGAAAGAGTTCGGGAAATAGGGAATTAGTAGAAATTTTATTGTATAAATGATTTTTGAAAATTAAGCTTGTTGGGTATTTTCGGGTGCAAATTAAAATAAACTTCATCCAAAGATTTTAGAAAAACTAAAGATATTAAACCATTTCAAAAGTTTTTAGAAAAGTCAAAAATATTATACAAATAAAACCCTAAAAGCGAATAAGTCCTACTTGTACCAATAACAAAGCTTAAACAAAACACCAACAATAAACAGTGAGGTTATATTTTCCTATATTCCCCTACAATTGGTTGGCCTTTTTCCGACTCGAATTGTAGTTGTAAGTGGGTAAAAAGAAAAAACAAAATTAAAAACAAATTGCTTCATTTTATTGTCTTCGTAAGAAAACAACAAAAAACAATTTGCCAGTTTAGTTTTTTTGCATGGGCACATGCAAGTATATCGAGCCCTAATAGCAAAAATGATGTTACCAACAACATTTTAGATTTTTGTTTTTTGATAAAAATCGATAATTTTTGATCATTTGCATCATCTCTAACAAGCTCATATCTCTGAGAAGTACCGTTACGAAATAAGAGCAAAAGCAATTTCAAAAGAAACCCTAGACTTGAAGCAAAAATATTTAAAAAAAAACCTTCTCCTGTAAAATTTTTTTTTTTTTGTTGGTTACATCATTTTTGCTATAAGGGCTCGATATTATCAAAGTTTTTTTTGGGAATACAAAATTTATTGTTAATAAGATTTCTGTATGACGTGCTAAGTTCCCAATTTTTCAAATCCAATCTATCATAAAATATAGTGATATTTAGGTATATTTTAACATAATCTTTATATATGAGATCTTAACCAATTTACGCCCACCATTTTTTTTAATTAATGGTTTCAATTTACACGCATCAATATTTAAATGTTATACATAAGTATAATAAAACTCTCAAATCAAAAAATGCATTACTTTAAAAAGCAAAAACAAATAAGTTACATGATTTTTAAAGAAGAAACAAACAAGATAATAAGAAATGTTTAAGTATTTTTGAATTTCTTCTTGACATGATCAATTGGCTTGCACTCATTGCTGCTCTAACGGATTAAAAAAAAATTATTAAAATTTAAATCATAGTCAACCATATCTGCTATAAACTGGAATAAGACCAAGAATATAATTAATTTATATAAAATAACTTAAAGCTAAATTCACAACGGCAGCAACATTTTCTCTTGGTGTTCACAATAAAGCAACCAAACACATTTTCAATTATGCAAACGTTTGCAAATTTTGCCCACAACAATATTCAAAACTAAGTCTGGGATCACACTATGAAAGTTTTCTTTCAGAAAGTCTGAGTTTATTGGTCAGAGGGGAAGAGAACATGCTTTAATTCACTCCTCTCTCACCCATAAGCTCAGACTTTCTGCAATAAAACTTTCATAGTGTGAACCCAGACTAAATAAAATTATTATAAACGTCATTTAAAATTTCATACAAATTGTTGCTGAAGTAGAAGTGGACTCAACTTAATTATTTTCAAAGCCAAGTTTATTAAAATTTCTTCAAAAATTACGAAATATAAATAAAGAATGTGGAGCTACATTGAAACTTAACTTCGACCTTTAGGTTAGGTTAGGTACAAATAACAGTCTTAATCAGCAAGAAAGGCCAACTTGGGTCCTTCGTCAGTTCATTTCTAAAACTCTAATACTTAGTAATTAGGCAAAAATCCAAAATTCACTGATCGCGGGAGATCTTCACGATTTATTGCCATCGCGGATGACCAAAATCCTATCTGGTACAACGGAACCGGACTGACTTTTAGTTGTGCATTCTGCGGGGAATGCTTTCTGTCTTTCAGGAAGATTGTCACTGTGGAAGTTTCGCTTTTCCGTTGAAAAGACACTTTCGGAAAACACGTGGTCATAGTGGTTAACTACCCGAAATCGCGGGAAGGGATGTCATAAAAATCCCGCTTAAGTCCTGATTTTTCACCCCTTATAAGAGAGTTTTATAAGAAACTAAAATATGTTTTTATCAAAGGTTTTTCTGGGAGTCAAAACATTCATTAATAAAATTTAGTTTTAATGTGCTAAATTCCCAATTTTTACTATTGATAAACTGAAATTAATTGTTGTTGGGATAATTTTTAATGTAAATATACGGAACAAAGTTTCTAATCGACATTGTGCGATAGCAGGCAGTTAATTGAGAATCAGTGAACTCTGTGAACGCAGAAAAAGAATATCGTTGAAGGAAACCATATTCCATGAGCAACATACTATGTTTGGGTTTCAGCCATGTTTATGTTGGCAGCTTATTTAACCATAGTTTGGTTAAAATTAACAATCAAATATTCGAAACCAACCATAATATGATCAAAATTCACCACAATTGGTTCGAAATTAACCATATTTTGGTCAATATTAATTATAATAATGATCAAAAATTTTCAGAATTTTGACAAAAGTTACCATGTTAGGGTTACAGAATTAACAATAATATGCTTAATATCAACCATTTTATGGTTATTTATTTTATAATTTTTTTAAATTTTTTTGTTAAGTGTCAAGCTATGTATAATATTATTTTCTTTTATATTCCTATTACTATCCTGCTATCTTCCACAATTCCGTTTAAATCATTTTCCAGTCTGTGACGACCTCCATTATCATTCTTTATATTTACACAACTACGTGAATTAATGTGTTTTTTTAGCAATAACTAAAATAAAATGAATGAGAATTTTGAGCAAACCAAGCAAGTATGGGTGCGTTCGTAAATGCATCACTGCGCTGCATCAGAAAAGCAAACTTTTTATAAAGCCGATAAAAAATAATTATAATTTTCTTTATTGTATGTCTATTATTTTTGTGGAGTATTTCACAATTTTTTGGTCCACATTTGCTTCACTGATAAATATATAACGATTTGAAATCACTGATGCAGCGCAGTGATGCATTTACCAACGCACCCTATGTTATTAAAAAGCATTTAACTATTGTAAAGGTCAAAACGACCATAATGTTGTTTCTTTTCAACATATTATTTTAAATTTTAAATTAAATATACAATGTTTTAAAATATATAATAACTTCAAACGTATTATTGTTATTATTAAGCATAACATGTTTGGAGCCAACCATAATATGGTTATGGCTTTTGAATGGATGTTATCAACCATAATATGGTTAGGTAACCATAATATATTTAAGTGTAGGGTTGTAGTTTGATTTAATTAAAACATTATATTGTTAAATTTAACCATATTTGAAGTTTCAAGGGAGGTAAGCACTTTATTGTTAAATAGAAACAAAATATGTATTATCAATCGTGAAAAAAGTTATGTTAAAAACAACAATAGTTTGTATGCTTTCATTGCGGGGATTATAATATGTTTTATAAATATCGGGTAATTTTTTAGCTATTATCTTTTTGGAAACACTGGATTAAACAGCTGACGCATGTTTCGTGTTTTGTTTCACTGTCAAGCATCTTCAGTTTGTTCTATAATTTAACCATGAATCGTCTTACAAACGAACAACGCTTGCAAATTATTGAATTTTATTATCAAAACGCGTGCTCTGTTAAAAAAGTTCATCGCGCGCTTCTTCCATTTTATGGTCAGTTTAATCGACCCACTGAAGCGGCTTATCGGGCTATTGTGACTAAATTTCGCACCAAATTTACATTGTTGGACATTAAACCACCAACACGCTTACGTAGAGTACGAAGTGAAGAACATATCGCAGCTGTATCGGCCAGTGTTAATGATGACCATAAATAATCGATTCGTCGCCGTTCGCAGCAATTGGGCATCTGTTACTCAACAACGTGCGATGATATCCAACTTTTTTTTGTCCAAAATGCAAGAGCTTGACTTGCATGATATGTGGTTTCAACAAGACGGTGCCACACAGCACGCTTAACAATGGACTTAATGAGAGGCGAGTTCGGTGAACATTTTATTTCACGTTCGGGACCGGTCAATTGGCCGCCTAGATCGTGCGATTAAACGCCTTTAGGCTATTTTTTGTGGGGCTATGTTAAAGCTCATGTCTATACACACATGCCCGCTTCAATTGACGCATTGGAAGACAACATTGAAGCATTTATTCATGAGATACCGGCCGAAATTGTTAGAAAGAGTATGCAGTCACGGTCAACGTTTGCATGAAATAATCTTCAAACATTAAATTATATGGACCGTACTATCGATTCAAATAAAGATTTCATACATTTTTCTGAATTGTATGTGTTTTTTTAAACTTTCATATAGCTCTTAAAAAATCACCCATTACATTTACATCAGGCCTAAAATAATAAAGTTGGATTTTTTTTGGAATCTTGCGTACACCTGATGTGTCCCACTTAAAAAACTCCTTGGTTATACGTAAACGTTTCAAATTCAAAATTTAAACTCGTTTCATCCGATATTGTTATTAACTGCAGATTTATATTCCCTTTTTTAAAAAAACCCACTGTGCAGAAATTAATAAAGAAATAGCCATTATAAGATTTTTGTTATAACAATTTTATTAGGCATAAGTTTTTCGCATATTTTTTGGGTGTTTTTTGCTATTATTTTTAGGCAAAATGTTGCCCTGGTTATAAGACTTCTAATACTACACTAATCACTACAGATTTCAACCGTTCATAATAAAGATTTTGGGAAATTAAGAACAACAATTCAACTCAACTGTAAAAGATTTAAAAATTTCTAAAAATTAATTAATTTTTATACCTACATCTATTTATTTGAGTTCTTTAAGAAAATATTCAACTTAACCTATAACAACTGATTTTTATTAAAAAAAATCATCTATTAATATCAACAGCCTTTGAATCCATTCAAATTATGGGGGAGGGGGATCACGTCCTTGTTTTGTGATGGTAAGACTAATTAACAAGAATCTACATTTAACTTTCTTATTTAGTTTTGGTCCTTAATTTGTGGTGGTGGTGGATGAGAACGAATGTATTCGAGAGCACGTAAAACATACGCAGGTACTGGTGGTGGTGTAGGCAAATGGTCGCCAACTGGATGATAACCCTCCTCATCAGCAGTGTAGGACAATGCAATGTGTTCGCCTTCAGGAGAAATGTAATTTAGTGAGCCACGTACACCTGCTAGATTGCCAGATTCCTGAAATTGAATGCCATTGCTGGTTTCATAAGCATATTGATAATTGCCCTCAGCATCGGCCGCATCGTTAGTTAAACTGCGAATTTCAGCATTTTTATCAATATTATCGGCACGACAGATGCCAACAAAAGCAAGCGCAGCAATGCAAACGAACTGTAATTGAAAGTTAAATTTATTTGGCAATGACTAAAATTAACAAAGAAATAAATTAAATAAATAAGTATGAAACTTACAAGTTTCATTTTTAGGTCGTCTTTTTTTTCCAAATAAACAGAGATTGTATGTTTAAACGAGTAATTGCAGTTGGTAACTGTTTAAATTTTTGCCAGTCTTTGGCGTTTTTATACTGACAAAAATATCAGACCCAAATTATCTACAAGCACCCTGACTGGCATCTTAAAAAAGATTCAAAATAAAAGGGTTGACTTGATTGTCTATACGAAGCGATTAATAAAAGCAAAAAAAAAAAAAAAAAAAAAAAATGAAAAAAACAAGTTTCTAAAACCATAAAAAAATCCTTAAACCTCACTAAAACTGTGCAAATATCTTGGAAGATGATGCAAAGAAAGAAGAAAAAAAAAATCAAAAGTCATTGTATCATGATTACGTTGAAGATCATAATTGCCAATAATGCATCAATTTATTTAATATCCCCAAAAATTTAATAAAAATAATTAAAATTCAACAATGTCTGCTACTTTGTTGTTGTTTTTGTGAATCAGTCATGCTAAATGGATTTAAATTGAGCCAACTAAATTTGTTTATCTTTTGCCAACAGATTAAGGAACTAAACATTCGGCTTAAACGTTTATACACGCAGAGAAAATACGGGTTTTTTTATGATCACCTAAAACAAAATTATTTTTAATGAACAATTTTTTAACATATGTACATGGTAACTTTAACCGTATTTTTGTCACCGTAACCATAGTTCGGTTTAATTATTCCTTAATCAAGGAGCTGCAACCATTTTATGGTTGCCTCTAACCATGTTATGGTTAAATGGCCCATACACTTACATAAAAGTGTGTCTGTTACATTTTTGTGAGAAAAGTTCCCGCTTTGAACTGTCAAATAAACTCACCAATAAAAATGGAGCGAGAAAAAATTTTAACAATAAAAACAATTAAAAATGCAAAATACAAAATACAAAGAGTAATAATAATAATAATATTTTGTTCTTGGCAAATTTCTTTATTCTTTAATTATTTTGCATTAAAGTCGCACTTTACATTATTTGGTATAGCCGACGGTTGTATTTTCGCCGCCGTCGTTGAAAAATTTAAAATTTTTGCAAATTTTGGTCGCCGTCAACGGCGACTGGCGTTCTAAACGTCAACAATGTCACATCGGCTTCGAGTAGAATATTATGACATTTATAACGTAACGACGTAATCTCTTTTGATGGTTTACGACATGAGTTACAGACACACTTTTTTCTCACTTTTCGAGAAACGATGGAATATTTTGTTTTACATCTTTTCTATGCGAGAAATTCTCACTAAAGTAACAGAACATGGGTACTGCAAACACACAAAAAAAGGGTGGTTAAATTTCAAGGGCCGATGTTGATTTTGAATAAAACACAAACTATTTAGGAAATTATTGTAATTTTATTTTATTATGATATATTAATATTATTCAATTATGTATGGAACAAAATATCGGCCAAATGGGCGCCGCGACCACGGCGGCACACCTCCATCCGATGGTCCAAATTTTCGATGACCCTGAGGCATAATGGAGGTTCTTTGCCGTTAATGTGTCGAATTATCTCATCCTTTAGCTCTTGAATTGTTGCTGGCTTATCGACGTACACCTTTTCTTTCAAATAACCCCAAAGAAAAAAGTCCAACGGTGTCAAATCACATGATCTTGGCGGCCAATTGACATCGCCATTACGTGAGATAACACGGCCATTGAATTTGTTGCGCAAAAGAGCCATTGTTTCGTTAGCTGTGTGGCAAGTGGCACCGTCCTGCTGAAACCACATATCGTCCACATCCATATCTTCCAATTCGGGCCATAAAAAGTTCGTTATCATCTCACGATAGCGAACACCACTCACAGTAACTGCCTGACCGGCCTCATTTGGGAGAAAATACGGCCCGATGATGCCGCCAGCCCATAAACCGCACCAAACAGTCACTCTTTGTGGGTGCATTGGTTTTTCGACAATCACTCTTGGATTCTCATTCGCCCAAATGCGGCAATTCTGTTTATAGACGAATCCACTGAGGTGAAAATGTGCCTCATCACTGAAGATGATTTTCTTCGAAAATTGATCATCCACTGTTGCCATTTCTTGCCACCATTCTGCCCATTCACGACGTTTGGAATGGTCAAGAGGCTTTAGTTCTTGAGCCAATTGCACCTTGTAAGCGTGTAAATGCAAGTCTTTATGCATAATGTTCATCAACGACGAGCGTGAGAGGTGCAATTGTTGGGCACGACGACGAGTTGAGGTGGACGGCTCTTCAGCCACAATATCGCGAACAGCAGCAATATTTTCTGCAGTACGAGCTGTACGAGCATGCACTGGTGTTCTCACATCTTCTACAGACCCGGTTTGCTCGAATTTTTCCACGATTTTTGCGAGTGTACGCACATTTGGACGATCAAATTGACCAAAAAAATCACGAAGTGCACGATATGCATTTTGATTTGAACGCCCATTTTCATAATAAGTCTGGATAACTTTAACACGTTGTTGGATTGTGTATCTCTCCATGGTTCAAATTGAGTAAGTCTGAAATAGAGAAATGTCAAAAAAAATTCGGAAAAAAACTTGGCGTTTAGGTGTGGTTCACATTCAACATCGGCCCTTACAATTTAACCACCCTTTATTTAACATTTTAAGCAACAAATATTTTTACGTTTTCTTACCCCTTAAATTATAGAACTATGAAAGCACTGTTATCTATGCTAAAGTTTATGGCGGGCGCGATTCTAGGTCACAGATAATGGCAAAAGAAGTAGCGGTTCGAACGTGAAAAAATAGAAGTAGTTTTTGTGGCCATGTATAAAAAGGCGTTATTCAGCGAAACCTGGCACAATTTTTTAGTCAACCTACTTTCAGAACTTTACGTAGCAATGTAACATTAAAATGTCTTTGGTTTGATTCCAAAATCTTCTGCATTTTTTTTTTAAGCCAAAATCTGGGTCGATACGTGACATTTCGAAAGTGAAATTTTTTCTGTAATAATTTAACTGAATAACGATTAAAACAAAATAAAAATTTACCGTTAATCCGAACAACATATTTCTCTTTGAACTCTTCCATAGATTACAGACCATGTAAGAAAATTTTTTTGGAATAATTTTTATCAAATAACACCTCTTTTCAGGAAGATAATATTAAAGAAAACATACAATAAAACATTCTCACATATAAAAAAATTACGTTTGCACAACTTTAGAGTCTGATTGTTCATCTAAGTGAACAAATTTATGGGTAAATTTATAAAATTAGTAAAATCAAAATATTTCTCTATAACAATATCGTAAAATAATCAGCTTTTAATAACTTTTAAATTTTCGGTCACGGTGGACCTTTTGACGGAAATGACCATATGACACTTTGCAAAGTGTCATAATGTCCGCTTCTTAACTTATAATGAAAAATATTAAAATGTTAACAAATTTGGGATCATAGCCGGCCTTCGACCGGGCGCAAGGATTCTCTATGGTATAACAAAAACCGGCTTCGCTAACTTAAGCTTCTCTGCACAGCCGGCCTTTGGACGGGCTTTAGTTAGCGAAGCCGGTATTTGTTATACCATAGAGGAAAAAATCTTTGCAACCAAAACTATTTTTAAAAATATGTTAACCATATTATGTTTTATTTAACCAAATCATTGTCACCGACAACCATATAATGGTTAAATTAGTTTCTTTAAAAATAGTTTTGTTGGTTGGGACCATAATGAAACATGTTTTTCTCTGCGTGTATGCAGATAATTTTTTTGTATTTAACTTCTTTAGAAATTATGGACCTAATGACACTTTTGAAAGTGTCATAATGTCCATTTACAAAGTGTCATAACTACCATGGACACTATGACACTGGACGTTATGACATGCCACCTACAGACGTTGGTTTTATAGTAAGAAGCGCATCGTACAAAGATTATAAATTTGTTGGCCTGTTACCCGTGACTTTTTTAAGATATTTTCAGGCTTTTGTAATTTCTTTACATTTATTTTTTAGAATTTGTAAATGGTTCATCTTCTGGTGTTGGTGATGGTGTATCGTGTACATTTTCATTTTCTACTTCAAGAAGCTTTTTAGACATTTCATCAGCAATTAAAAAGACCGTTGATTTATTGGCGGAGGAAAAATAGTTCCATTTGTAGGAAGTTTTTAGTAAAGAATATATTTTTATTGCTCGTTTTTGATTTAAACGATGCTAACAAATCAAAATTTCAAAAAATTTAATTTGAAATTCCCGAAAATTCCCGGAAAAATTTCCCGGGATTAAAAAAAAAATTCCCGGGATTCCCAGGAATTCTTTCCCGCGTAGAAACTCTACTGCTGGAGCAACCTAGGCTTGTTTTTTCTTGAATTACAAGAATTTTCAGTGCTCGTCAAGAATCAAGAAAAAATATGTTTTGTGAAGATTTTAGTAAAAACAAATTAATGTTTTATCATTTTGTTCTACAGTATTTGATTAAAAATCTGCCAAAATCGCATTTTCTTTATTCAACACAAACAATTTGAAAAAAAAAACTGAGAAGATGAATTTCAAATTAAACCCGTATCAACACTTGCAATGTAATTCCCTCTATCGTTAATTTTTAATTGTCAAGAAGTCTTTTAATTTTTTTTAACGAATGTCAAGAACTTTGCAAATTTAAATCTGCAAGCCATGCGGGATTGCATAATTTAATAATTTTCAATGGGAATCAGCTGATAAAAAAAAAAACAATATACATACATATGTATGCACATATCTGTGGTTTTTACGGGCAGCCGCGTATATCCATTTTTTCTATTTTGGGATGTTGATGCGATATTGCATGATTTAAACGCTCTTAACATGGCTCTAAAATTTCTGAAAAAGATGGATTAAGTCCGATTTTTTGACGTAATAACAAATTTCAAAAAGTGCAATACTAAGCGCATAGTTTGATCAAGAATGGTTTTTCGGATCTCCGGAATCTTTTGATTTTAAGACAAACGCGGTTGCCCATGAAAACCACATACATATGATATATTTGATGTCAGAATGGACGTTGACTCAAGCAAGTGGGAAAAAATTTATGTTTAAACTTCAATTAACCTATTTGTAGGCGATGAAGACGAAGAATTGCAGACTAATGAAATGTATTTAATAAACGTTGTCAGTCTACTCACTAACCACAAAAGCTTCCACCATGGAGCGCCAAATTCTGATAAGTAGCGGCAAAACGTGTTAAGAAAATTGTATGATAATCGATTTAATCAGATAGTTCGGGTTCGATAAGATGAATTTCTGTGTATACTGGACTTAATTAAAGACGATGCTGTGTTTTACACAAGTTCAAAAGCAGCTCAGCTTCAAATTGATATACAGTTTAAAATCTTTTTTTTATCGGTGAGGCTCCTCTGTTGATGGACTTTCAATATGTAGAGTAGCTATCCTCTTTGGTGTGGGTTCTTCTTATACTAGCCCAATGCAAGAGAACGTCAGAAAATTTTGTCCGCAATTAAGGAAGAAATGCCTGGCGGTGTAGAATATATAGACGGATCAGATTTATTCTGTGTAGCTATGACAAAACAATAAACACACCACAGAAAGTCATATTATTTTAGGACTTTTTTGTCTGAAACACAACAACAATTTGTTAAACCATTGTAAAATATAAGGATATTATGACAATATGTCTTGATAGAAAACCTTATGAATCCGCGCAATCATTTGTTTACCACTAATAACACTGCGCTAGTTGAATAAACAGACAAGCCGGGCACATGGCGTTTTAACATAAATCCAATGGTGCTAACCGTTTTTTAGGTTAGCTCTGGTTTTCGAGAAATACCGTTATTTCGAAAATGGAGGAGCCTGCTCAACATATGTTCGCGTAACTTAAAAACGCTTTAGCTTATTAAAACACTACAAAAACCGAAAGTCTGCAAAAACATTAGAAGCATAGCTGCATTTTCAAATTTTTGATGAATTTTTAAAGAACAACAAATTTGAAATGTGAATTGCCAAAAAAATTATGTTTCTAAAACGACTGCGTATCATATCTTTCTGAAATTAAATTTTATTGCGGAATTGCGGGTTTTTTAGTTTTTTTTTTAAAGCTAAAGCGTTTTTGAGTTACGCTAACATATGTTGTGCAACCTCCTCGATTTTCGAAATAACGGTAAGCCAACCTAAAAAACGCACCACTGGATTCAGCGTTCCCGAATTAGGTTAAACGCCAGATGCCCAGCTTGTCTCAAAAAAAGTGTTAATTTCTTGCACCGTGTAATTGTATGGTTTTAAATTAAAAAAACATTTTAATTTTTACCGAGAAGAAGTTGAAAAACAACAATACCTTTCTAATGACCAACATATCATTGTAATTACCAAATCCAATCAGAATCACTTTCTGATTCTAAGTCGATCGGTATACTCAAAGGTGGGGTAGAAGATTTTGTTAGACAACTAGATGCAAAATTCACAATCGAATACATGTTAACAATTCAGCTTTGGTATTATTTAGCCCGGTCAAAAATGTTTTTCTTTCGCAAACGATTATCTTACAATTATAGGTACTAATTATTTAAAAAGAACTTTAAATTTCAGTAATTTTGTCTTATAAACTATGAATATGAAAAAAATTGCCACAATATTTGATACATACTTTTAGGCATAATAACAAAAGCAATTACATTGCCGATAAACTGTTCCTCTAGATAAAACATTTGTCATAATACTATTTAAAAATAAAATATTCTTAACATTCAACTCATTAAGTATACATTATGTAGAGTGTATTAAAATACAACCATTCATAGTTTAGCGCGACGAATTTGATAAAAACGAGCTTTTTTTTTAATTTAATTTCTTGTGGTTATTGTGTCGCAAGGTCAGTAGCGTAAATATCATCATCATCATCATCAGCAACTTCATCTTCAATATCATTTGCACAGTATGAAACCAAAATTATTGACTTGTTGTTCGACAGCTTTATCATCTGCTTCGCATAGATGGGGGTAGTGCACTAATTTTGCAGTTTCAACTCACAGTCAGTGATGGTACAAAATTATTGGAATCACTTTTGATGTGGAGAGATAAATGGAAAATTTGCAGCCTTGCTTAACATGAGTGATAGTGATGTTAAAAAATTTTGCACTCAAAAAAAAAAAAAAAATATTGTTTGATTTCAAACAAAGCAATCATCAGTTTATTGCAGCTTTTTTGCTCTTCTCTCATTTGAGTGCAACTTTAAATTCTGCACTAAATCAACTTATTCTAAATATGGGTAGTTGTTGGACGTGACAGTCGTACGCATCAAAAATGCAATAACATTAGAGTTTCTATGCGGGAAAGAATTCCCGGGAATCCCGGGACATTTTTTTTAATTAATCCCGGGATATTTTTTCCGGGAATTTCAAGTAAAATTGTTTGAAATTTTGATTTGTTAGCATCGTTAACCCTTGACTTCCCAGTATGCTTTTGTAACGTAACTGACCAGTAGTGTCCAACGGACTCATTAAAGAAATAAATGATACTTAAAGAAAACAAAGACAGTATACATTAAAAAAAATGTTTTATTGATATTATTATTATAATAATTTAACTAAATTTTTTGTATTTAACTTTAATTAGTTATTTTTTAAACAAATATCTTCATTGTCACTTTCAGAAAGGGCTCGTTCAATTTCTCCCTGTGCTATGTTTGTAAAACTAATATTGTGATAAAATGCAATCTGCGATTGATTCATTTATTATAAAAGTAAAAAGACAACCTGTTTAGAGAATCAAGAAGAAGCAATGACTTCAACGCCGACTAGACTGTTTCAGAACGGCGGTGACTTGTATGAAACTTGGGCGACTCGATTCAAATAAAATATTAATGTGTCTATTGGACACTTGTGGGTTGATCCGCTGCTATTTTCGTTTATTGATAATAAATAATAAACTATTTATGCTTCAAATATTTTTATTGCGCATTTCTATTCTCAAGATCATCGGGGTAGAATAGGTAAAACGGGGTTTCTCAAAAATAAAAATTTTGGCTTTTATAAGCGATGGAATTCAAAAATGTGTCCGCGAGACACTTGTGGGTTGTTAAGGGTTCAAATCAAAATACGTGCAATAAACATATTCTTTATTAAAATTACTAAAAACTCCCTACAAATCGAACTATTTTTCCTTCGCCAAAAAATCAACGGACTTTTTAATTGCTGATGAAATGTCTAAAAAGCTTCTTGAAGTAGAAAATGATGTACACGGATACACCATCACCAATACCAAATGATGAACCATCTACAAATTCTAAAAAAATATATGTATGTAATGAAAATACAAAATTCTGAAAATATCTTAAGAAAATAATTCAACGTCTAAAAAGTCACGGGTAACAGGCCAACAAATTTATAATCTTTGTATAAAAAATAAACGTACATACAATTTTTGTTTTGGTTTTCTGTGGAATTAATAAAGCTAATTTTTTTAGACTGTTATATATGTTTATATTCTTTTAAAAAAGTAAAAACTTTTGTCTTGAAATTTCATTAAATGATATCATTTTTTTATTTAAAGAATCCCGCGATTCCCGGGAATAAGAATTTTTGTTTCGTTTCCCGGGAATAGAAATAGTCCGGGAAATTAGAAACCCTAAATAAACTTTTTAAACAACAAATATTTTTACGTTCTCTTAACATTTAAATTAAAGCACTGTTATCTATGCTAAAGTTTATGGAGGGCACGATTCTAGGCCAAAGATAATGGCAAAAGAAGTAGCGGTTCGAACGTGAAAAAACTAGAAGTAGTTTTTGTGGCCATGTATAAAAAGTCGTAATTCTGCGAAACCTGGCACAATTTTTTAGTCAAACTACTACATTAAAATGTCTTTGGTTTGATTCCGAAATCTTCTGTATTTTCTTTTTTTTTGAGCTAAAATCTGGGTCGATACGTGACATTTCGAACGTGAAATTTTTTCTGTAATAATTTAACTGAATAATGATTAAAACAAAATAAAAATTTACCGTTAATCCGAATAACATATTTCTCTTTGAACTCTTCCATAGATTACAGACCACGTAAGAAAATTTTTTTGGAATATTTTTTATCAAATAACACCTCTTTTCAGGAAGATAATATTAAAGAAAACATACAATAAAACATTCTCACAAATAAGAAATTACATTTGCACAACTTTGCAGTCTGATTGTTCATCTAAGTGAAAAAGTTTATGGGTAAATTTATAAAATTAGTAAGACCTAAATATTTCTCTAAAACAATATCAGATTTTAATAACTTTTAAATTTTCGGTCACGGTGGACCTTCAGACCGATATGCCCATATATGAAAGCAAAATGTTTTTTCAAATTATACTAAACACGAACGAAATAAGTAAAAATCAAGAAATTGTTATCGATTTCCTGGTTTTAAAAAACGAAATTGATTACTTAAGAAAATAAATTTCTTGCCGTGTAGTAAAAAACTTTGAATACCACTTGATTTTTTAATTGCTAGTAAAAAAATCTCAAACATCACTTAAGCTAGTAAAAAAGTGGAGATTAAGTTTTTTAGTGCAATGTTAATTTAAATCAATATTTAGTTCACTACCCCCAACTTTGCTGCTTCGACAGTCTTTTTTAACCAATAATGTTAACAACGTGATGTTCATTTTCCTTGGTAATGGTCAGGGAAACCAGAAATATGCTTTAAAACACGTTTTATGCGCATTAAATATTCATTATTTATTTATTTTTTATAACATTATGATAATAAAATTATTTTACAGTTGAGTTGTTAGAGCAGTAGCATCTTAGGCCATCAGCTCTAAATATTATTAAATATGCAGTAAAAACTTGAAAATATGCCCTGAAAATTTTCCAAAATTGCTAATTTGAAAACAAAATATTTAACAAGCAATCCTAAAACTATAATCGGTAAAGCCCAAACACCATAATATGTACATATTTACAAAGGAATTTTCGAGATTTTACCTTATTTGGAAACGTCATATAAGAGTTATTTGTGCCGAATATTATCTAGACATTAACATCCACATTAGATTTTTAATGTTAACATTTAAATGGAAGTTAAAGCTATTTATAGATGAGAGCTTTGGGCAAATGTAAACCGATTCGAAAAGAATTTACTTTGCGGTAAAATATTTTTGGGAAGAATTTAATCTAAATACCAACATAATAAGATGGTTCACAATGGACACAAAGAGTCTAATATGGAAAGCAGTATTTATGGGGAATATGTGAAATTATAGAACGATTCTCACCATTAACCTAGACACCGTCCTTAGTATAATTAAAATATAAGGGAAATCACGATGGGTAATGCAAAGTGTGCAAACGATGCAAATGCGTGCAAAAATACACACATTTGCACAACACAACAACAAAATGTACGTATTTGCAATTTGCTCTTTTTTACTTCGTTTGCACTAAAAAAACCATGAGCAAAGTTTGTAGTGCATATTTGCTCAGTTGCAAACAAACTTAAGCAATAACATTTGACATATTAAATGCCATGTTGATTTTAAGAAAACTTATAACTTGAACATTTTCGCAGATTGTAAAATAAAATAGAGAATTAAATTTAAATTAATTAAAAAGAAAACATTTATTTTAATTTGCTTGTGTATAATTGTAAGCAAATGCAGATTTTTTACAGTGCTGCCAGAAGTTTTTAGTGTTGCCAGAATACATTTTTAGAAAAATAGCATATTTGCACAAAAATAAAAGTGGTATGCTCACGATCAATCATAATATGCACTGCAAATTTACACATTGAAAATTTGCACAATGACCATCGTGATTACCCTTTATATTTACCAATTTTGATCAAATAATCTACAAGATTGCAAGATTTGCGCACAAGATAAACTTGGAGAGACAACCAGCCAGACGGACGGATGGACATAGTTAAATAACTTTAAAAAGATTTGCCGAGTATCGGTATACTAAAGGATTGGTCCAAAACGAAATATTTGCTTTTTCCTAAATTTTTGCTTATATGTATCGGGTGATTTTTTAGCTATTATCTTTTTGGCAACACTGGTTTAAACAGCTGACGCACGTTTCGTGTTTTGTTTCACTGTCAAACAGGGTTGTCAGATTGATTTTGACCTTTTCCGCCAAATTCAATGTCAAAAATCGCCAAAGCCTTTGTTTACAAGTTGTTGACAATAAAATACATATAATTAAAATTATTAAAAATATTTTTTATAAATCCTAAAAAATTAATTAGTTCCGTATCGCTAAAATACGCCAAAACTTCAAAAAAAGTCGCCATAATATAAATTTTGTTTAATTTTTATATAGAGCGAAATAAAAATAGTTAGTAAACACAAAAAAGGTACGATGTTTACTATAAAATAGTTTATAGTAGTCTAAACAAATATTAGAAATACAATAGTTGCACTTTTATTATACATATATCTAAACGCTTTACCGGCAAGACTCGCTATTTTTCTTCTTATTTGGAATACTTTGTGAGGGTATTACATTTATTCAACGAAAGAACAAAAGAAGTGCTATATACTATTCCTATTCATATAACTTATAACTCCTAATAACGCGTCTAGAAGTTCGTATAGCATTCTAATTCGAAGGCGAGTTTTATATGTTTCTAGAAGATTTTCATTAACTTCATCAGCCATTTGAACATACCTTCAAATACCTATCATACATATGATTGCCTGAAATTTCATTCATAAAAATACGAGAATTAAAATAATATTATTGAATTTAACGAATTTCAAAACTAATTCATGGGTCATCAGAAAAGCCCATTTGGCGATTTTAACTATTTTATAAATCGCCAAAAAATCACCATGTCACCAAATAATAAAATTAGGTCGCCAAACATGTTTGAAAATCGCCACGTTTGGCGTGAAATCGCCACATCTGACAACCCTGCTGTCAAACATCTTCAGTTTGGTCTAAAATTTAACCATGAATCGTCTTACAAACGAACAACGCTGGCAAATTATTGAATTTTATTATCAAAATGCATGCCCTGTTAAGAAAGTTCATCCACTTTTTTATCGAAAAATTGTGTTCAGCGACAAAGCTCATTTTTTAGCTCAATGGGTACGTTAATAAGCCGAATTGTCGATTTTGGAGTGAAGATCAGCCAGAAGCATTGCAAGAGCTACCAATGCATCCAGAAAAAGTCACAGTTTGGTGCGGTTTATGGGCTGGTGGCATCATTGGACCGTACTTCTTCAAAGATGATGCGAATCGTAACGTAACTGTGAATGGCGAAAGCTACCGTGAGATGATATTCAACTTTTTTTGCACAAAATGCAAGAGCTTGACTTGCATGACATGTGGTTTCAACAAGACGGTGCCACATGCCACACAGCACGCTTAACAATGGACTTATTGAGAGGCGAGTTCGGTGAACATTTTATTTCACGTTCGGGACCGGTCAATTGGCCGCCTAGATCGTGCGATTTAACGCCTTTAGACTATTTTTTGTGGGGCTAAGTTAAAGCTCATGTCTATACACACATGCCCGCTTCAATTGACGCATTGGAAGACAACATTGAAGCATTTATTCATGAGATACCGACCGAAATGTTGGAAAGAGTATGCCAAAACTGGATTAAGCGGATGGACCATTTGAGGCGCAGTCACGCTCAACATTTGCATGAAATAATCTTAAAACATTTATTTATATGGACATCGACTATCGATTCAAATAAAGATTTCATGCATTTTTCTGAATTGTATGTGTTTTTCTTTAAACTTTCCTCTAGCTCTTAAAAAATCACCCATTATGTATATAACATTTTAAAGCTTAAAATAACATTTATCTTTAATGACAACCTGCTTTGTTTTACAATTTAAGTACTAAATGTAGATACCGAAATTGAAGCAACACGTTGAATTTACAGATAGATATTTGAAACAGAATAGCTAAAATTTGGTAAAAAAAAAAATTTAGACTCTTCTAACTAAATTATGCAAAAAAAAAAAAAGAAAAAAAACAATAAAATATGCAAAAATAAGCACTAACAAATCTATGCCAAAATTCATAAAAAGCTGTAAAACGGATAAATATATTGTTTCTGCCTTCATTGGTCGCACAGAGAAAAACATGCAATTGCATATTTATGGTTTCCCTGGTGATGATCATTAACAACTTTTTTGTGCTGTTGTTTCATTAACACACTGTGTTGGCTGGCGTACATTTCTTTTATTCAGTTGGTTGATTTGGTTTTTTCTTCTGCTTATTTATTTATTTTTTTGCTAATTTTATCACTTTCAAATAACTTACGCTTTTTTAACAATTAGTATTTTTGTTTTTTTTTTTGCTGTGTTTTTGTTATGAATAATGATTGTTAGTTTGTTTTTGGTTTTGTTTTTCGGTCCATCCCTCCAATTTATATTGAGTTCAATTTATTCGTAAATAATTTTTACTTTGTCATAGGTCAGTGTTTTTAAGCTGATTGAAGTGTTGGTTAATAAGTATTTGTTTAACTTTTTCACATTATTTTAAATTTGTTTTTAATTTGTAATGCAATATTTAACTGGAAATGATATAAAAAATGGGTAAAAGTCAGTGTTAGCCGTGAAATTGCGCGCTTGTATCTTGAGTCTTTTGTTTTTAAGCTGATTATTTTTGTGAAGGAGGTTTTGTTTTTTTTTTAACATTAAATTTGTTTTTAATTGTAACTCATCAATGATTATAATTTTATTGCCTTAAAAATAACATAAATTATATTTCGAAGTATAAAAAAATTCTGCTTTCGTTATAAATGTCAGGTATATTTTCTAAATTAATTTCATTATGAGTTTGTTTATAAGCTTAAGCTCTTCAAATAATTATTTACTTAAAAAACTAGTATTCTTAACTAATACTTTAAAAAATCATCTATCATTATAATTTTTTGTTTAATTCTTTTTTTTTTTCTTTTGTAAAAAAAAAACTTATTCTGTCCCCAAACTTATTTTTTGTTTTAAATATTAATAGAAAATGTCCAGAGAATAAATAATATTTTTTTTGTGTACATACTTGTTTCTGTAATTTAACATAAAAACCTTGAATACTCAAGAAGAATTCCTTTCACTTTTCATAGTCGTAATCACTTTGTTTTTAAGTTTTTTCCCATTAACTACGTCATAGAGAATTCAATGTTTTATAAATAAAATAAAAGTATGTATTTCTAAGCAACAGTAAAAATATGAAGGTTTTATGATGGTGCCATTTCGTTTGTAACGTCGGAAATCCTTTGATGGTCAAACATATTTTCAAAAGTATTTTTACTTTTGAAATTAACACGAACAATGTTGGCCTTCAAGGAGCCAATTATTAAGGGCTTACCTGCATAAGCCAGTGACTTGACAAAAAATCATTGATGATGGTGCGATATCGCTCTTTATTGCGAGCTCTATCTTAAATTTGGAAGAAAAGAGTGTTAATTATGCTGTATGTAGTAGAGTCTGTATGGTCATTTGTGGGTTGGTCTTTCTCAAAGTGCTGCAATTTTGTTTATTAACAAACCTTTAAGCCAAAAACAAGTCTCTTCCCTGAATACAATTTCGTAATACAACATTGGACTAGTTTCCAACTGCTCTAGAGCTAAATCGGCAAAAGAGCGACGTATATGATGGACTCGTGCCTTTAATTCCTGAACACGCTGGATCTTTTACTGGTGTATGCCAAAATTGTCCACCAGGTGAATGGACAGGGCCTCAATTCCTGCGATCGATGACGAATTGATTAATTTAGATCTTCTTTTGTTAACGGAGGCGATATTCTCTTCATAGCGCACATTCCTTCGAAGTGTTGGTGTAAATGTGTAATTTATAGAATATGTGGTGTAAAATCTATCTACAGTTTGACGTATGTCTAGTTTAAATGGTCATGAATTTTAGAGTAAATTTGGATAATTTGGTAGCGTTGTTTAAGCGGCTTAACTGTTAGTGATGATTTGCCAAAAATTATACTGATCATACACTTTTAAAAGATGACAGTATGATAGTTAGCAATGTCCAATGAATAGATCGCTTCAAAACGCCTGCTAAATTTTTGCAGAGTTGTGTCTTTTCTTTGTAGAGGGTGATACTCATTTAACCCTAGTTCAAATATTAGCTACCTTTTCGAAATCCCGTTTTGCTCGAGAAAATCTCATGTAAAACATACAATACAACACATCTCCTATTTAACTATTATGGCTAGCGGCCGACCCAATCGATCGCAGTCTAGTTATAAAGGATTTTTTTCACTCATCTCTTATATAAATTTTAGCTTTATTACATAATTTTGTTTTTTGTAAATACTATGGAGAAGGGATTAATGAGGTCGGGCTTGACTGACTTCTTGTTTGTATTATTTTTTGTTTCTTTAAGTCTTCAACTTTAAGGCATACACTCATATTGGTGATGCCCTAACATCACATTTGTGACAACCATGTTATTTCTAATGGCATCAATGAGGCAAAAGTTGAATCAATCCAATGACGAACATCATCATACAATGTTGTCATATTTTATGCTTTATCTATGCTATGACAACAGTGACATCAATCCGATTCCACATTTTGTGTATTATTAACATTATTTTCATGTTTAAAAATTAAAATAAGAAGCAAAAATTCCCATATTCTATTTGTTCAAATAATTTTGTTAAATACATCAAATTTTCAAAAGTGGAAAAATACGAAAACCATATCGGTCATGCTGCTGGTGTCTTACAATTGAGAGTTTTTCTGTAAACAGAGGGTGGAATACAACAAACATGTGTAACGGGTAAGGAAATAATATTATTTTCTCTCACTTTGACTTAAGTCAATCCTAATACTCAAATTAATGAAAACCTGTCGTTAAATGCCAATGAGTCCTTTCACCGATGTTATTGAGTCATCACTTTGATGACATCTTTCACTAAACTGACATCGATTCGTCATTTCTGTGATGCCGATGTGCCATCTCGTTGAAGACATAATTTAAATTTTTGACTTGAGATGTTAAGGCTGACATCGCAATAATGAAAAGTGTCAAAGGTTCAAAATGAAGACAATTGTCATAGTACTGATGTCAAAATACATCAGCGTTATGACGCCTTTTCTATCAGTGTAGGAGACCACACTGCATGTTGCTATTATTTTTTTTAATTTGCATCAGTGATGTGAACTCTTGGGACACTAAACACGCGAAGAAATTTGAAAAACGGTCTAAAAAGAGCTAAATGGAAAAAGTAACGTGTTTAGTACATTTTCAAAAATTTTTAAAAAGGGCCACAAAATATTTTTCAAGTAAAATAAAAAAAAAAAAAATTACACAAGCAATTAAGTTGCAATTGAAGCTTTATACTCTTTTAAAATTGGGGATTGTTTTATAAAATTTACAATACTTGGTCATCCTCGTCTTTATTCCATAAATCAATATCAATGTGATATTTTCGTTAGAATTAATATGTTAGCATAACTCGCCAGGTATTTCGTAACTTGAACAATAACTATTAACTTGTTTGAGACTATATTTAATATAAATATTAAATGGCTTCAACGACATTTTATTTTTAAAATAATACATAACACTAAAAGTCCCCTCAAGTTTAAAGTTTAAGTACGGATGTATCAAAATATTTTTAGCAAAACTAGAAAATAAAATAAATGGATTGTACTCGATTGCATTTTTACAACTTAACACTTCGATCTAAAACTTCAGTTTTCACAATTCGAAGTTGCCACATAACCCAGCTTTGCATTACAAAGGAGTAGTCTTAAAACTACTCCATGCTATACTCAAGAGGATTAGTTTTGAAATCGTTTAAAAACGAAAACATGTCGTTAAAAACGAAGACATGTCGTTTCATTAGAAACTCTTTTTAAGGATGCCATGGTCTATGCTTGCATTACATTGGACCAGTCCAGGGAGTAGTCCATTTGATCAAACTGGATCAAGTAGTCCAATATTATTTGCAGGGTATAGCTATAAAAATATTAAACCGATTTTAGTAAGATCATTCTTTGCACTTCGCGATAAAATATCTTTCTTATAATAAACCTTTTTCCCGACATAAGCTGTATTATGATTACAAGGGAAACCAGATATACTCTAAAAAAACACGTTTTATGCGCATTAAATATGCAGTAAAAGCTGGAAAATATGCCCTGAAAAATGTTAAAAAAGGTAAAAACTCATATAAGAGATGTTTGCGCCGAATATTATTTACATATGAACATCCATATGGGTTTTTGTCTTAAAGGGATTTTAGGTACGTTCGCTAAATTGTTAACAAATGTTAACATTTAAAATTAATTTAAAGCTAGTTAAGGATGGGAGCTTTGGGCAAATGTGAACCGATTCGAAAATAATTTTATTTGAAGTAAATTATTTTTGGCAAGAAATAAATTTAAATACCATCGTAATTAGATGGCTTGCGGACACAAAGAGTCTAATTTGGATGTGAAATTATAAAACGATTCTCACCATTTGCATAGACTTCGTCCATATTTGATCAAATAATCTTCAATATTAAAACTTGTACTCTGCGCAAAAGGCTAACATGGACAGACAACCAGCCAGGCGGATGGATGGTCATCATTAGATCACTTTAAAAATTAAAAATGAATCGAGTCGATCGGAATACTAAAAGATTGGTCTAGATACAAATCGCATAACATTCATCCTTAATGACAACCTGCTTTGTCTTACAGTTTTAGAGTAAAAATTAAATGTAGATGTCGAAATTGAAGTAACAGATTTTCGAAAAAAAAAACATATTTTTTATTTGCTGCGAAAGCTATTGTAGGCATCTAAAAAAATTTAATATGTATCAAAATATGCATTAAAAGGCAAAATATGCGCTATAAACCTAAATTATGCTGCAAAAAGGTTTTTTTTTTAACTAAAATATGCACTAACGAATCGATGCCAAAATTCATAAAAAGCTCTAAAACGGATAAATATATTGTTTCTGTCTTCATTAGTCGCACAAGAAAACACATGCAATTGCATATTTTTGGTTTCCCTGATTATTTTTTTTTATAATTATTGTTATTATTATTTTTTTTATAATTATTGTTATTATTATTATATTTATTATATTACTTATTAAAGGCCTTTAAATATTTCCATGTTCTAAAGGGTGTCATATAATTCGGCCTTTATAAATTTAAATACATTTAATTATAAATGATTAAATTTAATTAAAAGAAAACAAAACAATATCCATAGAAGTTAAAATCATTCTAACTTTTTACAAATTTAAGAGGTGCGAGTATTTATTTAATAAAATCGCTTAAATTGGGAAAAATATGGTTTAACATAAATCAAAAATGTTACCAAATATTTAGTTTTTGAATTTAATTTTTAAAACTTGTTGGTTCTTTGTGAAAATAAAAGTATTTTAATGTATTAACACAAAAGAAGAAATAATAACTATGAAGGCAATACCTATTTTAGTGTTTTTATCAGCAACAAAGTTTTAAATTAATTACACACATTTGTTTTATGTTTTTTCATTTAAAGTTATTACTACTTAAGTTGCCAAGTGTATTTAAATTATGTTATCATCATCATTCTCTTACCTTTAAACTTTAATTAAATTCTCTTGCTATTATTATTATTATTATTTTATATTTGCGAACATTTAAAGCAGCAGAACTTTAAAAGACTTTATTGAAATTGTCTTGGAATTATAATTAACAGAGCAAGTTGTCAAGTGCAATGTTAAGTGCAAATTGTAAAAAATGCAAGTAAAAAGCTCGAAAATAGATAAAAAAAAATATGCTCTAGTTTTAGTAGTAAATTATCGTGTTAAATTGTAAACTGTTAATGATGGTAAATAAGTATAAGAATGTTATGCATAGTTGTAGTGTTAACACCACTGTATAGATTGTTCCGTTAAGAATGTTATGTAATACACATATGCATATATTCGTTATGCCAAACGGCCAAATACACACCGCAAACATATGAAAAAAGTATAAAACATGTTTATGTAAACTAGGATCGCACGGTGGCCGAAATTCGATCACTTAACATTTACTTTGGAGAAAACCTGTGCGTTATACAATTAAAATACACATTTTAAGAGAACGGCAAAATGCACTATTCACCTATCTTTGTACGTATGCTGTGCATATCCCCATATTTAATTTATAAGATTTTCATGAAATGTTTTCAAAGTAAAAAATAGAAACACATATCTTCGTTAAAAGTCATTAAAAAAAGTTTCCGACTTTTATTTTCTTAAACGACGTTTTTGCGCGACTTTATTTTTCAAAATGTCTAACGGTTATCTTGGTCCCGTTTTATTCACATTATTTATTAATGATCTGCCATCCGTTGTTCAGCACTCCAACATACTCATGTATGCTGATGATGTAAAAATTTTTAATTCGTTTAACAATATTATTGAGCAATCCTCTTTGAGGGATGACGTTGAACTTTTCTCTCAATGGTGTAATTACAACTTATTGGATTTAAACTTGAAAAAATGTAAACACATGTCATTTTTCCGCTTATTAAAACTTGATACTAGTTATTATCTAAATGGAACATTACTGGATAAAGTTTACAATATTAATGATCTCGGTATTCTATAAGATCATAAACTAAAATTCTGTGATCACATTTCATTGATGGTAAATAAAGCTAATGGAGTACTTGGCTTTATGAAACGTTGGTCGAAAGAATTTTCTGACCCATATATCACTAAACATCTATATACGTCTCTGGTTCGCCCTATTCTCGAATATGGACCAATTGTATGGGATCCTTACTGTAATACATATATCAACAGCATTGAATCTGCACGCAGAGAAAAATATGGTTGGGCATGGTTTCGGCAACAACACTATGTTTAATGTAACAATATATTGTTGTTGTACACAAATAAATGATATTTTTTATTATATATCAACAATATTATAGTTACTGTAAACTTATATATGTTGATCGGAATTATAAATTTGAGTATTGTTGATCGAAAAATAATTATTTTTCTAACAACTAAATTATGATAACTTTCAAAACATATTATATTACTCACAATCATATCATAATATCTAATAGCCATAACATGATAACTTTCTATACATTTATCATATTATGTTTAAGATGCAATCAAACTATTTTTACTCTAATAATATTATGTTAGCGCCATTTTAAAATAATTTGGAATCAGTTGTGTCGTTTATTTTATATGTGAGCGGTTTATTAATTTATAAAAAAAATTGGTTTAAAGAAACTAAAAAAATTAAAATATTAGCGGAGTTCATTCAGTATTAGTGATTTAATAGTGCAAATGCAAAATGTCGTCGTTATTTGTAAAATCCAACAACAAAACACACAGAGATTTCGTTATATTTTATAAAAGTCATACGATATTTCTGTGGTTTTCATGGGCAACCGCGTATGTCTTAAAACAAATTTTTCAGGAGAGCCGAAAACCCATTCTAGATCAAACTATGGGATAGGTATTGCACTTTTTAAACTTTGTCACAGCGTTAAAAAATCGGAATTGATCCATCTTTTTTCAAACATTTTTAGAAACATGTAAAGAGCGTTTAAAATTATGCAATATCTCAAAATCGGAAAGGACATACGCGGTGGCCCATGAAAACCACAGATTTTGCAAGCCTTATATTGAACTCCGCAATTTAATTAACATAAAGAAAAATTATAAAAAGCCACAAAATAAAAAATTGATCAAAAATGTATTTATTTATTTTATATTTTTTTTGACAGTTTGATTGCTTCTTAATTTATTATGATTAACCTGATAATAATATGATTACTTCTTAGCTTATTATGATTAACATGACAATAATATGATTAATTTCAGATGATCCACAGATTTGTAAAATTCTCAAAGAAATCGAAGAAGCAAAAGTTAATCAGAATAAATCACCCATAGAACCACAAACGATTATTGAAAACCCGCAAACCGAAACTTTAATCAGCTTCATAGAACCAAAAAAGTTATCAGAAAAACATGATAATGATTAATTTCTTAGCTTATTATGATTAACATGATAATAACATGATTGCCTCTTAACTTATTATGATTAACATGACAATAATTTGATTACTTCTTAACTTAGTATGATTAACAGAATAATAATATGATTAAGGGAAAAATATTATGAGGTCATATTACGAGTATATTTAGTCATAATATGATTCAATAATAATCTTAATATGGTGAATACAATCATAAATCTTATCATAATATGTTGCTCTTAGAATATGTTTACCACAAACATGTTTTTTCTTTGCGTGTGTACAGAAACAGTTCCTTTTATTTTGTTTAAGAGGTCTTGGATGGAATTCGCTTGTATTACCTTCATATGAATGCAGACTTGGTCTTATTAAGTTACCGACGTTAAAAAGTCGAAGGACAATGCTAAGTATTTTGTTTTTAATGGGTCTTATACGCAGTGATGTCGATTCCGATTTCTTGTTGAGTAAAATAAGCTTAAATGTTCCAGCTAGACCTACACGAAACTTTCAGCTGTTAAGTTTAAGGTACTATCGTTCTGTTTATGCTTACAACGACTCCTTTCGTCAAATTTGCGTTAAATTTAATAGTCTATATCATCTAATTGACCTTTCTGATAGTAACGATGTTTTAAAAAGAAAAATTACTGTTTATTAAAATTAATAAATTAAAATTAATTCTTTATTTATTGTACTCTTATTTAAACACTTATGTCTGTAAGGATTTTTAATCTATAGATTGAAATAAATAAATAAATAAAAAAACATGCCCTAATACGCCCTGCAGATAACGAGACTAGTCCATACATGCATGTAAAGAGTAGTCCATAAAGGAGTAGGAGTTCTCCAAAGGTAATCCAAATGTATTGAAAAAAAAAATGGTCTATTTAACATTACGATGGACCATGTAACCAAGTTTTGCATTACAACGGAGAAGTTTTAAAAGTTCTCCATGTTCATACATACTCCTAGTGGATTAGTTTTGAAACTACTCCATGGTAATCTCCAGAGGATTAGTTTTAACTTCGTTTAAAAACGAAAACATTTCGTTTAAAAACGAAGTCATGTCGTTTCACTACAAACTCTTTTTAACAATAACATGGTCGATGCTTGCATAACATTGGATCAGTCCAGGGAGTAGTCCATTAGATCAAAATAGATCACGTAGTCCAATATTATCTGATATACATGTATGTGCGTGTGTTTGCAAGCAAATTTTAAACGATTTTTAAACCCTTTAATGCAGAAAATTTATACTGTGCATATATAAATGTTTCATTAAAATTGGTGGACGATAAGATACTTGAAAATCAACTACAAAAAAAATGTTTCCCATATTTATGATCTTAATAAGTGGCATTTAACCCCCTACTTCGTTAGCGTCTCCTTTTGCTTCGTGGACATATTTTTATGCCAAAGTTTTTTTTTTACAAGTTTTTTGCTTGTTTAAATTCTAGCATTTAACCCGCTACTTTGTAATTGGGCCTTTTTTATGTTCCTAGGTTTTATCAAAAAAGTTCCAAAATTTTTCATCTCATAGATTGATATTCGCACAGGATTTTGCATCTATAATCTTGTGTTTCTAAGCCCGACCAAATGATACCCTACAACACAGTATTTAAAAACACATAATGCTTACGTGTCCATATAAATATGGATTTATCTATGTTTATAAACTTCATTTAAATTTGTTTGAAAGTTTGTGAGAGGCAGAAATTGCCCCCTACCTCCCCTTGTGGTCCTATTTTAGAAAAATTGTATAGCTTATGTATATACATATAGCTGGCGCGGATCCAGCTTGAGCCTTAGGGGGTAGGGGAAATTTTGTATGATACAAAAAAGGAAAAAATTTGTTTTTAAAAGTTTATTAAAAACATTATGTGTATTAGGATAAGTACTTTTTGCAATTTTTGCGAATATCAAATTCTTCATCGCATAGCCGTATAGACCGTAAAAAAATATTTAGAAATGATGTATTACTTTTTCGCGATCGTGAAGAAAGTTTCCGCACCAAATCACGACTCTATTTCGCGGTTTTTTTAATAAACTAAATTTTAATGGCAAATGATAGATGTTGTGATAGATGAGTTGTATGAAACAGTGATAATTTTCAGCAGCGTAGTAATATATGCACGGAACGAGCTATTAAAGTTGCAAAAGCATCAACTCGCACTTTAAACTTAAAATTTATTTCATTATAGTGTTTTCACACTTAAGGTTTTAATACAAATTTTGGTTTTAACTATAAAACCAATCATTAAAACCTGGTTTTACCATACAAAATACATTTTTTAAAAGCATTTTAAAAACTCTTTTGATTTGGTTTTAAGTAGATTTTATGAAATACAACCATGTTTTCGTTGTACTAAATTCAGTACTACCAAGTTATAAAGATTGAAAACAGCTGATAAAGTTTAATCCCAGCTAGCATTTTATATCACAATCCAATGCTTTAGGAATCAGCTTCACATAACCGCATATAAGCTAATTTTTCGATCATAAACGATACTCTTGTCGTGAGAAAATACTACACTACCAATGAATCACCTCAAAGAATCATTTTTGATGCAATTTCTGATTCTTTTTTGAGCAACTTAATGATAGTTTTTCTAATCATTAGTTAGTATTTATCGTCTCATTTTTTAATCGTAAATTATATATTTTTTTTTATGTTTCAAATAATTTTTTAATTGTCATGTTTTGACTTTTCCCCCCCCGATAAATCCAGCACGATTATGGCTTTTGATTATTTGAACCAACTTTATTTTGAACAAATCAAAAGATATTGGGTTCTCGTAAAGGAAATAAAAAAACCATTCGCACTGACATTTATTTTCATTGATTGACAGTAATTTTTAGCCAATCTTTTTATTTGTTTGGCAGACAAGAAAATTGCTTTTTTTCTGTTTTAATTTGACGAGACGAATGGGCAAAAATACATAATATTTAAAAATGTTTAAAAATCATTACGAATCGACGGATCTAATCGTTACCTAAAACGCAAAATGATCTACCTAACATTTTGAAAAGAAGACAGGAGAAGCAAAAAACTTTTTTAAATGATAAATTGCTTTTAACTGTTAATAATTTAGTTTTCTTATAAAAAACCTATAAGTTTTGTTTTGACAATTGACAATGTTGCATATTATGCACACGGTTAGTTTGGCTTTAAGCGTTTATCATTTAATGTTTTGTAGATTTTTTGTTTCTCAAAATATTGCTGACATTTCTGTTGATGCAATACATCAGAACCAACGAAAAACACGATTTTTGGCTAGTAAGGGCCTTTGCGTTTTAGGTAACGATATATAATTTCTTTTTTCAATCGCTTAATTGAAAATTCATCAAATAGGATCTCAGAAGACCCATTTAGATAATAATTACACAAATGCTAGCTGGGATGGCAGTCAATAAAAATAAATAAAAATTAAAAAAAATAAAAAACGTCAAACCGATAAAATATTCTAAAATACACTTTTAATATAAAATTGTTGGATTTCCAAGCATTTTCCTGCATTCATTTCTTATTCAAATTAAATTATTTCTACGAGAAATGAATTTTATTTTGCACAAAACTATTAGGCAAACTGTGAGTTAAAACCGGATTTAAAAAACTTGTAATATGAACACAAAATCAGCTGTTAATAGTTTTAATGTTAAAACCAGGTTTTAACTTTAGGTGTGAAAACACTATTAAATCCAAAAAATAGCTTAACATTTTTGTTATACAGCTGCTTATTTTATGTTTTTATGCCTGTATACATAAAAATATTTTAAATTTAATAAAGGCTTGAAAACCAAATTTTCTATGAAAATTTTCCTTATTAAATTTTGTAATCATTTATGAATATGGGGGCTAAAATGTATAGCATATATAAACAATAAATGTACCATATATAAAGTGTATGGAAATTAAAAAAAAAAAAAAAATTTCTTGAGGAGGTTTAGAAATTGCATTTGTTGGGGAAACTTTTTTGGCCTAAATGGCCTAAAAAAATTATTTTCATTATCAATACTAAATAGCCCATCGCGTGTTAGGATGAAGAAATTTTGTCCAAAAAAAGGCATAACCATTATTAAAAAAAACTCAACAAAAAGGATAAATAAAATATAAGATCAGTTCAATATATATTAATCTTTTTAAATAAGCAATTTATGATTTCCTTGTGAGGCAAATTTATACAGTACAGTATATCTCTCTGTCATTGTTGATCTGAGCCGTGTTTTTATTCGACGAAGGGTAGGAAATGACCTCCCTCTCGTAGCTTTACTGACGAGCATTGAAACGAAAATTTGAAATATTTTCTTAGATTTGGGTAGATATATTCATCACAGTTTATTAAAGCATCTTCAACGTTATCTGATAGATTAGGCTCAAGTTTAGATCTAAGTAGGTGTTTATCTCTTTTATCAAATATAATCAGCTCGTCAGCTAATTGTGGTTTTAACAGTTTTCTATCTGTATATGACTTGATTACACTTTGAGGTAGAAGTTTAGGTATGTTCAATACATTTGGGATATCTATTGGGAAAGTTGTTATAAGATCTTCTAAAATAAATTCAATGAGAGGAATGTAACCTACAACTCGGTAGTAATCTTAAGCATTTTGGATGTGATTATTTCGTTCAAATCTTGTCTTTTCGATAGGAACCTCGATTTGAACGCAAATAACTTTTACTTTTTCAAAAATCGCTTTAAATTGTTCTTCGGCTTTATTTCTTTTTTCTTCAAGGCACATGATTAAAATTTTGGTAAGGCTTGATCCGTTTTGAAGATCTATATCTTGCTTTTGTAAAATGATACTAAGTGGCTGTGTTACAACAGGTATCACACTTAATATGTTTATTCCGCAAATAAATTTAAAAGTACTAAGTGAGTTACTTAATATAAAGGTAGAGATACCTTTCCACTCAGATATTTTTCCAAAGCTTCTACTATATGATGTTCACTTGCTGCAAAGACACATAATAATTAACAAATGATACAACTTTTTGTATTAATGGCACTTTATTGCTTTTTGAAATTGATTTGTTCGATGTATGGGAATAGCAAGGCGTTTGTTTCGCATTTGTCGCTTTTCCAGAAATTTTGAACAGCTCCATTTTCTGCTGACATCAGAGAACACCCATCTGTTAAATCTCCTACACAATTTTTTAGATCAACCAAAATTTGTCAAAGCTTTAAGAACTATTGGTGATAGTGCCTACGCATCAATTGACACATCAACGTCATCAATATCTTTTGAAGCCTCTTCAAATGCGTTTACAACAAAGCCAATAAATTCTTCCCTAACAACTTTTGGTTGTATGTTAAAATATCTTAAAGATAAGGACATCTGGCTTTTCTCCGACAAATCCGTGCTTTCCTCAAAAATGATCGAATAGAATTTTGGTTCATATTACACATACATACATAAATATTGCAAATACTAAGGCTTTTTAATAATTCAACCGCACGCATTATCAAGTCAAACGTTTAGTCTTTGGATATGGATGGCACCTGCTGGGATTGAATGCAGAATTATAAGTAATTGAATTCGGTAAACTAGATGTTCCTTTGAAAATTCTAATAAATAACTGTTAGGATTAAATTATGGATACGGTAAACTAGATTTTTCTTTGGAAATATCTCATAAATAACTATTAGGATTAAGATATGGATACTTATTAAAAATCGTTAGAGACTCAACAAAAAAAAAAAAATTTAAAAAATTCCAAAAATTTTGTACATTAAAAAAAATATTATTATTGGGAATTCTTGTATAATCGAAATTAACAAAACATATTTTAATAATTAAATTAAATAAGGAAATTTCCCCCCCACCCCCCCCTGAATCCACGCCAGTCATATAGATATGGATCTATCTATGGTTTAAAATTCATTAAAATCGGTTTGAGAGGCAGAAATTTACCATATCTCCCCTCGCGGTCCTATATTTTAAAAAATGCATACCTTTTGTATCCATATGGATATGGTCCTATCTATGTTTCAAATTTCATTAAAATCAGTTTGATAGTTTCTTCCCTCGTGGTCCTACGATTTGGCCCATTTTCAATAGGCTTGATCCTTGTTCCAATAAAAACCTATGTCCCAAATGACGGACATCGTTAGTTCGACTCAGAAAGTGATTCTGAGTCGATCGGTATACTTTAAGGTATGTTGCACACATAAGCACAAATGCATAATACCCTCTCCACTATTGTGGTGTGGGTATAATGAAAGAAAATTAATTTCAAACATTTCAATGTTGTAGTGGGAGTCCATAATTTAGTACGTATATGTCAATGAATGGAGAAAATGTTTTGGTTTAAAAGATAGATGGCGTGACATTAAAGTTCTAAAATATGTACAGGTTTTACGCGTTTGCTTCCCAAAAGGACCAAGTTTTGAATAAGTGGACAGGTGCACTTATTTTTTTAATGAGCAACAATAAGTGGTAAATTTGTTGGATCTCTATAAGTTTTGGATTATTATAAGTTTTGGATGGATATGGCAAGAGGCCAGCCTCCGGTCCAAAAGTCAGCTTTTTAGCTTCAGGAGTTTAGGATGTGCGATGATGAATCAGTCAGTAACTTTATAATTTTAATTATATAGATTGATAGATGGAGAAAAATGTTTTGAAACAAGTAACAAAATTAGTAACGATTATTTGTTTACTTATTTGTATTAATTATTATTTATTTATGTGTTTAATTTTCATTTTATTTTATTTTATTGTGCCACATATGTATAACTTTAATTCTACAGTACTGTAATATAAGACACCGTTCTTGTTGTACTGTCTTATCTAATAAAGAATCAATCAATCAATTATCACACTTTAAACCTTCGAATTTCGAAAAAGTACCAAACTCGTTTACTACCTAAAAGGGCTGAATTTCAAAAAAGTACCAGACACCTGTTTGCTTTTTTTATTCAATGAACAAGAATAAGTATGACATTAAAAAAAGTACCAGTTTAATTAAAAAAGAGTACCAGTTAGAGAACAAAAAAGTTCCAAAAAATTTACTTAGGAACTTGCATGTTAAATTTTAAGTTTCTAAGTTCAATAATTACAGAAATTGAAAAAGTACCAGTTAAGGAACAAAAAGTACCAAAAAGACCCCTCTTACAGATTATCATTCACTCAGGACATTGCATGTTGAATTTTATGTTTTAAGGTTCAATATTAACTATAATTAAAAGAAATACCAGCTGTAGAACCTAGGTTAGGTTAGGTTAAATTGGTAGCCGTCACGACGACGACTTACTTGGGTCCCTTTGTGATACTCCTAGCCAGTGACAAGAATCAGCCAGTATTCACCAGACTATTCCCCAGAGGTCACTGCAATCTCGAACCAACCCGATTCCCTGCAGAACAAGGAGATCAATTTCAGTCCCGCATTGGACAAATCGTCCAGACATAGCAATTCCGGTCTCCCAAAATGCCTTAACCTAATGCCCCCCAGATCATGGCATTGGCAGAGAAAGTCTATCAGCACCGAGGTTGCGCGATCGAATCCCGCCAGAGACAAAAAAAAAAAAAATAAAATAAAGTAATAATTAGTAGTGTGGTTATTTTGTTGAACTATGTATGTATAACAATGTACTTGGACTTCAAGAAAAATTCTTGACGAAAGTACGAAAAAACAGAAGTAAAGGAAAAAACATGTAAAATCAATTAAAATGGATAATCATTCAGGAAAGCAAATTTCGATCTACCAAATGTTAAAAATACAATTTGGTTTAAGGATTGATGTTTGACTAGTGACGTCAGCAGTCGTCGATGGCTGCGAGTGTAAGGCGGCAAATCCATCTGAGGAGATCGAGTGGTTGCGATCGAAACATGTCATGGTAACCTGCCGGCCAGGGTTCGAGCCCGAGCCACGTCAAGAATGAAAGATTATCAATAACAATTTTAATTAATTTTCATGTTGTAAAATTCCTTTCTTCATAAAAATAATTTAATAAAAATTAAATTTCATGAACTTAAGCCTAATTAAAAAATATTAAAAATTTGGATTAAAAACCATACATAGTTCAACAAAATAACCACAATACTAATTATTGTTAAAGCTAAGGCACGAGCTCTATGTGTACATTTGTCCTTCAAGTTGTGCTGAAAAAGGTCAACAGAAAAGAGAAAGACAAAGTGAAAAAAAACAACAATGTACTTGGACTTCAAGAAAAATTCTTGACGAAAGTACGAAAAAACAGAAGTAAAGGAAAAAACATGTAAAATCAATTAAAATGGATAATCATTCAGGAAAGCAAATTTCGATCCACCAAATGTTAAAAATACAATTTGGTTTAAGGATTGATGTTTGACTAGTGACGTCAGCAGTCGTCGATGGCTGCGAGTGTAAGGCGGCAAATCCATCTGAGGAGATCGAGTGGTTGCGATCGAAACATGTCATGGTAACCTGCCGGCCAGGGTTCGAGCCCGAGCCACGTCAAGAATGAAAGATTATCAATAACAATTTTAATTAATTTTCATGTTGTAAAATTCCTTTCTTCATAAAAATAATTTAATAAAAATTAAATTTCATGAACTTAAGCCTAATTAAAAAATATTAAAAATTTGGATTAAAAACCATACATAGTTCAACAAAATAACCACAATACTAATTATTGTTAAAGCTAAGGCACGAGCTCTATGTGTACATTTGTCCTTCAAGTTGTGCTGAAAAAGGTCAACAGAAAAGAGAAAGACAAAGTGAAAAAAAAACAACAATGTACTTGGACTTCAAGAAAAATTCTTGACGAAAGTACGAAAAAACAGAAGTAAAGAAAAAAACATGTAAAATCAATTAAAATGGATAATCATTCAGGAAAGCAAATTTCGATCAACCAAATGTTAAAAATACAATTTGGTTTAAGGATTGATGTTTGACTAGTGACGTCAGCAGTCGTCGATGGCTGCGAGTGTAAGGCGGCAAATCCATCTGAGGAGATCGAGTGGTTGCGATCGAAACATGTCATGGTAACCTGCCGGCCAGGGTTCGAGCCCGAGCCACGTCAAGAATGAAAGATTATCAATAACAATTTTAATTAATTTTCATGTTGTAAAATTCCTTTCTTCATAAAAATAATTTAATAAAAATTAAATTTCATGAACTTAAGCCTAATTAAAAAATATTAAAAATTTGGATTAAAAACCATACATAGTTCAACAAAATAACCACAATACTAATTATTGTTAAAGCTTAGGCACGAGCTCTATGTGTACATTTGTCCTTCAAGTTGTGCTGAAAAAGGTCAACAGAAAAGAGAAAGACAAAGTGAAAAAAAACAACAATGTACTTGGACTTCAAGAAAAATTCTTGACGAAAGTACGAAAAAACAGAAGTAAAGGAAAAAACATGTAAAATCAATTAAAATGGATAATCATTCAGGAAAGCAAATTTCGATCTACCAAATGTTAAAAATACAATTTGGTTTAAGGATTGATGTTTGACTAGTGACGTCAGCAGTCGTCGATGGCTGCGAGTGTAAGGCGGCAAATCCATCTGAGGAGATCGAGTGGTTGCGATCGAAACATGTCATGGTAACCTGCCGGCCAGGGTTCGAGCCCGAGCCACGTCAAGAATGAAAGATTATCAATAACAATTTTAATTAATTTTCATGTTGTAAAATTCCTTTCTTCATAAAAATAATTTAATAAAAATTAAATTTCATGAACTTAAGCCTAATTAAAAAATATTAAAATAAAGTAAAGTAAAACAAAATAAGAAAAAAAAAAATAATGAAAAAAAATAAAAAAAATTTTTATTTATTGAAAGTAATCATCAAATGAATAATATTCATAGATCTAATGTAATGTTTCATTAAATCCTTTTAATGAAACAGGTTTCATTGATGTAACGAAGCGCTGCATAGGTTCCTTTTTAATGCAATTTTTAATGGGATTAATGTCAAAATTCATTGGTATTGCGAAGAAAATTCTTTCAGTGTACATATATCCCTCGATATACGATAGAACCTCAGCCAGTTTGCCGCCCGCCTTATGGCAGAGATTTCCGCCTGCAGCACACTACTGCCATCTGGCAGCCTAAAAGAGACCCTGATGTCCAATTCCTCGATGAAGAAACCTCCACCGATTCTATTGCCCATCCTTGAACCATCGGTGTAGACCCGCAGGGTCGGTTCCAGAGATCGCGTATTATCGAGCAGCTCATCATAACTACCATGACGAACCGTGAACAAAGCACCGAAAAAGGGTTCCGGAGTGCAATAGTCCAGCTCCGCCAGGTCGTTGGGCGCGCGAAGCGCGACCCTGGCATGACCATAGTTCCGCGTAGACCATAAGCCCACCGCCCCCAGTCTCATAGCGGAAGTTAGGGCCTGTTGTTCAGCCATGATGTCAACCGGCAACCAGTTCAGCATAGTAAACAGTGCCTTCGTCGGTGTCGAGCGGAGTGATCCCGTGATCATCAGCGCAGCCAACCTATATACTTTTTAAGCATCCTGCAGTACCGTCCCCTTTCCATGGCAGGCCACCACACTATGACCCCATAGAAGAGGATCGGTTTCACCACCGCCTCAAAGATCCATTCGACGCCCTTGGGGCCCAGGCCCCAGCTCCTGCCCAAGGATCTCTTACAGGAGTATAAGGCCACAATGGCCCTATCAACCCTCGTCCGAACGTTGAGTTCCCATGATAGCTTGCTATCGAGAATTACGCCCAAATATTTGGCACTGTTCGAGAGCCTCAGCTCCGTGCCGTTTAGCCTAGGAAGCCTGAAGTTGCCAACCTTGTACTTCCTGGTAAAGAGTACTAACTCAGTCTCCTGTGGATTGACACCAAGTCCACAGGAGATGCTCCAAGAGCTTAGAATCTGTAATGCAGATTCCATACAATGGGACAGTGTGTCCAGGTGTTTACCCGCGACCGCCACGTCATCCGCATACGCTACGGTTTTTATCCCTTATCTGTCGAACCGGCACAGCAAAGTGTTCACCGTCAGGTTCCATAATAGAGGGGACAGAACCCCACCTTGCGGGGTGCGTCTGTGCACACTTCTGCAAACATTAGTAACACCCATCGTGGATTCAATGATCCTATTGTCGAGTAGATTACCAATAAATCTACAAATTGCATCGTCAACACCCACCTCCCTCATCGACTGCAAGATGGAGTTGGGTTTGACATTGTTGAAAGCTCCCTCAATGTCCAGAAAGGCCACAAGTGAGTATTCCCGAAATTCAAGGGATTTCTCAATGTAGCCGGCCAGTGAGTGGAGCGCCGTCTCTACAGACTTGCCCTTGGTGTATGCATGCTGCGATGAAGAGAGCAAATGTCTAGGAATAGACATCCTCAGATGAATATCAATGACCCTTTCAAGAAATGATGACAGGCTGATTGGCCTGTAGTCCTTAGGTCTGGTATGGGATGCTTTACCACCCTTTGGAATGAAAACAACCCTACACCTAGTCCATCGGATGGGAACATACGAGAGTCGAATACATTCCGTAAAAATAGCGGACAGCCAAGGAATTAGAAGCCCCGCATTCTTTTGAAGGTCGGCCGTAATAATACCGTCCGGACCAGGGGCCTTAAAGGAGTCAAAGCTCCTTATCGCCCAATTGAGCCAATCGTAGCACAGAGAAATGGACATGGGTCCAGGCTCCGATAAGCAGTTGAACCTAAAAGCTAAAGAAAGATATTTTTCCGTGAGTGAGTCAGTAACGTTCCAATTTGATATATATAGATATTTCATATACACACAAGCATCTTGTTGTTATTATCACATTGTGGCACTGTTTGGGAAGTTTATTTAGTCCTTAAAAGTAGTATTTAATTTAACGTTATACAAATTTGGCAAACTGGTTCAAACAGCTGACGCACGTTTCGTGTTTTGTTTCACTGTCAAGCTTCTTCAGTTTGGTCTATAATTTAACCATGAATCGTCTTACAAACGAACAACGCTTGCAAATTATTGAATTTGATTATCAAAATGCGTGCTCTGTTAAGAAAGTTCATCGCGAGCTTCTTCCATTTTATGGTCAGTTTAATCGACCCACTGAAGCCGCTATTCGGGCTATTGTGACTAAATTTCGCACCAAATTTACATTGTTGGACATTAAACCACCAACACGCTTACGTAGAGTGCGAAGTGAAAAAAATATCGCAACAAGACGGTGCAACATGCCACACAGCACGCTTAACAATGGACTTATTGAGAGGCGAGTTCGGTGAACATTTTATTTCAAGTTCGGGACCGGTCAATTGGCCGCCTAGATGCGATTTAACGCCTCTAGACTATTTTTTGTGACGCTATGTTTAATCTCATGTCTCATTCAAATAAAGATTTCATGCATTTTTCTGAATTTTATGTGTTTTTTTTTAACTTTCCTATAGCTCTTAAAAAATCACCCGATATATAATAATTTGTTATAAACGTGCATAATTAGCCTTAAATTATGCGGTAGTTTTTTACAGATAAATGCGCACGGGGGAGAGTAATATTTGGTTTGGGCGGAATTGCATCGAAACATTTGATATGAAACATTTAAAAAAGGGGAAGAAGTAGCAATTATTTAACTGAGCACTGTGTGACAACCACCTGTATTTGAGTCAGATTATATACTCGCCCATTGTTAAGAAGCTGAAGCTATCTCACATTCGCTGTTTTTGGAATATACCTGGAATGGTTCGTTCCTCAGGCCGGACTCTCCACCCAGTGGTGAAACATCAGTCCTTGAGTAGTCTATTCAGCATCACCTTTTCGTGAATCCTTCCCGAGAAACGATTGCTCGTTGCAAAAGCAAGCTTTTCGTTGAAAAAAGCATTCTTTTACAAAAAATGTTCTTCCGAGGACCTCAATCAATATGCGGCCCGGTGTTGCTCACCGGGGGCTTCTTGCATCCTTAGTACCAGATAGGGTCTCTTGTCAGACGCGATCTCGAGAAATCTGTGAATTTTGAACTTTGCCGAATTTAGTTATTGAAGTAATACCAGAAGGTGAAATATGATCCCTTCAAACCCCTGGTGATATTAAAAAGAGGGGGAACAGATTTACATGAGCACCTCTCATATTTACCTCATCTAGTGGTGGATTTTAACTACCAAGTGACAAACAATGTATTTCCCAACCGCTCCTGTGTGTGTGAGGACAGCCAACACACACAGGTGTCAATTTTGAGTGTATAATCCGACAAAAATTATGCACTTGCGCCTTGTTTAGGATTTGAAGCTATCTAACCTGCGCTGCTTCAGAAATAGCTAGCACCTTCTGTTCGAATAGCAACAGCACCTTGAAATGACTTATCCTCACAGCTAGAGCCGTCCACCACTGTCTTCTGACGATTCATGATACGCCAGACTGTGATTTGCAACAACGTGATCCCCGATAGTATCTCTTATGGCGATTTCTTTTCTGTGAAATATGTTGCATTAATGTTACATGTTCTACATGTTTGTGTTCGTTTGTACAAAAAATACAACTGTGGGAAACATTTTCAAGTTCTTTTGTGAATATGTTGATGAAAAGCATGCAAAACATGTTGCATATTTTACCCTTGCTTTTACTTAAGGTATTCATACTGCCCTGTTTTACAACTTTGGTACTTACTGCTTTGTTTTTACAACCTATGTTTTATTTTGTTTGTCATAATTCATACCGCTCATAATTTTGTAAAAAACACATTAACCCTTCCATGCCCATTGTTGCATATATGTTTTTTTTAATTTTGAACGCCACTATTTAGTAAGTAAATGTGGCCCTAAACGATAAAATATGTATTGAATAATATATACGTGATTTAAAATATTTAAAAGAAAGTGTGGTTTTTCATGCATATTTTTTTAATTTCTTATGTTGCATACACGCAACATTGGGCTCGAGTGGGGGTATGTTTTTTGGAATATTCAGATACATAAGCAAGTATGAATTTGTTATTTTTTTATTTAAAAGTTTGGAATTCTTAGGTAAAAATTGCCAGTAAGGGACTTACTAAGGATTAAATTGCGTTAGTTTTAAATTATGATTGGAATGATTCCGATCAAGATGAAGATTTGGAAGATGATGAGGATATAGCGAAAAATTTGGGAGGCAATAGATTTTGAGGGGAAATTATTGAAGTTGATGAAGATGTGTATAATCAAGAGCTTATTTTAGAAGCGAGTGCCGAAAACAGGAATCAATAGCAACAAAAAAGGTAACAAGTGAGTTTAAGTGGCGCCAAAAAGATATGGAAATTTTAAACTCTTTTTTACAACTGGTATGATGCTCGAGCGGTTCCATTAGTCTCCAATTATGTTTCTGTTAACCCAATAGATGTCGCCGGTGGAACGGCAAAAGCAAACAAACAATTCGAAGAAATACCTCGAACTGCTATCGTTGCTGAATACAATAAATTCATGGGAGAAGTTGTCTTGGCAGATATGTTGTTGGAATTATATAGCATAAACCACAAGTATACGAAATATTACACTCGAATTGTATATTGGGAAATTGAAACTGCCGTTTTTAATAGCTGTCTCCCCCAAAGGAGCAATATTAAAGTGGTAACTCCAGAAATTAAGCCAATGTCACTTCTTTAGTTTTAAACATGTGTAGCTACAGGCCTCATTCATTGCAAAAAAACCAAAGCATGGTATAAAAAAGAGGTGACCATTACTAAGCCTCCAAGACAGTAAACCAGAAGGTTTGCCAAAACGATCAACATCTTGGTATATAGTAACTCCAGCACCGGATAATAATATCAAGGTTGACGTTGCAGGACATTGGGTCACTTGGGAAGGACGAGAACGTTGCCGAAAATGTAAAAGTCACTTTCCATGCTCGAAGTGTCTTAAGTGCAAAGTTTGTTTAGGTTGCAATGTAATCCGAAACTGTTTTTAGCTTATCACACAATATTTTCTATTTATTTGTTAGCTTATTTATTATAACTTACTAAAATAATTTCAAACAAAGTTAAAACAAATACTGCATTTTTACTACGGTTGATGCCCAATGTTGCATACATGCAACGTTAAACAAAATCGGTCTATATAATTTCTATCACCCAAAACTTAGCATATGTATCAAATTAGAGCCTAACAGCAAAGAAAAAAATAATTTTAAATTTTTACAACGGATTAAAAAAAGTTGGGCATCAAAGGGTTAAAATCAAAAAACAGTCTATTTATATATATTATAATCTTTTTAATTTTTCTAAAGCATTAGTGATGTCAATATTTGTTTCCAAGCCATTATAGCTTGCAGAATCCGCTCAAATAGCTTTAAAAATCGCTCATAAAGTACATTAATGATGAAAGTGTAATAGTTGTAAATAAAAGCAGCTAATTGTGTTCTATTGAAATTGCACAACATGTAACACTTCCAGTGATTATAGGTAACATTAGAAAATGTTACATGTATGTATATACTGTAACATATTTTTCTCAGAAAAGAAATCGCCATTATGGTTGCCTCCGAACCAAAATATATTTTACACTTTTAATAGTATGGTTGCTTTTTAACCATAGCATGTTGCTCTTGGAAAAAAAGGATATACTATTATTAATTTTAAAACAAATTATTCTCATATTTTACCATAACATGTTTAGAGGCAACCATAATATGGTTATGGCTTCGTGAAAAAGGATTAATAAAATAATAATATGGTTGCCGGTGACAATAATATGGTTAAATTAAACACAAAAAGCTTAAAATTTTCTTTAAAAATAGTTTTGTGGGCGTGTATCAGAAAAGTGAAGCTTCTGCAAAGACTATCGCCCTGAGAGAAAGGAAGTTGTTTACACAAGAAGCATACTAACGGAGGTCTCAACCAACAATCAGTCCGGTGCAGTGTCACCATGGGCTTCTGACTCACGTAGTATAAATCTCTGGTCAGCCGCAATCTTAAGAAATCTAATAACTTTACACTTTTGTCTAATTCCTGATTACCAGCTACATAATCTCTCTTAGAAAAACCTCTATTACAGTAAGACTATAAAATTGAAAAGAAAACTCTCCCGATAACACTCGACGGCTTCTTTATAGTCGTTACTGTTGCAAGGAGGTCAGTCTCAAGACATCTCGAAGACTCCAGGAGGTCAATTAATTTTAAATCCTTTTGAATTCCAGGTTTTGAATAAACCTCCCAATAAAATATTTTATCATTTTACGAAGCACTAATGGTACATAAAAATAAGCGCACAATTAGGCGCTACGCAATAAGATATACAGAGATGCAGTTAAGTAAGTGAAGGAACTCTTAACAAATTTTATAAAAGGAAAAATAGCATTTCAAGTGCTACGGCATTTCCTTACTACGAAGCAAGTTTGAAAGGGAGAATACTAAAAAATAACTGTAAAAAACTTTTAAGCTGAACGCCACGTTCATCGGTTTTTATATGCGTTGAATAAAGCGCTTTTTGTGTCAAAAATGTATTGCTTCAAAGTGGGAACTCACCATTTAAAATTCAAGCCTTCTGTTAGCGAGATGTTCAGCGAAACTCTTACGTTTCTCCCTTACAATCCTACTTCGTTTGAAGCTCAATTTTTTATTGGTTGCTTGCTTGATGCTTGAGATGTAAAAATATGAGCGCTATATGCATTTTAAAGTTTGCGTTGAATATGGTTTTTTGGATATCTGTTACAGTTGAAGCTCCAATGCAATACACGCCAATACACAGATCATAAGGTTATGCGAAATGGAGCGGGTCATGATAATGTAATATATACATATTTATAAATATACCCAATAAGAAATTTTCTTGTTTTGCGAAGCACTTAAATAAATTTTAAAAAGTATGCACAAATAAACTAAGAAGCAGGTTCGTAAGGGAGCATATTAAAGAATAACGCTAACAACAACAAATTTTGTTTTTTTTTTTTTTTTTTTTTTTTTATTTATTTTTATTATTGAATCTTTCTTATCGAAATTTACAATATGTATTCAAATCTTAATTCTACTTGTTGTTTATTAGTTGTTACCTGTGTAACCACTAACTGCTGTATTCAAATTTTTAAGACTGTCTTCTAGTAAGGCTCAAAGTATCGGTTCTTTTTAGCCTCTGGTGACCTTCAAACTGAAGCAAACCCCGAGCGAGGTAGTTAGGGTGAACCATTAGTTTATCGATGTAGCTTATTGAATATTTTTTAATTTCCTCCTGGATAGTGGGGACGTTGAGATCTCTGTGGATAATATCATTACGTATATACCATGGGGCGCAGACAATTTGTCGTAATATTCTAGACTGTCTTCTTTGAAGCTTTTGGATGTTAGATGCGCATGCAGTACCCCATAATTGGATGCCATATGTCCATATTGGTTTTATGATGGACTTGTATAGAAGAACTTTGTTGTCTAAAGACAAGTTTGAGTTTCTACCGAGAAGCCAATGTAGTTGAGCTGCTTTAAGTTTCATAGCTGTTATTTTCGCTTCGATATGACGAGACCAGGTCAAACGTCTATCTATATGAACTCCCAAGTACTTTACATGGTTTTCTACCGGAACAGTGATGTTATTTATTTTTACTGCTGGGCACGTTTGTCTTCTGAGCGTGAAAGTTAAGTGAGCACATTTAGCCGGGTTAACCTTTATTCTCCATTTTTCTAGCCATGCCTCTAGTTCATTGATGTGGGACTGCAGATTTTGCGATGCGACTTTTGGGTCATGGTTAACGCTAATAAATGCTGTGTCGTCTGCAAATGTAGAGGTATGCGTGCTCAGGTTTGTTGGCATATCCGCTGTGTATATTATATATAGAAGCGGTCCTAATATGCTGCCTTGGGGAACACCAGCAGTAATTTTCTTGAGGGGGGAGTATTTATCTTGCGACCTTACTATGAATGTTCTGCCTGTTAGATAGCTCTCCAGAAGCTTGTGAGTGTTTTGAGGAAGCATTCGTGTTATTTTGATGAGTAGCCCATCATGCCAAACTTTGTCAAATGCTTGGGAAATGTCTATAAACAGGGCTGAGCAGTATTGCTTTTTCTCAAACGCCGATCTAATAAGGGTGACAATTCTATGCACTTGCTCTATTGTACCATGTTTCGCTCTGAATCCGAACTGGTGATCCGGGATGATGTCGTGTTCATTTAGATGAGGAGTTATACTTAAAATGAATATTTTTTCGAAAAGCTTTGATAGGATTGATAATAAGCTTATCGGTCTGTACGACGCAACCTGGCTAGCATCTTTTCCTGGCTTGGGAATCATAACAATTATAGACTTCTTCCATGAGGATGGGAAGTATCCGACTCTTAATATAGCGTTAAAAATGAACAGCAAGATTCTGGAAGCAGACGAAGGTAAATTTCTTATCATTGACCCTGTGATACGGTCAAGTCCGGGAGATTTTCTAATATTCACTTTTTCTATTGCAGATTTTACTTGAGTAATGTTAAATTTTAATGGATGGTTTACCTTATCAGGAATGGTTGGACGACAGGAACAAGTATGTGTATCATGTGGCGTGAAAACTTTCTCAAGATGGCCCGCGAAAGCGTTTAATTTTTCATCTGTGTTTTTCGCCCATGTGCGGTTTTCCAGTCTTAATGGAGATTCTTGGGTTATAGGGCATTTCATATGCCGTACAGCCTTCCATAAGCTATAATTGGAGTTTTTTGTGGCATCTAGGCTGTTTAGATAGCCTTCTATTGCAGACTCGTGGTTCTGTCTCAATTTGTTGCGAAGAGTTGTCAGGCATAATTGTAGTTGGGCCTTAGTGGTTGGGGAACGACTGTTTTGCCATTGTCTTCTTAACTTCCTTTTTTCTCTGATAAGGGTCTCTATATCCGTCGATGTATTGTAAGGAGCACGTTTAATTGTCCGCTTGATTGGGGTTGCATTTCTTGCTGCAGCATCCAAGACTTCTGTAAATCGGTCGACAGCTATTTGGATGTCAGATGAATTTTTTAGGGGAATGCACTGTGATAGGTGAGAGCTCACATACATTTTATACTTTAACCAATTTGTGTTTCTGTTTGGATAGGAAAACCAGTTTGCAGCTGCGGCGTCAGAGTTACATTTTAAAATGAGGATTGAAGGTGAATGATCAGACGAAAGATCATAGGAGGAACTAACTAGTACCTGATCGCGCTTGATGTTTTTGGTTACAGCAAAGTCAATAAGGTCTGGTAGCTTGTTGAAGTCGGTTGGCCAATAGGTAGGCTCACCACTCGATACCACATCAAAGTTATTTGCAGTTACGGTATTATATAGCTGATTACCTCTAGGACTAATAAGTCTGGAGCCCCAATATGTATGTTTAGCGTTGTAGTCGCCAGCAGCAATGAATTTCTGGCCCAATGTGGAGAAGAAGTTGAGAAATTTATCGTGTAGAATTTTGTGCCTCGGGGGACAATAAACGGATGTTAACGTTAGTTTGAAATCAGTCAGATTTATAGATGTGGCCTGGATACAATCTTCTTCGAACTCTGGCAATGGTAAGTGTCTGAGGTGTTTGTGCACAATTATGGCTGTGCCACCACAAGCTCGTCCGCTGGGATGTTTTGTGTCATACGTAAGGTAACCATTTACCCTAAAGCAGTTTTTATGAGTAAAGTGTGTTTCAGAGACAAGAAGTACGACGATTTCATGCCTATGAAGAAAGTTTGCAACTTCGTGTTTATGTTGGGATAACCCGTTTGCATTCCAGAAACATATTTTTAACTGGTTCATTTTTTGTTGAGTAGAACTTGCAGGAGCATGTTCTGGTTTCGCATCATTTCCTGAAACATGCTCTGCATAGTGGCCATGAAGTTATTCATAGTTTGAATTAAATTTTCAATTGAGGTAGGCATTTGTAGACCTTCCCTAGGAACATTAGCGTATGGAGGTTGCTTTGCGTTGGAAGTACTCGGGGGATTTTTCGCATTAGGGTTTCCTTTTAGGACTTGGGCATATGATTGGTTTTGTTTGTTTGTTTGTGTAGTACTAGCAATAGAGCCAGCGGCTTGGCTGGGCGCATGTGATGGACCATATTGGGAGTGAGTATATTTTTGAACTAAAGCTGGTTTTTTTAAATGCAAGAAGACTTTACAACCCCTATAGTTTGCCGTGTGATTTTCGCCACAGTTGCTGCATTTCTTGACATTTGGGTCAACTTTAGAACGATTACATTCGGCGGTTTTATGAGCGTCGCCACAAACCACACATACGTGAGGCAATTTACAATATGATTTTGTATGCCCATATTCCTGACAGTTTGTGCATTGGGAGGGACCCTTTCGTTTTATTGGCTCCTCAACAGTTATTCTTCTGTTGAGTAGGTAGCGCAAGTTGTATATGGGATGAACTGAATTTTTGGTTTTAAGAACCGATGAATCAAACGATATCTCAATGCGGTGCAGTGGTTGGGGAACTTTGTTCCTGTTCAAAATGTTATGAACCGATTTTACCTCGTACCCCTCTTGCTCTACTGCAGATTTTATTTCATCTGTAGGAACGGAACTATCTATGCCTTTTATGACAATAATCAATCCCTTAGCACTTTTTAATTGGTATGTATAGTAGCTTTTATTTTCTGCGTCCAGGTGTCTTGATATAATACGAAAGTTCGTTTCTGTACTGGCTTGAATTTTGGTCTCTTGAATTTGTCCGCGTCGTATAGAAACGACGTAGAAATTGTTCTTACCTACAAGTTGAGTCAACATGTTGACTATGCTATTTGATGTTTGCTCCCGCAGATAGATAGGTGGCGGTTTAACTTCTTTAGTGGCTGTCCCATTAGCTAATTCTGCTTCTTCATCGTCAGGTATGGATAGTACAGAGAATCTGTTACCATTTGTTGGCAAAGAGACTACGTTAGAGCCTTTGTATTGTTTGGCCACGCGTTCCTGTTGGGTGGACCTAGGGCTAGCCTTTCTCTTAGTTATTGTTATATATCTGTCCATGCCTGTTTGCACTTTAGTACTTTTTGGTACAGCTCCTGTATTTGTTAATGCAAATCGTGATGTTCCAGGTTTTTCGTTATTATTCCTCTGGTCAGACGGCTTCACACTTTGAACCACATTTACGGTCGGATCAACACACTTGCTCAGGTTGGGCACACTTGAACTTAAATTTCTGTATGGAAAACCAGTTGCGCTGGCAATTTTTGCACTTAAAAGATGTTTGTTTAATTCAGGGTATCGAATGTTTTCATTGCTCACGCTCGGGGAGCTTACCACAATATACGCATTTCTGCTATTTGTGCTGGGCCTACTCTCCTTATTGGGAGTATTTGTGAGGCTCATTCACAAATCTCTTCGGGCACACTAGTTATTGTTCTTTTTTTTTCACCTATTACAAATATTTTTTTTTTCACCTACGGTAAATATTTTTTCACTTTTTTTTTTTTATTATATTATTTTTTTTTTTTTTTTTTTGTATTTTTGTTACTCACTGATACACGTCCGTACTCGTCAAGAGCTAGTTCGCAACTCATTTTGTGTGTAAAGCTAATCGTTAAGTTCACCAATTATAAGATGCGCTGAATAAAGCGCTATCTGTGTCAAAAATCTATTGCTTCAAAGTTGGCACTCGCCAAGGCCCATTGAACAGGTCTGCGTAAGAAGCCTGATGATCATTGTTTTCGTTCTTTTGAGCTGTCAAAAGTTGTTTACGTGTGCATGTATATGTGTGTTTTTATACATGCAAATGTTTGTTTTCGTTTATGGTATGCCACACATACACGTTTTTTCATTTTGCTTTGTATATGGGTAATTCCAAAGTGTTGAACGTGACAGTCGTACGCATCAAAAATGCAATAACATTTGAAGCAAAAAATATTTATACGTTTTCTTAACCCTTAAATTATAGCACTAAGAAAGCACACTCATAAAATTATTACAGTTACTGATTGTGGGTTATTAAATTCGTTTTCCATACTGTTAAAATTTGATAAAAATATAGTTATTTTACGAATAATTTTATTTTTTAACATTTATGTTTGTTATTCAAAAAACAAACTACAACAAAATAATGTTTTTTCGTATTTATTTTGTTATGTAGTTTGATTTTTGTCGGTTAAATTATACTTTTTAAAAGTAAAAACTATTCAATTTTAAGGAATATGCTGTTTAATAAATAAAAAATTTAAAAGTGAATGTAAAAATCATTTGTTTTAAATGAAATGTAAATGATCCGTTTATTAAATGAATTTTAAGTTGTTTAAACTGAATTTTCGTTTGAATTCAACTACATAATATTTTGAGTGCAATGTTATCTATGCTAAAGTTTATGTAGGGCGCGATTATAGGCCAAAGATAATGGCAAAAGAAGTGGCGGTTCGAACGTGAAAAAAACAGAAGTTGTTTTTGTGGTCATGTATAAAAAGGCGTAATTCAGCGAAACCTGGCACAATTATTAAGTCAAACTACTTTCAGAATTTTACGTAGCTATGTAACATTAAAATGTCTTGGTTTGATTCCAAAATCGTCTGTATTTTCTTTTTTTTAAGCCAAAATGTGGGTCGATACGTGACATTTCGAACGTGAAATTTTTTCCGAAATAATTTAACTAAATAATGATCAAAATAAAATAAAAATTTACCTTTAAACCGAATAACATATTTCTCTTTGAACTCTTCCTTAGATAACACTACGTGACAATTTTTTGACCAAATGAATTTTACACCTAAACTTTATGTAAAGTAATCTGTATAAGAAGTCAGTATTGTCAAATGTAGAACAGTATTTGAGATATTCCAAAATAACCGTTATTTGTGTTTTTAAAAAAGATGCTGTGATTGAATTGCAAATATCCAATAAATAAAATTTTAGCCTATTTCAATACGAACATTTTGTGCCCAATAGGATTCGGATCGGTGCAAAAATGACAAAGTTACAGAAGATTAATTGAACTAACCCACAACAAATTAATATACAAAGCTAAATTTTTAGTAACAAAAATATTAAAAATTGCTTAAAAGTATTGAATTTCTATGTGGGTTAATTTACTAAATCTTCTGTAGCTTTGTCACTTTTGTACCAATCTATGTCTTGTTGAGCTAAAAATGTTCATATTAAAATAATCTAATGACGCATGCAATAAAACATTAGGATTTTTAAATCATTGCTTTAAAAAAAATAACTTGAAAAGAGCAAAATTGAACACTATCATAAAATTTTCATTTAAGCTTGAACTTTTGTCCCCTGTTACTCTGTCATTTCTTGACCAATCTTCACAAGCAATCCATGGTTATTTTAGAAATTTTATAACCTTTCACTAGAAAGAAAGAATTTCATACCCCATTTAAAATATTTGAAGATATTTGCATTTCAGTCACATCATCTTTTTTAAAAACACAAATAACGGTTATTTTGGAATATCTCAAAAACTGTTCTACTTTTGACAATTCCAACTTCATATTCGGATTCAGCAGACAATTTCACATAATGATTAGCAGTCAGATTCATTTGGTCACGACTTTATTAAAATTTTGTCACGTAGTGTAACAAACCATGTAAGAAAATTTTTTTGGAATAATTTTTATCAAATATCACCTCTTTTAAGAAAGATAAATATTAAAGAAAACGTACAATAAAACATTCTCACAAATAAGTAGTTACGATTGCACAACTTTGGAGTCTGATTGTTCATCTAAGTGAACAAATGTATGAGTAAATTTATAAAATTAGTAAAATCTAAATATTTCTCTATAACAATATCGTTAAATATTCAGCTTTTAATAAATTTTAAATTTTCGGTCACGATAGACCTTTTGACGGAAATGCCCATATGTGGTAGTAAGTTTTTGACAGCTTAAAAGAAATTTTACACAAACAAAATACATGTCGTTTTTTGTTTTAGTACAAGTAAGCAGACCTGATAGATGGGCCTTGGAACTCGCCATATAAAATTCATGTCTTCTGCAAGCGATACAGTAAGCGAAACTTTTACGTTTTTCTCTAACAAACCTTTTTCGTTGGAAGCTCTTCAAATGCAACTTGTGCAAAATAAAATTACAATTTTTATTTGAGTTTTAAGCACTGTGTGCATAAAGAATTATAATAAGAGTGCAAAAAAAAACTGATATACGTATCGTTTACAAGAACAATAATAAAAACTTTTTATAATTCAAACTACAAATTAGTTCTTTTAAAGTCCTGTATTTATTGAAAACAACAAACAACAATAATTTTACTCAATTAATTAATTAGAATTAGTTTAAGTTTTTCATGTATTTGTTTATACTCTTTTAATTTATTTAATATCGTTTGCTTTGTTTTTTGGGTTAATCTGCATAATTTATTAAAACCATCACACTAGAGTGACTAAAACGGTTGAGGTGAACTTGAGATTTGGTAGGTTTAAAATACACACGCACACGCACTTTCAAAAGTTGTTAGTATAATTTTTTTTTTTCAATTTTGATGAACTTTTTAGGTTTTAGTATCAAATTTTATTAAATAAAAATACGATTTATAATGTCTTGATGCTTTACGAGAATTAATATCAGTCTTAAAAATTAATTCATTAAGTATTAGATTTCAAAACATCTTTGTGTTTGTTGTATTTTAGTTTACAATATATTGAAAAAAATGTTGTTTTAAAGTTTACTTGGTTTTAGTTTGCATTTTTTTTTTAAGTTTCGATTTTCTGCATGCATCATCATCTTCCAACAAAAACGAGTTTAATAATGGCAAAAAAAAAAAGAACGTGGCCGGCCGGCTGGTTTAAGACATAAATTGAAAGTTGAAATGATAAAATTTATTTCGTTATTTTGATATGTGGATTATTTATTAAGGCGATTTATTTGTCTTATTAAAACACAAATATTTTAGAAAATTATTGCAAATTTGTAGTTACACAACAACAACAAAAAATAGAAGGATTTTTTTTGAACTCTTGTTAAAGTTGAATAATACTGAATTATGTATGTTCGCTATGAACTACAATTTTGAAATTGTTACAAATTTTTTAATATTGCATATTATCTAAAAATATTTAAACTCAGCTTTATTGATGAACAAATATTTAAAAAAAAAATAGTATATTTTGAAAATACCACATATTTCACAATGTTATCTGTTGCATTTTAGTTGTACAACAAATTAAAATTTTTGTTTTTTATATACATTTTATCTCAAGAACCAAAGAATTTAAGGCCAACATTAAAATATAATATCAAATAGTTCCCATTAAATAAAAGTATGTGAGAAACTAGAGATACGATAATAAAAAGTAAGAAAATCTTGAAGATTTTGTTTGATTTTTGAGTGGCTGTCATGGTGCATGTTTCTTAAATCTTTCAATCTGTCGTGCAGGTACTTTAATTTGGGCTTAGGCGGTACATTGAGTTTAATATCTTTTTCTTCTTCTCATAATTCCATTTTCGTTTGAAATTTTATTGTTTGCAACAAAAGCCAAGATACTTCACCTCATACAATAGATGTAGACAAGGCTTTTAAACATGCAATTTTAAAATTAATTATTACAACACCTTTTTCAACTACAGACATAAAAGTGTTAAATTCCCAGAAGCAATTATTACCAAAATGTATTGAATATGATTTAGTGACAGTATGACCTATAGCTTCAACAACCCATTAATTATTTTAACACACGTCGTAAAAAACCAACAAATGAAAAAAATAAATAAAAAAAGAAGAAGTATGTAGAGCCAACTTAGAAAAAGAGGTTTGCTTTGTTATTAGACAATAAAAAGATTTAGACACATAGACTGACTGTGTTTAGGAGGAAAGCCATGACTCTGGCGGACACAATTGTTAGGAAAAAAATGCGATTTGACAACTTGTTTGTTCATAAAAGACATTCAAATACTATGAGTAATTCCATGTCAAAACGACCAAGAGAAGAGAAATTTATTGAGAAGGCTCCTTTTATCTTATAAGGAACATATATGACCGAAAAAAGTGCAACCTCCTATGTTTTCGAAATAATGGTATATCTTGAAAACAAGAGCTAACCTAAAAAAACGGTTAGCACCACGTGCCCCAATCAGGGTAAAGTGCCAGGTGCGCGGCTGGTCTGTTTTTTGCAACTAACACAGTGTACTTATTGCTCAAAGTTACAATATCAAAATTCTATTAAGATTAGTTTTTTAAAGGTTGCGAAAGAAAAAAAAAATCATATCTTAAAAAATAAAAAAACACCTCCTTCAAAGTTTCAGGACTTTTAAAGAACGGTTTGAGGTATTATATAAAAAAAAATCAGCCAAATAAAAAAATAAGTTTTTGGAGTAGTCCGTTTTTAAAATTTTATATTTTGCAGATATGTATTACATTTTCCAATATACGTAGCCCCAAGTATTCTCTTTAAAATGACATTAAAATCATCTTCGTTTATCAAGTAGTTTTCGAGATATTGAAGAAATAAGCTCAACACATTCGGCTAATTCGGCGAAAATATGACATTTTGAATATGACATAACTTTTGAAAAAAAAAAAATTTTAATTTTTTTTTCGTTCATATACATATGCTCCTTATAGGATAAAAGGAAGTGTATAAAAGAAACGTGATCTTCGGAAAATTCTATAAATATCCTCCGAAATATCAGGGTTTCAAAAACAAAATGTAGCCTTTGTTTTTTCCCGAGGAAGTTTGTATAAATTTTGTATGAAATTTTCTACTTTCCTTTTTTGGTTTTCATTTTTATGCACTTTTAAAGCGTGCTGTGCATTGATTTTGATTTAAATTTTTTTATGAAAAAAAATATTACACTCAAAAGAAAAATCAATCCATCCGTACTTAAAACAATCCGAGGTACGGATTTTCTTGAATCAAGTACAGAAGGATTGATTCAAGAACGGATTATTCGAGTGCGAAATACTACTCTTAACCATATTTACTCCCGAATTCGTACTTGCAATAATCGGAAAATTAGATTGATTTAAGTAAAACTTAGATTGAACGAATCTTAAAATGCGTATTTAAAAAAGGTATTATAAAGTTGATTTAATCCCGAATTCTTACTGGAAATAATCCGAAAGTGATATTATATTGATTCTAACCTAAAACATTTACCCTAAAGAACCAGAGAGAAAAGGATAATATTATTATGATTGATTTACTTACCCGCTTTACATCTTAAAGAATTATAAAACACCAGTATCATGCCCGATATAGTTTCTACTTTAAAAATTTCGATGTATTTAACTAATGATGTTTTCTTTTCTGACAATAATGGTCCATATATGCTTCCATTCGTGCGGGTTTTTGTTCCATTCTAAAAATATATGCAAAAATGAGAGAAGTTGTCGTTTTCCTTTCTTAACATGTTGCAACAATAAATGGCAAATTTGTTCATTTTCTTACCCGCAGTTATAACTGAGTGTGAGATAATACCCTTTTTTGCATCTGCGTAAAGTACTTTTTTATGCAAGCAAGTATTTTTTTCTTGTGTTTGCGGACAATTTGCGTTATATTGTGATTTTTAGTTATATTGTGATGGATATAAAAACTTTTTGTTTTTCGTTTGTTTTACTTTTATTACATTTTTATTGTCGCAAAATTTTTAACAACAGCTGACATTAATTATTGAAAATCAGTGCTGTTAACGCTTATTGGAATTGTAAGAAAATTTAATGTTGAAAATTGCTACAAGCGTGGTGAATTTCGCTTTTAGTACAAACTTTGCATTCAATATTTAACACGCTAAATACACATCAGTGTTGAATGTAAAACGTAGCTATTATTTTGTTCCATTGTAATTTAGAAAAATGTATCACTTTGTAAGGGTTCGTGTTACCTAATAAATATATTACACAACTATAATGCATCATTATTTTTTAGAAAAGAAAACACTATAAATATAAACTAAATGGAAACTTTTGCTTTTTATTTTACTTTTTAATCACGAAAATATGTTAGTTTTTCTTCTTGTTATGTTGTTGTTGTTTCTACACAAAACAAGCAAATCGTTTTTTAACTTCTTGCGTGGTGTTGTTGTAGTTTCTACAACAAACTTTGACAGATACGCATATAGAAAGCAATGCTGAACGATGAGATTCACTTTGTATTTTTTATCTCAGAGTGGCACTACCAACAAAAAGTTCAGTCTTTTTTACTTGGTTTTAGATTTTATACTTATTTTAAGAAATTCCGGAAATGTTTTTTGAAAGAAATCCCATTTAGGATTGTTTTAAGGACGTTTAAGTGTTATTCTTACTTAAATTTTAGAGTACGACTCGTACCTAAAGTAAGTATAAAAAACTTTATTCCGAGTGTTTTTCTTTCTTTGTTTAAACTTTTTCGTGAAAAACCGAAGGCTCCATTTTGATTTTAGAATAATAATTGTTTTTGGAACATCAGCACAAGCAATTATCCTGCAGTCGCGGGCTTCAGAGATATGAGCACTGGATTCAACACTCACTAGTATGATGATCCCCACTCCCCCTTGTGGGTATCATCTGTTAACTAACCGTGTTAAAGTAGAGGAACCCAAAGAGGACGTCATCCGCCTTAGTGTGAGGAGATTTCCTATCCACCTAATAATTTTACTTTCCACGCCAAGACGTCGCAGTTGTCGCATCTAGAGTTAAGTTATTTAAAGCTTCCCGATTAAGAGAGATTTTTCCACCAAACCTAATATTCAGATCAATTTTCCTCTGAAGATACCGGTTCACTATCCTTTCTAGTGACTTTAAGAGAAAGAATGACACGCTAATCGGTCAAAGGTCCCTAGGAGTTGTGTGAGGGGTTTTTTCCCTCCTTAAGGAGAAAGAAAACTCTCATTTCCCTTCGCCTGTCTGGGAGCTACAATAGTCGATACAGTTTCCAGTTCTGCAGTCATAATGCCATCCGGGCTGCTTTACTCTTGATTGATAAAACAAAATTCACCAACCTTAAAATACAAATTTCCTTAACTTTTAAAAGACAAGTCATATCTAAAAGAAAAATTAAAGTGTCTGAAAAACGTGATATGAAAAGTTCAAACTACAATCCTAAAACTGCTCTGGGTATTTTTTACAGCAAAGTTCGATCCACCAAAAATACCGATGGCTTTAAGATTGATGAGAACTTGGTTGTTTTCGAAACATATAAATTCGACCCGAGTTTAAGCCATGGTTCAGTCAAGAAAAAATTATCAATACATTTAAATTTTTTTATGTTAAATTCCTTTCTTCATTAAAATAATTTAATGAAAATTAAATTTGATGAACTAAGTCTGATTTAAAATAAAAAAAATTTAATTTGGATTAAAAATCGTTCTTAACCTTACATTTTGCTTCTTGCTGGTGGAGTACCATCAAAAACTCATTTCAATATTGAAAAGGGCTGACTTTCGAAGTTTCAGCTTTCTACATGAAGGTGGAGATCGTTCGATAGATTGGGAAGGAGGCGTAAGCGTAATTATACCCACACCACAATTGTGGAGAGGGTATTATGCATTTGTGCTGATGTGTGTAACACCTAGACCTAGACCCACCTTAAAGTATACCGATCGACTCAGAATCACTTTTTGAGTCGAACAAACGATGTCCGTCCGGCTGGCTGGCTGGCTGGCAGGCCTTTAAATCCCATCTAGACCGGTTCAATGTCATCCATATTTTTAAACAAAAAATAATTGATCATGCTGCGTTAACGATCTGCAATGACCGTAACGCGAGTTTCGGTTTTATTAAAAAAATAAGATCTCATTATACCAACAGCGCGTAGAGTGCACCAAACAGTGGAATTTTCTGGATTTTCTGGCTCTGTTGTCTATTGATCTCACCTCGAATCTGTCTCACCCATGAACACAATTTTGCCATAAAACGTCGTCTATCAATGGCTGGTTGTCAAAGTTAATTTGGACTATTTTAATTTATATTGCCTTTGTACGGCGATGCCACGCCTCCTTTTCCAATCCTGCCCACCTTTTGACAAAAACTTTTACTGTAACCGTTTTCCAAATGTACTGTAATTTATAACATCTTTGTAGCGGGCGTTCCAATTGAGTCTATTTTTTGACTGACTGATGTTGTGTATTAAAAAATATGTTATTTGTACCAAATTTGAAAACTTTTACTGTTATAGTTCTTCAGATATACAGAAATTTATATTTTATATTTTTTGGGTGGTGACACTCCCACTTAGAACTTTACAAATATTTATTGCCAATGTTAAGCGCGGCTAATCAGGAAAATGATTCGAGAATTTCACGGAAATCGGTCCCGTACTTTAGCAAATAAAATATATACATAGACGAAGATGATAAATTGATATAGACATAAATAAAAATTTAACGTGAATAGTAGGTTGATTGCAAGTTAAAGTATAACTTTAAAATTCAAGACATCAGTTCGGATTTTCAAAGATTGAAATTCTATTTTATTTTTAATTTAAATAAATAATGGATTCACTTAAGTGAGTTATGTTAATTGTTACGATTAAAATCATAAAATTGCAATAAGTGTTTGTTGTTGAAGTTCTTATAAAATTAAGTTTTAATTAAAATATGTTGTTGCTATTTTGGTCAATGATTTTGGCGCATCAACAGCATTAAAATGTCGGTGTTTTTTTTTCATTTATCTCACATAAATTTGGTGAGTAAAATGCTCACTGAGTTTTTGTTGTTTTCTTTGGTATTTGCTGCTGTTGATTTTGGTTGGTGTTGTTAAAATTATTACTAACTTGGCTTAGAGTTATAGTGTACATTTTCTGCTGTGTCTTAGAAAAAAAAACGAAAACAAAATAACAACATTAATACAAGTGTGTATTACTAACTAAAATTTACGAATATTTGTATTCGTATTCGAAATGACGAGAAAACGGCTATTTTATGATATTCGTATTCGAAAAATTTTGCGCAACCGTTCCAAAAAAATACAAAAGTTAAAAAAAAAATAATAAAATAAGACAAAAAAATTTCCTTTTAAAAAATTTTTATTACAAAAAAACTTTGCATGGGTCAATGAAATATCAAGATAATTTCGATCCCATTACACAAATTATAAATGTGTTCGCTGCGTTGGAACTCCGAGAGATCATTTCGTTCTGATTTTACACTGCAACTGATTAAATGCCAACTCCTTCTCGTGTGGAATTTCTCGAGTTACTTAAAGAAACTAATAACACGCCAGTTGCGTTTTGCCAGTTTGGCTGCTGTTCGGATTTTAAGGTCTCATGTACATATAATTTGACTAAAAATTGATTTTTTCAAAGAACATATAATTTTTCTAACGTTTATATCACCAAAACCAATTGCAGTTATGTTTTCTTGTCTTCGGCGCATTTGTAGCTAGTGACTGCGTTGGAACTCCGAGAGATCATTTCGTTCTGATTTTACACTGCAACTGATTAAATGCCAACTCCTTCTCGTGTGGAATTTCTCGAGTAACTTAAAGAAACTAATAACACGCCAGTTGCGTTTTGCCAGTTTGGCTGCTGTTCGGATTTTAAGGTCTCATGTACATAAAATTTAACTAAAAATTGATTTTTCTAAAGAACATATAATTTTTCTAACGTTTATATCACGAAAACCAATTGCAGTTATGTTTTCTTGTCTTCGGCGCATTTGTAGCTAGTGACTAGAAGAAAAAATGTAAAACGAACTAACACGAGAAAATTGCTCAAATGTCGAATAATTTTTGGTTTTTATATATATTTTACCATTTTTGGTCCACAGCTAGTTAAGCAAATAAAGAAAAACCCCTAACTAAGTATGTGAAAAACCACTGACACTGAATCACTAAGTAAAAGCGCAAAACTAGCAAGAACAAGTAAGAGTGCTATATTTCGCTATGCCGAATCTTATATACCCTTCACCATGATGAGATAAGAACAAAAAAATATATACATAAATTACGTTCTTTAGATAGGTATAAATAAATATTAATTGAGCCACGCCAACTTTTCATTTCGTCATGCCGAAGAATATAAAAAAACAAAAAAAAAAAATAAATATATGTACCTAAGCCCGTTTTATAATCTTAAAATCGTTTTTTTGAACATAAAAAAATTAAATAAAAAAAATGAAAAAAAGTTCTTTTTGGGATTCGAACTGGCAATAACATCAGTCTCAGGAGAGAACTTAACAACTCGGCTACGAATGCTTTTACTGAAGAAGCGTTAAATTAAAATATATTGAGTCTATATTTGAGCGGCATATCATAAACATACATGGATTAATGTGTATGTGTATGCGTAAAATTAAACACATTACAAATAAAATTCATCACTTGTAGTGAAGGGTATAAAAAAACCACAAAAAAAACACATTACCAACACTGTATTACCATAGCCACTGTATGACCGTAGAAACCAAAATTGAATTGGTTTGTATGGTATGTTTATGTCGTTTGTAACGATTTCACTGTGCAATGTAGACTTTTAAGGGACGGGGGCTACCTATTATACCGGCTATGCTCGTCGTTGCGGTGTGTTCTTGTCCCTTGTAATATTATGATCATTACTCGCTACTTGGAATTTTACTTTAGGTAGCTTAACTCAAACTAATGATATTATTAAGTAAAGTAACGGAATATTGTTGATGATAAATTAGGAATGGTTTAAGGTGTAACGCCCCATTCCTATTCTTACCCACCCTCCATACTGGCAATATAACAAAATTTAAATGCCAGCCCATAAAATATACTCGAACTACCTAACCGACATCACTGTTCATAAAAATGACAAATAAAAGATATTTAATTTTTCATTTTATGGTATTTCCAATTTAGCAAATACACAATTTATTATTGGTCATCTTTTGATGAAATTATAAAAAGAATAAATAATATTTAAAGTCAACTGTACAAAATTTCTAGTATGAATATAAATACTATATGGTCACTCTAATTTTTATTTAATTTTAATTATTTGTTATTAAATTTATTTAAATAATGTTGTTTATATGTATCCTAGTTTTGATTTAAACATGAATATCTCCGAATTTACGATTACCAAGATTTTATGGAAACTCTAATCTAATGGACAATGATGTTACTGAACCACCAAATAAAAATAACTCAACATAATAGCTTTATGATTTCTTCTAACATTTAATGATATTCATGTTTTACTACAAGAGTGTATTAAACCAAAATAAACAAATATATTCTTCAACTTACATACACATTTTATCCCACGTTGTCTGCAAGCGCTCGAAGACGGCTGTGAAATTTTCTTTTTAAATAGTCAAAATTAATTATACGTGTATGTAAATGTAGTTGTGAAATATATGTTCAGTATAGAGTTTTATAACTGAGTATACATTTTAATATTTCATAGAGTTTAAGTTAAAATTCGCAAATAAAAAAAAAAAAAAATTATTGGTGAGACCACTCAATTAGATTGTTTTAAGCAAACCAAAATCTAAAATTAAGGTGACCATATTTTATTTTTACATGGTATATAAAAAAAAAATATGAGAATTTAAATCATAATGAAATCAATTTTAAATTAGAAATAGAAACAAAAAAAATATTTTAACTACATAAGTGAAGTTTATAGTTTAAGTTAAAGTAAGTTGGAAGAGATAAAATATTATAATTAATTATTTTAATTCAAGATTATTGGTATGAATAAATTGTGGTTTATTACCAAACTATTTTATTAGAGAAGATTAGGGTTAAATTACGAGTGTTAGTTTAATTTTTAGATTAATTATTTAAATTAAGAGTTATTAATTATTTAGGATTTTAATCGGGATAAAATATAGCGATTAAAAAAAATTTTTCTTTTTATTTTAAGTTAAAATATTTGATTTCATGAATAAAAATTATAAATATGTAGGTATGCATGTAGATAAATATTTGTTCATAGGTATATAAAAACAAAAGGTTATTATTTTTTTATTTTCCCATTAAGTAATAAGAAAGGCCAGTCAACACCATAAATTCAAAAAAAAAAAAATTATTCAAACCTTCCTTTCTTAATAATCCAGATCTTGAGATTTAATCAACTAGATGTTCGCCACGGAATTTCCCTTTTTTTTTTAACCGTATCCAAAATAAGAAACGTTTTGTTTCTTCTTTTACTTGAATTCCAAAAGTTAATTATTCTGCATCCACACATACAGAATTCAATGCTTTTTCCCAATTTTAATTTTTCCTTTCCCAATATATTACATAGGTTTCAATAAAATTCAAAATTTGTATTTAGCTTTATTTTCTTCAGTCAACAAACTTTTTTTTTCCGGTTCGTTTTTCTTTAAACAAAATTTATATCAATAATGAAAATTTTCCTTCCAAAATTTTCATTTTTCAATATAAAATCCAAAGCAATCTAAAACCTTAAAAATTAAAAAAAAAAACTCAAATTACACTCACAACAAAAAAAATCGACACCACACGTTTTGGTACTACAGTGTTGGTATGGTAATGTCACGTCTAATTGGACCTTTAAAGGAAAAAATTTAAGGCAGTCGTGGTTTTTTACTCATGTCTCAGCCATTTGTGGACCGATCTTGCTGAATTTCAATAGCAAACAATTCCGGACCATATCATATATATTATTTCTAAAGCACTTTTTTTTGTCGGTTGCAAATATCTCCCATACCACCGCATCAAATTTAATGAATGATATCTCATTTTAAAGCTTATTTCTAACACTAATGACGAAAAATAATTAGAAATTGAAAAATGAATATTTTCATTGATACAAATTATGGTGCGAAATATTCGCACGGGTCATCTAGTGTGACATAAATGTATAATCGGAAAATCCATTTCAACAGACAGACGGACATCGTTAAATCAACTTCGCTCCTCATATGGACCCAGAATGTATATACTTTATAGGGTCTAACATCAATATTATAGAAATTACAAACGGAATGACAAACTTATATATACCCTTTTCACCACCTGTGGTGAAGGGTATAAAAACGAAATCTGAAAGTATGTTTGTATAAGTTTGCAAGCAGCATGAAGTTAGGTGATGTATAGGATCTCTAAATTGTTTATTGGGCAGAATAATTGCCTTCAAACGTAGCAGGTTTGTATGTGTGAGATGTACAAGCTTCGTTATCCGTTTCGCTTACGGAAGGCATGAAGTTTATGTGGCGAGTTTCCACAAACAGCGCTTTATTAATAATATTAAATTTAGTCATCGGAATTATATAATAACTAGGATCGCCCGGTGGCCGAAATTCGACCACTCGCCTTTACTTTCGAGAAAACCTGTGCGTTATACAATATAAACGTACACATTTTAAGAGAACGGCAAAAATGCACTATTCACCCAACTTTGTACGTATGTCTGTAAGATAAATTAAAACGCTTTTCAAACACTTTAATTCAAAAAATTTAGAAAAATTATAATAATAAAATGTTTGAGCTCGAGGCCTGGATTGTTTCTTAATTAAAATTCTTCTTTATTTATTTCCAATATTTCGCTACTCTTCGAGTAGCATCCTCAGGGAGTATAATGGATTTTAAATAAACAAACAAAATTCTAAAAACTTTTTCTTGTTCTCCTTTCCTTATCGTTGCTTAAAACTCGTAATCATAAATAATTAAATTGGAAAGGTCAAATAAAAAACAACTTTAATAAATTTAGACAAAAAAAAAATATTTTGTGCATATCTACACACAAATTCCTTTAAAACGATATTTGTTTCATTAAATCGGTGGACGATAAGATACTTAAAAATCAACCACAAAAAAATTGTTCCCATTGTAACAGTTTTTTTTATTTTATTTATTTTAATATTTATAATCAACGCAAACGAGAGATTTTTTCAAATTAATGTAAAAATATCAAGTATCGCTAAAGTCAGATTGGATATTCGTATTCAGCGGATATTCGTATTCGCGAATATTAAACATGAATATTCCTTACATCACTAGTAAGTACCAGTGTGAGCGCCAACAACCACAGAAGAGCCACACTTATTTGTATCTGTGAGCATTTGTTAGATTTTACCTTTTGAGATGATTTTTTCTATAATTTATTTTCCATCTTCTATTAATTTGTTAGTAGTTTTTATTGTACATATATTTTTTTTAATATCAGTCTATTAACAAAGCTAAATGGATATAAAAGCAAAGGTTTTTAGCAAAATCTTGAACAGTTTATCACAGTGTAATTTAGCAAAATGTTTAAAATTGTGAGTAAAATTTTAATTTAAAAAAAACCAGAAAAAAAAGATAAATAGTTTATAGAAAAATAATTTGAAACTTAAAAGAGGAAAATAGATTAATATGCATAAATAGTTAAAGAATATTAAGTGTTCTAACTAAATTCAAATCAAGGACACTGTTAATAATATACATATGTTTAAATACATACTTTGTTTTTAGTTCTTAACTTATTTAAGCACGTGTTTAAAATAATTTTAGTGCTTCAAAATAAATTATGAAATTTTTTAAAGGAATTTCGGTTAAAATATCTCTGCGACTAAAAGGAGTACATAATTAAAAAAATGTTCGTTTAAAAAATATTGACTCTTATAAGTTTAAAAAAAAAGAAAATAATATTACATATCGTCGGCTTAATATGCAAGCCTGCTAAATCTCTTTCAACACATTCTACAAAAAAGATACAAAAAACTTTTTTTATTTCATATTTGCAGCTTGAGAGGAAAACCAAAAAAATAGTTGGTTTTACACACCTCAAGACTCAAATTGACTCTCTACCACACAGGGTTGTTAGATGTGACGATTTTTCGTCATTTTGACGATTTTTCGTCATTTTGACGATTTTTTTGTGAAAATACAGAAAAACGACGATTGACGATTTTTAAACTAAAAGTAATAGTGTTATGACGATTTTCTGGCATCAGTAAAACACTTACAAGAAATATTAACAATTATATTGGGAACAGTTCAAAACGTAAAAATCATTTTTCGATATACAAAAATTATTAGAAATTAAACAAAAAAAGTTCTTCCCCCATCACAAACCAGGTGGTTTTCATTAGAAGCACTAGTAATTCGAATTCTACAATTAAACGAATGCCATCGATACGGCAAAAAAAATATATACTAGAGCCCCGATTTGCATCGGTCCTATTTGGTCCGCTTTTTAAAAATTGGTTAAATCCGCTTTGCGTTTTAATGATTTCGATTTGCGTCGCTACAGACGATTTCATTTTTTCGCTGAAGTCATAATCATATTTGAAGAATTTTCCTACTTGCGCGTAAAAAGCCGGATTCCCATTTAATTCTGTTAGGTAAGTTATTCTAAGTATAGTTGAGTGTAAGGAAGTAAGAAGTTAGTTTTTAATAAGAAGTTGTGTAGAAAAATGAGTGCAAAGTGAAGAAAATGCATTCGTTTGGAACTAAAATTGGACGTCATAAATCGTTTCAAGTCGGGTAAAAAGGCTGTTGATTTAGACAGAACCCTTGGCTTATCACCTTCAACATTAAAAACAATTTGCATTCGTGACAGCGTTAAAAATTAATCATTTAAAGATAGCTCGAGTTAATAGCAAATGAGATTTTATTTTTTATTTAATGTTTTTGTGAATATGGATAAATGAAATAAATAAATGTTTGTTATGTTTTTATGAAAATATATTTTTTCTTATGTATTTCTTTTCAAATGATAAATATATTTCAGCACACTTGCTGAAATAAATAGAATGAAACTTAAGAATATCACTTTCTTGATCATAAATATAATTTTTTGCTAAAAATTTAGATTTTTGAACCACTCAATGCAATAAATTGTCTCCAATTTGTAAAATTTAAATATTTGACGATTTGTTGACGATTTTGTTAACTGTTCATGACGATTTTGACGAATTTTGTTCAAACTTTTGACGATTTTTTAAGAAAAAAGCCTAACAACCCTGCTACCACATGTCATCAAATTCTCAATTTACTTAAAAAGTGGATGAAGTAGATTAATTTTTGCATATTAAGCCGACGATATTTTTCATATTTTCTTTTCGAATCTAAAATCTATTAGCAAAATCCATTAAAAAGCTCGTTTAAAAATTTTAAAAATTTTATAAGTTACCGGCTCAACAATTTGTGATCCTTACAGAAGTAAAAAAAGAACACAGTGTTCTTTATAAACAGATTTTCAATAAGTCCTAGTTTAGTTTATATTAGCAATCTTTATGTTTACTTATTGACCTTGTCAACATTCGTTAAGATTTTTTAGTATGCAAAGTTTCGAATAAAATTTTTTTTTTTTTACAAATTTTAAACTTTTATCAGGTGTATTTTTGATATTTTAATTTTATTTTGAAAACCGTTTGTGATTCTAAATAATTAAAGATAGATTTGTGTGAAATGTATAAGACATTATGAAAATTTTTATAAATTGTGAATGTAAATTTTTCTAAAAATTTTTTAAAATAATAATAAATTATACATACATATGTATGTAATAATGTTTGGAGCAAAATTTGCACATATTATTTGCTTAGAAAATGTGCGTGTTTTTGAAAAATATCTTGCATTGTGAACACCAATAAAATGTTGCTTTCATTGTGAATATCGATTTAAAAATCAACAATTAATATTTTTATACTTATACAGTCCACCACTAGTGAAATTTTTTTATAATCTGCATATAAGACCCCAAATAGTATATATATTTTGGATGCTTATTTGATTTCATGTCCGTCTGTCCGTCTATTGAAAACAAGCTTACTTTCGAAAGACTCAAGAGAAAAGGACAATATTAGTGTCATGTTCTTTCCATTGCTTTCTCCTAAGCATCAAGCATAATCGGTTGAGTAGGAAAAAAGCTATGCACCCAAAGGTGGAACAACCTCTCTAAAAAAAATAAATTTTTGTAACAAAAACTAACATAAATTGGTGACAGAATGCTCCGATTATCAATTAATTTTGCACAAATTCATTCTATATGTCTGAAAATTATACAACTAAATCTTGTGACGATAGGCTTATAATTCACCACAGGCTCAATAAAAAGCCCACTCTTGGAAAATACTTTAGCACCCCTAAGCAGTCAAATTTGGTCCGCAATAGTTCTGCCCACTCTCGGAAATCGTTTAAATAGTAACAAATATAGATATTGTGGTAAAATTTGGTTCAGTTTAGCTTTATATGAATAGAAATAACACCATGAAATTTCGTGATAATTAGTCATTAAAATTCCAAAACGCCCATTAAAGCGGCCTTCCGAAAAGCAATTTAAGAAGCTTAAAATTCTAAAAAAAATTTATTACTGTATTGAAATTTGGTCTAATTTATGCATTTAAATACTTACTAGAAATCGCTTTGCCGAATTTCTTGGATGATTAAGAGAACCAAATTATAAATAAGGCAACGAATTTTAATACTTGTAAATTTTTTTTTTATGTTTTTTTAATTTAATTTATTTTTTTATTTATTTTAAGAAAAAAAAATTGTAACTTCTACAACAAAACATCAGTCTTAAACAGTAGAAATCTTATGATGTTATTTTGGAAAATGAAAAATAATAAACATAAGTCTAGGTATGGTTATTACAAAATTGATATAAATAAAATTATTGTAATTAAACCAAACAAATAAATAAATAACGAAAAACTACATGTCAAAATAACATAAATACATTTATAAAAAATCAAAAAATATTGAATTAAACCGAACTATAAACCACAGAGCATACAGAGGCGTCACGAGACAGAAAATATTGTATTTTTTCTGTCTTTTTCTTCGAAAGCTGCCCTTTTTGAAGTTTTTGTTTTGATTCCGCAATTTGTGTTGATAGAAGCGGCCTGTTTTTACACATTGCCACTTCAGTTCCAAAATACGATTTCTTTCTCTTTCTTCGAAAGCTGCCCTCGCAAATGATTAAGGCATTTTTCATACGTCACTTTTTTCATCTCTGTATGCTTTATGCTATAAAAAAACTTGTTGACTACGAATAATATTTAAATATTTCTTCCTTAAATTGTAACGCATTGCTGATTTCTTTTATTGTTGGAGTAGTAATGTTATTCCAAAGACGTATTGCAAATATAAAAAATTGCCATTCAGATATTAATGTGTAATGTCTGATTTGAATTAAATTTCTATTTTTCTGAGTCGACTGAATTTTAAACGATTAAAAAGATGACCTGGCTCACGGGTGGTTATAATTTTGTGAAGAAATACTAAAGTTCTTATTTTCATTAAATCTTCAAAAAGTACCCCGAATATTTTTTTAGAGTAAGGTGTAATACTAATGTAAGTACCATTTACGTTATAATTTCTGATCCCGTAAACGTACCTTGCAATGTTGTTATATGTGACGTTCAATTTAGATTTACTGGTTTCATCACAACTTGCAAAAATCTCACATACGTAGGTTAAAATTGGTATCAAATATGTTTTAGCAAGTAGGCAATAGGGTTCTTAGCATCGAATACGTTTTACCACAGGCAGCTATGACGTGATCAGACCAGGTAGGAGTGTTATTAAAAATTACACCAAGATTTTTTGCTTAATCTACGATTTCAATCCGTTGGTTTTTAATAAAAATGTTGGGATAATCAATAATTTTCTGTGTTCTTTTACGTATTACAATGCATTTCGATTTGGTAGGATTTAAACTTAACCCGTTAACATCAGCCCAACGTGAAACCCGTTGTAAGTCTTGATTAAGTCTTGCAGTACATTCATCTAAGTTCCCTTTTTTGTTACTTATGTACAATTATACGTCATCGGCATACATTCTAATGTTGCAATGGAGCAATTGATTTGGAAGATCGTTTGCGTAAATGAAGAAAAGGAGAGGACCTAGAATGGATCCCTGGGGAACACCCCTGACAACAGGAAGAAAATTTGAGATAGTTGAAGGACTAGTTTCAACACACTGGGCACGATCTTTAAGATATGAATCAATCAATCTAATGGATGTTGATGAAAGATTCATAATTTTCTCCAGTTTTTGAATAAGTATTGTGTGGTCAACGGTATCAAAAGCCTTTGAATGATCCAACAGTACTAAATATGCAACGCACCCATCGTCAATTTCCTTTCTAAGATCTTCTGCTACATCAGTTAGAGCAGTAATACAGCTATGTTTGGCCCGAAAGCCAGATTGTTGATCGGTCAATAATTTACTATCATTTATATAATTGGTTATCTGTTTATGTAAAAGTTTCTCGAAAGCCTTTGAGAGATAAGGTAAGGCCGATATTCAGTGGATGATTTTGGTATTGGAATAATTTTTGCCTGTTTCCATCTTAGTGGATAAGTGCCTGCCATAATTATTTTATTGAAAATATGAGTGATGGTAGTAGTGACGGAAGAATAATTTTAAGGAAAGATTTAATGGAAAGGCAGCTTATGAGAACATCCAACTGGCTAACATACTCAAAATTGAAAGGGTTAGATGGGAGATTGGTTGCATGAAAATTGATATAATGGGTATGATCTGCTTGAGGCATGGGTATACTAACAAAGTTTGAATTTAATTCATAAGGATCCGATATACTATCATCCTGCTTATTCTTATTTTTCACGATTCCAATTTCCCTAATAGTTTTCCAAGTATTTTTAGGACTAACCGAATTCATAAAATTTTCAGAGTAGTATTTAGATTTTGCGTTTTTAATGGTTTTGGTCACGATTTTTCTAGCATTGCGATAATTTTCGTGTAGATTATCAGTTTTAAAGCGTTTCCATCGAGAGTAAGCGTTGTCACGATCTACTATGAGGCGCTTTATTTCAGATGTGAACCACGGTTTCTGGCGGTTACTCATTTCCTTCGTTTGAATTGGTACTATTACGTTATACAAGCTTTTTATATTTTGTTCCAAGAAGGCCAGGTGATCATTTACCGATAGCATGTAATAAATACAACCCCAGTCTATTTTAATATACTCTTGTTCCAAATTGATGTAATTAATCCCTTTAAAATTACGAAATTGAATAATCTTAGTATAACTTTGAAGTGGAATGTCAAAAATCATGAATATTAGATCGTGCCTCGAAAAGCAAGATGCAGACAACTGATCATATGTTAAGATGTTTTCTGCGTTTGAGACAAAAAATAAATCAAGTAAAGTATTATTGGATGATGTAAAGTGGGTTGGCGTATCTATATTAGCAGGGACAAGATCAAATGATTTCATACTAATAGTTAAACGTGAATAAACTAGCAGATTTGAGTTGAAATCCCCAGCTATTAATATGTCATTATATAATGGTGTGATATCCTCCAATACTGTAAAAAAATGAGTGAAATCTATATTACTTCTATAAGAAATTTTCTTCCTCCACCACTTAAATCAAGAAAAAGATATTAAACTTTGTTGTTTTTGTATAAATTTTCATCACTTTTGGCTTTGATTTTACATACCAAACCCTTTTTAACATAAATTGCAACTCCTCCATACTGATTATGTGCTAAAACTCGAAATTTTGCTATTGAAATTTAGCCTGTTCAGTCCACAAGTGGCTTAGATATGAGCACAACACCACGACTGTCTCTAATTTTACCCATGAACCTTTTGTTGTTGTTTTTTTTTTCTTTATATCTGCAGAACGTAATCAATCTTGCATCTTGGTTATTAATAGACAGCATCAGACAAAATGTGGGCGGAATTAGAGAAGTGGGCGTTTAAGAAGTTGTTACATACATAGCTCTAGTCCTATTTATTTTTATAACAATTTAGAAAGTATAGTAAGACAATCCCGACACCACAGTGTATATACTACATACGAACTTTCGGCAGTGTACCATATCTGCGACACACGACCAATCATGTACCCTGCGAAACAAATACCAATATAAAAAATTAGCTAATGGACACAAAGTCGATTCTGGAAAAAAGTATATAGAGGATCTATGTGAATTTATGGACCAATTCTCACCATTTTTAATAGGCTTCGTCCTAATGAAAATTGAAACGCACGTACCAAATTTCGTCCTCTCCACTATTGTGGTGTGGGTATAAAGAGTTTTCAAAAACTATTTGAAACAAAAGTAAAATTTAACATTTTATTTCCGAAATTTATTTGGTGTTGAAATTAACGAAAATCTTAAAAGAGTTTTTAAGATTCCAAGATTTTTATTGCAAACATTACACCCATATTTTTAATTAAATTTTTAAAGCTTAGGGATTAAAAACAACACTTTCTATATAAAGTTTGGCTATTGTGCAATCGATTTATTAATCGATACTTAATTAACCCCCCGTTTCCACATGCAAGTGCAAGTTCGAAAAACTCAATACACTCACACTTTTTCACTAACATTCACACGATTCTTGTGCTTTCAGCCAATCGGCTGTTTCCTCGATTTTTCGTTCATAATACGTAAGAGAGAGGGTAGCTCTACATATTAATGATCTGCAATCGATTGAGGCGTAGCTATACATTTTAATGATCTATTCAATGGCGTGATAAAAAAAAATTAGGCAAAATCTAGCTTTGGACTTTTTTTTTTGAAGTGTTCAGGCTTTTCAATTTGAAATTCTAACTTCTTTACGTTCAAGTATCAATTTTAACAGAATTAAAGATCACGCCGTTCTCTTTTCTTCTGCCACCCATTAAAACTTAACATTTTAAAATAAAAGAAAAAAAATATAGTTTGATTAGGGCAAGGTCTATCCAATATGTCTGCGCAAGAAGCAAGATATTTGTTTGGTTTATTCCTCACCCTGCAAATAATATTGGACCACCTGATCCATTTTGTAAAATGGACTACTCCATGGACTGGTCCGATGTAATGCAAGCATGGACCTTGTCATTGTTAAAAAGTGTTTGTAGTGAGACGACATGTCTTCGTTTTTTAACGACATGCTTTCGTTTTTTAACGACTTCAAAACTAATCCTCTTGAGTATACCATGGAGTAGCTTTAAAACTACTCCTTTGTAGTCCAAAGCTGGGTTATATGGTCCTCTCCTAGGACATCGTAATGTAAAATAGACGATGTTTTTCCCATACGTTTGGTTTACGCGTATTTGGACTGGTCCTATTTTTTGCAGGGCAACGATGTCACACATACATGCACACAAAACACATTTTTCATTTTGTCTCCTCTATGTTGTAGTAAGTGCCGGTTCACACACGTCAAGTTTGACTTGTCAAGTCTTGAGCTTTTCTTTTCCCCTATCTCCCAAAAAACTCAAGACTTGAGGAGTCAAACTTGATGTGTGTGAACCGGCACTTACTACAACAACCGTGTGTGAACCGGCACTAAGATTTTGACAACGGCGAGGACTTTTCCACAAACAAAATGCCTGTTGTTTTTTGTGCTGTTTTATTGAAGTGTTCCATAATCAAAGCGAATTAAAAAATAGGTGGCCATATCGCTACAACAATAAAAAAACAACACGCCATTCGCCAGGTACAACTTTACCAATCTGTCAACAACATTGGCTCAACTTTCAAACACTTTCAAAAACGCACAATAAAATTAAAGAAACTTAACATGAAAACATAAACAAATTTGGACGCTTTGGTTGTACAAAGCTGATGATAACATAAGCTAATGCATGATTTAATAATAAAGGTGGCAGCACTACGCCAGATGACGATTTCTTGCTCTTGCATTGTTTGTGTAATCTTACAAAGCGTCTTCACCTGACAATTTTTTGTCATACCAAACGTCAAACTTCACATTAAAAAAACGCTGACAAAAATTTTCAAGTTTTTTTTATATAGTCTTTGACGTTTGGTATGACAAAAAATTGTCAGGTGAAGACGCTATGTGATGTCAAAGTTTTGTTTATGTTTACAAAAACTCCACGTTTTGTGCTGTGATTATTGTATTTTATTAAAGTTGTCGATGAATAAAAATTAAAATAAATAAGATATTGACCATAATTAAATAAAAATTGGCTAAAAATTTATTTATTTAATCACGTTCAGCGGCACACTTTGATTTTTGTTAAAAGTATTTTTTGACGTAAACTGGGATATGATTTCCATTTTTGTTGTAATGTTGTATTTGTTGTATTTAAATAAATTGGTGAAATTGGCCATAAGTCTGGGTTCACACTATGAAAGTTAATTTAATTGTGAGATGGGAGAAAAGACTAGCATGTTCTCATCCCCTTTCACAAATAAAAACAGACTTTCTGTAAGAAACTTTCATAGTGTTAACCCAGACTAAAAATAGCAAACATTTGGAAGCGAAAAACTATTTTTTAAAATTCATTCATTTATTTGCATTATTGACAGTTTTTAATGTTTTTTTTTTTTCTTAAATTCTAGTTGGTCTTGACCGCTTTATTGGCTTTTGCGTACGCCGACAACATTGACAAGGATGCCCAAGTTTTGAGCTTAAAAAATGATCCCGCCGATGCCGAAGGCAACTATGCCTATGCTTTTGAAACCAGCAACGGTATTCAAGCTCAAGAAGCAGGCAATCCCAATGGTGTAGCTGGTTCATACGAATTTGTCTCGCCTGAAGGTGAAAAAATCTTCCTCACTTACACTGCCGATGAAAATGGCTACCAACCAACTGGTGACCACTTGCCAACCCCTCCACCAATCCCAGAAGCTATTCTTAAATCTTTGGAATATATTGCCGCCCATCCACCACAAGAACAAAGGAAATAGATAAACCTACAGAAAATATGAAAAAAAAACTATAGTTGAATTTTAGGGAAAGGAAAAAGTGTACAAGTTACAGCTGATTTAGGTCGGAAAGTAGAATATTTTTTAGTTAGCTGAAGTAATAAATAAAAACTAGTCAATATGAAATTGGTTTGCGAAATGAGAACTAAAATATTTTAACTGTTTTTAGTGTTGAAGTTCCACTGCTCCATCCCTCCTAAGGCAGCTGTTTTTTGAACACATGTTTACCAAACTATTGCATAAATACTCTCATAGAAAACCCTGTTAATATTTGGTTGTAAGAAAACATTAATTTGTAAATTAATTTTTTGTATAGTAGTATAAGTTTGTTTTTATTATTGTATTGTATTATTTATAGGTTAAAAACAAGTTGTAAAAAGTCATTTTATTCACAATTTAGAAAGAGACAGATTTAAAATGGAAAATCTCTCAAATACATCACCAATAATATTTGAAAAAAAAATTACACACAAATTTGGTTGTTTTTATTTGTTTCCTTCCACAATTATGAGGAATAAAAAAATACATAATTATCTAATTAAATATGGAAAATATTCTTAAAGCAGCATGACTACAACCTGTGTTTATACAACAAACTCGCTTCGAAATAAAAATGTAAAGTATTATTTGTTATCATAATATTCATATATTTTAGCAAGTAAGAAAGTTTAGTCGGCCAAGCCCGATCGTATGATATTTTACAATCATGGGCTCTCCAACATAGTAGCTATTTTAAGAGGAGTTTTAATTATAATAAGTAAGAGTCCTATATTCGGCTATGCCGAATCTTATATACCCTTCACCATGATGAGATAAGAACAAAAAGTTATATACATAAATAACGTTCTTTAAATAGGTATAAATAAATATTAATTGAGCCACGCCAACTTTTCATTACGTCATGCCGAAAAATATAAAAAAACAAAAAATTTATATATGTAACTAAGCCCGTTTCCTCTTTTGCCAAAGTTGATGTTTGAAATTCGTTTTATAATCTTAAAATCGTTTTTTTAGAACATAAAAAAAATGAAAAAAAGAAGCGTTAAATTAAAATATATTGAGTCTATGAGTTTGTTTCTATATTTGAGCGGCTTGTCATATACATGCATTAATGTGCATGCGTAAAATTAAACACATTACAAATAAAATCCACCACTTGTAGTGAAGGGTATATAAAAACAACAAAAAAAAAAAACACATTACCAACACTGTATTACCATAGCCACTGTATGACCGTAGAAACCAAAATTGAATTGGTTTGTATGGTATGTTTATGTCGTTTTGGTAATACAGTGTTGGTATGGTAATGGCACGTCTAATTGGACTTTTAAAGGAACAAATTTGAGGCAGTCGTGGTTTTTTACTCATATCTCAGCCATTTGTGAACCGTTCTTGCTGAATTTCAATAGCAAACAATTCCGGACCATATGTGACATAAATGTATAATAACCTGGCCCCCATCATATATGGGGCCTTCGGAAAATCTATTTCAACGGACAGACGGACATCGTTTAATCAACTTCGCTCCTCATAAGGACCCAGAATATATATGTATACTTGATAGTGTCTAACATCAATATTATACAAATTACAAACAGAATGACAAACTTATATATACCCTTTTCACCACCTTTGGTGAAGGGTATAAAAGGTTGGAACTTTTTTGTGAAACCGTTTTTGATAAAATTTATTTGCCGATAACTTTAAATAATAAAGCAAAACAATCCGAATTTAAAGCAAAATAGTATAACTAAAGTGAAGTGAAGGGTATTATTTTAACAATAATAGAATTAACGAAAGCGTTATTAGCTGTCATTCGAACTCTCTTACTGTGACCAATTTTTGACATTTATGATCAATATACTCTCACAATTCATAAAGAATAGATGCATTAAACAACTCTAGAAAATTATAAAAATTTACTTTGCAAATCGATCAGCGATTAACAAAGCTTATAGTATATTTTTTTTTGTTCATATTTATTTATTGAATCTTCATAAAATATATGAACTAACAATAATTAATCAAATCTTAATCTAGTAATTCTTAGGTTTGCGTCCTGCCAATGCCAGACGACAGTACCCCTAAAAAACGGTTCACATTGGTGTTAAGCGCTCTTCTGATCGGATAAGTGCTGCAGTGTCTCTTCTCCTTAAGCGAGTGTGGCCACCATCATTTAAAATATTTCGAGCTAATGGGTTTGGGTGCGATTCGAGCCTTTTTAAGCATTTAATTGAATATTTAGTGATCATCGATTTTACTGATGGTACATCGAGGTCTTTGTGAATGTTCGAGTTTTTTACATACCAGGGAGCGGACGTAATGATTCGAAGAATTTTGTTTTGACGCCTTTGTATTTTCTCTATGTTGGAAGCCGAGGCAGTGCCCCATAACTGGATACCATAGCACCATATTGGCTTTAAGATAGAGTAGTAAATAAGGAGTTTACAATCTAGACTTAGGGTCGAATTTCTTCCAATGAGCCAATTTATTTGAACTGCTTTTAGTTTCATTTGAGTTAACTTTGCCTCTATATGGCATTTCCACGTTAAACACCGATCTAAATGTAAGCTGAGATATTTTACATTCGAATGTTGTGGTATTTGGTTATTGATTTTAATAGGGGGACATGATTCTCTACGCAAAGTAAATGTTATATGTATGCATTTTTGTACGTTCACCTTTATTTTCCATTGTTTTAACCATTTTTCCAATTGATATATATGGTCCTGTAGGTATCTAGATGCTTCGTAGCGATTTTCGTGGATGCTTAGAAATGTTGTGTCATCAGCAAAAGTTGATGTGTGGGTGAAGTTGTTGGTTGGCAGGTCTGAAGTATATATTAAATACAATATTGGCCCTAAATTACTTCCCTGTGGGACTCCAGCATTGATCGGTTGGGTTGAACTTAAAAAATCTCCATCTTTTATAACAAACTTTCGACCGACTAAGTAACTTTCTAGCAGTTTATGTGTGTTTACGGGTAAATTAAGCTTCAGTTTATGTATTAAGCCTTCATGCCAGACTTTGTCGAAAGCTTGAGAAACATCAATGAAAAGTGCAGAACAATATTTTTTTTTCTTCAAAAGTTTTTCTAATGGCGTTTACTAGTCTGTGTGTTTGTTCGATTGTGCTATGTTTCTTTCTAAATCCAAATTGATGATTGGGTATACTTTTATTTTCATCCAATATCGGAATTAATTTAGAAACCAACAGTTTCTCAAACAGTTTGAAATGTTAGATAATCGGCCTATATGACTCAGCGCTTGTGTGATCTTTCCCTGGCTTAGGTATCATGGTAACTAGTGAGACCTTCCATTCTGAAGGGTAGTATTCTGTTCGTAAAATTGCATTAAAAATGAAAAGGATTAATATTATTGCTATGCGGGGGAGCTCGATAATCATTTTGTTACTTATTTTGTCGTAACCAGGTGCTTTCTTGGGATTTAAATCGGCAATAGCTTTTTCAATTTCTCTTATCTTAAATCTTAGGGGTATAGCAGGTGGCAACTCGACTATTATGTCTTTTGGTAAATTAGGGGTGAAAACATTTTGTAGGTGTTCAACAAACAGGTTTCCTTTTTCAACATCATTTCTTGCCCAGCTTCCATTTGAGTTTCGCAACGGGGGTCTGGAAATAATCGGTCTTTTTAGATTTTTAGTTGCACGCCATAATGAGTAGTCAGATTGTGGAGTCGCGTCAAGTTCATTAAGATATTTTTCCAGAGATGCTGTTTTCTGGGACTGCAGTAACTTTCTTAGTTTTTTTGTGCATTCTTTCAATAGACTTTTAAGCTGGGGCGATCTGTGGAGTTGTAGTGTGCGTAAAATTGTTGACAGTTTGCACTAGAGTTTCGATAGTTGATTCTAGACGATTTAAGTTAAAAACAGGAGTTTGGTCATTTGGCTGTGTGTTCAAAATTGGATTTGAGGCATTATTTGGAGAAACATTTTGCACTGGCATAAAATTTGCTCTTAATACATTGGCGTATGAGGCACTGTTATTACTAGGAAGTGGTACTGGAATTGAGTTAGTTATAGGTATATTAGTTGCCTGCGCCTGAGGGGGATTTGATTTCTGTCCAGCTGATCGCTTAACGATGGAATATACAGGGTATCCTCTATAGTTTGCAGTGTGATTACCGCCACAGTTGCTTTTTTAGACTTGTCACACTAAACTGTGCAATGTAGTTCGCCACAAACGACGCAAATTCTTGGCAATTTAAGCATTGAATGGGACCACTTTTCTTGTGCGGCTCCTCCACCGTAATTTTTCTGTGTAGGATATATCTTATATTATAAATGGGGTGAGTTCTATTCTTCTTAAGCTTTATGTCGCCAGGTTCTAACTCCACTCGAAAAAGTGGTTGGGGAATCTTTTCTCTGTTTTTTGATATTATTTATATTTTTTATTTTAAAGCCCTTGTCTTCTAAGAAAGATTTTATTTCACCACGCATGAGTCAATGCCTTTAATTACGACCTAAAGTTCTTTACTAATTTTTAGTTGATAAGTATAAAAACTTTTTCTAAGAGTTTCAAAATTGGTGACAACATTGCGAAAATCATTTTCATGGTTGACTTGAATTTTTGTTTCGTTAATGTTTCCGCGCTTAATTGAAGTTACATAAAAAGAGTTTCGCCTATCAACGAGATCAAACCCTTTATGAGTTCGTTAGAATTTTGCTCTCTGAGATATATTGGGGGTGGTTAAGAGGATTTAGTCGCCTCTGGTTGATCGGAAATTTCACCGTCTAAAATTGCAAATCGATTTTGCGAACTTAGCCTTTCATTTAACCCATCTTTGTGTATTTTTGAAGCCGAAGCTACTGCTGAAGAGGTAGGACTGCGACCTCGTTTAAGCACTGTTATGTATCTGTCAATTCCAACTTGCACTTTGGGCTGTTGACAACTTTTTACTTGTGATGCTGAGTTTTCCATTTTGTCAGGTAATGGGTTAATCTTTTCATAACTTATTAAGTTTGATTTTGCCGCTGCGGTAACACTTGCATGTAGCCGTTTAATATTTGTTATTGTATTGCAGTCAACCGTACTTGTAAAAACAGAGGGTGAGAGGGAACGTTCAAGTGATAGGTTTAGCCGTTAGGTAATTGCAATCAACAATTCTTTTTTTTATTTCTGCATTGGTTTCGTTAGCATTAACTATCACGTATGCATTTCTTTCACTTTGTCTTGTTATATTTTAATTATTCAAATTCATGAACTTTACTGTTTACTGGTTTACTGTGCTCTTATTATTTATTATTTTGTTGTTACACCGATTATAGAAAATAAAAACAAAAGGTTTTTTTATTTTTGTTTGTATGTACATATCGAGCCCTAACCGCGAAAATAACGTAAACGACATGATTTACAATTTTCGTTTTTTTTAATAAAAGACTTTATTGGCAACACTTGCAACATCTCCTAAAGCCTGGTACTCTGTTCAACATTTCACGTGAAATGCTGTCAAAATGCATATGAAAAAAACTTGTGCGGAATATCCATGAAATAATGTTGATGGAGTTGTACTCTGTTTATTTTGTGAAAAAGTACCGAAATGTTTCTGGCAACATTTTTTTTACAACTGCGAAATAATGTAAGCTGCCTTTATTTCACGTGGAATTTTAAGCAAAAGCAAAAAAGTATGAACTTAATATTTAAAAAAGAAATAAAAAATTAAAATAACACAATCGGTAACAGTTTTTTATTCGTATTTACTTTTTTTTATTCATTTTTTTATTAAAAAAAAATAATTTTAGTAAAATACATGTGGCGTTTGTTTACATACACGAAACAATGTAGCATACTTTGAAGGAATAAAAACGTCAAATTGTACAAACTCGCAAGATTGGTAACATTGATAAATGCCAAAATTTTCGTTTGGAATAATCAATGTTGCTTAACATTTTTCACAAATTTGAACAGAGTACTAGGCTTAAAGCCTAGATTACACTATCTCACAAGTCTTACGTATTCCATAATACTTTGTGAGATAGAAATCTAATGAGTTTTGATGCGACTGTCAAAAAATCTAATGTAAAATGACAGTTTGTGTTCACACCATCACACAAAGTATAAACACTCACACATGAAATAAAATGCAACCCTGATCCAATGAAAAGTATTATTGTTTAGAAATTTTTCAAAAAACGATGAAGTCGTATGGGATGTCAAACTTTTTTCATAATACTTGTCATTTTCGTGACACATTGCATTCACACTATCAGACTTTGTCATATTACTTGAGTTTTTGACATGTATTAATACAAAGTATAATAGTGTAATCTAGCCTTAAAATGTCATGGTCACATAACATAGCGTCTTCACCTGACAATTTTTTGTCATACCAAACGTCAAAGTCTATATAAAAAAAATTCGAAAATTTTTGTCAGCGTTTTTTTAATATGAAGTTTGACGTTTGGTATGACAAAAAATTGTCAGGTGAAGACGCTATGTAAAGTATCGTTACGATTTTATAGCAAGAACAATTTTATTGTAAGCGACAAATTGCATACAAAATTTATATGAAATTAATTAAAAAAGCTCTCTCCTGTAAAATTTGATTTTTGGCGCTTACGTTATTTTCGCGGTTAGGGGTGGATATGTACATATATTTGTTTTTCTTTTTGGTATTTTTTGCTTATTTTTTTAATATTCTTACTGTTCACTTTTATAATAAATTTTATATAATTAAAATTATATTATAGAGCGTCCATTCGCTTTTAAATTAAAGGGTTTAAGAAAAACAAATTTTTGTTAAAAAAAATTTTATCGTTTGCGAAGTAAAAAAAACACGTCTGTTCTCAACGAGCACCGACACTTACATATCAGGGATGGAAACTATTGTGAAGTTGTGCAGTTTTTTTGACATTGTATACATGGTGGAATAAACAGGTGGCAGCACTACGCCAAATGACGATTTTTTGCTCTTGCATTGTTTGTCTAGGTTTATGCCAAAGTTTTGTTTATGTTTACAAAAAGTAACCGCTTTGTGCTGTAATTATTGTATTTAATTAAAGTTTTTGATAATTTTAAATTAAAATAAATAAGATATTGACCATAATTAAACAAAAATTGGCTGAAAATTTATTTATTTCATCATTTTCAGCTGATTTTTGTTTAAAGTATTTTATAACTTAAACGGTGATATAATTTTCATTTTCGTTGTAATTTTGTATTTGTTGCCGTAACGATGCCACCTGCTTATTCCACCATGATTGTATATTTCCCGGGAATAGAAAAAGTCCGGGAAATTAAAAACCCTAGTCATAGTCTTAAAACAATGTTTTGTAATTGAAGTTAGTAAAAAATACTAAAGCCCATTTTCCATCCCTGATACGCATGTATTTGCAGCGTTACCAACCCTGCAGATAACGAGACTAGTCCATACATGCATGTAAAGACTAGTCCAGAAAGGAGTAGGAGTACTCCAAATATATGGGTAAAAGGTGATCCATTTAACATTACGATGTTCTAGGAGAAGACCATATAACCCACCGAAGTAGTCCCTAAACTACTCCATGGAGTACTAAAGTGGGCTAGTTTTTAAAGTACTCCATGTAACTACAGTATGGAGTACACTTAAGGGGCAGTTTAAGCATTTTTTTTTCATTTTTTCCTAATCGCTTTTGTGGTGTGTATTGTAGTCTATTATTACTATTATTAAATTTATTTACTTGGTATTTTTAATTTTTTTACCTTTTTTCCACAAACTTTCACTTTTTAATAAACAATTAATAATGGACACCATCAGGGCTACCAATGTGTAATACTGTAAACCATAGAAAAGTATACATCATGCAGTTGTTGGCAGCACTGCATGTTAATTTCTTATAACATGGTCCATACTACAGTACATTGGACCATGTTGTAAGTAGTCCATTTAAGCCACAATGGACCACGTAGTCCAATATTATCTGTAGGGAATAGAAAAAGGTCTCTGACAATGACGCCATTTTCAGATGAATAAACTTCGCACAATTGACAAAAAAATAAAGGCCGGACCATAAAATGCATTGTTTAGGTAGCTCAGTAAGATTTAAATATGTGTTAAAACTCGATTTATAATTTCGTTTTAAGAAATTTCTTTTATAAGATAAAAGCTTGGTATGAGAAAAGTTTTAAAAAATAATGGCGATTTCTTTTCTGAAAAAAATATGTTACAGTATATACATGTTACATTTTCTAATGTTACCTATAATCACTCGAAGTGTTACATGTTGTGCAATTTCAATAGAACACAATTAGTGCTTTTATTTACAACTATTACACTTTCATCATTAATGTACTTAATGAGCGATTTTTAAAGCTATTTAAGCGGTTTCTGCACGCTATTACGGGTTTGAAACAAATATTAACATCACTAATGGCTTATAAAAATAAAAACGATTATAATATAAAAACTTTTTTTGATTTTAATGTGTAAATATTTTTATATTTTGTTTTAAAACAATTTTTTTACAAAATTATGAGCGGTATGAATTATGACAAACAAAATAAAGCATTTGTTGTACAAAGAAAGTAGTAAGTACCAAAGTTGTAGAACAGGGCAGTATGAACACCTTAAGTAAAAGTAAGGGTAAAATATGCAACATGTTTTGCATGTTTTTCATCAACATATTCACAAAATAACTTACAAATTTTTCCCACAGTTGTATTTTTTGTACAAACGAACACAAAAATATAGAACATGTAACATTAATGCAACATTTTTCTCAGAAAAGAAATTGCCATAAGTAATAATGGGAATCTTTGATACCCTCCACCGACAGATAGAATATTTCAGGCGTGGGCACTGTATAGGTCTATAAATTACACTATGCTAGTTGAAAAAACAGACAAGCTGGGCACATGGCGTTTTAACATAATTCGGGGACGCTGAATCCAGTGGTGCCCGCGGTTTTTTCAGATTGGCTCTGGTTTTCGAGATATACCGTTATTTCGAAAATGGAGGAGGTTGCACAACATATATTCGCGTAACTCAAAAACGGTTTAGTTTATTGAAATTACTAAAAAAAATCGAAATTCCGAATTCAAGAAGCTTTTTAGACATTTCATCAGCAATTAATTGTTTCTTCGCATTAAAATTATGGGCTCTATCGTTTTAAAATCCTTATTCCGGCACCATATTTCTATGTATGGGCGCAGGGTTAAACAATAGGTCGGTCGATATGGCTGATTTTTAAAACCAAAAGTTGTTCATATATGGATAATATTTGGGATTAAATTTATCAACAGCTTGTTTTGAATGGACCCTTCGTACCAAATCCCTGAATTCGGGAGGAAACTTGTATGGCGGTCACGTGAAATAGTAGACCTATTTATTTATTTAATATTTTGTTTAAGAAAAATCTGGGCTAAATTTTGTCCTCCTAGCTCATATGATATGGGCGCTTTGTGTCAAAATCATTATTTTGGAAAGAAAAAAGTACTTACTTGTCTATTACTCGGTCATTTATGAACCGATTTGTAAACTCTGTGGTGAAAGCTTACTTAAGGTTAAAGTTAATAGAAAGTGGTACATTTAACCGTTATTGCCAACTTTTTCATTATACGTTCAAATTTGGTTTGATGATTCTTCCCCTTGAGTGCCAACCACCAGCTGCACCGTAGAATAGAATAGGTTCAATGGTTTTTTCTTCGCGTTGATTCCCCAGTTTAGGCCAATGGCCCTTTAACAGATATATAGGGCCATGTCACAGAGTACAATTCCGTTCGGAATGATTCCGTTCGGAATTGAAGAAAACATATTTGTTTGTTGATGGAAAGTGTATTTTGATAGTTTTATGGCCTTTCAGATACAGACAACTCCCATACCGTTCATGAAAACAAAAATGGTTTCATTCCGAAACATTTTTTCGACATTTTCTGAAGCACCAAAATAGGGAATGAATTCCGTTTCCGAACGGAATTGTAATCTGTGACATGGCTGATAATGTCGCTATGGAGGTCCTGGAAATAGTGTTCATCTTCCAGTTCAATTTGCTGTCCAACACTAGCCCAAGATATTTGGCACTATCGGACAGTTTTGGTGAAGCCCCATTTATCTTCGGGGTAGCAAATTTAGGAATTTTGTATCTCCTTGTAAAAATATCCAAATCCGTTTTGTCAGGATTTGCATCCAGCCCACATTTCACTTCACAGGACTTGTTTGTTGTCTCAATTAAGACATAGTGACTCCACTGCGGAGTCGAACGTTGACCTACTTCCTATGAGATCAAGATACATTTCTGTTCGTATAGGGATTCACTGGAGGAACAATTTTAGTCAATGTACATGTGATTAGAGTAGGAACAGTCTTTTGACACGTTCCAATCGCTAATCATATCTGAAAACCTATCGCTTATAAGCGTAACATCAAGGACTTCCCTTCTGTTAGTTACAATTAAGGTGGGCTCATAACCCCTATTAAATACTACATATTTGTTAATTTTCTACTATGAAGCTCAAAAGCGACTCAATTGACATTGTCCAGACGGTGGGATGTACATTGGCGTCAGCACATATTATAAGGGTCGTCGTCCGATTCCAGAAGGATGTCCTCATTGTCTGTCACTTCCATCTTACCAAAGAAGTTCCCCAAGAATCCAGTGAGAGAGTGTGTGCCTTTATTAGCAGATGATACAGCAGAATCCACTTCCATATGTTTCGTGGTTGTTGTGGTAGTCACCAAAACTTTAGGATTCTCTTTGTCGTCCCCTTTGTAGACTCGGAGGAAGATAGTTCCGAAAACATAAAATATCTTCCAATTTGTCTTTCGAAGTGGCAGCAGAGATTCATTTTTAATTATTACAGTGGCTTTCCTGAACTCTTCAGCTACATCAGAAACCCTTACTACTTTCCAGTCCTATGTGGGAAGCTGCGGGCTACTGCTTCGTATAATTTCCAGGATCTCCTTGGTATCGGATGGCCCAACGGGAATCTTAGCAAAATATTTGGGTCTTTGCGGGACATTGGCCGGAGTCGTTGCTTAGTCTTAGCGCCCTGCCTGGCTTAGCCCAGGGACTCTACGGTTTTATTGTAGACGCTATTAATTTAATGTGGCCCCGATAGCAGCCAGCATATTTACATTGGGGTGGTCGTCCAGGGCTACCACTTAGGACATTTAGGAACGCCTTACTAAGTGCAACAACGACAGATTTCCAATATGGGGCCGTTACTTAAGTGGTCATTAGCCACATCCTTGTGCGAATCGGGCTGCTGCCATTGAGGTATATTCTTGGGCTGGTATGTCGTTTAAGCATTACTTCGGTTGGATTCCGTTCATGACTGCCTTCCTACGCAGGGGGATAGACCCGTTGTAAGCCATCAATATGAATTTTTGTCCTCTTGAGAGAGCTTTCCTACTGCTCCGTGAGCTCGTCAACCGGCTTTCCACCAAGTCGACTTATGATTATATAGGCGGAACGCCTAGTAGTGAAAGCCCGTTTAGAAGAATTAATGTGCCTATGGGTTTCGTTGAAAGAGGGCTAGGAAGGTGCTTCAAAGGGTATTGAATTATTCCTCGAGTGCACTCTTTCCAGAAGTTTCGGCACGTGGGGAGCTGGTTCTATGGCAAACTTAGTCTGTACCATTACACCTGCACCCGAGAAAGGATTGCCTCCCGTCTGGACCTGCGAAGCCTTAGTGCTACCTGGTTTCGAAGAACCTTGAACCAAGCTTGTAACAGCCCGTCCAGCAGAGCCTGCCGCGATCATTTTGCTAGAAAGGTCATAACGCAAAACAAATTTCAGGGTAAAAATAATAAAACAAATTTCTCGACGGAATAGGTCACAATTTTATATACTATACATACATATGTAAATATAAATATTTTATATACTATACATATGTATGTACATTAGGGGTATAACCAATTTTTTGGCAAAGTACCAGAAGGTTTACCATGTCCTAGTAACCACGAATATACTATACATATGTATATATACTATACATATGTATGTACATTAGGGGTATAACCAATTTTTTGGCATAGTACCATAAGGCTTACCATGTCCTAGTAACCACGAAAATTATAATCTTTTGTAATTTTTCTCAAAAAAGTTCACGCACCAATTGGTTTTTTTAAACCAATGCAACATTGAATATTTATAATTTTATACAGTGTTTTTTATTCATTTCTGATTTTTTTTTTTTTAAAGGTTAAAGATACGTTCTGGTTTGCGGAAAACTCTTGTACCATCTCTAAATATTAATGAAATTTCTTACTTGAGTTATTTTTTGTTTTAAATAAAAATATTATTAATTTTTCTTTAGCAAATATAAAATTACAAATTTTCAAAACTTCATCGCGGTTGGTATGTGAACTTTTTTGACCTTTGCGAAAAAATAAATATACGTTCCCTTATAGTTATTAATGCTCTATCGGAGTGTGCTATGCCAATTATTATATTTTAAAAAATTGTTAAAAAGTTATATCCCTAATGTACATATATATTTTAAATATACCCAACAGACCAAAAAATAAGTAAAGTATAATAGTACTTTAGAAGAAGCTTTTTTTAAAAAAAAATACTAAAGTTTTTTTAATCATGTTTGAGAAACTATTATCCTTCACAATATGTTTTTAAACATAGTATATAATTAATAGTATACAATAAATAAATATAAAACATGCTTGTCATATTTTGTATTCTTATACCTACTTGTAGGTATAAGCTAATCTTTATTTAGTTTAATAAAATATCATTTGGAGAAGGTTTTTCTAAAATTAAGAATATAAGCTTTTTAAATAATTATTTCAGTACTATTATCACGAGGGTTCCTTTTTGATTATTCTACAATAATTTAAAACGGTTTTTCTATAGTTCCTCAAGTATTTTTAAAACTTAAGGCTTATGATCGCAAGCTTTATTATAATATTTTTCTAAAGGGTTTTGGTCTATTGGGTAGGATTCAGCAACACCGATTACAGCACTCTAACTGGATTTTAAAAGTTCAGAAAGTTTAAATAGATAAAATTGCAAAAATTTAAAGTATTTTTAAGATCTTAAGAAACATACTTTGTCTCCTAATGAATAATTATAAATTTGTATGAAACAAAAGAAACGACTTAATATTTTAAAGCTTTTTATAATTGTGCATTGTCATGAATTCGCGGAGTAGGTTATTTTTCTGTAACCAGTAAAGACGAACATTGTGTTGTGGTTTATTTTGTATGTATGTATATGTGCAAACAAGTATGTCTAAATATAAACAAGAATATATTAAATTCATTAAATACATACACACATATTTAATACATAATTAAATTAAATGTAGGTCAGTGTTATTTTTTATTTTAGCACGGCTTCTTTTTTTAAACTTAAAACTTTTCCAAATGAAACGTTAATACAAAATCAGTTCAGTACGTACATACGTAAATATCGTCGTGCTTCTTCCTTAACCACGTAAGCGAAATTTTTCCTAAACTGACTTCTGGTTTTTATGGTAGAAAACAACAAGGCGTTCTCAACTTTAAAATTTTGTTTGAAAAAAAATTAAAGCCATGAAATTTGCTTGCAAAATTGAATGGTTGGCTGAGTTCCTAAACATCATAATACTTTGCAGTCAAAAAAGTATCATAGAGTTTAACTATGTTAAGTTTGATTATTGTGTACGCATGGATATTGTTTTTAGTGCACATTGGTACAGATAACATTGTAAAATTTTTCACGGTTGCCTTGGTAGAAAGCACTTAAAAAAGCGAGTTGCTTTGCAACTGATGTTTTGGAACTCACCCGTAATATTTAAAGTTAGAAATGTTAAATTCTTACCCAACATTTTCTTTTAGATACACAAAATGTGGAAAGTCTTAGATCAATCAGATCATTTTAAAATCAGTAACTTAGGCAAAAACGACACTTTGTCTGAGTTCATACGGTTCATGTCTTATTGACAAGATTCTTCCTTGAACATGAATTGGCGTTCAAATGATTCATGTCATGTTGAAGACATGTGCTTTTTTGATATTGAAAACAATAACAAAATTAAACAACGAATGAAAAAGCAAAACGTAAAGACAGTTCATGCATCTGTGTACTCGTTTCTTTTCCCCTCTTCCCTCTCGCCTATAAAGTAGCAATCTTCCCTACAAGAAATGAATGAGCGAGTAGTCACATTGTTCATTTTGGTGTTAAGAAAATGATAGAAAGAAATGACCGAAATAAAGTTTTCAGTAGTCACATTTTTCATTTTCTTAACACCAAAACGAAAAATGTGACTACTCGCTAATTCATTTCTTGTAGGGTTGTCAATAAGACATGAGCCGTATGAACTCAGACTTTTCGCGGAGAATCTCAACAACTATATATCCTACACAGCACAAATGTTCCTCAAGCCCCCATTAGCCAAATGAGCTTACAATGTTCACACAGTTGCAAGATATTTTTAGGCAATTTTAATGACCACATTGTAAGATCAGACCATCATTTGTGCGAAGCTTTAGAGAATACAAAATTTAAACATTTAACCGCCCCACAGTGGGAAATTTTACGAGAAGGCGGTCAAAATTCCATTACTTTTGACTGGATCGGTATTTTTTATGCGATTTTTTGCTCGATAAGTGCGATGTTAGGCTTCAATTTGCGCTATAAAACGTAAAATTCGACTGATAGGAGCAAAAGTTATGGGGAGTTCAAAATGCATTTTCCTTTTTTTGTTGAGTTTCGGTGTAAAAGTTGAATATTTCAAATATGATTTTTTTATAATTTATCATTATTTCTCTTGTATTTTACAACTGATACTTATTTATTAGTTTCGAACTTAGATCCTGTCAGAAAATGCCAATATTTGGCCCCTGTGAATTTTTTAGTCCCAATATTCACAGGGGCCAAAGGTTGCCTTTTTTGGGAAGAGACGAGTTGTTATAAGGATAAAACTGAAAAGGAATATTTTGAAAAATGCCCAAATACCATTCTTGGCTATCGATAACATTTAAGGTAATTCAATTTTTATTTTTGGTTTGAGATGTATGTGTATTTTATTTTTATATATTAATACAAATATATACTTAAATCAAAAACAAATTATAATCTATAAACAATTTTAAATTAAACAATATTAGTAAAAATTTCTTCTAAATAGCTCTCCAGAAGTTGTTTAGCTTCTTCCTCTAATTCGATTGAGGTTGATTTCCATTTTTGTCGAATACTGGACATATATGGATCTGATGTGCACAACAAAATAGTAATAAGATCTTCATTAGTACAACATCTGGACATTTTTCTTGTGTTATGCTCGCGGAAGAATCTGTAGTCTTTGTTCCTTTTTTCCTGCGCTTCTTCAGATAAATCTCCAATTGGTAGCATATTGTGTTGAACTATTTGTTCCCCATGGTATAAAATTTTTTTTTTCCATCGATCATTGTAAGGAACATTTGAAAATTAATTTCAATGCATTGGTCATCAAATTTTAATATTGCCGGTTGAAGTTTTTTAATTTGATCTTTTATTTTTCGAACTTCTTCAGTTATGACATCTTTGGTTTCCTTTTTGTAAACAAACTTTATTGGTCTGCAATACTTTGTTGAAGAGGGAATTTCATTTTTCCATACATCCATTTCTGTAACTCTACTAGTTGACGGCTCTAAGCCAATATAAGTTTTTCTTAAACGTAATGGAACTAAAGATACCATGAATAAGTTAGCATTAGATGAGTTTTCTGAATTACATTGCTTGTATTGAGTCTGACCAGAGCTTCCATCACATCCCCATTTATAAAATAAAGTGATGCTGCAATTTTTAAGTTTTTTTAAACAGTCAGCATCAAGTGTATTTAATAATCGTTCTGCAGTGTGTTCGAGAAGAGCCCGCAATTTTACTTCTGCTGAACTTGAAGTTACACTCATAGCCGTTTGTGAAGGTACTCACTCTTTTTTGACAGAAACTAAATCTCGATATGCTGGAAAGATTCCACAATTTTTTTCATTGGTACGCTTTCGCAGTTCTGTATACTGATTTTTTGTCAGTTTTAAATCCAAAAATAGTGCAAATGCTTCTTCTTGAGTAAATTTCATTTCTTCAGTTGGTGTAGGCATACTTTTTAAAATCCTCTTTGTGCGTTTAGGGCTCGCTTCCACTATTTTTTCAATTATTGCAATTTTTGTTTTCTTATTTTGCGTTGGTTGAATTTGATGCAGAAATTAATCCCTTATCATACTATGAGAAATTTCTTCATTGATATTTGCAATAAATAGAATAAACCTTAACCATATCACTTTCTTTATCATAAATAGAACTTCTTGCTAAAAATTAATAGTTTTCGATTAATAAATGCAATAAATTTTCTCTGATTTGTAAAATTTAAATAGTTGGCGATTTGTTGACGATTTTGTTAAATGTTCGTGACGATTTTGACGAATTTTGTTAAAACTTTTGACGATTTTTTAATAAAAGAGCCTAACAACCCTGCGTTCACTAATAATTTTTACTTTGCTCTTAATAAAAATTAAACAAAATATATATTATGGCGATTTTTTTTAATTTTTGGCCGATTTTAGCGATTCGGAATCAATTTAGTTTTGTAGGACTTATAAATATAGGCTTTGGCGATTTTTGACATTGAATTTGGCGAAAAAGTTCAAAATCAATCCGACAACCCTGGCTTCTACACCCTCCAGAGAATCGCAAAGCCATGTTTTGTAAAAAATAAATTGTTCTAAAACCCATATATAAAAAGTTGTTAAGTTTCTGAATAATGAGTTGGTGGCGCTAACGTGGTTAAAAAAGAAACACGACGTTATATACATATGTATGTGTGCTTGTATGTGTTTTGATACCCTTCACCAAAGGTGAAAGGGGATATATAAGTTTGTCATTCCGTTTGTAATTTTTTCCTTAATGATCATAAACTTTATAATGTATATACCGCACTTGTTCAACAATACTGTTTTAATTCAAAAATTTTAGATTTTCATTAGAAGCACAACAATTTTTAATTTTACATTCAAGCAGCGTTGCCGTATATTTTTAAGAAAAACCTTGTTATCTCAAAAAAAAACTTGCTTTCGCAAGAAAAAACTTTTTTTTTCATAAGTGGCAAATTTTTTAAAGACAATACCAAAATGTATTAGGAATTCATTTTATTTACAGATTTAAAAAAATTAAATATAAATAAGCAATTTCTTTTGACTAGATGACCCGTGCGAAAATTTCGCACAGTTAGTTGCCATTTTTGTAACATAAAATGAAAATAATTAATAGATATTTTAGTAAGTTCAATACATTTTATTAAAAGTATAAAAATATTAGAAATCATAATATATATCACACATATTTACATACATACATACATACATATGTTTAAATGCTTTTATAAAACTTCTTTGAATACAATGTTAGAGGTAATGACATGATCATCGTTAACTTTTTGCCCGTACGAATCCTTTATCAATGAAAATATAAATTTTTCAATTTCTACTTATCTTTCGTCATTAGTGTTAGAAATAAGCTTTAAAATGAGATATCATTCATTAAATTTGATGCGGTGGTATGGGAGATATTTGCAACCGACAAAAAAAAGTGCTTTAGAAATAATATATACTAGATGACCCGAGCGAATATTTCGCACCGTTAGTTGTCATTTTTGTAACATAAAATGAAAATAATTAATAGAAATTTTAGTCACTTTAATACATTTTATTAAAAATTATTTTTATCAATGAAAATATTAATTTTTCAATTTCTAATTATTTTTCGTCATTAGTGTTAGCAATAAGCTTTAAAATGAGATATCATTCAAAAAATTTGATGCGGTGGTATGGAAGATTCTTGCAACCGACAAAAAAAGTGCTTTAGAAATAATATATATGATGATGATTGCTTAAATTTCCTACAATCACTGTTGCTTGTTTCAAAAAGTCTTTTGTTCGTAAAATACCACATTAAGTTGGTATTTCTAATTTATTTCTAACACTTTTTTTGTTTAAATTAATTTTTGAGGAAATGCCGCTCTAGATTTGCTGTAGAAATTGGTAACGACAAAATTGAATAACCTAATTTTTTTAAATATAGAAAAACTCCGGACTTATCACAACGTCTTACTTTAAATATATCCTCCCAAAAACTCTCAATATTTTGCTCTTTTTGTAAATAATGTTCCGAAAAATCAAAATGAATATAACTTACCTCTACAGGTACAAGCATCTTGGTTATCATTGTTATCTCGGTATTGGAGAAGTCGGCGTGACAGAAAATAGGTTTATTTATACCTAAGTAATAACTTTCTGTTCTTATTGCACCATGGTGAAGGGTATATAAGATTCGGCATAGCCGCATATACATACATATTGCACTGAAATATTTGACAAAAATATTTGTTCTGATATTTGCTTCAAACTGTGTGAAACAAAAAAATATTTTGTTTAATGTTCACACTAAGCTCAAATATTTGACAAATTTTGTTTGTTAAAACAATTGGCAAATAGTGCCAAATAAAATAAATGAAATCATGTTTGCCGTGCGTTCAGACTTGGGTAAATATTTGCATCAAATAATTATTTAATGAAAACTAAAATATATTTCACAAATAGTAAAAATTGCCAAATTAGTGGAAATTTGCAAAAATTTGCTAATAGCGGTATGGTAGCAAAGCCAAATAGTTATTAAAAATCATTAAAGCTGTAAAGATTCACAGGGAAAAATCGCTTCTTCGCGAGCATGGCTAAAATTCGCGAAAAATTGCAAACAAACCCTAAAATTTATTTGAAATCGTTTAAAAAAACAAATTGTCGGAAAATAGCAAAAAAGAATGGTTTTTGCGAAATAAGCGAAAATTCGCGAAAATTTTTTAAATTTAAAACAAGCCATAAAATTGATTAAAAGTCCCTAAAAGTATAAGGAATGGCAAAAATTCGGTAAAAATTGCCAAATTAGCGGAAATTTGCAAAAATTTGCTAATAGCGGCATGATAGCAAAGCTTAATAGTTGTTAAAAATCGTTAAATCTGATAGGAATCACATAAAGAAATCGCTTCTATCACGAACATGGCTAAAATTCGCGAAAAATTGCAAACTTGGAAACAAACCTTAAAATTTTTTTGAAATCGCTTAATCGGTTAAAAAATACAAAATGTCGGGGACATCAAAAAATAAATAAAAAATTTGCAAAAATAGCGAAAATTCGCGAACAATTTTAACATTTCAAATAAAGCCATAAAATTTATTAAAAGTGCCTAAAACTATAAGGAATGGCAAAAATTCTATAAAAATTGCTAAATTAACGGAAATTCGCAAAAAATTTGCCAATAGCGGCATGATAGCAAAGTCTTTTAATTATAAAAAATCTTTAAAACTGTAAAGAATATGAAAACTTACGGGAAAAATTGCTTCTATAGGTAACATGGCTAAAATTATTTGTCGTTGTTTGCTCTTACAATTTTTTTGTAATATCAAATAAATGTTTGCTCAAAAACTACTAAAATATTTGATATTTTGTGTTTACACTATGTTCACATTGGACAAATATTTGTTTGCCGGCAAATACTTTTATTTGCTCAAAATCAGATGTTATTTTATTTGACACTCAAAAATATTTTGTGTTCAGACAACGTTACATAGTGTCTTCACCTGACAATTTTTTGTCATGCCAAACGTCAAAGTCTATATAAAAAAACTAGAAAATTTTTGTCAGCGTTTTTTTAATATGAAGTTTGACGTTTGGTATGACAAAAAATTGTCAGGTGAAGACGCTATGTTAGTGAAATATTTGATGTTTGCTATCAAATATTTCATCAGTCTGAACGCACCTTTACTCTTTTTTTATTGTTGAGTTTTTATTAATTTTATCTTTTTGTTCGAATTTAGCTAATTATGTATTTTAAATTGTTTATAAAAAAATATGTAACAGCTTGTCACGTTAATACCTAGATTTAATGACTGGATTCCTTAAACAGGAAATAAAACGAAATTGCCAAAAAAATATTCAATGTCGACCAGAAAACCTCCTGGCCGAAAATAATATTTTATTTAACCAGTTTTTTTAAATTTTTTCAATCAATTAGCTTTAAACAACTTTAAATTGTATAACTTAAATACACATTTGTACACACAATACAGTAGTGGAATGGGTATTATGCATTAGTGGTGATGTTTGTTTCACCTTAAAATATTGGCTCTAGACCAAACTCTAAGTATATGATGTCCGTCCGGCTGGCTGCCTGTCCATGTAAGCGTTGTGCGCAATTTTGGAAATAATTTAATAGAAACTGGGAATTATTTCCTTCCGAAGGAATATAACTATTACAAAAAAGCTTTATAAAATACATACCTTAAATTTAGCTCATAGAATAAATTCGGAAAAATAAAAAATGTTGAAATAATGTAATGAAATTTGTAACATACGTTCTAATTGGCACAATGACAAAGCCTATTGAAAATAGAGCGTCAACAATTTCATATAGTCCCCATACAAGCTTCACTACGGTATAAGGTGTTTGTGCCCATAAACTTTCGTATTATGCTGGTATTAAGATTAAAAACTTGTTTTATTGCAATCAAAAACATCTTCGAAATTTTATTGGAATCGGTCCATATTTGAAAATTGCTTTTAATGCCATAATAACCGTATAAATGTTGGTATTAACATACAAATTGGCGGTAATAACTTTTACGATAGTTACTATGTCATGACAAAATGTTCTCCTGGCAGGTCCAAAAGTGACCATAGGTTCCATATAATCCCCCATTCTAAAATCTCATATACGTTGATTAAAATATATAAATAATATTCGTCGCAAAGAACTGTTACATGAATCTTAACCTTATAACATAATTTTGTTAAGGTGGGTCCATGATTGCCCATGGGTCCCAAATAGGGATCACTCGCAAAAATTGTTTTTATATACAGGGGGGTTACCGCGTATTTCGATTCGAAAGAAATCAATTACGGATTCGTACAATTTGTACTGTGTATTACGATTTTCGTAATCGTTCGAAACGATGACAGAGGTTGTATTTTTTAAAAAATGGGAAATTTGATGAATAGTTTTTGTTCGTAATAGAGAGTGGCTTTTAAAGGCCCAAATACACTGGTCAAATTCCCATCCAGCATTAAGGTAGTATTAGTGAAAATGAGTTTGTATGTGTGACACCGACGATGCTTGATGGAAAATCAAAAAATTTTGATATTTAGCATGCTTGACGAGTGATTTTGATGAATGTATTGGCGTTACTCTTCAAGCACCCACACACTTTAAACGTGATTTCAAACTGAACAGACACTTAAAATGTCGGATGAAAAACAAAAAAATGCTTTGGAGGAAAAAAAATGTTATTTAATAATTTTCTCCTTCTTTTCTTCAATTCTTTTTTTATTTATTAAAAAGCAACACAGTTAAAAGTATGTAATCACACTTAAACACTTTTTATCCTGCTGTTGTCACTTCAAAATAAAATGCAAAATAAATGCTTGACAGCTCATCTAGCAAATGTATGTTCTAATATCAAGCACACGTACACGAGCTTGATGTCAAGCATTTGACAAGTGTATTTGGGCCTTAAGAAAGTGATTTTTTGTTTTCAATAAAGTATGAAAAACGTCCGTTTATTCGAAACAAATATTACGAAAATCGTAATACACAGTACAAATTGCTCGAATCCGTTAATGATTTCTTTCGAATCGAAATACGCGGTAACCCCCCAGTAGTGTATCATATGGTCGGGCTTCACCGACTATACATATTTCCAAAACTTTTAATGAGCTTGTCGGTGATTTAAGTCATACCAATATATAACAATAATATCAAAATGGAGCAAAATTAAAACATTCCTCCTAGACATTAAAAATAACATGTTTCTTTTTGTCTTCACCTTTAAGCGGCATTGCCACACATCAAACTAACTCATCGAACACACATTCATATTTGTAATTGTGTTATTAATAAAAAAAACTCACACGTATGGTTTGATGTAAATTTCACGAAAATAGAAATACTTTTTTGATTTTCATAAAATTTTGCTGCCAGTTTGATGTTGCCAGAAGATTTGGAAGGAAAATCTTCTTTTGGGGAAAAAAATTTTATTTTGAAGAGAAAAATCTTAAAATTTTTTATAAAAAGGGAAAATAGTAAAAATTATTAATATTTTAAGAGAAACTATTTTTTATTATGGAAACTATTTAAATTTAAATACGTAATTGCGGAATTTATACAAAATTAGATTGTTGGTTTAAAATCGTGTTTTTAGTTATATTTCCCAAGACATACATTTAAATGCATTTAATTTCTAATAAATAAGACCGTAAAAAAGTCCATCTAAATAAAGAAGTTTCATCGAAAGTAATTAAATTCTAATATTTAAGATGTATAAATTTTGGGCAAAAAATTGTATGAGCTATAAAGCTCATACATCATATGAAATCTTAAGGGTTCTCAATATTATATTTTTTGATACCGTTGTAATATCGAAGGCATTTTAAGAAAATTGCATTTAAAAAAAGCTCATTGAAAAATATGGATTTTCCTAAATATATGTCTAATGGAATTTTTATTAAAATAATGTTGGTACACTTTTTAAAAGATATTCTTAAGTACTTATGTATATATTACATTGTTTAAAAATTATCATAAACATGGAATGGGGAATTTTCAAATCAAAAGCTTCTTAACCCTAGGATTCTCGGTAACTTTTTACCACTAAGCTCTCCTCTTGGTCTAGGCAGACCACAATTAGAACAGTTATTATATTATTATAAATATACGAATTTATTATATAATTTTATTATTATACCCACACCACAATAGTGGAGAGGGTATTATGCATTTGTGCTGATGTGTGTTACGCCTTAAAATAGTGGTCCTAGACCCACCTTAAAGTATACCGATCTACTCAGAATCACTTTCTGAGTCGAACTAACGATGTCCGTCCGGCTGGCTGGCTGGCTGTCCATGTAACCTTGTGCGCAAAGTTTTGGAGATAATTTGATAAAATTTGGGTCGTAGGTTCTTATTGCCACAAGGACCAAGCCTATTGAAAATGGGCTGAATCGTAGGACCACGAGGGAAGATAGGGGGAAATTTCTTCCTCTCAGAAACTATCAAACCGATTTTACTGAAATCTAAAACATAGATAGAACCATATATATATGGACACAAAATGTATAAATTTTTAAAAAAATCTGACCACGAGGGGAGATAGGGGCAATTTCTGCCTCTCAAACCGATTTTAATGAAATTTAAAACATAGATAGATCCATATCTATAGGGACACACAAGCTATACAGTTTTTAAAAAATAGGATCACAAGGGGAGGCAGGGGGCAATTTCTGCCTCTCACAAACTTTCAAACCGATTTTCATGAAGTTTATAAACATAGATAAATCCATATTTACATGGACACATAAGCATGATGTGTTTTTAAATACTGTGGTGTAGGGTATCATATGGTCGGGCTTGACCGACTATACTTTCTTACTTGTTTTATTTTACATGCAAGTCATCGAATATGTAGTCCTTAATTTTGCACATTTCTTTTTCGCATCTACCACACATTTGATTCAAACTTGATTCATTCATTTCAGAACATATCATTTGTAGAATTCATGTTTCTGTTTTTTTGATATTTTGTCCTATTTGAAAATATTGCAAGAAAACAAGAATTTGGTCTGGCCAAGAGGGTCATTTCATAGACTTTACATAAAAATAAAATTTCACCCCACTAGTTTGCTCCAATCGAATCCAAATTAGTTTAATTCGATTCAGCACGTATCATTTATAGAACCCACGCCCTTCTTTTTTTTTTTGTTATATTCGAAAAATATTGCAAGAAAAACACAAATTTGGTCTGGCCAGACCAAGACGGTAATCCTAGGGTTAAGATCCATTAGTTTTACCTTTTGGTACTAAATACATGAACTTTTTTGTTCTTTAATAAATTAATCTTTATAAAAATGAATTTTTTCTCTTCACAAATAATTTTTTTTCATCAATATTCCCAAAATTATCAACCGCGAATCTATGATGCATTTTCAATGTTTTGTATGCCCAGAAATAATGATGCATTTTTGTACAAAAGTGTGCAAAAACAATAGACAACAAGCTGATTTAAAACCTCATTGTTTTAAAAATTTATTGTTTAAAAAAATTTAAGAAAAAATTATGTATGTTGTACAAACTTGATGGTAAAAATCTTTATTATTAAAAATAAAAAATCTTAATTTGAGAATAAAAATCTTCAAATCTTATTTTGTTCAAAAAATCTTCAAAAATAAGATAAAATCTTAATTCTGGCAACGCTGGGACTCCCAGCGGTAAAAAAAGAGTGAGTAAAGAGGCCTAATAGAAGGCCTTATTTAGCAGACACAAGCTCTCCTCGCCGCGTTCCATACTCATATAGTTTTTACACATGTTGTCATCGGGACCAAGCCCTTCCACATTCCCTTCTTTTTATAGGTATTCTTAAATGTTTTCAAAAGAAGGTCTTTTGTTAGCCCTTTTGATGCCTTTTAAAAAAGGACTGTTAAAAGGCATTACAATTTTTTACTGTAAAATGGGCTTTTATTTAAGTACACTAAGAATACATACAAAAGAAATACATATGATTTGAATACCTACAAAAAAAAAGCTTTTTAAAATGACTTCTAAAAATGTTATCCCTGCTAGCATTTGGAAGATCGTTTTTTCAAAAGTCGATGGTATTAGTCTTTTTTGAGTCCTTTTGGTGATTAAAAACTGATTAATCACTTGCACGCTTAAAAATTCGACACATAAATGACTCGCGCTTATGATTTAAAAACGTTTGATTTAAAATTCAATAACAAAAACTAAAATTCAATAACAAAAACTATTAAAAAAGAGTCGAAAATGTCTCTAAACTAATAAAAAATAGAATCATATATGACTCTGCAAGAAGAGTCGCGGGTAGGGTACCATTTTCTCCCGACAAAAGTATTATTTATGATCAGAAAATGAGCGCATATTCTGGTATTTTAATCGCGCTGAAGAGACAAAAAAAGACTCGAATATGATTAAAAATTTCAAAAAATGCTAGCTGGGATTTTTACATTCATAGGGCCAATTTCACCAACTGTATTTAAATATCCATTCATATTTAAATATAGATTTTTATATAATATACTACGTATGTATGTAAGTATGTATGTAGTTCAATGGTAAGAACGCAAAATAGGAATTAAAAGGAAAGAACAGCCAGTTGGCAAAGCTACCATTTTGCAATATACTACATAAATCTTTTAATTCATATTTTTCTTCTCCTATTTTTATTGTAAAAAGTTGGATTAAATTTATGTATTAAATAGATTTTTTAAAAGTCACAGAAAATTTTTACAATTTATAATAAACAATTCCAAGATTTTAAGAAAGTATTAAAAACACATCATGCTTATGTGTCCATGTAAATAAGGATTTATCTATGTTTATAAACTTCATGAAAATCGGTTTGAAAGTTTGGGAGAGGCAGAAATTGCCCCCTGCCTCCCCTTGTGGTCCTATTTTTTAAAAACTGCATAGCTAATGTGTCCTTATAGCTATGGATCTATCTATGTTTTAAATTTCATTAAAATTGGTTTGAGAGGCAGAAATTGCCCCTATCTCCCCTCGTGCTCCGATTTTTTTTAAAAATGTATACATTTTGTGTCCATATAGATATGGTTCTATGTATGTTTTAATTTTCATTAAAATCGGTTTGATAGTTTCTGAGAGGAAGAAATTTCCCCCTTTCTTCCCTCGTGGTCCTACGATTCGGCCCATTTTCAATAGGCTTGGTCCTTCTGCCAATAAGAACCTATGACCCAAATTTTATCAAATTATCTCCAAAATTGCGACCTGTACTTTGCGCACAAGGTTACATGGACAGCCAGCCAGCCAGCCGGACGGACATCGTTAGTTCGACTCAGAAAGTGATTCTGAGTAGATCGGTATACTTTAAGGGGGGTCTAGGACCACAATTTTAAGGCGTTACACACATCAGCACAAATGCATAATACCCTCTTCACTATTGTGGTGTGGGTATAAAAATTCGATTGATCACAAAATAAGCGAATTTTTATTTAAAACTTATTGAAGGTAAAGCAAGCGATTTAAATGTTTCTTGAAAAATCGATTCTTGATAAATATTTGAGTGATAAAAAAAAACTAATTGCTCTGTTTGGAAGTTACAGGCTTTTTTTTCAAAAAACCGTTTTACCCAAAAAACGCTTATTTAAGGTGTTATAAGCCATTTTAATTATTTATGTATATTTAATATAAAAATGCGATCTTTAATTACGCAGTGCAACACTACGTAATAAAAGGAAAAAAAAGACCCGTGTCTCCGAGTTTTGCCCAAAGTCATGCACCTTTTTTTATGGGCCACCACAGATTTGAGGCTTCGGTGGCATTTTTGCAAAAAAGTGATCATTTTATCAGGCTTATATCTTGATTTACCCTCTAAGAAAAGCTAAAATTGGGAACATATAAAATAAGAAAAACATCATCTTCCAGATCAAAATCCCAAAAAACTTAAAAAAAATTAGATTTTTTTACCTTTTTCCCCTGTACAGGTCAATAGGTAGCAAACCGTTCAAAATTCAATTAAACAATCAGCGGCTACTTTAACGGTGCTAAGAATCATTCCTAGGAAGTTCATATGTTCAAGAAAGTTGTTTATTGAGATCTTGGGTACATTTTTGTAGTTTATTGTTTCCTTGAATTTTGAACGGGTTGCTACCTATTAACCTGAACAGGGGAAAAAAAGTAAAAAAAAATCGAATTTTTCAAAGTTTTTTTCGATTTTGATCTTGAAGATAAAGTTTTTCTGATTTTATATGTGCTCTTTATGACCAGAGCTACAACTTTGTCTCAGAGGGTAAATCAAAATTCCGAACGGTTTGCAAGAACGGTTTGAAAGAGAAACTTATTGCAAAAATGACACCGAGGCCCCAAATCTTTGGGGGCCCATAAAAAAAGTGCATGACTTTGGACACAACTAGGAGACACGGGTCTTTTTTTGGTCTTTTATCACTTAGTGGTGTTTGTATATGGTTATTTTTCCATGACTTAAAAAATTACACACAGTGTTATTATTCGATTAAACTCTGCCAAATCTCATCCTCATCCGGTATAGCCGCCATCATTCAAAATATTTTGAGCTAGTGATTTTGGGTCATGTTTGTCGATGGAATATTCGCTTTATCAATAAAAAATTTTCAATTTTATCCGGTTCAATCTCAACGCAATGTTACGTTTACGTTAGTGTACCTTTATATACATGCTTGTTGAGAAAAACGGAACAGGTGATCCGCAACGTATACTTTTACATAAGAGTTACGATGCCTTTAAAGACAAAAAAAATTAAAACCGTTATAAAAACAAGATCAGGCGCAAAAAGAAATGTATACAATTGTTTTTAAGAATGCTAGAGACCAAAAAAAATATAAAAATTAAGCAACTTCTTTCCCTTCCCAGAGATGGGAGTAAGAAACGTAATTAAAAAATTAAACTGAACAACTTCCTTTCTACCTAAATCGAGAAAGCAAGCTGCCTCAATTGGATGTGTCCACAGCATATCTAACGGTGCCATTTCTGTCGGGTTTTGCGGGCACGAGAAGAGATGGCGTGTAATGTGAGGCGCACTGCCACAACTTGGACAAGTGTCAGTTATCGCGGTATTAATCAGTGATAGGTAACTGTTTAACGTACTCGAGATTCCAGAGCTGAGTTGGGAGAGGATTGTCCTCGTCTCCCTAAGCAGCCTTCTCTTCTCGTTACTTATTAGGGGGTGGTCTTCCCCTAAGTACAATGCTGCAATTGTAGCCAGCGATTGCTTTTTTTACTGACTTAGGTATGTGCCTCTTTCACTGACCGCTCTATTTTTGCTTCTGTGATGCCACTTTTCAGATGGCGGATTTCTGGGGCTTCTCTATGGAGGTATCTTCGGATTGGCACAGCTTTTTCTGAGAGATGCCGTCTGACCGTGTGATGGTTTAGGTGTGCCGCGTTCTCATATTTGAGCAGGCGTTGTTGGGTCAGGAGCCTGCAGTATTGCTGTACCGTCAGCATTCCGGTTTCGTGATGCAGGTGTCCTTTCGCCGCCTTTAAAGGCTCAGTTAGTCTTTACTTTCTGTTTCTGTTCTGTTCCGTGCCGTTCTGTTATGAAATTGTAATCGTTACTTTTTCCGTAGTACCTTATCAACCATTTATGATAAATTAATTAGCTTTGCACCGTCCATTGTTTTATCTTAATAACTTTAATGCACATAAATATATATATATATATCAAAATATTTGCTTGATCATAAAAAGAGTACCTATTAGCTCAAAATTTTTATTTTTTCACTTTTTGGAAAAAATCGAAACGTAATATGCATATCCACTCGCTATCTCCCGTTTGGTAATGAAACGGCTGGCTTAAAAATTAGTTTACGTATGCCTTTATATTAATTAAAAATTATTTTGCTTCTACTGGAAATTTTCTAAATGATCAAATACGACATTTATTAGTATAAAACATAAATTCATACCTGAGCTACCTAAATATGAGCGGAAAGCGTTGGTGGGGCTGACAAATATTTTATTGCTACTGCCTTTAAGTTGTTAAATGGACTTGTCTTCCAATACATACATAAATAAATTTATGCTTCGTGGACTTAAGGGCTCATTTACATAAATACGTAATTCCTTTTGGAGAATATTTCTATTATTTTCTGCCACTTCACTTTTCCCATATACAGTACTTTTCGTTTATAGTCCACTACTATAGTTGCACAACTTTGTGGACTATAAGCGAATTTGGACTATAACCGATTTTTTTTATAAGCCATTTTATAGATAATAAGTGAAACCTTGTATAATCCAAATTTTGGACTATATAAAAATGATTTTCTTCAATAAAACCACTCTTTTTAAACAAAAGAAAAGCATGTATATTTAAACATAATCAAATATTGATTTATTTTAAATAAATAGTTAAAACAAAAATCCTTTTTATTAATAATTCAAATGCTTTAAAAGATTTCAATATAAACAAATGAGTTTGAGATTCATTTTAATTCTTTGGATGACGAAATCAAACACAACATAAATATCAAATTCAACGTCAAAGTCTATATGAAAAAACTCTAATATTTTTATTAGCGTTTTTTTTCTATGAAGTTTGACTGTTGCCAGTTGATTATAAAAATTTTAGAAAACAGAGTGGACTATAAGCGAACATTTTGGCATGAATAATTATATACGCATGCTAAGAAAATGTGGCTTTTAAACGAAAATGGACTACAAGCGAAATGGACCTTAGAACAAATAATTTGTATGAAATTCGAAAAAATCTGCGTGTGAATAGGACAGTTTTGGCTTCTATCCGTTTTTGGCCTTTAAGCGGAATGGACTATAAGCGAAAAGTACTGTAGAAGCTTTAATTTGTTTTCCCCATTTTTCTTTCCGATATTGATAGCTTGTTTACCTGTTTTATAAACAATATAATTTTCCACATTTGGAAAAAAGTTTGTAGTTTATTATTATACCCACACCACAATGGAGAGGGTATTATGCATTTATCCTGGTGTGTGTAACGCCTTAAAATAGTGGTCCTAGACCTGCCATCGGCAACCTATACTATTACATTTTGCGATTATATGCGTTGTACGAATTTTACATATGTTGTTGTTAATGTTGTTAAATTCTCTGCAATGTGTGTGCACATGTACGTAATAAAAGAGCATACAAGAGAATAAAAGAGAAAACGCGGCGCCCTGATTTTGCAGATGGCAGACCTAGACCCACCTTAAAGTATACCGGTCTGCTCAGAATCACATTCTGAGTCGAACTAACGATGTCCGTCCGGCTGGCTGGCAGTCTGGCTGGCTGTCCATGTAACCTTGTGCGCAAAGTACAGGTCGCAATATTGGAGATAATTTGATAAAATTTGGGTCATAGGTTCTTATTGGCACAAGGACCAAGCCTATTGAAAATGGCTTTAGGGGGAAATTTCTTCCTCTCAGAAACTACCAAACCGATTTTAATGAAATTTAAAACATAGATAGATCCATATCTATATGGACACAAAATGTATAAATTTTTAAAAAAAATCGGACCACAATGGGAGGCAGGGGGCAATTTCTGCCTCTCACAAACTTTCAAACCGATTTTTATGAAGTTTATAAACATAGATAAATCCATATTTACATGGACACATAAGCATGATGTGTTTTTAAATACTGTGGTGAAGTTCATATGATCGGGCTTGACCGACTATACTTTCTTACTTGTTTTTGTAACATTTGCTTATAATGTTATTAAAAAGTTCTGCCTTTGGCAAAATTTTTCCAAATAAATGACGAACACCGTTTATTGGCCAATTAGAAATTTTTGGCCGGTACCGAAGCCGATTAACCGGTCGGACACTATCAATTAGTTTGAAAAGTTATCTTTTATAGTTTTCTAAGTTAGTACGGGGTATATTTACTCATACCGAGGCAATACGAAACCTAGTAATGTACAAAGGTTGACAGTCTGTTGATTCATAGAAAGCTCTAGCTTAATGTGCAGGGATGTGCTGGAAATCGAAAACGATAAACGCAAGAAATTTAAAAGTCGTTTTTTAGTAAGATTTCTGTAATTAAAGAATTTAATGACAAGTATTATACAAATATTTCTCTATTAAACAGAATTTTTTAATAAAAATTAAAAAAATTAGATTAAAAGTAGAGCCTCCTATTATTCCATTAGTTCATAATTTGTAATTATATGCTAATGCTATTATAAATAAATAAAATAAATAGGTTAAGGCCCTAAATTTGTAAAACGCAAACGCAACGCCAAAAATTATATTGAAAGCAAAAACAAAATCGAAAATATTTCATAATTTTGTTGTTGTTTTCTATAGAAATGTATGTATATTGAATTTTTAAATTTTAAACGCTGCATATCTTGCGGCGTTAATAATTTTAAAACGCAATACATATGTATTTCTGTAGAAAGCAATAACAAAATTTTGATATTGTTTTTGCTTGGAGTGTTATTTTTGGCATTGCGTTTGCGTTTTACGTTTTCGATTTCCAGCACACCCCTGATTGTTCGAACCGAACCGTTTAATGTCTCAAAACAAGTTCAACTCAACATTACGAGTCATAGTTCACCAACGGTGGTAGTTGTAGAGTAGTAGATTCATGAACCTTCTAGTCGATTCCAAAATATTCTGTTCGAATTCGAAGTTCTACAATTAAATCTTAAGTATACAATACAGTGGAGCAAATAACAAATTAAACTAATAAGACATAAATTATAATTTACAAGATAACTTGTAACTAAAATATAAATAATTCTTAGATGAATGAATCTAATTTCGTAACAATATTTTTAAATTTTAAAAAAGCCTATTGTTCTTTCCAAAAAATCAATAACATACTGTCAAAATCTTATAAAAATCGATGCAGCGGCTTAATAGCCTTTTACACTTGGGCACATCTTAGGTGTCTAATAAAAACAACAATACACAGAATATGTTTCAACTAGGGTTCCCAGAAACCAAATTTTAAAAACAGGACAAAGTACAAAATTCACCTGGATTTTGAAAAAATAACAGGATAATTAATACATATGAGGGACTCAAAGCACAAGGGGTTTAAGTGCCTTTTTCTAAAATTGAGTTTACATATTGAGTTATAGGTGAAGTTCGGAGAAGTTGTTCAGACCACAAGAGGTAAATGTAGGATTCTCATCCGGACGGTAGATATGGTGAACAATTCAAGCACTTGACATTAAAGTACCTGCTTCGCTTGGAGCACAAGCAAAACAACCGCTTATGTCTCATTATTTAACATAAGTCACTTGAACACTTTCTGCTCTAAGCCCCTCATATGTTATGTAGTTCAAAACAGTAAAATTTTATCAAAATTTAAAAAAAAAAAATTAAATAAAAAACATGAAAACGTAAAAATTACAATTCAGTCATATGACAACAAGGGTTCTAGAAGGTTATCGGGCATTTTCTACAAATCGAAATGAAGTGGATTTAAAATCACACAAATTTTTAAAACGAGCCTATAAAGAAAGTTCATAAAAATATTCCCTTTTAAAATTCATACTTTGAGTACCAATTATCTTTAAAAGAACCACTGTTAAAAACAGGAAAAACTATAGTCATTTTGCAAATAATTGAGTTAAAAATTTCGTTCGATTTCAATTCCACTTTAGTTCGATTTCTTGAACATGCCCGTATAAGTAACAAAAAATTTAAAATCGATTATAATGTAATTTGTTAATTACAACATGATCAATCAATAATTACGGTCTTTTGGATCTTAGGTGACGATTGTTTTGCCACAGTAAAAAAAGCATATTATTCCTTGCAGAATTTACTAACTCTTTTTTTAGTCGAGAACTATTTATGTAAACAGATTTTCTACGTTTGTTTTTATTGCTTTTTTGAAAAATGGATTATCAATAAATTTAGTACTGATAAAAAAATTATTTTTTAAAATTTAAGAAATTTTTTTAACTGGACAACTTGTATTTTAGCTCGTAACTGGACAAGACCCCAAAAGAACTGGACAATCCAGGCCATTCCAGTCCGTCCCCGTACCCTAGTTTCAACTGAATTGCAAAGAAAATAGTATTTTTCAAAGATAAATATTTTGGTTTCTTTTTTTCTTATTTGCTTACTTTATTTTTACATTTTGACTAAAAAAATTTGTTGGTCGTGACAACGCTGTTGAAGGCCCTTACGCCAATCCCGGGGCATAGACCCCACTGCAGTGAGGACCGCGGTTTATTATATCCTTCAACGAAGGTATTAAAGATTTCTGTATATCTGCGGGGCTACTCTCTATTGCGATGCGAAAATGGTAGCAAATCTAGCGATTGGTACTCTTTAATGCGTTTGCGCATTTGTCTTTCGCATCTATTAATTTTTTTCTTTTCGCAAATTATCACTATTTATTTTATATAAATTTTCCAATTTCAAATATTTTCACATATTTTAGCATTCATTACTGTTAATCTGCGCCATCTTTCATTTTTATTGCCAGTTTTGCCTCATTTTCAAAAATTCTGCGAAAGTGATAGAGAGTACCAAGTTGGCATTTATCTTTCGCATCGCAATAGAGAGTAGCCCCCCTGAAGATCGGCAAGAGCCAAAGTATCCAAATTAGGTACATGCATATTGGTAATCAATTCACAACATCCGGCAAAATGTGGGCGGGATTGGACAAGTGGACGTGGCACATCACAAAGTTTATTCTAATGTTTTTAAATTGAAAGTAAAATTGCCAAACAAATGGAAAAGTGAAATTGCAAGCAATAGCCGCGTTCGTTTACAAATTTGTACTGGATTTTACTGAAATGCGTTCGCGTGCACATACATTTGTAACATTTTCATATTACTCACCTACTTAATTTTACTGGAAAAGTAAACGAACGCACATAATCTCGTGGTCAATTTAAAAAGTGTGAGTGTGTTAGTAAAAAAGTGAGTGTATTGCAATTTGAAAGGAATTGAAAGGCAAAACTTGATGGTGTGGCCTCCAAGTTAGAATTAAATTCATAAACAATAATTTAGATTTCACTTTTTGTTATTAAAGAAAATCTACAATTTTAAAGCGTTTGATCTTAAAAAGACAAACGATTTTCAAAATAAGCAATTTTTCGTTATTAATGACGAATCAAGTCTCATTTTCTTGTTATTTCAAAAACTTATATTATAAAAGCTTTTAATACACGACGCGGCTTAGGTGTTTAACTATTGTGAACTTTAATCTATGTATGTATGTTTATTCAACAAATCATTTCGTTGTTATTAACACTTTGTAAAAATATATTTTTGCAAGAAACCCTAACTTTTTTAAATGTTTGTAGTAAGTTCTTTATTGATATTGTTCAGTTTTACGTATATGAAAAATTTTCTCAAAATAAGTAGAAGGCAAAGTATAATGTTGAAGCTACATATATTTAATACTTTATGCAACCATTTATTCATTTCAAATAAAGTAACAAAACAAAACATTAAAATCATTGATTTTACAAATTTGTTTATAATTATGAATGTATGTATAGCAAAAATTAGTAATATAAAGCCCTTATTTAATGTGTATTGTTTAGATACACAAATACATATTAGAAATAAAACAAAACTATAATATAATAAACAAATTAACCAAACTTTTTTTAAGTGGAATCTTAAGTATATTCTTCCCGAGAAGATTTCTCCATTCTAGCATCTTCAAAGCTTACTTTCTTTTTCCGTCCAAACTTTTTGCTCTTTTGCAGTTTCAGCCTGCTTTGCTCTTGCCACTGGTCCGTAACGATTTATAAAATCAACAATTGGCCCAATAATGGACTCTGGATTGTTCATGTGCAAATGATGAGTGCCATCCCTTTCTAAATATTCAAAATTTGTTTTTGTTTTCAAAACATCCATAACTTCATCATAATACTTTTTATCCTCAAAATACGAAGAGTTTCGTGCCTTAATAAACATATACGGACATGTTATACGTTTGGCCATTTCAACACACAATTCCTGGGAACCGACAGCATAATTGTAAAATTTTAACCGTCTATCCCGAGTGAAGAAGTACTTGTCGGGATATTTTTCTGATTTTTGAATGTTGCGTGCTAACATGTGCTTGCAAATATCTTTCTTCAGCGAATGGAATGTACCAACATAAACACGTTCTATTAACTCATCGTAAGTATAACTGGGCGGTTCATTTTTATTGCGATTACGTTCATCTTCACGTAAAAATTCATCCATACGTGTCTCCATGGTGCGTATAACATTAGGAAATGGGCGTTGGTGTGGCTTTAAGGCATCTATACCAATGAACATGTCAACTTTGTCGGGAAAAACAGCGGCAAATACAAAACCAATAATTGATGACATAGAATGTGCAATTAATGATAGCTTTTCCCATTTGTATTGTTTCATTATCACCCGTATGACGTAAAGATTATCTATGGTATTGTAATAGCAGCCATCTGGCAGTCTAGACGATAAGCCATGACCGGGTAAATCGACCGAAAGAAATGCTATATCTGGCGGTAGTAGAGGTACTAGTAAATCAAATGTACCCGCATTATCTTGCCAACCATGTAAACCCAAAATTGGTTGCACATTTTGAGGGCCATACCATTTACCAGCTAAATGATCCCAGGGAACAGGAATGGATACTTCAGCAAACTACAACAAAGATGAATTATAGTCATATGTATATGGATTGCCTATGCATTTTTTTAGTATGTATTTAAAATTGATTACCTCTCTAGTTGGTGGTTCACGCGTTAAGTCTCCCGCATGTCTAAATCTTTTTACAGCAGAAGTTCCATCTGCATTTGTAACAGTATTTGGTTCCATGCCACTTACTAAAATTATAAAAGAAAAATGTAAGTTAACAAACTCTGATAGTTTCAATAAGCATGGCTGCAATATTTTTGGATTAATTTTAATTATCAATATTATTTGTGAAAGATTACAAACAATCGTTTTGATACAAACACAAAAAGCACTTAACTTTGCAGATAAAAACAAGTAAGACTGCTATGCTATACTGAATCTTATACACCCTTCACCATGGTGCGATACGAGAGTTATATAAAATACCGTTCTTTAGATATAAATAAATATATTTTGTGCTACGCCCACTTATCCAATCCCGCCCTAATTTTGTCGAATGTTGTGCATTGATTAGCAAGATGATTGAACCTAATTTCGAAACTTTGGCTCTTGCCGTACTCCAAATTTGCAAAAATCTATGTCTTTCAATGAGTAGTGCCACGCCCACTTCTCCAATACCGCACATTTTTTAAAAAAGGTAAAAACAACAACAATGGTTTTAAGGATACAAATTAGAGGCAGCCTTGCTCATTCATTTTTGCTCATATCTCAATTATTTATGAACCGATATGGATGAATAGCAAACTTTTACTGAATATATATGACAGAAATATATAAAAAACTAGTCCCTTACATTTTTAGCGTTTTGGAAAACCCATTTCAACATCAACACGGACATCTTTGCTGCTCATAAGGACCCAGAATATTCATATATTCTTTATATGGTCTAAAATCAATATTGTAGAAATTACAAACGGAACGACAAACTTATACATACCCCTTTACCTTCGGTGAAGGGTATAAAAATACGAAAACACGCTTACGAGTTTATTTGGCAAAAACAATGAACAGTGGTTTGCAGAGAACTCGTTACTTTAAAATGATGTTGCTAAGAGAGCACGTAAAAAATTTTATTTTTAAATAAAATTTTATTGCATCAAAGATTTTTTGTGAAAATAAATTAATTAAGAATACATTTTGTTTTATGAATGAAGTTTTGCATTGTTTGCAAAATATTCATAAATATGTACATACAAAAACTTTTTTTACCTCTAATTCCAAAGTACAACTAAAATACTAATTATTTAATTGATCAATTACACACATTGTTTTTTTAATTTATTAAAACACTTTATGAATAAAGACAATAATTGAACATTGCAATAAATGCAAAAAAATTATTAATTTATTAGTGGAGTTCAATATTAGGCTTGCAGAAGAGCAAATGCAAAATATCGTAGCACTTTAACGGAAACTGTATATTTTGTTGTTTTATTTAACAAAAGAGCTAAGATATTTTGCATTTGCACTTTTGAAAGACTAATGCTGAACTCCGCTAATATTTTTTGTCTATTTTATTTATATTATCATGTTTATTTCAGAAATTACTAGAACTTCGTTAGATATTTAAGACCGAACACGAACTTTTTTTATTGAATAAAAATAACCAGTTAACTGATCGTCAATCTGTATTCAGACCTCAACGTAGCTGTACTCTAACTCCTACCGATGTGATAGAGGAAATTCGTAGTAACCTAGATAAGAAAAAAATAAAGTTTTGGTAGTATGGACCACTTGAAGGTGCACCATTGAATCTTGTGATTGAATTTGTTTAAATTATTTAAATTTTCCCCGTTTGCTGTGAAACTGATGTCTCCCTACTTTCAAGTAGATGCCAATCAGTTGAAAAAGGCGAAAATATATCGCGATTTTCCTAAACAGTTAGAAAAGAAATGTATGCTGATAACGATCAGTTGTATCTCAGAAGTCCCAGAGTCAGCTTATATAAAATTACAGGAATTAAATCAATATTTACGAGGGCAGCGGATGTTGTAGATTCAGCAAGAAACTAAGGAGTTATATTTAACAGAACGTTAACTTGGTAGAAACACATTACACAAGTTGGCGGTAAAGTTCATGGGCTACTAAGCACTGTACACCTCTGTAAGTCTGAGTTCATACGGCTCATGTCTTATTGACAAGATTGGTACCTAATAGGCGAGAGGGACGAGGGGAAAAGAAACGAGTACACAGATGCATGTACTATCTTTACTTTTTGATTTTTCATTCGTTGTTTAATTTTGTTATTGTTTTCAATATCAAAAAAGCGCATGTCGTCAACATGTCATGAATCATTTGAACGCCAATTCATGTTCAAATAAGAAAAAGGAAGAATCTTTACAATAAGACATGAGCCGTATAAACTCAGACTAAGTAAGAACATAACTTGCAAAAACATATGTATCTATTGCCGACACTTTTATACTCGTTTGGAATTTGTACTGGTTGTCACACAAAATGCATGAGGAAGCTGGCCGTAACGTACAACTGTAACGTACATTAATAATGTTTTTACGTTTCCGACTTCTTTATAGCGGCAACGAATCCAACTTCAACAAAAAAAATTTTGTTCTTTCTTTATAACTTCAATTGTACAAAATATGTTTGAAACAACGAAGTCGTTTTAAATCGTTTAACATTTTCAAAAGTCAAAAGTTTTTCACAAAAGAAGTTGCTTAATTCTGTGTTTATCATTTGATCTTTTTATTTTTTACTTTGATTTTGCTGGGTGCTACTTTTTAATGACGGTTCATCAAGCGACCTTTAAAATTCTTTAAAAGTTTATCTATTTTGCTAACTAATTAAGCGCAGGGGTTACTTAGGCAATAAAACTATCAGCTTAGGTTATTTTCATGTTAGAGAGTGTATATAAATATTTTGTTAATCACAAAAAAAAAAATTATGTATCACATTATTTTACCAAGGGGAGCATAAGTTATTTATTTTTATATAAAACCAAAAAACTATGTTTAATTACCTGATACAATTGGCATTTATATTTTTATTTTTGGAATGTGTTCAATGAATGGTTAACATTAAAGCTATAGAATTGTAAATATAATTAGAAGGGAAACCAGAAATATGCTCTAAAAAACACATTTTATGCGAATTAAATATGCAGTAAAAACTGGAAAATATGCCCTGAAAAAGGTTAAATATATGCCCTAAAAATTAAAATTGCTCATTTGAAGACACAATATTCAACAATTTAATAGCAAAATCTAAAAAAAAACCTAAAAAAGGTTAAAATTCATATAAGAGATGTTTGCGCCGAATATTATCTGGATATTAACATCCATATGGGTTTTTGTCTTAAAGGGATTTTAGGTACGGTCGCTAAATTGTTAACAAATGTTAACATTTAAAAGGACTTTAAAGCTAGTTAAGTACGGGAGCTTTGAGCAAATGTGAACCGATTCGTAAATAATTTAATTTGAAGTAAAATATTTTTGGCACGAATTTAATTTAAATACCATCCTAATTAGATAGCTTGCGGACACAGAGTCTAATTTGGATGTGAAATTATAGACCGATTCTCTCCATTTGCATAGACTTCGTCCATATTTGATAAAATTAACTACAAAATTGGAACTTGTACTCTGCGCACAAGGCTAACATGAACAGAGAACCAGCCAGGCGGATGGATGAACATTGTTAGATCACTTTAAAAAGTGATTCTGAGTCAATCGGAATACAAAAAGATTGGTCTACATACAAATCGCATAACATTTATTCTTAATGGCAACATGCTTTGTCTTACAATTTAAGAGTAAAAATTAAATGTAGATGTCGAAATTAAAGTAACAGATTTTCGAAAAAAAAAATTATTATTTGTAAGCATCTAAAAAAATTTAGTATGTATCAAAATATGCATTAAAAAGCCAAAATATGCGCTATAAACCTAAAAAATGCTACAAAGTCTCTTTTAACTAAAATATGCTGCAAATTTTTTTTATATATTAAATTGCAACAGTCACTTTCTAGAATTAATATCAATGAACTCTCTATTTTTTGGCTGTAACCCAGTGTTATTTTCCCCTCTATGGTAATTTTAGTTCCTTTAGATGCAGAGAAATTTTAATTAGCGAAGACGGTATTTGTTATAGGTAGGTACCATAGAGGAGAAATTCATTGGTTATGAAGAGAAGTATTATTTACAAAAAAAAAAAAAAATAACAAAAATAAGACTCCTTTAGAAAAATCGCGCGATTAAGCAAATTAACAAAATATAAATCAAATACATATTTACAATCGCGAGCAAATTCCCTTTTATTTGAGTACCCACAAATACATTATGGGGGTGAGGGCCCCAGAAGTCGCGCCCTCTCTTAATTTTATTATTTTCGTTTTTCTTGTACAATTACCTTTGATCTATGTAGGTACCCACACATTTAGTGGGCTCGCGGTTTTTTGGATCAATAGGGTCATCCACCTTAAATTTTAATTTAGGTTTTTTTTAAATTCCAGAAGGCGTCCAATTTTTTTCGTGTTTACAGTAAACTGAAGGTTTGCCGTGTTTTCAACTTATCTTTAATCCTAGAGACCGAACCACTTTAATACACCTCTTTATAAAATTAACTTGATGATTATTTAAATTTTCCTAAATTGCTATTTTTCCAGAAATTTCTTATTCCTATTTGTACACATACTTACATTTTACTTTATTTTCGGGTATTTTAACAGGTGCCATAATTGTGTTACTTTCTGAAATTATTTTCGTGGTTGCAGGCTAACGATAATTTTTTTTTTCGCCTCCCGCTTCCTTGTTGATTTAAAGTCCAAATTTTTGACTTCTTCTTTGTTCAATTCTCTTAATAACTAATAATCATCTTAAAAAATTACTTTTTACAACTAAAAATGATTAAACACAAAACTTTTATTGTTGTTTTTTCTAAATATCTCTGACATTTTGTTTCGATAATATTCCTAATTAGAACGACTTTTTGACACTTGTTTTGAATCCATTTTCTATTAAAATTGATGCGAGTTGCCAACATCTTCATTGTGTTACCGTTATTTTTGAACTGTTTTTTGAGTTAAACACTCATGAGCAACAAATGGTTTTGTTTTTTTTATGATCTTTATACTAAGTGCTGGTTCACACAGGTCAAGTTTGACTCTTCAAGTCTTGAGCTTTTAGGAGAGAGGGGTAAAGAGAATGGAAAGTCAGTCAGTTTTGTATTTTTCTTTTCTTTTTTCATCAGTAATATAATAAATAGCTACAAAGTTGAAGGAAAAGAAAACAAAAATTAATTTTGTGCATGAACGTGAACGCAAGTTCAAAAGAAAATTTAAATAAAACTGTTCAAGTAAACTTAACCTGTGTGAACCAGCACTAACACAGGTAACAAAGTACAGGAAAGCCTCGATTTACGCGATTTTGATATAACACAAACTTATAATAGTATTCTTATTTTAAGCGAATTTAACATAACATTCTTTAACATAACATTCTGTAAAAATTGGTAGCCATCAACATTTAATGGAAACTGTGCCCATGTTCTGTAACTCTCGCGTCGAGAAACTTTTCGATTGAAATGTGTGAAATGAAACAAAAATGCCATATATTGAAACAAACAGCTGTTTTTCTCACTAAACTGTGTCTGTAACTTTTTTTTGGCGAGTACAAGCTATCACGTAATACCTTGTTCAAATATGCACCTTAATTGAGTTTTACGCAATAAATGCCATTATTGAGCTCAATTATCCATACAAAATTGCAATTTACCCTGCCTTTACACATGCAATACATATACGTATTATCAACGAAAAAGTCGAAGAAAAAGCCGAAAGTCTTGCAAGTAGCTTGAGTGTTTACACAGTCAGTTGTAAGTTAATTTTTCAAATGTTCTCGAAGCGAAAACATCCTATAAAAAAACTTTGTTTTTCGGTTTAACAGCATTACCATGTTAAAAATATTAACGAGTTATAGCAAAATAAATTTAATAATTCCTTCTTTATTTAATTTGTGGTCCATCTTGATGAAAAAATTATGTTTATTTTATAAAATATCTGACTCCAGTATTGCCGTAGTGCCGATTTCATAATATTACTGAGAAAATATTTTGATTAACAATTTTTTTTTTCAAAATGCTTGAAATTTATAATAAAATTACCATTGAGATGGGTTGTTGTATAGTTGTTCTCTTTTTTACGTGTTATTTTTTATAAATACACAGAAAATCCGCTATAAACATAACTTTTATATTTCTAAGTACTAGAAAATTTATACAAAAGCCATCCATGGTAACACTGTTTCTTCATTTGTCATTTTACTTGCTGCAAGTGTCAAAAATTTACTTGCAAGCAAATTCTCTTGCAAGTTGGGCTGCAAGTTCGAAAAATGCGATGGTGTTAGTAAAAATGTGTGAGTGTATTGAGTTTTTCGCACTTGCACTTGCAAGTGTAAACCCTAGGTTAGTTATTGCTCAATTAATACGAAATTGTTATAAATATTGAGTAAAATTAAAATGCAACACTGTCACAAGTGTGTTTAGTGAGTAAAACCCAACCCACTAAAAAAAGTGTTTTGACATTTTTGCCAACGACAAAACAACAAAAACAAAGGTCCATCCATTAGGTCTACGTAAAAGCCAGATGTTTATTTTGTTTTTTCTTTAAATTGTTGCTTACATTTTGCTAAGTTAATTGCCATGAGTGCGCAATGGATTGCCACTCATGGCAATATGCGGTCTATACGTCGCAAATTTTATGGAGCAATCAAATTTGACGTTTGCCACAATAAATATTGCTACGTGGAGACCCGGGGTTATTGAAGAAGCTAAATTGTGTATGTGTGAACAGAAAGATAATTATGTCAATAAACCGAATATTGACTCAATAAAAAAGGTATATCTGAACACGGTATAAGGAAATTACTCACCATTTTACAGAAAAAATGTGTCTGTAACATTTTGGTGAGAAAAGTTCCCGCTTTGAACTGTCAAATAAACTCACGAATAAAAATGGGGCGAAAAACCATTTTAACACTAAAAAACAATTAAAAATGCAAAATTCGAAGAATAATTAAAATAGTATTTTGTTCTTGGCACATTTTTTTTATTGTTTTATTATTTTGCTTTAAGCAATTTTATAAAATACAAGAATGTTCGTTTGCAAACAGAAAACATTAAAGTCGCTCTTTACACAATTTGGTATAGCCGACGGTTGTATTTTCGCCGCCGTCGTTAAAAAATTTTCGATTTTAGTAAATTTTGGTCGCCGTCAACGATATGTGTTACTGGCGTCCTCAACGTCTGCAAAGTAACATCGGCTTTGAGTACAATGTTATGACATTTATAACGTAACATGCAGTCTACAACTGACATGAAATGCTTAACTTTAACACTAATATGATGTTAGTGTTACGTATAGACTCATCATGTTAGAAGTTTTCTCATGTTATAACACGGTTGTTAATGCAAATGTTTTAACAACGCTTTTATAACATCAAGTTATAACAGCAAATCATGTCAGTTGTAGACGGGCAGTAACGACGTAATCTCTTGATATTTTTCGACATGAGTTACAGACACATGGCGATTTCTTTTCTGAGAAATATGTTCCATAAATGTTACATGCTCTACACAAAAGAGATAGAGCATGTAACATTTATGCAACATATTTCTCAGAAAAGAAATCGCCAACAGTTTTTTCTCACTTTTCGAGAAGCGATGGAATATTTTGTTTCACATCTTTTCGATGCGAGAAGTTCTCACTAAAGTTACAGAACATGGGTACAGGTTCCAACTTTAAGAAGGAGAAAGTTTGAAAAATGTTGATCTTAAAATTAGGGAAGTGACGAATGCCGATACCGATATATCGGTGATACTTCAGGTTTGCCTATATATTGGTATCAGCGACATTTTACTGTCGATACGCCGATACTGTTTTTCAGAGTTTTTTTGAAAAATCAGTTTAATTTTCCATTCATAACAACTAAGATAAATAACTTGTCATGCCTCTGTAACGGCTGAAGGTTGCATTTTAATGTAAATGGGAGTGGAGAGGATTTTACATTAGAATGCAACCGTGCAAACTGCTAGAATAGTCTTTGACAGTTTGCACAGCGGTTCAGGGGGTGAAGGAGATTGGCGGGGAAAGGAAAAAAAAAGATGGCGATAAGATAGAAAAAAGGCGGGAAAGTAGGACAGTAGAAAGAAGAAGAGAAAAGAAGAGGAAGAAGTTTTTTTGGTTTTTTTTTTTTAGTTTTGAAGTGGCGAGAAGTATGATCGTTTTTCTTTTGTTAAGGCAGTGAATTTTTGTGTTTTTTTCTTTGAATTTTAAAAAAAAAAAAATTATGTTTTTTTGAGTTACAAAGGAAAAGAAGTGGAAAGTTCTGCAAATAAGAAATACATATTGAATAAATTTAACATAAAAGAGAAAAAAATAACAGAGATCATTTATTTAATGTTAGTAATTATTTAATCACCCATAAACATTCACACACAAATTCGCACATACCCCGATACACACACCTACATGAGTTTGTTTCATACACACCACATTATTCAGACACCGTCATCATCTTTCATCCATTTGGTCACCATCAGCACAATACATCCATTAACCCACATACATCATACACACATACTGCCTATTCCCATACATCATTCATCCATAAGAACATCATCCGGGCAACCATCATCATCCATTCCCACATAACCATTCAAACAGGCACATGCGCATGGTTTATACCTTTTAAGCCGTATACCCCTCATCTTGCATACATACACACACAATCTCACGCCACCACGCACTGACGTTCGACGTAACACCGACCTATAAACGGACGAGACTTAATCCAAGCCGACAGAGGAGGAGGAGATTATTGGTGGTTCCACCCGTGATTTCAGTGAACCGGACCGAGCTCGGACTAGGTTTTTTATTGGTACCGGTTGGTACGATTGGGGTAGGGAATTACTGTAATTTTGTTTCGACACTGAAGGTTTGTTTGAGCGGACAGGTTTTGTAGGACTTCAGAATAGGGGTGAGCTTTTGGGTTATGGAAATGCCCTGAGGAGGAAAATCATTGGAGATGGAATAAAAATAATAACAGGTACGTGAGCTAAGTTGTAAACTTGTAGGGGTAGAATATTCTTTAAGGGGCAAATCCACATATGGGCCAAGGATTTGCCAAGGTAGTGGGAGGGCAGGCCAGGCAGCAAAACGTCAGCTGCCAGCCGAGGAAGTGAGAAGTCGCGATGTACGGGAATTGAATTATTGCAGGGAGTTGGAATATATTTAGATACTTGGTTTTTCTTTAGGTTTTTTTTATTTTTTTGCACACAATACGATTTTTTGGTATTTTTTTTTTATTGGTCGTATTGTTTTTTTTATCTTCCATTTATTTACTTTTTTTGCTTTACTAAAATTTAAAAAAATTTTTTATTGGTTATGATTCATTTAGTTTTTTTTGTACACATTTTTTTTGGACAATGGCTTGTGCAAGGCCCATTGAAAAGGTCTGCGCAAGAAGCCTGATGATCATTGTTTATGTTCTTTTTAGTTGTCAAAAGTTGTTTACATTTTGCTTACATGTGCATGTATACGTTTGTTTTCGTTTATGGTATGCCACACATACACGTTTTTTTCCTTTTGCTTTGTATATGTGGTAGTATATTTTTGACAACTAAAAAGAATCGTTTTTTTGTTTTTGTACAAGTAAGCAGACCTGATAGATGGGCCTTGGGCTTGTGGATGAGTAGGATGGCGAATTCACGCCTCTACCGGCCTAGCCTGGCAAGATTTTAAAACCTTAGCGTTGCCATCCTAGTCATCCACCATTTAACACCAAAAGTCAATGACAAACTCATTTAAAAGCAGAACTTAAAATCAAAACAGAATAATAAATTTCTTCTTTTAGTTCTTTAGCTGAAGGTTTGCACCACGCGTGCTATACGTTTGATACTTTTTTGACCTTTTTTCAAGACGCATGCAAATGTGGAAAACAATACCTTTTAATGCGTTCTAAAGGCTAGATTACACTATTATACTTTGTATTAATACATGTCAAAAACTCAAGTAATATGACAAAGTGTGATAGTGTGAATGCAATGTGTCACGAAAATGACAAGTATTAAGAAAAAAGTTTGACATCCCATACGACTTCATCGTTTTTTGAAAAATTTCTAAACAATAATACTTTTCATTGGATCAGGGTTGCATTTTTTTCATGTGTGAGTGTTTATACTTTGTGTGATGATGTGAACACAAACTGTCATGTTACATTAGATTTTTTGACAGTCGCAACAAAACTCATTAGATTTGTATCTCACAAAGTATTATGGAATACGTAAGCCTTGTGAGATAGTGTAATCTAGGCTTAACATATATGCATTATAAGCGTTTGCTGTGTAACTTGTCAATTTAACACTTATTGTGCATTTTTGACATTTTTATGCTTAAACGCATTTAGATGTTTTGCTTTGCACCATAGTAGCGAAATGTTCTCTCACTGCTTAATCTATATCTATATACATATATAAAATTGTTACGTTACTGACTGACTCACTGACTGATTCATCATCGCACAGCATAAACGCTTGAAGCTTAATCAAAAAAATACGAATAGTTTTTCGAAATTCGAACATTTAAGGGGTGAAAATCGTAACTTTTTTTGGTACTTTTTTTAAAAAACATTAAATAAACTTTGGCATAAAAATATTTCGTGGACATATTTTTCAAAGGAAACGCCCACGAAGTAGTAGGTTAAATGCTAGTATGTATATACATACATATGTATATAAACTTCTCGTGTCACGGTGTTTGTAATTAAACTCCTCCAAAAAGTCTTGACCTATTTTTATGAAATTTTGTATGTGTATTTGTTGGGTTTGAGAATAGATCGTAAGGTATATTTAACATCGCTAGAAGGCGTAAAATAAGGCAAGAGGGGTAAAAGCTCCCTCCCCCTATATCTTATTAGCTAATCAACCGGTTTTCTTAAAATTTGGCACGCAGACACTGTATCATCTGAAAGTAAATAGAAAATAGGGCGTGAAATAGGCCAAGAAGGGTTAAAGTTCCCCCTCCCTATATCTTCTTAACTAATCAACCTATTTTTTGAAATTTGGCAGGCAAATAGTGTAACATCTGGAAGGAACTATAGCCCATAACTTTTATTATTAAGGACGTGAAATAGGGCAAGAGGGGTAGAAGCTCCCCCTCCCTATATATTATTAACTAATCAACTGGTTTTCTTAAAATTTGGCATACATAGATTGTAACATCTGAAAGGAAATAGGGCGTGAAATAGGGAAAGAGGGGTAAAAGATCCCCCTCCCTATATCTTCTAAGCTTCTCAACCGGGTTTTCTTAAATTTGCCGTGCAGATACTGCAACATCTAAAACTTATACGGCAAAACAACGTTTGTCACGACGCACACTGGGGATTTTTGTATGGAGGTGAGGAAAAAAATATATTTGTCAAAAATATAATGATTTCATCACAAATTTAGTTTTATTTATATAGTAATACACAAAAGTAATCAAAATAAAGAAAATTAGAGAAATGCGTATCGTTACCTACAATGTAAAAAGCCCTAAATAGCAAAAAAAATTTTAATTTAAATTAAATTTTAAATTTTTTTAAATTATTATTTATTTTTAATCTACTTTTTAATTTATTATTCTAAAAGAGCCTTAACTTCGTCGCTTATATCACTATGCTTTTTCTGGCTAAATGAAGGAGTCAAGTGCGAGATCATGGGATCTGATGTTACCATCATTCGGTGCATAATATTTTCGTTCGTGGCAATTCGACTGCATTTTCTGGAGTGTCTAAGGCGATATTTTTTATAGCCTTTGTTACGACTTTCCTGAGCCTCTTCGGATAATAAGCCTACAGGAAAAATACACTTTTCAATTATATATTTTCCATGAATCAGAATTATGTGGAGTGTTGAGTTGTTTGTATGGTACGAGTATGTTATATCCTTCATTTTGTAACCAATGCATTAGATACTCGTATTTTTCTTTTGTAAGTTCAAGCTTTGTAAACGTCCCCAAAATTTTAATGTACAAATTTTTGGTTGGTTTTTTAAATACTAGAAGAACTGGTAGAACATTCAGCTTCAGTAAACTTAATTGTAAATCTGCCTTCAAGCCAGTTTGCATTCTTTTTTTCAAATCGCGACTTCGTACGGTTAGAATCCTGCCATCTTTGTTTGAAGTTATAGTAAAAGCTTTTATATATTTTGTATCCCAAAATTTCACATGCTCTAGTTTCGATTAAGCCAACGTGCAATTGTTGCAAAAACTGTTTTAATTTTGTTTTGTCTTTGTCAAACTTCAGAAGCTTCGAGCATAAAACCCCACACAGAAAAAATTATTTTTCCAATTCAAACAAAAAATTTGTAGAATCAAAAAATTTTTTGTCTGAAATCGGTCCTATAAACAAATTTGCATATTCAAACAATTTATTTGCATTTTGTTTATTGAAAACAAATAATTTAACTGAATCAAACAAAAAGTTTACTGAAATTCTTATACTAAATTTCAAAATAAAAAAAAAATTTTTGGCACAAGCAATGACGCGCACACAAGTAAGCACTGTATGAGAAGATGACGGCAGAGCAGAGCCGGCTGGCTTTGAGACACATTTTTTTTTGTTGGAATAATTTTTGAACGAAGTCTTATTTATACACACAACACAATGTTTTTCTTTATCACTCTCTGTTGCTGTATCCTTTCCTTTGCTAGACCAGCAGACCGACTCGATATGTTTTTTGTCATCATTCTATTTTTGTATTTGATGTATTTAACCAAACAAGTAGTAGGGAAATGGGGAGGCAGCAAAAATGCTGCCTCCCCATTCGTTTTTTCCCCATATACCACAGAGGGAGCATTTTGCTTTTCATTGAAAGCAGCAAAAATTCTGCTTCCCCATTCGTTTTTTCCCATATACCACAGAGGGAGCATTTTGCTGTTTTCAATGAAAAGCAAAATATGGGAAAAAACGAATGGGGAAGCAGATTTTTGCTGCTTTCAATGAAAAGCAAAATGCTCCCTCTGTGGTATATGGGGAAAAAACGAATGCTGCCTCCCCATTTCCCTACTACTCAAATCTTACCCTAATACTTTATTTTATGTCCTGCCAGTGCCAGACAAAATTTTTCTTCATCGCGGGTTCTGTTCTTATAAATAGGTGTTTGTTTTTTTGTTTTTTTTTTTTGTTTTTAATTCCCTATGCTAATGCCCGCGAAGCTTGACGCTTGTCTGCAGGAAAGAAACCAGAGTCTCTGGCGGGAATCGAACCCGCAACCCCGGGGTTGTTAGACTAGCTCATCTTAATGGATAAGTGCTGCAGTATCTCTTCTCCTTAAGCGAGTGTGGCCGCTATCATTTAATCATAGTTTTAACTAATGGAACATTGAGATCCTTGTGAATATTTGAGTTTTTAACATACCAAGGGGCAGCTATGATTATTCCAAGAAGTTTATTTTGGCACCTTTGAATTTTTTAGATATTAGAGGCCGAGGCAGTGCCCATAACTGAATACCATAGCACCAGATTGGCTTTAAGATGGAGTTGTAAAGCAGAAGTTTGCAGTCTAAGGACAGAGTTTCTTCCAATTAGCCAATGAATTTGGATGGCTTTTAGTTTCGTTTGAGTTAATTTTGCCTCTATATGGCTTTTCCACGTTTTGAGGTATTATTTGTTTATTGATTTTAATAGGGGGCTTTTAGTTTCGTTTGAGTTAATTTTGCCTCTATATGGCTTTTCCACGTTTTGAGGTATTATTTGTTTATTGATTTTAATAGGGGGCATGATTCCTGACGCAAGGTAAATGTTATATGTACGCAGTTTTGCTCATTGACCTTTATCCTCCATTGTTTTAACCATATTTCATAACGGTTTTCGTGGATGCTTAGAAAAGCTGTATCGTCTGCAAATGTTAAGTTTGGGTGTAGTTGCTTGTTGGCATGTCCGAAGTATAAATAAGCTCTGTTCCACATGCATAACGAAACAGTCCGAACTTGCACAAAGTTACCCAAAAGCGTTCCACATAACAATTTTTGTGCAATTAAGAGAGTAATTGAGAGAGTAGTTTTTTTCATTTCCTGTACAAATTTGCACGAACTTTTTCTTTGGGTAAAGCCTGGTACTCTGTTCAACATTTCACGTGAAATGCTGTCAAAATGCATATGAAAAAAACTTGTGCGGAATATCTATGAAATAATGTTAATGGAGTTGTACTCTGTTTATTTTGTGAAAAAGTTCCGAAATGTTTCTGGCAACATTTTTTTTACAGCTGCGAAATAATGTAAGTTGCCTTTATTTCACGTGGAATTTTAAGCAAAAGCAAAAAAGTATGAACTTAATATTAAAAAAGAAATAAAAAATTAAAATAACACAACCGGTAACAGTTTTTTATCCATATTACTTTTTTTTATTACATTTTTTATTAAAAAAAAAATAATTTTAGTAAAATACATGTGGCGTTTGTTTACATACACGAAATAATGTAGCATACTTTGAAGGAATAAAAACGTCAAATTGTACAAACTCGCAAGATTGGTAACATTGATAAATGCCAAAATTTTCGTGTGGAATAATCAATGTTGCTTAACATGGGGTCTTCACCTAAGATAATATCTAATACAAGGTGGCTCAGAAAGACCGAAGTGGTGTGAATTCCTTATAACTTTTTTATTATAATTTTTGTTTTCTTTTCTTTTCAGTATTTTGTAAAGAAGACTTGGACCATTTATAATGGAGCAATACACAATTGAACAACAATGCAATTTATTTCCAGCAAAAAGCACAAGAAAATCCCAATTTTATTCATAACTTAGTTATGAGTGACGAAGCCCATTTCCAATTAAATGGGTTCGTTAACAAGCAAAACTGTAGGATATGGGCTACGGAAAACCCGAGAGTACTTCATCAACGACAATAATACCCAGTTAAGTGTACTGTTTGGTGCGGTGTTTCTTCAGAAAGGATCATTGGCCCATATTTTTTTGAAAATGAACGAGGTGTCGCCATTTCCATCAATGGTGATCGATATCGGGCCATGTTGGAAAATTTTGTAAGGCCAGCCGTGGAAAACCATCCGCAAATATGGTTCCAACAGGATGGAGCCACAGCGCACACTGCGAGGGCCACAATGGCTCTTTTACGCGACATCTTTGGTGAAAGAATAATTTCGCATAGAAGCAATTTTAATTGGCCTCCGCGTTCCCCGGATTTAACCGCTCCAGACAGTTTCCTTTGGGGTTATTTAAAAGGGAAAGTTTATGTTAATAAGCCTAGGACTATTGAGGAATTAAAAACCAATATTCGAGACGAAATTAACAACATAACACCGGAAGTTTTGCGAAAGGTCATGGAAAATGTGTTGGAAAGAGCAAATTTGTGCGAAGCAGAAAATAGCCACCACTTGCGGGATATCATTTTTAATAACTAATCTAAAAATATTCCCTAAAAAAATTACTGTATTTAAAAAACTAAAAATTAAAAAAATATGTCTTAAATAAAAAGTTATAAGGAATTCACATCACTCCGGTCTTTCTGGGCTACCCTGTATAATATCTGAGAGAACGTCGGCAGAATGAGAGAACAAATTTCTTCATGTTAATCTTAATCTTAAACAAGGGGAACACGTATCTTATAAGATTTCATAATCGAATGATTCTCGTGCAGTAAACTTGTGTCGTTTTTACTTTTTTTTTAGTTTTTTCTTGTTTTTTAGTTAAAAAAATGGTTTTTTATACACTTATCACAAGATTTTCACTATTTGCACAAAAAAATTAAACATTTTAATGAATGCGTCTTTTTATTGTTTTATATGTGTGTATGTATGTGTATTTTTGACAGCTCATCTTATAAGATAGTTGGTATAAGATTTCTTATAACAACTGTCCCATAACATTTATTATAATATTAATACTAACACTATTTGAGAGTCCACACGTAAGATAATACTCTCTGCGATTGAATTTGACGTTTGCTGATATAAAAATCTTATATCTTATCTCAGGTGGAGACCCTGTGTAACATTTTTCACAAATTTGAACCAAGGCGAATTCATAAAGGTGACCGCATCATGAGATAGCATTACGCTAGCTATCCCTTTCTTTTAAAAAATACTATGTATTTTGTTTTTGGAAAAAATTAGAGTGAATGTCAAAATTATTGGTTGAAAATATAAAAGGAATTTCTTTGTTTATGAAATACTTATACAAAATTGCTTTAAAAGGTAAATCTTTTTCCTGTATTGCAAATTTATTGTGGCTCCACGTATTCCTACCGCCTTATAAAATCCTCTTGTTAATATTTTTGCTCACTTTTTTTTGTTTTATTACATTTAAATAAATTTTTTTTCTTGATTTAGATTTTAATTTTTAACAAATTTTTTCACAAAATGTAAATAACGCTTGACATTTAGTATACACACAAGGAAATAAACAATAAACAGATGACTCGAAAATATCACCTTTATGAATTCGCCTTGATTTGAACAGAGTACTAGGCTTAAGTTCGGACAAGAAAGAACAATCAGCTGTTTTTGTTTACATATGATAAATAAATATAAAACTAATAAGTAATTAAGGAAAATTACAAGCAAAAGAAAATGTTTAGTTTTAATTAAAAAACATATTAAAAAGCAAAATGTTAGGTTTTTGTGAAAAAATTAAAGTTGTAAAAACGTTATTGCATACATATTTTCCTTAATCTTTAATAAAAAAAAACAAAATATAAAAAATTACAATGATGCAAATGTTTTGGTTTTATTATGTTATGACCTTTAAACGTCTAAAATCACTTAAATGGATCTTAATTTGAAAAGTAAGCAGCATTAGTATTTGAAGAAGTGCAAAAATGGTTTTTTGCGTTCCAGCAATTTTGTGTAGTTTCGGCATATTTAGAGAGTAATTTTCATTTTAGTCCGAACATGCCCGAGATCTTGTGGAACACACCTATTAAGTATAATAGAGGGCCCAGGATGCTGCATTTTAGGATTCCAGTGCCAATTGGCTGAGGTGAACTTAAGAAATTGCATCTTTCAATAACAAATTGACGACCGACTAATAGCTTTCTTACAGCTGTGTGTGTTTGCTGGTAAATTTTGCTTCAATTTATGTAATATGGTAGCCTTCATGCCAGACTTTATCAAAAGCTTGAGAAACATCGATGAAGAGAGCGGAACAATATTTTCTTTCTTCAAAGGCTTTTCTTATAGCGCTTACTATTCGATGGGTTTGTTCAATTGTGCTGTGTTCGCTTCTAAAGCCGAATTGGTGGTTAGGAATACATTTTTTTTATTTAAAATTGGAGTTAATTTTGACACTAACAGCTTCTCAAACAGCTTTGATATATTAGAAAGTAAGCTTATAGGCATATACGACTCAACTTTTGTGAGATCCTTTCCTGGTTTAGGTATCATGGTGACTAAGGAAACCTTCCACTTTTGAGGATAGTATTCTAAGCGTAAAATTGCATTAAAAATTAAAAGAATTATTTTCTTTGCTATGCTGGGTAGCTTCAAAAGCATTTTGTTGCTGATCTTGTCAAAACCAGGAGCCTTCTTGGGGCTTAAATCACAAATAGCCTTTTCGATTTCACTTATTTCAAATCTTAGGGGAACAGCTGCTCTAGCAGCAACAGGTGGTAACTCGACCACAACATCGTAAGGTATATTTGGAGTAAATACGTTTTTTAAATGATTAACAAACAGATTTCCTTTTTCATTATCAATTAATGGTGGCTTAGAGACAACTGGCCTTTTGAGATTTCTAGCTGCACGCCATAATAAGTAGTCTGATTGCGGGGTTGCATCAAGTTCCTTAAGATATTTTTACAGAGAAGCCGTTTTCTGATTCTGTAGTAACTTTCTTAGCCTTTTTGTACACTCTTTTAGTAAGTTCTTAAGTTTAGTAGATCTGTGTAATTGCCACTCTCTTCGAGCTCTTCTTTTTTCAGACAGGAGACACTCGACATCTGTGGAATACATTTTAATAATTTTTTTGTTTTCTTGGGGGAATGCTGGAATGTTGAACAGCTAGCTTCAGAAAACTGTCAAAATTAATAATAGAGCGATCTTCATTCTCCGGTGTACTAAGCGGAATATTTTCTGTGCAATGGGTACTGAGATATTTTTTATATTTCAACCAATTAATTTGTGTAGCTGACGTCGATAAGTAACCAGTCGGAGATACAATTCTACTTAGGTTCATTATGGTAACAATTGTGATGTGTGGTCAGAAGATAATTCTAAGGAAGCTTCAACATAAATCGTTTCTATGGGGATGCTTTTAACCACGCCGAAATCGATGAAATCTGGAGTTTTTGCTGATCATTAGGGCAATATGTTGGTTATCCGTTCGCTACCACATTCAAATCCATTTTAGAAATTGTATTAAATAAAACACGACCCTTTGGTGTTATAAGTCGTGACCCCCAGAATGTATGTTTAGCGTTATAATCGCCAGCGGCCAGGAAACAGGGTCCTATTGATTTAAAATATTTATAATATTGGCTTTCTGATATTAAATATCTAGGTGGGGAGTATAACGATAAAATTACTAAGTTTCTATTTAATTCCTCAACGCAAATGTTCGTTGCTTGGAGTTTATCTTCACGATGATCACACATTAGGTAGTGTTTGACTCTGGTTTTTATCAAAATGGCAGAACCTCCACAAGATATATCTCGAGGGTCCTTGGTATCATATAGTATATAACCATTGAGTTTAAACGTATTTCCTGAGGTCAAATGAGTTTCAGAAACCATCATGACATCAATTTGTTTATTTTTAAGAAAGTAATTCGTTTTATGTTGGCGGATGCCGTTTGTGTTACAAAAACAAATTTTTAAACAGTACATGGCTTGTTAAGTACAGCTTGCAATAACATCGATTGCGTTCTAAGAATGTCCTGCATCATATTTCCCATTGTGTTCGTAAAATTAGTTACTGTTTGCACTAATGTGAAATTAGAAACTGCAGTTTTATCATTACTTGGCTAAGCACCTTGCATTGACACATGGTTTGATTTTAGGACGTTAGCATAGGAGGTTATTACTAGGCTGTGGAGCCTGAATGTCACCAGTGCTCACTTGATTTGTTACCTGCATTTGAGGGGGACTAGTTTTCGGTCCAACCGACTTCTTGACGATAGTATATACAGGGCATCCTCTATAATTGGCAGTGTGGTTACCGTCCCAGTTACTACATTTTTTACGTTGGGGTCGGTTTAAGACTTATCGCAAAGAACAGTACCATATAATTCACCACATACTACACAAACAGGGGGTAAATAGTAGTATGCCTTAGTATGGGCAAATTCTTGGCAGTTAGGACATTGAACGGGACCATTCCTTTTGTGCGGCTCCTCAATAGTTATTCTCCTGTACAGAATATATTTTAAATTATATATTGGATGCGTTTAATTTTTTTTAAGCCTAACGTCGCCAGGTTCTAACTCCACTCAAAATAATGGTTGGGGTTTTTTCCCCTATTATTAATATTGGTAACGTTTTTTATCTTAAAGCCTTCTTTTCCAAAAAGGTTTTAATTTCCTCTGGGTCCACGCAAGAGTCTATGCCCTTGATCACTACCTGAAGACCTTTGCTGCTCTTCAGTTGATATGTATAAAAGTTTTTATCAAGAGCTTCAAATCTTGTAATTACTTTTCAAAAATCAACCTTGTGATTCACCTGTATTTTAGTCTCGTGAATACTACCTCGCTTTATTGCAGTTACATAAAAGGAATTTTATCCAATCAACGAAATCAAACTTTTTATTAAACCATTTGAGTTTTGCTCTCTAAGATATATCGGGGGAGGCTTGGACGATTTTATCACGTTTGGTGCTGCAGAAGATTCATCCTCGAGAATTGGAACCCGATTTTGTGAATGTATTCTATCTAAAGATGGTACTTTTGAAGCAGAACCAAAAGCTGAAGAGGTAGGGCTGCGACCCCGCTTTAGCATTGTTATATACCTGTCCAAACCAACTTGTATTTGAGGCTTTTGACAACTTTTTACTAGTGGATTTTTCATTAAGTCTGTGCTTGAGTTCATTGTATCATTTCTTACTAAGATTGTTTTTGCCGTCGCGGCAACACTTGCAGGTGCAGCACTATTTGTCCCAATTTACACTAGGGACATTTCTTGCCGGACATTTTTTGAATTCTCTTTTAATCTTACCTGAAGCGTTTACATATGAAACATTAGAAGTCAGACAGAAATTAATACTTGTATGTAAACTACGAAAATAAGAAAGAGATATGAAAAAATGTCCAGTACAGATAGTCATGTACTACACACTCTACCTTTTCAACCCCTCGCCATCAAACTTCGTCTGTCCGGCAAGAAATGTCCCTGGTGTAAATTGGGACTAAGCGTGATTTTATCAAACGGACAGACGGATATGGCAAAAGCGACTTAAAATTACTTAAAAACTCAAAATATTCAATGTATATTAGGGTGCGACATATTTTTCATTTTTGCGAAATTGTACTGTAACTAAAGGTGCATTTAAAACGAAAATTAATTTTGTTCAGTTTTTATAAAAAAACAAGTAAGAATGCTATATTCGGCTGTGCCGAATCTTATATACCCTTCACCATTGTGCGAGCAACTAAATAATTTTTACATATGCATACATATTTACAATACTTAAAACATTATTATTTTTTTTTTAAAACTGTCACTAAACACGATTAAGAATAGATTTGTGACTGGTCAAGTGGTGTAAATTGACCCCCTCTAATGACAATCCCATGTAAAAGTGATAGGTCTTATTCATAGATTGAAACTAGAACCGGTCTCTACCACCAAAGACCTATCACGGGACTACTTTGGTGCCAGTTCGCTTCCCTCTAGGGATTTGTTTTTCCTCGTGATTATAACCATCCCTATATCCACTCCAAAAAATTAAGCTTTTTTCCAATTAGCTTCTGATTTAGACGATAATTAAGTTTTTATATATAATATGTTTTTTTTTAACTTTAAAGTCGATTTTCTTAAAATAATATTTTTGAGGCAAATTATGTTTTTACAATAAGCCCTTCAGTTTATATTGCAGAAACGCAAAAGTTGTGAGCAATTTCGGTTGAATATGAGGACAATGAGATATGTGACGGACGTTAAGGCTTAATATAGAAAAGAAATGAGTCATGAACTGACTGTCACTTACCCTATTCTTTAAAGGACTCCTGAGTACCAAGAGGTTATATGAAATAAGAAATTGATTCTCAGTCGATTCTAAGAACACAAAAATTTAATAAAATTAAAAATAAAGTCATTATTTAAATGCGTTACAAGTTTTTTAGCAAACACATAATACTTTCCACATTTATTAGCAGCGTTTTGAGAACAACAAAACATAAACAGCACAAGTGTCAAAAGCTGGATCAAAAAAATACTAAAAGATAAACAAAAATTAAAGACATATCAACAATTTTCAAACGTATTCAATTTGATTATTATTTATTTCATCACACGTCCAGGCATTCTTACAGTCAGCCAGTCATTCAGCTACTCCTTTAGCCAGCCACCCAGTAATTTCTTATTTCCCCAAAGCCAAAAGATTTGATTGACTGGCAACGATCCTTGTGGTAACTGGTAAATATTTTTTTTAAATCATTTTTAGAACATAAAAACAGGGACTATATATGGTTAAATCAAGTTCTCTCCTCATAAGGACCCAGAATATATATACTTTATAGGGTCTTAGATCAATATTGCAGAAATTACAAACGGAATGACAAACTTATATATATCCTTTTCCACCTGAGGTGAATGGTATAAAGAGTAATTTTTGGGATTTCAGTATTTTGATTATAACTCAGCCATTTTTTAACCGATTTGACAGATTTATATACCCACTTCCCGAAAGTGGGTATTAAAAAAAAAATTAATTTTGATCATAGTTTTTTTTGTATCTGAACCGATTTTCCCGAGTTTTTTATAAAATATGTTCTACTAAAAATTTCCGATATTTTGGTATGTATAAATTTTGGGCGAAAAAATTTTGGTTTGGGAGCTATGAAGCTCATACATCATATGGAATCTTGAGGGTTCTCAATTTAATATTATATTTTTTGATACCGTTGTTATATCGAAGGCATTTTGAGAAAATTGCATTTAAAAAAAATCACTGAAAACTATGGATTTTCCTAAATATATTCCTAATGAATTTTTATTAAAATAATGTTGGTACACGCTTAAACAGATATTCTTAAGCACTTATGTATAAATACTTTGTTTACAAATTATCATAGACATGGAATGTGGTATTTTCAAACTAAAAGCTGCATAACCCTTAACTGTAACTTTTTACCACTCCTCTTTGTCTAGGCAGACCACAATTAGAACAGCTAAAAAACCAAATTAAATAAAAAGTTAATAAATATATTTTTTTATTGAACGTATGTTATTTGCTAGATTATACGAATTTATTATATATTTTTATTATTTTATTTTAAAACGTTTCTGTTTTTTTTGATATTTTTTCCTATTTGAAAAATATTGCAAGAACACAACAATTCGGTCTTGCCAAAAGGGTAATTTCATAGACTTTCATATAAAAATAAAATTTCACCCCATTAGTTTGCTTCAATCGAATCCAAATTAGTTTCATTCGATTCAGCACGTATCATTAAAGAACTCACGCCCCTGTTTTTTTTTTTTTTTTTTTGTTATATTCGAAAAATATTTCAAGGAAAACACAAATTTGGTCTGGCCCGACCAAGACGGTTATCCTAGGGTTTAGTTCCATTAGTTTTACCTTTTGGTACGAAGACATGGTAATTAAATACATACATGAACTTTTTTGTTCTTTAATACATTAATCTTTAAATATATACAGTAGACGCTCGGTTATATGTATACCCAGTTATATGAACATCCAGAATAGTGAACAACAAAATTTTTACACATGAGGTTCTAAAGAGTGAACACAACGTATCTCTATTATGTGAGCAACTTGCACTTTGTAACTATTTGTTGTAAAGGGTGTTTTTTAGAGTATCACAACTTTGAGTTGGCGTCACTGCTTAATTTGAGCACACATTTAACAGCTGATAGTTGCTTTTTGTTTAGTTTGCTTTGAAATTTCATTATGAATCGAATTATAGCTTATAATGAATCGAGCAACGAGCAAATTGTTGAATTTTTTATTCAAGATTTTTCGACGAATGGGCTGAAGCACAAATTGGTATAGATTTTGAATTTCTACTCAAAATTTTATTTTCGATGAAGCTCATTTCTGGTTGAATGGGTACGTAAATAAGCAGAATTGTCGCATTTGGAGTGAGAAGAATCCACAAGCTTTTGTCGAAACATCATTACATCCACAGAAAATTACTTTTTGGTGCGCTTTATGGGCTGGCGGAGTCATTGGCCATTATGTCTTCAAAAACGGTGATGGTCAGAATGCGACAACAGCCGTGGCGGCCACATGACAGAAATAATATTTAAATTATACAATTTTCTTTCCAATAAAGCCCGTTTCATTGATATCAAAAATATATTTCCTTGTTTTATTATGATTTAAGCTTGTGTCACTCTATAAAAAACACCCTTTATTATAAATCTGTTCTTCCCCGAAATAAGCTAGTAAATGTGTATGTGCAAAGGAACATTAATAAGATGGTTGGTGTTTGTATAGTTATTGCTTGCGAAAATGCAGGGACAAGGCATTACAGAAATCCCTTAAAGCAAAAAAAATATCTACAATAAAAACTTAATATAGGTTATGTACATATGAACACATATTAAAAATGATTTGAAATACTTGTATTGTATTGTATTGTCTCGATTATGTGAACTTTTCCATTTAGTGAACAGGCCTTGTCTGAATTAGTTCATATAACCGAGCGTCTACTGTACTATACATTTTTTTTCACAAATAATTTTTTTATCAATATTCTAAAAATGAACAACCGCGAATCAATGATGCTTTTTTAATGTTTTGTATGCCCAGAAATAATGATGCATGTTAGTACAAAAGTGTGCAAAACCAATAGACAACAAGCTGATATAAAACCTCATTGTTTTAAAAAGTTACTGTTTAAAAAACTGTAAGAGAAAAGTATGTACATACATATGTTGTACAAACTTAAAGTTAAAAATCTAAAATAAAAAATCTTAATTTGAGAACAAAAATCTTTAAATCTTATTTTGTTCAAAAAATCTTGAAAAATAAGATAAAATCTTAATTCTGGCAACGCTGTTTGCATATTCAAACAATTTATTTGCATTTTGTTTATTGAAAAAACACTGATTTTTTCAAACAAATAATTTAACTGAATCAAACAAAAAGTTTACTGAAATTCATATAGTCTGCTTTCACACGTTTCATCTTTTGATGCTCAACTCTTATGTTTTTAGGTGAGAGAAGAAAGAAGAAAGGGGGTTAGTACAGAGATGCCTGTACTCGGTCAGTACGCTTTGTGTTTTTATTCGTTGGTATAAGCACAGCGATGGCTGCATGTAATTTTTTTCTTTTCTTTTTCTCTTTGATTCGCTGTTAATAAAATTGTTGTTGTTTTGAACCGAAAAAAGTTGAAACCGATTGCTGCGTGTGATTATGTTGGCATCTTTAAAAGGGAATTGAAAAGAATTTGAGCATCAAAAGATGAAACGTGTAAATTTAGACATACTAAATTTCAAAATCCAAAAAAAGTTTTTGCACAAGCAATGACGCGCACACACGTAAGCACCGTATAAGAAGATGAAGGCAGAGCAGAGCCGCCGGCTGGCTTTGAGACACATTTTTTTTTTTTTGTTGGAATAATTTTTGAACGAAGTCTTTTTATTTATACACACTGTTGCTGTATCCTTTTCTTTGCTAAAGAAGAAATGTAAGCAAAAACGGCAGCAGACCGACTTGATATGTTTTTCGTTATCATTCTATTTTTGTATTTAATGTATTTAACTAAACAGTTTTAAAAAATTGAATACGGGATTTTGTTTCTTATAATGTTGTTTAAAAAGAGTGAAACGTTTTTTTTTCTTATAGTTGCACTTTTTTAAAACGTCGAAAAATAGACTGTGTGTTTTTTGTTGTTGTTCTTATTTTTCACATAAAGAATTGTTGCGAACGATCAAATAGAAAAATGCAAAAAGACGACAACAATAAAGAGCGTTAAATATTTCATACAAAATTATGAAAACTTGACACCAATAACGCGTTTATTAGATTTTTGAAGAGTTGTCCACATTTTTGTTGGTTAAATAAAAATCAAACAAAAATATTGATTAAATCAGTAAAAAAAATTTATAGATATTAAAAAAATTTTCAAACAAGCGTTTGTTTGAAAATAATTCGGCAATAATTTTTTCTGTGGGGAGAACAATTTCGCAAAAATTAAAAATAAGTCACACCCTAATGTACATATATACTTTGTGGGGTCTAATATTGATATTTAAAATTTTTAACACATTCACCACTTTTTAATTAAATTGTTTATTACTGAAGGAAAGACTGCATAATCGTTTTTTACTTTTAATTAAAATTTTCAAAATTTTCTTCATGGTCTGGTCTACACAAATAAAATTATCAAGGATATTTGTGCATTGTATATAAACAAATACCTCGAATACCACATTTGCGATTAAGCAAATATTTTGTTAAAGAGGGTATTATGCGTTTGTGCTGATGCTTGTAACACCTTAAAATATTGGCCTTAGGCTTACCTTTTAGTATACCGATTGACTGAGAATCACGGTTTGAATCGATCTAGTGATGTTCGTCCGGCTGGCTAGCAGACTGTCCATGTAAACATTGTGCCCAAAGTACAGGTCCTAATTTTGAAGGTAATTTAATGAAATTTATACATATGTACACTTTAGTTGATACATAGATTGTACATAAGACGATCCATAAATTCACATAGCCTCCATACAAGTCTTTGTCATTTAATTGCGATCTCAATCATCTTACCAAATTTTATTGGAATTGGTCCATATTTGTCCATATCTACTCGTGATAAATCTTGGTATTGACATACAAATTGGCGACAATAACTTTTACAATAGCTTCTACATATGTCATGACAAAATGATGTTCCTGGTAGAATTAAAATTACCCATAAATTCCATATGAACCTCTATTCTCAAGTCACTTAAAGTCAAACAAATCTCGCATTGATAAAGATACTTAATAATATTCGGCACAAAAACGTTTACATAAACCTTAACCTGAAAAAATAATTTTGCTCTGGCGGGTCCATGACTGCCCATGGATCTCAAATAGGGTACACTCTCGCCAATTTGCTTTAAATGCTTTGGTTTAGGGCATCATATGGTCGAGCTTGACCTACTTAACTTTTTTACAAATTCTTATTGTATTAGATGTTTTTATGAACGCTGTTCGTATTGTGTATTTCTAGTTTTTTTCTTTCTTAAGAAAACGTCTACGCATTTAATATTTGCTTAAGATTTTCGAATAAACATTTCAATGTTTTCACAATTTCGTATAAACAAAGCAATTGTTTATAAAACCGATTTAATGGTTGAATGCACTAGACAGTTACATGCCCACTAAATATAAATACTTAACGGAGGCATCTTCATATCAAAAATGTTTTCTATGTAGATATATTGAACGCAAATGTCTTTTTTAGAATTTAAAATAGTTTTGTCATATTTACGATATTTCGGGATTATTGATTTAAATTGCAAAAGTATGCTCAAGGGAACTTTAAAAAAACTATGGCAGGTCGCAAGTAAAACGCACCAGTTTCAGAACACCATAAAATAAATCTGGCGTTTTGCGATTTCAAAACGTGCGATTGTCAGAGAACATGGCCGATAAAGTGCAATAGTTAATCCATTAGCTCGAATTATTTTAAATGATGGCGTCCACATTTGCGTAAGGAGAAGAGATACTGCATGACTAATCCGATTAGAAAAGCGCTAAGTTCCTATGTAAATATGTGAACAGAAACCGTGATGGGGAACATTTTCGTTTGGCACTGGAATAACATAAAGAAAGAATTTAAATCAGATTTGATTAATTACACTACGTGACAAAATTTCAACAAAGTCGTGACCAAATGAATCTAGCAGCTAATCTTTATGTAAAATTTTCCGCTGATGCCGAATATAAAGTTAGAATTGTCAAAAGTAGAACAGATTTTGAGAAATTCCAAAATAACCGTTATTTGTGTTTTTAAAAAAGATGATGTGACTGAAATGCAAATATCCAAAAAATAAAATTTTAGCCCATTTCAATACGAACATTTTGTGCCCAATAGGAAGCAGATCGGAGCAAAAATGACATATATTCGGATTCAGCGGACAATTTTACATATAGATTAGGTGTCAAATTCATTTGGTCAAAAAATTGTCACGTAGTGTTATTGTTAATTCATTATAAAATTTTTTTATTAATTTGAATGTGTATTCTAAATCAAATTACAATTTTAAAAGCTTTTTATCCCAGTTGGCCAAATGGTCATAGACGCAAATGTCGTCAACGATGTCTTCCGAACATTTTTGAATTTGTCGCCATTGATGGCGACAACTTAAGTAAGAAAACGTGTATATTGTCGTGCTAAAAATCGTATTTACGACTTTTTTGGAGACATTTTTTAAATTTGTCTTGAATAATAATTTATTGAGGACAACGTCAGTAACCATTGCATGCATTTTGTCGTATTTCAAACCACACTGACGACAAAATGCATGCAATTGTCGCTCATCTTGTCTTCAATTAGAGTTTATTAAGGACAACTTAGGCGACCATTGCATGCATTTTGTCGTCAAAGTGGTTCGAAACACGACAAAATGCATGCAATGGTCGCTTACGTTGTCCTCTACTAAAAAAAATTCAAAACTTTAAATTTGTATGTAATTTAAAATTAATATTTCTTGATGTTTTGCTTTTATTATCAATATTTTTGATAATAAAAAAAAATTAAAAAATAAATAATCCTGCCTGTTAAATATAATTATTTTGTAACTTATAACGTTATTCGCGGCTAGGGTTGCCAGACGTACTGTTTTTAGCAGTACATGTACTGATTTTTGTCAATTGTACTGTTTTATGCACAACACCCAAACAGTACGCAAATGTTCTGTTTTTTACACTTTGTACTGTTTTCTGTACTGATTTTTAAGTTTAGTGTCCAAAAAACAAAGATATTAAGAAAAATCGTTTTTAAATAAAACACATTTGGGAATTTTTAACGGTATGCTATCAAGCCATATTGTCATAATATCCTTATCTTAGAATTTATTTACTCTCTAACTCTCATTTTGAGGGGTAATTTTTGCCCTTTTTCCCAACTCTTAAACAAAAGTATACAAGACGGCACTTATTAGGGTTAAAAGAATTCTCGAAATTTCTGGCATTGAAATTTTTGAATTTCTTGAAAGGGCGTTTGGTACAAGTCAAAAAAAAATATACTAAATGTACTTCTGACCTAAAAGACTATTTCAGATGTCTTCAGTAGAATTGTATGGCAGTTCTTTTCATAGAATATATTAACCCTCTAACACTAATTTTAAGGGGTAATTTTTGTAATTTTGTTAACTTCTACACTAAAACGGTACGTTAGAGGGTTAAAATTTTCTATGAATATTTTCTGCATCAAATTTCACTAGCGGTCTTCCAAGACCAAACAAGCGTGCAATGTATGTAAAACGGGTTTTCAAAAAATTAAAAAAAAGAAGGCCCGGAATTTCGAAAACCCGTTTTACTTGCATTGGATAATTTTTGGTCTTAGAAGACCCCTAGTGAAATTTTATGCAGAAAATATTGGTAGAGCATTTTAACTCTTATAAGTGCCGTTTTAGTATCCTTTTTTTTAAGAGTTGGGAAAAAGGGCAAAAATTATCCCTTAAAATGAGAGTTAGAGGGTTAATAAATTCTAAGAGAAGAATCGCAATACGATTCTACTGAAGACATCTACAATTATTTTTTAGCTCAGAAGTACATTTAGTATTTTTATTTTGTCTTATGCCAAACGCCTTTTCAAAAAATTTATAAACTTTAGGGGCCCATATTTCGGGAGCCCGAACTAATTTTTTAAAACCTTTTTGCAGATTTGCTCTACTAGTAGTCTACTTTCATTGCGCGGTGCAAGTGTTGAGGCTGGTGGCGATGACCCTAATTTTGTTGCTCACTCTATTTTACAATATTGAGTTTAAAGAAATTGTTGTTTTGCAAACCAAAAAGTTGTAAAATAATTAGAATTTTTGTACTGCGTCTATTGTTTTGTCAAAAATACACAGATTAAATAAGGAGTTGCTCACATCCTTCATATATTTTCGTGTTTTTATTTTAAGACATATGACTACCGTTTAAATTAAAGAAAGAAACAAATATTTTCTGAAATTTATGCGATAGTTCGACAATATGTGTGTGGTGAAAATTGCTTTAAATACCAATATGTTTTAAGAAAATTCTACTAACCCAATCAATGAATAAGTTTTTTAAGTTAAATATAAACTAAGATATTTAAACATTATACATTGGAAAATGATGCAATGGCCAAATGCTTCGTTTGTGGTGTATGCTTTATAAACGCAAATGGTGTGATTTTGTATATGAAATACCATTAAATGTAAATCTTTCCTTTGATGTTGATGTTTGAAGTCTATTTCTTTATATTATTGGTGTTCAAGAGTTGTAAATATTTAGGTATGGTTTCGTAAAAAAATGTACTGTTTTTTTCTTGAATGTACTGTTTTTTTATAACCAATGTACTGTTTTTCCGAATTCAAAATCTGGCTACCCTATTCGCGGCTGTGACAAGAAATACAAAAAATAAATGTTCCTGTTGACTACATTGCCATATCGTAGGCTCAATATGCAAACCTGCTAAATCCACTTTTTAAGTAAACATATTGGCCTGCTGATCCGCAAAAAATTCCAGATGTCATCGATTTCGGAGTGGTTAAAAACATCCCCACAGAAACGATTCAAGTTGAACCTTCGTTAGAATTATCCTCTGATCACACACCTACAATAGTTACTATAACAAACACCAATAGAATCGTATCTCCCTCTGGTTACATAGCGACAACAGCTACACAAATAAACTGGTTAAAATGTAAAAAATATCTCAGTACCCATTGCACAGAAAATATTCCGCTTAGCACACCGGAAAATGTGGATCTCTCTATTGTCTAATTTGACAGTTATCTTAAACTAGCTGTTCAACATTCCAGCAAAACCCTCAAAAAAACCAATTATAACAAAATATATTTTGCAGATGTCGAGCGCCTCTTGAATGAAAAAAAGAGAGTGCGAAGAGAATGGCAATTGCAAAGATCCCCTCAACTTAAAAATGAATTAAAAGAGTGTACAAAAAGGCTTAGAAAATTACTGCAGACTCAGAAAACGGCTTCCGTAGAAAAATATCTTAAGGACTTGGATGCAACTCCACAATCAGGCTACTCATTATGGCGGGCAGCTAGAAACCTCAAAAGACCAGTTATCTCGAAACCACCATTAAGAAACTTGAATGGAAGTTGGGCAAGAAATGATAATGAAAAAGGAAACCTGTTTGTAAATCATTTGAAAAACGTATTTACCCAAAATATACCTGACGATACAGCGCACGAGTTGCCGCCTGTTAATGTTAGAGCAGCTATCCCCCTAAGATTTGAGATAAGGGAAATAGAAAGGGCTATTTGTGAATTAAACACCAAGAAGGCACCTGGTATTGATAAAATCAGTAACAAAATGCTTTTGGAGCTACCTCGCATAGCAAAGAAAATTATTCTTTATATTTTTAATGCTATTTTACGACTTGAATACTACCCTCAAGAATGGAAGGTCTCCTTAATAACTATGATACCAAAGCCAGGAAAAGATCACACAAAAGTTGAGTCATATAGGCCTATTAGCTTATTATCTAATATATCAAAGCTGTTTGAGAAGCTCTTAGCGTCAAAATTAACCCCAATTTTAAATGACAATGGGTGTATACCCAATCATCAATTCAGCTTCAGAAGAGAGCATAGCACAATTGAACAAACCCATCGGATAGTAAACGCCATAAGAAAAGCCTTTGAAGAAAGAAAATATTGCTCCGCTCTTTTCATAGATGTTTCTCAAGCTTTTGACAAAGTCTGGCATGTAGGCTTGTTACATAAGTTGAAGCTAAACCTACCGGTTAATACACACAAGCTGTTAGAAAGCTACCTGGTCGGTCGAAAATTTATTATTAAAGAAGGCGATTTTTTAAGTTCTCCTCAGCCAATTGAAGCTGGAGTCCCTCAGGGAAGCATCCTGGGCCCACTTTTTTACCTTATATATACCTCGGACATGCCAACAAACAATCACACCCTAACCTCAACTTTTGCTGATGATACAGCTTTATTAAGCGTACACGAGAACAGTCGTGAAGCATCTCGATACCTGCAGAATCATATATTTCAACTAGAACTTTGGTTTAAACAATGGAGAATAAAGGTCAATGAGCAAAAATGCGTACATATAACATTTACCTTGCGTCGGGAAACATGTCCCCCTATTAAAATCAATAATCAACTAGTGCCTCAACAATCGCATGTCAAATATCTCGGTATTCATCTAGATCGGCGTTTAACATAGAAATGCCATATAGAAGCAAAATTAACCCAAATGAAACTAAAAGCAATTCAAATTAACTGGCTTATTGGAAGAAATTCTGTTCTTAGTCTCGACTGCAAACTACTACTTTACAACGCTATTTTAAAGCCAATATGGTGCTACGGTATTCAACTATGGGGCACTGCCTCGGCCTCAAATATCGAAAAAATTCAAAGGCGCCAAAATAAACTTCTTCGAATAATTACAGCTGCCCCTTGGTATGTTAAAAACTCAAATATCCACAAGGATCTCATCAATGTGCCACTGGTAAGGACTATTATTACGAAGTATGCGGTAAAATATTTGAAAAGGCTAGAGTTGCACCCAAATCCACTAGCACGAAATATTTTAAATGATAGCGGCCACTCTCGCCTAAGAAGAAGAGACACTGCAGCACTTACCCATTAAGATGAGCGATAAACACCTACATATGTGAACAGAACCCGTGATGAAGAAAATTTTTGTCTGGCACTGGCAGGACATAAAATAAAGCATTAGGTTAAGATTTGATTAATTATTGTTAGTTCATATTTAATATATGAAGATTCAATAAATAAATAATGAAAAAAAAAAAAAAAAAAAAAGTAAATTGAGATTTTAATGCCGTGTGGAAGAGAAAGATACACCTCGTCGACCAGCATGTAGTTTTTCTTCAAATTGAGTCTTAAAGTGTGTTAAATCAACTACATTTGTTCGAAAAAGTCGTCGATGATTTGCATGGGCTGTAGCCAACATGTCGTCAGGGATTTACTATGGGTCTTGTACGCGTCGTCGACGTTGTCTTGAAGACATGGTCAACTGGGATACTTTAAACTTGAAAGTATAAAAAACTTAAATTTTAAACACAAATTTTCGAGAGTGTGTGTCTATATGAATAGGGACCCAGTTGGCTATGTCGTGCACGAATCATTGATAAAGGGCACTTTACAAGACACTGTCGGTCATGTTGTCGATATTGTCGTCAACAATTTATGCCCCACATGTCTTCTATCACTTATGATTTCTGGAAGACAATTTTGAGGAAAACGTCGTGGATGACAAAATACTCGACATTGTCTTGTGCACTGTCTTTTGAAGAAGTTAATAAACGACGACATGACCGACATTGTCTTTCAAGTTGTCTTTTGTTAAAGCTTATCCACGACAACATGACAGACATTTTCTTGTAAGGTATCCTCTATCAACAACTATACACGACAACATGACCGACAGTGTCTTGTAAAGTGTCCTTTATCAACTTCTCAGCACGACAATATGAGCGACATTGTCTTGTAAGCTATCTTCTTAACAAACAAAAATAAGTTGTTTCCAATAAAAAATAAAAATAACTGTAAAATAACGATAATAATAAAAAACAACCAAAGCAAAGTAAAGAAAATCAGTCAGTCAAGTCTGAGAATTCAAAGACTTAGGTATGATTTTAAAAAACATATATGTGCTATTGTATATTTTTATTTATTCATTTAGGTTTATAGGCGACATTGTCGTGTAAGCTTTAACTTCATCGACATTGTCCTTTACGCAGTCGTTAACGTCAAAGTAGAATCCATTGTCGTTTATATAGTCATCAAAGACAATACAAACGACAATGCCTTTCATGTGGTCATTAACGACTATATGGACGACAATGTCGTGTATGTGGTCATCAACGACAGGCTGAGCGACATTGTCTCTCTTTGTTTCGTGCACGATTTTCGCGACACTTGTTTGAAAATGTCATCGACGATTTGCATTAGTTGTCCCTTACGTGTCGTGCACGATTTTCGCGACACTTGTTTGAAAATGTCATCGACGATTTGCATTAGTTGTCCCTTACGTGTCGTGCAGGAATTAACATTGTCGTGCACGAATCATTGATGAATCGTGCACGGCATAGCCAACTGGGTACAGGGTTGGCGAACATGGTATTTTCCGACCAAATTTGGTCGGATATTTTTGGTTTGGTCGGATGGTAGGCCAAACCTAATTTTGGTCTGTTTTAGAAAATTGGACGGATCGCAGACAATTACAAATCTCATAGCTTTTTTACCAAACACAAAAATTTTTTTTGATTGTTGATGAAAATATGGATATGGCATTGATATTACGTTAGGAGCAAGTTACTTTGACGGTGTTAGTTTTATAAAGGATAGCTTTGTCATCTTATTCGAGCTTACCAAGTCAGATGCCGTTTAAATTTTTCTTCTTATAAAAAACATTTTATCAACAAACAATATTCCTATACAAAATTTGATCGGATTAGCAACAAACGGCGCCACGCCATGACAGGAACTGTTGATAAGCTTATAGCCTATTTATCGATGTCAAACGTAGACTTCGTTCGCTTAAATTACATGTAAAACAAATACAATATTGTATAATTTGTTTTCGTTTTAAATGTAAGTTAATCAAACGAAGTCTTCGTTCGGAAATAGATGAACAGGCAGTTAATCTTACTTAGTAATGCAAAAAATATTAAGGTTATTTGTGGTAATATTTAAAGTTTTTTCTCATAGTTCTAAAACAGTGATAGCCACTCCATAGGCACGCGAGTCAGTCAATAATCGTATTTTTCACACAGACACGGTCGGCAATTCACATGTATACAACAACTTTGTTCGTTTCAAAACATCAGACTATCATCAATCTCTGCGACCGCACACAAGTACATAATATCTTTGTGTGCGAGCGTTCGGGGCTTGGTTAGTTCGGGGCTTGGTTATCACTGTTCTAAAAGAATAACATAAATAAAAGAATTTCAGGAACTTTGTTCTGATGAACTTCTTAAAGGAAGATGTTGTAAGAATCGTAGAACAGGGGGACGCTTTGATACTGTATTTTGAAACATAGTTTTAAGGCAATGGTATAAGAACCGCAGTTCCAAAACAGAGCAAGTTGTCAACGCGCATACAATAAGCCAACTATGCATTGTTAAACTCTTTGATACATTTTTTACGTTCTCTTCAAGGTATTAGGATGTATTGGAGCTCAGCCTATGTCTTATAAGTTTAATACTTTTTTTTTAAATTGTACAAACATTACAAAAAAAAAAATAATATGTAGATTTATAGCTTTATCCAATAAAAATTATACTTTTTATCAAAAATACATATACAAAAGGGCCTATGTTCATTTTAAGAAAAAGAGAGATAACTTAATAAAAAGGCAGCTGTTGTGATTATAACAACGGGGTTTTCTGGTTAATATCGTTACCACATTACGCATGATTGACACTATCCTGAAAAACTGTTTTTGTAATCCCAGTCGTATCGCTACCGAAATTTTTTTAAAAATTATGATATGCCCTTTTGCATTTTTATGACGATATAATTGTTTTTAAATATTTCAAAAATTTGGTCGGTTTCAAAGGATTTTGGTAGGTTTTGCAGACAATTTTGGTCAGATAAAAAATTTTCAAACGGCAACCCTGACTGGGTATCTACATATGTTTTCAATTTCATTAAAATCGGTTTTATAGTTTCTGATAGGCAAAAAAATGCATATATAAATATGGATCTATCATACTAAAGTTTTAAATTTCATTAAAATTGGTTTGATAGTGGGTACAAAGACCCTATTCTGGAAAGCAGCTTGTATGGGGCTATATGAAATTATGGCCCGATTCGCACTTGTGCCAACATTGCGACCTGTACTTTGCGTACATAGTTACATAAAAAGCCAGCCAACCGGACGGACATCGTAAGACCGACTCAGAAAGTGATTCTGAGTCGATCGGTATAATTTAGGACCAATATTTTAAGGTGTTACACACATCAGCAAAAATGCATAACACCCTCTTCACTCTTGTGGTGTGGGTATTATAACATACAGAGATAATATAAACGCCCGGGAGACTATCAAATAAATACATCAATCACATAGTTGTGTGCGTGCAGTCGTTCTTTTTCGGGTACGCATACGCGTTGTCGGCAATGCTTGATGAAAATCAAAAAGTTTTTATTTTTTTATTTGATGGCTGATTATTTGATAGTCTCCAGTTGTGATTGACAAAAAAAATTTATTTGCTTTGTGTATGTTGTCATGTACGGAAGAAAAAAAAATATAATTACTTGACATTGTTTGAAACGAACCCTATGAAATCAAAATTACAAATGTTGATTGACGGGTTTATTTGTACGTCTCCAAAAAAGCCTCAAATAAACGACACTAACACATATGCACTGATTGACGGGTTTATTTGAAAGTCTCCAGAGCCCTATAGGTTGTTGGGATGATATTGTACAAGGGAAACACAAAATATTACCATAACGTTTAACGATTTTTTTTTTTTTTTGATATTTATTTATTATGTATTTATAAATAATAAAAAAAAACCATTGTTGGAAAAATTTATTAATTTTTTTTTTATGAAAAAATTAAGATATTATCTTAAAATGGCTAAATAAGTAATAAAAAGCCGATATTGCAAAAATAACTAAAACAAGCCGAAATTGCCAAAATAAGCAAAAAAAAGCTCCAACAAATATAGCTCGTTTTTTTTGCCTTTTTTATGATCGGAATTTGTTTTCAATCAAAAAAATTTTATCTTGTAAACCAAAAAAATAAGCATTTGCTTTTTTTGGTTTCCCTAATTATAATATACAATTCACTACCTATTAAGATATTTAAAACAAAAGCTACAAATCTTAAGAAAAATATTATTTGTTTTTTTTTTTGCCTAATTGCAAGTTAAACACGAATTGTTAAACTATTCTATCAAAATGTTTGGAGATGATTTTATATTAAGTCATTTAAGAAAATAAATTTAAGCAAAATAAAAAATGTGCTTTTCTGCTTAAAATACCTCTGTTTGAGTACACTTTGGCATTGGATTTATGAAAAATGGCTTTTTATTGAAGATTAGGTAAGAATTTAAACAAAAAATTACTTAGTGCCAATTCACACGTTGCAAGTCTTATTGATCAGCTTGCTACCTTATAGGCGAGAGAGAGTGAGAGAGAAACGTTTATTTTCCTCTCGTCACTCTCGTTATAAAGTAGCAAGCTGATCAATAAGACTTGCAACGTGTGAATTGGGACTTATTGCGATGCGAAAGAAAATGGTGGCTAATCTAGCGATTGGTACTCTTTAATGCGTTTGCGCATTTGTCTTTAGCATCTATTAATTTTTTTCTTAACGCAAATCATCACTACTTATTTTATTTAAATCTTCCAATTTCAAATATTTTTACATATTTTAGAATTTCATTACAGTCAATCTTCGCCATCTTTCATTTTTATTGCCAGTATTGCTTAATTTTCAACAAATTTTGCGAAAGTGATAGAGAGTACCAAGTTGGCATTTAGCTTTCGCATCGCAATAGAGAGTAGCCCCGCTGTGTTAATGATAAAATAAATAAAACCAAAACTTTAACGCTTTCGGTGCGGAAACTTTTTTTACGATAAAGCAAAAGTTACACCATTTTTTCCATGCCCCACACTGCTTAGCGGTGGTATTTTTGAAATTTGAAAAAAGTACTGCCCTTATGTATACCCTTTCCACCTATCGTGAAGGGTATAATTATTAGTTTGTGTATTTTGCAGTGCATATTTTTCAGTTTTTTTTTGGAACTGTATTTGCATGCATTTTAAAAAATTTTTGGTGCATTTTTTAACTTGCCCTAATGATAAAACATACATATCTGTGGCATTTTGAAAGAACATCTTAAGTCAAATTAAAAAAGTTGAAAAATTTTGTTTATCATAAGAATTTTCAATCAAAAACATTTTTGTTAACGTTTTTAAAATTTTGTATTATAAACGAAATTTCATTTTAAATTTTGGTTATTTTATTATTTGATAAAAAGATTTTTTCACAAAGTTTTTTTTAAAACTTTTTGCTATCTCATCTCGACTTAAGATGTTTTGTCAAAATGCCACAGATATGTTTTTAAACTAAGACCAGTTGTTTCTTGTTTGGCTTAAAACAAATAAATGCTGTTTAAATATTATACACTATTAAACTTTAAAATTTATTTTTTATTCGAGAACTAATATCCGGAGGCAATACTGTATGGAATTGGTTTTTAAACAACAAAAACAAAAAACATGCGAATACAATGAAATATTTTATTTTGAATATTTTCGAACACAAAAAAAATAATACTAACAACAAAATTAAACAACATCTCTAAACATTGAGTAAATAAAGTAAAAACATATACCAATTAACTCTGACCCCGACTGATAACATACGTTTTAAATATTTTGTTTTTTATATACTTTTGTCTTTATTATTCATTTTTAAGCTTGTACTTTAGAAAAATTGGAACAACAAATAATCGCATTTTGAAATATGGGAATATAAAACGAAAAATATTAGGTCTGTTAAATAACTGAAAAATATTGTTTATTGTTCAATAATTGTTATTAGTAAGTGCTCAAGTACTCGAAAGACTAGCAAACATTATTAAAACAGCTGTTTCATGTGTATGCCCTTCAACCATCGTTTCCACTTGACAAGTTCCCCTTTTTTTGAGTTGTAAAACTTTTTAAATTTATAGGTCTGTCTGGGTACTTTTCCAGTAGCAAATACTCAGTAAATTTTTTTGGGAGAGTAAGACCAATATTACTCTTTCGGCTGAAAAAATCTCAAAAAGTACGCAGACAGTATCCAGTGAAATTTTGCAAGAAAACAGCTGATCGGTGTGTAAACAATTGAGATAACAAAGCAAAAGAATTTTAGCATATGTGTACGCAAAATTGAATTCTCGGGGTAAATTAAAAAATTATTAATTAAAGTGAAGCTTAAAAAGTGTTGTAAATTAAAAAAAACTTGTTTATTACACTGTTATTAGTTTGGTAAATTCAATTTCTTCTTAGTTTTTAGTTTTATTTGTCGGATTTTTTATAAAACTTCTTTTGCTTACATTACAATGGAAAAAAAGAATGAAATGCCCAATACAGAGCCCTCCACCACAATTAGTTGTGAAGAGGGTATATTAAGTTTGTCATTCCGTGTGAAACTTTTTTATTATTCATCTCAGACCCCATAAAGTATATATATTCTGGGTCCTTGAGTAATTCTAAGTCGATTTAGCCATGTCCGTCTGTCTGTCCAGCAAAATCGGTTCAGTAGGACCAGAGCTATGAATTAAAATGTGGAACCACCACCAAAAAAAATTGATAATTTTGTTACAAAAAGAACATAAATGCTGGAACAAGGTACGAAATAAAATAAGATTTTGCAAAAATTTGTTTTATTTGACTGAAAATTACGCTGTTAAATTTCGTGACGATCGGTCCATAATTTACCTTAGACCCCATATAAACCCTACTACCGGAAAACAGTTTAGTCGCCTAAAACCATAATTAATAACAAATCGTCACAGTTTAAGATAATAAAAATAAATAGACATCATACAGATATTACTCCTTAAACATTCGAACTGTCGGTGGAGGGTATCAAAGATTCGGCACAGCCGAATATAGCACTCTAACTTGTTTCGTTTAATTTTGAACAATAAAAAAAAATTTAAATAAACAAACAAAGAGAATTTCCCAAGGTAACTGGAAGCATGTTCTGCCAAAATTACTTTTATCCTCATATTTTACATAATAATACATTTACATAAAATAAGAAGTACACAACAAAAATTTACAATCGAGAATGCTACCGATCCCATCTGTTATCGATAATCGAATTTTCACTTTTTTCAGTCTGAAGCTATTGTCAGATGCATTAATTTTACACATCTGCCAAATGAAACTGAGCTTACAATGTTCACACAGTTGCAAGACGTTTTTAGGCGATTTTAATGACAACATTGTAAGATCTGACCTCTATCTGTACGAAGCTTGACACTTTAAAGTAAGAAAAAGAATAAAACGTAACAAGAAGAAGTTAAAAGATAAATATCTTCTCTACACCGTTCGCCTTTAAGTAATGATCTGTTAAAATGTTCGATTTTAATAACGATTTCCTTAAACACGCGTTTTAGTGAAATAAATTTGTAGCCAATTGCGTATTTCTTAATTATTTTATATTGTGCCAAATGTAATAGATTTAAGTAGTATTCAGAGCGCATTTTTTCAAAAAATTTATTTAAACAAAAATAATTATCAAAAAGTAATTTCAATTTTTGGGAATACAAAATTTTAATTTCAAAAGATTTCGTTATTCGTGCTTAATTCCAAGTTTTTATTCTTGACAAAAACACTTGAAATTTATTGTTGATGGGATAAGCTATTCCTATGCGCATTTCACTGGTTGCTTAGGCCAGATCATCAGGAAACTTCATCCATAAAGATTTTAGACAAACTAAAGATATTAAACCAAATAAAACTGTTAAACGTATAAGAATTATAGCAACAGTTCTACTTGTAACAATATCAAAGCTTGAACAAAACACATCAACAATAAACAACAGTGGGTTTATCTCATCTTACATTCCCCACTACAATTAGTTGAAATTCTCTCAACATTAATTGTAGTTGTAAGTAGGTTAAGAAAAACAAAATAAAAACAACAACAAGTTACAAAAGATGTTGTCAATTAAGTGTGTTTTAGGCCGTGCACTTGCCTGTTTATTATCAAAAAGCAATTTCAATTTTTGGGAATACGAAATTTTAATTTCAAAAGATTTTGTTATTCGTGCTTAATTCCCAGTTTTTATTCTTGACAAAAACACTTGAAATTTATTGTTGATGGGATAAGCTATTCCTATGCGCATTTCACTGGTTGCTTCGGCCAGATCATCAGGAAACTTCATCCAAAAAAGATTTTAGAAAAACTAAAGATATTAAACCAAATAAAACTGTTAAACGTTTAAGAATTAGCTTATAGCTTATCCCATCAACAATAAATTTCAAGTGTTTTTGTCAAGAATAAAAACTGGGAATTAAGCACGAATAACAAAATCTTTTGAAAAATAAAAATAATTTAAGAAAAGTATTAGTTAAACCAACTTTATCGACTTAAAAAAATACACCTATTGTAGTAACTTAAACCAATCCAAATATGTAAATGGCTTTATATGAAATTAATTTTATTTTGTTTTTTCATACCCTTCGCCTCCACCAGTAGTGAAAGTAGTGAAATTTAGAACAATCAGTTGAGTAGGCAAAGAGTTATGAAACCAAATGTGGAACAACCTCCCTAAATAATATTTTTGTTACAAAAACTAGCATAAATTGGTGACAGAATGTACCGATTCCCATTTTATTTTGCACATATTGTTTGAAGATAGGTTCATAATTTACCATACAAAACCCACTCTCGTAAAACACTTTAGTACGCTTAATTCTTCGTGGTGAACATAAGTCTGGCCAAACCTTTTTTCAATATGTTATAGAATAGAAAATTAAAACATGCGTAAGCCTAAGGGTTAAAACTGTAACGAAAACTGTAAAATTTATTGTCTTATGATTTGGAAGCACAGCGCCGAATTTCGTAAAGTGCGGCCCAGAGTTTACCATAGGTCTCACACAAATCCCAAAATCGAAACACTCTAGTACGCCTAAAACCATAAGGAATTATGGTATTGGAGTAAAATTGAGTCTGTCCGAGTTAGGTAGGTAGGTAGGTAGAAAGGCCGGTGTGAAGTCTCCTTCACACCTTCACCCAGAGACCAGGATGGTCCATTGTGACGCCTTATTTAGAGATAGCTTAATGAAGATATAAAGTAGGTGAAATAAACAGCGAAAGCACAAGACAGACAGAAAATAAGGTTTCGGACCAACCCCGAGATAAATTCTACTCAACCAAATTCGCCCTACGTGCGGTCAGCACCGTCTCCTCTCGCGCAGCCAGACCACCCCCATTACGAATCCTATCAGATTCTTGAGTCCGCAACCCGAGACATCCCCTAATTCGCCCCAGGAATCTACTGCCCAGCCACTTCAGCCTGCTACCCTGCAACCTGGGACAGTGGCACAAGTTTGGTAAGTTTAAAAACAAATTGGCCAAATTTCGAGAAGATAGGTCCATAATTTACCATAGACCCCATATTAAGCCGACTCTGAACCTTCGTGTACACATATCGTGTACACTGACTGACCTTTATATGCAAGTTGAAAGCAAAGCTGAAGTAACAGAGTAGAAAATTTTTTGTAAGAAAAGAGAAATTTGCTTTAAAAAACTTGTTGGACACATACAACAAGTGGATTATAGTGTTAAGGAAGAAAAATCTAGTTGTATCTGAACACTGCCGACTTGCTAGTTTCTTTTAGTAAAACGTTCATTTACTTTCTTTTTTTTTGAAGTAATTGGTAGACAAATTTTTTAAAGTTTAGTTTTACGTTAGTAAAGTAAATGAACACACCTATTGTAAAATGACGTGATGATTTGAATAAAAACACGTACTTTAAAAAATTTCATTTTATTTTTGTGTAATTTTTTTATTTTAATTTAATTTCAATAATTTTATCTCATTTAATTTATTAAGTTTTTCTGTTTTAATTGATAGTCTTCTTAATTAGAAATTGTTATAATCTGTTTCTTGTTGTGTTTCAATCTTTCTTAATAAATATGCAAGTGTAACATTGAAATATTTTGTTTATTTAATTTTTATTTTATCAAGTTTTTTTTGTTTTAAACATTTTATAATTTTGTTTGTTGCAAATCTTAACATTTATTTTTTAACCTTTTTAGTTGCATAGGAATTATTGATTTAATAATTAAACAATTTCTTTTTTTTCAATTATAATAAAAAAAAAGGTTAACTGGAATTAATAAAGTTAAACTTTAAGTATTAAATTAACAAACAAATTAGCTGGGAAGATTATATCCAGTTAAAACAAAATGGAATTTTAAAAGATTATAAAATAGAAAATGCATGTACTATTATAAAAGATTTTGTATAAATTTATGTATGTATAGGTATAAATTAAGAATGTATTTGTATTGAATTAAATTTTTAAAATTGTTATTTTTTTCTATCTGTGGTATGTATGTGTGTGGGTTGTTTGGTTGGGTATAAAGTTGGGATACGTTTTTATTTATTTGGAGTACTTTTCATTTGTTATTTGATTTAACTTTTAATTATTTGGAAGTTTTCTATATTGTTTATTTAACTTTTACTTTTGCAACATTTTAAATAATTTGTATTTTTTAATTTATTTTTTTTGTTTTAAGTTATTTTTTGAAATGCATAAAGAGTCTAGAGAGCTTCATGCTTAGATATACATACATAGTTTATTTTTATTTTGTTTAAACTATTTTAAAAAGAATGTTAAGTATTTCTGAGAGATTTATTTATTAAAATGTATTGTAATATATCTTGTAGTTTTTAGTTTTTGAGAGTAAAATTTTACTAAAACTCTTAACATTATACCTAAGACCTGTTTACACTGCTTGACAAAAGTTATATCCATTCGTCACATTCTTTTGTTAATTTCTTTCCTTAACTTAATTAAAATTATTTTATGTTCAGCAATAAAAGAGTTTTGCTTTTATTCATTTAAATACATTTGTTTTAAAATAAAAGCCATTTTTCAAACAAAATTTTTAATATTTGTTTCCGTAAAAATGATAAAAATTCGCACATTATTTTCAAATTTTAATTTGGCACCATACGAATATTTAACAAGTATTTGGACCATTCACTACGGGAATCTATGAAAATGGATAATTAGCTCTTCGGGAGTTCGCAATATTTTTTCATGTCAATATGGTTCTAGCAAGAAATATTTGAAAGCCAAAACATATGTATGTATAATATTTACTTTTACTTTTAAATGTTAATAATTTCTGAAAAAAAATTTAGCACATTAAACCCATATTTGAAATAAATTTCAAGGGTAGTTTTGCGAAAAAAAAACATATGCTTTTTATACATTTCTTTTTGCTTAAAAAAAAAATGGTGGAAATTTTAAGCATTTTTTTCGTTTCACAGAATTTGAACCTGACTTTTTTGTTTTTAAGAAAACGGCTGAAATTTTGCTTTTATAGGGTACCTTACAGAGAACTGCAAAATCACTATTATTCTTGATTTATTCATACGCTCAAATTTAAATTCAGTCTTTGCCTGCAAAACAAAGTTCAACGTTGGTTATTTTCACATCGTTTCGTACACATTTGATTTTTGCATGTGTGCGTTTTTTATTGAAAGTGCTTTGTTTGCATTTTTGTTGCGCATGCAATATAACTTATTTGTGTTAAGTCAAAAGGCACACATTCTTATACTTTTGCATTCAAGTAGTCATTGTCCACTCGATGAGACGCTGTGTTAGCATTAACAACAATAACAACAATAAACCACTCGATGAGACGCTTTGTTAAAATTAACAACAATAACAAGAATACATTGTACATACAGAACTACTGTACTTTTTAAGATGGTAAAAAAAGTCTTCTGTTTCTATGGAAATTGTTTGTACCTACATATCGCTCATTTGCTGCAAGACCGGCATAACTCAAAAAAATCCATTTCGAGATAAACGCATTTAAAGTTTTTGATTTGCTCTAACTACTTAGAAAAAAGAAGACACATTATCTTCAAACTGGGAAAGTATAAAAGATATAAAGATGAATTTAATACACAATATAAAGAAAATGAAACGAATAAAAAAGCAAAACGTAAAGACAGTACATGCATCTGTGTACTCGATTATGTTCCCCTCGTCCGTCTCGCCTATAAAGTAGCAATCTTGTCAATAACACATGAGTCGTATGAACTCAGACTAAACGATGGAATAAATAACAAAGCACGATGTGCATTATTTGAATGACTTGAAACCAGCAGCCAATGTTTGCGGTTGCGCAAGTTCGATTGTATGACCGCAAGCGAGTGTATTTGTTGGTGTTCATTTACTGCGATTTTTTTGCAATCACAGAAAGCCGTTCTCTGGGACCTCACATTAGTATTACGTGCATATATACATTCGTGTGTATGCATGTAGATAAGAGTGCAGCGTCGGTGCTTAAGGGTGAAAAAAGACATTCAATAAATTTCGAATACCTCCAAAATGTTGCACCTCCTAAATTTTTTACAAAAACAATTTTATTAATTTCTTTCAACATATTTTTTGGCCCTCTACCAGGGCTGGAAGATGGGAGTAATTTTATGAATTTTATTATCTATCTGACAAAATATAAGAAAGTTAAAAGCCATAAGTGAAAAAAATGCGTTTTTATTTCCCATAAAAATTTTTTTAAATCAGAATTTTTTATGAATTTAAGCAATTTTGTGTGAAAAGTAAATTCGGATTTTCCACTTAACGGCTTATAACTTTCTTAATTTTGATTTAGGTTTACAAATAGTTTACACCATGTGATCGCCACAAGACTATCTGAAATAAAACATACTCATTATGTTTTTTTTTCTTAAAGGAGCAATTTAAAAGGATAGTTTTTGACAAAACGTCTGACTTCTTTTAACTTTTAAGGCCTTAACTCAATACATTTTTATACGATGAACACAGTCGTTGTATTGGCTGAAAGATATCGATTTAAGGGTGTAAAACTTATTTTATTCAGATCAATCGTTCTCAGAATTTTTACAAATAAGAAAAAAACTTATTTTTTATTTCAAATTTGTTTTAGGAACTTAAAAATTGGCCTCATAACTTCATCATCTTTAAGTTTGACTGATATCTGACCTTTTATGTTTTAAAAAAAGTGGATATTTTGAGTAAAATAAGTTACAATAACTATAAAAAATGTTTAATGTTGCATCACAAATTAATCGTTTGATATAATTTTCAAAAGCTTAATGGCGCAGTAGGGAGATAAAAGTAGGTCCCAAAATTGTTTTCATTAATTTTTTTATATGTTTCCGAGAATTAAACAAACCTGGTTCTTTATAACTCATTTTCTGAAAATGCTCAGAATGTAGAAATAAAGAAACAAAACTTTTGATAATAAAAGAGTTTTAAATGAAAAATGCAAACTGTGCTAAAATTTTTAATAAAACTCCGAATCATTCATAAAGTATTCGAAACCTTTATGACATTTGTGAATTCTTTAAATAATACACATAGTTATCATTTCCTTAGAGTCAAATCTTTTACGAGCCGCTCACCTATTCCGTAAAGTTCGATAAAATGAGTATTAAATAAATTTTAACTCACGGAGAGGTTAATTAATACAAATATGTATAAGGGAACGACAAAAACTTAACGTATAACTTCTATTTAAAATCGACGTTCAGTTAAATTGGCCAGGAATCGATGGCCGGGCTAGGACGTCGCGAGAAAGCTCGTGCTACTTGGTTTTAGTAGGGACCATAAAAATCTGACATGAAGAGTCACTGGCTGATCGGGACATATGCGGGGAGAATGGGTCTTGATTATAATGTTTCTGTAGAAGTTTTCACGATGAAGAGGAGGAGGAGACGTTGTTTTATTTTCTCTGCCAAAGCCCCTGTCTCGGGAATATTTGGTTTAGGCATTTTGGGAGAATTGCCATGTTTGGACGATATGTCTAGTGTAGGACTGAAATCGATCGCTCTGCTTTGCAGGGAGTCGTGGTGGTTCGAGGCTGCAGTGATGTCTGGGAAATAATCAAGTGGATACTGCCTGACTTTTGTCACTGCCTAAGGGTATCACAAAGGGACTGCTATAAGGACCCAAGTGAGCCGTCCTCGTATCGTCGGCCCATTAAATCTAACCTTACAAGCAATTGAAACTAAAGGTAAAATACAAACTATCTTCCTAAAGGTCTGAAAAGATCCAAAAAACTGTTTAAATATGCGCGAAATTACTTTATTTCCTTTTATATTATGCATGACTGCAATATTTTTTTTTAATGAAAACGGAATTATTACAATGAGTTTATTGTGCATATGTGTTGCCTTTTGCAAGACCATTTGAAAAAAATTTTGGAAAAACTTTTTAAAGCAACAAAATAACACTTTAATCTTTTGTTTTATAAATCGCTTACAACTAACACCCCCTTTTCTAAATGTTTGTTTAGTTCATGTGAACAGGTCTAAGTATATATTTACATACATATCGTCGGTTGATTATTAAATTGTCGTATGTCGTATATAATTTGTATCCATATACGACAATTAAATAATCAACCGACGATATGTACATATGCATGCGTTGTGTTAATTAGTAAATAACGATTTTACTTAATTTTTATTTTAACATTATATTCTTTTAATTCAATCTTGAAATAGACTACTAAGTAGTTGCTTTAAAAAAAAACTATAAATATAAGTACAATATTTAAGTATTTCATTAGAGAGCGTAATAGAGATTTTTAATGTAATAATCTATAGTTTAGAGAGTCATTCTTTGATATTAAATATTGATTAGTTGAAAAAATTACAACAAAAAAAGGAAGAAAAAACTTTTAGATTAAATTTTAATATATGCGGTTTTGTTGTTTTTAAAGAGACTTTAATTAGTTTTATATGTGTATTTCTAATGTTCATTATTATTTTGTTTTAAAGATTTATTTTAAGCAGAGATATAAAAATTTTTTTTATTTTTTTTGTTTTTTTTTTATTTAACCAACAGTTTATCAATATGTATTTTCTGTACGGCTTGTAATTTGTTTTGTTAATATACTTTGTATTAAGAGAGAGCTTATGTTCATTTCTTTTTTATATGTATATAAGTATGTTTTGTATATATATTTTTTTTAATATATACTATAATTGTTATTTTTCAATTTTTTAGTTTTTCAATTATTAAGTTTTGTTGTTGTTTTTATTAAATATATATGTATAAATATATGTAAGAAAAAGATAATTATAGGTTGTTGTTTTGTATATTTGTTGTATTATTAATTAATATGTAAAAGTACAAGCAGGTGCAGTATTTTGTTAAATTGTTTGTTTTAATTATTTTCATCATGGATTAAATATGCGTCTGCTCTCTATATTTAACATTTTTGTTTTTTTTTCATGTTTTTATATTTACTTTTAACTTGTAAATAGTTAAGAAAAATTATTTCATAGAAAATCAGGGTTAAAGATCAATTGTAACAAGTGTAAAAATGCTAGTAAAAACTGCAACATACATTTACTTTTGCATAATATATTAAAAAAATTTCATATTGTATGTACATTAGGCACGTAACTTTTTCCAATTTTTGCAAATAGGAAAAACGGCATAGCATAGTCGAATAGAGCATAAAAAAGTATGAAGAAAGTTTTCGCAACAAACGTTACTACTTTTTTTTATAAGATCATATAGCCATTTGCTTAATCATTAAGTTTATAAAATTGAATTAATATAATTTGTGTAAAAATGTTTAAAAAAGTTATATAAGTATGGCATGCAATACCTATATGAATTGGTCCAAGCTTTTAAATAGTTTCGGTCATGCTCAGTTGGAATTCTAATGCTATTGTGGCACTTTTGTCTTTTATACTTATTCCGTAATATCAATTGCAATTATGTATATCCTATATACATAGATATCTGATCATACTTTCAACAAAAATAATTTCGCCACACTACAAAGTTTCCTGATACAACTTTGACCCGGTAGATAGCGCTGGGGTCAAGGTGTTAACAAAATTCTCCAGTATTTAATTTTTTAGTTTTATTTAGAAAATCCGGAGCAGCGGATGTATATAAACACGGGAACTATTTTTTTGCAGTTGATTTTTAATTATCGTCTACCGATTTTAATGAAACATATTTTGTTTTAAAGGTACATATTTCGTCGTGCCGAAGTTATCTTGCCGTATATCACAAAAATCTTTTTTTGGGAAATCGAATCTTAAGGTTCAAATTTTTATACACAAAAATTTACTTGAAAAAAGTCGTCCAATATTTTTGTCAGATATTGTGTTTGAAGTTCTTTATCGATTTATGTAAAAATATCTAAAATCATGGAAAAAAATTTTTAAGTTATAGCCATTATCACGTTTGAAAAAATTTTTCAATTTTGTCGTATACGCCACTTTTTGCGATATATTTTTTAGTTTGTGGGATATAAGTCAAAATAAGGTATTAAAAACCTATGTACATTGAAAATTAAGTTATAATAATTTTCAAAACGAAAATTTATGCAAGTGACAAATATATTTACGTATAGTTATACAGCCCAATTATGAATAAAAATTCCCCAGGAGTTTTTTCCCTTTTCCCATTTTTACAATTGTATTTACACAGGAAAAATGGGAGAAGGAAGAAAACTCCCTGGGAATTTTCGTTCATAATTGGGCTGATAGTTTTTATATTATGGAATTTCCTTATGTATGAATAATTTTAATGTTTATTACTACTTAAGGGTGTTCTAACCATATTGCACGATGAAAACTGTGTGTCACACCGTAACGTCAAATTGTTGTCCACCTTAATTTGACATTTCTTGGTATCAGTGCCAAATTCAACCATGGAGAGGTGCACCATTGAGCAGCGCGTTAAGATTGCTGAAGCCTTTTACGAAAATGGGCGTTCAGATCAAAAATACATTTTGTGCACATCTTGATTTTTTTGGTCAACATAATCGATCAAATGAGTCCACAATCGGGAAAATTGTGGGCAAATTTTAGCAAACCGGCTCTGTAGAAAATATGAAAACGCCTGTGCATGCATGCTTGGTGCGGTTAATGGCCAGGCGGCATCATCGGGCCTTACTTCGAAAATGAGTTATGCCAAGCATTTACTGTGAATGGTGTTCGCTATCGCGAGCTGATAACCGATTTCTTTTTGCCAGAAATTGAGGATATGGACCTGGGCGATAAGTACCTAGTTCCAAAAGAATGTCTCACACGGCCAACGAAACAATGGCTCCTCTGCACGAGAAATTCAATGGCCATGTTAACTCGCCGTCACGATCATATGATTTGACACCATTGGCCTTCTTTCTTTGGTAATATTTAAAATAAAAAGTGTACGTCAATAAGACAAGAACAATTCAAGAGCTAAAGGATTAGATAATTTGACACATTAAGGACATTGAACCTCAATTAGGTCTCAGAGGCATTGCAAATATGGACCATAAAACAAAGGTATGCTACCGAAGCCGCGACGAGCATTTGGCCGTTATTTTGTCTCACACCTTGTTATCATAGATCCTTCTATAATAAAAAAAAATTAGATAATTCTCTAAAAACTTTATGTTTTATTCACAATTAACATTGTGCACTATGGTTGGACCATCCTGAATATTTAACCTTTAACTGCTTAACAATAAAGTGAATTTAGGCAATATTTCATCAAAATAAATAGCCGTTGTGTACTTCGTCCGTAAAATATCTTTACATATAAAAACAAAAATGTTAAAATAACAGTAATATTAACAAGATAGTCTCTTTTTTGTAACATGCCTAATATACTTTGTTCACATACAACAAGATAACGCAAGATTTTTTTAATTGAAAGTTTTCATACGTTTTTTGTCGTATATCCACAATTATGCTACATACGATAATATAACGCATTAAATTTTTCGAAAAAGTGGATATACAACAAAATGGCTTCGTAATATCTCATTAACCATAAGAGATAGAGACGTGAGGATTGCGCAGATCGATAGATCTGTTAAATTTACCAAAGGAAACGGTCTTATCTCGTTTTTTTCGAATTTGTGATATACGACAAGATAACTCCGGAACGACGATTTGTGTGCAGGGTTGTCAGATTTTTTTGAGCTCCATCGCCAAGCCGGATGTCAGAAATCGCCAAACGTCAATTTTGTTCAGTTTTCGAAAACTTTTTTTTTAAATTAAATTTTTCATACAAAAAAAAAGCTGATATAATATTACAGTAAAAAATCGCCAAAAAAAAACTGAATTAAACAATGTTTAAAAAACTGCAGTCGAAGTTGAAAAACTGCCATTTCTTCCACTTCTTCATTTGTCATTGGCCAAAAAAAACTTTTGCTTTTACTTCTTATTTATTAAATGTAAAAACTCGCTGTCAAACAAAATCAAAAAGCGAAAAATTGTAGACAAATTTTCGTTTTTTGTTCGACAGGTTTTGGTTTCGACTGAAGTTTTTTAAACCCTCGAATTAAAGAGTGACTGAATATAAAATTCACTTAAAATGATACTAAAACAAAAATCATGTGGAAAAAAATTAGCCAGATTTTTTTTAAATTAGTAATGATAACAAAAAGTGAAAAACTATTAAAAAAATCTATAAGTAGTATATATTTTCTTGCAAACACATGTACACAAATGGATGAAAAGATTGCATTTTTATTTATTTATTTATTTAATTAAAAAAATTACAGTACAACAAGACTTTCAATCTTATATAATAGTACTGCTGATACAATGGCGGATTTATTTGAAGTTACTTAGAGATTAGACAAATTATGGATATTAATAATAAGTAAAAGTAGACAAAAATTTTAATATAAGTTACAAAATTTTAAGCAAAATGAGAAAGTATTGCAATGTTAAAGTGCTTAGTATTGCCTAGGACTTGTATATTAGATGGGAGTCCATTACAGAGACGGATGGCATTAACGAAGAAGTGGGTTTCTGATATTAGTTTACGGTATCCTCTGTCAATGCCCCGGTCTGGCGGGCGTTAGGTTGAGGCATTTTGGGAGACCGGAATTGCCATGTCTGGACGATTTGTCCAATGCGGGACTGAAATCGATCTCCCTGTTCTGCAGGGAATCGGGGTGGTTCGAGACTGCGGTGACCTCTGGGGAATAGTCTGGTGGATACTGGCTGGCCCTTGTCACTGGCTAGGGGTATCACAAAGGGACCGCTATAAGGACCCAAGTGAGTCGTCTTCGTGACGGCTACCCATTTAACCTAACCTACGGTATCGAATGGAGTTTATTTTGTATCCTCTATTGGATCTTGAAAACGTTATTCTTTTGTGAAGATGCTCAGGTTGTTTACTATAAATAATTTTGTGCAAAAATAGTAGAGTGCGGCATTTTCGTAGGTTTTCAAAAGGAACATTAAAGATTTGGTAAGAAAACTGTGATATTCTACTGTATCTAGTTCTACCATAAATATATCTTGCAACATTATTAAATGTAACGTTGAGCTTAGTCTGGCATAGTGAATTGCATCTAGAAAAAATTTCGCAACCATAAAGAAGTGTCGGCAGTTAAAATGTCCTGGCAAGAATTTTGTTGTTCTCTTAAAATGTGAAAGTTTTTGATGTATTCGCACTGGTTCTCTCGAAAGAAAATGTCAAGTGGTCGAGTATTGGCCACCAGGCGAATCTGTTCAAAAGAATTTTTTTCTCAGCCATGGGTTCACAAAACTCACCATCATCTATTCAGGAAGTTTTGCGTAGCAACTTCTGCGCAGAACGGGCTCCTTAAATAGTACAAGACATTTCGCTATTGTGTAAATCATCACATTCTTTAAATTTAAAACCTTTTTCATATAACAATTGAAAACATTTTTTTTTTTTTCTTCAAAATAAAAATATTAATATTTTTTTAGAAATCACATTTTGTGTGGAACATTTTTGAACCCAAATCACCAAAAAAAATTACTTGTACAATATTTGCCACCATGTTGGAAAATGCCAAATTTTTCGTAAAACTTAGTTATACGCCTAATTATTATATTGAAAAATTGTAAACTGTTTAAAAAAATGCACTTTCCGATAAAAACTTTTGATGTAAATATTTACCTTTAACAGATTTTTCTGAATAAAAATCAGCCTTATTCCGGTTGTCGTTGTCGTAATCGATCAAGTCGTTTTTTGTAAGAGGTTAAAGTAACACACAACCAGTGTTCTTTAATGAATAAAAAGTTTTTTTTAGGAATTACGGCCAATTTCACTAAGTTCAGTTATAATTAACTTTTATTATAACTGTCAGTATACAATATATTCACTATAGCTGTCAATTAACAATACGTCTATTGACAGTTATTTTTATTTAGTAATTGTATGTATTTAGTAAATAAAATTGGTTAAATTGGCCGTTAGAATGAAAAAATAATGTTTTAAAAATACTTTAAATTTATAAATGGCAAGTTATTGTCGGTTAAATATAAAAGCATAAAAAATAATTTTAATTACTACTTGCATAAAAATTTTAAAAAATCTTTTGTTGACATGTTCGAAGAGCTATTAAGGTTCACGTCACAAAATGCACACCTGCGAAAATTATTTTTGCACTTTTGCTTTTTCGTAAGCCATGTCACATTCCGTACGGAATTGAAGAAAACATATTTGTGTATTGATAGAAAGTGTATTTTGATAGTTTTTTGGCCTTTCAGATACAGAAAACTCCCATTCCGTTCATGAAAACAAAATTTTCTGAAGCACCGAAATACGGAATGAATTACGTTTCCGAACGGAATTATACTCTGTGACATGGCTCATTATGTATAATCAAATTTTTTTTGTTATTAAAAATATAAAAAGTGTTCTTTTAAACAAAATGAAATAAAGATGATATTATAAATTGAAATTGAAAATTGTGTTCACACTTCGTTCTTTAACTAGTTAAATTGTTTAAATTTCGAAGGCATTTTGTTATTTAAAAATTATAAAATTTATTTATTAATAAGTAGAAATTTAAAAAAGCTTGGAAAACTATGAAAACTCTTCGGGGAATTTTTTAGCGTACATTTTACTACAATACAAACTTTAGTAAACACCAAATACCAAAAGAATAAATGGCGCATTAAAAAAAATTATTGGATTTGCAGTATATTTAAATGAAAATTTGTAAAAAAAATTGTCATAACATATGTTTGAAATCTAAATTGTTTTTATGTATAACGCCCAATTTCACCAAGTTCAGTTAAAACTGACTATTACTTTAACTTCTAGCTAAGAATATGTTTTTTATAATTGATTTAGTTAATTATACCTGAATTTGGTGAAATTAGCCGTAAGACGGTTAAATTTTGAAATTACTTAAAAATCTGAATAAATTTGTAAATTTTCCAGCTTATAGAGTTCCATCACAGATAATTTAAAAGGAGGAATGTAAAAGAATTGGTAGTTATGTGCATAACATATTTTATAAGTAAAATTACATATTTTTTGAATACTTAAGGTGATTCACCCAAATATTTTGTGCGGTAAACATTTTTGTATATGTATACGAACACTCTGAGCTTAAATTGGTTTATTTTAATATTTTGTCAGGAAAAACTTGAACTGAGTTGCCAAAATGTTAAATTTTTTTATACAAAGTATGTGTGTTAGGAAATGTAATAATCAAAGTGATAATCTTTATTCGTCCATTATCAGCACACAGTCTATGAATATACAATATCATTCCTTTTATTTAGAAAAGGCTTAACTAACATTTAAAATTTGTTTATGTTTGAGACATAAAACTTGATAAAAAAAAAGACAATGTAAAAAATTTTATCGATATCTTTAGAACTTTTTATAAGAAATGTAGGACAATTTCTTCATTTCTTATAGTTCTAAAACTATACATAACCTTTTTATAAATTCTTTTTTATCAAGTTTTATGTCTCAAACTAAAAAAAATATCTTATTTTGTTATATACGTATTTTCTAAATTTTTAAATTTTGAGTTAATACAGAATTGTTAAACAGGTGCGATATGACTGTTTTGATTATCCGGACAAATTTTCCGAGATGAGTGAATCGTGCTGCCTAAATCTCTCAGTAAAAAAGTTTTGCCTGGTAAAAGTTAAGTGAATCTACCTTTAAGTTGTATAAAAAATACATTTAAATTTGAAAGCTATTTGGCGAAATCAAAAATAGCGTTTTTGCCAAAACTCAGTAAATTTATAGCACATTATTCGATTTTGCAAAATATTTTGTAAATTTAAAGTTTAGTTGCAAGAATTTTAAATTAAGAGAAATTAGTAAGAAATATAAAAATTTAGTTAAAATACAGCAAAGTACACAAAATGAAAGTATAAAAACCTTATTTCCTTGAAGTCTTAAATATTTCTTTTAGTTTTCACAGAAAAAAAAATCAATACCTTATTACACTATTTCCAACTGTGAATAACATTGTATTTTAAATATACAAATTTTGTTTTTTAAATTTCTAATTGCAATTAAGAAGTTTTCGAGTATACAACTAAAGAAAATTAAATATTTTCATATTCGATTTCAAACATATTTAAATCTTAATTGCCAAAGGTTGGCGAAAGCAAAAGTACGTAAAATAGATATTAAAGGAATAGAAATACAGGCTTAAGCTTTATTAATTTCAACTTGACCTTAAAAGAACATTGAATAAGCAACAGTGCTAAAAACGGATTTGCTGAATATTTTCAGCCTTATTCTCGATGTCGGTAATACCGTAAGTCGATTGTAGTCGAAATAAAATTTTAATTCGACAGTGAGTTCGACTGTAGTAAAAATAAAATTTCTGTGTAATTTTAATCTGCTACAGAGTCTTTTTCAACATTGAGAACCGTAATAAGGCTGATTATTATAACCATGGGGGGGTTATATAAATCATGCCAAAATCCGAAATTCTGGAGAACACTTGTATAAGGGCCCATTTAAATAATGTACCGATTAGGCTCATTTTCAAAACTATTTATATAACGGAAATGAGTGAACTAGTCTTCTTAGTTCTTATGATATAGGCGCTATTGTCCCAAAATCATTATTTTAGAAAGAAAAATGGAATTATTTGTCTATAAATTGGTCTCTTAGAAACTGATTTTAAATTTCAACTAGATGACCCGTGCGAATATTTCGCACCGTAATTTTTATCAATGAAAATATTAATTTTTCAATTTCTAATTATTTTTCGTCATTAGTGTTAGAAATAAGCTTTAAAATGAGATATCATTCATTAAATTTGATGCGGTGGTATGGGAGATATTTGCAACCGACAAAAAAAAGTGCTTTAGAAATAATATATATATGATGTTATTATTCTGCTAAGCCTTTTTTGTGAAAATTTGAGGATACCGTCAGCCATTTTCTTCGAGATCAATATTGTAGAAATAACAAACTATATGAAAAATAATTAGAAATTGGGAATTATTTCCTTGTGAAGGTTACTTTATATTAGTATTATAAACATTTTTTCATTTTTCGAATTTATTCTATGAGTTAAATTTCAGTTATGTATTTTGTAAAGCTTTTTTTCTGAAAAATTAAAGGAATAGAAATATTACAAAAAAGCTTTACAAAATACATAACTGAAATTTAACTCATAGAATAAATTCGAAAAATGAAAAAATGTTTATATGAAAAATATATACATATGTTCAGTCTGTGGTTAAAAACGTCTAAAATTTTAGAAAATTTTAACTGCAATAAAATAAAAATAAAAAAATTAAAGGAATTTTTTGAAAGGAAATAGGAAAGGAAAGTTCAGAACTGAAACAGCAATGTACAATTTTAAAACATAAGTTTATAAAATGTTAATGTTGAAATTAGGGATTAGTGAAAATGCGTAAATTTGGGATACATTTTAAATATTAAAATTGTGTTCCTGTGTAGTCAATCAGGCCTGTCACATAAATCAATTAAATTTTTTTGTGAAGCAAGAAACAAAATCACTTTTGATCGGAATTGAATTCTGTGAGAAGCCTGCATGTATGGATAGCATTTCAAAGGATTATGACAATAGTTCCTGATCGGTGGCGACTGTTTCTTTATTTCAATTACTTCAATTTATCAATTACTATTGAGTTAGTTTAAGAAATCGAACGTTTGTATGTCATTGATGTCGGAAATATGCAGAGATATTTTCTTGTAATTTCGTAACTGTTTTTACACTCTGCTGTCTGTCTACTGGTCTGTTTGAATGTTAGCGTATTTCCACAGGAATGCGATGGTTTAATTCACTTGTTGTGTTTCTTTAATATGTTGATTTTTACAAATCTAACTTTCGGTGTTCAGTGACTTTAATTTCTGAAGAATAAGAGCCTTTATGTTAAAGTTGAAGCTTATAACTTGGAAAACTGCATACACATACCACCTACACACGTATGTATGCACAAAAAAAATTATATTGTGCATGCCCATAATTTATCGATTTAATTTAGATTAAAAATTGCCAAAAAAAAAACCCCGATTTCAGTACAAAATCACGTAAATTCTATTGTAAGCAATCGATTTTTTTACCACAAAATCAATTTACGATTGGAATCAAAATCGATTTACCATTCCCTAAGTTGAAATCATCCCTTATTCGAATTTGTTTAGGCAATAATTGCAAATTTAAAAATAGTAATTAAGTAAATGGGTATTTAGAAATACAACTGTAAACTTTTAAAACAGGTACAATAGAAATGTTTTAAATTGTCGTTGGAATTAGTGTAAATACAACTAATGTAAATGAATTTGTTTCCTTTAAAGCAAATTAAAAATTATAAAGAGCACATACGACTTTTTACTTAACGTTAAGATGATCTTTAACTCTGGTTTCTTATCGAATTATATACGATTGAAAGCCCTTAATTTTTTTTTTTTTTTAATGTGCAAATATTTAATTTTTGAAAAAGAAAAAAGTATTATTTCGATTTAATTTTCCTAAATTTTTTTGTTGGTTTCTTTTAGTTTCACATCACTTTTTGGTTTATAAAGAATTTTTTGTTTTTTGTTTTATTTAATCGTTTTTGTGTTTAAATACCATTTACCGCTATTTATTTATTTCTTTGGCCACTTCCATTTAGGCAAGACGCAGAGCTTATATTTGACGATGAGATTCTTTGGGTTTGAAACTCAGTAGCATTCGATGGCAAAGACGACGTCGTAGTATTATCATTAATCGTATTTGAGGTGCTTACACTGCCACCCCCTGCAGCACTGCCAGCATTCGCACTAGTTGCTGAATCACCTTCAGTGTTTGTTTGAGAACTAGTGTTGTTTTTCGCATCCTTTAACAGATTACTTCTACTACCTTCACTGCTGCCCATAGCCAAACGTTGCATCTGTCGTATAACGGTGGCGGCCAAATAGGCTTGCTTCCAACGGGATTTAGCGAAGTTCTTTTTAAGTTGTTCTGAAACCGTAGCATGGATATTTTTGTTTCCGGCCGCGTTGCCAGAGATCCAAGGGTGTGCTAATGCTTGCTTGCACGTGTAACGTTTGTCGACGTTTACACACATTAAATGACGTATGAAATCTTTAGCCGAATCACTGATGTCATCCCAGTAGGGTGAATCAAATTCAAATTCGCCTTTCAAAATCTGGGCAAATAAATTAGCGTCATTCTCGTCGTAGAATGGCGGGTAACCACAAAGCAAAATGTATGAGATGACACCTATACTCCAAATATCCACTGCTTTTCCATAAGGCCTTTGGGCCAACACTTCGGGAGCAACATAGCCGGGCGTGCCACAAGCTGTGGCCATTATACCAGAATCTTCCATTTTCGACAGTCCAAAATCGCTTATCATAATCTTACTGTCGCCATCGGGACTATAGAAAAGTAAGTTTTCTGGCTTCAAGTCTCTGTGTACAACTCCCTGTTCGTGCATATAGTCGACGGCTTCAAGTATTTGCCGTATAAGGTCTGAGGCATCCTTTTCCGTGTAAGACCCCTTTTCCACAATACGATCAAACAGTTCCCCACCGGTCACTAGCTCCATGACCAGATATATTTTTGATTTATCTTCGTACGTTTCATATAGTTGGACTATATTCGGGTGTGTTAATCTGTTACCAGCCTGAGTGTCTGTGGCAGCGGCACTATCATTTTGATGATTAGCACTAAATCTTCGTAACACACGTATTTCATTTTCTAGCGATTCCTCTTTTCCTTTTAGTGCCTTTTTATCGATTATTTTTACCGCATAGTGTTTGCAAGGCTCTTCTTTGCTCTCCGCCAAGCGTACTTCGGAGAATGCCCCCGTTCCCAATAGACCATGTAAGTTGTATTTCTCCTCTATTGGTATGGTTTTGTTTAATTCCTTAAAATCCTTGGCTTTACTTTTTTTGGCCGAATCCTTCTTGCCAAACAACGGCATTTTGCTTCACTTTTGCTTCTTTTTTTTCTTCCTCTTCTATTTGTTCTAACAAAATCCTTTTAATTCCAACCAGCCGTATTCCGAGAGGTGAAGTGTTTCGTTTTTATTCTCTTAAGTATTAGCTTCCCTTTTTTTATTTTTTAAATTCACTTTAAAATCTCTAACATTTTTTTGTTGTATATTGCTTTGTTAAAACGCATAAAATGCAAATCCGTTCATTTGCTTTTTTATTAATTTACTTCATATTATTTTTATATAAAGTTCTACTGAGTAGAATAATTCAATTCCTCTAATTGCAAAAAAATACCAATTTTTTTCTCTTGTAAAATTTTCCTTTATTCGTACGTCACACACACACAAAAATTATTTGTATTCCGCGCAGTGTGTACTCAACAGAAGCAAATAAACACTGATGGTAATCTAGAGATTTTTACGTCAAATCAAGCGATTTTGACACTGTAATTAACTTGAAAGAATGTTGGTTTGAATTAGCGGTAATTCTATCTATTTTAGTTGAATAAAAAAATTAATTAATTTACCTTTAAAATAATTCAAAAAAGTGTTTTGTCTTACTGGCCAACACTTACGTAGTTTATTTTAAATCTTATCAAGTAGCAAAATTCAAAGGTTCTTAAAAAGTAAAATTCTACAAAAAATGGCTGTTCATATGTTTCGTCACATTTGAAAAAAAAAATTATCAACATATAAATCTTTTCATTATTAGAAAAGTAAAATTTTTCGAAAGATTTTATGTTGAGAAAAACCTTATATCATGGTTCTATACTCGGAATAATGTTTTTAAATTATTAGTACAATTAAAAAAAAAAATAAAAGTTAACAACATCGTAAGCTGCAAGACGTTGCCAACTTACCTTTGATTAAAATGGTGGGTAACTCTGGTCAGTGCTGATAATAAAAATTCCAAAATTACACATGACTGCCTCCCGAATTACACTTTACCCTACGTTGGCACAAGCAAGTAATTACTAAGTCCCAATTTACAATGTGATAGACAGAAGGCAGACAGACGTTGTAAGGGGGTAACACTGTATGCGTGACACACTTTACTTTTTGCCTCTCTCGCCTACAAACTTCGTCTGTCTACCTTCTGTGTGACACGTTAATTGGGGCTAACGAAAATCAGGAAAAATGTCACAAAAAGTCCCCTTTTACAATATGGCAAGTGGAAGGCAGACAGACGAAGTTTGTTGGTGAGGGGTTGTAGAGGGAGAGTGTGTAGTACATGACTATCTGTACTCAAGGCGAATTTAAAAAGGTAAGCTCAACTCGTCAGCAATTCATCAGCTGTCTCCACGGCGAATTTAAAAAAAATACGCAATTGTCAAAATATAATTTTGTTTCAAGAAGAAGTTGAATGAAAAGTGCTAAAAATATTATTTTTTAAAAATTTATTTTTATAATAAAAAAATTTCAAAACTGCGAATAATTAAAGTTAATTTAATAATTTCTTTTATAAAAAATAATATAAAAATAATTTTAATTTGCAATAAAAAATTTTTGACAGCTATCTATTAAATTGCAAAAACAAAATATATGGGGCTTTTTGTAGTTGTAGAGTTGCACTTACCCTTTTAAATTCGCCTTGTCTGTACTGGACATTTTTAGAAATGTTTTGCTTATCTTTAACACTTTTCGGCATTTTCATGTTGTTGCTTCATATCATTTTTCACACACCAATGTAATTTTAGTATCATTGCCTGTTAAATGTTCATCTTCGTCAACAGCGAAAAAGAACGAAAAAAGAAAAACAATAATTTCTGTTTGTCTATTAATTTCGCAATTGCGAAAGGTTTAGGCAAGCTCAAAAGAGAATAAGAAAAATGTCTGCCTTTCTATTTCAACGTTGTAAATTGGGACAAACAGAACATTTTTTTGAGTGGCCACACAGCATAGAGCAAGCTTATTTTTAAAATGTCGTCAACAAGCAAGGCGAATTCAACTACAGGTGGTATTGGAGCTACAATAATCCAAAACAATCCAAAAACAACAGAAACAACATAGGCGTTTTTGCATTGCATTGTTAGTGCTTATAGCTCAAATGTGTAGAAACCAAATTTTTTTTGCAGGACAATGTCAAAGACTGTGTTTACGCGGATAATCCCCAAACGTTGGAGCATTTGAAAACCAACACTCGTCAGCCGAGATGACACCCGAAATGTGGGAAAAAGTGATTGAAAAATACCTCAAAGGAACCGACTGCTGCAATCCGCCATTAAAATGACATTGTATTTCGTACCTAATGGAAAGGTCCAAGCAAGGTGAATTCATTAGAAGGTGGGATCAAGTCAACATATGGAGTTTTTTTCGGTGGTCGAGCTATCAAAGTTTGTATACAAACTTGTTTTTTATGAAAGCAACCCTTTTTTACTAGCAATATTTTTGACAATAAGTCATCGTGCGGACTTACAAGTTTTGTTGATGCAATTTTTTAAAATTCTGATTTAAAAATGGCATTAGGGTCAATATAATGGAATTCTAGTTTGCAATTTTTGTATTTTCATCTTGGCTTTCCTCTTCTCCTTTTCATATTTACAATATAAATACAAATTTACCTACAGAAAACTTCAAGTTAAAAAGTGTAAGAATTACAAAACATAACGGAACTGCAGAGTACATGAAACTGAGTACCACTTCCCAATCTTCTCACCCCTCTCACCAATAAACTCAACAATTTCTGCAACAAAAATTGCAAGTCTGCACGAAGTCAAAAGAAAGAGAGGAAAGACAAGATAAAAATACAAACATTGCAAATCTTTAATTTCATAATCTGGACACTAATGCAATTTCAAAACAGAATTTTTAGAAATTGCAGCAGAACAAAAAAAATCCAAGTCAGGAAGATGACTAAATTCTAGTTTACACGATAATACAATGTATAACGACTTTGTAGAATCAAAATATTATGAAATTTTCTCCGTGTTTAAAAGAAAAAAATAAAAGTCTGTTGTAAGAATATTACATGTTTACACGTATGGTTTAAGTAAAATCAAAAATAATAACAAAAAAGCAGATGGTTGCAGTTTTTCAATTTTTACAAAAACAACATGAACATTTCCTGCGTTGATATTAGTTGTTTTTGTAATTGTATAAAAATAATACCACCTTCATTATATGCTGTTAAAATACACCTCTGATGTGATGAGAATATGCACATAATTTTGTAAATGGTTTAGAAAAAGAAACATTTACCAACCGCTTGTCAGATTTTGTATTCGTATTCTCTCTTACTCAATACATTTTGCTTTTACATGATAAGATTTTTCTCATTCTACATCATTTTTTGCAATGTCGTAATACATTGTATTACCGTGTAAACTAGCCTTAAAGCCTAGATTACACTATCTCACAAGTCTTACGTATTCCATAATACTTTGTGAGATAGAAATCTAATGAGTTTTGCTGCGACTGTCAAAAAATCTAATGTAACATGACAGTTTGTGTTCACACCATCACACAAAGTATAAACACTTATACCATGTTCACACGGACAGCAATATTCGTGTTTCGCTCTCTTATTCCTGTTTCGCGCCCCAAACATGATTGAAACGACTTGTTTTCCCATACAAAATTTTGTGAGCGAAACAGGTCGTTTTATTTTGAAACAGGCTGCGAAACAGGAAAAATGTACTATCATCTCCAATTTTGATAACATTTATCGTTAGTTTATCTGAACTAGCTTTCAAAAAGAAGCAAAACAAAGAAAAAAACAAAATTAAAATTGATGTCTAATAAAATAAAGTGATAATTATAACATAATAATATCAATAAAAGTGTTAAATAATATGTGTTTAAGTTTTATTTACTTTTTTCATCTATTTAAAAAAAATTACACTAACAACACAAAAAAAATTTAAAAATGAAACAGGAATGAATCGTATGAACAGCATGTTTGGCAAACTAGTTTCAACGAGCGAAACGAGTGGTTTATAACGTCGTATGAACATAGCATTACACATGAAATAAAATGCAACCCTGATCCAATGAAAAGTATTATACCATGTTCACACGGACAGCAATATTCGTGTTTCGCTCTCTTATTCCTGTTTCGCGCCCCAAACATGATTGAAACGACTTGTTTCCCCATACAAAATTTTGTGAGCGAAACAGGTCGTTTCATTTTGAAACAGGCTGCGAAACAGGAAAAATGTACTATCATCTCCAATTTTGATAACATTTATCGTTAGTTTATCTGAACTAGCTCTCAAAAAAAAGCAAAACAAAGAAAAAAACAAAATAAAAATTGATGTCTAATAAAATAAAGTGATAATTATAACATAATAATATCAATAAAAGTGTTAAATAATATATGTTTAAGTTTTATTTACTTTTTTTTTATCTATTTAAAAAAAATCACACTAACAACACAAAAAAATGTCAAAATGAAACAGGAATGAATCGTATGAACAGCATGTTTGGCAAACTAGGTTCAACGAGCGAAACGAGTGGTTTATAACGTCGTATGAACATAGCATTATTGTTTAGAAATTTTTCAAAAAACGATGAAGTCGTATGAGATGTCAAACTTTTTTCTTAATACTTGTCATTTTCGTGACACATTGCATTCACACTATCACACTTTGTCATATAACTTGAGTTTTTGACATGTATTAATACAAAGTATAATAGTGTAATCTAGCCTTAAGCAGTCACTTGTTTTAAGCTACCCACAGACTAGTCAATATTTGTGATAAACATGAGCATGTTTCACTAAATGTTGCTACGTGTGTGGTTATGTTTCTGGCTAAAATTCGTGTTACCTTTTTGGTTTCTCAAATAACAAAATTTCATCGTGTATGGCGATGTTGACTGCTTTTTTTCATTTCTTATTTTGTCATTCGGGCCAAATTGGCAATTTAAATGGCCTATGAAAGGGCCAAACAAGATTTTTAATATATGTGATTATTATGTTTATATATAAATAAAACCAATAGTAAAACATAGTAATATACAACATGTGTTTTATTTTATTAAGAACAAAAACAAACATTTAAGTTGTTTAAAAGTATTTTTGTCCATTTTTGTTTCACTTTTATATTACACACTTTATGCTTCACAAATACCATAGCAACACGAAATTTTATTTTTCAATAGAAAATCTAATTTATGTATGTATGAAGCATTTTTTATCATTTGACAGACTATTTGAATTTTTTTAAGATATATCTACTTAAAATAATTTTAATTAAAAGCAAGACTGATTTGCACATAAAAGTAACAGTTCTTACTTTAAAGGGCCAAGAATACTACACAGTTAGTTTGACAAAAACGTACAAACAACCGCTTATGTGGTTTATTTGGTCCTGTACAAACAAAACAATTTCGAAAAAGTTAGAAAATAACATTGAAAAATGTATTGAACCATGTTTGATCCTTTACTAATCCCGCGAAGCTCTACGCTTGTCTGCGGGTGACCACAGTCTCTGGCGGAGATCGTACCCGCGACCCCGGTACTGATACACTAGCTCACTACCAGCTAGTTTTACTTTGAACTGAAAGGGCCAAAAAAGATTTCCCCAGGGCCATGAAAGATTCAAAAGTTCCAAAAATGGCTCAATTGTGCCACGTTTTGCAACACTGGAGTGCATTGCAACTTTCATGTGTAAATGCTAGGTTAGACCCCTTTCACACTCGGCAAGTTACTTACATGGCGATATTTAAAAAAGTTGGCGATTTCTAAAACGCATTTAAGCGTTTTTTTTTTCTTATTTATATGAAAAATTAAAAAGTACAGGTAGTTTTCTTTGTTTTTTAAAAATATTTAAAATCACAATGCGCATACGAATGTTTTAAATAATAAATTAAAAGTATTGCCAGATAATTGCCTTCAAAAAATTAAAAAATTGTTGCTACTGAAATTTGGAATAACGTTCAAGCTTTCTTAGATTTTCAGACATTTTCCCTATCAGAAGATATCATTTGTTCAAGATTATTAATATACGCACAGTATGAAATATTTCGAGTTAATATCATTTCCTTACCAATCATCGACTCTTTACGGAATAATTAGTGAATTTTTAGTTTGTTTTGGCAAATAAATTCTAAAAACCGAATTGTTTTCGATATCATATGAAATTGAATTTTCAAAATTTTAACAATAATAATGTATGGAAGTATGCAATTTTAAAACTTTTAAAAAATTTCCATTGGTATCAGGTTCTATAAATTGGTATCAAGCGTATTTTTCAATGTGGTGTGCAGAGCGAAAATTAGTCGCAGGTTTTTATACTTTTTGCCTTGATTTTTAACGAAATAAAATCAAATTTTAAATATATTATGAATTCACTTTAAATTTTTAAAACCCCTGATTTTGTATGGAATTGAACACGAATCTGGGCTAGAAATTACTTGGTAAAAATAATAATGTTATGAAATTGTTTAGGAAACTGTATTGACTTGAGATATGGGATATTATGTATTTTCCGGGAAGTCTAATTATTTGTCGAACGTTATATTATGTTTCAATCAGAATTGCAAAAAATTTTGTATAATATTCTGATTTGTTTTCACATAGAAAATCACGATTTATAAATTAATATATTATTTTTGCAACGTTTAATTTATTGATTTTACAAATCCTAAGTTTGAAGATATTTATTTTATTACGTTTAAAATATTACAACATATGTAAACGGACTTCTGGAATTAGGCTAAATATAGAAAATTTTAATAAAGGTAAAATTACTCCTGTTAAATTTTTTTTTATAAAAAACTTGCATTTGTCGGTTTTTGGCGAATTTTTTCTTGTATGGTTTTTGGCATTTCCTTGGCAAACTTATGTAACAGAAATTTAATTTGAAAGAAAATAAAAAATTTTTGTTTCTATAAAGGTCTACACAAGTAGTTCGACAATAACAAAGAAAATTGTTTAGAAAAATGTAGATAAGAAAGTACCACATGACAAATATATATTAGGCCAAGAGCAGACGGTAAAACGCAACTGCAACGAAACCCTTTAGAAATTATTATTTTAAAACCTGTTTCAATCACCCTGCAACCTAAATTGTACCAGAATGTAATGAAATTGTCACAATCATTTCGATTTTCTTTGAGAACAGATGAAACGCAAACACGAGTTTCCAGCACGACGCTTTCAATGCAACTGATTTTGCATTTTAAGCCGGTCTCAAAATGGTCGCGTCATGTGTGGTCCCTCAAAGGAGTCTATGGCATAAACCAAGGTATATTTATAGCAGGTAGCCGCGAGATTACAACAATTGTACAATAAAACAACATGGCTTTTTATTGTTGTTATGTGATACGAAGTGTCAAACAGCAAAGGGGTTGAAAAGAGACAAAAAAGACAAAAGATAAATACAAAACACTTGTTTACTCGTTTACTATGGAACATTTGACAGTTTGTATCACAAAACAAGCAAATAAAAAATAACCAGCTGGCTTTCCGAGACTACCTGCTATAAATATACCTTGGCATAAACTCAAATGAAACTCGAAAATAACAAAAAGTTGCAGTTGCATTTCACCGTCTGTTCTGGTCCTTAAAAAGTGCCAATGCTGAAAATTTTTCCCACATTTTGCATCTCTGTTTTACGTGCTTACAATAACAGTTCGCCTTGACTGTAAATTTAACATTACTACAATTTGTTTACAAAGCGAATTCGCCTTTCATTACTATTGTTATTATTGACAGGTGGCATAAGTTTTTTATATATTGCATTAGTAATCAAAATCTTGCAATCTTTAATCTTTTTTACTAACGTAACATGTGTTAAAGGTGCTATCAGACGGGATGTATTTTACATATGTACTGTCACTTTTCTTTCCCATATGTAATTCCGTATGTATGTCAAAATTTCCATTTTACATACGATTCATAATTTTTGCTATCACACCTGCTTATGTTTTTCCTTATGACATAACCTATAAATGTAAACAAAAGCTGACTTTTGTTTACGTTTCAAAACAAACCAGCTGTTTTGTTTATGTTTACCACAGGAAAATAGAGCGTGTTCTAATCGAAAAATTTACATATGTATTTCCACATGTTTTTTACACATGCAAAGTTTCATATGTATCACACGATGTGTACAACTTTTACAGATGGAAAATTTGACAGTACATATGTAAAATACATCCCGTCTGATAGCACCTTAACACAAATTTAAGATATAAGAATTTCACATTAAAAGGTCGAAGTCAGAGACCTGCGCCGTGGGTTTTCATCGGCGGCGGCGGCGGTGACGCAAAAAATTGCTCGGCGGCGGCTCGCTCCGGCTGTTAGCCGATGTGGCTGTCAGCCGATTAAACAAACCATTTTTCAAACTATAATTCACTACTCATGGCATAAAAATATGTTTTTGTTTAAACAGGAATCACATGTTTTCAATGACACAGGAAATCAAACATTAATTGAATAATTAGCTATTCCAGAGGTACAAAATTTAAAATTTTTACATATAAAACAATTATAATAAAAAACACCATCTTTTTTTAGAACTTCTATTTATCTTTGTTCGGCTTGAAAACGGTCTCTTAAAAAAGGACAAAATGTGGTACAGTGACACACCAAAATTTCGACCACGTTGAAGGCTAGTCTTGGTGTGTCGACCGCGTACACGAATACCTCAATAGTGACGCAAACAAACATATTTGCGTTTTACTCTTAAATTCACTTTTCTTGTTAAGCATATTTTCGTAATGCACGAAATCTGAACTGAACTCGCTGATCTCCGTATCGCTGGAATCAGTCTGTAATTTTGTTATTCTCACACATATTTATTTAATTTTGAATTGCAGCCAAATATATAGTTTTTAAAACAATCAACACTTAAGGCTGTTTAACCCTTATGTGTGTGGACAGGTACCTGTGTACCTATTGCGTTTTCAAATCGAAATTTTTTATATAAGATTTTAGTCTACAATTCTACAATTTCATGAGAACTCCTAACTTTTTGTTATTATTATATTTTCATAGGTGTTTATATACAAAATCAGTTGGGGGGGGGGGGGGGGGGGGGCGTGGCATATCAATTTGCTTTTTGCACCCTTAATAGGGTGAATAGGTACCTGGGTACCTGTATACGTTTTATATTACAAATTTTTTCTTTTTGGGTGTAGGATTTTAAAAAATATATGAAAAGGGGAAAACCAGAGTAAAATTCTAATATTATATCATTAACCATCGATTTTTTGTACAATACAAGACAAAAAATTAGATTTCTCATACAATTTGCATGAAGGTACCCAGGTACCTATCCACCCTATAGAAGGTGTTTTATATTACAAATTTTTTTTTTTGGGTGTAGGGTTTTTAAAAATATATGAAAAGGGGAAAACCAGAGTAAAATTCTAAAAATTTATGTTAAAGTTATATTAAAATATAAATATTTGCTATCAAATTAAAATAATGCTTCTAAAGCTATAATAAATTATAATCTTTCTTACGAAAGAGGTTTTTTATAAAAATAATTAAAAAAGGAGGCTATCAACTATTTTGGGATCTTTTCTGTTTCTTTTTTTATGTTTCCAGCTAAAGAGAAATCTTAATCTAAAGCTGCGCTGCAGGCAGGAAATTTCATAAAATTCTTGATTCTTATTAAGATAACCGTGGATACCTTGTGGAGTTGTTTTTCCACCATAGCATGATGTCGAAGTCTTCTTTAAGGCTAACATTTTCGTTGGAATACTGATTGACTTCAGCAATTAAATTTTAAACCATTTTTTAACGTCTTAAAAATGCAACTGGCAACAGATAAACTACTCAAACTCATAATATAAATGAATGTATTTACCTGTGATATCTCATTTCTTAACTGTCAATATGAATATTCGATTTTTTTTTTTTTTTTTTTGGATTACGGTAACTTTTTCTGTTTTTATTAAGAACGAATAAAATAACACGACGTATTTTAATTTGCATCCATTTAGTCATTTTTTTAGATTTTCTTAAATAAGAACGCAAATCTTTATATCACAGAAATTTTTTTAAAGTCAACAATCGTTTTTCAATAAAATTTTGTTGAATTGTACTCAAACGATTTTGAAAAAACGTATTTATTTGTGATTCAGCAATTTGGAAAAAAAATTCTGGCAACATTTATGAAAAAATTTAACAAAAAAAAATGTTTGAAGTCAATGCTATAACTATGGGTGTGTCTGAATATGTGCGAGCAAGAAACGCAATAAGTATGATAACATACATGAATGAAATCAAATGCGCATGGATATACACAAGTATGAGAATAAACAGATACGAGTACGCACACGTATTGAAAATTGTCGATATGTGCTAGAGTACTTTAATTTTTTTTATACCCATTGGCTTTCTCTGGTACCTATCCACCCTATAGAAGGTGTTTTATATTACAAATTTTTTTTTGGGTGTAGGATTTTTAAAAATATATGAAAAGGGGAAAACCAGAGTAAAATTCTAATATTATATCATTAACCATCAATTTTTTGTACAATACAAGACAAAAAATTAGATTTCTCATACAATTTGAATGAAGGTACCCAGGGACCTATCCACCCTATAGAAGGTGTTTTTTTTTCCACACACATAAGGGTTAACAAAAGTGATTTGGTCAAATTTTTACAGAGTTAAAACTTTTCGGCGGGAAAATACACAGAATAGTTACCATAAAAAATTATAAAACGATTGCACCAGTGTTCACTCATTTTCCTATATGTCGTTATTTTAAAAATTTTGATGAAATGTGGGTGCTTTATAAACAAGAAACATATGGCCGTTTTCTCATTACACTATTATCTCTTATCCCAACGAAAAACAACACATTAAAGAAATTTGGTTTTTTCAATGTCTAATTTGCTTTTATTCTGTCGCAAAGCTAAAGGCTAGATTACACTATTATACTTTGTATTAATACATGTCAAAATCTCAAGTAATATGACAAAGTGTGATAGTGTGAATGAAATGTGTCACGAAAATGACAAGTGTTATGAACAAAGTTTGACATCCCATACGACTTCATCGTTTTTTGAAAAATTTCTAAACAATAATACTTTTCATTGGATCAGGGTTGCATTTTTTTTATGTGTGAGTGTTTATACTTTGTGTGATGGTGTGAACACAAACTGTCATGCTACATTAGAGTTTTTGACAGTCGCAACAAAACTCATTAGATTTCTATCTCACAAAGTATTATGGAATACGTAAGACTTGTGAGATAGTGTAATCTAGGCTTAACCAGCACTCATGTGCCAATTAGTTATTTTCCTTTTATTTGCCGTACAGATAAATTCAATCAGCTGACTACCAGCTTTAACATGTATTTTGGGAGGTGCTGCCAGCTGAAAACAATGTTTTTTGTCGTTATATTGAGAAACCCAAAATCGTTAACGGACAGTTTATCGCTCTAATAAATTTTTTTGACATTAAGTAACAGCCAGTTTATCGATACATTGAGAAAATGGCCATAAGAGTTGCACTTTTAAGGGATACACTAACAAAAAAGAATGTGGCAAGGTGCTAAAAAGGGAATAAAAATTCTTTACAAAGTAATCGGTGGCTTAGCTGCAGCCAATTTTTAGCCGAAGAAATTTCGGCGGCGGTGGCTACGAATATTTTCATCGGCGGCTGGCTAACAGCCGGCTAAGCTGCTTCGGCGCAGGTCTCTGGTCGAAGTCCATTGACAACACAAATTATGTCTGTGATTGACAAATTAAATAATAACAAGCGTGAGAGTATATCCAATATTAATTTATGTATTTCCTATTATAAAGCTGAAGATAAAAAGCCGCGGAGCAATATTCGTGACGTCAAATATTAAATTTATTGTGCAATTACAAGACTACTTTGTGGCGAAACAATAACTTTTAAGCTTATTATTGGATATTAGCTGATATTTAAGTTAAAAATTTCATTAACTAGTTGGTAAACACAGTGTACTAAATTGATTGTTTAAAATTGTTAGAGGTATTAAAACAAATGTGTTAAGCCAAGATTACACGGAATGTGAAAATCCACACATTCATCATCAACATCATACAATAGAATGGCCATTGTGGCTTTGTAATGATGTCATAATTACGTCGGAACTACAGACGCATGCGGCTTTTTACATTCCGTGTACTCTAGGGTCTAAAGAAAAAACGAGTGATATAATAGAGTTGTACACTGAAAGGGTGAAAACCGTTTTTGACAGGAATTCCCGCTAAATTTAAAATGCTTAGTATTTTTTTTAAATTTATTATTTGAAGATTTGTTAATTTATTTGAAGTTTTGTTATTTTAAGTTTCCGATATTAGTGTATTTGGTTTATTATTAAAATAATGTTTAAATGTGTATTTGTAAGCCAACAGGCATAAAAAACTTTGTATTTTAACAGGAGGGTATTAACAAAACAATTTGTTTTTAAAGACTGCGTGAATTTGTATTCATTCTAAGTAAAAGTATTCCCAAGTGTTGGTTTAATACGCATGAATCATTTGGGCTTTTAAATCTCTTTAATATAAATATAAATGGTATACTACTATACCTATTAATAAGTTTACAATCCTTTTATTGCAATTTCTTTCAGACATTAATTTAAGATGTCTAGTCATAAGCGAGCACAACTGTCAGGAATGGTTAAGATTGTTAATCAACAATTAAGAAATAGTTCATTTACTTCTACAAATACCCAGCAAAAGGCTAAGCAATATCACACAAAACACGTAAGTTTTTAATGGCAATATAAATTTAAGTCAAAAAATATATAAATTAATAATTCGTATCTTTTGCAGTTTGAAGAAATACAAATACCGGTACCTTGGGGACACATAGCGGGAAAATGGTATGGTCCTAAGCACGACCGCCCGCTTGTTGGTCTTCATGGCTGGCAAGATAATGCTGGTACCTTTGATACTCTGGCACCATATTTACCTACCAATATGTCATTTCTTGCTTTAGATATGCCTGGGCATGGTCTGTCTTCGTGGCTGCCCGAGGGCATGCAATACCATTCTATAGACTATGTTACTTTATTAAGACGCATAATGGATGAATTTAAATGGGATAAGATCTCGTTATTAGGACATTCTATGAGTTCTATAAATTCATTTGTGTTTACCGCCCTACTACCCGACAGAGTGGACTTGTTAATTTCTTTGGATGTTTTGAAAACTTTAACACGTTCAGCCAACAAAATCATCGAAAATTATGCCGAACGTATCGAAGGAAGTTTAAAAGTGGAAAGAAGAATGCGCGAAAAAACCGAGCCCCCTTGTTACGAATGGGATCAATTGGTGGAAAAACTTCATACAGGTACTGCCAAGTCGGTAGATATGGATACTTGTAAATTTTTGCTGCATCGCAACATCAAACCTTCCGAACACGAACCTCACAAATACTTTTTCTCGCGCGATAATCGACTGAAAAACTCCCTTTTTTATGCATTTTCCCAAGATGTGCCTGTTCAAATGGCCAAACGCATTAAATGCCCCCATTTGTTTATTAAATCATCACTGGGACCTTACTACGAAAGAAAGGAATACTACGATGAAGTATTAAGCATATTGAAACAAAATCCTAAATTTGAACACCATGAAATCGATGGCACACATCATGTTCACCTTAACGAACCAGAGAAAGTTGCGAAAATTATTAATTCATTTTTAAACAAATGGAAACTTTAAGTGAACAAGAAAAAAAACTTTCCTCTTAAAACTGTGTTAATTAAATGTTAGATTTTAACTGTTTTCTTTTTGTTTTTAATATTTATTAACAATAAAAATATTGTTTAATTTATACATTACCAGATATCTACATATTATGTGTTTTTTGATTGCTATTTATATAAAAACTTCGTAAATTAACTTTTATTACAATTCATTTATTCTTGCATGACTTCTGGTTCCTTATTATCTTCGACGGTTATTAAACAATCATCATAGGTCCACTTAGGATACACACGCTTAAAAAGATACATAAATACCGTGTCATATGAACGTAATTGACCATCAAAGTAACACTTCATGTGACCATGAGTACCCAAAGATTCCTTAATATGACCCAGTCGACCACATTTAGTGCGTAGTTTAATGGGTTTGAAGTAATCTACATCCTCCTTGTTAAAGAACATGTAGCGTATGGTGGCCGATTTGCGATTAATACGCGTTGGATGCCCACTAAGGACAACTCGTTTTAAAATAATACGATCAGGATTACACGAAAGCAAGCAACCTCTGGCCACTAAAGCTAAAGTCGAGTCGGGGTTTGTTTTAAAAGCCAGCACGGGAGCAGGGGGAAATTGTATAGGAGCATAAAATGTAGCACAGACTGTGGTATGAGGTCTGAAGTAACGTTCAAACTGTTAAATTATACAATATTAGTAATTTTGCTTTGTCGTTGCTCGGTTGCTTACCTTATGTTTATCGCCATTAGTATGTTGACTAAATATTGGATTAACCACAAACCTTCTATAACCACATTGTATTACTAGCCTTTCTTTTGATTTAATTGGTATTTCTGACTCGGGCATCCGTTTCAGTGCCACATTCATAACAGACATTTGATGTTCGTGTGGCAACAAGCCGAAAACTATAACATTCTCCGTTTGCTGAGCTGATTTAAAAGCTTGCCATTTTGTAGCGGGCACGTTGGCCACATGTATGGTTATGTACCAACCAGGCTGTGAAGAAAAATAACAGTTGATTAACTTTTTAATAGTTCATATATTATATTATCTAACTTACCACAGCACCGTCTACTTCTTTGGCTTCGTTGATTATGCGTCGCTTAGTACGATCGAAATTTTGAAATTGATAAATGCGTGCATAATCACTCGGCAGATTTTCTTTGGTGTCCCAAGGTGATGTTCTACAAATTCAGAGAAAATAAATATTAATTTCAATATAAAAAATGTAAGATTAAATTTAATAGACTTAGCCTGGGGTTTTGAGATCTCAGTTAAACTAGGTAGAAGATCGTATTAATAATAAACTAGGTTTAGTTAATCTGAAAACAAATTTGTGCTGCCATTACCAAGTTTGTATACAAAATTTTGTCGGAACAGCTTAGTTTTGCTTAAAATGTTGGGGTTTGTTGAAATAAAATAAAAAAAACTTGCATTTCGCCGGAAAAATCCGAGATTCAGACTACGCAAAACTAAGTTTAAACTTAATCCACAAATCAAAAACCCGCCCTTAGCCCGTATTTCGGCTAACAACTGAGTTGAGTTGAATTGAAATGAAATGAAAAAAACTACTAATAATCGGGTGTGTTCTAGAATCCGAATCCACTCGAAAGTGGATTACTTTAGCATTTTTGGTGTTCTGCATTTCATATCCACAAGTTTTTATTCGGTTTCAATTAGAGAAGTAATGTGTTGGTGAAAGTAAAACGAATCGACTTTTATTCTAATATTTGATAACATTTTTAACAATAAAATAAATTTTGTTTTTAGCTTAAAATCTTCTTTATCCAATTTAATCAAAAATATATCGTTATCTAAAATGCAAAAGTCCCTAACTTACCCTAAATTTAAAATCGACTTTTTCATTATTTTTATGTAATTACGGTTTATTTTTTTTAACGATTTTAATGTTATTTTCAGACAATTTGTTTTTTTAATCGATTTAGCGATCTTAAATTAGTTTTTTTGTTTGTTTAAAATTTTGCGATTTTTCGCGAATTTTAGCCATGTTCGCGATAGAAGCGATTTGTTTCAGTAATTTTTCTGATTCTTTACAGCTTTAACGATTTATAATAAATAGTAAACTTTGCTATCATGCCGATGTTAGCAAATTTTTGCGAATTTCCGCGAATTTAGCAATTTTTTGCCAATCCTTATAGTTTTAGAGACTTTTAATAAATTTTTCGCTATTTTTGTTGTTATTTTCCGACATTTTGTTCTTTTTACCGATTTCAAATAAATTTTAGTGTTTGTTTTAAAGTTTGCAATTTTTCGCGAATTTCAGCCTTGTTCGCGATAGAAGCTATTTTTTCCTGTGATTCTTTACAGCTTACACGATTTTAAAAAAATATGAAACATTGCCATCATGCTGCGGTTAGCAAATTAGCGATCTTTAGTCCAAAAAAAGTTTTTTCAAACAAAAACTTCGCATTCACAAAAACATGCGGATTTGAGAACACCAATTTATGAATTATGCGGATTTAAAAAATTTTTCGTTTTCAATTCGAGTCGAAACCTAGAACATACCTGAATGAGTTGTAAACTACAATATGTACACAAAATGGAAAATTTTTACCGAACTAGAATTAAGCTCTTGACTAAATTTGCATATATTATGGGTTTTTTTTTCACTTTTTGGAGTTTTTAAGATGTTAAAAAATTGTTCGTTCAAATATTTGTTTCAATTTTGATGATAAAAATCTACATATCGTTACTTAAATAAACAAAACGCTTTCAGTAGAAGCAAAGCAATTTTTAATTTTACATTAAAGGCATTTGAAAAAGATTTTTAAACCAACCGTTTCATTACAAAAAAGTAGACAAAAAAGCACGATATTTTTTACAGCGGGTAGATGTGAATATTTCATGTCGATTTTTTCCAAAAAGTGAAAGAATAAAAATTTTGAGTTACATAATACCTTCTTGTTGCAAAACTGTGTATAAAATACCAACACAGGCTATTCGTGCAACAACAAAACTAGTGAGAAGCGTTGTTTAAATACTTAGTTTGCTGATTCTTTCATCAATTTAAAAAAACACTAAAGCAAATTATAATAAAGTGTATGTCTAAGAATCACTACAATTGTTCTGTTTTATAACGAAAAAAAGAACACAAAATGTTTGTTACTTTCGTAACATGTATAGACTAACTTTCACCCGTGACTTTATTCACGTGAAAATTAGAGCAAGATTTAAAGAAAATGGGTTATCTTATAAATTTACAGAAATGTTATGTAGTTTTCTACATCTTCAATATATTTATTTTAGGTTAAATAATATGATAATAAACTGACAAGTGGAAGGCTTAAAAACTTTACTGGCAACATGCTTTTGCAAATTGTTATTGTTTTCATTTTGTTTTTCTTAACCTACTTACAACTACAATTAATGTTGGAAGAATTCCAATCAATTGTAGTGGGGAATGCAAGTAGAGATAAACTTACTATTTATTGATGATGTTTTTTTTTAAACTTTGATTTGTTACAAGTAGAACTGTTGCTTATAATTGAATCGTTTATTTCAGAAACCCGTCAAGAGTGCCTATTTTAAATGAGAGTTGACGGGATTCTGAAATAAATGATTCAATTCTTACACGCTTAACAGTTTTATTTGGTTTAATATCTTTAGTTTTTCTAAAATCTTTGGATGAAATTTCCTGACGATCTGGCCTTAGCAACCAGTGAAATGCGCATAGGAATAGCTTATCCCATCAACAATAAATTTCAGTGTTTTAATCAAGAATCAAGCAATTAAAAAAAAAACATTCCGGATAAATAAAAATTAAAAAAAAAATTTAAAAAAGATTGATCAAATAGCTATCGAAGCTACTTGGGACAAATTTTGCTAACACCAAAAGGTAATAAGTTACATGGATGAGAAAGAACACCTGTATGGCCAAATTGTCAAACCTCCTCTAACTCAGAAACTTTTTGGCCGATTTGTGTCTAAGCTACTATCCAATAGGACTAACCTTGGTAAATTAAATAAGAATGTATCTTTACTTACCTAAATGATTCTAATCCTCTAAATTTCTGGAATCTTGTACGGGCGGGAATATCTAATGGAGTATCAATTTCATCTGGCCACATTTCATCAACACGAGCTTCTTTAAGTTTGTTCATTGTTTCGCGTTCCTCATGGAAGTCCATTTGTAAATCATATTTTTCGTCATTAACGGCGGCATCCGAAACAGAAGCAGTATCGACATATTCCTCAGTATCCGAATCGGGTTTTTCAAATTCACCATCAAATGATTTATTTTCACAAGACATAAAATCATCATCGTCGTTGTCTTCATCATTCTCATCATCGTCGTTCTCATCTTCATCACTCATATCCTCATCTTCATTATCCTCAACAGTTTCAATATCGGGAATCCAGGCAGCCTGGTAGGCACTGTAACCCTTAGGGACACGCTTAATCAATTTCATTTTCTTTGTTTCTTGCTGAGACTGTGCAATTTCTTCTTCCGTTGGCCAAGTTTGTTCCGCATCCATTGGATCCGGTATATTTTCAGTTTGTAAAGAGGTTTGTTTGTTGAGATCGGCCTTGGCAACAATACGTACGTCGTGTAACATTTCAGCGTTGCGGGATTTATCTAATTTATAAGGATCCTGAGGAGCTTCGATTTGTGACATTTGGAAGTCTCCCAGCCCAGCAATATGCACTAAGCCATTAACGTCTAAAGGAGTTCCACGTAAGAAACCAGTAACTTTAAGCAAGCCTTCATCTTCGGCAGGATTTGAATTAGGTATAAATTCTACATGATCTCCAAAGAGATGAGGTCGGTTGTTACGATTATGTATAATGTTTTTCTTTTGCCCACCAATACGCCTCATTAAATTTAACCCTAAATCAATATAAATCCATATACAATTTTAATTTAATAACCTACAAAGATTTCTTGAAAATACCTTCTGGGTTTGTATCCAATTGCATAATTTTCTCTTTAGGCAACAATTTAGAGATGAATTTTTGTGCCGCTGCTTTGGCAGAAGAACGTCGTTTGGGATTAAGGGATTCGAAGTCCATTAGAGCTACTATAGGTGTGGGAATAGTTTGAGCAGATATCATGTTGTATATACGATGGCCCCACCTATCGAAAACTTCATCTTCACCCATAGCGGCCGAGGTTAACATTAAAGCAGTATCACATACTTTCAGATAATCCAATACAGCCATTTCATTGCCTTTACCCACAGGAGGTATGACAAAGGCAAACCTTTGCTTAAACCGTGGTAAATTAATATAAGTTACTCCTGAGGCAGTTCGTTCCACAAATGCTTCTTTATCGCAACTTTCCAAAATACTCAAGGCAGAGCGGGGATCGACTTGCAAATGCATGGGTAAAAGGCAAACTAAAAAGGGAGCGGTGTTTTGACCACCCAATTGCCGCTTTAAAGCCAAAGCTTCCTCACGTTTGTTTTTACGTAGCTGAAGAGGAATACATAGCCGTTTTAATAAGCAAGCAGTACATACAGATTCCATTAACTTACCTGATTCATTTGATTTCGTCTTTGTTCCTTGCGTTGGACTTGCTTGTGTTTATGACTTATAACCGTATTAGATACCTTGCCTGTAAATAAAATTCGAAATTTATTTTAAAAAGTAATACAATTTTAAGACTATTTTCGTTCCCACCTTTAAGGGCATTGTCAATTGCACCCTTTGAACGATGTCTGCCCGTTTTGTGAGACTTATTGGTCTGTTTTAACGGCCCAGGCCGATGAAATACATGATCCGCCATAATTCTTTACAGTTTTTAATTATTTTCTATTTATTAATTTGCACGTTATTTGATTTTTTTTAATATTTTCTTTAGAATTATGAAGCACATGTGTTTTCGTTTTCGACTTTAATTTAAGAAGAACAAGCACTCAATAAAAATGTGTGAATTCGCCGTGGTTGTGTGTTTACAAGTGTCAAACAATAATAACAAAGAAAAATAGTGCGAGGTAAATGGCAGAAAAACAATTGCATGATTACAGGCTGTTTCAAATAATGTTTAAAGTAATTGACCGTTATATGTAAAATTCTTTTAAGATTACAAATTTTTTTTGCATATTTTTTTAAGACAAAATTTGTTTGTTTCGAATATAAAATAAACCAAACTGTTTGAACAGTATAAACTTGAACCGATATTATTTACTTTATCCAGGGGTTCTAATGCTACCATTTTCTAAATTCTTAATTTTATTTAGAGACTTTAAAAGTTTTAATTATGTAGAACCAGTATTCGAAACTAACTATCGCTCCTTAGTGTTCGGATCGGTAGATTTGTGGGAAACACAAACGCCAATAGTGTTTGTGTAGAAAACCATTAAAAAAATAACTTTTCCGTTAGTCATCTTAAATAATACTGTTTTTATCAAACTCAACAAAAGATGAGAACATTTAATTCCGTTCGGTTTTTTTTAAATCCACAAACTTCATTGTGTTCGGTTCGGCTCATTAGGTGCGTTTGAGTACTTTTACAGTAAAATGCAGTAAATGAGTAAACTAAAAAATTTTCTCTCACAAAAAGCTGTTGTCCAAAAAAATACTCGAACGCAAAATTTGTAAAAATTCGTAAAATAAAGGCAACAGCTGGTGGCAAATAATTAAAGTGTTGAAAAATATTGACACTTTTGACTACTTAACTCGTTTTCTTATCGGTACTCGATTAACACGAAAATTTTTGGAAAATACAAGCAAACTATTTTATATTTGTTTGTTTTTTATTTTATTTGATTTTACTAATTTGTAGCGGGTTAAATTATTTCAAAGTACATGAATAATTTTTTTGCTATTGATTACTTAAGTACCCAAATACTTACACTTTTACAACTCTAAAAAATTAACATAACAAAAAAAATTTCAAAAGTTTGTATTTAGCCAAATAAATGCTTCACAAACAAGTTTAATTAATTAATATTTATTCACTTTTTGTTTTGGTTTAATTTTTATTTCAACTTTTATTTTATTTAACAATTTGTTAACAATTTGTATGCTTTTTATTTGTTACTTTTGTTTGTTTACCTTTTGAAACATATGTTTTTTTGATTTACTAAATTTTACTGCAAACATTTCTGCAGTAAAAATTTGTAAATACTCAGACAAGAACTGTCCTTTTTCGCTCTCAATTTATGTTTTCATTTACTGCATTTTGTGTACTCGAACGCAATTTCGTAAAATGCAGTAAAGTTTAGTAAAAAATAGTAAAAACTTTTGTGTTCTCGAACGCAACTATTAATGTTCGTCCCTTTTGGCTGTTAAAAAAAACAGCAATTTTTTACAGAAACAAAATGTGCATACGAAAAAAACAAAAAGCCAACAAAATAATTTTACAAAAAAAAAAAACATATAGTCTGAGATCACACCATGAAAGTCTGAGTATATGGATGAGAAGGGAAAAAGCAACAGCATGTTCTCTTCCCTTCTCACCAATAAACTCAGACTTTCTGAAAGAAAACTTTCATAGTGTGAACCCAGACATACAGCACACAAGCTGATAGTAGTGCGGGCATTGCTAAAATTTTTTGTTCGTCCATTTCTTTATCAATGTAAAAAAGGAAACATTTGTTACGGAACAGTTTGTCAGCGAGTTGGTTCCAACCCTTCCCGCTAACAGCGCACAGTGGTATTTTTTTTTGGCAAAAAGTCTATTTTTTTACAGTTATTTTTTAGAAATCTAATGATGCAATTCTGTAGAGAACTGTTTCATAAGTAGAAAACCATGATTTGTTTTCAAAAAAAAATTAAATTTTGTATAAAAAAGAGTGTGTTAAAGTTATCTAAATATTATACAACGAAAACTGATGAAAATTTTATTACATTTCAGTTGTTTATACAAAAAATATGGTTCAACTACAAATAGTTTTAGAGCATTTTTATTAAAATATAGTATTTTAGATTAAATACGAAAGAAAAAATATTTAAATTACATATATAGTTTAAGAGATCTGAGCAAATCAAAATGACACCAAAAAATTTAGCATATCCAGTTTTGACGTGGTTAAAGATACTATTATGGTAAAATATAAATTTCAATATAAAAATGGGCGGGGTTGACAGGGGAGGAGCAGTACCCATCATAGATAGAAATATAATTAAGAGCCGCTGCACGCATTTTGTTGAACTTTTGGTAGTAGGATCTTCAGAGCCCCAAAATTGAAATAAAATAGCAGCGGGGGAAGTGGTACCCACCATAGGACGCCAATGGTTAATATCGCATATCTTAAGAACTTTTATAGTGAGAATATTCAAACTTTACAGAAATCTCTCTTATGGTATACTACACTTTTGAAAATAAAAATAAAGCGGGTAGGCGCAAGGGGGGAAATACCTTCCATAGGATGCATAAATTAAATATCGCTCAACAGAAGAACTATAAAAGGGATAGTCTTCGAACGTGGTTAGAGCTACTATTAGGGTAAACTATAAATTTCAATATAAAAATAGGCGGGGTAGACAGGGGAGGAGCAGTACCCCTCATAGATAGAAATATTAATAAGAGCCACTGCACGAATTTTGTTGAACCTTTGGTAGTAGGATCTTCTGAGCCCCAAAATTGAAACAAAATAGAAGCGGGGGAAGTGGTACCCACCAAAGGACGCCAATGTTTAATATCGCATATCTTAAGAACTGTTGTAGTGAGAATGTTGAAACTTTGTGGAAGTCACTCATATGGTATACTACACTTTTGAAAATCAAAATAAAGCGTGTAGGCGTAGGGGGGGGGGGAACACCTTCCGTAGGATGCATATATTAAATATTGTTCAACTGAAGAACTATTGAAGGGAGAATCTTGAAACGTGGTTAAAGCTACTATTATGGTAAACTATAAATTTCAATATAAAAATGGGCGGGGTAGACAGAGGAGGAGCAGTACCCCTTATATATAGAAATAATAATAAGAGCCGCTGCACGCATTTTGTTGACTTTTTGGTAGTAGGATCTTCTGAGCGCCAAAATTGAAAAAATAAGCAGCGGGGGAAGTGGTACCCCACATAGAACGACGATGTTTAATATCTCTTATCTTAAGAACTGTTATAGTAAGAATTTTCAAACTTTGTAGAAGCCACTCTTATGGTGTACTACACTTTAAAGTGGGTAGGCGCAGGGGGCAAAATACCTCTCATAGGATATAAAATATCACTCTACTGAAGAACTATTAAAGGGAGAGTCTTCAAAGGTGGTTAAAGCAGTGTAGCGAAGCGCACCGGGTTAAGCTAGTTATAAATAAAAGAAAATAATGACATGTTTAAAAAGTTATTTAACAAAAATATGTTGGCTTATTAATTTGAAGGGAAAGGAAATATTGGATTGGTAAGTTTGAAAGAGGTCGAATCGGGATTTGGGTCGTGAATAAAAGGATGCAGTTGATACTTCTACGACTAGGTTGGGAGGGCAGAATGGAGACCAAAATCTGTCTCTAAAACTTGTTCAATGTGGTATTGTTTGTTGTTATTTTTTTATATCCGGTGTTTTTTTTTTTGTTTCCTGTTAGCGGGAAGGGTTGAAACCACCTGAGACCCACACATGAGCTAGTTGGAAACCTCGCTGACAAACCGTTCCGTAACACATGTTTGTCTTTAGTGTCACTACAATTGTTCTGTTTTTGAACGCAGAACAGAACACTATATTATGCTCGGCTATTTCTTAAATATAGTTACGAACGGTATTAACGGTTGTGTTTGTTTACACAATCACTGAAAAAATAAAAAAAATTGATACGAAAATAGAACGCTAAACAATGTACTGTTTATTTTCGAACACTGTGTTGAACCTTTTACGATTTTGGTAGATTTTTTTGTAGAGATGTTTGATATTGCTAAAATCTAACAAAGCGTTTACTATGTTGTTTTATACAACTAAATTTCACCACAATATTAAAATTTCCTGCAGTTTAAGGCGATTTTTAAGAATGGACTTTATATAAGGGCGTATGATAAATTAAGACTTGATCTTCATAAAATGTATTAGTGTGATTTTTAGTCTTATGAAAGTAGATTATGCTAAATTTCCCCACAAATGCATTCGTTACACTTTTATCCATACTAATATGATTCCGAGAGTGGTCTTAATACGGAGCCGTGGGTTGATTATGGACCGACGTTAACGAAATTTAATGACATGTAAAACGAATTTGTTAAAACTGGACTAATAAGACAAGACAGGCATTTGAAAACTGTGAGGGGCCCCGTTACTAGTTTTCCTGAAACCCAAAGCAACAGTGGCTGAAAATTTTATTTCATTGGCCGAAAGTCCAATTTTTGTTTGTCACCGATTTCAAAAATGTTAATTTTAGTTAATAGTAAACATATTAAAACTAAGGTAGCCAAAAAATTATGTCAAAATATTGGTAATTGTGGTTGTGCCATGTTGTTAAACACAACATTTTTTTAATTCAGAAAAAAGTGATTTTTTTTTTTAAATTTAATCCGAAAGAAATTATCATTGCACAAAAACAATCAGCGATAATGCCCTGCTAGCTTTTTTTGCTAGGTTTTATTTTTTAATGTTCTTTATTAAATCTTAATTACTATTTAACAGTGGACAAATTATGAGATTTTACGAAAAGGTATTACAGCAATTAAAATCTAATTAATTGAATATGAAGACAATAGTAAAATATCACAGTGTTAAGAAAAATTGTTTTTATAAAAAACCTTGTGTAAACACAAAGAAAAGTATAAGAAATTTAGAATGTAAATCACTTACTTGATTCCTTCGATAAGAATCTTAGTGGTTGCTTAGCAAATTCCTTAAAGTTTCAGATCCAGACATTCTGCATTTTTCATTGAATGAAAGCGTCAGTTCCCTTGCAAATGTATCAAACAATTTATGTTTAAAATTTTTGTGTAGTAAACTAGTTGAGTATCTCGGAGATAGTCTATGCATTATTTTTAGATTCTTGCTCTGAATTACCTGCAGTCTTTTTGTATGTTTTTTAGCAGCTTTATGAAACCATACCTGGCAAGCGAAGGTCATGATTGGACGAATGCACATATCATATAATAAGATCTTGTTATTTAAGTTGAGCTTCGATCTCCTGCAGAGCAAAGGATACAGCGCGTGACCGCACTTAATAGATTTATCACAAACATAGTTCACGTGTTGTCTGAAACTAAGTTTTTTGTCAAGAATAACGCCTAGATATTCAATATCCTCCTTTAGCGGAATAGTAATTCCTTGAGATCTTAGAGGGAAGTTAGGCAAACGTTTAGGTGACTTAGTGTAGGGAAATATAATAGCCTAAGTTTTAGAGTCGTTGACCTTAATTTTCCATTTAACAAAGTACTTTTGAGCCAATTGCAGACAGTTCTGCATTCTTTTAATTATCGCATTTGAGACTTTACCGCAACAAATAAACGCGCTGTCATCAGCGAAGAAGGCTGCTTCATGATCTTTATGCATAACCATATCTGACGTATATTTTGAGTAAAGTGTAGGGGATATCTTTTAGTAATGCTTCTTCGATTCCTCCAACATCATAATTTACTAATGGACAGAATTTGGGTACTGGTGCTCAAAATTCTGCTCGATTGATTAATTCTGACGCGTCATCTCCTAAGCCGCATACATCAATGGCTGGTAACATAAATGCAAATCACACAGGAGACTCTGCATCATCCGCTCTTAGAGAACTAAGAACTATTTCACCGAAAAAAACTATATTCGCTACTCGTTTTGCACAGGATACAACCACAGATGAGATGAAAAGATTCAAAACTGTGTTCCAGATGATATAATCGTTTATAAAATGAATTCCAGAAATAGAGCATCTTTCAAGATAATAGTTCCTGAAGATTTATTCCCAAAAATTGTTGACCGTGCCTTTTGGCCTAAAAATGATTTAATACGAGATAATGATATGGCTCGCTTTCCAAAATCCGTAGATACAATTCCAAAAAACTAATTTCCATTGTTTATCAAAATGTAAGAGGCATAAATTCTAAACAATCATCCATTTACTGTAACAGCTTTGGCTTAAGTAACCATATAATTGTATTCACAGAGACATGGCTCAGTAAAAAGGTCAATAACTCTTAAATTTTTTGTCCTAAGTATCAAATTTTTAGAAAAGATAGAGAAAGTTGTGAAAAAGTATGTGATAAAAAGCAATCCGAGGAAAAACAATCTGATAAAAAAAGTTGGCGAACAAGCTGATAATAAAGTAAAAAAAACCGGTGGTGGTGTATTAATTGCCGTTTTAAGTGAGTTTTCATCTGAAGAAATTATTTTAAATGATTTTTTGTATATTGAAATTATATGTGTTTTAACAAAAATTAATAATAAATCTATATATACTAGATGACCCGTGCGAATATTTCGCACCGTAAGTTGTCATTTTTGTAACATAAAATGAAAATAAAAAATAGAAATTTTAGTAACTTCAATACATTTTAAAATATAATTTTTATCATTATTGTTAGAAATAAGCTTTAAAATGGGATATCATTCATTAAATTTGATGCGGTGGTATGGGAGATATTTGCAACCGACAAAAAAAAGTGCTTTAGAAATAATATATACTAGATGACCCGTGCGAATATTTCGCACCGTAATTTTTATCAATGAAAATATTAATTTTTCAATTTCTAATTATTTTTCGTCATTAGTGTTAGAAATAAGCTTTAAAATGAGATATCATTCATTAAATTTGATGCGGTGGTATGGGAGATATTTGCAACCGACAAAAAAAGTGCTTTAGAAATAATATATATGATGATTATTTGTTCGCATATTCCGCCTCATTCGGATTCCTCTATATATGAAGATCATCTGAAAGCTGTTGATATAATTTTAAGAAAATTAAAATCGTCTTACTTAATTGTTGTAATTGGTGACTTCAATATGCCATCTGTAGATTGGATTGGTGCTCCGGATTCTAATCATTTAGTTCCAGTTCGCTCTTCGGATTCATCAGCAGAGTTAATCAATAGTTTGTTTAATAATTGTCTTTTTCAAATCAACTCGATTAAAAATTCATATGCTAGAATGTTGGATCTTATATTTGTGAACGATTCATCTGACTTTTCTATACTGCGCCATCCCCCAATATCTAACCCTGAGGATATATATCACCCAACAATTGAAATATCGTGCTTATGCTCCTATCCTATGCAGAAGAAAAACACATCTCAGCGCAATAAAATATTTTGTTTTAAACGTACAAATTACGAGAACCTTCAATGTCAAATGTCTCAATTTGATTGGATAGATGTACTAAACAATTGTAAAAATGATTTGGACCTCTGTTTAGAGACATTTTACCATATACTTACTGAATGTTTTTTGGCATCTGTACCTTCTAAAGCTAATGGTCCCCCCTGGAACACAAAATTTATATCTCGGCTTAAAAACAGGAAAAATAAATTGTATAAAAGTTATAAAAAATATGGAACGTTGTTGTGTTATGCAAAGTACTCAATATCAAGATCTGAATATACTATTGCTAATCAATTAGCTTATAAAAACTATTTAGATAAAATAAGACATAATTTCAAAAAGGATCCAAAATCATTTTATAAATTCGTTAATTCTAAAAGACGATCGGCTAAATATCCTTCGATTATGAAATATGGTGATTCAGAATCTTCGGATGATAAGTCCATTAGTAATATGTTTGCTGACTTTTTTGCATCAACTTACTCTTCGTCATCCTTTAACTATCAATATTCGTACACAATCCTTGAATCCACAACTTTTTCTATACCATCCATTAGCCAACAAACCGTCTTAAACGCCCTAGCTAAGCAAAAACCGTCAAATATTGCTGGCCCAGACGGCGTTCCCAGCTGTATTTTAAAGCGATGCTCACAAATATTATACATTCCATTGACTCATATATATAATATATCTCTTAAGACGGGTTATTTTCCTTCAATTTGGAAAGAATTGTTTATAATTCCACTGTTTAAATCTGGATCTAAAGCTGCCATCGGCAAAATCAGGGCGCCGCGTTTTCTCATTTCTCTTTTATTCTCTTGTATGCTCTTTTATTACGTATATGTGCACACACATTGCAGAGAATTTAACAACATTAACAACAACATATGTAAAATTCGTACAACGCATATAATCTCAAAATGTAATAGTATAGGTTGCCGATGGCAGATCTAAAGCTAATATTTTAAATTATAGAGGCATAGCTAAATTAAGTGTTATACCAAAATTATTTGAAAAACTTATATATGATACACTGTCGCATCACGCATCATCTATAATATCTCCAACACAACATGGATTTCGTAAATCATGCTCTACAGCTACTAATCTTCTAGAGTTGACAACTTGGGTAAATGAAGGATTTGTTAATGGCATGCAATCGGATGTTATATATAATGATTTTAGTAAGGCGTTTGATAAAGTTAATCATGATCTTTTGCTGTTTAAGCTTGATCGGATGGGTTTTAGTTTATCGCTTCTTAAATGGCTTGGTTCATACTTAAAAGGCAGAACACAATCTGTTAAATTTCGTCATTCATACTCAAACTGTATAAATGTTATATCAGGTGTTCCTCAAGGTAGTCACCTAGGGCCTCTCCTATTTACACTATTTATAAATGATCTTCCTTCTGCAATTAAACACTCAAAAACTTTGATGTATGCAGATGATGTAAATCTATTTATTTCCTTCAACAACTCTGATCAGCAAGTTCTTTTGCAGAATGATATTAATAATTAAACTACCTGGTGTAGCATGAACTTAATGGATCTTAATGCGAAAAAATGTAAATATATGATTTTTACAAGATCAAGTCCAATAAAGGGTAGCTATATTATGAATAATAAAGTTCTAGATTTGGTTGAAAATTTTAATGATCTTGGCGTACTTTTGGATTCACAATTAGACTTTAAAAGTCACATATTGTTAACAATCAATAAGGCTACTGGAGTACTTGGGTTCATAAAACGTTGGGCTAAGGAGTTTTCTGATCCATATACAACAAAGCAACTGTTTACTACCCTAGTTAGACCAATTCTTGAATTTGGATCTGTTGTTTGGGACCCTCAATATCAAGTACACAATAATAAATTTACATATTCCTCTTCGATCGTTAAGAAATTATAATATCCTAAGCATAAAATATTACAGCACAAACTATGCTAACTTTGATCCATTTCGTAGAATCTGTGATGAATTCAATTTATTGTATCCATTTATAGATTTTAATAAAAGTTTGTAAATCGTGAAAAGAGATATTATCAGCCATGTCACAGAGTACAATTCCGTTCGGAAACGGAATTCATTCCGTATTTTGGTGCTTCAGAAAATGACGAAAAAATGTTTCGGAATGAAACCATTTTTGTTTTCATGAACTGTATGGAAGTTGTCTGTATCTGAAAGGCCATAAAACTATCAAAATACACTTTCCATCAACAAACAAATATGTTTTCTTCAATTCCGAACGCAATTGTACTCTGTGACATGGCCCTGTATTACACTTAAATACAATTGCCTAAAAATTTATTATATTTTAATTTTCATATGTAAAAATGTCATTTATATTTGTTTTTTTTTTTTGTTAAATTATTTGTAATTTCTTAATTATGTTTTGTATAAATTGTATTTAAATTAGTCTGTAAGGATTATTCCATAGACTTTAATAAATAAATAACACCGACCCCTGTGGTAAACCAGCAGGTATTACCCTTTCGCTAGTAAAATTATCTTCGACGCAAACCATGAAATTGCGACCTTCCAAAGAACTTTTAATTATCTTTTGGAGGTAAATCGGAAAGTTTACAGTCAAAGGCTTTCTAAATGTCAAGAAACAAGACCCCAGTACTTCTACGGTTATGCTTATTATTTTCAATAAAGTTTACGACTCTTTTTATCTGATGTGTAGTGGAGTGCTCCTTACGAAAACCGAATTGTCGACTCTCTATAATGTCATTATCATCACAGAAGTGTATCAATCTCACATGAATAATCTTCCCAAAGATCTTGTCTATTAAGCCCAAGATTCTAATTGGTCTATAGCTAGTAGGTAGCTTGCGGTTTTTCCCCGCTTTCAGGATAGGGATTACTTTAGCCTTTTTAAAATTGTGAGGAAAGTATCAGTTTTCTAAACAAAAGTTGAATATCCTACTTAATGTTTCAAAGAAGTAGTCAGGCATATTTTTAAGAATAATAGCATTAATGCCATCCAGGCCCAGGGCTTTATTATTTTTTAGCAGAAAGACTTGTGATTTTACCTCATTCATATTCGCTAGAACGATATCTGCCCCAACCTCTGATACTCTATTAAGGCAATGTATGTAATTGGAGACACAAGGGTGTCCAGAGGTGACGAATTATTTATAGTTGTGGTATGGGAGCTCAATAAAAACGTCTGCAAGTGCATTAGCCATTTCAGAACCAGTTTTTAGCTTGTTGTTGTTCACCAGTAGGCCCGCGCAAGGAGATTTGTTGTCCCTTAGAGCCTTGGATAGTTTCCAAAATTTTTTAGACCCGGTACGCAATTTGGAACTAAATTTTGTCCAGCTTTCATTCCTGCCCTTGTTAAGGTGGTAGTTAATAAGTCTATTCAGTTGCTTTAATATGCAAACTATTTGTATCCTTTGGTTCAAATCCCGACATCTTTGAAACTTGCGGTTGTATTTGTTTCTCTGTATGATTAAGAATGTGCTAGTCTCAGAGATTTCTCTTTGCCAACAATTTCTTGTACCCGTAGGAATTTGATTAAAAACCTCGCTAGCAATAGAAGTTAATTTACCTAAGGACTGCTCTAGGCCATCAGTATTACTTGCAGTTTGGTCAATGTGTTGGTTACTTATTTCGCTATCAAGCCAGTTTCTGATTGTTGACCAGTCTGCACGATAGTACAAGGGAACTGTCTGTCATATTCTGAATCCGACCAAAAATGGAACATGAGGTTGGGACATGATCTGACTGAAGAATGTTAGGATGGGTTTCCAATGAATCTAACACTGGAGTTCGTTAATAGGATACCTACCGTAGAGGCCTGAACAAAGCCTATATTCTGACCAAATCGTGTAAAGGCACCTGGGAAGTATATATAGTAGTTTGAACGCAGACAATGATTATACAACTCATTCCCTATAGCATTGTTCGCTACGCAATTCCAATGAGTATGATGTGCATTCAGATCACCAAATATAAAGAAGTCGTCGGTAGAGTTGGTAAGTAAATTCATATCCGCTTTAAAGTCGACAGAGGTGGCCGGCGGCATATACGCTGAAGTAAAAGTTACAGGTCTTCCGTTAATCATAATTTGTACTGAAATATTCTCGATAGAGCGCGTTTTAAACCTAGGTAATACTTTGTGTTGAATATAACTTTTGATTGCGATAAGTATACCTCGCCAGGGGAAGGTCGGTCTTCTCTATATATTTTATAACCACCGAGTTTAAATTTATGGTGAGGTTTTAAAAATGTCTCATTAAGGAGTAGAATTTCAATCCCTTTTTTACGTAATACTTGCTCCAGCTGAGAAGTTGCTGATTCAGTCGTTATGCCTTGTGCATTCTAATGCATAACATGAACATTTTGTATAACAATTGAATTATATGGCATATTTAAGCATATTACCCAAAACTCTTAGTTTGTCATATATGATAAGTATACTTATTATGACATTAAATAAAAACAAACAAACAAACAAACAAACAAACAAACAAACAAACAAACAAACAAACAAACAAACAAACAAACAAACAAACAAACAAACAAACAAACAAACAAACAAACAAACAAACAAACAAACAAACAAACAAACAAACAAACAAACAAACAAACAAACAAACAAACAAACATTTAAAACAGCGATACAGGAAAGTTGATTACAGCAAAGATACATTTTATAAGAGCTTTGCAAGCTGGTGTAAGAACGAACTTTCTGTCCAGATCGCTTCAGAAACTTCAAATCAAAACACACGCTGGACAACTGTAGCGATAGATCTAAAGGCTAGGTTACACTATTATACTTTGTATTAATACATGTCAGAAACTCAAGTAATATGACAAAGTGTGATAGTGTGAATGCATTGTGTCACGAAAATGACAAGTATTATGAAAAAAGTTTGACATCTCATACGACTTCATCGTTTTTTGAAAAATTTCCAAACAATAATACTTTTCATTGGATCAGGGTTGCATTTTATTTCATGTGTGAGTGTTTATACTTTGTGTGATGGTGTGAACACAAACTGTCATGTTAAATTAGATTTTTTGACAGTCGCAACAAAACTTATTAGATTTCCATCTCACAAAGTATTATGGAATACGTAAGACTTGTGAGATAGTGTAATCTAGCCTTAAGATGCGGATGCTTGAGTATATCAATGAAGAAATCGGATATGAAAATATTCAAGAACTTTCCTACATCAATTACGATCACAGAAACAATTGTCAAAAGTGGATAAGAACAAAACGGATTCTTAAAAGTATACCAACTCCGAGCGATGCAAAACAATTCACAAATGAGGAGGCATTAGCATTATTTCGGGATTTGAAATTAACAAAACATCAATATATTCAGCTCAGATTGCGTGCCCAGACAAAAACAATACAAACAAGTAGTATTTGAAAATATTTCGGACTAAGATATGTTCATGGCATCATTTGTACCATTGCGATTAAAAAAGATTTTGGATGATTCAGAGCCTTCGACTAGTACAACGCAAACAAAGGATATTTGGAAAAATGAGACACCATCTTCTATTAAATTTGAATTAAAAAAAGAAACTCATGACGCCAATAACAAAGAAGTAAGTGATATCAAGGCACAAATTGCAATACTACAGCCACAACAATTAGATTTAGATGGGCAACAAATTGAAGTTAGCTACCAATGATAGATGGAAAAGTAGGCCAGGCTTTGACTTACACGAAGGCTGCATCATATGCCATGCAACATCAATCCAATTAAACCAAGTCCCGACAAAATCATTAGATAATACTGATGCATAGGAATTTGGATTTATCACCACTACATGTAAGAATACGACTTATGGAACACATACTAAAAATCAGTATTGATTTGGACTTCGGATCTTCAGGATCAATAAGAAACAACGAAACCAATAAGTAGTTGAGAAGTTCAAAAAGGAAACATGTTCAAGATGAATATCGCAAATTTTGGTAGGTTACAGATCAGCCGAAGCAAGGGTCATGTAATACAAAAGATGGCAATACCGTAAGAAGATTCTTTTCAGATCCAGAAACAGCATCTGAAATAATAGGTGTTGATTTTGACCTCATTTTTAGATTTAAAATAAACCTTAAAGTACTTGCGTGCAATGAAGAAAATGACTCTAGAAAATTTAGAGATTTTGCTAAGGAAACTGCAAAAATATATATACAACCAAGAACACATGGAGAAATATGTATGTCTGCTACAGTTCACAAAATCCCTTATCATGGAGAAGATGCCATTAAATATCAGTTGGTGCCACTTGGAGATTTATCAGAGGAAGCTCAGGAAAAAAGTTATAAGGATCACAGATTTTATAGAGAGCACAACACTAGAAAACTTTCACGAAATTCCACGAATGAAGATCTATTTAATATATTATTGGCAACGGCAGATCCGTTCATCTCCAGTATTCGAAATCAATGGAAAGTGGAACATCGGGATTTAGATGTAGAAGTCAAAAAACTACTAAAGAACAGAGGCATAATATGGAATATTTGCAACCAATCTTTCAATTAAATGAACAACAATTATAATTCATTAGACCTAAGACAGAGATCGTATTAGTTAAAATAATAATAAACAGAAACTCACATTGTTACAAAAGCTATTAAAATCTATTCCTGTTTTTATTTTTGAAAGGTTTTTTTTTATCCACATGTGTGTGAAATGTTTTAATTAATAAGAAATATTCCAAAAATAAATACCTATATTTTCGTATCAAAATTAAAAAAAAAAAAATCAGAATTCAACGGATTTATTTTGCTAATATTAAAAATTTTTACAGCAAAAAATAATAGATTCTTCTGTAGTAATAGCAAGATTTTAGATAACATTTCTAAAGTTTTAAGTATAAACCAGTGTTTAAATTGCTTGCTTTAAAATAGCAACAGCACCGAAATTTTTGCTTTGTTTACATTTTTTGCTGCAAATTAAAAAACTGTATTTTTCAATGCCTTTTATTACTTTGATAGAGAGTAAGCAAAAGCAAAAGCAGAAAAAGAGAGAGTAAATAATTTTTTTAGTCTCGCTATCAGTGCTGCCACAACGAATACAATTTTTACAACCAAAATTTTTCAAAAAGTTACCAAATGTAAAAAAATATAACCAAATTTAAAATAAAAATACCTCTTATTAATTGAGAAGATCATTAAATACAAAGGTTATTTGCACTTAATAGTAAAATAATAATTATAAATCAAGAAAACAAAACAAGAAATTTAATTCTCTTACATATTAAAAAAAATAACGAGAAACTTACTGCCTGGCCCACGATGTCGACAAGAACATATCTTTCGTATATTTATATTGAAAACAAAAACAAATTTTGGTTTTTTGTTATTGTTTTCAATATTAATATGCGAAAGAAATGTTCTTGTCGACATTGTAGGCCTGGCAGTTAATTAAAAATTTTTATTTATTTGATTAATCCTTTTGTCGAAATTTACGTTTGTTGATTGGCGATATGCGAAATGCATTTTATGAAAATATATTCTAGTTTACATATATCTCAAATATTATAAAAACTGTTTTCAAAGTATAAATAACTGTTTCAAAATTGTTCTGAAATATTTTGTGAAACATTGTAAAAATATTATGGCGAATAATAAGGGAAAAGGTATATGACTGTCAGTCATACCAAATAATTATCTTAAAAGACATGAAATAAATATACAAGTTATAAACAGTAAAATATCAAATTTCTTTAACTTACAGCCATTTCTTAAAGAAAATTCCGTAAATTTTAAATTTATATTGATAAACCAATGTATTTTTGAAAAAATCTTTAAAATTCCTATGTGTATTCTCAAATATGTATTTCAATTTACTTCTGGAAATAACCTAAATTTAGAACATTAAACTTATTTTCAAGTTTTTAGAAACACTAAAACGACTTTTGTGTAATTTTTCAGTAATTTTCTGATATCGATTCCGCATGATTTTATGCACTTCCTACTTTAAGTACTACTAATCTTTACTACTCTTAGGGCCATTATTACAACTTGAAGTTAGCTAAGGTTAAGATTAAATTGACAGATAATAATGTGTTATCTGTCAAAAAGCGTCTGTTAACTGTCGGATAACAGCTAACGCCAAGTTATAATAATGGCCCTTAAAATCAAATTACGCTCATTTAAAAAAAAAAGTAATTGAAAATCTCCATTGATTAAAACTTCATTTGTTTTCGACTTCAGAACATGGCGTTTTTAATATAAAAATCCCAAATGGCAATACATTTTTCTTAGCCAAAATCTTAAAAAAATTATTTGGTTGCTGTTTTGAAAGGAATTTTTTGTTATCGATAAATAATAAAAATAATTGGTAACAAAAATCGTAGTACACACTTCAAATTATTCGAGTTCGTAAATAATTGTGTCAAGGAAAACATATTCGAACGTTTTATTATTTTTAAAAAAAGTAACCAAAATGAAAAAAATATTCACATCTCCACATTGAAAAAAAATGTAACCAATTTTGGTTGGAAATAACCTAAAACGGCAGCTCTGCTCGCTATGTGTATGTTCTTTGCTTAATCAGTCAGCAACGCAACAACTTAAGTAAGTAATAAATTTTGTTTAAGTTTTTTTTTGGCTTTTCATGCGCTTAAAGTCAGCAAGTTAACTTCTTTGCTGTTGCTGGCTGGCACTTCATAGGTACATATATTTTGAATATTTTGAATTTCTTAGTATTTTTGCAGAAATAATGTTTAAAGATCATTACCGTTAGATGTTTTTTTTTGCGAAAAAACTAATTTTTGTTCTTTTATTTAGTGAGTTACGCAAAATCATATTTTTAGGTACCTATTTCTTTAATGTTTTTAGTACCTATGTTTTCTCAATAAATACGAAAATACATATGAACATATGAAAATAAATAAAACTTCACATGTTAGATTAAAAACTCTATCACTTTTAAACATATGTATGTGAGCAAATTTTACACATAGCTTGGTCATTATCAAAATAAAAATATTTTTCAATTATTCTTCGATTTACACGCGGCGCCATAATTTTTAGTTCTTACCGTCAAAGATTTTTTCAAAACAAATTTCTGCAACAGCAAGCAACAGCGATCAAGTCAAAAAAGTGTTAAACAGCCAGCCAAGCAACTACATAAAAAAAAAAAAACAAAAACATATTACTAACAGCAACAGCATTTTTTTTAGTGGTTGCTTGACTGAATGTTTAAACTTTAAGCTGAGAACATACACATAGTGACAGTAAATACATTATTAACTCTCACTTTTTCTGCTTTTGCTTTTTGCTTTTACTGTGTTCTTTTTCTTAAGTTAAGTTAAGCAATTACAAAAGCATTAAAAATAGTCAAGCATTTTTAAACACTGGTATAAACAAATATGAAAGCAAAAAATTGTTAATTTTTCAGTAATAAAAGCAAAATATCCAGTTGATTTTACTATTTTTTTTAATGTTAAAATTTTTTTATAGTGTAAACATTTAATTTTTTTGAGTGTCCCATTATTACAAAAAATGTTAATGATTATTATTTAAATCCAAAAATGACATTTTTAAATAATTAAAAAATAAATAAAAAAAAAAAAATCATATTTCACGCTTAAGTTAAAAAAATCTAAAGTTCCACTTTGCCCTTAAATTCCCCAATAACTACTTAACCGATTTTAATGAAATTTAAAGTGGCGAAAAGTTTAATGGTGTTTTCTTTTCTACAAAAATACAGTATTTATCGGATAAAGGAAACTTGAAAAATCCACGAAAAAAGTTTCTTATAAGCGTTTCTTTCTTATATACAATTATTTTATATAAGAAACTTATTTCTTATATAAGTAGCTATAGCCATAAGACTTTCATATTTTGGTTTTCTGTCTCTTTTTTTGTTAACATTTCTAACTTTTAAATAATTATTTTCTATGTCTTTTGAGTTTTTCACTATTTTAGTTGTTTTTGCAATTTCGCTTCTTTTTATACCGTTTTGTATTTCTTTAAAAATTTTTACTTTTGTTTTTATTGGCAAAAAACACAAAGCTTCTCATGAGTACCAGCTCGCTCATCTAAAACTAAAAGTAAAAAAACTATGTTCTTGTTGTAAAACTGTCAGAAAACAGCGTTGTCCAAGCAAACTACATAAAGTCTGTGTTACCGTTGGAAGTTTCTTATATAAATTCTTTTTCTATACATTTTGTGGTTTTGGTGTTTAAGAAAAATGTTCTTTAATCAGTTTTTTTCTTATAAGCGTTTTTCTTATATGAAACCTTTTTTGTTAGAAAAATCACTAAAAAGACATGGTGTTTTTGAAAATGTTTCTTAAAAGCGTTTTGTTCTTATATGAGATGTTCTTATATCCGATAAATACTGTACCACATCTTAAAAGCTGAATGTATAAAATGTCTTGCCGATCATGTAAAACTGCAATTTTTTATTTGACGAGAACAAAACACAAAATTGGATCGTCCTGTTGACAAAAAGTTTGTTCTTCAATATTAAAAAAAAATATGTATGTACATAAAACAAAAAGTGTGTTCTTCAAAATATAAAAAAAAACATAAGCCCAAATTTGTTAATAGATTAATATTAAATAAATGAACAAAATGAATAACGAAATTCCAATTTCTTTAGTTTGTTTTTCATAAAATATGTAAACAAGAAAATACCTTTTTCAAAAACAATTTTATAACACCGAATCGATTTAAATTTTGTATCACTGACAACCTACCATTAACAATGTAATGCTTTCTTTTGCTTTTACTATAAAATAATAAACAGAAGCCATATTTTTACTTGATATTCTTTTACATATACTGCTTGTCAAAATTTACATAAATTGAAAGCTGTGACGTCCCTACAGTTAATATTGGACTACGTGGTCCATTGTGGCTTAAATGGACTACTTACAACATGGTCCAATGCACTGTAGTATGGACCATGTTATAAGAAATTAACATGCAGTGCTGCCAACAACTGCATGATGTATACTTTTCTATAGTTTACAGTATTACACATTGGTAGCCCTGATGGTGTCCATTATTAATTGTTTATTTAAAAGTGAAAGTTTGTGGAATTTTTGGAAAAAAGGTAAAAAAAATTAAAAATGCCAAGTAAATTTATTAAATAACAGCAATAATAGACTACAGTACACACCATAAAAGGCGATTAGTAAAAAATTAAAAAGAACAAGTTAGAGTGCTATATTCGGCTGTGCCGAATCTTTTATACCCTCCACCGACAGTTCGAATGTTTAAGTAGTAATATTTGTATGATGTTATTATAATCTTAAACTGTGACGATTTGTTATTAATTATGGTTTAAGGCAACCAAACTGTTTTCCGGTAGAAGGGTTTATATGGGGCCTAGGGTAAATTATGGACCTATCATCACGAAATTTCACAGCGTCATTTCTAGTCCTTTAAAACTGTGACGTACCAATTTCTGTTATGATAGCATTATTAATTATGGTTTTAGGTGTACTGAACTGTTTTCCGGGAGTAGGGTTTCTATGGGGCCTAGAGTAAATTATGTACTGATCTTCACGAAATTTCACAGTATCATTTATAGTCCTATAAAACTGTGACGAGCCAAAATTTGTTATGATTGCATTATTTTTTACGGTTTTAGGCGTACTAAACTGTTTTCCGGTAGTAGGGTTTATATGGAGCCCAAGGTAAATTATGGACCGATCGTCACGAAATTTCACAGTGTTATTTCTTGTCCTAAAAAACTGTGACGTACCAAATTTTGTTACGCTAGCGTTATTTTTTACGGTTTTAGGCGTACTGAACTGTTTTCCGGGAGTAGGGTTTATATGGGGCCCAGGGTAAGTTATGGACCGATCTTCACGAAATAACACAATTTTATTTCTTGTCCAATAAAACTTTGATGTACCAAATTTTGTTATGATAGCATTATTTTTTACGTTTTTAGGCGTACTAAGTTGTTTTCCGGAAGAAGGTTTTATATGGGGCCTATGGTAAATTATGGACCGATCTTCACGAAACTTAACAGTTTAATTTCTAGTCCTATGTAACTGTGACTTGCCAAAATTTGTAATGATAGCATTGTTAGTTAGGGTTTTAGGCTTAATATACTGTTTTCCGGGAGTAGGGCTTATATGAGGCCTAGGGTAAATTATTGACGGATCTTCACGAAATTTCACAGCGTGATTTCCAGTTGAATAAAACGAATTGCTGCGAAATCTTATATCATTCTGTGCATTTTTCCACCATTTATGTTACTTTTTGTAACAAAATTATCAATTTTTTTTAGGTGGTGGTTCCACATTTTGATTCATAGCTCAGATCCTATTAAACCGATTTTGCTGAATTTCAATCCCAAACTGCTTAGGATAACTACAAGCAATTTGACACCAAGTTTGTTGATTTCTTTTGAGTTTTTCGAAAGTGAGCGTGTTTTCAACAGACGGACAGACAGACGGACATGGCTAAATCGACTTAAAATTACCCAAGGACCCAGAATATATATACTTTATAGGGTCTGAGATGAATAGTAAAAAAGTTTCTCACGGAATGACAAACTGAATATACCCTCTTCACAACTAATTGTGGTGGAGGGTATAAAAATACTTAAACTACCCCTTAAGTTTACGCCATACTGTAGTAACATGGAGTACTTTTAAAACTAACCTACTTTAGTACTCCATGGAGTAGTTCAGATACTACTTCGGTGGGTTATATGGTCCCCTCCTAGGACATCTTAATGTTAAATAGTTTTGGAGTACTCCTACTCCTTTATGGTTTATTCTTTACATGCATTTATGGACTAGTCTCGTTATCTGCAGGGGTAGGCTGCAATCAATTTGTGAGCAATTTACTTCCAAGATGTCAAAACAACACAATTTATAAAGACAAACTTGTACTCAGCTGTTAAATTAAAGGTAAAATTGCCAAACAAATTGAAAGGGGAAATTGAAAGCCATCTCGTGGTCAATTTAAAAAGTTTTTTAGAATAAAACACGCTGCCCTTTAAGAAAGCAAAGCATTTTTAAGAAACGAACACCGAATTGCATTTTTTTTAAATAAAATGTGACATTTTTTGGTAGCAAAGAACCTATCTGTCGATTAAAAAAACTTTTCACTAAAATATCTCCTTCGGTTCAAAAGTTACAGATTTTTGGCCAATGAAAAACGATTTTCAGCCACTGTGCAGTGGCCCTTACAGTAAATGCATCTGATGCCGCCTCGGGCGCCATTTACAGCAACACGACAGCAACATTTGGCAGCCCCTAGATTTCTATTCTGAACGTTTAAGCCCAGCACAACAATAATATAGTACCAACGATAGGGAACTGCTGGGGGCATATAAAGCTGTAAAGTATTTTTGTCACATGGTGGAAGGTAGAAATGTTTGTATTGACACCGATCATAAGCCCTTACAATTCGCTTTTCAACAGAAATAGGAAAAAGCAACAACACGACAAGCCCGCTAGCTTGACTTTCGAAAAGTCAAAGAGGAGCTAAAACAATTTTAAGATGACAACACAAATTCGAAAATTAAAAAAATTGGCACGCAACTGGAAATATTTTGTGATGTTCCGACCGGTAAAGCACGCCCACTTTTAATATCACCTCTCCGTAAAAAGAGTTTTTGATTTAATGCACAACTTTAGTCACCCTGGCGTAGCCAAAAACAAAACTTATTTTAGAACGTTTCATTTGGCCAGTTGCGAGAAAAGATTGCAGAAAATGGTTTAATATATGCCATGCCAACGAAGAAAAATCGATCGATATAACGAAACACCGATTTTTTCTTATGTGTTTTCCGCAACAAGATTTGAACATGTCAACATCGATATTGTGCGACATCTATGAGTAATCGTTACTGTTCCACATGTGTTTATCGTTTCACCCATTTGGTTGAGGCTTACCCTTTAGAAGACATGCCCACCGAAACAATAGCATTCACATTTTACCAACATTGGTATTATGTATTCAAATTCTTCTTTATGAATTAAAAGCACATACTCAACTGATTTTATTGAAAATTAAAAAGTACAAAATAACAAAACTAAATATGAACAATTGATTATGAAAACTCAATATAACAACAAGTTAAATATACAACATTCTTCCCCACGTTACTATTTACCGTGTTAAAATCACGTCAACTAAGTTTTACTACTATGGACTAAATAATACGCGAGGTTTCCGCGGACGATTTGACCTCCGAGGCGCAACTGGAGTTGAGGACAAAGAACGATCTTGCATTGGAGTTGTTGTATTAAATTGAGGCATTGTTGACGTTGTCTTCTAGTGTTACTTGTTCCGGCAGCGTTCCCTGGTCATCTACCGGTGGAGACCATTGAACATTTGAATAATTATCCGTAATTGAGGCATGCTGAGTTGGAGTCGTCTGATTATTTGCAACTGACAATTCATTGGAATAAGTACGCGTACTTCCGGCATGTTGAGTTACTATCGCTTGATTATCTGAAACTGACAATTTAGTTCCCCCTATATGCGGAGTAGCTTGGATATATGGAATAAACAATTTTCCCCCTTGGTTAGGTGTGTTTGTGCATTGCAACTGTGACTTACCAGCACTACAGCCTTTTATTTGGTCAATATGTCGCTTAAACCATTTCCCCTGGAAATTAATCCCATAATGCAAATCTCCGATACATTTCACAATCGTACCTTTAACCCATTTGTCCATGCGCGAGTTATGAGTTAAAAAATAAACTTCATCCGACAACTGAAAAGTTCGAAATTTTGTTTTAAAATCTTGCTCCTGCTTTTTAGTAATTTTAGTATACAAATCTTCTGGTTTGATAAGATCAAGATGAGTTCGTAACACTTTGCCCAAAAACAGTAGAGATGGTGGATAACCTGTTGTGGAATGAGGTGCTATGCGATACTGTTTAAGAAACAAATTCAAATTTTGCTGGAGGTTGTTATGGGACGTCTGCATCGTTTTTAAGGCATTCTTTACTGTTTGGACACATCTTTCAGCCTGGCCATTGGAAGAAGGATGATATGGTGCTATAAACTTATGAAATTTTATGCCTACTTTCTGACGCAAAGTTTGTGCCATTATCACTGACCACAGTAATGGGCACTCCATAAGCTGCGAACATTTCGTCTAAAATAGCAATCGTTGCACCTGCTGTCATTGACTTTGTTAATTTAACTTCGAGCCACTTGCTATACTCATCCGAGATCACAAGCAACATCATCCCAGCAAAAGGTCCTGCATAGTCTATATGTATTCTCCCCCATGGTCCTTTAGCGTACTCCCAATGGTGTTCCCTAAACTTAGGAGGAGCATTGCCATGTCTTGCGCATACGTGACAATCTCTAACCATCGTTTCTATGTCAGTATCCACACCAGGCCAGTATATAAATGACCTAACCAAACCCTTCATTTTTACCATGCCCAAATGCGATGTATGCAAATCTTTTAAAACCAATTGCCGGAATGTCGCAGGAATAACAACTCTATGTTCAAAAATTAAGCAATTCGCAGCAAGTTTATAATGGGATTCTGGCGCTTTATATCCGTAACGAACTAAACACTTCCCTTCCTCAACTAGATGTACAATTTTCCCCAAATTCTCATCCTTTCTAGTTTCTGTGGCTATTCGTTCAGCATTTATTGGTAATTGATTTACTTGTCCAAACAAAAACTCGTCAAATTCATCAAACTCATGATTATTATTTCCTAAAAATAATATCGATTGTCTTGGAGAAAGGTTGTGGATGTCATCTTCATATATTTAATGCAATCTGGAGCAATAATCCGAATTAGAGTTTTCTTTGGTTTGCTTGAATATTACCTTAAAGTTGAAATTAGCCAAAAAATCGGCATAGTTCGCCATCCGACTTATGCACAAATTAGAAAGAGACTGCCCGGGATGTAGAATTTGGCTCAACGGCTTATTGTCTGTAATTAAAGTAAAATGTCGTGCATAAAGATACAGGAAGAATTTCTTTACAGCCCACACTATAGCTAAAGTTTCCTTGTCGATTTGAGGATAGCGTTGTTACGTAGTTGTCATAGCTCGGCTCGCAAAGGCAATCGGACGTTCTTGCCCATTCATAAGTCTATGTGAAAGAACTGCTCCAAGTCCCGTTTTACTTGCATCAGTTGCTAATAATAGTGGCAACGAAGGATCATAAGGCATCAACTTTTGGTCCAATCAAACATCCTCAGTCCAATCAAAACATTCGTTTTTTAACATGTCTCTTAAAGGCTTTGCCCTCGTAGACAAATCTGGGATAAACGCATTATAGTAAGTTGCGTTTCTTAAAAACAACTGCAGTTCCTTCGAAGTTGATGGCATAGGAGCATTCAATACGGCTTCGATATGGTTTTTCGATTTGTGAATTCCTTGGGAATCAATTTGATGGCCTAAAAACTCTACTTCTGTTGCCGCAAAGACACACTTTGAACGATTTAGCTTAGGGCCATGTTTTCTCAATCTTTCCAATAACATATCCAGAGTATTCAATAACGATTCAAAGTCTTTCCCATAAACCAAAACGTCATCGAAAAAATTCCGCACATTAGGAATTCCTAGAAGAACAGATTCCATTCGTCTTTGACAGATCGCTGGAATATTTGCAGCCCCATAAACAGCTCGAGTTGGTCTAACTAGACCATGAGTAGGAGTATTCAGAGTCAATTCATGACTAAATTCCTCGTCCACCGGTAAATGTGTATATGCATCAGTTATGTCTAAGTGACAGAATATTGTTGAACCTCCCATTTGGTTTAATATAAATTCAGCTCTAGGTATTGGATGCTCGTCGACGACCATTTGAGGATTGAGAGTAGTTTTATAGTTCCCGGTAATTCGAATCTGACCATTCTTTTTAGCCACCACATGAGTGGTTGAAGCCCATTCCGAGTAATCAACACGTTTGTAATAGCCTAACGCAATTTTCTTCTCAATTTCTTTAGCATAAGCATCTCCCAGAGCCAGAGGTATCTCTCTAGCTTTTGCAAACACATGTCTTGCTTCCGGTTGCAGATGCACTGAAATTGGCGGACCCAACAATATACCCGCTTCATCTCCAAAAACATCATCATATCTAGCGAGCAATTGATTAAGAAGTTTTTGTTTATCATTTGATAAATTCGGCTTCATAGTTGTAACAGCATTGATAAATTCGGCTTCATAGTTGTAACAGCATTAATATTTTTTGCTCAAGCGATGAAAAAAGATTTGAAAAATTGATTGATACAGAAGTTGTTCAATAAGCATTCTGTCAAGAAAGTTACCGTACTCACAGTGTGTGGCACTTTGCTTAAGTCGGAGGCAAAAATTAGCTATTGATTCCCCTTTAGCTTGTGTGATTTGACGAAACTTAATACTTTTGGCAAATTTGTTTTTCGCAGCATCATAGTGATTGATTAGTATTTTCTTTAACTCTTCGTATGATATATTTTCTGGCTCTAACGGACTCACAAGAATATGCAATGCTGAATTCAATTCGGCTCCCATATTGACCCTTGCATACTGAGAATGTAACTGTGTGGGCACCGAACTTAGTTGTAAAGCCCAATCAAATCGGGTAAAATACTCGCCAACCGTTGCTGATTGCGCCGAACTATATTCGGACATTGAAAATATTGGAGATCTCTGAGCTGAAGTCGATGAGCTCGCAGAGTCGGCAAACGCTTTTTGAATAGCATTCGCGAACATTCCCGTAAGGGATTCTATAACATCCTGGGGAGTAGACATCTCTAAAAAAAGTATCCCACTTCTGACACCAAAACTATTATGTATTCAAATTCTTCTTTATGAATTAAAAGCACATACTCAACTGATTTTATTGAAAATTAAAAAAGTACAAAATGACAAAACTAAATATGAACTATTGATTATGAAAACTCAATATAACATCAAGTTAAATATACAACAATTGGATATCACGATTTGTTGTTTCGCCAAGAATTACCACGAAACAGGGCAGGCAGTTCAAATCGAACCTGTTCCGAGATCTAAACCGTATCTTGGGGATTACCCATCTTAGAACAATTGCATACCATCCTGCCGCTAATGGTTTAATTGACCGATACCATAGATTTATCCGCAATTAAGTGCTATCAAACTGAAAAATGGGTGGAAGTGTTGCCACTCATATCACTAGGCTTACGAATATGCTACAAAGAGGACAAAGAGTTTTTAGAGGATACCAAATTGAAGAAAAACTCGTCCGAAAGTGACTTTGTCAACGATTTACGTTCTAAAATGCATGGTATTATACCGCAACAAACATCCAACCATGCTAAAAGAACTTGACCGCCTCACCAGCTGTATTCGTTCGCACAGAAGCAGTTCGTTGACCACCTTATAAAAGCCCGTTTACTGTAATCAAGCGCTGTGACAAATTTAAAAAAATTAGTATGAATGGCAAACTTGTTAGCTTGAGCATCGACCGCTTGTAAGCAGCATACATACATATACATATATGTATTAAGAAGGCAACCACAACCAGACACAACTACAACCAGTGAAGAACCAGCCAAAGCTAATGAAAGGCCTGCAGCCTACACGAGTTTGTTGTCGTGTTCCTTGGAAAGGGGAATAATACTTTATGATACAACTTTCTGTTACTTTAATTTTTATAAGAACTTTATTACTATTTTTAAATGAACGATAATTTTTATAACTTAAAATTGCAATTCTAAATTTTAATAAAGTTAGTTCTATGAAAACCACGTAACAACATACTCCATAATGAAATTTGCACGACAGTAAACAAGACAGTTGCAAATATTTGAATTACGGAATTTTATCAAAATTATTCAAAAGAAAATAGTAATCCCTTTTTCGTATTGGAAATTGAAAGGAAGATTGACGAAGTTTGTTGGCTAAGGCACATATCGTATAATGTACTAAGAATTGTATCTGTAGCCCGTTTCTGTATTTCTCACATCGTAAAACTTTTCGCATGAAACCTGTGAATTGCAACAAAATAGTGTGAAATGAAACAAAAAATGGGTTTTCTCACACAAGTGCTTATGCATCTTTTCTTTGCGAGAATTATCTGCCATTTAAATAATTTTCCAGCAATTATTGGAAGGATGTGACAAAAAGTGTTTCTGTAACAATATTTTGCGAAAAGTTTCTTACAAGAACTGTCAAAATATGTAAGTCTCATTTAAAATTGGTGCGAGAAAAACAAAATGTAGATATTTTAAATTTGAAATATGTTTATATACCCTTTTTATTAAAATAAATAAAAAATAGAAGGAATTTAAATGATGAATGCATAATTTATATGATGAAAATAAATAAAACACAATTGTTATACATACTTTGTTATTTAAAATTTTTTTAAGCCTTTCCTTGTTTTGGTTTTATTCATTGCTGCCAGATAAATTTGTGTAAAAATCGTCAAATTCCTGAAAAAAAATAATAAGAATAATAAGTCTTTTTTGTTTAAAATAATTAAAATCATAAAGTAATTTCAATTTTTGGGAATACAAAATTTTAATTTCAAAAGATTTTGCTATTCGTGCTTAATTCCCAGTTTTTATTCTTGACAAAAACACTTGAAATTTATTGTTGATGGGATAAGCTATTCCTATGCATTTCACTGGTTGCTTAGGCCAGATCATCAGGAAACTTCATCCATAAAGATTTTAGACAAACTAAAGATATTAAACCAAATAAAACTGTTAAACGTTTAAGAAGAATATCAAAGCTTGAACAAAACACATCAACAATAAACAACAGTGGGTTTACCTCATCTTACATTCCCCACTACAATTAGTTGAAATTCTCTCAACATTAATTGCAGTTGTAAGTAGGTTAAGAAAAACAAAATAAAAACAACGACAACTTACAAAAGATGTTGTCAATTAAGTGTTTATTAGGCCGTGCACTTGCCTGTTTATTATTTAGTTTGTCTAAAATCTTTATGGATGAAGTTTCCTGATGATCTGGCCTAAGCAACCAGTGAAATGCATAGGAATAGCTTATCCCATCAACAATTAATTTCAAGTGTTTTTGTCAAGAATAAAAACTGGGAATTAAGCACGAATAGCAAAATCTTTTGAAATTAAAATTTTGTATTCCCAAAAATTGAAATTACTTTTTGATAATAAACAGGCAAGTGCACGGCCTAAAAAACACTTAATTGACAACATCTTTTGTAAGTTGTTGTTTTTATTTTGTTTTTCTTAACCTACTTACAACTACAATTAATGTTGAGAGAATTTCAACTAATTGTAGTGGGGAATGTAAGATGAGATAAACCCACTGTTGTTTATTGTTGATGTGTTTTGTTCAAGCTTTGATATTGTTACAAGTAGAACTGTTGCTATAATTCTTAAACGTTTAACAGTTTTATTTGGTTTAATATCTTTAGTTTGTCTAAAATCTTTATGGATGAAGTTTCCTGATGATCTGGCCTAAGCAACCAGTGAAATGTATAGGAATAGCTTATCCCATCAACAATAAATTTCAAGTGTTTTTGTCAAGAAAAAAAACTGGGAATTAAGCACGAATAGCAAAATCTTTTGAAATTAATAATTAAAATTAATTTTAAACAAATTTTGTTTGATTTTTTTTAACACACAATCAAACAAAAGCATAGTTAATGTTCATACCCAGCTAGCATTTTGTATCGTAATCAAATCATTTATATGAGCTCATTTTTAAATCATAAATGATACTCTCGTTGTAAGAAAATAGTACCATACAGATGAATCACCTGAAGGAATCATATGTGATACAATTTTTGACCCTTTTAATGTTAGTTTTTATAATCATTATTGAATCGTTTTCGTCTCATTTTTCAATCGTAAATAAGTATATAATTTTTGATTATATTTGATATCATTTTTTTTATTGCCATGTTTTTTAATTTTTCTCCGATAAAATCAGCACCATTATGACTTTTGATTATTCAAACGAGCTTTATTTTGAAACAAAAAAAGAATAAAAGAAACAATTTGCACTAACATTTATGTTCATAAATTGTCAATAATTTTTGGGCTTCTTTTTTATCCAAGCTTTTTTATTTTTTGTGATTTGGCAAAAACAAAAATTCAAAATATTTAAAAATCATTATTTTACCATCAAAACTGATCTGAAAAGATTCATTTAGGTAATTTTTACAAAAAACAATCACCCAAATGCTAGCTGGTTGTTTATTTTATACATACATACATATAAATTGTCTATTGTTCGACCTTAATTTTTTTAAATTTATATTTATTTTAGTAAGCTTGAGGTATATTTTTTATAAACTTATTTATTTTCTTTAATCCGATAACAATTTTAAGTTGTTATTTTCCCTGAAGAAGTCACACAAAAGCGTGACAAATTATCATATTGAACAAAAAATTAAATAAATATTTTTATAAAAAAAGGAAAGTCGGTTCATTACTTCACCTGGTCCTCATACAAGCATGTATCCTCTCAAAATTAAGGTTTTGGTGCTATTTTAAACGCATATATTCCAGTTAATAGAAAATCTGCGTTTTCTGTTTTCGCATTCAAATATCGAGAAACGATGGAATTTTTTGTTTCACACTTGATGTGAGAAATTTTACGATGCGAGAAATACAGAAACGAGCTACTGGTCACACAATTAAGTTCGATGATGTTAAAATTCTAGATATAGAAAATAAAGAAAGGAAAATTACACAATTTTTTTTTTATTTATTTATTTATTTTCTTTTTAGCACGCCTTGTAGCACCTCTTTAACAGCATTGGGAAAGTATTGTTAATAAATACATATGTATGTATATACATAGTTTCAATTAAATAAAAAATAATAATAAAAAAAATTAAAAATTAGTATTGTGGTTATTTTTTTGAACTATTTATGGTTTTTAATCCAAATTTTTAATATTTTTAATTAGGCTTAAGTTCATGAAATTTAATTTTTCATTAAATTATTTTTATGAAGAAAGAAATTTTACAACATGAAAATTAATTAAAATTGTTATTGATAATCTTTCATTCTTGACGTGGCTGGGGCTCGAACACCGGCCGGCAGGTTACCATGACATGTTTCGATCGCAACCACTCGATCTCCTCAGATGGATTTGCCGTCTTACACTCGCAGCCATCGACGACTGCTGACGTCAATAGTCAAACATCAATCCTTAAACCAAATTGTATTCTAACATTTGGTAGATCGAAATTTGCTTTCCTGAATGATTATCCATTTTAATTGATTTTACATGTTTTTTCCTTACTTCTGTTTTTTCGTACTTTTGTCAAGAATTTTTCTTGAAGTCCAAGTACATTTTTTGTTTTTTCATTTTGTCTTTCTCTTTTCTGTTGACATTTTTCAGCACAACTTGAAGGACAAATGTACACATAGAGCTCGTGCCTTAGCTTTAACAATAATTAGTATTGTGGTTATTTTTTTGAACTATCTATGGTTTTTAATCCAAATTTTTAATATTTTTAATTAGGCTTAAGTTCATGAAATTTAATTTTTCATTAAATTATTTTTATGAAGAAAGAAATTTTTTTTTTTTTTTTTTTTTTTTTTTTTTTTTAACAATTTTAATTAATTTTCATGTTGTAAAATTGCTTTCTTCATAAAAATAATTTAATGAAAAATTAAATTTCATGAACTTAAGCCTAATTAAAAATATTAAAAATTTGGATTAAAAAAAATTAATTATAGAGAAGAAATTATACAATTAATGACAGAAATAACAAATAAAATTTTTAACAAAAAAAAAAATAAATATAAATTTGAGCAAGTTGTAACAGGCATATTTATCATTTGTTATGCTTAATTTAAATGTTTGTTTTATCAATTTTTACACAGTGTTAAAATAAAAATCATAGAAAGTGTTACTTAAGTTTAATATTTAAATAAAATTAAATCATGCTTGAAAATCTCACATTTAAAGTGCTTTGCATTGCTTGTTGTTTGAAAGTTATGAGGTAAATGGTTCCAGAGACTAATTGTGTAAATTAAAAAGTGTTTCTTAGATTGCTCATCGCGATGTTGGAAACTGGTTATTTTTTCCCCCCATTTGATCTGAAGAAATTGAGTTTACAAAACAAGTAATTAGGCTGTTTTGTGTATATAATCTTGTGTAGTAAAATTATCGAACGGCACTTTAACAGATTATCAAATGTTATATTGTATATTATCTTTTAATGGCGTGAGATTCTAGAAAAACGTTTCAATCCAAACACAAATCTGACAATATTGTTATATGTACATATGTATTAGACTGGTCGCATCTTGTATGGGATTTTTTTTTTAATTTAATTGTTTGCGCTGCTTAAAATATGAGGTTTGGTGTAAGAAATCATGATCTAATTTTCAGGTCAATCCGACGGTGCCTAGCCGTGCCGGGTGGGGCCCAAAGTTCCCCATATTATAAAAAAAAAAACATCTTTTCTATCAGATCTTTATAGTTATACTAGTTGAAAAGCCGAAAATCAAAAATATGGCTTCGTTACGATCTTCCGCAGAGAAAGTACTTCAAGTGTGCCAAATTTCAGCTTCCTATGTCATCAGATGGCTTCAGAAAGTTGCGGAAAGTATAGAACATACATGCAAACATCCTGACATACTAAGAAATTATATATTGTATAGATAGATTAACATATGTTCGCGCAACTCAAAAACGCTTTAGCTTATTGAAAAACTAAAAAAACCGAAATGACGCAATAACATTCGAATTTGTAAGGGAGTATAATGCTGACTGATCCACAAAATACGTAGCATTGCAAATGTGCTACCACAAATTGCATTTATGTGGTCTGACCAATTTAGTTTTTTATTAAAGATTATTCCAAGGTTCTTAGCAGTTTCAACTAGTTCAATTGTTGTATTATTAATCCTTATTGACTGTTTATGAAAACCTAAACATATGCTTGAGTTTAAGGCAAAGCATCGAATTTTCTACGGTGTCAAAAGCCTTAAGGCGCAACCATAATGTGCTTTAGTTGGCTTGAGCAAATGTGCGAATACATGTAAATCATATGAGGCAAACCATATTGAACTTAAAGAAAATTTTTGTTAAGTTTTATGAAACTGTCATTTGCTTAAGCAAAGTGCGAAACTGATCGCACATTCCGTACGGAACCAAATGTTTTTGATTTTGTTTTTGTTGTTTTAAAAACATTTGAGCGATTTTTTGTTAATTTTTGATAGTAGGTTAAGCAAGGCTATGTATGCATATTATGGTTGGGCCTTTAGAATGGTCTAGTAACACTAAGAAAGAACTATTTTTATCATCGATTTGGCATCTTAATTGAATTGAAAGCCTTAGAATACAACAACAAATTAAAAGAACATTTGAAGGAAGACACGAACAACATAAATGCGAGTTATATTGTTGCTATTACTTGAGCTTTGATATATTTAAAGTTAAAAGTAATATGTATTTAAATATTAAGGGTAATCACGATGGTCATTGTGCAAATTTGCAATGTGTAAATTTGCAGTGCATATTATGATTGATCGTGAGCATACCACTTTTATTTTTGTGCAAATATGCTATTTTTCTAAAAATGTATTCTGGCAACACTAAAAACTTCTGGCAGCACTGTAAAAAATCTGCATTTGTTTACAATTATACACAAGCAAATTAAAATAAATGTTTTCTTTTTATTTAATTTAAATTTAATTCTCTATTTTATTTTACAATCTGCGAAAATATTCAATTTATAAGTTTTCTTAAAATCAATATGGCACTTAATATGTCAAATGTTATTGTTTACATTTGTTTGCAACTGAGCAAATATGCACTACTAACTTTGCTCATGGTTTTTTTTAGTGCAAACGAAGTAAAAAAGAGCAAATTGCAAATACGTACATTTTGTTGTTGTGTTGTGCAAATGTGTGTATTTTTGCACGCATTTGCATCGTTTGCACACTTTGCACTACCCATCGTGATTTCCCTTATTAAAATTATGTTTTATATTTGTATGCTCCTGAGTACATAAAAACTTTTAATGTGATTAAATTTCATATTGTAATGGCCATTTTCTCAATGTATCGACAAACTGTCTGTTAGTTAATGTCAACATAAATTTATTGGACCGATAAACTGTACGTTAACGATTTTGGGTTTCTCAATACACCGACAAAAAACATTGTTTTCAGCTGGCAACGCCACTCAAAATACATGTAAAAGTTGGGAGTCAGCTGATTGAATTTATCTGTACGGCCCTATTAGCTTGACGAAAATAACATTCATTAATTTTTTCATGTTTAAAAAGTAAAATTGAGAACTCTTGCTTTTCATTTAGTTTATATTTTCTGTTACACATATATGTCACGTTGAGTTTTGCAAAATAAACACCATATCGGGAATGATGCTAGTGTTTTATAATTGAAATTCTGTAAATTGTAAAACGGGTAAGTAAATTAATCATAATAAAATTCTCCTTCTAATTTCCTTTTTGGTTTATTTCAAGTACGAATTCGGGATTAAATCAACTTTCAAATACTTGAATCAAGCGCATTTTGAGATTGATTCAATTCTAGTTTTACTAAGATCAATCTCATTATCGGATTATTTCAAGTAGAAATTAAAATAAGTTGAGTATTTCGCGATTGAAAATCCGTATCTTTCTGTACTTGATTCAAGAAAATCCGTACTCACCGTACTAATAATACTGATTCGGATTGAATTGAGTACGGATGGATTGATTTTTCTTTTGAGTGTAGCAAACAAGGTATATTTACACAAGGTAGACTCATTTGGGAGTGTATACATGCTGCTCTATAAAAGGAACGGAGTTGTCAAAATTGTCTTCATATAAAAAAAAAAAAACAATTTAACGCACACATGTACAAATTTTTTCTCATATACACGAAATTTGACGTTAAGCTTCCAACTAGGGGTAATCAGCTGACAAACATATGGGCCAACGAGTTTACCTTGTGTAAATATACCTTGGTAGCAAACATACAAAATTTTAAGCTATATAATGTTAAGTATAGTTACAAATACACCAACAGCCAACTCCAAGTTAAAAAGGGAAAAATTTAAAACAAAACAGATTTGCATAGTACATAGATCTGCGTACCACTGTTGCCAGAAGTGCAGATTTCTCTGCATTTTGCTGATTTTTCATTGCAAAAATGACGAAGTGAGATTTGCAGATTTTTTCTGTCAAATTGCAGATCTTTTAAAATTGAAAAAGTTTACCAACTTTTTAAAATATTGGATTTTGGAGTTCAACTAAAATGTTTAAAGGGAGTAAATCCAAATTTTTTAGTTAATGGTGAGTTAAACTCAATATTTGAAGTTTTAGATAGATATGCAAACAATTGACTCTTGAACGAATATTCAGTAAATATTAGGGTATTCATTAATTAACTACTACCCGATTAACTGATCGGTTAATTTAAAATTGACTTTTTCGATTAACGATTAAACCGGTTAATTTCAGTCGATTAACCGATTAACCGTTGTAACAAATATTATAATTTTTTTTAGTATTCAACCATATTTTTTTGTGAGTTCCAAATACATTCTACAGTGCAACCATGAACAATTTTATAGCGTTATCCGTACCAATATTCACCAAAAAAAAGTTGCCAAAGTGCACCATAAAAGTTGTGTTTAGAATTATTTTTGTATACAATATATTTCCTTCTATAAGTACATTTTTAAAATGCAGTACAAAAGCAGAAATTAGGGAATTCGGAAATTTTTTTTTTTTTTTTTGCAGAATGTTCGGTGCTGAGCTTCGCCAGGATGAGTAAGATGTTGACCTGACAACAGAAGAAACTTACGATAGTAACGCAACAACAGAATTAACCCAAACAATTAGAAGTGTTAAAACTTAAAAAAAAAACAGGATTTAAATGGTATAATGGAAGATTTTATATGTTAAGAGAAATCCAGAAAAAATACCGAGAATTTAGATATTCGGTATTATGGGTTGCTTTCGATTTCTCCAACATCTACGATAAGTGAAAGAAATTTTCCGAAGTCAAAATTGATCAAAACTCAAGAAAGTATTCGCTTAAATCCAATACATTTTAATCAAATTATTTATCTAAAAGATTATTTTATAAGATCTTCTTAAACTATTTAAATTACTTATAAAATGATCTCACAGTTTATTTTTTAATAAATACATAATCGGCCTTGTTCTGGAAATCGAAATCACGTGAAATTGAAATCGAACAAGTTTTTTATATCCTGTGTTTAAAATTGATAAAAATATTTCTTTTTCATTACCTCATACTTTGAGGACCACATATCTTTACCAAAACTAATTTTGAAATCAGGAAAAGCTACGTGTTGTTATGTTACTATTTTTTTTACTACTAAACTGGAAATAATAAATAATATTTCATTTTTATTCATTGTAAGTACCTTATGTATAAAAAATACTTTATTAACTGATTAACCGATCAATAACAAAATAAGCCGATTATTAAACGATTAAACAAAAACCTCGGTTAATTAATCGAGCGATAAACCGATTAAATCAAAAGCCCGTTTAAATGAATACCCTAGTTAATATACATAAATTAAACAAAGCACAAAAATCGTTTAGATAAAGAATCGCTTGAAAGAATTTTGTACACAAAAGACTTCCTTAAACTAAAAAAATCAAATTACATATTTTAATACTCTAATACTCTAATAATTTTAAATATCTGTGATATGATACTATGTATACACAATTGGGGGATTCACAAGGTGTTCTATCAAGTCATATCGTCATAATGTCCTAAAAATTTTACAATTGTTTGAAAAATATATTGTTGTGTTTCAAACAAAATAAAAATTTTAATGCTGTGTTCATTGATTCGTACAGTAGAAATCTAAATTATAAGCGGTTGCCCACAGCAGTCATATTTCCTTTAATTATTTAAAGACATATGACTTTACAACTTTATGGATACCTTTCGATTGTTGCATGAATGCAAAAATAAAAACAAAATCAACCCCAAAATAAATTTTTTTAAGTTCCCAGATTTTTTTTGCAGATTTTAACAATTTTTTTTTTTCAATTTTTTAAGTCCAATTTTTCAGATTTATAAGAAAAAATTTCTGCCAACCAGCGTTGCCAGAAGATTTGGAAGGAAAATCTTCTTTTGGCGAAAAAAAAACTTATTTTGAAGAGAAAAATCTTAAAATTTTTTAAAACAAAGGCAAAAAAGTAAAAATTGTTAATATTTTAAAAGAAACTGCTTTTTATTATGGAAACTACATATCTTTCTTATATATAAATACGGAAGCAATTTTTTTATCGTTGATTTTTAAGTATCTTAACGTCCACCGATTTTAATGAAACATATATCGTTTTAAAGGTATTTTTGTGTAGAAATGCACAATATACATTTTTTTTCTAAATTTTGAGGATTAAATGGTTTTAAAAGCGTTTTAAATTTGTTTGCAAACACACGCATATACATGTATAAAAAGAAGTTGTGTGTTTTGTTATTCTCCCAAAATGTGTTTTTTTCTTGCATTATACTGGCAAACACACATGTACATTGTACACAAATGTATAAACGACGGTTATGCTTTATGTTGTTCTCCCAAAATATTTTTGTTTTCATTTTGCACTTGCAAACACACATTATAAACGTATTAGGACAGGGTTACCTTAGACATTTTAAAAAATGAAGTCGCGCAAAAACGTCGTTTAGAAAAATAAAAGTCGGAAACTTTTTTAATGACTTTTAACGAGGATCTGTGTTTATATTTTTTACTTTGATAACATTTCATGAAAATCTTATAAAAAAATTACGGGGATATGCACAATATATTTTTTTTCTAAATTTTTGGAATAAAAGTGTTTAAAAAGCATTTTAATTTATCCTATAGACACACATACAAAGATAGGTGAATAGTGAATTTAGCCGTTCTCTTAAAATGTGTACGATTTTATTGTACAACGCACAGGTTCTCTCAAAAGTAAATGTGAAGTGGTCGAATTTCGGCCACCGGGCGATCCTAGTTTAAATTAAAATACGTTATTGCGGTATTTATACAAAATTAAATTGTAGGCAGTGATGTTAGATGTGTTTTTCGAATTATCGTCAAAATTTGAAAAAAATCGTCATAATCGTCATTAGTTCTGAAAAAAACCGTCAAAAAATCGTCAAAAAATCGTCATATAAAAAATCGTTTTTTTCTCAACACGGATTAATTACTCTATTAAAACATAAAAAAATAATTAAGTATAAAATTATACAAAACAAAAAAAAAAAAAAAATAGAACTTTTAATACTTAAGACGATTTGGTGGGGCTTTGATATTGCTCTCCGGAGATTTTCGTCAAACACTTCCTGTCATACCCAAATCTTCTGCAGCGGATGAACTTAACGCGTGCCTGTAATCGTCGTCTTTGTGGAGGCATGTCCAGAAGTTGCAATTGACCACAAACATGAGAGTCGCGTTGCAGAACGACCCATCGGCTGCTAAATTCTCGGGACAATTGCTGGAGCTTGGCAACGGCCAAATTCCTGTTGATGTTTCGAATGGATTGATATCGTTCCCTGAAAATTTTTGTGAATTTACGTCGTCCAAGGAGTACAATGTGTTCCCTGGCATTGCACAAAATTACATAAATCTCGATTGGATTCGTGAACGGACAATACTAGCAGCAAAGAATAAGGACGTGGATAGCTTAAACTTAATTATCCAAAGTCAAATCGCAGGACAACTGCACTCACAATATTCTGTACGTAAAATTAACTGAAATTGTAATATAAAATAAATGAAACTTCAATTAAAAACCGGTCTACTTATTTTTCATTTATTTTTAACAAAAAGTTCATTTAATTTTTACTGTCAAAAATTCAACACCATATTCCATAAAATCAAATAAATATTCAGTTACTTTGTAAAATTTTACTGTCAAAAATTCAACACCATATTCAGTAAAAACAATCAAATATTCAGTTATTTTTTAAAATTTTACTGTCAAAAAATTGACCCCATATTCAGTAAAAACAATAAAATATTCAGTTATTTCATTAAATTTTCGTTTACTCCACAAAAGAGCCGGATTTCTAAAAAATACCAGACAGACACCTGTCCGCTTGTTTTTCTTACAAGCGAGAGAGGGGGAATGTTATTATTTACTTACCCTAATACACAAGTTTCTTTTACTTTTTTTGTACTGACCACGTTGTTTACAGAAGAACTCTCAATTATAAGACACCAGCAGCATGACCGATATGGCTTCGCAATTATTTTACTTTTAAAATTTGATGTATTTAACTAAATTATATTAGCAAATAGAAAATGGGTATTGCTTACACAAAACAAGCAATTCTTTTTTTATAAATAAGTAAAAATTAATTTTTGGTAGTACAATTATATAAAATAACTGAATATTTAATTGTTTTTACTGAATATGGTGTTGAATTTTTGACAGTAAAATTTTATAAAATAACTGCATATTTATTTGTATTTACGGAATATGTAGTTAATTTTTTGACAATTAATTTATATAAGATAACTAGCTTAACCCGTTGCGCTTCGCTACAATGCCTTAGCCAACTTTGAAGACTCTCCCTTTAATAGTTCTTCAGTAGAGATATTTATTTGTATTTTCAAAAGTGTAGTATACCATAAGAGTGACTTCTACAAAGTTTGAACATTCTTACTATAACAGTTCTTAAGATAAGAGATATTAAACATCGTCGTTCTATGGGGGGTACCACTTCCCCCGCTGCTATATCATTTGAATTTTTGCGCTCAGAAGATCTTACTACCAAAAGTTCAACAAAATGCGTGCAGCGGCTCATATTAATATTTCTATATATGAGGGGTACTGCTCCTACTCTGTCTATCCCGCCCATTTTTATATTGAAATTTATAGTTTACCATAAAAATAGCTCTAACCACGTTTGAAGGCTGTCCCTTTAATATTTCTTCAGTTGAGCAATATTTAATATATGCATCCTACGTAAGGTGTTTCCCCATGCGCCTTCCCGCTTTATTTTTATTTTCAAAAGTGTAGTTCGCCATTAGAGTGACTTCCACATAGTTTGAACATTCTCACTACAACAGTTCTTAAGATATGCGATATTAAAAATTGGTGTTCTATGGTGGGTACCACTTCCCCTGCTTCTATTTTATTTCAACTTTGGGGCTCAGGAGATCCTACTACTAAAAGTTCAACAAAATGCGTGCAGTGGCTGTTATTAATATTTCTATCTATGAGGGGTACTGCTCCTCCCCTGTCTACCCCGCCCATTTTTATATTGAAATTTATAGTTTACCCTAATAGCAGCTTTAACCACGTTTGAAGACTCTCCCTTTAATAGTTCTTCAGTTGAGCGATATTTAATATATGCATCCTATGGGAGGTATTTCGCCCCCTGCGCCTACCCGCTTTATTTTTATTTTCAAAAGTGTAGTATACCATAAGAGTGACTTCTAGAAAGTTTGAACATTCTCACTATTACAGTTTTTAAGATATCCGATATTAAACATTGGCGTCCTATGGGGGATTCCACTTCCCCCGCTGCTATTTTATTTTAATTTTGGGGCTCAGAAGATCTAACTACCAAAAGTTCTGCATAATGCGCGCAGCGGATCTTAATATATGCGATAATTAATATTGGCATCCTATGGGGGATACCAGTTCCCCTGCCCCTATCGAAAAAATAAGTAGCCTATTTTATTTTCAGGGCTCACGTGATGTATCTGTAAAAATTTCAGGAAAATCGGTTCAGTAGTTTAGGAGTCTATAAGCCAACAAACAAACAAACAAACAAACAAACAAACAAACAAACAAACAAACACACAAACAAACATACAAACATTTTTCATTTTTATATACATATATAGACTGAAAATTCATTTGGTTTTACGGAATTCGTGGTTGAATTTTTAACAGTAAAAATTAAATGAACTTTTCGTTGCTTTAAATTACATTTTTATTTAATTTATCATAAAGAAGAATTTAACTCAATCAACGGACAATATTAACTGCAACTGAAAATCCGTATTAATATGCACTTAGTTTTTTGAATAACTGTTAGAATCAGTTAAAAATAAATTTGCTTGGAATTTTAAATGTTTATTTATTTAAAAATGACTGAACGGAATATTTCTTAAATAAACTACAGTCCGTTACTGTTATAATATTGTGAGTGTGCATACGAACAAATCTGTTGACTGCGTGACTGACGAAAATGAACCGACCAGCTACCAGTCGGAATTTTTGAACTCGCTTGATATACCAGGAACTCCGCCGCATAATTTACAGCTGAAGGTGGTATCGATCATAATCATGTTGCGGAATCTCAATTCTTAAAAAAATGTGCAACGGTACGCGGTTGTCCGTCAAAAAGCTAATAAACAATGTGATTCAGGCGACAATCATCAAGGCCAAATTCAAAGGAGAGGAAGTTCTTATCCCACGAATTCCCATTATTCCAACTGACCTTCCATTCCAATTCAAGCGGATTCAGTTCCCCGTTCGATTGGCATTTGCAATGACAATCAATAAATCGCAAAGCCAATCACTAGAAGTCTGTGGGATTAATCTCGAATTTCCCTGTTTTTTCGCACGGTCAGCTGTACGTTGCATGTTCGCGTGTTGGGAAACCGTCTTCGTTATTTGTTTTTGCGCCGGAAAACAAATCGAAAAACATTGTTCATCACATCGCTCTCTACTGATTCCATTCAAATAAATCACATTGAAAATTTAAATATTTGTGTCGTATTATTACTCTAAGGGCCATTATTACAACTTGAAGTTAGTTAAAGTTAAGATTAAATTGACAGATAATAATGTGTTATCTGTCAAAAAGCGTATGTTAACTGTCGGATAACAGCTAACGCCAAGTTATAATAATGGCCCTAAGTTTGTCTGAAGGCTTAAAATTGGGACGAGGCGAAGTTCGTCGGGTCCGCTATATATATTTATACTAGTGTGAAGAGGCGAATATATATATATATATATATTCGCCTCTTCACACATATACAAACTAAGATAAAACTTTACTTGCTAGATTGAAGTGTTATAAAATTGATGCCAGATTAAAGTTTAAAATAAATTTATTTACGGGATTAAATCGTCAAAACCTAAGTGACTCTACATTAAAAATCGTCAATCGTCATTTTGGTAAATTCATCGAAAAAAATCGTCAAAATTACGTAAAATCGTCACATCTAACATCCCTGATTGTAGGTTAGGTTTTAGTTATATTTTCCAAAAAAATACATTTTAAATGCACTTCATTTCTAATAAATAAGAACGTAAAAAGCCCATCTATATAAAGAAGTTTCATCGAAAGTAATTAAATTCTTATATTAGAGATGTATACATTTTGGGCAAAAAATTTTGGTTTCGGAGCTATGAAGCTCATACATCATATGAAATCTTGAGGGTTCTCAATTTAATATTATATTTTTTGATACCGTTGTTATATCGAAGGCATTTTGAGAAAATTGCATTTAAAAAAAAGCTCACTGAAAACAATGGATTTTCCTAAATATATTCCTAATGAATTTTTATTAAAATAATGTTGGTACACGTTTTAACAGATATTCTTAAGCACTTATGTATAAATACTTTGTTTACAAATTATCATAAACATGGAATGTGGTATTTTCAAGCCAAAAGCTTAACTGTAACTTTTTACTTCTCATCTTTGTTTATGCAGACCACAATTAGAACAACTAAAAAACCCAATTAAAAAAAAAGTTTATAAAAATATTTTTTTTATTGAACGTATGTTATTTGCTAGATTATACGAATTTATTATATATTTTTATTATTTTATTTTACATGCAAGTCATCGAATATGTAGTCCTTAATTTTGCACATTGCTTTTTCGCATCTAACACACATTTGCTTCAAACTTGATTCATTCAATTCAGAACATATCATTTCTGTTTTTTTTTTTTTTGATATTTTGTCCTATTTGAAAAATATTGCAAGAAAACAAGAATTCGGTCTGACCAAAAGGGTAACTTCATAGACTTTTATATAAAAATAAAATTTTGCCCCACTAGTTTGCTCCTATCGAATCCAAATTAGTTTCATTAGATTCAGCACGTATCATTATAGAACTCGCGCCCCTGTTTTTTTTGTTATATTGCAAGGAAAACACAAATTTGGTCTGGCCCGACCATGACGGTAATCCTAGGGCTTAGTTCAATACATGAACTTTTTTGTTCTTTAATAAATTAATCTTTAATATACATATACTATACATTTTTTCTTTTCACAAATAATTTTTTTTATCAATATTCCCAAAATGAACAACCGCAAATCTATGATGCTTTTTTAATGTTTTGTATGCCCAGAAATTATGATGCATGTTACAAAAGTACAAAAGTGTGCAAAACCAATAGACAACAATTCTGATATAAAACCTAATTTTTTAAAAAACTTTAAAAGAAAATTATGTATGTTGTACAAACTTAAAGTTAAAAATCTTGATATCTAAAAATAAAAAATCTTAATTTGAGAAAAAAAATCTTTAAATCTTATTTTGTTCAAAAAATCTTGAAAAATAAGATAAAATTTCAAAAGATTTTGTTATTCGTGCTTAATTCCCAGTTTTTATTCTTGACAAAAACACTTGAAAAACTTGAAAATGAAAATTGTATTCCCAAAAATTTAAATTACTTTTTGATAAAACAGGCAAGTGCACGGCCTAAAAAACACTTAATTGACAACATCTTTTGTAAGTTGTTGTTGTTTTTATTTTGTTTTTCTTAACCTACTTACAACTACAATTAATGTTGAGAGAATTTCAACTAATTGTAGTGGGGAATGTAAGATGAGATAAACCCACGGTTATTTATTGTCGATGTGTTTTATTGAAGCTATGATATTGTTACAAGTAGAACTGTTGCTATAATTCTTATACGTTTAACAGTTTTATTTGGTTTAATATCTTTAGTTTTTCTAAAATCTTTATGGATGAAGTTTCCTGATGATCTGGCCTAAGCAACCAGTGAAATGCACATAGGAATAGCTTATCCCATCAACAATAAATTTCAAGTGTTTTTGTCAAGAATAAAAACTGGGAATTAAGCACGAATAACGAAATCTTTTGAAATTAAAATTTTGTATTCCCAAAAATTGAAATTACTTTTTGATAAAACAGGCAAGTGCACGGCCTAAAAAACACTTAATTGACAACATCTTTTGTAAGTTGTTGTTGTTTTTATTTTGTTTTTCTTAACCTAATTACAACTACAATTAATGTTGAGAGAATTTCAACTAATTGTAGTGGGGAATGTAAGATGAGATAAACCCACTGTTATTTATTGTCGATGTGTTTTGTTTAAGCTTTGATACTGTTACAAGTAGAACTGTTGCTATAATTCTTATACGTTTAACAGTTTTATTTGGTTTAATATCTTTAGTTTTTCTAAAATCTTTATGGATGAAGTTTCCTGATGATCTGGCCTAAGCAACCAGTGAAATGCGCATAGGAATAGCTTATCCCATCAACAATAAATTTCAAGTGTTTTTGTCAAGAATAAAAACTGGGAATTAAGCACGAATAACAAAATCTTTTGAAATTAAAATTTTGTATTCCCAAAAATTTAAATTACTTTTTGATAAGATAAAATCTTAATTCTGGCAACAGTGCTGAGTACCCTTCCCAATCTTCTCACCCCTCTCACCAATAAACTCAAGAATAGCTGCAACAAATATTGCAAGTCTAGACGATGACTTATAAAATGAATGTAAGTAAAATGTTCTAAATTTAGATTATTCCCAGAAGTATAATTTAATATTTCGAAGTGCACATAGAAATATTTAAGATTTTTCAAAGGTTTTGTTAATCGTGCTTAATTCCCAATTTTTATTCTAGATAAAAACACTGAAATTTATTGTTGATGGGATAAGCTATTCCTATGCGCATTTCACTGGTTGCTTAGGCCAGTTCGTCAGGAAACTTCTCCATAAAGTTTTTAGAAAAACTAAAGATATTAAACCAAATAAAACTGTTAAACGTATAAGAATTATAAGCAACAGTTCTACTTGTAACAATATCAAAGTTTAAACAAACACATCAACAATAAACAGTGAGTTTATCTCTCCTTACATTCCCCACTACAATTGATTGAAATTCTTCCAACAATAATTGTAGTTGTAAGTATGTTAAGAAAAACAAAATAAAAACAAAAACAACTTGCAAAAGCATGTTGCCAGTTAAGTTTTTTCAGGCCGTGCACTGCCAGTTTATTATCAAACTGAAATGCGCATAGGAATAGCTTATCCCATCAACAATAAATTTCAGTGTTTTTATCAAGAATAAAAATTGGGAATTAAGCACGAATAACAAAACCTTTTTAATTAAAAATTTTGTATTCCCACGAATTATTTTGATGATTTTTCAAAATTTTAAATACATGGCGCGTTATCAGGTAAGCGCCTCCCCAATGAGCTTATTTTATTTGCTCTTGTTATTGTTGTTGATACTATTTGCATTAACACTTTTTGGTGTTATAGTCTACTCATCACTGTATGCATTGATTCTGGAAAAGGAAGAATGTGCTGGAAATTTACCGTTGCTCCGTTTTTTTCTATTTTATTTCATTTTCGATGAAAAAACTGGCATACATAGTTTTTGTGTCATCAGGTTAGCGCTTAAAGTTTCGTTTTAGTTTTCCTTAAAGATTTGAAAGCGTATCGACACATAATTTATTTTGCTGATAAAGTGGTCTATTGTTTCCAATAGGGATGAAATGTTCATACACTAAAAAATTAAAAAACATGCACTAAAAACTTTCCAAAAAAATTGTTTTTTAATTTAATCAAAAACAAAAATATAAAAAATAAAACAGTATCCATGTTCTGTAACTTTGATGAGAGCTTCTTGCATCGAAAATATGTGAAACAAAATATTCAACCGTTTCTCGAAAAGTGAGAAAAAGTGTTTCGAAAACTGTCAAAAGAGATAAGGGGGTTACGTTATAAAAGTCTTTATATTCCACTCGCAGCCGATGTAAAATTGCAAACGTTGAGAATATAAATCACACATATCGTTGTAGACGGGCTAAAAAGTGGAAAATAATTTAACCAAAAATGTTATAAAAAAGTTACTCTGTACCATTTGCTTTTGAGAAACTAATAACACCAACAAATTACGGATGTACGTAGTAAAAAAATTGTAAGCCCATATAATTTGTATTAAGCTTGCCATATAATATTGCAAATGTTACATTAAAAGTGGCGAACATTTTACACATCAGGCCTGGAACAGAATAAAGTAGTTGTAGTAGTAGCTGAAGCTAAAAAATGCTCTGAAGCGCAACAAAGTTCAAAACTTCGAATTTTGAGCTTCAACTGCAACGACCACTACAACTACGTATTCTGTTGACACTAATTTGAAATTGAGGTTTTTTACTTTTGACAGCTTTTAGGGCTATTCTTAACGTTATACTACAGCGACTATTCTGTTCCCCACTTCATTTCAGAATTATTAGTTCCAGTTCTGTTGCATTAAAAAAATATTTTTTTTGAAAATCGATTATAAATCAATTAGAAAAGTTGTATAAAACTGCAACTATCGGGCATGTTCTAGAAACTGAAATGAAGTGGATTTGAAATCGAGCAAATTTTAAAAACGATCCTGTACTAAAAGTTCAAAAAAATATTCCGTTTTATCAATTTCATTTTTTGGGTACCAATTAGCTTAACAAGAACAACTCTTAAAACCAGGAAAAACCACGGTCATTTTGTAAATAACTAATTGAATGTTTTCAATTTCACTTCATTTCGATTACTACAACATGCCCGTATTTTTCAAAATGAGAAAAAAAAGTTTTGTTCATTATCTGGCAACATGAAGGTCTTCCTTCCATCAATTTATTGTTGTATGTATTTTAAAAGTTTGTTATTTCCACAGCACTTTCGGTTTTAGCAGAAATCGAATCAATTAATTAAATTTTGTAAAAATTATTCTGGGAGATGGGAAGAGACCATGCTATTATTCTCTCCCCTCTTATCAATAAACTCAGACTATCTAAAAGAAAACTTTTACAGTGTAAAACCAGACTTAGTATGAATAAGTGTTGTGTTTTTTAATTCAAAAAAAATGGAGGTAGTGTTACGCATTTTTATCTTATTTTTTATAAATGTTATATTCGTGTAAAATGACCAACAAAAGTAGCTTGAAAGTCAATGTTAAATTAACTTTTTATAAAAAAATACAAAAAATTTAATTTGTATTTAGGAATTTTGGACCCGTAGACTTAAAGCTTAATATGACTTGCATATTTTTTGGTTGCAGTTAATTTTAAAAGTTTGTTTGCAATTTAAAATTAAATCATTTTATTTTAATTATTTTCTTTATTTATAGTTGTTTCTATTAATTTTTGTTAAGTATTTAAATTAAAGTACCATTAAATGTTTACTTCCTTAATAAACACGAAACATCCCTCGGTAGCAAATGTTTGAATCTAACAAAAAAAAGTAATGAAAACAGAAAATAACTAGAGAACTTGTCTAATAAATAAACAGTGGTTAACAGTAGCTGTTTCTATTTAACTTTTTTTCGTTTAAGGTTCATAAACGTTGAAATAAATTTGAAAAAAAGAACTATTTGAATTCTTTTTTAATAGTTGATTTACGTACAATTTCCAATGTCGTTATTTATGTTGTGTTTTTGCGGTCGTTGTTGCCTGAAGCAACTTATTTAATTAAATTTTGTATTTTATTATTTGCTGACAAAATATACAAAAATGTTGCTACTTGTTTTGTATTTGGCATGTCATTCAACACATTATTATGAACATTATTATAATTGTTTTTTTTTGTTTTATTCGTTTCATGTTCTTACTAGGGAGATCGATTATTCGACTTTTGTCAAAAACCAGTTTTCGGTTATTCCGAATAGTAACTATTCAAAAACCCCGGCTTTGGTTTAAAAATGAAAAAAAAAATAAACGCATTTATTAAAAAATTTAATATAAATTCAGCTCAATATTGGTTTGACCTACAGCCCATTAAAAAACATATTTAGTTCAGTTTGGGGTTTGGGGAATACAAAAACAGTTTTTCAAAATTTTTATGGATTCTTAGATTTTAAGCATTCATTTTTCTCTTATCAACTATTTTAAAGCTCTACATTCACTGTTTGGCGATGGCACCAAATTCTTCATACAAAACTGTACAAAATAAATTTCACACTTGTTTTTCTTCATTGTGTAAGAAAAAAGTAGTTTAAGCAAAATCATGGTCCAATCAGTAGGTCTATGTATGCAACACGCCAGCTTATTTTTTGCAGTGTTATGTATGTTTTTTCATGTAATTGTTTTTGTAGCAATTGTTTTTACATTTAGGTTTTTGTTTAAATTTTTACTGCTTTTAGAATTATAATTTACGGATGACGAAAATTGGAACGTTTCCTACCCAGATTGAAAATACAGTAGTTCCCGCTTAAATGCACCCCGCTTTTCACTTATCCATACACACTTTTTCCAATGTTTTGTTTTTGTATTGTTTAGACAACTTATATGTATGTTCATATCAGTGTTCAAAAATAAACACTTAATATCGCTCCTTAGTATTCGGTACGGTAGATTTATGGAAAACACAAACGCTAATATTGTTTGTGTAGAAAATAATTAAACAAAATAACGTTTCCCTGGTTGTCATTTTTCGAACACAAAAATAATACTGTTTTTATCCAACTCAACAAAAGATGAGAACACTAAATTCCGTTCGGTTTTTTTTTAAATCCACAAACTTCATTGTGTTCGGCTCATTAATGTTAGTCCCTTTTGGCTGGTAAAAAAAAAACAAAAAGCCAGTAAAATAATTTTACACAAACAAACATTTACACAATACACACATTAAGCTGTTCGTGCTGCGGTCGTTGCTAAAGCTTTTTGTTTGGTCATTTCTTTATTAATGTAAAAAAAAAGAAACTTTCTGTTCTGTTTTTTTAACGAAGAATAGAACAATATATCGATACCTTACTGTAAGAATGTATTAAGCGACATTTCTAAAATTGTGTAGGAAACGAAAAAAACGTTTCATTTAGTTATTTATTTTTCGGATTTTATTGAAAGAAACATATTTGGAAAGCGATTATCAGAATACAAAACATAATTAAAAAAGTGGCTTAGCATAGTTTCTTTGGCGGATAATAAAAATTACAGGGTGCAACATTATTCCAGTGAGAAAACTTGACGGTTGATACAATTTTATTTTCACTCTAGTTTCCTTTGCATCCATGATAGGGCAGCGAAACCCAAGCCAAAATGTGGCGCTTAACTTCTAGTATACTTCCACATCAAAAAGTCATTTTCGAAAAAAGTGTCGCTTAATACATTCTTACGGGAAAGTATCGATATAATGTTTGGATCTTTTTTAAAAAAAGTTACGACCGGTATTAAGGGTTGTGTTTGTCTAAACAATCACTTAAAAAATAGATATCGTTTTTGGGTGTGTGAGGCGAACGCTAAAAATGTACTGTTTATTTTCGAACACTGGTTCATACTGTCTTGCCAGTACTGCCAAATGTACACAGAAAAAATTATTTTTCCAATTCAAACAAATAATTTGTAGAATCAAACAATTTTTTGTCTAAAATCGGTCCTACAAACAAATTCGCATATTCAAACAATTTATTTGCATTTTGTTTATTGAAAAAAAACGCCGATTTTTTCAAACAAATAATTTTACAGAATCAAACAAAAAGTTTACTGAAATTCATATAAATTTCAAACAAATAATTTTGCTGAATCAAACAAAAAAGTTTTGGCACAAGTAATGACGCGCACACAAGCAAGTACTGTTGGCGAAGATGAAGCAGAGCAGAGCGGCCGGCTGGCTTTGAGACACATTTTTTTGTTGGAATAATTTTTGAACGAAGTCATATTTATACTCACAGTGTTTTTCTTCATCACTAACTGTTGCTTTATCCTTTCCTTTGCTAATGAAGAAGAAATTAAACCAAAAACGGCGGCAGACCGACTCGATATGTTTTGCACCATCATTCTATTTTTGTATTTGATGTATTTAAACAAACTGTTTGAAAAAATTGAATACGGGATTTTGTTTTTTTTACCAACTTTGAAACCAACCAAAAATTGTTTTTATATCTTATAATGTGTTTTTTCTGTTGTTTAAAAAAAAATGAAACGTTTTTTTACCTGCTATTGATTTTGTTGTTTTTTTTTTACTACAAACCTCGTCGTTTTTTAAAGCGTCCAAAAATAGACTGCATGTGTTTTTTGTTGTAGTTCTTATATTTATCATAAAGAAGTGTTGCTTACAATCAATAAAAAAAATTAAAAAAGACGACAACATTAAAGAGCGTTAAATATTTCATACAAAATTATGAAAACTTCAAACCAATAGCACGTTTATTAAATTTTTGAAGAGTTGTCCACATTTTTGTTGGTTAAATAAAAATCAAACAAAAATATTGATTGAATCAGTAAAAAAATTTGTAGAAATCAAAAAAATTTTCAAACAAGCGTTTGTTTGAAAATAATTCGGCAATAATTTTTTCTGTGTAAACGCGGTGTTATATTCAATCAAAAATTACCGACTTTTTTAAACGCGGTTAATAAAAAAAAACTTCTTTGAGGGCCTTCTTCAGGGGTTTTTTTCTTTTCTTATTTTATAAATTTACAAATTGTAAGAAGTGACGAAATGTTGGTTCAAATAAACATTTTTTTATTTTTTTTTATTGAAACAAATAATTGAATGTAATTATTACAAATCATTTTCTTTGTTTACTGCAACTACAACTAGTTCTTACTGCGAACTATCTAGTAGTATTACTCTATTGATATTAGATTTGATAATGATGATTTAAGGCAAATTTACCCCAAGCAGATCAATGGGTTTTGTACGAACCAATCTTCGTTCGTTACATGGGTTAAAGAAAAGCCGAGATGCTTCCTCATTGATGTGGCGTTGTAATTTGGTATGATGATTGACTGCATACTTTTTAATAATGATATTTATACTATCAACTCCCAAGTCAATTTGAAGGTCTGTATTCCTTATGTACCATGGAGCGTTCACCATTTTACGTAAAACTTTATTTGGAAAACGTTGTATTATATTTATGTTGGATTTTTGCGCACATCCCCACAGTTGGATACCGTAAGTCCAGATGGGAGATAGTACTTGTTTGTAAATTATCGGCTTATTGTGCAAAGATAAATCTGATTTAAAATCAAGAAGGTAGCTTAGTTCTCTGTATTTCATCTCGAGTTGAGTGTGTTTTTTTTAATGTGTTCCTTCCACTTAAGTTTAGCTTCGAGGTTCATGCCAAGATATTTCGCAGTGTTTGCATATGGAACTTCAACGTTCAAAATGTAAAGTTTGAGGTGACTAAACTTCTTATTTGTAAAGTCTACGTGTACCGATTTTGTATTGTTCAATTTTATTCGCCATTTTGTTGTCCATGCTGTTATTTGGTTAATGACAATTTGGGTCCTTTCAACTGATTCTTGAATGGTGTTACCAGTAGAAAGAATGGCCGCATCATCAGCAAACCTTGCTATTACGGTGTTTTGAGGATGTGGTATATCACTTGTGTATATTAGATACAATATGGGACCAAGTATGCTTCCTTGGGGTACTCCTGCTTGTATAGGTTGAAGTTTTGAGTAGGATCCTTCGTATTTATTCGAAAATATCTCTGAGATAAATAAGATTCTATAAGTTGGCTTAGTTCAATTGAGAAACATTTTCTTATTTTGAAAAGTAAGCCTTGGTGCCAAACTTTATCAAACGCCTGTGAGACATCTAAGAATACTGCAGTACATATTTGTTTTCTTTCTAATGCATCTTCGATAGTATCACAAATTCTATGAACTTGCTCTATAGTAGAGTGATCGGTCCGAAAACCAAATTGGTGGGGTGGAATGATGTTGTATTCGATCATTACATTTTGGATCCTTTTAAGAATTATTTTTTCGAATAGTTTTGTCAACAGTGGTAGCAGTGAAATTGGCCGGTATGATGTGGTTTCATTAGGAGGTTTACCTGGTTTGTGAATCATTATGACTTCTGCTGTTTTCCAATAAATTGGGAAATAGTTTAGTCTGAGTGAAGTATTTATTATACAGCTAAGTTTCTCAATGGCCTTATGAGGAAGTTCTTTTCACACTTCGCCTGTGATCAAATCGAATCCTGGGGATTTTTTAGTTTTTAGCGATTGAATTATAGTTTTTAATTCAAATGAGTTGTTGGTGTAATATCTACGTTTGGTTGTTCGATAAATTCAAATGAGGTGTTATGATCGCTGCTGTTAGGTTGAAAGATATTGACAAGATGATTAGAGAATGCTGTGGCTCTTTCTTCATTACTTTTTGCCCATTCCCCATCACCAAGTTTAAGTGGTGGATTTTGAAACATTGGCTGTTGGTAGGTTTTTATGTTTTTCCATAAGAAGTAGTTTGAGCTTTTGTCATAAGACAGATTTTCTAGCAGTTTTTTAGTTTTATCGTTTTTTGTATTCCTGATAGAGTAACTTATATTTTTACAAAGGTTGTTTAGTTTGGATTTCAATGATGGGTCACGAGTTTGCTGCCAGTTTTTTCGTAGTTTTCTCTTTTCTAAAACCATTTCACGTATTTTTGGAGAGTATCCATGCTGCTGAACCTTAGGTTTTAATATAGGTGTGCTTTGCCATGCTGCTTGTTGGACTTGTTTGGTAAAGGTCAACAAGTCTTGGTCTAGTTCATCTACAGTACGAATAGTAACGCTGTGATTGATTTCGTTTTCTAGCAAAAACCGGAATTAGTTCCAGTCTGTAAACTTGTTGTATAGGTTACCGTTTTGGTGTGTTTTGCAAATTGTTTCATGAAGTGTGAGGTAAATTGGTGAGTGGTCTGAGCAAAGTTCAAAGCCCTCCTCAATCCCCATAAATTTTTTTGAGATTTTTCGGGTTACAAAAAAGTCTATAAGATCAGGGACTTTAGTTCTATCCGTTGGCCAATATGTCGGCTTAAAAGTAGATAAGTATTCACATCCTGTTTCTTGTATTGCTTGGTAAAATTGACGACCTTTAGTCGTAGTCAGCCGCGACCCCCATTGCACGTGCTTTGAGTTAAAGTCGCCTCACATGATGAACTTGTTCTGGTGTTTATTTATAAGGTTTTTATATTGTTCCTTGGGTATCTTGTGTTTTGGCGGACTATAAACAGACGTAATAGTTAGTTTTTGGTGTGTTTTTGTATATAAAGTTATGCTCGTAGCCGGAAATTCTTCGCTTAAAATTTTATCATCTTCGTAATGAAGTATACTTTTTTTAACCATTACCGCACTACCGCCCCTCGCGCAGTTCTTTGGATGAATGGTATGATAAATCTGATAATTGTTTAGGGTGATATAAGATTCATTGGTAAAATGTGTTTCGGAGATGTGGCAAATATCTATATTTTTCGTGTCTAGGATTACTAGCAAATCGTCGATGTGATTTCGTAACCCGTTTGCATTCCATAACATAATTTTAAGTGAATTAGCCATTGTTATTTCTGAAGAAAGAACTTTGTTCTAGGAGATCTAGACGACGCTCTAGAGATTTGTTGAAAGTATCCTGTTTTTTTAACATTTCTAATATTTGCTGCAGCTTTGTTTGAATGTCACTACAGTTATTGTTATTTGAGTTGTTGGGATTCAAAACATTTGCATTAGATTGTTTTGAGTTTTTGTTTTCGGTGGATTCTCGATTGGTTTATGTTGTATTTGTCGATGCTGTTGATTATTACTACGATACAATTGGTACCAATGATTTTGTTGCTGAGGAATGTCGCTACCATGATGCTGTTGTTTACTAGACTGCTGTTGACCGCTACGATAAAATTGGTAACGCTGATTTTGTTGCTGAGAAGCATCACTAGAATTATCCCGTTGTTGATCGCTCAGATATTGCTGTTCTTGTTGGTTGAGATGTAGTTGCTGAGTATTAATGGCTTGATTTGAATTTGCTCTATTTTCTGACGATTAGCTGTATTTCTTATTTTTTGTAGTTCCTTTGCCACTATACATCCTCTATAGCTGGCTGGATGATGATCTCCACAGTTTACACATTTAGGGGGTTGATTTGCGGGTTTTTCACATGAAGTTGTAGGGTGCTTGCCTGCGCATTAAACACATCTAGCTGGCTTAGAGCAGTAGTTTTTTGTGTGTTCGTAACCCTGACAGTTTTTACATTGAGGAATCTTATTTGAATTTGCAATTGATTCAATTTTCACTACTGAAGCAAGAATTGTTTTTATACCGTATAATTTATTAATATCTTCTGAAGAATCAAAAAATAAATAGAACATATCTAAGGGCTCCTTGGTTTGCCATTTAAGTTTAGGTAGGGCTTTGGTTACTTTAAAACCTTTATCTAATAGATCTTCCACAATAAGTTTTGGATCGCAAGAGTGATGAAGATTTTTTTACCAGTACCCTGATTGGGCGTGTTTGTTTGTCTTCAAAAGTAAACCATGCACAATTTTCTTTATTTAGAGTACTTGTTATGGCTCTATAATCAGTGCTATCTTTTGTGTTAATTTTATAAGTGCCATTTCTTACCAGTTTAACCGTAAACGTTTCTTTAGCTATGTCTTTTATATCAGAATATAGCTTGTTGTAATCTGTTATTCCTGACAACATTATTGGAGGTCTCCCGAGTAAGTTCTTCCTCATCGGTACAATATTTTTGTGCTATTGCAACTGGGCCCTTTATGCTGACATCAAGATTTGTTTGTTGATTTTCATCAGTATACACACATTTTTCATATTTTTCTCTGAGAAATGCGTTTTAATTTTTTAGCTGAGTACATAGATTTTCAAGTTCTCTTAGTTTTACATTTAAAAATACATTGGCTTTTTCTAGCTCTTTTAATTTATTGACTCTTGATGTGAATTGATCACTCAACATATCGTATTTTTGTTTGTTGGGTGGTGTTGCTATAATTTGCAATATATGGCGCTGTTGATGCGACCTATCTTATTCACACACCGACTTAGTTTATTTACCGACCTCTAGTTGTAAAAAAGTGTATTGATGAATATATGAAAACAGATGATTACACTGTTGAATATTATGGTAATAAAATTTATTGTATTATCGTTGTTGTTTTTTTTTTTGGTTTTTTCTTATTTTTGTTGTGCTGATTGAAAATTTTACAAATTTAATTTTAAATTTAATGGGAAAAGTGTCATTTAAGCACTGATTTTTAAAACACAGATAGTTGTCATTAATGTCTTAATTTTTTTTACTACACAATAAAATAATATTGATGTTAGAAACTCTTAAAATTTATATCCAAACCGGAGCGACATGTAAACACATCCGAACGCGATTACACATGACACTCGACTAAACATTTAAGGTTTTTAAAAAAAGACATTAAGCTCGACAATTTATTAATACTTAAAAACAATAAAGTTCGAATAAAAAACATATTATATACAAAACATATTTATATTTTTAATAAATATATGTGCATTAGGGGTATAACCAATTTTTGGGCATAGTACCATGAGGTCGACCATGTCCTAGTAACCACGAAAATCATAATCATTTGTAATTTTTCTCTAAAAAGTTCACGCACCAATTGGTTTTTCTAAACCAATGCAATATTGAAAATTTATAATTTTATACGGTGTTTTTTATTCTTTTTTAATTTTTTTTTGTTAAAAAAGTTTAAAGACACGTTTTAGTTTGCGGAAAAATCTCTTACCATCTCCAAATAATAATGCAATTTCATACTTGAGCTATTTTTTGTTTTAAATAAACATATTATTTATTTTTCTTAACCAAAAAGAAAATTAAAAATTTTAAAAACTTCATCGCGGTTGGTGCGTGAACTTTTTTGACCTTAGCGAAAAAATAAATATACGTTGCCTTATAGTTGTTTATGCGCTATCGGACTGTGCTATGCCAATTTTGATATTTTAAAAAATTGTTAAAAAGTTATATCCCTAATGTGCATATGTATAAGTTTTAGTTTTAATATTGTAATTAATTTCGTATGAGAACTAGGTATAATGAATTTTATTTTCCTTTATAACTAAAAAAGTAAAATGATTATTGAGTTTTTAAGCGAGGTTTTTATAAATGCGTTGATTGTGCATTTATCCGGGTTATCTGTTAAATGATTCCTTGTTCAAATGCGTAGAAAACTAAATATTTTCCGATACGCACTTAAGCGGTAAATACTGTAATTCAAATTCCACAAATTAAAGACAGAGAAACGTTTAAAGAGTATTTAATATTATGCAATATGGCATCAACATCTCAAAATCGGAAAAATTGACAAACGCGGTTGCTCATGAAAACTTCGGATTTTGAATTTGCTCTTTTAAAAAAAAATTGTAAAAAGCCACAAAATAAAAAATCGATGAAAAAAAAAATTTTATTTATTTTATATTTTTATGACAGTTATGAAATGTATCATATTGATTGCTTCTAAATTTATTATGATTAACCTGATGATAATATGATTACTTCTTAGCTTATTATGATTAACATGACAATAGTTTGATTACTTCTTAACTTAGTATGATTAGCAGAATAACAAATATGATTAAGGGAAAAATATTATGATGTAATATAACGAGTATATTAAGTCACAATTTAATTCAATAATAATCTTAATATGGAGACTACAATCATGAATATTATCATAATATGTTGCTCTTAGAATATCACAGTTAGGGTTTTTTCCCGGGAATTCCCGGGATTTTTGTTGCGGGATCCCGGGAAATAAAAAGTTCTTCATAGTTTCAGAAAACAGCTATTTTTACTCTGAAATTTAGTTTTCTTTTCTCTAAAAATTAGCATCTGTGGATGGGTTGTCGATTAGATCAATTATAAGAAATGTGTACAAACGTAAATCAATGTCTCCTGCGGCAATAAATCTATTAAAAGCAGAATGGGCAGTGCAACAGTTGATAATTAATAAATTTAGTGAAGTGATGAATTGATAAAGAACATAAATTCAAAATAAGATGCAGGCAGTAAATTCTCATTGACCATGGACAAGTCTTAAAAATAGGATATACATAAACATATCGCTACGTTATTGCAACATAGTCGTATCTACAAAAAAAAAAAAATCGAGCTTGGTAATATATCCGGGAAGTGCGGGGAAACCGAAATAAAAAAAGTAATGAAACTCGTGTAAGTTACTAAAACATACAATTTGAAAAACACATTGTCCTAAAGATTACAGATGGACCTAATGAAAAGAAATAGTTTGTAAGAAGTAGTCTGGATGATGCTATTTTTTGCATCAACCTTGACATCAGAAGCATGCAACAACGGTGCACTTTTAATTATTTGTCCAACCTCGGTAAAAAAGTAAACGAAATTTTTCGGAAACATGGTAATCAGTAAACAAAATCAGAAATATACTCTTTGGCGACTCACTAAACGCTTTGAGTGTGTCAGAAAGTAATTTCCTACGCCGTTAAAAAATGTTAATATATTTATTAAAATATTTTATATATTTTATGATTTTACTTTTTGATCTCATATCTTGAGTACCTCAATTGTTATGTTTATTTTATCTTGTACTAGATCATCATAATACGGAATTTACTTATAATTTTTGTAGTATTTAAGCATTTATTTTACTTACTTTGTAAACAAGTTCCCTCACGTTTGTTTATAAAAGTTTTTTTCATTAATAAAACCAAGTTTACTTTGTATTATTTGTATGGAGCGGGATCCCGGGATCCCGGGAAATTTAAAAATTTTTCCCGCTTTCCCGGGAATCGAAAAACTCCGGGAAAAAAAAAACTCTAATCACAGTACAACACATGATTTCGGGACTAAATTCTGACAATTGCTAATGAAAGTAGACCTAAAAAGAAGAACTTCTGCATCATTAGTTTGGTCATGTTAGCTCAATAAATTATTTAAAAATTAATTTGAAGTTAGTAAGTATCGTATATGGGAATTTGTCACTTTTAAGCTCTTTTGTTTGTCATAACTCGAGAACCACTAGTCAGAATAAGCTGAAACAAATTAAAAAAAATTAAGAATTACAATTCCTTTAATTTCATAAATAATAATAAAATCATACAACATTTCGCTACATAAGCAACAGTTTCGCAGTTATAAATAAATGTATGAAGAAAAAAAATATTTTTTGCCCTAAAAATTTAAATTTTTTATTATTAATTCTTAAAAAATCCAAAACGGTAAAAAAAGTGTCAAGTGCTATTACTTTCACGTAAAGTTGCATAGCCTATAAACAAAATGACATATAAATAATGAAAAATCGATGAACGCGTTTCACTTTTATTCACAATTAATTAAAGGTATGAATTTCAAAAATTAGCTCGAGATATCCACAAAATTCTTTGACAAAAAAACATTAATGACTTTTTTTATGATTATCAGAATTAAAAAAGAAGTAATTAACAAAAGGTTATTTGATTTTATGATTGCGGTAGCAAAGTTATAAGCGTTAATAAATGTTAATTAATTATTTGGGTTTTTCCGTTAGTTACCTGCCTGATTTTTTTAACAGAAATTACACCCACATTTATGAGTGCTCATGTTTTGGAACTTTTCGAAAACATATTTCATAAGTACCTGCCAGTAAAATATTCAAATATTTGTAGTATTTATAGGTGCTCTTTGATTGGGTTTTTCCATTTAACAAGAGTCGACGAACGCGAGAAGTACAAGTGAATTTTTCTCCGGTTTTAAAAAATGTGTATAAGAACAAAACATATAATATATTTTCCAAATATGGAAAATAACAAGTGTCCACAATTGTATAATTTTTGTTACGTTTGTGGCCATATCGTCCCAAAAAGAGGCCAACTGGATCGAAAAAATTGATTACTGAGCAATTCAAAATTAAGTGGTGCAAATGTTTTTGTCAAACGCAGTGTGCAAAATTGTTATGATACCCTTATAATGTGGATACATGGAAAAGGTGGACAGTTTTCTTTTATGAAGCCAGTAATTTGGGTGGAAGACCTAACTGGACATGATGGATCCAGGTGCTACGCATGCATAAATTATCGTCCTGGATTAAACAGAAAACAATTGAAAACAAAAGAATACATTGCTGGAAACTGACACAGCAAAATGTCAGCGCAACATAATACCGACAACGCCAAGCTGATTTTCAGAAATTTTATACCGTTGACGAAGCAAATACGTTCACGTACTCCCATGATATCCCAGGCTTAGTGAAAAAATTGGGAATGGATTATATCGCTGGCGACTGGCGTTTATTTATTGATGGTTCAGTTTCAAGTTTGAAGGCTGTGCTATTGCACAAAACTAACAAAAAACCATCCATTCCATTGGGATTCAGCACAACTGTGAAGGAAACGTATGAAACATTGGACGAAATTTTGGAGAAAATCAACTACAATGTACACAAATGGAAGATTTGTTTCGATCTAAAGGTTGTCAACGTAATACAATGCATTGTATTAAAGGGCGGTTTTCCAAAATACTTCTGCTTCCTTTGTAATTGGGATTCACGATACACAGGAAATCAATATCAAAGTAAAGATTGGAAAGCAAGAACTCCCGAGCTCGAGAAACAACTAAAATTACGGAATAAATCTTTGTTAAAGGATCTAGAAATGAAAATGTTCTAAATTTTGTTTCCATGCATAGATAACATAAAAAATTGCATTTTTTCTATGTAAGAATAGCTGTAATATGAATCGGAATGTTTATTTTCATGCAAAATAAAGAATCAATAAAAAAGTCATCAATGTTTTTTCCAAAGAATTTTGTGGATATCTCGAGCAAATTTTTTAAGTTCATACCTTTAATTAATTGTGAATAAAAGCGAAACGCGTTCATCGATTTTCATTATTTATGTGTCATTTTGTTCATAGGTTATGCGACTTTACGTGAAAGTAATAGCACTTGACACTTTTTTTACCGTTTTGGATTTTTTATGAATTAAAATTAAAAAATTTAAATTTTTTGGGCAAAAAGTATTTTTTTTCTTCATACATTTATTTATAACTGCGAAACTGTTGCTTATGTAGCAAAACGTTGTATGAACAAATTAAAAGAATTGTAATTCCTAATTTTTTTAAATTTGTTTCAGCTTATTCGGACTAGTGGTTCGCGGGTTATGACAAACAAAAGAACTTAAAAGTGACAAATTCCCCTATACGATACTTACTAACTTCAAATTAATTTTTAAATGATTTATTGAGCTAACATGACCAAACTAATGATGCAGAAGTTCTTCTTTTTGGGTCTACTTTCATAAGCAATTATCGTATTGAGTCTCGAATCAATCACCTGAAAAATGTTGTACTGTGTATGTTTACCACAACCATGTTTTTTCTTTGCGTGTATGGTAAGGTTGTAACGCAATTTATTTTCCCAGCTGAGGTATGACTCAGTCTGTCCAGGGTCAATTCTAAGGTCTGCTTCCTTTGAAATGAAACACGGGATGTTTTCGTGTATGTTCGCTTACAACAATTTCAACAAAGCTTTATTTACGAAATCTTAATCTACGCTAAATACTTAGAGCTACGATGATTCTCGGGGAAGTATGTGCAGCTGCCGGCGGAGACGAATACGGGAACGACCGGTCGGGTGGCGTTTGCGGAGCTGGACGGCGGATGCGGGAAATGCGCGGGGTTCAGGTTGCAGTACAAGACCTTTATCTGGTAAAACTTTGGTAAACAAACGGGTTTAATTATTGCGTAAATACTTCGGGGGCCTTGGCGTTCGGCTAACTACTTCTTAAATACTTCGGGAGCCTTGGCGTTCGGCTAACTACTTCGTAAATACTTCGGACACCAAGAGATTTCGGGAGCCTTGGCGTTCGGCTAACTACTTCGTAAATACTTCGGACACCAAGAGATTTCGGGAGCCTTGGCGTTCGGCTAACTACTTCGTAAATACTTCGGACACCAAGAGATTTCGGGAGCTTTGGCGTTCGGCTAACTACTTCGTAAATACTTCGGACACCAAGAGATTTCGGGAGCCTTGGCGTTCGGCTAACTACTTCGTAAATACTTCGGACACCAAGAGATTTCGGGAGCCTTGGCGTTCGGCTAACTACTTCGTAAATACTTCGGACACCAAGAGATTTCGGGAGCCTTGGCGTTCGGCTAACTACTTCGTAAATACTTCGGACACCAAGAGATTTTGGGAGCCTTGGCGTTCGGCTAACTACTTCGTAAATACTTCGGACACCAAGAGATTTCGGGAGTCTTGGCGTTCGGCTAACTACTTCGTAAATACTTCGGACACCAAGAGATTTCGGGAGTCTTGGCGTTCGGCTAACTACTTCGTAAATACTTCGGACACCAAGAGATTTCGGGAGCCTTGGCGTTCGGCTAACTACTTCGTAAATACTTCGGACACCAAGAGATTTCGGGCAGAGTTGCCAATTTAGCGCCTTTGGCGCTAGATTTAGCGCTTTTTAAGTGTCGAAAAGGCGCATATTTTTTCCTTAGCGCTTTTTTAAAAAAGAGCGCTAAATTAGCGCTTTTGTTGATACCCAAAATGTTTGTACTTTTTTTTGCAAGCATTTAAATCAAGACATATTAAACCAAAATTTGTTTCCGTTTTTTAAATACATACTTTACTCTGAAATGCATACTATACAAGGAAAGAAGTTTATTTTCTAAAGTAATCCATTAATTTTTTTTGTTCGTATTAAGTAAAACTTTCTAAAATAAAGAAACATTTTCTCATGATCAAAAGTTCACATTTTTGGTATTTGATCAAAAATTTCATTCAGCATTTATTTAAATTAGTCTGATTTAATTGATATTTTAATAGAATGGAATTTCTTGCATCAAGAAACAAATGCTACCGATTTCTTTAAACTTTTCAGAAAATGCTCAAGAAAACTTGGTTTGATTCAATTAATTTTTAATTAGATCGACATGTTAACATATCAATCAAAAGTTTCTTATTTTTATATTAAGTTTTCTTAAACTACACGTTTTTATGAAAAAATTTCAGGCTTACAATAAGAAATTTTTGGCTTGACGAGAAGCGTGCAAAATTTTCTTGGTTCAAGACATATTTTCTGGTGATTTAGTTAATAATTCTTTCCGGGTATATTTGAAATTATCAGAAAAGGCTTTTTAAAAATGTTAATGTTTTATTAACATTGCACTGCAAAAAACAAACAAAAAGTCGGGGTAAAGAACTTGATTATGCGATTTTAATTGACTTTAGCGTGCTGAGTCCAAATAGTCATTCAATAACGTCTAGTAAACATTTTATTTACTGATCTTCATGATTTCTCGCCTTTTTTATTCATAATGTACCTGGATTTCTGATAATTGATAAAAAAAAGTGTGAATACTAATTTGCATGAAAAAATGGTCGCCATATGGTCGAAAATAATCATTTGTAAAAGATCAAAATCGCACAAATCGTTCTCAAGCTATGATAAAATGTATGTAGCATAAATGCCTTATTTCGGTCGAAATATTAGTCTAGCCCATAAAAAACTCGACATGATAGGAAAAACTGAAAACGGATTGAACGGATTGTTATACTTTTGTATTTTATATATTTTTATTTCAAACGATTTTTTTTTGACGGCCAGTGTAATTAATTAAACTTATTTCTTAAACATTTCATTAAGTTTTTTATTTAGCGCTTTTTGATTGGGGCCACGGCGCTTTTTAATTAGAAATAGTTCACAAGCCTGATTTCGGGAGCCTTGGCGTTCGGCTAACTACTTCGTAAATACTTCGGACACCAAGAGATTTCGGGAGCCTTGGCGTTCGGCTAAATACTTCGTAAATACTTCGGACACCAAGAGATTTCGGGAGCCTTAGTTTTCGGCTAGATACGGTAAACTACTTGTTAATACTAACTACCAAGAGTAAATACTGGGGTTAATGGCAATATCTACTCTCCTTGTTCTAAGCAAAACCTTGTCTATTTATTCAAAAATAAAATAAACTAAATGAGAATTATACGGTAAAAAGGTTATGTAGGTAAATAGTAATGGTATTCATAGTTGTGAGTAAAATAATAAGGGTATTCAAGGTGTTGGGTTACATATACTTTATGATGTTAGTATTAAACGTATATATAGAGTTAGTTTGTAACTTAACGTTACAGTCCCTTCCTACTTTCGGAAAAAAAAAATAAGAAAAAGAGAAAAGAAGAAAAAAAAATTTTGTTATGCATTAGCTAGCCGGTGGAGAATTTCAAGCCTTGCTCCTCTTTTAGTGTTATAATCTTTTCCATCCCCTGGCATCTTAGTCGAGCTTGTCCGTTTCTCACCTTCACTTCTACTTTAGGCCTTCCCTTTGGATATATTATCCAGCGCGCTACTTTTCGTACAGGATGATGGTGGATAGTAATTCCCCTAAAGGGGTCTTCTGACTCCTCTAGTTCGCTTGTATCGATGGACATTAGCCTAAGGACCTCATTCGCCAAGCCGCTTTCATCTTGTTGGAAATTCCCCCCATGGGCAGTGGAGGTAGTAGGGCTTTCATTCTGATTCGACGGTTGTGAGGTGGTCATTCTTCGGCCCTCAACTGGCGGGTCATAAGACAAGGGTGTTACTGCCAGGGGCCTTTGTTCTAACATGTGTAGAGGTTCGGCCCTATGGATATGCTCTATATTTCTCTTCAATGCTTTTATTGTCTCTCTCCCAGATTGCGGAACCGGGTGCCGTTTCACTGGTCGTGGCCTGGTTGTTTGCAGGGGAAATTCCTCTTTTATTTCTCCTGGTGAAATGTTCATAGAGTGCATCGCGGGTACCTGATTGACTGTAGACTGACGAGAAGCCTGTAATTCCACCCCGTCAATTACAAGAGTGGCTTTGCGTCGACATAGGAAATCCATGCCAAGGATGATTGGTTCGGCTAAGCTATCGAGCGTGGATGCTAGCAGCTGTGTAGTCCCCCCGTTGGTATTAACGCGCAGGGGATAAACCCTGAGACTAGCTCTACAGGAACCGTCGGCCAACTGTATGGCCCGTTGGTGGCTTCGGGGTCGAATGTTACTGGCTTCTAGAAGTTGGCGTACCCTTTGCCCGATGTACGTGAGAGTCGATCCGGTGTCGACTAGGGCTCTTATGGGAGTGTTGCATATGGTGACGGTAAGGTAGTACCGACCATCGGAGGCTGGTTCACTGCGGCAGGCGCAGTCTCGGGTCAGAGTTCCCTCCTGGCCACACCATGAGCAGAACCGCAATCCGGGGTTCGGGCAGTTCCCCCTTATATGGCCCGGCTGCTTGCAGCGCCAGCAGTGAGTGCTGCGGTGGTAGGGCGAGACGTCGATGTAGTGGGTTGGTTGTGGTCTCCCTTGCCTGGCTTCTTCTTTTCTGAGCAGCTCGTACTCGTCCGTTAATTCCATTAATTCATCCAGCGAGCGGAAGTCGGTGCGACGAACGTACAATTTGTATTCGCAGCGTAAGCCGTCATAGATGCGATCCATGTGGTCGAGTTTTCGTAATTCGGAATGCTGTCGTATAAGGGCTTGGAGGCTCATGACGTAATCCTTTGCTCTCTCTCGGTTGCCCTGCTTACGGTGGTAGATCGCCTCCTCTTTGTGAGCGAGATGACGTCTCGGTAGGAAGAACCGAATGGCCTCTGTCTTGAAATCGTCCCAGCTGCGAATCTGCTCTCTTTTGATACGATACCACTGTAAGGCCTTACATTTCAGGATCTCCAGTAGGGAGAACAATAACCGACGGCGCTCAAAACCAAAGCATTCGGCTAATTCTTCTAACCGTTCGATGAACTCCATTAAATGCTCGCCGCCGTCGTAGGTCAAATCCCATCGACGAATAGTGGCCATGACTTCCAGATCGCTAGGAATGCTTGCAGTACAGGACCTTTATCTGGTAAAACTTTGGTAAACAAACGGGTTTAATTATTGCGTAAATACTTCGGGGGCCTTGGCGTTCGACTGACTACTTCGTAAATACTTCGGACACCAAGAGATTTCGGGAGCCTTGGCGTTCGGCTAACTACTTTGTAAATACTTCGGACACCAAGAGATTTCGGGAGCCTTGGCGTTCGGCTAACTACTTCGTAAATACTTCGGACACCAAGAGATTTTGGGAGCCTTGGCGTTCGGCTAACTACTTCGTAAATACTTCGGACACCAAGAGATTTCGGGAGCCTTGGCGTTCGGCTAACTACTTCGTAAATACTTCGGACACCAAGAGATTTCGGGAGCCTTGGCGTTCGGCTAACTACTTCGTAAATACTTCGGACACCAAGAGATTTCGGGAGCCTTGGCGTTCGGCTAACTACTTCTTAAATACTTCGGACACCAAGAGATTTCGGGAGCCTTGGCGTTCGGCTAACTACTTCGTAAATACTTCGGACACCAAGAGATTTCGGGAGCCTTGGCGTTCGGCTAACTACTTCGTAAATACTTCGGACACCAAGAGATTTCGGGAGCCTTGGCGTTCGGCTAACTACTTCGTAAATACTTCGGACACCAAGAGATTTCGGGAGCCTTTTTTAATAAGTAGAAACAATTTTTTTTAAAAAAAAACCTTAGCATAGAATTTGAAATAATGATCATTTTTACAGTTAGGTGACTATAGCTTATCAAAAAAATATAGTGGTTATTCAGGGAATTTTTGCTTGTTGCATAGTGTAATTTTCAAACTACTGAGCCGATTTTATTAGATTTCAATCCCTTGGGATAGCTAGAAGCAATTTGGCACCAACATTGTTCTTTTCTTTTGAGTTTCTCGAGTATATTATCAACAGACTAAAGGCCCAACCATAATGTGCTTAAGTTGGCTTAAGCAAATGTGCGACTACACATACACTACACATTTGAACTGGTTTAGAAACCGGATGGGACATTTGCGTAAGTAATATTTTTCGATTTTTCATATTGAATCTAGAAACTTTTGTTAAACGGAAAAAACTATCGGTTTGGTGGTTACTTGACTCTCTCCAAATTAGTCTCTCCAAATTAAAAAAATCGAAATAGATCTTCTTACCATTTGATAACTTCAATAAAAAAGTGCTGCAACTATTGCAAAACATTGCCTGTGTCTCCGGTTTGTCCAAGTTTCTCACAGCAAAACCAAAATATTGTAAATATGCATATTTTAATGGTTTTGATATTGCATATCCTTTTTTCCAACCAAATACTCACCAGACCAAAGCAAAAATAGCTTGAATCAGTAACACACGATCTCCCTGACGTTCTTAGGCGCTACTTTTATAGAGATTTGGAATGAACGTGGGCTTCTGTCAAATTAATAATTGTGAAATTGTAGTGTCAGTATCAAGGCGAATTCACACCTGGTGACCTTAGCTTACTACATAAGCAACAGCTTATAATTTTCACTTAGAATTATGAAATTTAAAGCTTTGTTCACAATAGGCAGCAACATTTACACTGGTGTTCAGAATTGAGCAACAATTTCGTTCGCGACTACACACATTTTAAATAATGAAACCGTTTGCAAATTTTGCCCAAAACAATATTATGTATTTATTATTATTTGTTGGAACATTTTGTTAAAATCTTCATTCAAAACTAAATAAAATTATTTGAAACGTCAGAAAGAATTTCATACAAATTGTTGCTGAAGTTTAAGGTGACTCAGCTTTTTAAAAAAAACTTTAGTTTCATTTTTGTTTATAAAATTAAAGGAAAATATTTGAAATACTTTCGGAAGAAATAAGATAGAAGAAAAAACGAAATTGTTGCTCTGATTGTGAACAAAGCTTAAATTAGTAAATTTTTAATTACACAATTTAAAATTGAAAACAAAATGAAGAGTTGGTTTAAATTGTTTACTACAGTGTTGTATTATTTTGACACAACGTTAAAGTACTTTACAGTGTTGTATCCGATTTCAAAATAAGACCACCTTGTATGAATTTGCCTTGGTCAGTATTGACTGTTTTACAGTATTGCCAGCATGCAATTAAAAATTAACAAGACGTGGTAGCCCAATTTGTATGCCTGATTCGAATGCAGCGCATCCAGATTAGTTAAAAAAATGCTTCGTTTCTGCAGTAAATTTTTTCCAGATTTGCAGACGATTTACGATTTTTCTATAATCAAACTTTTATCTTTTGTCAAACAATCAAACACCCCAATTATAAAAGCAAAAGTTTTATACAAACGTACAATTTTGACATGTTTTCCAAGCCGTTTGTGTAGTTTATTTATCTTTTACTTTTGAAAATGTAGTTACATATGTCGCTGTTTACATTGCGTGATCTTTGTCTCTGATTTTGTTGCTGTTTTTTTTCAAGTTGCATTTGCGTTGTCATTATGAAATTATTATTGCAGCATTTGTTTGTATGTATGCTTGAAAAATAACAAATTTTAGCCCGAACTAAAATAAATTTTGAGTCAAAAGAGGAAACGAAACGAAATGCAAGAGTGCATGAACTCTTGTTCCCTTTATTCCACGCGCTCCTTTAGCCAACAAAGTAATGACTTTCGTTAATAATATAAAATTGCATTTTTTTTTCTGTATTTTACAAGAGAGTTTAAGAAAGCACAATGAAGCTTTATTTCAGCAAATGCATTTCTTGGTTTGACCTTTTTTATTTTGTTAAGAAATTCAACGCTAGTGTAAACACTTCAAAGCATTATAACTGATTATCCATCACTCAATTTATATTTAAAAGTTTTATTGTGTTATATTGTATCATCAAATTGTATTTAACTAATTAATATTGTAGTATTTTTTAGAACAAACCAAAACCGAAAATTAATTTAAACTTAAAGGCGCTATTCGCACTTTAACGAAATATTAAACAAGTCTTTATGCAGTTTAGCTGAAATTCTTCTAATAATTAAAAAAATTAGCAATTTATTTAAAATTAAGAAACCATTATAAAACATTTAAGTTTGTATTTTTTTTAACCATCCCAAAGAGCATCTTTAACAACGGCTTCATTATCTTCTTGTTGTACTTCCGTGTTAAGAGGTGATCTCTCTAAAGCTCCAGCTTAATAATTTTTAACCACCATATTTTTATTATAGAATTTATCAAAATAATTCAAGCTTAATTGTCTGTGTTATTTAACATTAAAAAATCGAAAAAAAAACTATCAACACGTCATTTTGTTATTTATCATTTTTTTTTAACATTTTTGTTTAATGAACTAAAAAATATAAACAGTAAAAACATCAATAACAAATTAATTTGTGTGTTGGGGAAGCCCTCTTTGTTTCTTTAAGTTTTGGAATATTTATCAATTCTATTTAATAGTAACTCATAAAGCATGTACAGTACTTTTCGCTTATAGTCACATCCTTTTGGTGCAGATACATCGTGAACTATATCGTTAATCTGACTATAAGCCTACTTTACATATATTCCATTATCATATAAATTACACTGCTGTCAGGCTTATGTCTGGGTTCAAACTATGAAAGTATTCTTTCAGAAAGTCGGAGTTTGTTGGTGAGAAGGGAGAGAATCATGGATGTTCTCTTCCCCTCTCACCAATAAACTCAGACTTTCTGAAAGCAATATTTTATAGTGTGAACCCAGACTATGGTTCTGGAACAGAGTTGCATACTGTATAACAAGAATATCTAAAATAATAATTAGATATTTTTACCCACTTGATGCCAAAGACAAAACCTATCTTTTTTTCGAGGGGAGAGTTGATGAAAAAATATGGTTTGTGGCTATAGCTATATAACGCAAATAATTTGCTTTATTTTTGCCTTTGCTAGTCTCTGATAGATGTCATATATGGGTAATTCCAAAGTGTTGAACGTGACAGTCGTACGCATCAAAAATGCAATAACATTTTAGACAAAAAATATTTTTACGTTCTCATAACCCTTAAATTATAGCACTAAGAAAGCACTGTTATTTATGCTAAAGTTTATGGAGGGCGCGATTCTAGGTCAAAGATAATGGCAAAAGAAGAAGAAGCGGTTCGAACGTGAAAAAATAGAAGTAGTTTTTGTGGCCATGTATAAAAAGGCGCAATTCAGCGAAACCTGGTACAATTTTTTAGTCAAACTACTTTCAGAATTTTACGTAGCAATGTAACATTAAAATGTCTTGGTTTGATTCCAAAATCTTCTGTATTTTCCTTTGTTTTAAGCCAAAATCTGGGTAGATACGTGACATTTCGAACGCGAAATTTTTTCCATAATAATTCAACTGAATAATGATTAAAATAAAATAAAAATTTACCGTTAATCCGAATAACATATTTCTCTTTGAACTCTTTCTTAGATTGCAGACCATGTAAGAAAATTTTTTTGGAATAATTTTTATTAAATATCACCTCTTTTAAGAAAGATAAATATTAAAGAAATCATACAATAAAACATTCTCACATATAAGAAATTACGTTTGCACAACTTTGCAGTCTGATTGTTCATCTAAGTGAACAAATTTATGGTAAATTTATAAAATTAGTAAAATCTAAATATTTCTCTATTACAATAATTTTCGGTCACGGTGGACCTTTTGACGGAAATGCCCATATGGTAAATGTGCTTATATCGCTAAATGAAGTATAACGTAAATACTTTTTATTAAACTTACCGCTAATGTGACTATAAGCTTAATGTACTTTATTCAATTGTAAAAAGGCTCGTGCGTGTTTGTCATTATTTTTAAGGGGCAATCCGGCCTTCTAAAGCATTGGATAATGGTTTGGCGTATGGATGGGCAAATTGAAAAAAATTTTGATATACATATATCGAATCGATATTTTTTAAGAGTATCGATATTTATTATTTCAAAAATATCGATATATCGAACGTATTTTGCTTAAACTATTACCAAATTAAAAAATTTTATATATATGCATATATGTATATGCACAAATCTTATTATTATTCCAAATATACATATATAGGCACATATATTGTTCCAAAACCGCATAAAATAAATCCTTTCAAGTTCGTTTGACTTTACTGTTTTATTTAGAAATCTGCAATGTGAAAGCCCCGCTTTTTTTCTTAATTCTTTTTTTTTATACATAAATGCCAATCATTTTAGATCTTCATATTATTTTAAATAAACAGATGTTGCATGCAGTGATGCCAATTCTTTAAAACATATTGTTTGAAAAAGGGCTAACATTTTGAGATTTAATGAAGACTGACTTTAAAAAATATCGATATTCGATTGTCGTATTTCAATATCTATGTATCGATATATCGGTATTTTAAATATAGGCGATACATATCGATTTTTTTAAAAAATATCGATAAATTGATACATCGATATTTTTTGCCCATTCCTAGCTTGGCGTTGTGAAATTGTACCGAGTTACAGTTTTGCGCTTTTCAACATGGCCCATCTGCAATCGTTTTTAACACTTCTTTTAAACTCTGGCTTGGTGGTAGCTTTGTCAGAATTTTTTTTGAAAAAAGCTGCATATTAAAAAAAAACTGTACATTAAAATATAAAAAATGCAATTTATTTAAATTTTTTTAACACGCGAGCAATACCGAAAATAATATGTTATGATGTTATTTACAAAAATAGTTACTTTGTAGGCTAGAGAAAAGAGTAAAATTAAGGTCATTAGAGTGCATCTACTCTTCAATTCGCTTTGTCAGCACATATGGCAACGCTGCTTAATGGGGCAATGAATAGATTATAATAGTCTGGGATCACACTATGAAAGTTTTCTTTCAGAAAGTCTGAGTTTATGGGTGAGAGAGGAGAGAAAAAAGCATGATCTCTTCCCCTCTTATCTATAAACTCAGACTTTCTGAAAGAAAACTTTCATAGTGTGAACCCAGACATACATAGCAGCGGATTCTGAAAGTTTTCTGCTTCCTAGACGAAGGTTTATGTCGTCCCTTGACTTTGGAGGAGCCTCCTTTTGTTTAATAACCTAAAAATATAATTATGAACGTAGGTCAAAACTTCTAGTTAATGAATAAAAAAATAAATAAATAACTGTCCTTTAAACCAGTGTTCATGTTCTGTGTCTTCCGTATCGAGAAACTTTCCGATTGAAACGTGAGAAATTAAACAAAAATGGCATAAATTGAAACAAGCAACTTTTTGTGTAACTCGCGTTCTCAACGTCTGCAATTTCACAACGTTATCTCCAAGGCGAATAGACTAGAAGATGGGGTCAGGTGATGTTTTTTTCGATGGTCGACTTGTCAAAGTTTGAATACAAACTAGTTTTTTATGTAAACAAACCTATTTATTTACTTGCAATATTTTTGACAACCCGACTACAGAAGCAGTGTTGATGTAGAGTTGACCTCACCTTCTAGTCAATTCGCCTTGGTAATCTCTTTTGATTGTTTTCGACATGAGTTACAAATACACTTTTTTCAAACTTTTCATGTAACGATGGAATATTTTGTTTCACATCTGTTATGCGAGAAGTTCTCAACAAAGTTAAAGAACATGGGTAAAAAGTTCGGTTCGGTGGATTTTTGGAAAACACAAACGCTAATATCTGTTTGTGCTCTTCGTACGCAGTAAAAATACTGTACCTATCCAACTCAAAAAAAAGATGAGTATATTTTATTGCGTTATGTTTTTGTTAAAAAACAAATTTTTTTTAATATCCTAAGCTAATCCCGCGAAGCTCTACGCTTGTCTGCAGGAAAGCAGAGTCTGTGGCGGGAATCGAAACCGCAACCCCGGCACTGATAGACTAGCTCACTATCAGCTAGCTGTGTTTGGTTCAGCACATTAGTGTTCGTTCGTTTCAGTTGTGCTACGCACCCTTTTGGCTGGTAAAAAAACCAAAATTTTTTTATAGAAACAAAAAGCCAGTGAAAAAATTTTACACTAACAACACACTGTGGTTGTTGCTAAAGCTTATCAATGTAAAAAAAGAAACACTATAGAACATTCAAATATAATGTATGTATGTCTACAGAACCACTACAATTATTCTGTTTTATAACGAAGAACAGAACACTACATATATAATGTTTGTTACTTTCTTGAACATATTAACGACCAGTATTAAGGGTTGTGTTCGTAAACTAAACACTTAAAAAAATAGATATCGTTTCTGGGTGTGTGAGCCGTACGCTTAATAATGTTCTGTTTATTTTCAAACACTGCTTTTAAAAGCAGATTCAAATACACTGAAAGAAATTAAAAGTGTTTTAAAATTATACTTATGTGCGATTTAATAAAAGTCTCATCATGTTGCAGACTAAGTCTGTGTTCATAAGGCTCTTGTCTTATTGACATGATTGCTTCTTTATAGGCGAGAGGGACGGAAGAGAAACGAGTACACAGATGCATGTACTGTCTTTACGTTTTGCTTTTTCATTCGTTGTTTAATTTTGTTATTGTTTTCAATATCAAAAAAGCACATGTCGTCAACATGACATGAATCATTTGAACGCCAATTCATGTTCAAAGAAAAAAAAGGAAGAATCTGTCAATAAGACATGAGACGTATGAACACAGACTAAATAAAATTTAAATCTATCAAACTTTTCCATCAGTTTTCCATATTAACCAAATTTTGTGTTATAAGTCAGGACTATAATACAGATAAGCAAAAGAGTTTTGTCTTTTACATATTATTTAAAAATATAATCATTTTATTGTTCTATTAAAGCTTTAAAAATTATTTAACTCTTTAACAATACTTTTCTTTTAAATTAATTTTAACATTTAATTAATTTATGCTGGCGCAATATTTAATTAGATATAATAATAACAAGAAAATATACTTAATAATTAACGCACAGTTAATATTGCAGTACAAATGTGTGTAAATACAAAATTGTTTCCATGGCCATTATATTGGTCAATGGGTTAAATTCGAACAAAAGCAAAAGTTCCATTTCATCAAAATCATAAACCATGAGAATTGACTGTACGAACAGATTGACAAAGATTTTATTTTTTTTTTAAGTTTTTCTTCTATAGTTTAATAAAATATTGTAATTTATGCCAAAGATAAAAAAAAATAAAAGAAACATAAAAGTAAAGAAGACAGAGGAAATACCATAAAACAAAAAAGGGGAAGTGCGTAATGTTACAAGCAGTGGAAAAAGAAATAAACGCAGAAATGTTTGTAAAACATAAAATCAGCCCAAAAGTGTCAGTCGGGTGAGCCAACGCCACATAAAAATTATGTTTAACAAACTATTTCATTATAATTAATTACACAACCATTAAAGAACCCCAGTCAAAATAGCAACTTAGCGCCAGCAGAAGCCGTTTCCATGTTGTAAGTTTCCTATAAAGTCTAATTTTTACTTCTCATCAACATTGCTTAAGGTCACTTACTTGAGTTAATTTAGTCAATTTTAACTTGTAATTAACTTAATGAAGTGTGTTTAGCTTAGTTTCGTTATTAAGAGAACAAGAATTTTGTATAGGAAATCCGTTGAACTTATTACACCTATTACTGTTTTTGGTATGTATTTTTTTAGTTTTTAAGTTTTTGTTCGATTAGTGTGCTAATTATATGCATAAGAACGTATTTATGAGAGTTCATCATAAGCAAACGATGCTAGAATATATAATGACACATTATAAATACAAACATTTTGTAGAAACAGTTAAACAAGAATAAAGAAGAACAACGTAAACACAATCGATATTTAAGCGCCAAAAATCAAATTTTACAGGAGAGAGCTTTTTTGTTTTATTAAGCTGGGATCACACGATTGCCGCAAATGTACCAATATGGCACAATTTTGATTGTACTTTATTGACGCACAATAAAGAAATTGCACCAATCAAATATTCTGAAATCACACGGTTGCCCTGTTTTATACAAATTTAATTGCCGCTAGTTGGTACAAAGTGAAATGTGTACAATAATTGCCGCAACACATTCATACGATTGTTATTACTTGAAAACTGCGAAAACAGCTGTTTTGGTAGCTTTTTTATTTGTTTGGAAGTTCTTGTTGGTATGTTTATTAAAAACGAAAAATTTGTTCATAGGTAATCTACAATTTTTTTATTGAATAGTTTTGTTTAAAATATAAAATACAAAAATTTATGAAATTCTAAAAATTAGTTCAACAATTTCGAATGTTAACGTTTGCATAGAAAATTTTTATGAAATAATAAAATTTAAATAATATTATTTAAATATCAGTAACTTAATTCTGTAAATTTATTAATTGAACTACCGATATCGTTTATTAAAGAGAAATCTTGGCTACTTTAACAAATTTTTTATTCTCGCTTTCAAGGTAACAAACATTTTCTTTAAAAAATATCTACGACAAATATCTGTAAAAGAAATAATACTTAGTTTTATTAAATATTTTTGATAAAAATATTCGCACTTAGCAGCTACATACATAGTATGCTTGTGAACATATGTACATACATATTTGTTAATAACAAAAATTAAAATGCATAATAAATACATATTTATGTTCATTACTTGCTAAAGGAAACACAAAAACGTAAAATTTATTTTAAAAAAAGGCAAATATTGGCGCGTATTGTGTTGTTGCTGCACAAGATGGCAATAAATATTGGTGCATTTTTGTTATTTTTATTGACGCGCGGTTGCATAGCAAACAGTCACACGATTGCCGCACCAGGGTTGCATTTGATTGGTAAAAGTAAGCACAATATTGTCCTCGATTGGTACATGAGCCAATTGGTTGTGCAGTCACACGATTGGTGTATTAAAAAGTGTGAAAATTGGTGCATTGCGGCAATCGTGTGATCCCAGCTTTACATATTAAATTTTGTATGAAATTTGTCGCTTACACTAAAATTGTTTTGGCTATAAAATCGTAACGGTACATTATATGACCTTGATATTTTAGGAGATGATGCAAGTGTTGCCAATAAAGTAATTTATCAAAAAAAACGAAAATTGAAAATCATGTCGCTTACACTATTTTCGCTGTTAGGGCTCGATATGAAATAACGAAAGACTGAATCAACAAACATGATTTTTATTAATCGAATAACTGCGATTCATTTTTGGCAATCGAAAAGTTTTAAGGAATTTGTTTTACTATTTAAACATAAAAACTAGCTTGTAACAGTATTAAATTCATCGTTTAGGAAGCAGCAGTCAAAGTAAAAAAACTGCTATTTCTTCCACTTCTTTATTTGTCATTGGCCGAAAAAAAATTGTTGCTTTTACTTTTGATTAATTAAATGGAAACAGTCCAAACTAACTGAAAAAGCGAAAAGTTGTACACAAATTCTTCAACTAATACTTTTTGAATTTCCGTAAGTATTGGACCTAGAAACATTAAATTAAACATGCAAGGTCCTGAGTGAATGAGAATCTGTAAAAGGGATATTTTTGGTAGTTTTGCGTTCTTTAACTGGTGCTTTTTGAATGTTTATTAATACTGAGCCTAAGACGATGAAATTCAACAAGCAGAGTGATTCAGAAACTATTAAGCTAAGATCCCACTATCGGCTCAAATAGCACAATCTGTGACGATTTTGATTGTGCTGTATCGGCGCACATTAAAAAACATTGCAAAATTTATTCTTGGGTGGTCCCATTATCGTCGCACATTGTGAGAATTTTTTTCGGTTCATATCGGCTAAAACTCAATTGCGACAATAATCGGTACAATGCGGTCACACTATCGTGTTATTTGGGCCAATTTAATCATATGTTTTGGTTTATTTGTTTGTTGGCGACATAATTTTACTTTAAAAATTCGCAAAATTCTCCGTTTGAATATTCCTTTATTAGTTTCCTAGCAATTTTAAATAATATATTAATATAAAATTAAAAATATATGCAATTTTATTCAAACTTACTGCACTTGTTTTTTTTTTTTGTAATTGTTGTTCTGTAAACAGATGTTTACAAAGCAGGGATGGCAACATCGATACAACAGCAATGTTTTCGTTGAAGCAAATTGTTTTCTTTTATTTAACAGTACAAATGTACTATTTAACTTTTTAATACATAAATAATAGATAAAACAAATGTAATTTTGGAACAATTAAGCTCAAAAAAGTAAAATTTTAGTAGCCAGTTGGTGCACTTTAAAAAAATTCGTTTTGCCATCCCTTGTATCGGCGCTGATTGGCGACTGTGATCGGCACACAAGTGGCCGATAAAAATCGGTACATATTAAACAATTTGATTGCTCAACATTGTGCAAAAGAGTGTTCACATTATCGGCGCATCAAGGTTAATTTTGATTTTCCACAGGCAGCACAATTTCGGCACAGATTGTCGCAAATTAAAAAATATTGACCGTTCACACTATCGGCACATGAAATAAAGCAAAAATTGGTACATTGCGCCGATAGTGGGATCTTAGCTTAAGAGGACACTTTTTGGTATTTTTTTTATTTTTCAATTGGTACTTTCTAATATTGGTTATATCGGGTGATTTTTTAGCTATTATCTTCTTGGCAACACTGGTTTAAACAGCTGACGCACGTTTCGTGTTTTGTTTCACTGTCAAACATCTTCAGTTTGGTCTATAATTTAACAATACAAACGAACAACGCTTGAAAATTCTTGAATTGTATTATCAAAATACGTGCTCTGTTAAGAAAGTTCATCGCGAGCTTCTTCCATTTTATGGTCAGTTTAATCGACCCACTGAAGCGGCTATTCGGTACGTTAATAAGCAGAATTGTCGATTTTGGAGTGAAGATCAGCCAGAAGCATTGCAAGAGCTACCAATGCATCCAGAAAAAGTCACAGTTTGGTGCGGTTTATGGGTTGGTGGCATCATTGGACCGTACTTCGTCAAAGACGATGCGAATCGTAACGTAACTGTGAATGGTGAGCGCTACCGTAAGATGATATCCAACTTTTTTTGCCCAAAATGCAAGAGCTTGACTTGCATGACATGTGGTTTCAACAAGACGGTGCCACATGCCATACAGCACGCTTAACAATGAACTTATTGAGAGGCGAGTTCGGTGAACATTTTATTTCACGTTCGGGACCGGTCAATTGGCCTCCTAGATCGTGTGATTTAACGTCTTTAGACTATTTTTTGTGGGGCTATGTTAAAGCTCATATCTATACACACATGCCCGCTTTAATTGACGCATTGGAAGACAACATTGAAGCATTTATTTATGAGATACCGGCGGAAATGTTGGAAAGAGAATGCCAAAATTGGACTAAGCGGATGGACCATTTGAGGCGCAGTCCCGGTCAACATTTGCATGAAATAATCTTCAAACATTATATTCTAATAACGATTTCATGAATTTTTTGAATTTTATGTGTTTTTTTTTAAACTTTCCTATAGCTCTTTAAAAATCACCCATGTATGTTTACAAAATTAAATTTAAAGTTACTGGACTTGAGTGGAAGATAACATATGGACCGAAGTTAGGCCCCGTACCCAATCGATCCACTAAGACGGAAAAAACAAATGCTCAAAACATACATAAATAAATAAATTAATAAATATTTAAATAAATAGTTTATTAAAATACAATAAATCATAAACATACAAAATTAAAACAAAATTTCTTTAAGATTTAATAAAATTCGTTTGCGGAATAAAAAAATTCTTAAAAAAAGAATAAAACTGCGTCAAAATTTGAAAGATACCTGTCTAAACAATTATTTTTATTAAAGGTAACATGTTCAAGAGTAAATAACGCCATTAAAATATTTCAATAATTGATATTTTATTGAAAGTAAATAAAATTAATTTCAACAAAAATAAACGAAAAAAAGTCTAAGAAACATTTTAAGTAGTCTTTAACATTTCATAAATAATAAATATGTGGGAACCAAATTAAGCGAAATTAAAATTTATTTAACAAGTCATCCTTTTTTGTGATTACGTCTAGACTTTATTTGTAAATTTTAAACAGGAGGAAGAATTTTCGGTCAAGACCGCCCGTACGATATCCTACACCACAAAATGAAGACACAAATTTTCGAGAGTGTTTCCTATTTTAGGAACCATGAGCAATTATTAATGAGCCAAAATAAATTAAAAGCTATTTATACCCACACCACAATAGTGGAGAGGGTATTATGCATTTGTGCTGATGTGTGTAATGCCTTAAAATATTGGTCCTAGACCTTAAAGTATAACGATCTACTCAGAATCACTTTCTGAGTCCAACTAACGATGTCCGTCCGGATGGCTGGCTGGCTGGCTGTCCATGTAACCTTGTGCGCAAAGTACAGGTTGCAATTTTAAAGATAATTTGATAAAATTTGGGTCATAGATTCTTATTGCCACAAGGACCAAGCCGAATCGTAGAAACACGATGGAAGATAGGGGGAAATGTCTTCCTCTCAGAAACAAACAAACCGATTTTAATGAAATTTAAGACATAGATAGATCCATATCTATAGGGACACAATAGCTTTACAGTAAAAAAAAAAAAGGATCACAAGGGGAGGCAGGGGGCAATTTCTGCCTCTTACAAACTTTCAAACCGATTTTCATGAAGTTTATAAACATAGATAAATCCATATTTACATCGACACATAAGCATGATGTGTTATTAAATACTGTGGTGTAGGGTATCATATGGTCGGGCTTGACCGACTATACTTTCTTACTTGTTTTATTTACATATACATCGATTCCTATTTTTTTGGAAAGATGATTTAGATTGCAAAAAATTGGAACAAATTTAATCTAAATACCAACATAAAAATATGGTTTATAATCACATAGACTCTATTCCAGAAAGAAAGATTGTATGGGTTCTACGTGAAATTATGGACCGCTTTTCACGATTTGTAATAGGCTTGGTCCTTGTGACAATTGGAACCTATATACTCAAATCGCGATTGACAGCTAACTAGATGGACAGATGGACTCAAAAAGTGACTCTGAACCAATCGATATGGTAGAAAGTGGGTCTACACCCAGAGAAAAAATATGTTTAAATATGGTCACCTCCAACAATACTTTGTTTAAAGAAAAGTTTAACCATATTATGTTCAATTTAACCATATTATTGTCAACGACAACCATATTATGGTTAAAAAAGTCCTCCATCAAGAAGCCACAACCATATTATGGTTGCCTCTGAACATATTATTTTTAATAATAACTAAAATATGTTTAACATTTATAATAGCATGGTTGGTTTTCAACCATAGCATGTTGCTCTTGAAAAAGAGGAAAATACTATTGTCAATTTAAAAACAAATTATTGTCATCCACTATAACATGTTAAGAGACAACCATAATATGGTTGTGACTTCTTGATGGAGGACTAGTTTAACCATAATGTGGTTGTTGTTGACAATAATATAGTTAAATAAAACATAATATGGTTAAAATTTTCTTTAAACATAGTATTGTTGGAGGTGAACATATTTAAACACGTTTTTGCTCTGCGTGTAGGGCTAGTATTTTAAGGTGTAACAAACATCAGCATAAACGGATAATACCCTCTCCACTATTGTGGTGTAGGTATAAAAAGTATACACCAGCTTAATAAGAGTTTTCTTTAGTGCTTGGTCGGAAATGAACAATAGTTTGCTTAACAATATTTATTAAATTTCTTAACACTTAACAACTTTTATTAAAATAATATCAAACTGCAAATTACAATGTGCTAGAATTTTGGCACTTTGTTTTTGAAACAAGCCGGGCGCCAAGCGTTTTAACCTAATTCGGGTACGCTGAATCCAGTGGTGCTAACCGTTTTTTAGGTTAGCTCTTGCTTTCGAGATAAACCGTTACTCAAAAACGATTTAGTTTATTGAAATTATAAAAAAATTAGCTTTAAGTAAATTTAAACTCATTTCTAATATGCGCAGTCGTTTTAGAAACATAATTTTTTTTTGCCAAAAAAAAAAAAATCATTTTTTAACAACATTTCGAAATTTTGTTTGTTAAAAATGCATAAAAAATTGGAAAATGCAGGATACAGCGGGTAGGTATGGTAAAAATAAATGATGGAAATGAAAAATAAAGTTGGGTTGGTCATTCAGTTGATCCATCTAGGGACATCCTAGGGTCTGCAGGGGCCAAATTTAAAAATTTCATTAAACTGCCATATTTGTATGGTTGAAATTCTTAAATTTGGCCCCTGCAGCGACTAACATACCTACCCGCTATATCCATTGCTTAAGGGGGCTCCCATACGAAATGTTCAATACAGACTAGACATATATTGATGAAAAGTCTCATAACTGCCCAGGTGTCTCGCCTAGGGCGATATAATGTATGACCGACCTCAATTGTTTTAATTGCTATATATAAAGAGATAAGAGACAAATTCGATGATATTTATTTATTTCTTATGGAAAAATATATTTTTTAAAGCACCTTCGCGTGTTGCCGCATATAAGAGAAAGTACATCTCCATTTTAGTAGTTTTGAGCAGGGTAGGAGAAAATTCTACTCGCGAGCACAATAAGAGTCAATTCTTTTGTTTTAAAATTTGTGCTCGCGAGTTTTATTTTTGGTCTCGCCAACTTCAATTTAAAAGAGGAAAAAAAAATTTAATTAAATTAAATAAATTTTATTTTATAAACCAATTTTTCCTCAGACTTTTCCTTAACTTAGTCGTTTCACTTTCGAATTTAAAATTATCCTTAATCATACGTTTGTCTATTTCCAAAGTCTTTGATTACATATGCATTTTAACAAACACACTCTTACTTCAGAAAACCTTATAGAAAAACAGTCCACCGAAACATAACAGTACACTTGTGACAACTAAGCAATGTTCAATGCCTTAAGCCCTTTGACCTAGAACGTCATTTTTCATTAAAAAAGTATTTGTTTCTCTTAACCCTAGACAATTACATATAATCACCTGCCATTGGCAATGCAACGAAATACAACTCTTCACAAAGGTACCACATTTTAATTAGCATCCACATTTTGACATTCAACATTAACACCAGAAGAACACATTATTTTTAAAATTAGAATTCAAACCAATATTTGAATGAAATAATTCATTCTCTAAAAATAAAAGAAAACACTTAAGAAAACAAAAGACCAATTAAAAAAACATTAGCAAAAAGCAACATAATCTAGGTACCTAAGGATTAGATTTGTACCAACGTAAGTTATCCCATTTATATTTCCCCATGAAGTAACTACATTCATATCATCATACATTACCCACTGGATGTACCGGCTGACCAGATATTTAAATTTACCATGGGAGTCAGAAGCCCCCGGTGACTATTAGTTGAGGACTCTGTTAGTATGCGGGATGTGCTTTCTGTTTTCAGGAAGATTGTCTTTGCGGAAAAATAAACTTTCGGGGATCCCTTGGTGGTTGTGGTTAATAAACAAAGTCGCGGTTAGGGGGAAATCCCACTAGAGCCGGATTTTTCCCACTTGAGCAAGAGGGATGTTATTACCCAGGTTCTTCCCTTCCTATTCAACAGAAGCTGGTAGCATATTTCCAAAAGCAGCTGAGGTAAGATAGCACCATTCCCTAAACTTAGGGCGAATGTATAATTTTGCTGAATAATGCACTTTAATTGCTACGTGTGTGTACAGGTGGCTCTCACACTCAGGGGCGGCTGATAAACGTATTGTTTCACCCAGTAGTTGAGATTCACCATAAGAGAACTTCGGTTTAATAGACTATAAAATGATCTGGGCCTCGTTTCTCAAAACTAAAAGTTACAAATCTAGAAGTGAAATACATTTGAAACAAAAACAAAAATTGCAAAATTTTTGTTTTTTTTTAACGTATTTTACTTGTAGATTTTTAACTTGTTGTTTTGAGATACAGGGCCCTGAACGCAAGAGTTTGGCAGCTGGTTTTATTTCGGTTTATAATTTGCAATGGTGTTCCGCCTTTTTATCTTAAACTTTTAAGTCCTTATGCTTTTAATGAAAGGTGCCGTAAGTCATTAAAAACTTTTTAAATCAATTTATTCTGGTCAAGACAAGAACCCAAAGTATGAAGTATGTAATTAAAATGGATTATTTGAATAAAATTTCAAAACAGCATCATTTTCCAAATTTATTCGAGTTTAATTTATTTATTTATTTATCTGTATTTCCATACAGATATAATGATAGTATAGAACTAGAAGAAGTTATGGCAATACAACTTAAAACAATTTAATTTAAAAGGAGTATGAAAAATTTAAAAATTTTAAGGATCAAAAAAATTGAATAAAATTAAATTAAAATCAAATTAAAAATAACAAAATTTAACAATAATACAAACTTATTATAAATTATCAAAAATAGTTAAAGTAAAAACAATATTTAATAGTTTAAAGTGTCAAGTTACGTTATATTATTGTTCAAATGTTTTGTTATTTCGGTCTTTAAAGTAATTACGTTTCTGTTTGTTTGTACCCTATTCGGAAGTCTGTTCCATAGATGGATTGCGTTATAATAAAATTGCCATTCCGTTATCTTAGTTCTGTGTGCAATAGGTATAACCTTATTCCCCCTATTCGACCTTGCAAAAGTTATCCGATTTTAAAAATATGACGGCACTTTTGTGTACACGAAGTGTAAGAGTCCTGCTGTTGACCAGATTATTAAAAGTCAAGTTGTAAAGTTTTTACTTAAGGTTGCGATTCCATCGAGAGTGTGAAGGCCAAATACATATCTAGAAATGTTGTTAAAAAGAGTATTTAGCTTCTGCTTACTATAGTGGAATCACAATAAACATAAACTTCGCATCCATAAAGAAGTACCGGCATTAAATAAGTTTTAGCAATTAGCATTCTAATGTTAACTACACCATTTTTTCATTTAAAATGAGAAAATTTTAGATGAAATTGAGAAAATTCCAATTGGTATTGAGAATTTCATTTTGAAATTGAGAAAATTCCAAATGAAATTGAGAAGTTCAATTTGAAATTGAGAAAATTCCAATTGAAAAGGAGAAATTTAATTTGAAATTGAGAAAATTCCAAATAAAATTGTGAAATTTTAATTTGAAATTGAGAAAATTCCAAATGAAATTGAGAAAATTCCAAATGAAATTGAGAAAATTCAAAATGAAATTGAGAAATTTTAATTTGAAATTGAGAAAATTCCAAATGAAATTGAGAAATTAAAATTCTTAATTGATAAAATTGAATTATGTATATAATTTGTATTATATTCATACAACAAACATACATAACTCACATAAGGATCGAAAAAAATTAAAATAAATACAAATCGCAGTATTATTGACCAACAGGCATATCTTCCAGATCTAGAGCAGATTGGTAAAACGTTGTAGTATATTGTATGGCTCTACTGCAATCTCCAGTAGTTATACATGTCTTAGAAGTATTAATCACCTGTTCTAAAAAGACAAGCCTCTGTTCTCCTACATAGGGGAGAATTACGTTCGGTACATTCATGTTTGTTTTACCGTACTTTTTATTTTTGACCAATTAATTTCAATTTATAAGGTGAAGCATCGGTGTATACCTACATAGTTATAAACTTTAATTATTTTCTTTTCGGTATGGGAAAAGTAGGCTTTTGAAATTGCATAAATTTATATGTCACAGAATACAGTAGATAATTTAAAGTTAATATTTTATTTGACTGAATAACATGGAGTTAAAGACGATTGTGTTATATGTTTAATAAGCATGGCGCGCGGTGAAATAAAACGACTCATTCCGTGTCGTCACTTATTTCATGAAAAATGTATAACTCGGGTTATATTGAATTGCCCCATATGTAGAAGTAAAGTAGAAGGTAAGTGCGGAATGTTATATAATGCATGACAATATATATATGTATATATATACATCAATAAAATGATTTTAACTTCTATATGCTAACCTTCGTAGAGTCGGAACGCATTACACGAAAAAAGTACAAAACTTATTCCAATACGGATCGTCATCGTATTATCGATGCAGCTAATAAAGGAATGGACTGGGTCGAACTGGCTTTATCTTTGAATATTAGTTATACAACTGCCCATCGATGGATTACCCAATCAAATGTAATACCTAACCAAAGAGGTGGTAAAAAGCCACGGTCTTTAGATTGTGAAAAAGTGAATACTATTCTAACTTGGGTAGGTGATAGACCAGAACTAACTCTTCGTGAAATTGTCGAAAAAATAAATCTGCAGTTTAATAAACAAGTTTCGATTACAACTGTGGGAAATACTTTGCACGGAAAAATGTATTCCATAAATGCTGTTCATATGCAACCCATATCAATGAACAGTCAACTTAATAAAGAAAATTAACGATTTTGTCAGATCTGGAAAACAAGTGGTCTGGATAGACGAGACCAACTTATAATAAGTTTATTTTGTCGTAGAAAACATGGTTGGTCTCGAGTTGGACTGCGCGCAGTGCTGTCAACCCCTACATCCCGTGGTCCAAACATACACTTAATTGGTGCAATTAGTACATCAGGAATTATTCAAATGGACACCCGGAGGGGTTCATTTAGTGCTGTCAGCGCAAATGAATGGATAAAAAGTGTTTTTCGTAGATGGGAAGAGTTGGGGAATGAATTATTAGAACTCGTGTTGGTATGTGACAATGCTCCATGCCACAGTCGGCTGCAAATTATTTTTGACAACCCTCCAGCTACGCTCCTGCGATTGAGCCCCTATTCACCGATGCTTAACCCTATTGAAATTATTTGGTCAAAAATAAAAAGTATGGTGAAAACAAAGATGAATGTACCGAACGTAATTCACCCCCCCCCCCCCCCCCCCCCCCAAGTAGGAGAACAGAGACTTGCCTATTTAGAACAGGTGGTTAATACGTCTAAGACATGTATAGCTACTGGAGATTGCAGTAGAGCCATACAACATACTACAACGTTTTACCAATCTGCTCTAGATCTGGAAGATATGCCTGTTGGTCAATAATACTGCGATTTGTATTTATTTTAATTTTTTTCGATCCTTATGTGATGTACAAATTATATACATAATTCAATTTTATCAATTAAGAATTTTAATTTCTCAATTTCATTTGGAATTTTCTCAATTTCAAATTAAAATTTATCAATTTCATTTGGAATTTTCTCAATTTCATTTGGAATTTTCTCAATTTCAAATTCAAATTTCACAAATTTTTTTGGAATTTTCTCAATTTCAAATTGAAATTCTCAATATCATTTGGAATTTTCTCAATTTCAATTTGAAATTCTCAATTTCATTTGGAATTTTCCCAATTTCAAATTGATATTCTCAATTTCAATTGGAATTTTCTCAATTTCAAATATTAATTCTCAATTTCAACTTGAATTTTCTCAATTTCAAATTGAAATTCTCATTTTCATTTGGAATTTTCTCATTTTCAATGAAAAATGGTGCAGAGTGCAAAAGTGTGTTGCCCACAGAGTACGAAGCATGGAGTACGTTTTACCTGCTACTATATTAACGTGATTAGCCCAGCTGAGCGTGTTGTTAAATGTAATACCTAACTTTTTTGCCGATATTTTTTTTTTTTAAGATTTTTTGCGGATTATTAAACATTTGGATTTTGGTGGGTTCAGGCATAGACCATTTCGTGATGCCCAGCAATAAATGTTGTCAAGATCAGAATTAAGCTTACATACATTTTCATTTATAGTGTCAAGCGATGTGTTTATGTATAGCTGCACGTCATCAGCGTATAAATGAATCTTACTGTGAAATACATTATGAGGTAAGCCATTTACATACAAAGAAAATAAAAGTGGACCCAGAATTGAACCTTGTGGTACTCCCCGGGTAACAGATAAAGGTCTAGAATAAGAGTCATTTAAGAACACAGATTGAGAACGATTTGCAAGGTACGACTTAATTAATGATACTGATGTGTCACAGAACGAGAATTGAAGATAAAGTTTTGAGCAAAGTAGGGAATGATCAACAGTATCAAAAGTTTTTGAATGATCTAGCACAGTGTAATCCAAACCTTAATTTTCTGTGCACAATTGTGCTACAAAAACAATAAAAAAACTCACACCGACGCTCACTGTTGCCAGAAATTTTTTCTAATAAATCTGAAAAATTGGACTAAAAAATCTGGAAAATCTGGAAAAAAAAATTGTTAAAATCTGCAAAATATCTGGGAACTAAAATACTTTATTTTGGGGTTGATTTTGTTTTTATTTTCGGATTCGTACAACAAACTAAAACTTAAGCCGATATCTAACATTTTTTTGGTACATTAAAATTGAAAGTTAATATGTATATTGGGGGTATAACCAATTTTTTGGCATAGTACCATGAGGTCAACCAAGTCCTAGTAACCACGAAAATCATAATCTTTTGTAATTTTTCTCAAAAAAGTTCACGCACCAATTGGTTTTTCTAAACCAATGCAATATTGAATATTCATAATTTTATACGGTGTTTTTTTATTCTTTTTTTTTTTGTTAAACAAAAAAAAATATCATCTCCAAATATTAATGAAATTTCATACTTGAGCTATTTTTTGTTTTAAATAAACATATTATTAATTTTTTTTTAACCAAAAAGAAAATTAAAAATTTTCAAACCTTCATCGCGGTTGGTGCGTGAACTTTTTTGACCTTAGCGAAAAAATTAATATACGTTCCCGTAAAGTTGTTTATGCTCTATCGGACTGTGCTATGCCAATTTTGATATTTAAAAAAATTGTTAAAAAGTTATATCCCTAATGTATATACAAAAGAAAAAAAAATATATATAATATGAATGTATGTATATATGTATTATAATATGTATTATATAATGTATATACTTAAATGTATATTCAAAAACATTGTGCATATATAGTATCATATCATCGTATATAAAATAGTTTTATACATTTATCTATTGTAAATTTCAGAAGTCATTTGTCGTAAAATTTTATTTTGAATGAGAGTATTAAAATAATTTGATTTATTTAATTTAACGAAGTCTTTTGTGTACAAAATTCGTTCAAGCGATATTTTATCTGAACGATTTTGCTTTGTTTTATTTATGTATATTAACTTTATATTGGTTCCACACTAGCTGATGAATGTGGCAAAGCAAATTTTTTTTAACCAAAAGGTACGATTATGTTCTTTGCATATTACATTTGGAAACTGTTTATAAAATTTCAAATATTGATTTAACTAAAATCTTTGGATTTATTCCTTTTAAAATTTTTAATTGATCCCAAAATTCGATCTTTTAAAAAGTTAGTCACAAAGTTCAATATAGAAGTCCAATTTTTACAATTTCTTCAATTTCAAAAAATCTGCAATTTGATAGCAAAAATCTGCAAATCTCACTTCGTCATTTTTGCAACGAAAAATCAGCAAAATGCAGAGAAATCTGCACTTCTTGCAACAGTGCCGACGCTTGTTCTCTTATATTTCAGTTTGATTTCAGTTGTTAATTGAGTGTTAACGAGTGCACATGTGCGGATGCTTATTGCCTTTTTTCAGCTTTATTGTTATTTCAGCTTTGATTTAATTTCAAAATAAACCAGCAAACAAAATAGTGTGATGGAAGACAGAAATTTTTGTTGAGTTCTTCAAATTTAAAACATATTTTGTTAATAAGCAGTTGTTACAAAATTTTAAATTTGGAAAACTTAATTTATAATGCCTAAATACACTAAATTTTTTTAGTTTTAATTGTAAATTAAACTCGACTTATCAAATATGTGTGAAAAAAATTTGCCTAATTCTGTAAAAACTGAAACATATTTTGTATATAATTTTATTAACTTTTTTTAAACTTCATTTCCATTTTGCTTTTTTAAGTAAAATTCATTACATTTGCAATGCTTAGTTTTGTGTTTGCTGGGCAATATTATCTTATCCAATACAGACGCATTTTATTTATTGAGAGTTTTGGTTAACTATGATCTAGCAGAACTAAAGGATTTTTAGAAACTTTGGGCTGATGTTATCATTGCCAATAGACTTAATAGAAACAATATTTTGTAAAACCTCAGGTTCATTTACACAGCAAAATCTTAAAATGTCACGACGGCATTGGTAATTATAAAAATTATAGTTGTGCTGTCCAAGAGCAGGAATTGGTAATCTTGTAAAAACATCATTAAGTTCATCTGCACTATATTAACTGTTAATGTTTATATTTTTTATCCTCCCAACACCAATTTCACGTATAGTTTTCCATTTGCTTTTCCCATCAATTGCGTTACTAAAACGCCTAGCATAATATTCGGATTTAGCCTTTCTAATTTGACGATTTACTTCCATTATGTCCCTGCAAAATTCTTCCTTGAGCTCAGGAGCCTTAAATCTTTTCCAGCGCGAGTATGCTCTATCCCTGTTTTCAATTAAAAGTTTAATATACACATTAAAGCAAGGTCTAGCAGTTTTCTTTGCTATTTTTGTTTTTAAGGGGACAACAAGAAGATGTGTTTCCAAAAAGCTCAGCTGCTCATAAACAAACAGCATGTATAATATAGAATCCCAGTCAATATAATGAAAAATTTCTCGTATGTATTCGATTCAAAGAACATGGCTGATAACTTATAGGTAAAGGTTCTTAATTTTTTAATCCCCTTTAAATTTCCTCTAACAACTTGGGTATAGCGATGAATACTGCATGCTTTAGTGTTAATGCTTCAAGCACGTCTCAACATTAATTGTGTATGCTTCTATGCTGGAGCTATGTATGCCCTGCTTAAGACAATTTGTACGATTATTTTGACAGATAGAAACCGAGGCGTTTTTTTAGGGTTGACTGTTACAAAAAAAAAAAAAGTTAAAAAACTATTTTAATGAATAATGATACTTCATTTTGAAGTAATTTATTTTAAATGAATAAATTTGCTTAAGACAAAATTCCCACGATTATAAAATGTATTTCATATTAAACAAAATGCTAAAATTTGTTTCGCTTTGATAGATTCAGTTAAATAAATAATAAAAGTGATTAATTATAATCTAGCTAAATTTTTTTTAATAATTATTTATTATTCTTAAACTTAAAATCACACAAATGTCAGCCTTATTTTCCCAACAAACATAACCCACCCCCATCCCCACCCAGGCAGTGTAATGAGTAATATTTGATTTTGAAAAAAACAGCAACAACAACTTTTAAAAAAATATAAAAACTGAAAGTGAAATTCCTATTACATCATAAACAAAAATCCACGACAACAAAGCAACAATAATGATTCATTACAATGAAATAATTAGTTTCAAAAATTCCCAAAATTCATTTAAAAAAAAAACAAACATTTTAACAAAATACCAGAATAGAATTTTCAATAAGTTTCAAATTTAATTCCAACGTTCAATCAACTTGTCACCGTTAACAAAAAAATAAAAAAAATTGACGAAATAAAAAAAAAACAAGTAAGATTTGCAACATTCGGCTGTGCCGAATCTTTGATACCCTCCACCGACAGTGGGCCCTCTATGGGATCTATAACTTAGTAATAAATCTTTATAAAATCGGTCGCCAGTTGGGGGAACTCAAAACGTTGCAGAATCCTACAAGAGACTCAAAACAAACTCATTAAAATACTTAAAAAAAGAAACACACAAACGATACAAATCAATAATACAGCTATACAAACTATCGCCTCAAATATGATCAACATCACCACAAATATCGGAAAATATACGAACAACATATCAGAAAACAGCGCAACCAACAATGCCCATCAAACAAATAACACGAACAATGAAAGCACCGATAACAACACAAGCAACAATGCAAACAACAATAACAACACTGCAAATGCTCTAAATAATAACAACAACAACATTTCGAGAAACAACCCATCAACATCAAGTGTCAACCAAAAAATAGCTACTGAAGAACATATATTGAATATTAAAAGTATCTATTATACAACGTAAGCCATCGAATTTTTCAAAGATACCAGATTTTTACACAAGATAGACCATAAATACAACACCAGAAGGAAAGCTGATGGAAGGTACAGCATCCAGAAGTTTAAAAACAATTATGGCAAAAGCACGCTCAACGTTATGTTATCCACAATATTTAATATGATGCCAACAGACATCATAAATACTACAAACCCAAATAAAATAAGAAAAATAATTAAATTCAACATTTTTCATTTTTCGAATTTATTCTATAATAGTCTGGTAGTGTATAAAGTCATTTCTGAAAAATTGAAGGAATAGAACTATTACAAAAAAGCTTTATAAAATACATAACTGAAATTTAGCTCATAGAATAAATTCGAAAAATGAAAAATGTTGAATATAATATAAAGTAACCTTCGGAAGGAAATAATTCCCAGTTTCTATTTGAAAAATAATTAAGAAAACATTTTTAAACTTGCAATGAATACTAACTATTTTAAGTACAATCTTGTTTAACTTTTAACCTGCAGACAAGACACTTTGGCTTTGCAAGGTGTATAGGCAAATGAATTGTAAATATTTTTGAAAATAAATAATAAATAAATAAATAAATAATAATATACTAACGGAAAAAAAAGTTAAAAATTTGTCGCGGTTTACATATGGTTATTTATTGGCCGAGAATCAGAAAGTTTTATACTTTTATTTCTAGTCATATAAAAGTTATTTTAAACAAATATTATATTGGAGTCATAGTTGCCCAGTAAAAACTTCGCCTACTTTTTTAAAATTAATAGCTTCTTTCACTTAATATTTAGTAGCTTTCTTCTTTATAACTACTATAACTACTTATTTTTCAGATGTATGTAGGTAAAAAATAATGACTTACATTTAAATGCGTTCATTTTGGGACATCTCTTGTAAAACTCATTGGTTCATTCAGTAGAGTTGGCAGTAGTATTTTTACTTTTTCCTAATTACTTACCACATTATTTTGTAGGCGAAGTGTTCACTGGGAAATTAAAGACCAATCATTAAAAAATTCTGTAGAGTGTTTTCTGGTATTAAAACCCCTTAATTAGATCAAATTTCGATATAGAAGTAAAAATTTGGTTATAACGTTTATAGTTTTAAAGTGGTTTGCAGAAGGCTGCTAAAAATAAGACCTAAAGTAAATTATGAACCGATTATTACACAATTGCATGGTATTATTTCTAGCCATATGAAGCTAAATTGAACCAAATTTTATATCTTTTTTTATATCTGCTATGGTTTTAGGTGTATTTAAATAATTTCCCAGAGTGGGAATTGTATAAGGAATACGGTAAAGTATGGAGCGATTTTCATGACATTTTCTACTGTTATTTCAAACCTTATAAAACTACGAAAAACAAAATCCTACTACAAAAACATTATTCGTTGCGGCTTTAGGCGTACTAAACCGTTTTCCGAGAGTAGGCTTCATTTGAGGCCTATGGAAAATTATGGACCGATCTTCACAAAATTGAAGAGTCTGATTTTCAGTCCTATTAAACTGTGACGTACCTAATTTTATGACAAAAGCATCATTTATAACGGGGTTAGGCATACTTAACTGTTCTCCGAGAAGATGCTTTATATGAGGGGCTTAAAGCACAAGGGGCTCAAGTGACTTATGTTAAATAATGAGATAAAAGCGGTTGTTTCGCTTCTGCTCCAAGCGAAGCAGGTATTTTAATGTCAAGTGCTTGAATTATTCATCATATTTAGCGTCCGGAACAACTTCTCCGAACTTCACCTATAATTCCATATGTAAACTCAATTTTAGAAAAAGGCACTTAAACCCCTCATATGGGGTCTATGGTGAAATATGGTCCGATCTTCACGAAATTTAGCCATATGATTTCTAGTCATATAGAAATTTGTGCCAAATCTTATATCAATGCGTGCCTTATAGCACCATTCATGTTAGCTTTTGTAACAAAACAATAAATTTTATCAATTCTCATTCTACTGAACAGATTTTGCTGGATTTGAATCCTAAGCTGCTTAGGAGAACTAGAAACAATTTGCCAAACACTGTTCTTTTCTTTTCTTTTGAGTATTTCGAAAGTGAGAGTTGTTTTTAACAGACTGACAGACGAACATGGCGAAATGGACTAAGAATTTCTCAAGGGGCCAGAATATAATTAATTTTTGGGGTCTGTGATGAATAATAAAAAAGTTTCACACGGAATAACAAACTAAGTATACCCTCATTCCCCACAAGGGATGGTGGAGGGTATAAAAAGTGTAATAACAATAACAACAATGGAATTAAAATGTATGATTAGAATTCCTAATTATGATGTGAGATTTTTTCATTTTTATTTGTTTGTGTAATTTTTAAGTTAAAAAAAAAAAAATAAAAACCTTCAATTAAAATATGTCATTTGGGGAAAAAATTAAAATTCTTGAAGCCTAAAAACGGAAAAACCTCAATAAATGTTTGAGTGGCTGGTTTTCGACGCGATAGTACTTAAGTTTTAAAAATATTTTAAAAGTTATATTAAATTCTGTCTCTTAAATATTTAGAATGTGGCCTAATATTGGGTTTTTTCAACAAACGGGTGTTTTAATGGGGATATCCAGATATTTATATGTAAATAATGAAGAAAGCAGTTAATGCAGTTAAATAAGTTATTATCATAAAAAAAAGTTAAAAATGCTTCATCAAAAGTTTTTTTTTATTAAATTTTGTCAAATCAACAAAAAATTTCGTTAATAAATACTGCAATAAAGTATTGCAATTGAAATGACACATAAAACTAGTTGTCTTCTTGCGCGGACCTGCGATTTAAGAAGTCCTTACAAGATCATGTCTAATGGCGTCATATCGCAAGAAATTTGTGCCTTTTTACCTCAAATCACTCGTGCAGAATGTTTAATGGGGCACGATCTGTGTGGCATGCCACGACACACAGTGGCACTTATAACTTCATTGAAATTGCTTTAGCAGTTGTTGAGAAACTTTATGTCAAAGTTGAACTTATGATTTTTTTAGCATTTATGGTGTGTGTAGGAAAATTCTATGGTGAATTAAAATTGGCAAGAATTTCTACTAGAGTTGTCAACCGATTAAGAATAATTCGATTAATCGATCAAACAAAAACAAGCTCTTGTTCGAATAATTTTTAAATGCCGATTTTCGAATAACGAATAAATCGATTAAATTATGTCGATTAATGTAGGAAAGGTAAAAAATATTGTAGATATAGTCCTGATTGTAATTAATCTCAATGTTTATATATATATATATATATATATATATATATATATATGTCCTTTATTTATTTAAATACAATATAGATACAGCGATATAACATAAAAATACTTAAATAAATTGTTCACGAAGAACATAGGGCGTCAACGAATTCTCTCCATCTAATTCTGTCTCTGGCAAGTAGTTTAATTTCGTTCCGGGATATTCGAGCTGATTCATGTTCGTGTCTTATGCACCTGATCCATGTATTTCGTGGTCGGCCTGGTTGTCGTTGACCTTGAGGGTTCCACTCAAGTGAAGCTATAGCAATATCACTTGCAGGTCGCCTTAAAATATGACCGATCCATGTCCATTTACGTCTCCGTATATCAAATTCGATGGAACTACAATCTGCCAGATTCCAAAGATCCTCATTGGATATCCAATTCGTATACACGTATACACGTAATATCTGTCTCAGGCACCGATTCACGAACGTTTGAATTTTCTTCAAGGTCAGTTTTGTAAGGCTCCATGTAGTGCAGCCATATAGTAGGACAGATTTAACGCTACAATTGAATATCCGTATCTTCGTTTTCTGTGAAATGTTGTTAGCGCGCCAAATTTTGTACAATTTTAGGAACGCACCACGGGCCTTGTTGATTTGGTCACCAATATCGGCTGCAGAGCCACCGTCTTTCGCAATTTTACATCCCAAGTAGTTGAGTGATTCAACATCTTCCATAATCGTACCATCAACAATAAGTGGTGACGAAATATTGGTACCAATACGCATCAGCTTTGATTTTTTGAAGTAAATTCTCAATCCTACGTTTTTGGCATTTTCGGAGAGTCTATTTATCTTTGCTTCAATATCTACAAATCGGTGGGCCATAAGACATATGTCGTCGGCGTAGTCTATGTCATTAAGGCACTCCATCATGTTCCACCGGATGCCAGTAGGAGCCTCCATGTTGGTTTTTTCCATAACACAGTCTAACAGAAGAATGAATAATGTAGGGAAAAGGATACACCCTTGTCTAACGCCTGTAACGTTTGTGTCGGTTGGCTTTCTCTTCCGTTGAATCGGACCTTGCACTCGGCGTCTTTGTACAGCTCGCGTATTAGGGTGACGATTTTTTCAGGTATTCCTTTACCAATTAACGCAGACCACCTAGAACTTAGGGCTACTGTATCACGTTAAAAATCTACGAAAAGCAGGTATAGGGGTGGGTTGTATTCTGCCGATTGTTCAATAATTATGCGTAGAGTATTGACGTGATCGACACATGATCGTCCAGGCCTAAAACCAGCTTGTTCTTTACGCACAATTTGCTCAACAGCTGGTGAAATCCGCTGTTGTATTAAAGTTGCCATCACTTTCCATATTGAGTTAAGCACAGTAATACCACGCCAGTTTTTACACTGAGTTAGTTCGCCCTTTTTAGGAATTCCAGACTACGACACCTTCTTTCCATTCTACAGGAATTTGGTTGTTGAGCCAAACAGTTTTAATCAGTGGGGTATGAACTTCTGCTAATGTATCGGAACCATCTTTTAATAGTTCTGCAGGTATGTTATCGGGACCAGACGCTTTACAAGTTTTAAGCTTGTTTAGTGCCGCCGCAACTTTAGAACAAGTCGGAGGAACAGTTGAAATATCTCTTCTTGGATTGCGTCGTGTAGAAAGCATTACCGGCTCATCGTGGTTGGTATTGTTTACAGTTGAAGGCTGTGATGAGAAATGTTCGCGCCACCGTTCTAACTGTTGCTCAGTTGTTGTTAGATCTGAACCATCATTTGTTTTTAATGACATAGTACCTCGGATGTTGTTGCCACTCATCTGTTTTATAGCAGAGTAAACTCCGCGTAGATTGCCTGTATTTGATGCTTTTTCGGCTTGTTCCGCTATATTGTTAAAATATTTTTCACGGTCGGCCCGAACCATATAGTTTACTTTTCGAGCAGACTGGCGGTATTCTAATTTAGCTTGTTCTTTTGCATTAGCAGATTTAGCTTGCATTCGTGCATTACGAAGACGTTTGCGGGTTTCAATCTCATCCCATGATTCGGAGCTGATCCACGGTTTAATTTTATTCTGTTTAAGCCCAAGAGTTGATTTTGTGGTATTCTTGCAGGCTGTAACTACGTCTGACCACGTATGTTGGTCGTTGTGTGCCAGGTTGGTTCTTAAGTTTTGATTAAATACGGTTGAGACTACTGGGTCGTGTAGGCGCGATATGTTGTATTTATCGACTTTTCCTCTTGCACCAGTTACGGCCGCAGGTCGAAGACGGAAAACACCTACGAGTAAGGAGTGGTCGCTGGCAACGTCGGCACCTTGCCTAGCTTTAACATCCATAAGAGAGCCCAAGAAAAGCCTACTGACTATAATATGGTCAATTTGGTTAAAATTTTGACCATTTGGAGATTCTTATGTATACTTATGGATATTTTTGTGTGGAAATTTGGTTCCGCCAATAAAAAGTCGATTACGAGCGCAGAAATCAACCAGTCTATCACCATTATTATTCCGTGAGGATCCCAGGCCATGCTTGCCCATTACCGCCTGTAGGTTGTCGTTGTTGTTTCCTACTTTGGCATTGAAGTCACCCAAAAATATCTTAATATCTCCTGCGGGCAAAGAGCTAACAGCATAATCAAGTTGCCCATAAAAATCATCCTTAACACTCTCGTCGTCAGGGTCGGTTGGTGCGTAGCATTGCACAATGGAAATTTTACGAAATTTACAGTTGAACCTTGCAGTTAGTATACGTTCGGAGACTGCCCGGTATTCTAATAGGGCATCTCTGGCCTTTGGTGACAGCAACAGGCCGACTCCGTTAATCTTGTGGGTGGTGTTTCCGGAATAAATGAAACGGTGACCAGAAGGCAACTGCGTTGTGCCATTGTTCAGCCAGCGAACCTCACTTAACCCCTGAATGTCTAGTTTGCATGAGACCATTTCCTTACGCACTTGCTCGAGTCTCGATGTTTCAGAGAGAGTTCTTATATTCCACGTACCAATCATAAACCGTTGTTTAAAGCCAAAAGTCGTCATCGGGGGGGATCGTTATTATTTAAATTTGTTGACGTTTCTGTAATCATACGAGTTTAGGAAGATTGACTGATTAGGCCAAAGCCTCCGATCCTAGAGTTGAGGCTGCCAACACCGCTAGGCCGGTTTAATACAGGTGAGTTTCAGTAACTAAATGTTATCAGCTGTCACCTATTTTCCTGAGACGCGTCGGCGTAAGCCTGCACTCAGGATACTCAGTTCTGTACGCCTTCTCACTTTAGCTGACTCAGACGGGTGCCTGAATAACATTTCCAGGGAACACTTGGTCTAAGACCGGAAGTTGTGAGATGCTTGGGAATTTCAGACAAAGGAATCGCTTCTTGCTATCCCCAAGTGGATAGCAGACAGAAAGCTTTCAACCTCTGTGAAAGACCCCGTTGCCCAAAAATCTCAATGTTTAGTAAGCAAAAACCGTGTTGAGTATTTATAGTATTTCAAAAATGTATTTATGCTCTTATTAAACAAATCTTTGACCAACAATTGTAACAGCTGTTTTCTTTTTAAATCAAAAAATTTTCAAGAAATGGGATCTTTCACTCTCGGGTGAAAAACTTAGAAATAAAAAAAAGCTAAACAATACAGAGCTGTTACTGTATTATACATATATATTTTGTAAATTATATATAACATTGCCATTTGAGTAATGCTATGTTCACACTTGAGTTTTTAAACGCGTTTAAGCAAATGTTAGTTAATCAGAGCCGCTCACATTACATTTGAGATGATAAAGATGACAGTTGATTAAAAAAAAAACACAACAAAAAAATTTATATTTCTTTAAAGTTTTAAAAATGGATACAACTACTTTTACAAAGTTATCAGAAGATTATTTTAAACATATTACAATTGTGAACATTTATGAATTATTTAAGGAAAAATAAAAACATTAAAAAGAGATCGTGGTCAGTTGTACACGTGAGGCATACGTTCATGGTGACCGATTGATTCGATGTGATTAATGAAGTGATTTAGTTGTAATCATGTCAATTTGAAGTAATTAACAAAGCACTTCAATATATGGTTAATCTTGGGTTTTGATGTGATAAGAACTTAATCACGTTCGAGTTGCTTAAACGCGTTTAAGAACCCAAGTGTGAACATAGTATAAGTGATACAATATTACCATTGAAAACGATGTAGTATAAGATAATCCAACGACATCAAAAAATGCCGAACTTGTTCCAATGGAAAATACATTAAGGCATACAGCGGTTGTTAGATAGAAGAAATTGTACGCAGAAGTTTGGCTGAAGATTGAAGGTTGCAACCCCTTTATGGAGTTAAGATGAAAAGTTTTACGCATCAAAAATATAAGAAGTCATACACAGAAAAAATTATTTTTCCAATTCAAACAAAAAATTTGTAGAATCAAAAAATTTTTTGTCTGAAATCGGTCCTATAAACAAATTTGCATATCAAACAATTTATTTGCATTTTGTTTATTGAATAAAAAACATTACATTACAATACATGGGTAAATAATGAAAACTCTCCCTAATGAACATACCTATTACTTATTATACTATGTTAAAATCCATATCACTTTAAAATTATTTTTGTTTTTTGAAAAAGTAAAAACGCCACTTTATTGACAATGCTACTTACTTCAGAACTTTTAATTTATTTATTTCATATTAGCTGATATCTTTTTTCAACGCTTCTTTGCTGGAAATTTGGTGATATCTTAAGTTATTTTCCAATAACGCCCATAAATTTTCAATCACGTTCAAGTCCGGAGATTGTGAAGGTAGTTCCATTAAATGTGGCCAGTTCCATATTAGCCATGTTTTAACATTGGTAAAAACGAAAATTTCTTCTTATACCCAAATTTTCAGCACTTTGAATCAAATTTTCTTTGAGGATGTTTAATTACATTGTTTTGTCCATATTTCCTTCATAAAAACTAATTTACCAACACTAAAGAAGCCCTTTAGTAGCCCAAAAAATAAAAGTTCCAGATTAGCGTTTGCAAAGACCCACATTTCCAAAGGGCCAGAATTCTGGAATACGGTCATATTTTCAGACGAATCGAAATTTAATATATTCGGGTCATATAAGGTCCTATGTCTGGCGGAAGCCAAATACTCAGCTGCAATCAAGAAACCTTCGCGCCACAGTGAAGCGTGGAGGAGGAAGCGTTATGGTGTGGGCTTGCATGGGCGCAGCGGGTGTTGGTAAATTAGTTTTTATGAAGGAAATATGGACAAAACAATGTAATTAAACATCCTCAAAGAAAATTTGATTCAGAGTGCTGAAAATTTGGGTCTAAGAAGAAATTTTCGTTTTTACCAATGTAACGATCCAAAGCACATGTCCAATGTTGTTCAAACATGGCTAATATGGAACAGTCCTCATTTAATGGAACCACCTTCACAATCTCCGAACTTGAACGTGATTGAAAATTTATGGACGTTATTGGAAAATAACATAAGATATCACCAAATTTCCAGCAAAGAAGCGTTGAAAAAAGATATCAGCTAATATGAAATAAATAAATTAATAGTTCTTAAGCTATATGGATTTTAATGTATCGATTTTGCTTGCATCAAATAAGCTGACAACCACTGTATGTCCGTACGTTCGGCTGAGTGGTTGTCCGTAAATAAAACCACGTGCCCAAAGTACATGGTGGTGTAAGTATTAAAACACAAATAACAGGCACTTTCAACAGATAACACCAAAATGTATTTCTAATTCATTTCGTTTAATAATTTTAGCAAAATTAAGCAAAATAAGGCTTGCAAAAAGGAAAAACTTGAGAAATGGTAACGCTGCCTTCAAAGAAACTTCGTTTTTGCCACAATAATAAGTGAGTTTTTAGGAGAGAAGGGAAAAGAGAATGCCATTTCTTTTCCCCTCTCTCCTAAAAGATCAAGACTTGAAGAGTCAAACTTGATGTGTGTGAACCGGCACTAACAGAATTTATTGCCATTTTTCTAGTGATGACACTAAAAGAATCGAAAAATGTAAAAGGGAACAAAATGAGATAGTAACATTTGTAAAGATGTTGAAAAATTTTGGGTTTTAGCCCTATGCATTTCTTATGGGAAAATTCCAACATCTTCGCAAATTGATGTTAAATGTTGACAAGTGTGAAAAGGCTTTTAGTATACAATTTAACATTAGCGTAAGAAATTCTTGACAATTTTAATTCACCATAGAATTTTCCCATCGTTTCACACACACCATAAATGCTAAAAAAATCTTAAGTTCAACTTTGACCTAAAGTTACTTAACAACTGCTAAAGCAATTTCAATGAAGTTATAAGTGCCACTGTGTGTCGTAGCATGCCACACAGCTCGTGCCGCATTAAACATTCTGCACAAGTGATTTGAGGTAATGGTCATATCACGTGGAGGTGATGTAAGCTGGCACAAATTTCTTGCGATATGACGCCGTTAGACATGACCTTGTAAGGACTTCTTAAGTCGCAGGTCCGCGAAAGAAGACAACTACACTCACAATATTCTGTACGTTAAGTTAACTGAAATTGTAATACATATAAAATAAATGAAAATTCAATTAAAAACCGGTCTACTCATTTTTCATTTATTTTTAACAAAAAGATCATTTAATTTTTACTGTCAAAAATTCAACACCATATTCAGTAAAAACAATTAAATATTCACTTATTTTATTAAATTCAGTAATTTTCGTTTACTACACAAAAGAGCCGAATTTCTAAAAAATACCAGACAGACACCTGTCCGCTTGTTTTTCTAATAGGCGAGAGAGGGAGAATATTATTATTTACTTACCCTGGTACACACGTTTGTTTAACATTTGTTGTACTGACCACGTTGTTTACAGAAGAACTCTCAATTATAAGACACCAGCAGCATGACCGATATGGCTTCGTAATTATTTTACTTTTAAAATTTGATTTATTTAAATAAATTATATTAACAAATAGAAAATGGGAATTGCTTACACAAAACAAGCAATTCATTTTTTATAGGTCAGAAAAATTAATTTTTGGTAGTAAAATTATAAAAAATAACTGAATTTAATTGTTTTTACTGAATATGGTGTTGAATTTTTGACAGTAAAATTTTATAAAATAACTGCATATTTATTTGTTTTTACGGAATATGTAGTTAATTTTTTGACAATTAATTTATATAAGATAACTGAATATTTATTTGTTTCTACGGAATTCGCGGTTGAATTTTTGACAGTAAAAATTAAATGAACTTTTCGTTGCTTTAAATTACATTTTTATTTAATTTAACATAAAGAAGAACTTAACCCAATCAACGGGCAATATTAACTGCAACTGAAAATCCGTATTAATATGCACTTAGTTTTTTGAATAATTGTTAGAATCAGTTATAAATAAATTTGCTTGGAATTTTAAATGTTCATTTATTTAAAAATGACTGAACGGAATATTTCCTAAATAAACTACAGTCCGTTACTGTAATAATATTGTGAGTGTAGTTGTATGTGTCATTTTAATTGCAATACTTTATCGCAGTATTTATTTACGAAATTTAGGTTTTTTTTATACCAGAAAACACTTTTGTAAAGATTGATCAATAATTTACCATGTGCCGGTTCACACACGTCAAGTTTGACTCGTCAAGTCGAAAAGCGAAAAGAGAATACCATTTCTTTTCCCCTCTCTCCTAAAAACTCAAGACTTGACGAGTCTAACTTGAAGTGTGTGAACGGTCACCATGGGTCTAACATAAATTCACCTCTCGAAAATAATTTAAGCTCAGCTTAAACTGGTAGGAATCAAGATATTTTACTCAAATTTGTTCAAATTAATTTTTATATGACTAGAAATAAAAGTATAAAGCTTTCTGATTGTCGGTCAATAATGCAATATATGTAAGTCTAAACCGCGATGAATTTCAATACTGATGTCCGTATTAATTATTATTTTATAGATCCCATAAAGGTAGAGTAGCCAGATTTTAAATTCGGAAAAACAGTACATTGATTAAAAAAAACAGTACAATCAGGAAAAAAAAAAACAGTTAAGCATGACGAAAGCATAACTATTTATTAAATATTTTAAACTCTTGAAATGTATTTCCAACCCCACCCAGCAAAAACTTTGCTTGCAAAATAAGCAGAAAAATAATGAGAATTTGACGAGCCGACTACTTACCCAGCAAAAACTTGGTAATGACTTGCCATTACTGAACCACTTACTTTTCAATGACTACTTCATACCATCTGCATTACATAGAAGTAGTTTAGTAATGGCTGACATATAATCTGATACCTACACGCAAAGAAAAAACATGATTGATACAATCAGAATCGCAAACTATCATTAATGTTTGTGGTTATGATTGTGTCAAACACGTCTTAAGTAACAATATATGTTCAGACATAATGTTATAGCTAATTATTGTCTCAAACATATTATTATTCTTAGAAGAGAAACGCAAACGATTATTCAAACCATGTTTCTTTATTTCCTAACACCATGCAACATGTCTATTTTAACATGTTATATGGTTGTCACAATAAAACCAATAAAATATTTAATATCAAGAATAATTTTTTTATTAAAAACACATATATAATTCAAATACATATAAAGCACTTGTAAAAATAAAGTAAAGACAAACTTACTTTTTTTCTATTATAAAATCCACTATTAATACACTCTGGAACAGCAATTGAAATAATTTCCAAGGCGGCTTCAATGTTGTAGGTTTTCTTGGCTGTTAGAAAGGCTACGTTATTGCATATTTATACTTGATTATAATTTCATATAAATAACATACCAGTTTCAATGAACAAATTTATTTTGTAAAACTTCTTAATTATTTTGATCATTCACGATTGCCGATTAACTAATGCTCGCGGACGGAAGAAATTTTTTTCTTTATAAACACACACTTTTGGTTTTAACAATAAATGTTTGCTTATTTAGATAATGTATTTTAAAGCAAACAAAAATTATGGTATTAAACATACCTTTTGTGTGCAACTAGAATTATAATTTTAAATGTATAGTTGAAAATATATTTATTATAGTAGCAAACATTTCACATAATTTGATATGTTTAGCTAGATCAGAGTAACTTTTTAGGTGTAAAACACCATATAATATTATTATAGTGATTTTCAAAATGTTAAGGACAAAAAATATTTTTTCAAGTTATGTTAGGACTATAATAAAATTATTAGGGTAAACATATAAGGCAAATATGAATAAAAATGGTCGTAGTGACCACTCAGTAACCATGTTTTTTCTCTGCGTGTAAGTACTTGTGTATGAGTTGATTAACGAAATTTATAATTCATTCATAATAAAATGCATCTACGGTTTAATTTTTTTCAAATCTAATACAAATTGTTTTTAAATATTTATTCTTACAAATTGTTTTTTTTTTTATTACACTGAAAGAAAAATGCTTCATATACTTAATGAATCATTTTCATAAAAAAATTTTCCTTGGGTAAATGAAAATTTTCATTGTCTAAATGGAATTTCATAGTTATAATGAAGTGTTTTCGTTAAAATCGCTTCATTGGATTTCGCAATTACGTTAAAAATTTTCATTGGATATATGAAAACTTAAGTTTGTCCAAGTTAAACAAAAAATTTTAATTGGGAACATAAAAAAAAAATATACAAACATAACTTTATTCATAAATTAATAAAAAATTATAGTTTCCTTAAAAAAATGTTTAATTGTTAATTAAAAAATTTTAGATTTAATAATTTCATACATCTTATGTTAGATCTATGCCATTAATTTTATGAATTAAAAATTTTTTTTTATAAAAGCAACATACATATTTCAATAATTGCCTTCAGAAATTTAAATTTTCATTATGACAATAAAAATGTCATTATAGTAATGAAACAAAAACTTTCAATCCACTTTCAATCAACGTTTTTATTGTTATTATGAAAAATTTAATCTCATATTTACGCTCTTAATTGAGTAAAAAACATAGTTTTTTTTATCTAAAAACTGTACTGCCCCGGTAGACTAGATGGTAGTGAGCTAGTCTATCAGCACCGAGGTTGAGCGATCGAATCCCACCCCATCCCATCCCAAAAAATAAAACAAAGTAAAATAAAATAAGAAAAAATAGAAAAATAATAAAATAAGAAAAATAGAAAAAAAAAATAATTTAAAAAAAATAATAAAAACAAATTTTTTTTAAAGTCATTACATGTTAGTTGTAATTTTGGTGACATCGGAGTAATAACTTATTTAAGTCCTTATTTGTAAGCGAATGTGGTAATGACTTATTTAACTCCCTATTTGTAAGCGAGGGTGGTAAGTACTTGTCTCCAATGACATCACCGTGTTAAAATAATGAGTTAAAATGCCAATGTATAAGTAGTGAAGAGTCGTTATATTAGCTTTTTAACTCATTACTTTGCAATGTAAGTTTTTGCTGGGATACTTTTCGACTAGAAAAAGTACTTATTTTTGTTGGAGATGTCCCAAAAGTAATCCGTTATAATTTGGCCTATTATAACCTAAAAAATAATATGTTTTTTTTTATACTTAAAATTTTTATAAATATATATAGTTACAAAAAGAGGCCAAAAATAAGTTATTGCAAATCAATTCAAAAATTTTAAAACACACTTATTCAAATTACTTTAATATGCAAAATTTATAAGAGCGATAAACTGTCCGTTAACGATTTTGGATTTCTCAATATACCGACAAAAAACATTGTTTTCAGCTGGCAGCACCTCTCAAAATACGTGTTAAAGCTAGGAGTCAGCTGATTGAATTTATCTGTACGGCAAATAAAAGGAAAATAAATAATTGGCAGATGAGTACTGGTTAGCTTTGCGACAGAATAGAAGCAAATTAGACATTGAGAAAACCAAATTTCTTTAATGTGCAGTTGGGAAAAGAGATAATCGTGTAATGAGAAAACGGCACTAACATTGTATTACAAATGTGTGTAATGTAAATTTTATGTTCTTCAAAAACATCGTTTACATAAGATCGATATCACTACTAGTGTTCTAATAACAAAAATATACTGTGGGTGTAATTTTGGAGCATATAAATGTATATATTTACATACATTTGATTGATTTTTAGATTTTCCATGGATTTAACATCAAAATTATTGGTTAAATTATGTAGTATTCCCGAATGTCCAACAAATATTACCGGAATATCCCGCAAATTGACTTAAATATTTATTTAAAATCGTATAAATATATTAATTTTTTTGTAATCTATATTTAAGATATAATAATAAAGTTATTATTTAATATATAACTAATAATCCATAAAGTGGCGAATAAAGCTACAAAGTAATGAATTCTTGAAGTCATTAAAAGTAGGATTGTAAGTAAAGTTTTTGCTGGGCACTTTATTATTTATTGCGGAATTTCGGTTTTTTAGTAATTTCAATTAACTGAACCGTTTTTGAGTTACGCGAATATATGCAGAGCAACCTCCTACATTTTCGAAATAATAATAATAAAAAATATGGTTACCAGCAAACATTAACTTTGTTGAACTCCAACCATAATATGTTGCTCTTATGAATTTTCTACGTGCGCGATTAACTTTAATTCGTCGTCTTCACTTCTCTTTAGAATTTGTTTGTGACAGCAACAGTACAGTATAGACTTGGAAAATTTACAATGATTTGAATGTGTTTTCAAATGGAATTGTGCAGGCCTCTAACTTTAACAAGATATCCGCTATCAACTTATCACTCCAAACATTAGACTCAAAATTATATTTGTACACGTATTGTGTAATCAATCATTAACAATGAAGGGCATGTGTAGTTCATTCTATGTTTAATAAAAAAAAAATTTAATAAATAAAATTCAAGAAATATTATAAAAAAAGTACTTAATAATATTTTAGTATGGCATGTAACTGACAACGTCTTGCTATTGTTTTTTTTTTAAATTTTAATTTGTTTTTATAATAGCAGCAATTTTTTAATGATATTTATGATGTGTTTGATTTGTTTGTTTACAAATTTAACCACTATTTCTTACCCAGTAACTTATTTTGTTATTGTTTTTTTTATTAATAAAATACTCATCATACTATTATTATGTATGGAGGATGATGGTTAAGAATGAAATAAGTTCAATGCCGCATTTTAAAATATAAAAAATACCCAGTGCTGTGCATACGATTACATGAGTATTTAACAAAAACCATCATAAATAGACAGTCGTAAATATTTTTTTTTTCAAATTTTATTCTAACATTATAGTGTGTATTTTATAGATTTTTACTACAAACGTCTTCAAGTGCAAATGTACAAAATTATTTGAAAGACATATACGAAAAAAAAAAACGTTAAATGAATTTTAATTTACTTAAACACATTAAATCCTCATTTTTATTTATTTGTTTAAAAATAAAATAAGTACGAGTTGTAAACATTCATACAACTGAAATAAATTCTTGATTTTCTCTATTTAACCCTGACTACTTGTACTCTGACTACAATGGCAACAACGACTGACAGCCCACTAAATAATTGACATGTGTCTTAGTTATCTATCATTAAAACGTATCATCAACATAAAAATCGTTATTATGATTTAAACGACGATGATGTTGCTCGTATTCATTATTATGAATACTTGTCATAACTCTTACAATGAGTGAGTGGCTCATCGATCATCTCAATTAATTTACCCGATAGTTTGTTTATTGGTTATTGTTTTTATTCCCATACCACAATAGTGGAGAGGGTGTTATGCGTTTGTGCTGATTGTGTGTAACACCAATAAATATTGATCCAAGACCTAACTGTGGAAATCGATCCATAATTTTACATAGGCCCTATACAAACTTCTTTTCGGAATACTCTTTGTGACCATAAACTGTCTAATACTTGGACGATAGCTACCACATCATCTAGGTCCCATACAAACTCCGTTCCTAAAACCACTTAAAGACAAATAAATCTGATATAGAACACAGAACTTTTACTTTTTTAATCCTAATCTTCTGTCGGGTACATCATTGCCCATTGGTACAAAATGGGTGAAGTCCTCGAAATTTGGTCCGACTTGCAGCTTATGTGACCCAAAGTCGTATTTAAGGTACACAGTTGACACATTATTGCGCCTGTTTGATTGTAATTTATCCTTATCCTCATATTTTTTTTTACCGAGGCAATGTTTCTGATCTTTTTTAACTTGTAATACGCGATTTTGGCCATCACAATTGGTGCATTGTCTTTTTCCCCAAATGAGGCCATTTTTCTTAATTTCATCACTTGCAACGTTGCAACATTTTAGCAATAATAAAAAAAAATTATCACAAAAGACAGACCACAAGACCTTGCCTGCAGATGAAGCCCTCTTTGCCATCTTTGGACACAATCCTTCCATTCCAGTCGACTGTTTTGACTGTTTCTTTGTCTTAGGTGTAAAGTGGTTGAATCATGCAAAAACTTGGCTTAATTGCGGTGAAACATCGCCATAACCTCTATTGACACATTTAGCCAATTCACAAGCCCGCATTCGTCGCATTCGTTGTGTAATCGTCTGACTATACAATGTTGTATTTTTGCTGTTGGCAATTTTCAAAAAAAGTGTTGTCTTATAATACAATTGATTCCTTTATGTTTTGAAAAATTTTGTACAGGGTGGCTCATAAGTAACGTTATGATTTATTTAATATATAACTTTTTCTCTTTGATTTTATTAAATGTTGGCATTTACTAAAATTTAATATAGTTGGAAATACGTTCACATTATGTTTTAAAGATAACTGTTCAATTTACAAGCTCGAAGTATTGTCGTAGTATAATCGTTTAATTATACAAACTTGCATATGTAATTGTTGTTAGAAATTATCATACAAAAGTGTTGTCTTATTAAACAACTGGTTTTTATATGTTTTGTATTTATGCCAGGCCTTTACTTCTTATATATATTTTTATATATGGGGGATTTCATGTCAAGTGACCCAACTTTTGAAATCGAAGTCTTTCAATTTGGATAAAATTTGCACCAAGGTAAGTCCTATTGGATAGTAGCTTAGACACAAATTTTCAAAAAGTTTGTGAGTGAGAGGGGTTCAAAGTTTGGCATTTTAAGCAGATATTGGTGTTAGCAAAATTTGTCCCAAGTAGTTTAGAAAGCTATTTGATCAATCTTTCGATTTTTTTTGGCTAGCTACTCAGCATAAAGTTTATTTTTAAGGTCTTAGAAACACTTAAACAAAAATAGGAAACAATTCAAAATAGTGCACATCGATGCCTTACTTCTCAACCTCCTATCTTAAAAAAATACAACTTTTTAGGAGAATAAAAACGTTTTATCTTTGTATACTTCGATGTTTGAGTTAAAGGTGAAATGGAATTATTAAAGAACTGATTACATCTATGTAAATTGTATTGAAATAATAAGTTGTTGCAGTGTTAGAACACAAAAATAGCAGTCGTTTGATATGAAAAAGTCAAAACCGTTTTTTTAAGTTACGAGGTTGACGAAGTAAGGTATCGATATGCTAAACATTGAAAAGCCCTCATCTTGAGTTAGAAATAATTTTTTTATACATATGCTACTCGCCGCCCAAGGAGTCGATCAAAACTACATGAAAGGAAAAGACATAAGCTTTCTTTGGAGCAAAAAAAAAAAAAAATATCAGCTTAAAAAAACGTAAATTTTTTTCAAATTTTTTTTAATTTTAAAAATTTTTTTCCGAAGGATTGATCAAATAGCTATCTAAGCTACTTGGTACAAAATTTGCTTAGAATGCCAAGCTTTGACCCCCTCTCACTCAAAAGCTTTTTGACAGATCTTGTTGAAAATTTGTGTCTAAACTATTCTCCAATAGGACTAACCTTGGTTTCATGCAAATCGAAAGACATCGATTTCCAAAGTTGTTTCACTTGACATGAAATCCCCCATATGTATATATATAATGGGTGATTTTTTAAGAGCTATAGGAAAGTTTAAAAACAACACATAAAATTCAGAAAAATGGATGAAATCTTTATTTGAATCGATAGTACGGTCTATATAATTTAATGTTTGAAGATTATTTCATGCAAATGTTGACCGTGACTGCGCCTCAAATGGTCCATCCGCTTAGTCCAATTTTGGCATACTCTTTCCAACATTTCGGCCGGTATCTTATAAATTAATGCTTCAATGTTGTCTTCCAATGCCTCAATTGAAGCGGGCATGTGTGTATAGACATGAGCTTTAACTTAGCCCCACAAAATATAGTCTAAAGGCGTTAAATCGCACGATCTAGGCGGCCAATTGACCGGTCCCGAACGTGATATAAAATGTTCACCGAACTCGCCTCTCAATAAGTCTATTGCTAAGCGTGCTGTGGGGTACGTGGCACCGTCTTGTAGAAACCACATGTCATGCAAGTCAAGGTCTTGCATTATGGGCAAAAAAGTTGGATATCATCTCACGGTAGCGCTCACCATTCACAGTTACGTTACGATTCGCATCATCTTTGAAGAAGTACGGTCCAATGATGCCACCAGCCCATAAACCGCACCAAACTGTGACTTTTTCTGGATGCATTGCTTCTGGCTGATCTTCCCATTCAGTGGGTCGATTAAACTGACCATAAAATGGAAGAAGCGCGCGGTGAACTTTCTTAACAGAGCACGCATTTTGATCATAAAGTTCAATAATTTGCAAGCGTTGTTCGTTTGTAAGACGATTTATGGTTAAATTATAGACCAAACTGAAGATGTTTGACAGTGAAACAAAGCACGAAACGTGCGTCAGCTGTTTAAACCAGTGTTGCCAAAAAGATAATAACTACAATATCACCCGATATATATATATATATATATATATATATATATATATATATATATATATATATATATATATACCAATACAAATATATACCAATACCTGGTTTAATTTCATGGCATCAGCTAATGTGAATGATTAATTTTATTAAAGAAGAAGAAGAAAAAAATAAAGCCAAGAAAGAACAAAATTATAATTAAAATTAAATAATTTGCTTATATTAGTTTTTTGTATTTTTCATATTGTTTTATTTTGCAAAATAGTTTAAATAGTTTACTCAAAGTGAATTGACAATGTACATAAATTTAATTGATATTTTCCATTTTTGGGAATAAGCAATTCGACAAAGTAACGATACAAAAAATTTGTCTATTCACAAGTGCATAAATAAAAATTGTATATTTTTGAACGATAAGCCTTACGACAGAGCTTTTGAACTGGACAATTTTTCAACTGTTTTTGTTTGTTAGCAATCGTTTCGTGCGTATTGCGCACAGCTTTCTCATCTTTAAATTTTCGGTTAATATACGAAGTAAAGCAACTTCAGCCGACGACCCAATACAATATTATTAAAAATTTTAAATTGTTTATTTCTTTTTGTAGACCTACCCCTTAAATAAAATTAATATATACAGTGTTCCTGACGATTAGGACTGTTTGTAGGAAACCTTTTAGTATCGGTATATCAACGGTACATTTTAAATTTAAAGCAACGCGTTGTCAAAAAGAGGTGTTTTTAAAACGTTGACTCCACCGTTATCAAATTGTGCTCATGTGTAGTTAGCTTATGTTTGACAGCGAATGTTATTAATATTGCAATGACTCAGTAGCAGCTGAGAAAGGACTCGTTAGGCTCAATTTAATGACAGTTTGTTATTGGGATTGACGTAAGTCAAAGTGAGATAAAAACTTTCAAATCGATTCTAATGAAATTTAAAACATAGATAGAACCCTCTCGAAGATTTGTTTTAAAATACTGTGGTGTAGGGTATCATATTGACGGGCTTGACCGACTATACTTTCGTACTATTTTTACTTTGAAAATTTGATGTATTTAACTAAATAATTTAAACAAATAGGATATGGGAATTTTTACTTCTTTTTGTACTTTTTAAATATGAAAATAATGTTAACAATACACAAATTGTGGCATTTAATTGATGTATAGTGCATAAAATATGACAAAATTTTTCTGATGACATTTGTCTTTCGATTGCTATCACTTTTTGCCTCATTTATGCCATTTGTAATAAGATTGATGTCACAATTTTGATGTTATGGCATCATCACTATGAATATGCTTTTTTTTATAAGTGATAAGAACATCAAAATTTAATATCATGTGACAGGTATCCCTACTATAACTTTTAACACATGCTAATTTTACACTTTGTTCTTATATCAGAAAAAATGCATGTGCTTACAGCTGTAGCCACATCGGGTAAAAATGAGCCAGTGGGGCTTAAAATTTTCGGATGAGATATTATTGATTATCTAATTGTGCGTTTAGATCTTTTAGAAATTGTAAAAAGAACTCAGAACTATATATAAATTTGCATTACGAATTAAAACTAATGAACTGATAAAAAACAACATAATTCTGGTACTTTGTTAATCATTTTCAGTTCTGTTCACTTTTATTACGACTTTAATACTCATGAGAAAATCATAAAAAAAAACAAAAATATAAACGCCACAAAGAACTTTGAATGACTATTTTAATTAATATTTAATTTATTCAATATGTTCAAATATTTTGGCTGCTGATCAACAAGTTCAAAAACATGATTTTATCTTTTGTGTCATTAATATGAACATCATCAGCAACAACATAATTTTAGCATTTTATGCTGCCTGCAGCAACAACAATTTATTATTCCGATTAATGTATTTCAAAAACAGAGTCACATAAACAATTTGAATAAATTTGCGTATGTATGCGTTTTTTTGTTGAAGATTTTTGCTTTATAACATATTTTGCTACTGTTTTCTGCTAAAAAAACGAATATTTTCAGGCGTTTTTATTTGACTACCGTTTAAATATTTTTGACTGCTCAAATATTGGTCTGGCCTTCCGTCCATTTATATTGTCTGTCCCTCCAATAGCAGGTTGTTTACATTCAAGTGTGTGCATATTGTGCCATAAGTCTATTTCATAAGTCGGCTTTGGTTGCGTACAGGGTTTTTTATTTTCCGGAATTTTTCCCTTCCCAGGAGTACATCTGAAACGCTGTATTCAGCGGTGCCGAATCTTGTACACCCTTACTCATGGTTCGATAAGAACTTATCGAATCATTACCCCAACAAATTTTACATGAGAAGGTTTTTTTATTTTATTTCATAACAATTTTGTTTAAAGGTTGTCGCTTAAGATAAAATGGTTTCAGCTTTCAAATCGTAGTGGTACCTTATTTAGCCATGATATTTTAGGAGATGATACAAGTGTTGCCAATAAAGTTATATATTAAAAAAAAAACGAAAATTGAAAATGCTGTCGTTTAAGCTATTTTTACGGTAAGTGCTCGATATATCCGTTCTGTATAATACAGTTCTGTATTTTAAGCTTTGTTGTGTGTGAATTATTTAAAATTATTGCAAAACCTAAGATAGTTCCGTATTTTTCAATAACTTTTTAATACTACTGATTATGAACCGAGTTCTATTGATATCAGTGTTGCCAATTTAGCCATTTAGTGGCTAGATTAAGCCATTTTTCACCCTGTTTAGCCATTAAAAAATGAGTTTAGCCATTAGCCATTTTTTTAGCCATAAATTTTTTTGCCGTTTTTCTTTTAAAAGAATAATTTTTATTTTATTAAAAAAATTTATAAAATTAACATAAACAGTTTTAACAATAAAACGCCTTGAATTTAAATTACAACTTTTATAAATCTTAAAAATCGCTATAAACTATGATGATGAAACACCTATCAAAATAAATGAACAGTACTCCAATATTAAATTTATAAAATAGATCAAGACAAACATCGGTGTTTCTTTCTGGCTGCAAGTATTTCAATAAAGAGATGCAGGCGGCAACAAATTTTTTTTTAGAAATTTCAGAATTGACAATAAAGTTTCTCTCACTTTCATGGTCTACATTTATCAACCGTTAGTTCGATTTTATCAATTAAGTAAATATTTTTACCATAACAATAAAATTTGTACACCACAATAGTAGAGAGGGTACAATGGGTTTGTGCTGATGTTTGTAAAACCTATAAATATTGGTCCGAAGCCCACCTTTACGTATACCGATTGACTAAGAATCACTTTCTGAGTCGAATTAACGATGTTTGTCCGGCTTGCTGGCTTTCCATGTAAACCTTGTGCGCAAAGTATAGGTCGCAATTTTGGAGATTATATGATAAAATTTGGTACTTATCTCCTAATGTGGTGTAGGGTATCATATAGTCGGGGTTGACCGACTTTACTTTCTTTCTTATTTTTATTGTAGATCTGGACTCAAAAGGTTGGGTAAATGTTGTCGTGATTATGATTTACCTTCAATTTATTTAAAACTAATAGGCACGAATGATTCCTTTGAAATAAACACTTAATTTACTTTTATTCTTATTAAACAAATTGATCTTTACTTACAATTTCATCGTAAACAACTTCAAATAAATGAATTTTCTCTGTTTTGTTATTGAATTTTAATTAAAAAAAACTTTTAGCCAATTTTTAGCCATTTTTTTCAGTAAATTTAGCCATTTTTGGTCACCAAGTTTTGGCAACACTGATTGATAAAAAAACGTATCCAACAGTTGTTCTTGAGCTCCATAAATTAAGTTTTGATGAACATTTTCAAACCAAGGCTCGTAATGACCTCGGCATTTGGTAACCGGGATAAAAATACCATCAATATTTGGCTGCGGATAAACATCCTTAACCGGTACTAATTTAAGTTTACGACTATCAAGGCATAACCGTACTTTCCCCTTCGAACAAGGGCAATAGGAAATGACCAAGCGCTCTTCCATTCATCAATTATGTGCAATTCCAGCATTCCATCCAGTTCGGCATAAATTATTGGTTCCATTGCCGGGGAAGCCGGAAAATTTTTTTTTATTTTTATTTTCACACTAAAGTGACCATAGTACCAATTTGGGTACACCTCTTTAATTTCCAAAAAAAATAAATATTTTTTTTTGTTTTTTTGTTTATATGTAACTAACGAACCCCTGCACACTTTAGAGTGCAAAAAAGAAAATAAGAAGTCAATTCGAATTCATTTAAATCAGTCATAAATTGTTTTTATTATAATGCTCTGTGGTACACAACATTTCTTGGTTTCCCATTTTCGGTGTCAATATACAAAACCGATGGTTTGCCAACGCGCGTACAGGCTACATACAACTGTCCATGTGAGAAAGTTGGATAATCTAAATTCACTCCACAAATTCCTAATGACTGGCCTTGCGCCTTATTAATAGTAACTGCAAACCCAAGCCGAACAGGAAACTGAAGTCGTTTTAATTCAAATGGCATAACAGACGGAGTCATTGGGATGCGTGGAATGAATACATCTTCGCCTTTGAATTTTCCAGTTAAAATAGAAAATTCAATTATATAGCCATCAACCTTTTAATATTGCGAAGCAAACTAATTGTGACTCCAACTTTCAATTGGAGATTATTCGGAGGCAATCCTGGTAAGTCCAAATAATTCAAAAATTCTGTTGGATAATTCACAACATCTTCTACATTGGTAAAGCATCCACAGACTTGTACTTAACCAATTCGCCAGGAATCTTTGATTGTATAGCCATATTTAATTCACTAACATCTTTGTTCTTTCTCTCTCACTCAACCATGTATGGCATGTATATTTGTGTGCTATGTTAGGGAACACACTTTCAATCAATTCCTCTTTTTATTGTACGAAATTGCAAAAATCATTTGGCAATGTTATCAATCCAGTGTCATTAACAGGCATTGCACCATTCCCAATTTTAAGCAATTGCTTAGAGAACTTATCAGCAGATGGATCGTTCTACAACTGAACACGAACGTTAGTAGTGAGTTTCAATGTTTTTAAAAATCTCCATAAGCATGAAGACTTTAAGCAAGCGTTAATTTCATCGGCAGCTGTCGATCTAGGAATGACGGGCAATGTTTGCCTAAAATCGCCTGACAATAAAATCAAGGCACCACCAAACAACTCTGAATTACCTCGAAGGACTTTTATTGTTCTTTCCAATGCTTCAGCAGATTTATTATTCGCCATAGTATGACAAATAATGACAACGCAACGTTTCAATAATTTTACCGTTCCAGATGTTTTTGAAACGTTACATGTGAGAGTTTCATTAACTTGGTAATTCAATGGCAATTTCAAAGCAGAATGTGCTGTGCGACCACCATCTAACAAAGTGGCTGCAATGCCAAAAATTTTCATGCACGAAAAAATACATGTTTCGAAATTAAAGCAGTGTTCACTTTAATGGCTATAACTTATGAAGATGTGATTTACAATACCTAAGTAGCTAAATTAAAGTAATGGTTTGACTAAAATCGAATTGAAATGAATTTAAAACTAATGGAATTTCAGTTTTTCAAAATATGAAGACAAATTCGAAAAATGTCCATTCAAAAAAAAAAATACATGTTTCGAAATGAATGCAGTGTTCACTAAAATGGCTATAACTCATGGACCAATACCGTTGATACATAAAAGCCTTGGCTTTTACGTCACCTTCCACGTGAACTTCGCAGAAACAAAATCAGTTCACGCATTACAGAGAACATCAATTACTAACACAATTCAATTTTTTTTATATATTTATATGTTATAGATGAATTTAATAATAAAATAAAGAGTATTTTATTTTTTTGTCCGGTAGTTTTTGTTTGGGTTTCAATGGTTAACTGGGAAACTCGAATATAAAATGGCTTATGAGCAGAAGTTGAAGAAATTTGGTCGGTTAAATTTGCGGAAGAAATTTCTAACTGTTTGGTCGATGCTAAATTGATGATTCTAGGCAATATAGAAGTATTGAGTGAAGGGCCAGCAGGTGTGATAGTATCAGGCATAACTAAATTTTCTTGATATCCTTTAATTGCAAAGTTTAATGTTTCCGATCTAAAGTTTTTATGAATATTTTTATGTTCTTAAGCTCTTTTCATAGCGAATTATAAACCAATTGAGTTGATTTTAAACAGCAAAATTCTCTTAAGCATTACCAATTAATAGTTGCATCATAAATATATTGGCGTTGTGTAAGGGCTGCTCATTTCATAGCGAATTATAAACCAATTGAGTTGATTTTAAACAGCAAAATTCTCTTAAGCATTACCAATTAATAGATACATCATAAATATATTGGCGTTGTGTAGGGGCTGCGCAAGATTGATGTCAACCGAAAGACAGACGAACAGGCGGTCATCGTGATTTGAGCTTCTATTTTCATAAGGATACAGAACATTTTTCGTTGCCTTTATCGCAAAAGGCCCTAACTAACCAAAAATTATAAATCGACTTTTTATTGATTCTAATGCATTGCATTCACACAAATGTGCATAACAAATTTTGAAAAATAAGCAATTTTTTATAAACCAAAATCAAACATCTTCTCCATATATAAAGGATTGTATGATAAAAGCTAAAAGACCACGCTAATGGCGTTTTCTTTTCTAAAAAAAGTGTATAATAAGTTAAAAATGTGATATCTCAAAATTGTTAAATGCTTAGAAATGTTGCATATTCTACGTTTACAAAAGAACAATTAAGTACAACTAGCGTGTAAAATTTAAAGCTATTTTATGCCGCTAACTTCTAAAACCAGCAGTTTATCTAGTGCTACACTCATGCGCCTTTAATTAAAAATAGAATTGAACATGTAGCATATTTTTTCTAATTAAGGGAAACATCATGAGAAAAGAACGCGTTACACTTTAAAAAAGAAATGTTAAAGGCAGAATAAATGCAAAATATTACTCAGAAAAGAAAATGCATAATATGCAACATTGTCAATTATCAAAACAACTTGTAGGTTCTACAATAAAAATGGAAGAAAAATAAATTATAAACAATTTGTAAATAAATCATTTTTAAAAGTTTTTGCTTTTCTGTAAAATTTTCAAAATGTTAGACTCGCAAATACAAAAACAAAATACATACTTGCAATTGTGAGCAAATTACCTTAAATTAGAGTACCCACACATATCTCTAAGTGTATTCTAAATCGGTTGGCATATTTTTTTTTAGATTTTTCGTAAACTGCACTTCAGCCAAATCACATATTTCTATGAAAACTAAAAACGTCCATAACTCGAAAACTAAGCGTTTCCGGCATTTTTTTAATTTAATTTGTTCTTCTTATTTTTCTATCACCCTAGGTACTTTTTTATGTTTGGTAAACTAGATTTAAGCCCAGGGCTGTATTTTCTTCAAAATAAGCAAGACTTTTATGATAGTGTAAAGTTACTTTAAGAACTTTTTTAATTAACAAATAAAAATCAGCTTCTTGATTTGCGTGACCATATGCTTCGGTTGAAAAACTAAATTCCTTTATTTCGTTGGACATGTGAAAACTAGCACTCAGTACTCTTCAATTTTACAAAAACTTTATTTTAGGCCGAAAGTCCCCGTCAAAAAACTCCAAGTAGTTTTTCACGGAAACCCTTGTTGCGTAGTATAGAAGTTAAAAAAATAAATAGCGCCGTATCAATTAGATAGAATAGTTAAAAAAAACTGCAAAAACTTGAAAAAAAGTTATTTTTCGTTTATTGGCACAAATGCCAACGAACGAACGGACACACTATTACTCACCAGTTGTGGTTTCATTGTATAAGCTGCATTTAAATAAAATATTTTAAACGAAAAAAAAAATCGAAAGAATAATAAAAAACCTAAAAGACAAATTGATGGGTTGTTTACTGAAGTTTAGTTTTAAAAAATGTTTAAAGGTTGACAGGTTCTTAACTTGTAAATCATATTTATTGTTGCACAGTGGGCCCATAGGTATGAAAGTAATATACTCGTATGTCTACACAACAGATAGCGGAAGTTTGAAACTTAGAAACAAGTTTTTTAAAAACAAAATTTTATTAATATTAACTGTTTGATGCATATGCATAAAGTTAAAGTTTACGTAAGTTAACCGATAAAATTTACCTTCACAAGTTTGCAAGGATAAGGCCCGTTTTCACAACTAAGCGATAGCTTAAAGTAGACTTTAAACGCCCTTATAAAAAGTGTTGCACTATTAAAACTAAACTTTAACCTAAAGTGAGCAATAAAGTAAATTAAGGTTCATCCTACCTGGAAGGTAAAAGTAAAATTGTAATAATGCAACACTTTTTATATGGCCGATAAAATCCTACCTTTAACTATCGGTAAGTTGTGAAAACGGGCCTAAGTGTATCGGTTAACTAACGTGAACTTTAACTTTTTTTCTGCATAAGACAACAAAAGTTTAAAATGGTAAAATAATTTGTACGATTTACACGTCAACATAAAGCGATCAAAAAGAGAGACTTTTTAATAGTCTTGTAATGCTTTACATCTTTTAAAGAATGCTAGCTAGCACTACCCGATGAGTGCACTCGACACAAACATATTTATTTATCTGCTTCAATAACGACTTTTCATAATTTTTAGCAGATTGCAATCTAAGCCATAATAAATGTTCTAACGTGTAGGAATGCCTTTCACCTTACTCATATTGTAAAATTTTTAATGGTTGGTTTGGACTTAATGCGTAGCCGACACGGGCACGGCATAATTGGGTTCCAACAACGGTGCCTTTGTGATACACTTTGCATCACTACAGCCACCAATCATTTCAATTCCATCTGATAAAATATCCAAATAGGGAAATTATTGTCTCACAAACAGCCTTATCCTAATACCCCTCTGACCAGGGGGTGTTGACAGAGAAAGTAAATTATATAGTCGCTTCTTCTTCTTCATTCTGACAACTTTTACAGTTTTCATTTCGTTTAAGGTCCAGTCTCATTACATGGTCCCCTATCAACCAGTGAGCCGTAAAACTCGATATCCCTGTCCTAATTTATTTTTTTTAATTAATAACATCGTTTATTGAAATAATTTTGGTTGGCGCAATGAATTATGAAATGAATTATTCGTAAACATAATGATAAATAAAAATTTGGTTAATTAATAAAAAATGGGAATTAAGCACGACCAACAAAATCTTGTAAATTTCCAGGCATTTAAATTTACGTGCACTTTATTGACTCAATAAACATGCATTTATTAAATATTTCGCTATCATGGATTAAAAATTAAAAATGTACAATTTGTTTAAATAGTGAATGTATTCAAAAAAATAAAAGTTTAATTTGGCAAATAAATAGTTCATTGAAATAAACATAATCATATGTTGCTTTCAATTAAAATGTACGTTGAAAGTAATAAAATTTTCGGTAAGCTAACAAAATTTTTGTTAAGTCCTATTAACACAAAAGCGTGTACACTATTAAAAATATTCGTTTTCCCACGGAAGTCGTACATTAAAATAAATAAGGCTTCATTGGGCTTACGAGAGACTTAACAATTGTTTTTAAAATATGAACGCTCGTTAATTCCACGAACAGTTCGCTGTCATACCCAGCCCGTACGTTAAAATTTCGTTTTCGTTCAATTAATGAAACCTTCATTACAAATTTTCTTCACGCATAAAATTTACAATTGATTTGTTGACTTAACGAACTAATAGGTTGAAGTCTGTTAAGTTGGTTTTTAAAACAATGAAAGTTTAACATTTTTAGGCATTTCTTGTTGTGATTCTTTTCGAACTAGTTCTTTCTAACTGAACAACCTAAACAAAAGTGGCAAGCGTTTTTTTAAAAATTAAAATTTTATTTAAATACAATTTCAATAAAACAAACCGACATAGCGATCTGTCAAATAAGATTTATCAGCCGGGTGGTTTCTAATTCGCATTCTAATGGTTTGTTTCTTATAAATTGTATGCAAATGAGAAGTTTTGACATACAAAAAACCCTTCCGCTCTTATTTAGTTAGCTCAGTAAAATATTATTTAAGCAAATATAAAAGTGCTGTATAAAATTAAAAGCATTGTCGATGGTACTACAAACATTTAAAATTTGTGTAACCATTTTAGAGGAAAAAGTCGATATAGAAGTATTAAAAGTTATTGAAAGGCATCACTAGAGCAGAATTTTGAACACAAATAGAATAAGTTCATTGAATTACAGAATTCTTTCATTAAATTACAACTTTACGGAATATAATATTTACGAACTTTTTTCGTTAAATTGATGAACTTTTTCGTCATCTTACCGATCAGTTCATTAAATTATAAAAATAAAATCTTTTCAAGAACAGTCGTTCATTGTCTCAATTTTTCGTTTGCTTAACGTGTGTACATTTTCGTTGTCTCCACGTACCTTTTTGGCCAGTGTAGCAGAATGCTGGTGATGAAATAACTTTTGTGAGTTTTTTATTGTATTGGACTCAAGTTTGAAGCGATGCCATTAATTTTTACATCCCTAGATGTAAAAGAAAACTAAAAAATAAAAAAAAATATTCTTGCCTTTCAAACAACATGTATTATAAAAATTCAAATTAGGCGTCACATAATCACAACCATAAAAAACACCTGTTTGAACCAACCTTATGGGCAACACTGTATTCGATTCTAGGTTATTTACCATTTAAGACCAAAGGGCCTTAAAGTAAAATATTACTTTACATCAATTCATAGTTTTAAATTTTTATTGATTGTTTTTTAATCGCGACATTTCGTGACGTCAAAATACCAATTTTTTTTTTTCAAAATATCTTAGTTTGGCTTGAAGCAATATTTGATTGATTTTAAAAAGGCTGGGTCAAGTATTTTCGAGTTTAAATACTTCCATTTATCTATTTATGACCCCTTTGAGCGATACTAATAATTCATTTTATTTGTATTGCACATAGAAAATCAAAAGACTGAAGAAACAAAATTATCTTTTAAGCAACACATTTTTATCATTATTGCAGTGTTTTTTTTTTTTGCAATTGTACAGAGTAATTTAATTTTTTAGTTTATTTTCATATTGCATTTATTATTATTATTGTTTTTTTCTTTGCTTTATGGAACGCACTGTGCTAATCGCATGGCACGTATTGAAGATGTTTTAAAATACGTGATTTTGCATCAATATTCATTTGTACAAAACGCGCACTCAATCGAAATACTCATGAATGAGTATAAATTAAGAATAATTCGTAGCAAAAAAGAAAATACAATATTACAATAAATATTTTGTTTTGAAATTTAAAAACAATCGAAAAATATAGCAACAACTACATTTAAAACATGCTACAGCCATAAAGAAAATCCATTTAAATGAAATATTTTATTATTTGAGGGTTTTTGTGAACGAAATTGTGATTGTTGTGGTGTGACCACGCATATTAATTATTTTAATACCCTACACCGAAATAAGTGGAGGGGGCCTTTTGGCGTTGATGCTAATGTTTAGAGCAGTTTATTCTGTGCAACATTTTTTAATATACCGATCTAGGCAAAATAATTTCTTTAAGCTTCGTTCACAATGGTAGTAACAATTTTAATTTTTCTTCTATCTGATTTCTTCACAAGATATTTCTTATATTTTTCTTTCATTTTTCGAAAAAATGTAACTAAAGTTTATTTTTAGAAAGTTCAGTTTATTCAAGGCGAATTAATTTTTCAGGTGGTGTTGAAAGCTCAGCATCTGCGGCTTTTTTTCTTACTAAGAGCGAGGAATGTCAAAAGTTGATTGTGTTTCTGACATATCGACGAATTAAAGCAATAAATAAAATACAAGGTTATGTTTTTGGTGTTGTACTTGTTATAGTATTGCCACCACCGTTTTACATGAATTCGCCTTGAGGGTACTTCTACTTTCAGCAAATTATAAAAAACGTCAATTTAAATTTTGTTTAGTTTGAATGAAAATTTTAACAAAATGTTAAAAAAAAAAATAATAATAAATACGTAGTATTATTCTGGGCCATTTTTCAAATTGAAAATGAGTCTGGTTTTGGACAAAATTGTTGCTGCCATTGTGAACGTAGCTTTAATTGTACATGCGAATGGCTGCTTTAAATGCCTCCAGGGGGTATGTATGTAGGAATACATCGAGTTTTGGCCATTATCAAAAGTATTTTTACTCTTTTAAATTTGGCCCCAAACAAAACGCATCACTGAAGTAAAATAAAATAAAAGCAGTAACCCATTTTTTTTAATTGTTTATAAAGCCACAGCTTATTTAAAGAAAAAATATTATGCAAAGTATTTACATGTTATCTATTTTTTCGGTTTTTTAAAGTAAAGTTAAATAAAACACACATCAAGCTATGATTTAATTTTAATGCTTGGGCCTTGCCAATAAGTACGAAATACAATGTCAATTAATTGATTGCCTCTAGATTGTTTGCAGCAGTCGATCCTTTTGAGGAAGTTTTCGACCACTTATTCGCACATTTCGGATGGCATCTCGGTGACAACTGGACAACAAAGTTTTTCACGTTACAATTTTATATTTTCTGACTCATCTCTTGATATGTTTGTTTAGCAAAAATATTTTTTTTTTTATTAATTTTTACTATTTTTTTAGTCAAAAAAAAAAAAAAAAAAAAAAATTACACCTGCACCATAATTTCCATCCCTGATATGCATGACTCGAAATAAAAACAAAACAATTTTTAATTTTGCAAAATTTTAATTGAATTTAATGAAACTTACTTTAAACAACATACAAAAGTTAAAATTCTTGCTATCGCTGTTTCCCTTCAATAACAATATTTCCATTTTTCCAATTTATAAAAAACACGCAATTTTCATTTTCACGCAATTTTGTTTTCATCTTAAACAGATCTGGCAATTCTCGTCTTGCAATTGTCTGACAACCGTGTTAACTGACGATTTTTTTTGGCAGTTGAATCTATTGTCAGACTGTTGTCTGCCAATGCAATTTTATGGGTTTCTTACAATCGTCTAAACTGACAATTTACAATTGGTTTCGGGCTTTCTTTGGCATTATATTATCAGTACATTGCCTGACCTTACTTTGTTGTAAGATCTGACCACCGTCCGTAAAAAGCTTTAAGGCAGAGTTAGCCAAACGTTCACGTCCCCTAACAGAACGTCTGGCTCGTTTTGTTATTTGCAAACAATGCAAATGCTTACTGAATTTAAATGTCACGTTGCCGTTGTAAGACCCAATTTACACTAGGGACATTTCTTGCCGGACAGACGAAGTTTGAGGGCGAGGGATCGAAAAGGTAGAGTGTGTAGTACATGACTATCTGTACTGGACATTTTTTCATTTCTCTTTCTTAATTTTCGTAGTTTACATACAAGTATTAATTTCTGTCTGACTTCTAATGTTTCATATGTAAACGCTTCAGGTTAGATTAAAAGAGAATTCAAAAAAGGTCCGGCAAGAAATGTCCCTAGTGTAAATTGGGACTTACGTGACAGTTGTAAAGCTGTGATGGGTTGCTTTTATGTTAAATTGAATGCGGGTATTTTGGCTCTTTTTTTTTGGTACTTTTTTCAGTAAAGCTATGGAATTGAGACAAGACAACTTAAAATACAACATATTTCCATATAAACAAATATATTTATGTTTAGATGTACAAAATAAACAAATGCATATACACATACAATGGAAATATGAAACAAATAAAAGGCTTTAAATGGTATCAAAACCTTGTTTGGTGCATACACCACAATACAATATATGCATGCCAATAATATAAATGCTAAAATACAAATTTGTTTATTGGTAATCTACAATATAAACATTAAAGTATTAACGTTTTTTACATACACAAAATACTGTTTTAATACCATGTAAATCACTTGGTACTTTTTCTGCACAGCGGCCACCATTTAAACATTTTTGATTTCAATCATTGTTTTATGTATACTATTGCTTTTTGTTTATGTATGGAAAAAACATATGATGGGTTTTAAATGTTCAATAAATGCACCAACGTGCTTACAGTACGGAACGGTACATTACGGGTACAGCAACGTTCGCCTAGCTGGGCCTTTAGATTTATATAAACTTAAATTGACTAAAAGTCCATTTAAATTTGCCTGCATGGTACCGTATCCTATGTTCGGTCTCGGCCTGATATGTTGCTTTAAGTATGATGAGCAGTGTGTTCTTTAAAACTGCGACTGTTTCTCTTTGATGTAAAAGTAGAGGTGATGACCCTTCAAAGCACTTGCCGTTTATTCGATTCAATTATTTTGAATGTATTAGTGAATTTTGGTTTGTTGGCCAGTGTTTTTATTTTCCATGTTGTTGCTTTTTTGTTAATGTAACTTTATTCGTCTTCAATTCCATCGATATTGATTTCTTATTTCATTTTATAATCAGTTGTTTTTCTGATTTTATTTTAATGCATTTCATTATCTTACGAATTTGTGTAAAGAATTTTAACGGGTTGTCAACTCAGTTGCTCATCATTGTTGTGCGCGTAATGTTGGTTGTTCATGCTTGAATTCAATTTTGAAAACGAATCGAAAAGAATACAAAAAAAGAAAAAAAATTTAAACCGCTCACATAATAAATAACGGTCAAGTGCATGTGATTTTTACATAAAAATAATTAAAAAGGAATGTGTATTGAAATTTGAATTAGATTCATGTGTTGAAAAATCGTTACTTTTGTGGAGCAAAATATTTTAAAATAAAGAAATTTATTGTATATTTTTTAAAATTATTCCAGAGAAGCTGTAACTCAATAAAAAGGTTTATTTTAATATTATAAACTTAAATTTAAAAAAAAATCTGCAGTTTAAATATAAAATAAGATCATAAAATAAAGAAATATCAAAGTAAGTAAAAAGCTGTATAATTATATTTCATTCAATTGCATTTTAATTATACAATATGCAAACGAGCATAAATAAATTTTACAGATATAAATAAATTAAATGTGAATTTCATAATCTTATTATGAACAGATGTTTAAATAAAAATGTTATTTAACTTTATTTCATTTAAATTAGTATTGAACGGTAAAATTAAAAAAAATTGCAATATGAAAAAGTACCTTAATTATGAAATTGTTTGCAGTCTTAAATTAATATTTCTAAAGGCCTCGTTATTCTTACGTAAATGGATCTGCTGTTCCGTTTTCCTTACCAAGCTTATTTATAAATAGGTAATCATATGTAAACGTGACGTAACGTTGCGAATAAAATTGAAAATTTTCTTCGCTTTTACGTATCAGCTTTTAATGAATTTTATGTTTGCCTATGTTTATTGATAAGACGAATATTTGACTCTCACGTTGCTTTTTACATTTTTATACAAAACGCATAAATAATAAAAGCTAAAATTTATAAATTAATTAAGTTTTGACAAATTTTCTGTTTTATTTTTAACACATTTAAGATGTTTACGTATTTTGACTCCCAGTTTACAACTGACATGAATTGCTTAACATAAACACTAACATGATGTTAGTGTTACGTACCCTGTAAATAATAGGACCAGGACTAGTCCAAAAGTAACCCAAACGTATGGGAAAAACATGTCTATTTAACATTACGATATCCTAGGGGAGGACCATGTAACCCATCTTTGGAATACAAAGGAGTAGTTTTAAAACTACTCCATGGTATACTCAAGAGGATTAGTTTTGAAGTCGTTTATAAACGAAAGCACGTCGTCGAAAGACATGTCGTCTCACTACAAACACTTTTTTAACAATGACATCGGACCAGTCCATGGATTAGTCCATTTTATCAAAATGGATCAGGTGGTCCAATATTATTTGCAGGGTATAGATTCATCATGATAGAGGTTTTCTCACGTTATAACACGGGTTTTAATGCAACGCTTTTATAACAACAAATCATGACTGTTGTAGCCGGGGAGTAAGCATCAATTAACCATTGAAGTCGACCGCAACGTAAGCGTATAAGAAATTAGGTCTTAAGACTTTTTTCTTTAAATTACTTTTTAAGAACAAAGTCTTTTTGCAGTAAATTTTAAGAAAATAAGCGCGTATTAAGGGAAATAAAAAAAATATTCAACTTCCATATCATATATTCGATTAATAATTGTACTTTATTTTTGTTTGACATGAAAAACAAATTTGAAACAAAAATTGAAATAGAATTGGTGAAATAGGCCCTTAATGCTTGCGTTATTTTTTGGCATGAACACTGAACTCTGATGACTAATAAATAGCAAAAAAGGTCGGTCAAACACAACCATACGATAGATGTGAAGGGTACCTTTTTGGCATAATAAAATGATTGTAATCGATTTTGAGTTTTTTGTTTTTAATCGATTTTCTGAAAAGAGCAATTTGTAATTTATAAAGTCGAATTCGGAAATTTGAAAGATTGATACGTACCGAAATTTTTGATACGTAAGCGAAAGTTTCTAGGTTATACACTACGTAAGCCACCAGTTGATATAACACGAGCAGCCATTGAGTGATATCTGCAGGGTATTAGATAAAAGGGAATCTCTACATGTACGTGGAGAAGATAGTTGGATTCTGCAGTAGCGGTAACGGGGAAGACCTGGGCCCACTTTCTCAAAACTACAAGTTACAAATCTACAACTAAAATACGTTCAAAAAAGCAATAATTTTACAATTTTTGCCCTGGAATAAAATAAAACTAATAGTTTGTAATTGATCTCGATTTAATACATCTGTAATGGCTCTATGCTCAAATTTGTTATGACGAACATTTTGTAGCATTTTATGCTCACGCCAGAGTTATTCATACAATTTTTTTTTAATCGTTGGCGACATTTTTGAATGATTTGTGTGTAGTAGGAATGGGCAAAAAATATTGATATATCAAAATATCGATATTTTTGAAAAGAATAATCGATATATATCGCCGATATTTTAAATACCGATATATCGATGTATCGATATTGAAATACGACTATCGAATTCGATATTTTTTAAAGTCAGTCTTCATTAAAAACTCAAAATTTTAGACGTTTTTCAAACAGTATGCTTTTTTTAAGAATTGGCATCACTGCATGCATTATATGTTTTTTATAACTAGTATGAAGATCTACAACTGACATGATTTGCTGTTATAACATAATGTTATAAAAGCGTTATAAAACATTTGCATAACATGTGCATAACACGTGTTATAACATGAGAAAACCTCTAACATGATGAGTCTATACTTAACTCTAACGTCATATTAGTGTTAATGTTAAGCATTTAATGTCAGTTGTAGACTGCATGTAAAGATTAGCATTTATAAGAAGAATTAAGAAAAAAGTGGGGTTTTCACATTGCAGATTTCTAATTAAAACAGTAAAGACAAACGAACTTGAAAAGATTTATTTTATGCGGTTTTGGAACAATATATGTGCCTATATATATTTGGAATAATAATAAGATTTGTGCATATATGTATATATATTACAAATTTTAATTTGGTAATAGTTTCAGCAAAATACGTATCGATACTCTTAAAAAATGTCGATTCGATATATATCGATATATTTTTTCAATTTGCCCATCCCTAGTGTGTAGTTAAGAATTTTTCGTTTATAGACTTTTAACTGTGGAATAATTTGATGCTCGGTATTGGCTTTTCTTAAATGAGAGCTATGGATATGTATCTTGAAGACATGGTGTGAATTTGTTTGTGTTTGCATACAAGTTACTCTTGGCATTAAGTTTCTTAAATAAAATTTTCGGGGAACATAAATGAAAGCAAGTAATGTTAATTTCGAATCTTTCCTATCGAAATTGGGTGAAGTTTGCATACAAATAATTCTAATTATTATTATTATTTCAATTTCACCAAGTTAAGTGATAATTAACTGTGGCCAGTGTTCGAAAATAAACACTAAATATCGTTTTTTAATGTTCGGCTCGGTAGATTTGCGGAAAACGCAAACGCTAATAGTGTTTGTGTAGAAAATCATTAAAAAAATAACGTTTCCCTTTTAGTCATCTTTCGAACACCAAAATATTACTGTTTTAATCAAACTCAACAAAAGATGTGAACATTTAATTCCGTTCGGTTTTTTTTTTGAAAATCCACAAACATCAATGTGTTCGGTTAGGCTCGTTAATGTTCGTCCCTTTGGCTTATAAAAAAACATTTTTACAAAAACAAAATACACACACGTAAAAAACATTATAGAACATTAAAATATAATGTTTGTCTACAGTATCACTACAATTGTTTTGTTTTTTAACGAAGAACCGAACATTATATAATGTTCGGTTCTTTCTTGAAAATAGTTACGAACGGTATTAAAGGTTGTGTATGTCTACACAATCACTAAAAAAATAGATATCGTTCCTGGGTTCCTCAAATAACATATTGTTTAATAATAACTTAACTTGGCGAAATTGGCCATTAATCCTTTGTCTTAATACTAACTTTATCAAGAATTTTGTTTGATTAAAGAAATTTCCAGGCATGTATGTTTATGAAGAACTGGAGGTCTAATTAAGAAAAACATAAAATTTTAGGAAAAAAATTACTTCAAATAAAGCGCAGTGGGGTATATCGATGCCTTACTTTCTCAACCTTGTATCTTAAAAAAATACAACTTTTCAGGAGAGAAAAAACACGTTTCATCTTTGTGTACTTCGGTGTTTGGGTTAAAATGGAATTATTAAAGAATTGATTACATCTATGTATGTATGTTGTATTGAAATAATATGTTGTTGCAGTATTAGAACACAAAAATAGCAGTCGTTTGATATGAAAAAGTCAAAACCGTATTTTTAAGTTACGAGGTTGACGAAGTAAGGCATCGATATGTGATATTATTTTGCATTTTAATTCAGAGCTTTAAAATCTTGTGTGAGAACGATTTTGTATATTTTTGTATAATTTTGAGGAATAGAATTTCAGAGTTTTTTGTTCTAGAGAATCCCAGGAAACAGAAAAGTCAGGAATTTTGAGGAATAAGAATCTCTTGGTGTTCTGGGCATGAAATACATTGTGATGTCCGATAGACGGAACATATATTCAAGGTGTCGAAAGGAGGATTCATGTGCCTCGGTTTTTTAAGACGGTGTAAAAAATACTTCACTCCATCTGATTTCTTAACTATTTACACCACCTATATCCGACGGCGTATTGAATACAACTTTCATGTGTTGGCCGGTGCTTCAAACTTTATTTTGGAGCTTCTCAACCGCGTTCAGGAACGAGCGAAAGTTCTCATTGGTGACAGTAGAGTATCCAATTCTATTGACTCCCTTGAGCACCGTCGCAATGTGGATTGTATTTGCCTGTTTTATCGTTACTACAATGGGATGTGTTCTGACGAAATAACGGATCTGGTTTCCGAATGCCGAACGCTTGGTCGTAATACTCGTTTTCCCTCAATAGCCCATTCTTTTGTGGTAGATTGGCAGGTGAATTACAGGGAAAATTCGTTTTTTGGCCGGACTGTCCCTCTCACTTACAACATGAATAAGTTCAAGTCGAATGTTTCCGAGTTCCAAAACAATGCAATGCAATAGTAGGGGTCATATCGTGAGTGCTGGTCCTATAAAAAAATTTTTATTTATTTTGTCTTGTTCTCTAACAATCCCAAAATCCAGGGTTTCATTATTGCTAGTTGCAACAAGTTGTATACACACATTTTTGGTACTACAAAAATGTTTCAAATTTAAAAAACAAACAGCCAACATAAATCAAGTGGTTAATGTACTTGAACTTTCTTGAACACTTCTAGACGAACATTGTATTGAATTATTTTAAAATACTTGATAATTAAATGCATTAATTAAGTTTGTTATTTAACAGTTAATGATGACATTAATTATTTAGTTAAATTGATTTGAATATCATTTAATGTCATTTAAGAACAGTGACCGATAGATCCGATTTGAACTTGAATTGTAAAACGGTGTGAGTGAGTAGATTTTTTAAATGTTTTTTTCTATCTAGAATCACGGATGACACACAAATCGTGCAAATCGTAATAAAGTCAAACTTAAATGTTTGCAGCTTAGAATATTTAATAAGAATGTTTTATTTATTTTTTTATTTATAGATTTACACCATTTTGCTTAAAGGAGGGGATCAAAGATTTCGACAAAAACATTTTATACAATTTGCTTTCTTTTGTAGAATAGTGGAACGCAAGCTATTTATTAAATTCAACGCCATAAATTATCAAAATTTACTAAATAACAAGTAAGAGTGCTATATTCGGCTATGCCGAATCTTATGTACCCTTCACCATGGTACGATATACGGTGACCGTCTGTTCCGCATTAAACACATCAGTACTGTATTTCAGATTTTTGTTTTGGGTGAAATATATTTAAGTGAAGTCATAACTTTTTTTTACCTGAACCAAATTTTTCGAGTTTTTCAGAAAATATGTTCTACTTAAGTTTTTAAAAAAATGTTGATGTTTTTAGTCCATTTTTGGTGTATTTTGCTCATAACATTTTTATATCCGATTTTACAGATTTATATACTGACTTGGTTAAGAAGAAATTTACCATATACTTGGGTTAGAAAACTTGGATTGATTCCCGAAAATAGATATTTTCAAAAAAAAAAAAAAAAAAAAAAAAAAAAAATAGTTTCGCTTAGAACTTTTTGTATCTAAACCGCTTTTTCTACACTCACACTATTCTGTACGTAAAATTAACCGAAAATGTTATATAAAATAAATTAAAATTCAGTTAAAACCCGGTCTACTTATTATACCCTCCACCACAATTAGTTGTGAAGAGGGTATATTAAGTTTGTCATTCCGTGTGAAACTTTTTTATTATTCATCTCAGACCCCATAAAGTCTGGGTCCTTGAGTAATTCTAAGTCGATTTAGCCATGTCCGTCTGTCTGTCCGTTTGTCCGTCTGTCCGTCTGTCCGTCTGTTGAAAACACGCTCACTTTCGAATAAATCAAAACAAATTAACAAACTTGGTGCCAAATTGCTTGTAGTTATCCTAAGCAGTTTGGGATTGAAATCCAGCAAAATCGGTTCTGTAGGACCAGAGCTATGAATCAAAATGTGGAACCACCACCTAAAAAAATTGATAATTTTGTTACAAAAAATAACATAAATGCTGGAACAAGGCACGGCATGAAATAAGATTTTGCAAAAATTTGTTTTATTTGACTGGAAATCATGCAATTGTTTTTCGAACTCTGCTAAAAGATTATTTAAAAAGTGAAGTTTTAATATCATGGTCACACCGATTGCTTGGAATAACATTTTTTACTTAAACTTTCCATTCGTCGTCTCAATTTTTCTTCCTTTTGTTCAAAATCATCAATTTTTCTATGTATCTATTTTAAAATATTTGAAGTGTCCTTATATTTTCATCATCAACAATAAAAATCGATGAAGAAATTTAACGTTTTTTTTTTGGCAGTTGAGTAAGATGTTGTTGTTTTTTTTGATTTTATCTTAATTTGCCGAAGCGAGACAAGCAATATTTCGAATAGTTCATGAGTTATAGACTTAAGAATCAGTACATGTTTTTTGAAAAACCCCCAGTCGAAAACTTTAAAAATTAATTTAAAAAAAACCTTAGCAAATAATTCAAAACCTAGCTAGGGATTTTTTTCTACCGTCCTAAGCTTTCAGATTTTGGGAGCCTCAATTGGTTCAAGATTTTAGTGCTTCACTGTGTAATTGATAGCAAATAAAATATTAAAATTGGCTTTTTTTCAAAAATACTTAATTCTTAGGAGCTCCGGCGCGGGCTCAAGATGTGACTTTTTTTAATTTTGCTTAGCAATATTTATTTATTTTAACGTAAGATAAAAAATATTGCTATTAGAATATGATTCGAGAGCTTTTGTGACTTTATGACCCACCCTAATGGGCCGCCTCCCATCCAGAAGGAAGGACATTTTTAGATTGACACAGAAAGTGGTTCTGAGTAGTGCTGGGATACTATCGATATTTTCTACTATCGATATTTATCGATAGCTAAGATTTCACTATCGATATTACTATCGACTGAATGTTTGTACTTGTGCAGGAATACTTTAATTATTTTTTTTATCACCTCATTGAATGTATGAGACGTATGTATAATATACATTGTATATACGCACGTTATTTTAGATGGCAGTTTTTTAAAAATTAATAAGTACCTTCTTGAAGGAACCGAAGTAACAGGGATTTTAAGATAATCCAGTGCAACTTTAAAAAATTTTCTAAATTCTAAACCCAAAATGGTAATCAATCTAGCGGACTTATCCTTTAATGGTCGTTCATTGTTTTGTCTTATGCCTGCAATTGCATTTGGATTTGCATTTTTTTTACAACATTACAAAAATATTTGACATTTTAGGTCCCATATAAATATTGGACTGGTCGCAATTTTTTTTTTTTTTTATTTAATTGTTTGCGCTTCTTAAAATATGAGGTTTGGTGTAAGAAATCATGATCTAATTTTTCAGGTCAATCCGACGGTGCCTAGCCGTGCCGGGTGGGGCCCAAAGTTCCCCATATTATAAAAAAACATCTTTTCTATCAGATCTTTATAGTTATACTAGTTGAAAAGCCGAAAATCAAAAATATGGCTTCGTTACGATCTGCCGCAGAGAAAGTACTTCAAGTGTGCCAAATTTCAGCTTCCTATGTCATCAGATGGCTTCAGAAAGTTGCGGAAAGAATAGGACATACATGAAAACATCCTGACATACTAAGAAATTATATATTGTATAGATAGATTAACATATGTTCGCGCAACTCAAAAACGCTTTAGCTTATTGAAAAACTAAAAAAAACCGAAATTCCGCAATAAAATTTACTTTAAGAAAGTTAAAACTTTTTTCTTTATGTTAGCTTTGGTTTTCGAGATATACCGTTATTTCGAAAATTAAGGAGGTTGCACGCCATATGTTCGCGTAACTCAAAAACGCTTTAGTTTACTGAAAAACTAAAAAAAACGAATTTCCGCAATAAAATTTACTTTAAGAAAAGTAAAACGTTTTTCTTATATGCGCAGTCGTTTTTTTTTTCTGGAAAAAAAATTTTTTTTATTAAAATTTCGGAATTTTTGTTTTTAAAAATTCATAAAAAATTAAAAAATGCAGCTATGCTTCTAATTTTTGCAGACATATAAAAACAACATTGCAAACAAAACCAGCTATAAATGATTAAAATCTGGTAACAACTTTTGATTTTATGTATTCACAAAAGACGAAAAATTTTAATTAATTTAATAATTTTATTAAACCGCCACATCTTTTGTGAATACATAAAATCAAAAGTTGTTTACAGATTTTAATCATTTTCCAGAAAAAAAATTATGTTTCTAAATTAATCCATTTTCCCAAAGATCTCAGCCAAAGTTTTGTTATTTAAACTAAACATACTAAAATATATTCTTAGGTAAAAATATTTAATTGATTTGAATACTATTTCTTGATATAAAGAATTGTCCCTTTGATATTTCATTGGCAACAGTGTAAAAATTATTTAATTTATTCTAATATGCAAATTATTTAATTGTAGCATTTAACTATTTAATATCAAAATGAAACTTATTCACAACACACTCAGCTGTGCATTTTTAAAATGTTCTTAATAGAAAATTATTGTTCCATATAACAAACGAAACACTCATTGCCCTAAAAAATTAACAAAAAAAGATAAACTTGGATCAGAAAATTTAAATAAAAAGGGTTGTCAAGTAAAACAAGTTGGGGCGATATTTAAAAATAGTCGTAAAAAAAAAACAAAAAAATAAAAAATTGAGTAAAAATTCAATTACCTTCATGGATTTTACGTAATTAACATAAAAAAGCAAATAAATCATTTGTTAAGTTGGTTCGTTTGATTTATTTTTTTAATTCTGCTTTGATTTGTTTTCAAGTTAATGTCAACATGACTACGAATAAATTAAATAAAAAAATGGGTTTTCAAAACAGTTAATTGGTAAAGGGAAATCCTCTATTAATATTCAAAGAATTTATAACACGAACTGTTTTAGAATGCTTTTAATTTAAATATGACAGAAATTAATGAAAAGAAGGGGGTATTTAGAGCCGGAGCTTATTTATGGATAAAAACACATACAATTTTTGGGTTTCTTTGAAAATAATACAGGCCACGCTTAGGTCTTCATAATAGATAACAATAGTTCCGGAAATTACTGCAAGCTACGAGGGCGGTTGCAAAATTAACAAAGAAAACTCAAAATTGTTTTCTTTTTTTTTTTTCAATAAAAACATCGTTTAGCTCAATACACTTTTTCTTAATAATAATAACTTTTTAGCTGCCTAAAATAACCATCAACCGCGGACTCTTCCTTACACAGTTTCATTAGTGTGCATTTTTTCGTTTTTAAATTGTTTATCCATGTTTTGAATTTTAGTTTGATATGGGAAATAAAAGTACAGCAGAGCCCCATACCGTAGGTGCACAGAAAAAAATATCTCAAGAAAATTTTTAACAACACAGTGTGTTAAAAACAAAATTTTATTTGATTCAATGAAAAAATTTATTAAAATTACACTTTGCAAAATAGCACTCAATAAAACATATTTAATAATGAAATAATTAAAAGTTCCTTCATATTCAATAAAAAAAAATTAAATCAATGTAAAGACCACTTTTTTCAGCTTTTGTCCATATTTTAGCTCATAACTCTCATTCGCATTACAGTTTTAGTTGAATAATATCTTTAGTTTTTCCAAAGCCTTTGGAAAAAAGTTTCCTAATGATCTGTCCTAAGCAACCAGAGAAATGCGATTTGGAACTAGCTTCTTCCGCCACAATAAATTTGAAGTGTATTTATCAAAGAATAAAAATTAGGAATTAAGCACATCATCTATATATGTGACAGCACATAGACAAAGGGACTAGTAAGGTAAAGGGAACAGTAAAAACCAACTACACAAAACAAGAGGCATGGATGACCTACGCGCGTTTCCAAGGTTGACCAACAAGGTTGAGATGTGTCGCTTTCAAATGAGACCAATACCAACACGCTTAGTGATGGTACACCAAAGATACACGTATTTAAATCTTTAAAATGGCAAAACCCTTAGGTCCCTTTCTATTTTTCGCGTCAAATATATAAAAGAGTTGCGCTCAGCCTAGAAACTCTAAATTTGGACTAGCAATTGGTCACTCCCCAAATCGATCCACTTAGGCGTCCATTTTAGAAATTCGAATGTTTAGGGGGTAACAAAGGGGAAAAACGGAAAAATTCGGTAACCTTATATCTCCAAAACTAAAAGAGATGCAAAATAAATGTAATACTTATCGTTGTTCTTTAGAAAAATAAGCGGTCATGTATCTGGTACTTTTCTGAAATTCGGCCCTATTAGGGAGTAAACGGCTACAATCTGAATTTAAGTACTTTTTTGCCGCCCCATCTATCTTTTGAACCAATAAACGTAGAAACAAAGTTAATACCACATTCGCAACTTATCAAAAAAATACATATATGAATTTGGTACTTTTTCGAAATTCGAATATTTAAAGGGGTGAAAATCGTAACTATTTTTGGTACTTTTTTTACAAAACATTTTTCTCCATTCATTGACATATTCGTACTTAATTATGGGCTGCCACTACAATACTGAAATTTTTGATACTTTAATGGGGGAAAAATATAGTACTCAAAAAAGGAAATACGGGAAATTTGATATTTTTCCTTAGCTTTTTTGTTCTACTAAAGTAGCGGTTTAAATGCTAAAATTTAAACAAGTTTAAAGGAGACGCTAAGCAAGTAGCGGGTATATGCTAGTAATTAATAAATAAATAAAGATGCGATAAACATTTTGTTTGATTTAATCAACATATCCAACCATTTATTTTAACAAATCATTTTGTAAAAAAAATTATTTTGGACAACAACTTTTTTATTGACTCAAGTTGTTGACTAAAAATTCAATAATTATACCTACAAACTTTTTTTATCAAAACCGCAAAAATGGTCATCGCAGAAAATTCAAAAATGTCTGTAATCAAATAAGCGATTTTCGTATTCAAATATGAAAATTATTTTTTTCTGTGTGGGTAGAAGTAACAACCGTGACAAAGCGGGTAATCGAAGTCCACCATTATAATACACATTAACGCAGTGCAATTCATCTTAGGAACACGATTCGGATAACATTGGAGATTACAGATTTTGATCGGGCGTCCACCCTAGATCCGCCATGTTCTGCTCATAGCAGAGGCCCCTCGTGCAGGTTGTGATACTGGATTACGCATTAATGGTCATTAGTAATAGGCTACAGCTTTATCGATTGACGATTGCGCTTTTAGATACCCTACAGTGCACGCTCATGATGATGTGCTCAAAAAAAATTCTCATCAAATTTCTGAAGAGTGTGGTTACTATAGATTTTTAAATCAACCTGTCCGTGAACGTGGTTTCAATTTCCCGGCCAGTCAAGAATAAATTTTAATTAATTTCATGTTGTTAAATTCTTTTCTTCATAAAAATAATTAAATGAAAACTAAATTTAATAAAGTTAAGCCTGATTTAACTAAGGCCCCTATTACGGTTTACAACTCAACTCAGTTGAGTTGTAATTTCATAATTTTTGTATTATGGACTACAAATTTGCTAAATTGCGGTGAACAAAAACATAACAAAAATTACAACTGATCACAACCAGTTGTATTTATTACAACTCAACTGAGTTGAGTTGTAAACCGTAATAGGGGCCTAAGAAAGTTTGGATTAAAAACCATAAAAAGTAAATAACCACAATACTAAATATTATTAATTATGAAATTAATTAATATCACACATTTTTTGATTAAAATCCATTTTAATTTTGTTTTTTTTGACAAAATTTTCTGTTGTTAGGTCCATCATTCCGGTAGATCCCAAATATAGTCCACTTTCGAAAATCATTATGGAATACTTAAAAGTGGTTATAATTTACAAATGGTATGCTCAGCGTTGCCCTCCAATATGTTCCTACTTATTTGTAAATAATTTTTTTTTTGTCATTTTGCACTGCCGAACAAATCAAAAGACTTAAGAAACAAACCCTTGTTATTGTTTTCTTTTAAATACGCAAAAACTCATAGTTGTTCAGTTTAATTTAATTTCTTTGTTAACAAATTAAAGGCAGGCACATCAATTAGCTTTAATTGTCCCACTCTGTACTCTACACAAACTATTCAATTAAACATTCCACAATTCAAGTTAGTTTTTGAAAAAGTCCCGCGTTTCCAAATTAAACAAAAAATGTTAAGTTTTGTGTGTGATTTTTGTTTTTTATTACATTTTTGTTTTTACACCTTTTTTTACATCATCACAACACTCATGACACACAAAACTAAATTCATTCGAAAATATAAAAAAAATCACCTGCAGTTTCGGTTGACATTGAAAAAAAAAATCATAAAATTAAAAACCACTTTAAATGTGAACAAACAGGCCACTAAAACTATAAAAAGAGCCAGCCAGACTGTGGAGATTTTTTTATAAAACTGCATTCGGTCTTTTACATGATCGTGTTTGGCATGCTCATGTTATTTTCTTTGTTGTTGTTGTTGTAGTTGTTTTTTTTTATTTTTAATATTTTTTTTTTTTTAATAAATTTTTATTTGTTTTTTTTTTTATGATTAACTCACAAAAAATCAAATTGCTTTACATTCTTGCTGTTGCGGATAGTGTGTCCAACACCGCGATGGTGCTTGCAAACATTTTATTAATTGGTCACGTGATTTAAAGCACACCGACCACCGACAAGTAGTCAGTGAGGTAGTCCTCCAGTCAATAATCGATAAATCGTCCAAAAGCAGCAACCAACAACAACTCCAACATCAACTGCCATTCATAGCAACGAAAAATGTAAACAAAACTAAAAGAAACAACAACAACTTAAGTTCAAAAAGCCGGTAAATTATGCAAAATTATGAAACATTTTATTTTATTTAACCCAAAAACAATTTAAACGATTTTTGTTGAACAACAAAATGCAGCCACTTTAGCCAGCCCATTACGATAGTGTGTGTGTGGTTTAAAACAATTAAAAAAATGTGTTATCACATGTAAATGTTTTTTGTTGTTATTGTTGATTTAGTCGTTAAGTGGCAGTGTGGAATAAATGAACAACAATACACTTGTTTTTGTAATAAAAAAAAAAATACTTTGTAATCAAATTTTGTTTTAAATTTAACACTTAATAAATCAAGGTAAATTACAAAATAATTATTTTTTAATACAATTTGTTTTCTGAAACATTTTAAAGTGCACAGTGTTGCGAAGCCTAGAAACACAGTTTGGAATTATTGTTTTAATTGATTCTTATGAATTATTTACAAAAACTTTAGTAAATTATTTAAAAGAAAAAAAAAAAAAAATATTAAACAAAAGCAAATTAAATCGGCTTTATCGAATTTTATATCGTGTGATTTTTTAGCTATTATCTTTTTGGCAATACTGGTTTAAACAGCTGACGCACGTTTCCAAACGAACAACGCTTGCAAATTATTGAATTTTATTATAAAAATGCGTGCTCTGTTAAGAAAGTTCATCGCGCGCTTCTTCCATTTTAGACGAAGCTCATTTTTGGCTCAATGGGTACGTTAATAAGCAGAATTGTCGATTTTGGAGTGAAGATCAGCCAGAAGCATTGCAAGAGCTACCAATGCATCCAGAAAAAGTCACAGTTTGGTGCGGTTTATGGGCTGGTGCCATCATTGGACCGTACTTCTTCAAAGATGATGCGAATCGTAACGTAACTGTGAATGGTGAGCGCTGCCGTGAGATGATATCCAACTTTTTTTTGCCCAAAATGCAAGAGCTTGACTTGCATGACATGTGGTTTCCACATGACGGTGCCACATGCCACACAGCACGCTTAACAATGGACTTATTGAGAAGCGAGTTCGGTGAACATTTTATTTCACGTTCGGTACCGGTCAATTGGCCGCCTAGCTATGTTAAAGCTCATGTCTATACAGACATGCCCGCTTCAATTGACGCATTGGAAGACAACATTGAACCATTTATTCATGAGATACCGGCCAAAATGTTGGAAAGAGTATGCCAAAATTGGACTAAGCGGATGGACCATTTAAGGCGCAGTCACGGTCAACATTTGCATGAAATAATCTTCAAACATTAAATTATATGGACCGTACTATCGATTCAAATAAAGATTTCATGAATTTTTCTGAATTTTTTGTGTTTTTTTCTAAATTTCCTATAGTCTCTTAAAAAATCACCCATTATCACCATAATAATAAAAGGCCAATTGGTAATATGCCCGTATAGTAGTTTTATTTAAGAAATATCTGCAGCCAAGTTTGGTCCCCCTATCTCATATGATAAACCATATACTTTTTGCTACGCCCACTTGTCCACTCCCGCCCACATTTTGTCAAATGGCTAAAATTAGAGGCAGTCGTGGTTTTTTGCTAATAGTTCAGACATTTGTAGACCGATCTGGCTGATTTTCAATAGCTCAAAATTCCGGACTATACGTGACTTAAATGGATAATAAACTGGTCTCTATCATATCTGGGGTCTTCGGAATACCTATTTCAACGGATACATGGACAGACGGACATCCTTAAATCATACGCTATTCAGTGTAATTAAGAGGAATTATAATTATGGTGACCATATTTTTAAAACCAAAATATAGAACACAACAATTTGCAAATATATCCAATCAACCCAACCACAAGTTTATTTTTTTTTTATCATATTTTGGCCATTTTATAATTATTTCTTAAAACTTTTAAAAATTGAAATCTAATTTCAAGGCCCGGAATTTCAAAAATCCGTTTTACATACATTGCACGAACTTTTTGTCTTTGAAGACCCTTAGTAAAAGTTGATGCAGAAAATATTCGTGGAACATTTTAAACCTCTAAAGTGACTTTATAGTGTATAAGTTAAAAAAAGAACAAAAATGACCCCTTAAAATGAGTGTTAGAGGGTTATTTTATTCTATGAAAAGAATCGATATACAGTTCTACTGAAGATATCTGAAATAGTATTTTAGGTCAGAAGTACATTAAGTATATTTTTTTTAGACTTGTACCAAACGCCTTATCAAGAAATTCGAAAATTTCAATGCCCGAAATTTCGACAATTCGTTTGAGATACATTGAACGAACTTTTGGTCTTAGAAAACTTCTAGTGAAATTTGATGCAGGAAATATTCGTAGAACATTTTAACCCTTAAAAGTGCCTTTTTAGTATACTATTGTGGGGAAGTTAAAGAAAAGACAAAAATTACCTCTTAAAATGAGTGTTAGAGGGTTAATATATTCTAAGAAAAGAATCTCCATACACTTCTACTGAAGACATCTGAAATACTATTTTAGCTCAGCAGTACATTAAGTATATTTTTTTGATTTCTACCGAAAGCCTTTTTAAGAAATTCAAAATCTTAAAGTATTGAGGCTGGCGGCGATGGCCCGAATTTTGCTGCACTGTGTAATTGAACCGATCTAAAGCTTAGTCTACACGATATGTTGAATCAGCAAATTTATGTTAAAAAATTTGTTTTCAGCGCCAAAATATCGTGTAGCCACCAATTTTTTTCTACAAACGTATGCTTACCAACATATGACAGGCATTTGTTAACGATGCCAGCAAACTTTTGTTCACAATATTTTTTGCTTTTTAACAAATTTTTTACGTATGCTGACAAATTTGTTATTTGTTGAAAGTCGTATGCAAGTTTTTCAGCATACAGCAAATTTGGTAGCATATGAATAATATAAAAATTGGTATTCTTTAAATAACTTGATTAATTTTTTACATAACCCCGGAACTTATCCAGATTTGTAGCTCACCGGCAAACAAGGAACAAAAAATTGCATTTATTTATGCCAAAGAACTTTGTTTTAGAGTTATAGCCCATAAAAGTTGATAAATTCTTAACCAATATTTCTTGAAGTATAAATTGGATCACAGCAGTATGGGTATCGCTAAAGGGTGTTTCCAAATACCTTTCACTAGGTATATAAAACATGCCGATTTATTAACCTATTAAGAACCAATTTAGAAAAATATTTTAGTTTACTAATGCATTTTATCAAAATGGCTCTAATCTCAAAATGTTATCGATATAAAGGTTTTTTTACATATAATATTTTATAGGGAACGCTTCAAGCTTTCAGTTATTAAAGTTAAAAAGTTATATTATTTTTAATCTTTTGTTAAATATAGAGTTATGAGTATACATGTGGTAATAGTTTATATATTCTATGTATTATTTAATTATAGTATGCCAAATACCGGCTTTGCTAAATAAAATTGTTTTTTTTTTTGGTTTTCGACTGAACATACGGGTACTTAATTTTATGGTATATCAAGCACCGGCTTCGCTCAGCTTAGTTAATTTTCTTCATTTAAACCAGAACCCCTACACCTTGAAAAATTTCTATTTCTATTAAAGAAATTAACAAAAATTGGTGACAAACTGTACCGATTGTTATTTACAAAGGAACTCGTTTTCTATGACTAGATTTTACACTACGATGATCGGTCTATAATTTACCATAGGTCGCATGTAAAACCCATTCTCGGATATACTTTAGCATGCCTAAGACGTACCGAACAACGCTATTATAGCAGAATTTGGTATGCCATAGTTTCATAAAGCTAGAAATCACACAACTAAATTTGGAGAAGATCGGCCCACAATTTACCATATGCTCCATTCGAGCATTTCAATTTTCATTTTTTTTTAATGACTTTAGTGGCAAAACTTGCATCATCTTTATAAAAATTTGATAGCTGTATTGAAATTTGGTTTAGTTAATACTAAAATTATTCAACCGAAACTGCTACAAATCATGATAGTTTATTCAAATTTGGTCAAATTAAGTTACATGTGATTAATAAGTCGGTTAAGTCCGACCATACCACAGAATGTACAGATAAATATTTGAGGGTGTACCTTATTTGGGACTCATCATGGACCCGATAAAACAAAAAAGGTTATAGTCGCCAAATTTTGTATTAATACTAAATTCAAGGATGTCATGGTATTGGTAATTTTTTTGTGAGTGATAATTGTATAGGAACTATAGATTATAGAATATGAAGTTTAATCTTAATACCAAGGTTAAAAAAAATGGTTTATTGGCACAAAGATTGTAATCTGAAAAGTAGTTAGTATCTTTGAGAAATTATGGACCGTTCATCACCGTTTTCAATAACAATAAATATTTAGTCCCAATGTACCAAATTTTATCAAATAATTGCGACCTGTACTTTGCACACTACAAAGTAAGCAGCCAGCCAGTCGGCCGGACAGACATCGTTATATCAACTCAAGATAGTAATTGAGTCGATCGGGATACTATAAAATGGTTATAGGACCAATATTTTTAAGTGTTACAGACACTATGGTGTTGTGGGTATCAAAATGAAAAACATACTGCTGGCCGGCCCATAACTTACCATAAAGGTAGAACTGTAACCAATTATAAAACTGTGAGACTTTATAAATAATTTTTAGATGAATCCAGTTCACATATTTTAACTACATATTTGCGGATTCGACCAATATATCTTTCTTACTTATTCAGTATTAATATGCATACATAAAACTATTATTTTTTGCACTAAAGGCGATAACTTATAACAAATTTTAAATAAAAAAATTTAAATAATAAAAAAAGAGAATTGTCAAATTTATTTGAAATTTTTAAAGAAATGTTCTCTTTACTCAACATACATAAGAACATACCGCTCATTTGCTGCAAGACCGATATAACTCAAAAAATGAAATTTTGGAGTAAATGATGCAGAATTGTTCGCTTTGTTTTTCTTTATATTGTGTATTAAATTCATCTTTATATCTTTTATACTTTCCTAGTTTGAAGAGAATGTGTCTTCTTTTTTTCTAAGTAGTTAGTACAAATCAGAAACTTTAAATGCGTTTATCTCGAAATGGATTTTTTTGAGTTATGCCGGTCTTGCAGCAAATGAGCGATACGAAATTCAACATATCGTGTAGACACAAAAATTGTATGCTAACTTATTTGTTGAAATATTATTTGCTAGCATATGATGAATTTGAAAAGTTTAGTATTTTCAGCATATCGTCTAGACACCCAGCATACTGCATATGCTGATAGAGACATTTGTTATTATTTTTAAGCATATGAGTTTATGCATACATTTGCTGATTCAACATATCTTCTAGACTAAGCTTAAGAACGAGATATTTGAAAATAAATATCCTGCAAGAAATTTACAAAATATTCAATGAGTATTATTTCGAAAAATTGTACAGGGGTCTAATTTTGGCAGTCGTGTTCGAATACTTTTTCGATTCGAAAGTTATTTGTTTTCTAATTCTTTCAGTTGATACTAAACGAATCAAAATTACTTTTTCAGTGTTGTTAAGCATTTATTTGCGTTTTCACAACACTGAAAAGAATAATTTCGACTTGAATGAACGAATAAGAAATAAAACTGCCTTCGAATCGAAAAAGTATTCGATCACGACTGCCAAAATTAGCCCTCAGGTTTCCATACAGAACAATTAAAGGGTTCTCACTTAAAAATAATTCACACAGAACAAAGCTCTAAAATACACTACGGCTCTGTATAATACAGGATGGTCATCGTAATTATAATGTTTAAAAAAAAAATTCAATACAAAAGATATTGAATCATATTCAAAAAGTGTTTGGCTCGAAAACTAAAAAAAAAGAAAAAGATACACGTATTCAGTAGTGTTCAGCAGTGTTCGAAAATAAGTATCATATACTTTAGTGTTCTGTGCGATAGAAATATGGAAAACTCAAACGATGATAATACCATGTTCACACGGACAGCAATATTCGTGTTTCGCTCTGTTATTCCTGTTTCGCGCCCCAAACATGATTGAAACGACTTGTTTCCCCATACAAAATTTTGTGAGCGAAACAGGTCGTTTGATTTTGAAACAGGCTGCGAAACAGGAAAAATGTACTATCATCTCCAATTTTGATAACATTTATCGTTAGTTTATCTGAACTAGCTCTCAAAAAAAATCAAAACAAAATAAAAATTTATGTTTAATAAAATAAAGTGATAATTATAACATAATAATATCAATAAAAGTGTTAAATAATATATGTTTAAGTTTTATTTACTTATTTTTATCTATTTTAAAAAAAATCACACTAACAACACAAAAAAAAAAATGTCAAAATGAAACAGGAATGAATCGTATGAACAGCATGTTTGACAAACTAATTTCAAAGAACGAAACGAGTGGTTTATAACGTCGTATGAACATAGCATAATATTTGTGTAGTAAATACTAGGGATGTAATGAATACCGTTACCGATATATCGGCGATACTTCACGTTTGCCGATTTATCGGCATCGGCGATATTTTACTGTCGATACTCCGTTACTTTTTTATAGTTTTTTTGAACAAACTATTTAATTTTCAATGCTTAGTTTTTGCATTACAACTTAGAACAAAAAATCAAACAGCATAATAAATGTTTTCTTTTAATTCTAAAGCTGGAGGTCGATCCACACCACGCGTTTTATGCGTATGTTTCTTTTCTGACCCATTTTCGAGACGCATGCTATAGTAGAACGTAATCCTACTTCTTGCTTTCCATACGTATATGCATTTTACGCGTTTGATGTGTAACTTGTCAATACAATTTTACACTTCGACTTTTTGGACTGATGCATAAACGCATTGAACGCTTAGTTTGAACCTGCAGCAGACTTTTCTGCTAACAAAATCCATAAGCGAAGTCACTGCTACATTTTTCGACGCTCTTTCGTTAGTTAACAGTCTACGAACATTATTAGAAAATACAATTAATGAATAAACTGAGATGCAGAATAGTTCAAAGTCCCAAAAATTGGCGATTTAAGTAGCATTTGCTCTGAATGAAAGATTTAAGTGTCTGGAGAATAATTAAATAAGAAAAGATAAACTCACTGTTTATTGTTGGTGTTTTGTTTAAGCTTTGATATTGTTACAAGTTAGACTTATGCCCAATTTTCAGGGTAGTATTTAAATCAATATTAAGTTAATTTCATAACAAACTTAAATCGTACTTAAAACAGATTGGTTTTTTGAGTTTTATTTGAAAAGTCTTATTTAATTAAGATAAAAGTATGGTAGCACTACTAAATACAAAAAAAAAAAATATAAAAAAGTGTATTAATTTACAAGGTGGTCTGAAAAAACAGCTGACTGTTAATGCTTTGCCTGTTGTTGTTGTATTGTTGTGATAACCTTGCTAAAATATTACAATGGAAACTTAAGGCTCAACCATAATATGCATAGTCTTGCTTAACCTACTGTCAAAAATTAACAAAATGTCTCTCAAATGCATTAAAGAAAACAAAAACAAAATAAAAAAACATTTGATTCCGTACGGAATGTGCGATTAAATTCGCACCTTGCTTAAGCAAATGACAGTTTCATTAAACTTAGCAAAAAGTTTCCTTAAGTTCAAAATGGTTTGCTTCATATAATTTACATGTATTCGCTCATTCGCTTAAGCCAACTTAATCACATTGTGGTTGGGCCTTTAAGTTGAAATTAAGTGTACCACATCGGTGACTTAAGTTTCACTTAAGTTTTTAGTGAAGAAGAGAATTTTGTATATAAAACGATTTTAAAAATAAATGTGTTTTAATATCAATCCTGAAAATTGGCCATTAGAGTGTTTATAATTCTTATTCGCTTTAGGGTTTTATTTGTTTCTAAAATCTTTGGAAAAGGTTTCCTGATTAGCTGGCCTTAGCAGCCAGTGAAATGCGCATAGAAGCTAGCTTTCCCTCAACAATAAATTTCAGTGTATTTATCAAATATGAAAAATTGGGAATTAAGCACGTCATACGGACATCGTATTAATATTAAATCTATTGTTTATCTACAATTCTTTACCTTCGATACAAAGTTAGAAAATTTCAAAGACAATAGATCGAAAAACATATTATTGAGCTACTTAACATGACTCTTCATTCTGAATTTAATAGTTCGGAAAAGCCTACCTTTGACCTTTGAAACGTTATTTAAAAATCTTGAAAGAAAATTTGGAGACGAATGATCTTCTGTCGATCCAACGCTGTGTCTCAGCTTAACCCTTCTGCATCCCTTGGATATGTGCCCTTCCTATGATCCTTTGGGTCAATATGACCCAACAATAAAATGTTAACAGCATTTCATATTTAAGTATAATAAAAACAAAAGCGATTCTATTGATTATTTGACCGAAAAAATTATTGATCGATGATTCTGAATGAAGATGAACTCAATTCAATAGAAAACAAATTTTAAAGTGGAAATAAACTTGCAATATCGCTTGTTGGGTCATATTGACCCAAAGGATATTAAATGTGTGTAAATCGTGTTTTTTGGAGGGGGAAGGAAAAACTAAAATTTTATTATTTTCATTTAAATTTATAATTTTTGTCCCTGTAATGGATAAATTGAAGTTTCACGTCCATATCTTATATTTAAAGGGACAAATTTTGCGTTTGAAAACCAAAATTGGGTCAAATTGACCCAAGGAGTGCAGAAGGGTTAAGAAGTCTAGATATACCTTAGATTTTGTAATTTTGTAAAATGGCGCAAATAAATGTTATGCTCAAAATTGAAGAGCATGACGCAGAAATACTTCAATTGTCAAATGAGTTCACTCACATCTGATTCAAACGGAGTTGCATTATGATCTCCGCAAAATTTAAGAATACTTCGTTTTTTTAACAAAAATCTTATTAATATTAATTTTGAATACTAATAATCTCTTAACACTGTTTTTTTGTTTAAAAACATAATTAATTTTGCCAGGGATTTAAATACATTTCGTTTTTTTTACTTTTTATAAAAATCAATTTTTAATATTAAAAATCTCTTACACTGTAATATTGTATAATAATTGAAGCACAGCCGCGAATAACGTTTTAAGTTACAAAATAATAATTTTTCAGGAGAGCAAAAAAAACGTTTTTTGACAAGCAGCATTATTTGTTTTAAAAATTTTTTTTTCTATTATTTAAAATAGTGATAATAAAAACTTTAATGCAAAAGGCTTTTAAAACATTATTCCGCACTGCAAAACCATTTCGGTTTCATCATTATGTTAGTAACTTGCAATGTTCTTCCACTGGCTGACACTTTGTACGCCATTTTGAAGGCGTTAAGGTGCATAGTTTTGGTTGATTTGATGTTTAAACTGTGTAAGAGAGTAAAGTCAACGTTTATCTGCAAAAAAACAGTTTTTGCAAAATGTGGCGTTTACAACGTTTTTCGCGGCTGTGCTTCAATTAAAGAAATTACTCTACTTGAGTTTTGTTAATTTTACCTTAAATTTTTAATTTTATATTCGTATCGGTATCGATATCGGCGATATTTCTTCTCGATTATCGGTATCGTATCGACAAAAAGGCGTATCGATACTTCGCTAACGCAAACTTAATCTTACTTATCTTTGCCTACGCAAAATTTTATAAAAATCGTAAAAATATTAAAAATTAAAAAATATGTGAAAGCCACTTAAAATTCTTGACCATTAAAAAACACTGTAACGGGGAAATTAATGAAATTGGAAAATGTTTAAAAAAAAAAACAAAATAAAAAATGTGTCAATCAGTGCGAGTGTTAAGGGTTCGATTCTCGCCAGAGGCTCTAATGTGTTTCACTACAACGGATCTACATTACTATTGTGAGAATATGCACATACTCTCTTGAATCTCTTTAGGCTATAAACATAACGGACAAAGTTATTGGAGATTTTGTTAAGTTTTCTTATATCAAGGGAATTAAAGGTATCAAAAACATCCGGTGCAGTGTTGATAGTAGATATTTTTTGCTACAAAAGCTCTTATATTGAGTGGTTTTAAATGCTTTATGGGCCATAGACTGCACAACTTATCATATTATCCTACCAAACGCATGAATTATATGATCAGTCCAAGTTTAAGTTCTACTAAGCGACACTCCCAGATTTCTTGCTGTATTCACACACTCAATTCTTGAGCCACCAATACAATTATTTATATCTATCTCAACTCCAATACTCATTTTGTATATAATTCACAATGTTGATTCACTAGGTTTGATTTTCAAGCCGTTAGCTGACGACCTGGTAAAGATTCGATTCAAGGCAATTTTTAAATTATTTTACCCAGTTAATACGTCCCGTGCATAACCAAGGTATAACGTCATTTACGTCACCAGAATACATTTGTACATAAAAATACTGAAGTTGCTGTTGAAGAACATAAGCATACACTGAGTACCCTCAAAGGAAGAGAAATTAATTCATTATAACTTTAAGGCTGTATCAAACTAGCAGCAAGTCCCGAAAACCCCGAAAAATGTCAGACTTATAGTGTCCCAATCGTTAGGTCTATGCAAAATGCTAGCTGATTTTCTGCACAGTTGTGTTTTTTTTCGTGCAATTGTTTTTGACATCTTTGCCCTGTTATTCACAAGCAAATGTAGTTGTTTTTACCATCGTTATCATGTTTAACACAAATAAAATGCTGGCTCATGTTTGTCATCATACAGGCTTGCAATTTTTGTTGCAGCAATTCTTCAGTTTATTGGTGAGAGGGGTGAGAATATTGGGGAGTGGTTCTCAGTTTCATGTTATCTGCAATTCTGTTTTGTTTTCTAATTCGCTCACTTTATAACTTGAAGTTGGCTGTAGGTGTACTTATTTGTATTTAAATATAAAATATAAAAAGGAGAAGAGGAAAGACAAGATGAAAACACTAAAATTTAACGCTAGAATTTCATAATATGAACACTTATACAATTTCAAAACAGAATTTAATATAAAAAACAAATTTTAATCTAAACAATGCTAAATTTTCAGTAAAAATTTAAAAGAAATAATTAAAAAATCGAAGCATGGAAAAATCACAGAGAAAAGAATGATAAAAATAAGAAAATCGGACTGAATCTGCGTCTTTTGGTAGAACAAATTTGATTAAAAAATATATATATTTTCACGTCATATTTATTTTCTTCGAAATTGATAACACTTGATTAAATTGATATTTTTGCAAAATTTTAGTCAAATCATCCTCATATTGCGCGATGGCTAAGGGGCGACTGTAAGCCAAACAAATAAAAAACAAACTTGCCATATTAATTGTATTGTTTTAAAAATTTTTTTATGGATTCTTTTAAATATTCTTTTTTAAATTTTTGCATTTGTATGCACAGCGAATATTATCCATTTATTGCTTAAAACTAAAAGCCAAATAAATATTGGCGACTAGACTAGATATTTAGTATCCAGTTCTTAATAAATTGATTGTTGTTTATTAAAATGTGTTAACTGTTAGTAAATTCGAGTTCTAATTTAATTTCAAATGAATGCAAAGCAAGTGCAGCATGCACTCTACTGCCTCGTGAATAGTTTAAGAAATTGTTTGTAGTTGTGGTCAGCGCATAGAGAGTTGAAATTGGCTAAAAGTTAGGATTAATTGAAAAGCTAAACATTATCCTTTTAAGGTATTGAGTAAAAGTAAATAAAATTCTACATCGCTAACTGCTAAAACTACTGCTTTGATTAGCCCCCCGTTTTGTACATGCAAGTGCAAGGTCGAAAAACTCATTACACTCACACTTTTTTTACTAACATTCACAAAATTTTTGTACTTTTGGCCAATCGGTTGTTTCCTCGATTTTTCGTTGATAATACGTATACACTACTTGCATGTGGAAACGTAGGGTTACTTTCTTTATTCGCAGGGAGCGGTCAAAATCAAATAATTTTTGCAAATTTTGCGAACTGTGAATTGTTGAATTATTTTGTATTATTTGCACATGGTTATTGTTCCTAAATTAAAAAATATTTATATTTTATTTTAAAAAATGGAATCTGGGAATTTAAATGTCATGGTGAGTAACATTTATTATATAAATTTTCATATTATTCGAAGGTGTATTCTAAGTCAAATTACAATCCTCAAAAGCTTTATACTTAAAAAGTCGTAACAGAAATATACAAACGAAAATTCTTAAAGTCCATAGAAAATATTCCTGAAAAATATTTTTTTTAGTTACAAATTTTTTTTTTTTTTTTTTTAATATCCTAAGCTAATCCCGAGAAGCTTTTCGCTTGTCTGCAGGAAAGAAACCAGAGTCTCTGGTGGGAATCGAACCCACAACCCCGGTGCTGATAGACTAGCTCACTGCCAGCTAGCCTACCGGGGCATAAGACTATTAAAGTATAAAAGCTATTGAGGAATGTAATTTGACTTAGAAAGCATATTCGAATAATATGAAAATTTATTTATGTTTTATGTTTATAAAAAATTTTAAATCTAAAAATTTTAAATATTATTTTGTTACACTTTTTCAAAAGTTTTTTTTATTTGTAGACAAAAACATGAAACAGATGTTTCAAAAATTTTTGCAAGTAAAACTTTTACCAGTAAATATTAGCAAGAATTTTTTGTCTCTAAATTTTTTGCACTCTTTTGACGCTCTTTTTGTGTTTATGAACACTTTCCCGTAACATTTGTTACAAATTTGTGTTTAATCAAAAAGCACAAAAAAAAACGCTAAATAAATATAAAAAGAAAACTTTGTATAGTTACTCACGTAAAATTAATAAAAAAAAAAACTTAATAAAGATATTAAAAATTGCAAAAACAAAATAACAACCACATAGAGAATTACTTGTACGAAATAATGCTTTTTACAAGAATGCACCTTTTGACGTGAATACCTTTTATGTAATGCTAAAGAACCAAGTTTTTTTACTTATTAAAAAATCAACATTTTTGCAAATCTTTTTCTGATATTTCAGGCAAAGTAAAAATAAATCAACATTTTTTTTTTTTAAACAAAAACAATTTAAAAATTCTTCAGACCTTTAAAATTCATGAAAAAAATTACTTTTCTATGTACAGGTATATTGAACAATATATCGGCTTATACATATCGTCGACTGGTTACTGGTTTTCCGTACGGAACAAAAATGTTTTTTTCTAGAAAAACCGACAAAGAATGTTTGGATTAATTTTAAATATAAGCTGCACGATAGCTTTTTTTGTTAAAAATAACGTAGGTTGCGCAAATTAGTTTTCTTTTGAACAGTACAGTACATACAGTACTTTTTGCTTATAGTCACATCCTTAAGGTAAGGTTAAGAAAGGTTATGTGCCCAAGGGCACACATCCACTCGGAGACCAATAAGTTCCATTGTGAATCCCCTCGATGAAAAAGGTAGGAAAATAGAACAGTAAAGAAAATAAATAATAGTTCGATGGAATTAAGAAAGTTGGAAAGTTAGATCCTTTTGTTGCAGGCAAAACGTGGACTATATCACCAATGTGACTATAAGGCTAATTTACATATGTATAGGCCACTATGAGGCTTATAACCGAATTCGAATATAATCAAGTTATGGGAATATAGAAAATAAAAAAATCATATAAATTAAACCGACATAGACTTTTTTTTTTTTTTTTTTTTTTTTTTTTTTTTGTTTATTTATTTAGAATAAATATAAGTTCAAACTACAATAAACAATAGTTACTAATATACAATTTTTGTCTTATAATACAAAGTCCCTTAATCGAGCTCTCTAGTATTTTCTTTAAGTTATTTGGTTTTTTATTTGGTTTTAGTAATAATATAATAATGGTTATTACTTTCCAATGGATAGTTTGTTAATTTTATTTTGTTTTTATGTAATGAAAAATGCTTTTAAAAAACATTACCTTGTTATAATTAAGTAAGGTCAATGTCAGGTAATAAAAAAAGGGAAAATGGGTTAGTGTTCAACTTATCCACCAATAGTTTTTAGATTTATGATTACGAATCATTCGATCTTTTTTTGAAATACTCATGTCGAATCTGGTATTGCTATTAGTATGATTGCAGTTAACTGCTTTAATATTTGATCTTCTAAAATTATGGTAGAAGATTGGAACTCCATTTTCGTTCTGAATAGCACATTTGCTATCAATGTATAAAAAGGCCTCGGGCGGTACAAACCCCGTTTCTAAAGTTTTGGCTATGTACTCTCCATCGGAGTAGTAAGGAGCCATTATTAAATTATTTTCAGTACATGCGATAGATCTTAAAATATAATTTCTTATTAAAAATATGATAAAATTGTCTATTCTTACAATACTGGAAGAGTTGTATAATTTCCTGTTGGACACGTACTTTATAAAATTGCTTTGCTTTGTCCTATTTAAATTCGTACACGCTCTTAAGCATTTTCTTTCGAAGATTCTTATCTTTTCCATGTAGGATGGGGATATATTGAACCATATGGGACAGCCATAGGTAATGATGGGTCTAATTAATGACAGGTACATTACTATCTTCACTCTAGGTTTTATGAACCTTGAGTAAAATAGTGATCTGTATGTAAAAAAGGCTTTTCTTGCCTTATTTAAAATTTCCTTTACATGTTCATTGAAATAGAGAAACTTGTCCAAGTAAATTCCTAAGTATTTTACCGTTTGTTTATTTGGTATGCTAGTGTTTGTCAAACTAGATTTGATTTCAAAAAGTTTCCAGTTTCTTTTTATATCATTGTTGCATTTTCCTACTGGTGGTCTAAACAAGATTGTTTCGCACTTTTGTGCATTTATCTTCATGTTCCAATCAACACTATATTTTTCAACCATGTTAAACAATTTTTGTAAACATTGGTTTATTTTAGCTATTTTATTGTCAGCATGATGTATGATGATATCATCTGCAAAGGATATGATATTTTCCACTTTATGTAGTAATTCAAGGATATATAAATTAAAAAGTATGGGCGAGTTGACAGTTCCCTGTTGCAGTCCATTTATGATATTATAAGTTTTCAAGCTCTTGGATTTGTCTGTATTTGTTAAGTTTGAAGATAAGTCCAGGGATCCATATGGTATCAAACGCTTTTTCCATGTCAATTAGACATGCACCAGTACACATTTTCCTATTCCAATTCCAATTAATGTTCGAATTAAGTAGTTGAATTGCATTTAGAGTAGAGTGTCTATATTTAAAACCAAACTGTTTATCACTTTTAAGTCTATTTTCGTTACAGAATTCTCTTATATTGTCACTTATGCACATTTCAAATACTTTGCTTATGTTAGGGAGAAGGCTAATTGGCCTCAAATTTCTTGGATTGCTTACGTCTTTGTCTTTCTTTGGTAGCAATACCACTTTAGCACTTTTCCAAATTCTAGGAAAATATGAATTATTTAGCATATTATTGAAAAGAGTGCAGTAGCTCAAAATCAAAGATTCGGGAATTTTTTTAAGCAAAATATTCGGTACATTATCAATGCCTGATGATAGTTTACCCCTCAGGTTTGAGAAAATGTATAGTAATTTATTCTTGGTTATGAAATATTTTTGTGCCTGTATTTCACTTAAATCGTTAGCTCTTTTGCATATGTCAAAGTCAGTAATTGTGGATTGGTCTCTTTCAAATGTATTCTTGATATCTAGAAATTCAATAAAAAAGTCATTAACATCATTCTGGTTTTGGTTATTAAGGACAATAGGCTTGTGAGAATGAATTGATTCTAGGTAAGCTCCCATAGTATCTAACATTTGTTTGTCATCCGTTATTATAAAGTTGTCGGAGTTGTCTTTTGTTACTGTTAGAGGGTCAATGCCCGCCCTATTTAATAAATGTTTAAAGTTTTCCGGAATTTTTATATTTTTCATATTTAAGGGTCTGGCTTTTCTGAAGTTTTTTTTTATTTCCGAAAACATATTTTGGGAATCCTTAGGATCCATACCGCATAATTTATCTTGAATAAATTTGTTAAGGATTGTTGTAAAATTATCCTTTAGAAGTTTCTTTATTAATTTCAATTTTGTTTTAAGTATTTTTAAGTTGTATTCTGATAAATTATATTCAAGTCTGTTATGCCTTTTAATCATGGTTAAAATTTTGCTTTTTTCAGACTGCAATTTCTTTATGATTGGGGTTTCAATTTTAGAAAAAGGATTTATTTCCCTATATTTTGGAACGACTTTTTCGATTACGTTCTGAAAGATGTTATCCAGCATTTGTATGTGTAAATCAATTTCTTGATTCGTAAGGTTTTTGTTGTTTGGTATTTGTGTGGATGTTTCAATGGCTCGCGATATTTCATTTTGAAATTTTTTCCAATTAGTTTTCTTATAATTGTATTCAGATATTGGGGGTTCTCTAATGAAGGTAAAAGGTTGTTGCTCTTTAAGAGAAGCAACTATTTGGATTGCGTTATGGTCCGCTATCGTAATCTAAGGTCAATAGGTTGTTTAACGAATCATTTTCCGTTTTAATATTTAACCTACAATCTGCAATACATATGTCCAAGTACGATGCTGTTCTTGGATAAGATGGTAAAGAAGAAGCATATAGCCTACACCTAAAATTTATTTCGTTATCCGTTAACCATTCCCTCAATTTGTTTCCCTTTGAATTACTATTAGTATTACCCCACAAAGTATGTTTACAGTTAAGATCTCCTGCTAGAATATAGTAAGAATTTGTATTTTTCAACTCTAACCCTGCCTTTACACATGCAAGTAGTTACTTGCAAGTAGTATATACGTATTATCAACGAAAAAGTCGAAGAAAAAGCCGAAAGTCTTGCAAGTAGCTGGAGTGTTTACACAGTCAGTTGTAAGTTCATTTTTCAAATGTTCTCGAAGCGAAAACATCCTATAAAAAAACTTTGTTTTTCGGTATAACAGCATTACCATGTTAAAAATATTAACAAGTTCTTACAAAATAATTTTAATTATTCCTTCTTTATTTAATTTTTGGTCGATCTTGATGAAAAAACTATGTATATTTTATAAAATATCTGACTCCAGTATTGCCGTTGTGCCGATTTCATAATATTACTGAGAAAATATTTTGATTAACAATTTTTTTTTTCAAAATGCTTGAAATTTATGATAAAATTACCATTGAGATGGGTTGTTGTATAGTTGTTCTCTTTTTTACGTGTTATTATAAACATAACTTTTATATTACTAAGTAGTAGAAAATTTATACAAAAGTCATCCATGGTAACACTGTTTCTTCATTTGTCATTTTACTTGCTGCAAGTGTCAAAAATTTACTTACAAGCAAATTCTCTTGCAAGTTGGGCTGCAAGTTCGAAAAATGCGATGGTGTTAGTAAAAATGTGTGAGTGTATTGAGTTTTTCGCACTTGCACTTGCAAGTGTAAACCCTAGGTAAGCCTTCAAATAATCTGTCCATATCAGTTTTTATATGTGAATCATTATTACCAGCAGGATAATATGCAGAAATAATATACAGAAATTTGTTAGCTGTCATAGGAATTTTAGCGGTGCATGCTTCAAGGAAGCTGAACGAATGAATATTATAATTTGTGTGTACATTATATTTTATGTTGTTCCTTATTAAAATGGCTGTGCCCCCGCCACTAATGGCTCCGTTTCTATCATGTCTTACTACGTTATAGTTAACTAATTTTAAATTATGTCTTGGGTTAAGTTTTGTTTCATTTAGGAGTACGATATCAGGATTATGTTTACTTAGGAATTCTTGAAGATCATATCTTCTGCTGATAGATATAATTGAGTTTACATTAATATGAATAATTTTAAGAGATTTAGAAATTGTATTATTGTTACTAGCCATATTTACGAATTAATCATTGAAAAAATAGTGTCAATACGAGACGTTTGAACACTTAATTGTTGTTGCAAAATTGCCAATTGGCTATTAAGATTGACTAACATATTTCTCAATTCAATCATTAAATTATTGTTAGTATTGTTGGGAACATTATTCCGATCTATATCTACAGAATTTCCCTTTAAAATATTAGCAAAGCTAGTGTTAGTATTATAATACTTAGGAGTACTATTATTTCTTTTGTTTTCAATAAATTTCTTTTGGGTTTTGGGTTTTGAGTTTTTGTTGTAGTAATTTATATTTTTCACTACCTTTATATGATGCTGGGTGGCCATACTGGTTACATAAAACACAGAACAATTTGTTCTTTTCGTCAGCTGGAACGTTATTAATTTCACATTTTCCTTTTTCGTGGCTTTTACTACATTTTACACATTTTGGTGGCAGAAAACAATTTGCAGCGCTGTGGAAAAATCCCTGGCAGTTCCTGCATTGAGGTATTTCGGGACGTCTTAGTTGTTCCCATTTAATACATCGGTAAAAAAGGGAGGTTATTCTTTTAAGTTTATTTACATTACTATCTGTAGTTATTTTTTCCTAGGTAAGTTGTAACCATTTTCAATAGATTTTGTGGTGGTAAATTGATTGACTTTTAGAAATTTTAAGTCTTCTTCACTAAATTTATTTAGTTCATTTAGAATATCATTAGACGAAATATTTGAATCAAGGCCTTTTAATAAGTAAGTTTTTGTTTTTATGCTTTTAGGCGTAAAAGTAAAAAAATTAGCTTTTGTTTTTTCAAGATAATTCCTCACTTTTAGAAAATCATTTAATGAGTTTAGAAATAGGGTTCTTTTTTTTCTAAATTCTTTTACTTTAAATTCATTTATTTTAAGTCCATTTTTAAGAAATTCAATTAGTTTGTTTGTTTCTATGTCTATGATATTTATTGGTGGCACTTTTTTATTATCGTTTTTTTCAGCAATAACCACTGTGTTTACATTATTTTTAACAGCTGTCTTGTTTCTGTTAGCACTTACACAGCGTTTACATTTGCCAGTACTGGCAAGACAGTAAGCATATACATATTAGTTGGCAAAACAATGCAAAAACAAAATAGATGTAAAAGTGTTTATGTACAGTATTTATCGGATATAAGAAACTTAAGAAATCCACGAAAAAAGTTTCTTATAAGCGTTTCTTTCTTATATACAATTATTTTATATAAGAAACTTATTTCTTATATAAGTAGCTATAGCCATAAGACTTTCATATTTTGGTTTTCTGTCTCTTTTTTTGTTAACATTTCTAACTTTTAAATAATTATTTTCTATGTCTTTTGAGTTTTTCACTATTTTAGATGTTTTTGCAATTTCGCTTCTTTTTATACCGTTTTGTATTTCTTTAAAAATGTTTACTTTTGTTTTTATTGGCAAAAAACACAAAGCTTCTCATGAGTACCAGCTCGCTCATCTAAAATTAAAAGTAAAAAAACTATGTTCTTGTTGTAGAACTGTCAGAAAACAGCGTTGTCCAAGCAAACTACATAAAGTCTGTGTTACCGTTGGAAGTTTCTTATATAAATTCTTTTTCTATACATTTTGTGGTTTTGGTGTTTAAGAAAAATGTTCTTTAATCAGTTTTTTTCTTATAAGCGTTTTTCTTATATGAAACCTTTTTTGTTAGAAAAATCACTAAAAAGACATGGTGTTTTTGAAAATGTTTCTTAAAAGCGTTTTGTTCTTATATGAGATGTTCTTATATCCGATAAATACTGTATTAGTGAAAAAGTTTGAATGAATTGCTACTGTCTTGCCAGTACTGGCAAATGTAAACGCTATGTTAAGGTTGTTTCCATAGCTTCAACAGCTGAATTTAATTTTTGAGATTTCTCTTTATTATCTCTAACATGTTTCACAAATTGATTGAGTAGATCTTGATCACAGTCGTCATCAAGAACCGCGTAATAATTACTTTTTTGTTGTTTAGGCATTGTTAAGTCAATACTGATATTTTTTCTTTTTCGTTTGTTTTCATTCTTATTGTTGTTATTGATTTTTACACTTTCAGTGTCCTGTAAATTGCTCTCACTATTGTTGTTATTGATATTTACATTGGTAATGTTTTGTAATTTTGGAGCATTTTGCTCACTCATATGTAACAGTATTTTAATTATTTATTTATTTTTATTTTTACTTTGTTATTTAAAAATTGATTTTTTAATAAGGAGAATTTTAAATTTTAATAATGGGCAAGGCACCGCTATTAAAATATGAGTATGACACCAATCACAGTTTCTGACCTCCGCAATGCGTCTATCGATCATCACGGTCGCGATCAAACTCCCCGACATAGACTTGCATACAGTATAAAAAATAGTTAAAATAATAACAAGATATTTCGTAACGGTAAGGCAAAAACTAATTTTTTACGAGTAAAGAGTTGATGACAAAAGTTAAACGATTAATTTTCTTTCTTTGTTTGGATGGAGTGTGGTTTCGAAAACTAAAAAGAAATTAGCAAATATTGATGACTCTTGATAGATGGCAAATGTGCTTATATCGCTCAATGGACTATAACGTTAAGTATTATTATTTAATTATTATTATTTATTAAATTAACTTATAGCGGCAAAATAAACAGATAAAATGAACTATATCGCTAATGTGATTATAAACGGTGGTGACTATAAACGAAAAATACTATATGTATTATGAAAATTATAAATATTCGAAAATGTTTAGGAGGCAGAAAACTGGTTTTAAAAACGTAGTTGTAAATTTTTAAATTGTACCTTTTTATGATATCGACCCCTTTGCGCGAAATTGTCGTAGACAAAAATTTTAGAGTTTTTTTATATAGACTTTGACGTTTGGTCTTACAAAAAATTGTCAGGTGAAGACCCCATGTTAACAGCACTAAAAGAAGAAAAACATAGATTTGTTTTTATTTGATGCTTAAAATAATTTATAAAAAGAAGAAAACTTCCCGTATTCTTTTATTTTGTTAAAAACATCAAATTTAAAAAGTAAAATGATGACGAACACCATATTGGGTCACATGAATCAAGAAAACAAGATTACGCATTGCACAGGTTCGTTATTTTTTTGGGCGACCTAGACATAGAATGTCTTACATTTTTTTACAACAAACACTTATTTGCATTTTTTGATGACGTACATACGCGGGAGAAAATTCGCTTGTACGGTTGAGTGTGCAATTTTGCTTTTTTTGATTCACGATCGGGCTATTCTTTTGGTGTCTTTTATGGCGTGTTCGTCAATTTCGAAAAAAGACTTCGTTCGCTTAACTTAAATTTAAAACAAGAAACAAAACGAATGAAGTTTTCGTTCGAAATCGACGAACAGGCTAATTATTTAGAGTGTCCCGGTTGACTAGCTGGTAGTGAGCTAGTCTATCAGCGCCGGGGTTGCGATTCGATTCCCGCCAGAGCCTCTGGTTTCTTTCCTGACTACAAGCGTAGAGCCAGGATAAGCTAAGGGAATTAAAAAAAAAAAATTTAAGTGCTTCTGTAAGCAAAGGGGAATAAAACAAAACCGAAACATGTATAACAGGAAAATAATAATATTCACTCTCTGGTTCCGGGGGTAAGTGGTTAGATTTATTCTAAAATAAATACATATGTTTTCTTTGAAGCTTCTTTTTTCCATTTTTATTTCACACTCAAACCAAATTGTTTAGCATGCATGTTGGTTCAACTTGAAATGAGTTGCATTCAACGTGATTCGAACTGTTATTTCTTCCTTTGCTGGAATGTCGCAAGTAATTGTAAAATCATTTTAAATTAACATGAAGTAACTTTGAAGCATAATCACTACTGAGAAATGTAAAATGTGTATAAAAAGAAGGTCTATATTTCGAGGCGTGTGTTAGTTCGATCTGCTTTAATATAACAGGTACTTATCGTCGGCTTAATATGCAAACCTGCTTACTCCGTTTTAAAACATTTTACAGGAGAGCCAAAACATTTTTTATTTTTCCTATTTGCTGCTGCTGAGAAAAACCACAGATATAAATGGGATCAAAATCTCAATTTACTTAAAAAGTGAATTTAGCAGGTTTGCATATTAAGCAGACGTTATGTGAAAAATGGGGACCAATTTTAGTTTATTTTTAAAGCTAAACTTAAAAAGATTTAGAAGAGCTTTCTTGCCACGTGCAAAACATTAGACACTAGGGGGTAAGAATCTGAGATAAGTGGCTGTTAGAATTTGATGTCGGATTTAAAAGCCACCAAAGGCTAAAATTAAGCCATAGACAAGCCATGACTAACGATATCCAATATGTTATGATAGGACGACAAATGGCGCAGCAGTAACTAAAGCGGCGGTACCCAGATGCGTGGCAAAAAATTAAAAAAAAAAAATATTTTTGGAATTGTTTTAAACTAAGCTTTAATCCTAGAAGGTGAGCCAGTCACTTGATTTTAGAACGGCCCTAAAATATAGCGCATGTAGATATGACTTTTCTCTTCTTTTATAAATAAAAAAATATTTTCTAAAATTTTTTTTTTCAAAAACCATTTTTTTTAAAAACCATTTTTTTATATTCCAAAAAATATAAATACCGATAATAATGGGATTCCCTGAAGAAATCCTAAGTTTAAATATGTTTTAACCCACTGTGCAGCGTGGTAAAATTTTTCTTTTGTCTTTGATCTGTTTCTTTTTTGTTGTTGTGGTTTTAATATACTTCGCAGTACGATGACAATGTTGTTGTTTTTTTATTTGGTCAATAACCGATAACTACGAATGACATTGATTTTTTATTATTATTATTATTTTTTTTTTTTTTTTGGAAATTTAAATATTGTTTTGTATATTTTGATAAATATGGTATTTTGAACGTGTTATTTTAACAGATGTATTTTATGAATATTGGTTTTATTTTGTTTTTGAAACTATAAATGTGTTTAATTATCGATTATTGCTTAAGTGAAGTAGAAAAATCTTGATTTGATTTATTAACATTTGTTAAAAAAAACTCCATAAAGAAGTTTTAATTTGTATTGTTATGCTGAAACCGATACACCAATTTGCAATTAAAGTTTAACACAAGCAATTTTCGTTCAATTAGTATCGTTCTTTTTTGGTTTTTTGTTTTTTTTTATTAATTAATTCTTTTAAACTTAAAATATTTGCTTAAGGTAATTTATCTAACATGTATAGAATTTTAATAAAAAAAAAAATTAAATAATATCCGTAATAAAGACCAAATTTGGCACAGGTAAGGATTCAAAATTAGCCTCTTAGTACAGAAGGGAAAAAGTCCGATAAAAAACTACGAACTACTTATGAACGCAATTTGATATTGTATTTATGGAAGTGAACACTATACGCACTGAAAAAATGCTAATGTTAAATTAACATGAAGCAATGTTGATTGAAAATTATAGTAAATTTATAAAAAATATGGGCTTTATTTGAAATTATCATTGTTTCTTATTAATTTTAAATACAAAATTTTTAATATAACCTCAAATCACGTTGTTTTAAAATGGTTCACTATTAAAATAACATTGTTTAATATTGAATCAATAAAATCCTGCTTTACTTGGTTTGTGTGCAAACAACAACAACAACACTACAAGAGAAAAAACATAAATATTTTTGTTCTTAATTTAGTTTTCATGTTGAAAACTGAAATAATTTATAAAAATTCCCGAATTCTATTTAGTAAAATTATTTAGTTAAATACATAGAATTTTCAAAGTAGAATAATGACGAAAACCATATCGAGATACAAGGAATTTTTTTTATCCCTTATCGCCGTCGTCGATTGATTGATTGATTTTACTTTGGAATTTATATTTTTTATTCAAAAAGAAAATCTTTATACAACAAAAATATGGTAATAACAGTTTATTTTTTATTATTTCCCTGTAAATTTTTTTACTAATTTAAATTCACTTATAATTTGCAATTTTTTTTTCAATAAGCAGCGAATAATAATGACAACAGGCGTTATGTTTTTGACAACAATGGTATTTTTTACATAATTGGTTTTAATTTGACAACATATTGTTAAAATTTGACCACAGATGTTGTCGAAATATTGACAACATCTTGTTATCAATTTAGTAAAGGGCTGCCATACGGCCTGCTTTTTCAGGATTTGTCCTTATTTTAGGAAAATTGTCCTGGTCCACTCTTAAACTGCCCTGGTTTTTTGATACATGTCAATGCAGACAAAAATTTAAGTTTTACTAAGTTTTGTAATGAACAGACGTAAAGATTCTGCTACAACGCTTTGTCGCAATTTACACTATGGACATTTCTTGCCGGACAGAAAAAGTTCGTTGGCGAGAGAGGCAAGAAGTAAAGTGTGTCAAGCATACAGCGTCGCCCCTTACCAACAAACTTTTTCTGTACGGCATAAAATGTCCATAGTGTAAATTGCGACTTTCGGCATGAATCAATTTTAAAAGCAACTCTTGACTTAGGTAAACGTCGTTCAACTAATCAATTTCAATAAAGTTAAAAAAGAGCCGATTCGAATTCATCTTTTGCTTCACCTGGCTCCCTAATTATCTTGTGAGTTTCATTATTTATTGTTTTTTATTTATGAATTACATGTTAAGTTTCGTATCTTTTGTTTAATTGTTGAACTATATGTAGTGTTAAAAAAAAAAAAAAAAATTTGGGGCGTATTTGTATATGATTCGTTATTGGATACATATGTACATATATAAGGTTTTGTTGAACGTTCGTTTGTGATTTGAATTATAAGTGTCCTGGTAGACGTGTTCGAACTTCTGGCAGCCCCATTTTAGTGCCATTAGTTGACAATTTTTTGACGTCTTTTTTCGCTCTGTGTACGTCCACTTAAAATTAAAAAAAAAAAGTTTCATAAAGATCGGTTCAGCGGTTTAGGCGGCTATAAGGAACAAATAAACATAAAAAATTGATTAATCGAAATGTTCTTCTGGCTTCGGAATTTGAGTAAGGGAATTAAAGTTTTTGAATAACTAGCTTAACCCGGTGCGCTCCGCTACACTGCTTTAACCACTTCTTCAGTTGAGAGATATTTAATATATCGCACCTGTTCATCAAAAGTAACACAACTCAAAAAATTCTATTTTCCACTTTTTTGAAGGAAACAGTGTATGATTACCATATCTAACGACTGTAAAATTTTTGGTATTCTATTTGTAATATTTCATGAGAGAAATGCCTTTATGTCTTTCTTTGCGTACTCATATTGTTTGTTTTGATTCAATTAAAGAGTTGTAATTTTAGTTGCGTTGAAGTGTTCAAGGGTTATGGTGCTCAAATGAATCAGCGAAACTGTATTAATTCGAGTTGTGATTGTTTTCATGTTAAAAATCTGTTTATCAATAGCTGTTGATTTTGGGTTGTGATAAGCATAACTTGAAATAATATTGACATGTAGATCAAAAAATTTCATGAAAACTGTATTAAATCAAAAATCCGTAATAATTTCGGAAAAAGGAAGAAGAGAAATAAATTTTGTGATTTTATTGAAATATTAGTGAGTTTCCTTTATAACATTATATTTGTTTATAACAATAATTCCATCATATTGGCGGAATTAGTTTTTTGCCTCTACTGAAAACTTGTAAATTTTGAGTTGTGTTACTTTTGATGAACAGGTGCGATATGCATCCTATGGGAGGTATTACCTACCATTATATTTTTATTTTCAAAAGTGTAGTATATCATAAGAGTGACTTGAACATTCTCACTATAACAGTTCTTAAGATATGCGATATTAAACATTGGCATCCTATGGGGGGGAACTACTTGACCCGCTGCTATTTTATTTAAATTTTGGGGCTTAGAAGATCCTACTATCAAAAGTGCAACAAAATGCGTGCAGCGGCTCTTAAGATATGCGATATTTAATATTGACATCCAATGGGGGGTACCAATTGCCCTGCCCCTATCGAAAAAATAAGAAGCCTATTTTATTTTTAGGGCTCACGCAATGTTACTGTAAAAATTTCTGGAAAATCGGTTCAGTAGTTTAGGAGTCTATAAGCCAACAAACATACAAACATTTTTCATTTTTATATATATAGATAAAGTTAACTTGTACTTTCCCAACAATTTTTAAAATTGTAGACTTAATTCCAAAACTCATCAGTTCTTTCCTTATTTCTCCATTTTTGCAATTCAAGATTCTTTGGAGAAATTTCTATAATATATCAATGATCTTTTGTTTGAATTCAATAATATTTGCTTCTTTTTATACCCTTCACCTCAGGTGGAAAAGGGTATACATAAGTTTGTCATTCCGTTTGTAATTTCTACAATATTGATCTAAGACCCTATATTGTATATATATTCTGGGTCCTTATGAGGAGAGAACTTGATTTAACCATGTCCGTCTGTCCGTTGAAATGGATTTTCCGAAGACCCTGTATATGATGGGGGCCAGGTTATTATACATTTATGTCACATATGGTCCGGAATTGTTAGCTATTGAAATTCAGAAAGATCGGTCCACAAATGGCTGAGATATGAGCAAAAAACCACGACTACCTCTAATTTTTTCCAAAAATCCCTTGTTGTTGTGGTATTTTTATTACTTTTTTCTGTATATCTTGAGAACGGCAAGAGCCAAAGCTTTCAAATTAGGTACACACATTAAGGTTATCAATACACAGCATCTCACAAAATGTGGGCGGGATCGGAGAAGTGGGCGTGGTATCTCCCGTACAAAAAATATCAAAAATAGTATAAAAACCTGATTTTTTGGACTGTTATATGACCTATGGATATCCCTTGCATATCAATTTTGGAAATCGTTAATAAAAAATATTTTCTGGAAAACTCGGAAAAATTGGTTCAGATACGAAAAAGTTATGAGCAAAATAATATTTTTTTTTTAAATACCCACTTTCAGGAACCATAGATCTTCCCGAGTCCAAGACTTATAACCCAACTAACTGGCAAATTTCTTCTTAAACACGTCGGTATATAAATCTGTCAAATCGGTTAAAAAATGGCTGAGTTATAATCAAAATACTGAAATCACAAAAATTACTCTTTTTATACCCTCCACCTCAGGTGGAAATAAGTTTGTCATTCGATTTAAAAAAAATATTTACCAGTTTTCTATTTTTTAATATTTTTAATTAGGCTAAAGATCATCAAATTTAATTTTCATTAAATTATTTTTGCAATCGACACATGTAAGGGTAACCTGTCCGTAAAAACGCCTGGGTTCGAGCCCAGCTTCAGTCAAGAATGAAAAATTATCAATAAATTTTAATTAATAATTAGTATTGTGGTTATTTTGTTGAACTATTTATGGTTTTTAATCCAAATTTTTAATTAGGCTTAAGTTCATCAAATTTAATTTTCATTAAATTATTTATTTTTTTTTTTTTTTTATGAAGAAAGGAATTTACAACATGAAAATTAATTAAAATTTACTGATTATTTTTCATTCTTGACTCAATCTGGGCTCGAACCCAGGCGTTTTTACCGACAGGTTACCCTGACATGTTTCGATTGCAACCACTCAATCTCCTCAGAGGGCTTGCCGTTTAAAGCTAAGGCACGAGCTCTATGTTTGCATTTGGCCTTCAAGTTGTGCTGAAAAGGTCAGCAAGAAAGAGAAAGACAAAAAAATGAAAAAACAAAACAAAATATGTACTTTGAACTTCAAGAAGAATTCTTGACAAAAGTACGAAAAAACAGAAGTAAAGGAAGAACATGTAAGATAAATTAAAATAGATAATCATTCAAAGCAAATTTCGATCTACCAAAGGTTAAATACAATTTGGTTTAAGGATTGATGTTTGACTAATGACGTCAGCTCTGCCAAGTGGTGGCTAAGTAGCATGTAATGTGTAAAATTACATACTACATGGTACTTACTGCCTCGGGAAGCATAGCTTAATGCTATCAGACGCGTCCACGGGTTGCGGATAGTGGAAACCCCAGCAGATATGTTGGGATGCTGCGAATAAAATAAGCAGTCGCGGACAACTCAGCGGTCCCAAGGGGAGAGTCTCGGGGGGTCTCGTTTAGAGCACCTGTAAATACCCGAGTTGCCAATGATCCTTGGAACGGCGTGGCGAGTAGTTGGCGCCACTCAGTAGCCAATCTCAACAACTCGTTGAAAAAACAGCATTTCTGGATGCTACAATCGGCAATCCCGGTACCAGAATCGGATGCGATCGGCTAATCACCGGTTCATCTTAAACTCTACTGATTACAGAAACCACAGCGGATGGAAACCAAAATGATCCCCAATTGTTGACGACTTTTAGCTTTAAATCATGGACACGATTCGGAACATGGAATATTAGAACGCTTCTGGAACCATCAAGATTGGCCCAAATTTGCAAGGAATTCAAGAACTACAACCTTCTCTTCCTTGGTTTATGTGAAACAAGGTGGCCTGATAATAGCACAATAACAACCGACGGTGACATAACCTTTTTATATTCTGGCAAGCCAAGTGGACTCCCTCGATCGAGCGGCGTAGGATTCCTTCTTTCTAGAGAGGCCAAGAGCGCCCTAATGGCATGGAAACCACATTCTGATAGGATTATATCCATACGTCTGCACACCCGTGCTCGTAACATCACATGTATTCAATGCTACGCCCCCACTGAAATCTCAGACCCCAATGACAAAGAAGACTTCTACAGCCTCCTGGAAAAGGTAATAAAAGACACACCTAGTGGTGATATTTTACTTCTTACCGGTGATTTCAACGCTCAAGTGGGCTCAGGTAACACGAATATTGAGTCCGTTATGGGAACTCATGGACTGGGACAAATGAACGAGAACGGCGAATTATTTACCGGGATATGTGCAAGCAGTGGTCTTACAATCGGTGGCACTATTTTCCCTCACAGGGACGTGCATAAAGTAACAGTAACAGAACAGAAACCCAAATTGACCACATTGCGATAAGCAAGAAGTGGCGGGGTTCATTACTAGATGTGCGCAATAGGCGTGGGGCAGATGGAGCGTCAGACCACCATTTACTTGTAGGAGAGATACGATTAAGGATATGTGCAATCCGACGACAAACAACACAGTCTTTGCCAAGACGATACGATGTATCCAAATTAAAATCCTCAAATACTCTCGAAAGTTACGTAGGCTCCCTAACGACTCGCTATGAAGATATCCCGAACAGCAATAGAGGCCAATGGAATGCTATAAAAAACATTTTCACAGACAGTGCGAGCAACATCTTGGTCATCCTCAACCTAAGCGTAAAGTATGGATCTCAGACGCTACCTGGCAACTTATTGAAGATAGAAGACAACTTAAAGGCTCCATTAACGTTGCCCGAACAAGAGCTTCTAAATTTATCCTTCAGGCACAGTATACCAGTCTAAATCGCCAGGTTAAACGAAGTGCGCGACGAGACAAACGGGTCTGGGTGGAAAATATGGCCATAGAAGCACAGTCAGCTGCCGATACACATCGAAGTAGAGATTTGTACAAAATTGCAAAGCAAATATCAGGGAACTACCGTTTAACCACATATCCCCTTAAAGATCCGTTGGGAGGAACTGCCGCGTATGTGGAGCGGCAACTGGCAATATGGTCCGACTATTATGCCGGCATACTTTCAATTCCGCAACCCACAACAGTCTGGCAATGTCACTGTACTTCACATCAAATCAGATCCGACATAAATACAGTTTGCCCAGACGAAACTGAGATCGTCACTGCAATACGTGCACTGAAGAATGGCAAGGCACCAGGCGTAGACAACATTAACCCTGAACTGCTTAAGGCTGATCCGACTCTTAGCGCTAAAATAATCTACCCTATTATCAGAGACTTTTGGACATCACACTCTCTTCCTGCTGAACTAAGTGAGGGAATGATAATAAAACTACCCAAGAAAGGAGACTTAACAGAGTGTAAAAATTGGCGGGGTATAACTCTTTTAACCATGATTAACAAGGTGTTAGCGAGTATAATCCATGCTAGACTGGCATCATCAATTTCAGCAGATCTTCGAAATGAGCAAGCTGGTTTCAGACCACACCGATCTTGCACCGATCATATAAATAGTCTAAGGATCATAGTGGAACAGTCGGTGGAATGGAGATCTCCATTATACTTGATATTTATCGACTTCGCCAAAGCATTCGATACGATCCACCATCAGGCAATTTGGCACGCACTTCGATGCAAGGGAGTTCCACCTGTGCTAATCGACTTAATCAAAGCTTTGTATGGCAACTCAACAAGTCGAGTACTGCATGGACGCACGTTAAGCAATCCGATTGGTATAAGCACTGGGGTACGACAGGGATGTATCCTATCTCCGCTGTTATTCAATATTGTATTGGATTCAATTATGCAGCAAACAACCCGAATAAAAAGAGGCATTACATGGGGTATGAATGGTCGATTGGAAGACCTTGACTACGCTGATGATATTTGCCTGCTCGCACATAACTTTACCGACATGTCAGCCAAATTGGATCAGATACATCAGCTAGCATCTGGTGTCGGTCTTCACATTAACTTCGACAAAACTAAGGTTCTACGTATCAATTCGACTAATCTCTCCAAGTTCCGAGTAAACAACATAGAACTCGAGGACGTCCAATCGTTTTGCTACTTAGGAAGTATCATATCAACAACAGGCGGCTCGCGTGATGATATTGCATATCGCATAAGGAAAGCAAAACAGTCTTTTGGTGCATTACAAAGAGTATGGAAGTCACCACAAATACATATAAAAACTAAGCTTCGCCTTTTTTCCTCTAATGATCGCTCTATCCTGCTATATGGATGTGAGTCCTGGAACTCTACTGCAAGCGACATTCAATCCCTGCAAGTATTTGTTAATCGTTGCTTGCGAAAAATTTTGCGAATATTTTGGCCGAACGTAGTTTCCAACAGAGACCTCTGGCAAAGAACAGGTGAAATACCAATTCGCATAGAAATTGCAAAGAGGAAATGGAGCTGGGTTGGTCATATTTTGAGAAGACCCCATGATGATATATCAAAGATGGCAATTGATTGGAACCCTCATGGCAGCAGAAGAAGAGGTAGACCAGCTAACACCTGGAGAAGGCAACTAGAATCCGAAATTAGCGAAACAAGAAGAACTTGGTCTGAGATCAGACAAATCGCACAGGACAGATCCCAATGGAAGAATTTCGTTACGGCCCTTTGTTCCAACTTGGAACCATAGGAATCAATATATATATATATATATATATATATATATATATAATGACGTCAGCAGTCGTCGATGGCTGCGAGTGTTAACAATCCATACAGACAGGCGGAACTCCTTAAATTCTCTAAATTTGCCAAAAACAAACAGTCATTGTAAATTCAAATTTTATTTAATAATTTATTAAATTAATTTAAAGTCGAAAGAAAATAAAAGTTGTCGAAAATATGACTCATAACCGGATTCTTTAATGCTGCAAATGGAAATCAGTTTTAATAGTCATGTTTGTACATGACTCTGGAAGGCAGTGCCAAAATTATGTAAAATCATTATGTAAAAAAGTACACACATTTTGCTTATGACCATTACAACTAACCAAAATAAAATTTTGTTTAAAGGAAATTTAAAAAAAAAAAATAATTTATCAATAAACATTTCGTTAAAGTCATTGTTGTTAGTTTTGAAATAATTTACATTAAATTTAACCTTGTGGTTGGGCTTAGGAAACCATTAACAATTTTTTTAATTTTTTAATTCTGTACAATTCACCTTAAAAACATTTAAAAGTTTATTGTTGTTGCTTGCGTTGCTGTTGTTACCATTAAATTTATCATTAATTCTGCCCACGTTAAAAATGCGGAATTGAATTGAAATGTTTTTTTATACGTTATTTTTTTTTATAGTGAATTAGAATCATTTGTACTTTGTAGTGGAAACAAGTTCACGCTGTTCGTTTACAACAAGCCATCAAATCAGCCACCATTAACAAAATAATTACTAAACTAACAGAGTAAATAATAATCTAATGAATGAGTAAATGAAACATCAATTTGAAATTAGTAATGCGTTTTTTCCTTGTTAGTTTTGTTTGTTAATTTGTTACATCAACTGCACATTGATGTAAACACACAGAAACATCAATGTTATTCAATATTTAATAGATTTTGATTTAATCGTCTAATATTTTTCATTTAATTTAATTTGTGTTGAGTTGATTTAATTTGCTTTGATTTCATTGATGTTCTTTTGTTTTAATTTATTAATTGTTTTTTCGTACATTTTTGACACTTGTTACATTGTCGGAAGTGCTTTGGTTTTTGTGGATTATTGTTATTAATTAACTTTGTTTTTTCTTTTTGGTTTAATTACTGAAACTACAATTAATTAAATTTTAAAATGTTTTTCTATTGTCTGGCGGTTAAATGGTTTCATCACTTGGCTAGTTTATACGAATAGAAATACACACACACAGAGATACAAGCCTGTGTGTGTAGATTTGTGTTTGTGGAAAAAGATGTTACTTCCGTTTTAAGATGGCGACTGTGTGAGTATTGAAGGGTATTGTAACAAACAAAAGACTTAAAACACAACCGTTCTTGAGAGAATATTAAAGGTTTTTGTTAGAATTTCTTAAAAAATTTTAAATAATAGTTGGTTTAAAATAATTCACCTATCGATGATTTGCAAGCGTATTAGGCATTAAGACATCTTTAAGGAAAATTTGTTTTTTTTCTTTAGAATTTGCATAACTGACATGCAATTCTTAGGTTTTGCAATTTTTGATGTTTTTAAATCAGGCTTAAGTTCATCAATTTTACAAAACAAAAAAGAAATGTACTGTGTTGTACAAGAAGATTTCCTGAAAAGTACGAAAAACAGAAGTGAGGAACAAACATGTAAATAAATGGAAAATAGTTAAACAGATCTACCAAGAGAACACCATTCATTGGTTAAAATATTGGTGTTCGACTGTAGACTATCAACTGTTGCACAGGCTGAGAGGGTAAATGTGGTAGTTCTCGAAACATGGAAATTTGTCCTGAGTTCGAGCCCTGGTTCAGTCAAGAATGAAAATTGTCAATACATTTTTTTCATTTTGTAAAATTCATTTCTTCATTAAAATCAATTTGATGAACTTAAGTCTGATTTTCCAAAATTGCAATTAAACCATGAACCGTTCAATTAACCACAGACTAATTGTTTGGAAAAGGTTTCCTGATGAGCTGGTCTAAGCAACCGGCGAAATGCGCATAGAAGCTAGCTTTCCCTCAACAATAAATTTCAGTGTATTTATCATATATGAAAAACTGGGAATTGAGCACGTCATACGGAGATCGTATTAATAATAAACTTTGTATTCCCGAAAATAACTTTGATAATATAATTGCATGTGCCCGTGCATAAAACTGAATTGGCAAATTGGTTTTTTTCGTTGTTTTCTTACGAAGACAATAGAATGAAGCGGTTTGTTTTTTAATTTTGTTTTTTCTTTGAACCCACTTACAACTACAATTCGAGTCGGAAAGAACCCAACCAATTGTAGGGGGATGTAAGAAAAGATAAACTCACTGTTTATTGTTGGTGTTTTGTTAAAGCTTTGATATTGTTACAAGTAAGACTTATGGCGATTTCTTTTCTGAGAAATCGCCATTAGAGTGTTTATAACTCTTATTCGCTTTAGGGTTTTATTTGTTTGATATTTTTGGTTTTTTCAGTGTATTTATCAAATAATAAATTTTGTATTCCCAAAAATAACTTTGAAAATTGTTTTTCGTTTTTGTGGATTCTTGATATCATCTTTTGCATTAGATTTCCCATAGTTTTCTTTCTAGTTTCAGTCTATGAGCAATATAAAATATTAAAAGTTCTGCTTGAATATGATTTGCGACATTCCAACTCACTTTTTTTTCTCACCTTAAGAGCACTTGACACATTTATGCAACTAAATCAATTGTTAAAATACATTGTAAGTCAAATGACATGATTATGCAACAAAATAAAATACAGTCAAATCCCGACAATTCGTACCCCGATAAGTTACCGATAATTCGTAATAAACTGTCGGTCCCTTAAAAAATCTCGTTAATTCGTAAAATTTCCATACATTTTAATCCCCTCGATAATTCGCAATTTTTTTTTTTTTCAAATAAAATCGTATTTACCTCTTATAAATCGTAATTGTTTGCTAACTACCACTTATAATTCGTAATAAAAACAACAGAAACATAGAAAGAATGATTTTTTGTTTACCGCTATTTTTTTTGCGTCGATTTTTGCTTTTGTTTGTTTGTGTGTTTATTTTCTTAAGATCAGTTTGTTACATGAATAATTTTTATATATTTTATTTTTAACAATTGTCTCTATGTTTTTTTATTGGTTTTAGTAAATAAATTGAAAAACCCCGTTAATTCGTATTAATTATATTTTAACCCCGGTTAATCAAAACCCCGCTAAATCGAAAACCCATAAAATTCGTAAGAAATGGCCGGTCTCTTGCGATTACGAATTATCGGGATTCTACTGTAGTTATAAAGATAATTAAACCATCTGTATCATTATTTATAATTTATTGTGATACAAAGTAAAAAAAAAAAAAAAATTTAAATAATTAGGAGACATAAAAAACACTTAGGAACTTAAATACAATAGGATGTTATGTGACACCTTTAACTACATTGAATACAAGTACATGACGCTTGTTTCTTTAAGAACAATTTACATATATTTATTTGTTCCTATACTTGTTCTTTGGATATGCCGAATTTTATATACCCTTCAACCTGGTGCGATAAGAACAGAAAATAAAGAAATATATTTTTGAACTAGGAACCAGTAGAAATCGTATTTAACGCAGTGCCTTAGGCAACCCAGCCACTAACGCACATTGCCAATAAAGCATTAAAATAAAATATTCTGTGAACTGTTATTCGTTTAATAAACATTTCCCTATTTAAGCGGCAAGTCTTGATAGTGTGCGTAATATGATAAAATATAACAAACTAGTCCCAATCAATTCTGCGGTCGTCGGAAACCCCATTTCAACGGACATCGTTTAATCAACTTCGCTATTCATAAGGACCCAAAATATTCATACTTTATAATATTTTACATCAATATTGTAGAAATTTAAAACTGAAAACTGAAAACTTATATAAGCCCTTTCCAGCTATGGTGAAGGGTATTTATATATTCTGATAATTACACGAATTGTTTAAGTTTTAATAAACACACACACTCTGGAACACATGTTGTACGGTAAGATTACCAGTAAACATTTTTGGATGAATTCGGTCCGAAGAAATGAGAAGCCTAGAGAATGGTGCTAGAATGAAACAATTGTTTGTTTGTAAACTTACGACAAAAAAAAAATTTTAATTTTTCTCACTAACACAATAATGGGGTTTCTTCTTTGTTGAAGTAATAAATAAGGTAATAACTAGAGTAGATACTCTGTAATTAAACTGTCCTTTTTAAGAATGTGCTAAATTCCCAATTTTTAATATTTGATAAATACACCGAAATTTATTGTTGAGGAAAAGCTAGCTTCTATGCGCATTTTACTGGTTGCTTAGGCCAGATCGTCAGGAAAGCTTTTCCAAAGCTTTTAGAAAAGCCAAAAATATTATACAAATAAAACCTTAGGCCCGTTTTCACGACTTAACGATAGCTAAATATAGGAAGTTATCGAACAGATATTGAGTTTTTAATTATCACAAGTTCCCTTTAATCTAAAAGTGAAGGATAAGGTAAAGAGAGGAACGTTCTACCTTTAACTTTTGTCGTAAGGTTTAGATTTGAGATTGCCATATTACATTCACATTTTTTTATATATGGCAACTCCAAGTATACGTATATTTTGTAAATTAATAACAAACTCGTATTTTGACAAATAAAATATACAAAATGTTAAATTCGCGTGTACACTGTATTTCATTAATTTTTGCCATTATTAAAAAATATTTGTGCACACACAAATTTAAAATTAGAAAAGTTAAAGAAAGTACGTTGTTGCCAGCTCGTATTTTTATTTTGGCAAAAATAATCGGTATTTACTTTAGTATTGCCACATTTTTAAAAATGTTAAGTTTATTTTATGGAGAAGTTGTGAAAACTAAAAAAAGTTGAAGGTAACTTTATTCCTCACTAGTGCTAAAGGTACCATTAACTATTACGATCTTTAAAGGTAAGTCGTGAAAAAGGGCCTAAAGCGAATAAGAATTATAAACACTCAAAGTCTTACTTGTAACGAATTCAAGGCTTAGACAAAACACCAACAATAAACAGTGAGTTTATCCTTTCTTTTTGAATTTGGACTTTTTAGCCCGTTTTTCACTGATAAAAAACACATTTCTTTCTAAAGCTATCGAACAGATTTTATCTCGCGCTTTTTGCTCTAGTTGTTGTTTTTGTAGCAGCGGGACCTAATGCCATGTTCATACGACGATAGAAACCACTAGTTTCGCTCTCTGAAACTAGATTGCCAAACATGCCGTTCATACGATTCATTCTTGTTTCATTTTGACATTTTTTTTGTGTTGTTAGTGTGATTTTTTTTTTTAAAGATGAAAAAGTAAATAAAACTTAAAAATATATTATTTAATACTTTTATTAATATTATAACGTTAATTTTATCACTTTATTTTATTAAACATAAATTTTTATTTTGTTTTTTTCTTTGTTTTGATTTTTTTTGAGAGCTAGTTCAGATAAAATAACGATACATGTTATCGAAATTGGAGATGATAGTACATTTTTCCTGTTTCGCAGCTGTTTCAAAATGAAACGACCTGTTTCGCTCTTATAATTTTGTATGGGGAAACGAGTCGTTTCAATCATGTTTGGGGCACGAAACAGGAATAAGAGAGCGAAACACGAATATTGCTGTCCGTGTGAACATGGTATAAAGAACAGTTGTTAGGTTAGGTTACATGAGTCCGATAATTAGTTCCCATCTCCCAGGGGTCCTATGTTACCTGGCTGCTAATGTTCTTACTCAGCCACCCGGTTCATTCAATAAAGCAGTGGATCTTGTTAAAATTAATATCAGAGATACCAAACAGTTTAAGTCTTAAATACCCTAATGCAAGACAATGACAGAGAAGATGTTACGTAGACTATTCTTCCTTCTCGTCGCCACAACTTCTACTTAAGCCATTGTAAGGAAGCCTAGCCGTTGGGCGTGCCTCTTAATGGGCCAGTGGCCAGTTCTTTCATCTATGATGGGCCAAATTTTCTTGGTTTTCCCACAGGTAGTTACTCCTTGATTATATTTTGAACCGTCTCGATTAAAGGTAGTATGCAGGCACTAGTCCGCCATGAAGCACAGGTGTTGTTCACTTGATAATCCTTGGTCAGTGATCATGGTACTCCGAGTCGTTCCGATGCGTGGAACCGATTGTCGTAGGAACGTTCTGTTCTAGTCGTTTGCTATGGTTTGAGCTGTTTAACTGCACAAAATCTTGCAACACTTTTTATCAAGCTTTCAAATCGTTAAAGATCCAACACTAGCACAATCATAACGTTACATGTTTAAGAGCTTTTGGTTCTAGTCGGGTTTCAAGGCCGATTTGTCGCCAAATTCGCTAACAGACAACTGATGCTAGGGAATTGTGTAATTACCCAGCCAAAACTTGGTAATGACTTGCCATTACTGAACAACTTACTTTTCAATGACTACTTCATACCATCTGCATTACATAGAAGTAGTTTGGTAATGGCTGACATATAATCTGATACCTAAGTACTTGTGTATGAGTTGATTAACGAAATTTATAATTCATTCGTAATAAAATGCATCTACGGTTGAAGTTTTTTCATATCTAATACAAATTGATTTAAAATATTTGTTGTTACAATTTGTTTTTTTTTATTATAAATAAAAAAGAATTTGTAATAAATTTGAATATGAAAAATTATGCTGTACTGAAATTTTATAGTCATGACATGTTAGTTGTAATTTTGGTGACATCGGAGTAATAACTTATTTAAGTCCCTGTTTGTAAGCGAATGTGGTAATGACTTATTTAACTCCCTATTTGTAAGCGAATGTGGTAATGACTTATTTAACTCCCTATTTGTAAGCGAGGGTGGTAAGTAGTTGCCTCCAATAATTTAATCTCATATTTACGCTCTTAATTGAGTAAACAACATCGTTTTTTTATACAAAAACTACACTGCCCCGGTAGACTAGCTGGTAGTGAGCTAGTCTATCAGCACCGAGGTTGCGCGATCGAATCCCGCCAGAGACAGAAAAAATACAAAATAAAACAAAGTAAAATAAAATAACAAAAAATAGAAAAAAAACATAAAGTAAAGTAAAATAAAATAAGAAAAAAAAAGAAAAAAATAATAAGCAAAAAATTTTTTTAAAGTCATGACATGTTAGTTGTAATTTTGGTGACACCGGAGTAATAAGTTATTTAAGTCCCTATTTGTAAGCGAATGTGGTAATGACTTATTTAACTCCCTATTTGTAAGCGAGGGTGGTAAGTACTTGCCTCCAATGACATCACCGAGTTAAAATAATGAGTTAAAATGCCAATGTATAAGTAGTGAAGAGTCGTTATATTATCTTTTTAACTCATTACTTTGCAATGTAAGTTTTTGCTGGGTAAATCGATTTCATGCGCGAAATTCTAAACGATTCAATTTGGAAACGATTTGGATTTTAGAATGCAAAAAAGTCTTAAAGAAGGGGTTAAATTTTAATTAGACGCTAGAAATTAGAGACAGATATTTGTGTCACACATGCTTCTTTTAATTTTGCAATTGAAATTCAGTCTGATCCTTCCACAAATCGCTAAATATGAGCAAACATTCACGAATACCTAAAATTTTACCAATAAATCCCTTGTTGTTGTTGTATTTTTTGTATATCTGGAGAACTGCAAAAGCCAAAGTGTCAAAAATTTTTACAAGTATCTTGGTTATCAATACATAATATCCAAAAACAATGTGGGCGGGATTGATGACGTGGGCATGACTCTTCGTATTTAAACACATTATAGATTTCTGTGTATCCGGATTTTTGTGGCCTGAGCCAAAGTTTACAAATTAGGTTTAAGCATCTTGGTTATCAATAGACAACATCCGACAAAATGTAGGCGTGAATGAAGAAGTGGGCGTGGCACAAAATGGATTTATTTATATCTAAAGAATAAATGTCCAGTATGGTAAACTTATCTAGTTTATCAATACACAACCTCTTTAAAAATATGGGCGGGATTGGAAAAGTGGGCGTGGAACCTCATAAGTTGGTAATTATATTGACTCGTATGAGTTTCCCATTCAAAATTCTATCAAACAATCACATTCAGAAAGTTATTGGTGGTCAACCATAAAGTTTAACTACGTTTAAAGTTTTCGAAGTTCTTTGAAAATGTTCTCTGGGTTTACTTAACGTGATGGTTGGTTTCATACATGTGTATCTAACACATGAATTTAACTATTTAATTTTTTTTGCAAATTTTTTAATAGATTTTTGTTGCTGTTTTATTCTTAATAATAAAAAAAAACAACAACTCAAGGTTGCAACAATTAGTAGTAATATTTGTTAAACACGTGCAACCGTAGATACCTGCATGTTTAAACATTTTTAAAAGCAAATGATTTTAAACACTAAAAATTAAAAAAAAAAAATACATCATAGACAAATAATTGAATCTCTAACCTCAAAAAGAACAATTGCAAATTCAATGGCAAAAGGCAATTAAATGCATTTCCTGCACAAAACGAGCTCAATGCATTCAAAGATCATCAACACTAAAAGTCGTCATCATCTTTATCAACGCCACAGCAACTCATTGCCGCTTAAACCAATAAAATGAAAAAAATATATACACACATACAAGTGCAAAACACATAATCGTTAAAAAAAAAACATTAGAACAGAGTAATAAACTCATGAAGTTATTGTAATGTGAGAAATCGAGCCACACTAGCCCAAAAATTAAATAAAAGTTTTAAAGTCTTATTAACAAAAAACTTTATTACAACAATGAAACAGAAAAATTTGAAATCGAAGTCGAACTCCAGTTAAAAAAAAAACTTAGCTTCATAATTGTGCCAGTGACAAGAAATCACGGCGAATTCTTAAGCCAAAAGGCGATAGTCATTTTATCACTCTTCTTTAAATGTTATAAATTTTTAATGTGAATTCGTATAATTTATTAAAAATATAACAGTTTGATTTGAACTTTCAATTTGATATATTTATATCGATAAGCAGAATCTCATTTAAATCATATTAAAAAAAAGCAATAGTGGTTCTCTAGCCAATATTTTCCAGTGTAAACGCCTCGCTTCCAACTGCCAAGTGTCATCTTTTTTTTTTATCGAAATACAACTTAAAAGAAAAAGAAAAACAATTGTTAAATCATGCACTTGAATCTTGACTCACTTGTCATTGCAAGTCAAATGCATTTAAGTCAGTCAGTCACATTGACTTTGCGCACACCGACAAACACACTCAATCACTTTCATACTTGTGGACTTAATCGATCCGTCTCAACAATTGCATTTTTAGTGATCAGTAACAGATGTTGTTTTAACATTTTTACCTTTTTTTTCGTTCGTTTGTTTACGATGCCTTCGATTATATTTTTAAATGGAGGTGGTTAGTTGACTGTGTGAGTGACTCACTGACTGACTGACTGACTGAAAGGTCGCTGGTTTGGTTGGATGTTGTTAAATTATGCAAAGGAAATTAATTATTGCAGTGGTCTCATTAAGCCATTTTGCTAATGTTTTTTTCAATAAATTATTTGTCTGATTATTTAAATGATTTTAATTAAAGTTTTTTTTTAGTTCTTGTTAAGATGTTGTTCTATAAATATTTATAAGAAGATAAAACTTATGTGGGCTTATGATAAATTCATATAAGGGGTGTTATTTTTAAGAAGCATAGAACATCTTTAAAAAACAAACACAACGAATTGAATGGAAAAACCAATATTTTGGCTTTTAATGTTTAAAATAAATTTCTGACATATCGCACTTGTTCAACAATACTGTATTAACTCAAAATTTAAAATTTTCATTAGAAGCAAAGCAAATTTTTAATTTTACATTAAATGCATATGAAAAATTATTTTTAGGCCATCGTTTCATTAACAAAAAGTGATATTTTTACAGCGGTTAGATATGAATATTATGTGTCGATTTTTTCCAAAAAGTTAACATTATTGTTGAATAAGTGCAATATGGCCTTACGAAAGCCTTCGTGACGGTCCATTTTTTCGATCATTTCCGATCGTTCTTCGTCAATAGTGCGTCGAATTTTGATCAATCGTTAAGGGTTATCAGTATAGACCAGAGATTTGACGTACGCCCACAAACACCTGGTCCAAAGGGTTTAAATCAAATGAACCAAGAATCCAATTTAGAGGACTATTTCTTGAGACAATTTGGTCCCCAAACGTTTGGCTTACCAAAGTGATGTTTCATGCGCTGTTTGGCATGCTGCGCCGATTTGTTGGAACCATTGCTCTTCCAAATGATTTGTAATGACATGAGGAATAAAAAAAGGGTGAAAATATTTGCCTGTAGCGTTCGCCATTCCCGGTAATATTGGCTTAGTTTTCGGATTTAAAGACAATTTTGCCGATAACGCCTTCGGTATAAAAGACGCTGCAAACAGCTATTTTTTCGGCATGTATTAGAGTGTCAAGTGTCCCATGATTATTGGATCTTATATGAATGTAGACCAAGTTCTCTCCTCAAAAGTTTCCAAGTTCTGGACGGGCAGATGCCGAGTTGCTGAGAAAAGCGTCAGATCGATAAATTTCAGTCCTCTCTCATACTTATGTACGTCTACAGCGGCGGTGGCTTTTCTCGATTGGAATGAATCTTATCCAAAAGAGGAAATGAACCGATCCAAATGTGGACCGATCCACAGTATTGCGTATTAGCTGCTCAGAAGAAGTGCTCTATAGGGCCGAGGCCACGCAATAAGCTTTATACCGCCGATTATGCGCACCGTAAGCTGGACAAAGTGATCTATAAGGACGAGGCCACGCAATAAGCGGTAAAGCAGTGAGCGGTAGAGTGGCGAGTTTAAGCGGCAAGTGGCTTATTACTAAGCGTAATTTCTGAGCTGTTAGTTGTTAAAATGCAATTATCAAGAGCGGGTTGGTTAATGTTATTACCCGAAAGTTCATATTTATAAAAATTTAAAACGTTTAAGAAAAAAAGAAGATTTGGTGTTCAGTCATAAATCAATAAAATTTCCAGACAGATTTTGGCAATACTGCCGTATTGCGGCTAAGCGGCGCCACTCATTGCGTGGCCCCTTCAGTAGGTTTTTATTTGTTCTAATTGCTTGCCGCTCACCGATCTGCCCCTCTCCTCCTCGTGGCCGAGGACGAGGCGCGGATTTTGGAAATAAATTGCCTCCATTTGAAGGCGTTCTTCTGGTGTAGATCTTTGCACGATGCTTTGTTAAACTACACAGTTTTACACAGTTATTCCTATCGGAATTTCTAAACGTCAAAGAAACAACCTTTACATATATCGAACTTCAGATACTAGTTTTATTTTGCTAAAATTTGGACCGGATTTTTACTATAACCTTTAATCTTGGTGAAACCGGCATGCCTTTAAATTTTTCTAAGCGATGGGCGTTAAAGACCAAACGACGTTAGATAAGACCTTCCATACCATTCTACTACAAATTTAAGTTGTACCTGTTCTAAATCTTATTTTCTAAGTTTACAGCTTTCTTTTAGAAAGCAGATACCACCAGATATATATTACTCCTAGCCTTCAATTGTAGAAAGGCCATAAGAGGCCTCCTCGAGGTCAAAGTTCAAGGTAAAAGTGAAAACATTAAAAAAAAAGTCCAATAATTGCCGCAAGGTCGCCCCTAGAGTAGTAAAATGTAAGACTGACCTCCATTAATTTTTCCTTCCCAACATTTTTGTAGAGCTAACTTACACCCTATCTGCGATCCTTAAGGGGCTTGCTCTACAAAGACTAGTTTTTTATAAATTTTACACCATCGTCCTAATAAGTTGCAGGGCGCGTCTGGAGGATCCGAATGTATGACAAGTCCCTATTGATTTTCCTCCCTAACATTTTTGTAGAACATACTTACTTTCTATCTTTGCATCTTAGGGTACTTTCCCTTCAAATAAAGATTGACAAATTTGCTCCCCTTATTCTAACTACTTTCAGGGCGCCTCTGTATGATCGACCATTGGTTTTTCTCACACATCATTTTTATGGAAGACACCAACTTCCATATCTGCTCTTTAGGTACTTCCCTTCAAATAAGTTTTTTTAAATTTGCCCTCTCGACCTAACTACTTTAATTGCTCCTGTGAAGGAGTCAAGTGTATGACAGACCATTAATTTTTCTCCCACAACATTTTTAGAAAAACATAAAACGGTGTAAAAAGTCGGTCTTTGTTGGTACTATAAAGTTAACAACGTTTTTATATGTTTGTAATTGTCAAATAAATTCGCTTATTATTTCTAATAAAAATGGCTTCAACATCGACCGGCATTGCGAAAAGTTTCACATCGAATACTGAACTTTTTTTATAGGACAAACATGCTTAAATATACTACACTCATAATATTATTACAGTACGAAATATTCCGTTCAGTCATTTTTAAATAAATAAACATTTAAAATTCCAAGCAAATTTATTTTTAACTGATTCTAACAGTTATTCAAAAAACTAAGTGCATATTAATACGGATTTTCAGTTGCAGTTAATATTGTCCGTTGATTGAGTTAAGTTCTTCTTTATGTTAAATTAAATAAAAATGTAATTTAAAGCAACGAAAAGTTCATTTAATTTTTACTGTCAAAAATTCAACAGCGAATTCCGTAAAAACAGATGAATATTCAGTTATCTTATATAAATTAATTGTCAAAAAATTAACACCATATTCCGTAATATCAAATAAATATTCAGTTATTTTATTCAACAAAAAAATTCAACACTATATTCAGTAAAAACAATTAAATATTCAGTTATTTTATATAGTTTAACTACCAAAAATTAATTTTTAGTTATCTATAAAAAAATGAATTGCTTGTTTTGTGTAAGAAATTCCCATTTTCTTAGCACGTCATACAAAAATCTTGATAATACATTTTGTATTCCCGTAAATAACTTTGATAATATACTTGCATGTGCCCGTGCAGAAAACTGAATTGCCAAATTGGTTTTTTTTGTTGTTTTCTTGCGAAGACAATAGAATGAAACAATTTGTTTTTTAATTTTGTTTTTTCTTTTTACCCACTTACAACTACAATTCGAGTCGGAGGGAACCCAACCAATTGTAGGGGGATGTAAGAAAAGATAAACTCACTGTTTATTGTTGGTGTTTTGTTTATGCTTTGATATTGTTACAAGTAAGATTTTGAGTGTTTAAAATTCTTATTCGCTTTAGGGTTTTATTTGTATAATATTTTTAGCTTTTCTAAAATCTTTGGAAAAGGTTTTTTGATGAACTGGCCTAAGCAACCAGTGAAATGCGCATAGAAGCTAGCTTTCCCTCAACAATAAATTTCAGTGTATTTATCAAATATGAAAAATTTGGAATTTAGCACGTCATACAAAAATCTTGATAATACATTTTTTATTCCCGTAAATAACTGTGATAATTCCCATTTTCTATTTGTTAATATAATTTAGTTAAATACATCAAATTTTAAAAGTAAAATAATTGCGAAGCCATATCGGTCATGCTGCTGGTGTCTTATAATTGAGAGTCCTTCTGTAAACAACGTGGTCAGTACAACAAAAGTAAAACAAACGTGTGTACCAGGGTAAGTAAATAATAATATTCTCCCTCTATCGTTTATAAGAAAAACAAGCGGACAGGAGTCTGTCTGGTATTTTTTTTAGAAATTCGGCGCTTTTGTTGAGTAAACGAAAATTACTGAATTTAATCAAATAACTGAATATTTAATTGTTTTTACTGAATATGGGGTCAATTTTTTGACAGTAGAATTTAAAATAATAAGTGAATATTTAATTGTTTTTACTGAATATGGTGTTGAATTTTTGACAGTAAAATTTTACAAAATAACTGAATATTTATTTGATATTTGATTGAACTTTTTGTTAAAAATAAATAAAAAATAAGTAGACCGGTTTTTAATTAACATCCAGTTCATCGATTTCGAACGTTAACGTTCGCATAGAAAATTATATGTAAAACAAAAACAATATTCGAAAATTTGTTTTTGTTTTATATGTAGTTTTCTATGCGAACGTTGACGTTCGACATCGTTAAACAGGCAGTAAATTTTCATTTATTTTATATTACAATTTCAGTTAATTTTACGTACAGAATATTGTGAGTGTAGGAACGAAGTTGCCATCTGGAAAGCAAGTACTCAAGATGTTTTTTTTTATGGAACTGGACAGCGTAAAATTAGTTTGGATGAAAGTGTAATACATCTTCAGAAAATGAAGCTGTGTTCCGTTAGTGCTTTGGATTTGTTAAAAATGAGCCCACTACAATATGCTTCAAAACCAACACCTCCCTTAAGACTCATTCGCGTAGAGATTTACGCGTCTTCTTCTGCCTGTTAAAAAATAGTTTTTTATATTTTTGTAACAAACTAGATTAATCTTTTTTATTAAATTTTTAATTAAAATATATGTGCTTTTGACTGTTTTTTTTAACGTTTCGTCCCTAAAATCTAAGAAATATTTTTTATATTTTATGTTTTGTTTCCTTTTTTATAAAAACCAATTTACAGTTCTTTAAAACTATATTTATTTCAATCTATATATTAAAATCTTAAAACTATATAAAACAAGTAAAAATGTATGTCGGTCTAGCCCTACCATGTGACTTCTTCACCTTCAGTATAAAAAACAATGTTTGCAACTGTACCCTATTTGGGACACATGAGCAATCATGGACCCGCCTTAATAAAATTATGTAATGTGGTGGGGGGGGGTTAATATGGGACCTATGGATAATTTTGGTCCAACTGGACTGCATTTTGTCATGGTATAGTAACTATCGTAAATGTTATTAACGCCATTTATAAGGAAATTATGGCATCGAATGCAATTTTCGGGATTATGGACCGATTTGCCCCATTTTTAAAATTCCTTGTGTCAATTGGAATCTTAGTACCGAATTTCATCAAATTATCTTCAAAATCCCTGTACTTTGCTCACAAGGTTTTCATGAACAGCCAGCCGGACGGACATCGTTAAATCGACTCAGAAAGTCATTCGGTAAACTTAAAAGTGGGTCTGGGACCAATATTTTAAGGTATTTTTGACATCAGCACAAATGCATAATACCATCTCCACTACTGTTGTGTGGGTTCTTTTAACATTTAAAAAGTTATTTTAAAAAACAAAAGATTTAAGCAACGAACACTTAAAAATTGGAATGAGCGCTGGGTACAAAACAATAAAAGGTTGTACCGCCAGCATATTAAAGAAAAAGAACAACGAACTTATTATTATTAAACCAGCATGAACATTTAATTATCCAAAAGTACAATAAAATAAAATTAAACAGAAAATTGTTAATAAATGAAAAAAACTAATAAAACATCTAAAGGCCTAAATCTTGTTTTAAGAATGTAACACTCATGAAAACCATTTAAGTTTTAAACATACGGATTATTTTTAATTACACATATACAAAATCTTTTAGTAATTAATAATTAAAAAAAAAAACATTAAAAAGGTATTGTTCATTTATATTTATAGCAATTCTAAACCACTATATTATAACAAAGAAGTTGCAGTATGAAAGAAAACTTTTATAAAATTTGGTAAAAAAAACTTTGTTGCCATAAGGAACGCCACCTATCGAAAATAACAGTAATCGACCTTCTATTTAGCCTACACCCCACACAGCCACGTAAGCATACAAAGATTACAATATCGGACATGCTGAAATTTTATATTAGACAAACTGGCAAACAGCTGATGATTCTGTCAATCAATCTTCGATTTAAATTTTTTTTCAATTAAACCATTAATCAAAAACAGAATCCGTTTTTATTAAAAATTTAATCAAATTAATTAAATATTTACTTATATCAAAAACATTACTGCAGAAAATGTGTTTAACACCAAAAAATATTTAATTGATATTATTAATTTGTTTACTGGTGTAAACTTAATTGATTTTTTAATCAATGTCAAACATTTTAAAAGTGAACTTAATTTTTTTTGTGTACACTAAAGGGTAAAACACACAACATGTGTGGCACACGTAGTGCAGAATATCACTGAGGCTGTCAAAATAGTTCCAAGCTCTTCAGGTCGATATAACAGTCATTTACAAAGCCGCGAGGAACATTCGGTATGGTAGGCTATCCACTTTCTTTCTTTCTAATGTGTTTATCATATCTAAAATTTTTTGAGAATGCCGGATGTCGCTGAAAGAGATAGCGAGACATTTAATGGTTACCCTTAAATTGGTTCTCGGGCATTCGGGTATACATGGAAACTGTATAGCTGACTCGTTGGAACATGCTGACACCACCACATTGAATCATAACGGTGATATATGTACCCATATACATAAATTTTATCTTGCGGCTACATAAAGATGGTTCGATGAAACCACCTGTGAGAAAACAAAAAAATCTTGTCCATTTTAGATAAGAAAAGGACTCATAGGTAACAGAATTACAGTTGCAACTAACTATTGAAAACACCCCCAGTGGCTGGGGCTCCCTCGGAACGATTTTTGTAGAAGATTCAATGACGAAGAAGAATCAACAGAACATCTTATTGGTCAATGGATCGACTTACGACTCAGATTGCTTGGTGAAAGCAATCGTACAGACTATACCAGTATCTCTTATACTGATTGGAATTCAACCCCTAATTTAATCGACGGGTTGGCTGAGTAATAGTGATGGCGGCCATGAGATATAGTTAAAACGTCTGTGAGACATTTACACATGGTTAGACAACGGGAACTTTTCACTAGACCTTCGTAAGCAATGCTTAGTTGCGGCTGCCAATGGAACCTAAATTGACACAGTGCAGCATTTTGAAGGTCATCAAATGTGCATTTTATTTCGATTTCAATTTCTGATAGTTCTTATCGAAACAAGCAAAACCCACTTTGGGATTTATGGCTCAACTCGGATTAAGATTTTTATCATTAATTATCATCGTTGAAATCCACTTAATCATAACAAAGCTCCTGGTATGGTTAAAATTTCACCAGAGATGCTAAGAGCCAATCCTCAAGTAAGCGATCAAATATGTACATAACTTCTGGGAAGCAGCATGTTTCCACGAGGAACTCGAGGAAGGCATTAACGTGGTAATTTTCAAGAGGGGACATCTGGCAGAGTATGAAAACTGAAGGCGAATCACTCTTCTAAGCATGTTAAACATCGTAATTATGCATATCCTTAAGAATTGTCTTGCTACCGCGCTAAAACTTGGCCTTAGATCTGAGCAAGTGCACTTTTGTCCACGGAAATCGTGCGTTGCACACGTCAATACCATAAAAATAAAAGAGAAGCAATAAAGGTCTGTCCTCTTCCTCCTATTTATAGATTTTGAAAAAGCTTTCGATACTCTATACCACAAAGCAATTTAGAATCATCTCACTTATTCAAGCTCTATACAGATACAAAGCCACCACTTCTGTGTAACGTTTGTTTTTTAGATGTGAGTACGTTGGTGCAACTTGGTGACTTGGAATATCCAGGCAATACCTACCTGTTAAGCTACAGGCACATTGCAAAGACAGCCAAAATCAAACTGCTTGACTAAACTGCGCTGAAAGCCGAGCTTAAAACAGACATCAATACAACGAAGTCAATAGCGAATGAATGCAAAGATAAATACCCCATTATTAATTAACCACTCCCCAATAGACGACGTTAACAGCTTTTGCTATTAAGGTAGCATCCTCGACAGCAAGGAAAGATCAATCGCTGACATTGCTCGCCGGAACTCAACACATATTTCATGACAAACCAAAATCCCAATTCTCAACTCCAATGTAAATTTAACTTTTTTTGTATAAATGCGAAACTTGGAATGCAGGATCCTGCGGCGTAAACGCTCTACAATTGCTTACCAACAGTTGCCTAAGAAGAGTTCTGAAGATCGTTTGGCCAGCGACAATATTTAAGGGGGATCTATGGACAACCGAAAATCTAAGAAGCAATTGGAACTGGCTGGGATATACGTAGCAAAAACAGCAAGTCGGCCAGACTGATGTGAGGTTGACTGGAATCCACAGGGAAGCCAAACAAGAGGATGGGTGGGCCACCTACAGCGATATTACACTGATGATGAAGACCTCGAGTGAAATAAAGTTAATACACATTAATTGATTCGAATGGCAGTTATTTGTTATGAGCCTATGCTCCACTTTGGAAACACAGAAAAATATACCAATTTTAAATAAACATGACGCAATGTTGATTGGAAGTCATAGTACATTTCTGCAAAAGTATGGACTTTATTTGAAATTATCGTTGCTTCATATTAATTTTAATTAAAAAATGTCTAAATAACTTTTTTTAATATTGAATCCATAAATCCTGTTTTACTTGATTGGGCAAGTAACAACAACACTGCAAGAAGAAAAACCTAATTTTTTATTATCATTATAAACATTCTTTTTTTTTTTTTTTTTCATTTTTCGAATTTATTCTATGAGTTAAATTTCAGTTATGTATTTTGTAAAGCTTTTTTGTAATAGTTCTATTTTTTGTAAATATTCTATTCTATACGTTACTTTATATTATTATAAAAATTTTTTTTTTTTTTTTCATTTTTCGAATTTATTCTATGAGTTAAATTTCAGTTACAAAATACATAACTGAAATTTAACTCATAGAATAAATTCGAAAAATGAAAAAAAAAAAAAAAAAAAAAGAATGTTTATAATAATATAAAGTAACCTTCACAAGGAAATAATTCCCAATTTCTAATTGTTAAAATAGTTGAGTAAAATACATTCAATTTATAAAGTAACACTATCCAGGGAGACACAAAGAATGCTGACGAAGGCCGTAGCGGGCCAGAAAATGCATTACATTCTGCTGGTGTCTAATAATTGTTAATTTTTCTGAACATTCAATATACCTCATTGCTTTCCAAAGGAAGGCTAAGGTAAAATGTAAAAAGAAAATACAATATAATAGTCTGGTAGTGTATAAAGTCATTTCTGAAAAATTGTAGGAATAGAACTATTACAAAAAAGCTTTATAAAATACATAACTGAAATTTAGCTCATAGAATAAATTCGAAAAATGAAAAAAAAAGAATGTTTATAATAATATAAAGTAACCTTCACAAGGAAATAATTCCCAATTTCTTTTTATTATCATGTTTTAAATAATTTTTAAAAATAGAAACGGGAACTTGTCTTTTCTTTTTGTTAAAATCATAAATTAAAGTACATCAAATTTTCAAAGTAGAATAATGACGAACACCATATCGGGCCATTCTGCTGTCGTCTTTTAATTGTGAAAGCTTCTGCCAAGGCATCTGATTTTGACAATTCGAGCTTATTTGTTTTGATTTGTAAGTGTTTTGCTAAGAATGGTTGACATTTCGAGCAACGATGCAATGCAAAAAATCCTATGTTGTTTCTGATGTTTTTGGATTGTTGTACTTCCGACACCACCTGTAGTTGAATTCGCCTTGGCTTATGCAAACATAAGGGAATACCAAAAAGTTAAGTATGTTGTAACTGGAAGCTTCGTCTTTCACTTTACTGGAAAGTAAAATTAACATGAATTAAAGTTATTTTAAAAGAAAAAATTTTGTTCGCAAGTTATTGTAAACTCATGAAGTAGCTATGAAGCTTGTAAGTCCACATTGGCTAAAGCTCCCGTATTACTACGATCACTGATACTGCTAGAAATGTCCTGTGAATGTTTGTATTGATTGCAAACTTTATCTCAAGTTACTTTTATGCAGGATATTGATTTATAACAGTTATTTTCGTTATATATATGATCGGAACTGTTCCGACTAAACATTATTCAAATATTGAAAAAAATAAATTAATTCTCTAATGTGTTAATTTAATAACAATTTAAATCTTTAATTAAAAAAAAAATAAAGAAACGAGCAACTTGAAACAACTTTCATATCTTGTGCACCTGTTCCCCGGCCCTTGACAACTTGACATTTTAGAATTTCACAGCAACACTGAATTTAATTAAAGTTCTGACAACTGGCTAAGAAATCAAATCGAGTGACAAGTAGACGAATAAAAATTTTATGGTCTTTGCTGATCTCTTACAACAAGTGGGTACTTAAATTAAAATTTATTTAGTTGTAGAATAGATTCACATAAATTAATTTTAATTGATGGTTAAATTAAAAAGTCACCAAAGAAAAATCAACGGAAACACACACACACAAACACACATTAAGTTCAGTTGGATAAAATAGTTCCACCTTTTACAATTTTCAAACACACACTTTTAGTTAAGGCTTGAAATCGATTTGGAAGTGAATACGTTATTAAATGCTTTGTCGCTTGTCATTGTGACTGGCAATTATACCACAAATTAAGATAAAAAAATATTGTAAAAAATATAGAAAAATTATAAGAATTGCATAAAAAATATTGCCCAACAGATGTGCAAAATGACACTGATACACAAACCCACTTTGAACAGATGTTTGTTCGGTTTAATCGATGGTTTTTTGATTTTTTGTTAAACTCGTATTTAATTGTTGGGTGGTTAATGTTGGGCTGTTTGTTGGCTTCAGTTTGGGTTGGGTTTGATTAGGTCTCTTTTGATCTATATAATTAACTTGTTGCATTAATCAGTAACTAAAGTAGTTGCTTGTTGCTCGATAATTAAACTATACACACAACTATAAATGCAAAATGAATTATTAAATTAATTGAAATTAACGATCTGAAAGACTTTTTGAATTAAAAATGCTTAAAGCCTGTACCAAATACGTAACAATCAGGGTAAGTTCTTATATGCACAAAAAAGAAAAAAAAAATCAAAAAAGAAAAAAAGCAACTAAAAGAAGAGTTAATAAATTTAAAAAACTTGTTGAACTCGTCACACATCCTTCTTAACGGGTCAGCCTTTGCATAATTAAGACCGCATTTAGACTATGCAATTAACGCCGAGTTTTTTTTACTATTTTCTTTTAAAGAAGTTGCTACGAAACTCTTTCCACATTTACATTTACATTTTTTTCATGCATTTTTCAACTTTTTCAACCCCGTTTTCTTCCCTACACCTCTTGCTAACACACAAAAAGTTGCATGCGAAAGTTGCGGCATTAATTGCATAATCTAAATATGGTAAAACTCTAAAAATTTATAAGAATCCTGTAGCTCGTTAAATATCTGACATGAAGTGCCCATTCTCCTAGCATGAGTCCCCAGAGGCCAGCGCACAGTGGAAAATCGTAGAGTAAGACCAGCCCATAATTCATTTTTAAAAAAGTTCCAGTTACAACTGAGATCACTATCCCAGTTTGGTCCATATTGAACCTAAGTAGAGAGTTATTTCGCCGTTCATCATAGCCAGGCCATAGTCCCCTGGATATGGAACAGGTTTATTCGCAAGTCCATCCCATCTGCTCAATTCAGTGTATATCACAATTTGTCGGCTGAGAGTGTAAACCTGCTAACTCCACTTTTTAAGTAAATTGAGATTTTAATGCCGTATGGTAGAGAAAGATATGCCTCGTCGACCAGCATGTAGTGTTAGTTCAATTTGAGTCCTGAAGTGTGTCAAATCAACAATATTTTTGGTTTTCCTCTCAAGCAGCAAATAGGAAAAATATAAAGTTTTTTGTCTCTCCTGTAAAGTTTGGTAAAAGGGAGTTAGCAGGTTTACACTCTAAGCCGACGAATTATAAGATGAAGGAAGTTAGTTGAAGTAGAGCATCTTTTTAAAAGTCATGCTGTTAAAGGCTATATTACACTTTGTCACAAGTCTTACGTATTCCATAATACTCTGTGAGATTGAAATCTAATGAGTTTTGTTGCGACTGTCAAAAAATCTTATTTAACATGACAGTTTTTTTTTTTTTTTTTTTTTTTTTACAAACGGTTTTTTTTATAGCTATTTCGATTTAAAAGAATTTACAAACATATTTAGACCAGATTATTATTTTTTTTTTTTTTTTTTTTTTTTTTTTTTAAATTCCCTATTCTAATCCCCGCGAAGCTTTACGCTTGTCTGCAGGAAAGAAACCAGAGTCTTTGGCGGGAATCGAACCCGCAACCCCGGAGTTGATAGACTAGCTCACTACTAGCTAGCCTACCGGGGCGCTCACACCATCACACAAAGTATAAACGCTCACGCATGAAAAAACTGCAACCCTGATCCAATGAAAAGTATTATTCATGGCCCAATTAGAAGGTCTGCTCGAAACGCCTGCTGATTTTTTACAGAGATACATGGGCATAAATGGGCAAAATGTCTAAAGTTGTTTAAATTTTTTAACGCCATTGTGTTTTTTTTTAAATTTTTTACTTTTTTAATATGGTTTTTTATTTCAAAAAATTAGTTTTCTTATTGTGATATTAGAAATTAAATTCAATAATTGTGATAAAAATGTGAACAAAAATTTTAAATAATCTATATATCGTCACCTAAAATGCAATAGGGTGTAACAATGAATTTTTGAATTTTTTTTACGCCCTTATGCATTTTAGGTGACGATATATAAAATAAAGTGGCTTTAGTTCTTACGTTTATTACTAAAGAACGGCTGGACCGATTTCGATGATTCGTACCAATTCGGAATAGTCTCTGACCTAGTAAGAAGAATATCAAAAAAATCTAAGATAGGTGGTGCCATTGAAAATTACTCAGTATGAATTAAATCGTAAACTCTGCGTTTGACGATGCTATGATCTTTAGCAAAGTTGTTGAGCATGAGCCGGCGAAGGTTTATAAGTTGATATGACCAATTTCAGACAGGTGGCGCCACTGCAAATGACTCGAAATGAGTTTAATCATAAACTGTGCATTTGATCATGCTATGATCTTTAGCACAGCTGTTGAGCATAACCATACAAAGGTTTCTAGGTTGGTATGACCAATTTCCGATAGGCGGCACCATTGAAAATGATTAAAAATAAATTATATCATTTGATCATGCTATGGTATTTAGTAAAGTTGTTGCGCATGAGCCGGCAAAGGTTTCTATGTCGGTATGTACAATTTCCGGCAAGAAGTGCCATTGAAAATGAATCAAATCGTAAGCTATTGATCATGCTTTGATCTGTTAGCAAAAAAATGTCTAAAATATTCCAGAAAAAAGAAATTATAAAGAAAATTCATTTTCTCATACATTTTGTATGGAGTACTAAAAGGAAAGTTTAAAGGAGAGGAAGTTCTCATTCCGAGAATTCCAATGATCCTAACCGATATGCCTTTCGAGTTTAAACGAATCCAATTTCCAATTCGTCTCGCATTCGCCATGACAATCAACAAATCCCAAGGGCAATCATTGAGTGTTTGTGGCCTAAATTTGGAGAACGACTGTTTTCACACGGTCAACTTTATGTCGCATGTTCCCTTGTCGGAAAGCCACCCTCTTTGTTCATTTTCACACCTGACAACAAAACGAAAAATATTGTTTATCACAAAGTGCTTCTATGATATTCTCTTATTCAATAGTTTACTTATAATTCACATTTTCATATTCTTTTTTTTTTTGTAAATAAAGATAAATTATCTGCACCGAATATTACCGTACCTGATTCTGTATCTGTATTTCAAATATACACAAAAACAATACTTTTCTAGGCAAAACAACGTTTGCCGGGTCAGCTAGTTATGTATTATAATAAAAAAAACATAAGAAATAAATAAAAACTGAAAGGCGGACACAATAGATAACATTTATCGTCTCCCTCCCAGTAATGATGCAGCAGCACCAATGCATTTATAATTTCATGCCGAAAGTGCCATGTCCAAAGCATGTTAAAAACTCTATTTGGTATGAACGATTCAATAAACAAAAATTAATCTGGGGATAAGAATTTGAACTGCTCATTAAAGACTGCTTACTTTCTTCCGCCGCCTGCATATGGTGAGAAGAAAACAACATCAGTATCAAAATTTTTAATTCAATAACAGAAGAGAAATTTACACAGACGAACATGTTGAACAAGGGGACACTTCTTCTATTTCGGGTCAACCATTTCGGCAGTTTTCTTTACAACCATATGCAGGCGGAGGAGGTTACTTACCTTCCTTAGTAAGTAAGTTAAAATAAGATTAATTTTTGTTTGTAACATGATTTGGACATGGCACTTTCGGCATCAAATGATAAATACATTGGCGCTGTTGAATCACAACGGAGGGGGAAATGATAAATGTTCTCCATTCTGTCCGCCTTTTAGTTTTTTATTTATATTTTATAATATTTTAAAACCCAAACAGCAAATACTGGTTGTATGTTGCAAAATGTAAAAATGCATTTCATTTATATTGATTCTATGTATACCGCCCAATTATATAGTTCTAAGAACTTTTTTTTTTTTAATAAACATATGTACAATTTTAAGAAAATTTCAATTGAAAATTTTTATTCAACAAAAAAATACATGAAAAATACAAAACACATATTTCTTGACAGCTGACAACTTTTTGACATTTTTATCATTTGTATACACAAACAAAACGCATGCTGATTTTTCTATTGTTGCATTATTGTAGTTGTGTGCAGACCTACTAATTGGGCTATGGAGTGAATCCATGTCAAACCGTTAAGTCGTTCGGCATCATCACCTCCGATTTGAATGAAATTCAACACAAATGTTGAATGTTATTGGACTTTAACAAAACATAAATTTTCAGACCCCAGAATCTTTCGGCTTCCGAAATATGACGTCATAAAAGATGAGAAAAATGTGAAAAAAACTCAAAAGTCTCCTTACAAAAGGGGATAGAACTCTTGAACTACGCAAGATAATTTAGTTTTTTTGGTATCGTTTTAAAGGTGAAAGTGCACCCTTTAAAATGATATGCATATTGTGTTTTTCTAAGAAAAGGTCAAAGGTAAATTTTTGGGGTCTTGAGTTCAAAGGTCCATATCTAGAAAAGTATATTTTTTAAAATTCTTAAAAAAATATATGTTAAGTATTATACCCTCTTCAACATTTGGAGAAAATTTAAAGGTGGAGACTCGATTGGTGTTAGAGTTATATACCAGAACGTGATTCTAAGTATGTTTTGTGTTTAAAAATCCCTTGTTGTTGTTGTATTTTAATTATTTTTTTCAGTATATCTGGAGAACGGCAAGAGCCAAAGTTTCCAAATTTTGTACACAAATTTTAGTTATCAATACACACCATCCCACGAAATGTGGTCGGGATTGGAGAAGTGGGCGTCGTACCTCCCGTACAAGAAATATCAAAAATTGTATAAAAACCTGAATCTTTGGACTGTCATATGATCTATGGTTACGCCGTATATATCAAAAGATCGGAAATCTTTAGTAGGAAATATTCTCTGAAAAACTCGGAAAAATCGGTTCAGATACAAAAAATTTTTGATATTTTTTGTACGGGAGGTACCACGCCCACTTCTCCAGTCCCGCCCACATTTTGTGGGATGGTGTGTACTGATAACTAAAATTTGTGTACTAAATTTGGAAACTTTGGCTCTTGCCGTTCTCCAGATATACTGAAAAAAATAATTAAAATACAACAACAACAAGGGATTTTTGAACACAAAACATACTTAGAATCACGTTCTGGTATATAACTCTAACACCAATCGAGTCTCCACCTTTAAATTTTCTGCAAATGTTGAAGAGGGTATAATACTTAACATATATTTTTTTAAGAATTTTAAAAAATATACTTTTCTAGATATGGACCTTTGAACTCAAGACCCCAAAAATTTACCTTTGACCTTCAAACAACTAAATTATGATAACTTTCAAAACATATTATATTACCCACAACCATATCATGATATTTAATAGCCATAACATGATAACTTTCTATACATTTATCATATTATGTTTAAGATGCAATCAAACTATTTTTACTCTAATCATATTATGTTAGCGCCATTTGTAAAATAATTTTGAAGAAGTTGTGTCGTTTTTTTTATTTGTGAGCGGTTAAACAATAAAAAGATAAAATTCCATAAAAAAATAAGTTTAAAGAAATTAAAAAATTAAAATATTAGCGGAGTACATTCAAGTATTAGTGATGTAATAGTGCAAATGCAAAATATCATAGTTTTTTTGTAAAATCCAACAACATCATAAAATCGAAAAAATGGACACACGCGGTTGCCCATGAAAACCACAGATTTTTCATTTGCTCTTTTGCAAGCCTTATATTGAACTCCGCTATTTGATTAACATTAAGAAAAATTGTAAAAAGCCACAAAATAAAAAATCGATGCAAAAATATTTTAATTTATTTTGTATTTTTATGACAGCTATGAAAGGTGCTGTATCATATTATGATTGCTTCTAAATTTATTATGATTAACATGATGATAATATGATTACTTCTTAGTTATTATGATTAACATGACAATAAAATGATTACTTCTTAACTTAGTATGATTAACAGAATAATAATATGATTAAGGGAAAAATATTATAATAGTACGAGTATATTTAGTCATAATATGATTCAATAATAATCTTAATATGGTGACTACAGTCATAATTCTTATCATAATATGTTGGTCTTAGAATATGTTTACCACAACCATGTTTTTTCTTTGCGTGTAGAACGATAGAAAAACTGTCAGCACAGTTAATTGAAATAAAGCTTGGAATGCTATCAGGACCGGAGTTGAATGAAAATTGTAGACTTTTAAAATCAGTGGCGATTATTGTGATATCAGTAAATGGTATGTAAATTGGTTAGCTCGCAATTATCTTGAATGGATAGTTCACTGATTCGTAATAGAAAAAAAAAATTGATAAACAAATTACTTATTGTGCCATAATTGCTGGATTCCATATGTTGGAACTTAATCCATCAAGCGAACCCAGTTGTTTTTCTCTTAGAATTAACAAATTTAAAAAAAAAAAAAAAACGATTTAGGATTACGCTTGAAATTATATTTTATTGTTTTTATATAACTCTCGTAACATTCTTTATTATGTAAAATGTATTCAGAGCGGCAAGTCGAGTATCTTAGATTAGATTGCGAATTTTAACAATTTAGGAGTTGAAATAGGTGATGAGCGCCTAATCAAGCAACCAGTGCCCATGTTCTGTAACTCTCACGTCGAGAAACTTTTTTTATTGAAATGTGTGAAATGAAACAAAAATGCCATACATATATTGAAAAAAAAAAAAAACAGCTGTTTTTTCACTTAACTGTGTCTGTAACTTTTTTGGGCAAGTACTAGCTATCACGTAAGGAAATACACGCCAATTTACAGAAAAAGTGTGTCTGTAACATTTTTGTGAGAAAAGTTCCCGCTTTGAACTGTCAAATAAACTCACGAATAAAAATGGGGCGAGAAAAAATTTTCGCCGCCGTCGTTGAAAAATGTTTAATTTAAGTAAATTTTGGTCGCTGTCAACGATATGTGTTACTGGCGTTCTCAACGTCTGCAATTTCACATCGGCTTCGAGTGCAATGTCATGACATTTTTAACGTAACGACGTAGTCTCTTTTGATTGTTTTCGACATGAGTTACAGACACACTTTTCGAGAAACGATGGAATACTTTGTTTCACATCTTTATGAGATGCGAGAAGTTCTCACTATAGTTACAGAACATAGGTACAGCTATATCATTGACAAATACTAAAGGCCCAACCAGAATGTGCATAAGCAAACTTAACCTACTGTCAAAAATAAACGAAAAAGCCTCTCAAATACATTTTAAAAAACAAAAACAAAATAAAAAACATTTGATTCCGTACGGAATGTGCGATTTGTTTCGCACTTTGCTTAAGCAAATTGCAGTTTCATAAAATTTAACAAAAAGTTCCCTTAAGTTCAACATGTTTTACACATATGATTTACATGTATTCGCTCACTTGCTTAAGCCACATTATTCACATTCTGGTTAGGCCTTAAGTCTGAAATTCGATTGGTTATGCCTTTCATTTTTTATATGCTTAATCCAGGACAGGAGATTTAAACATTATTCATAAATAGAGAAAACATGGATTTCAATTAAAAAATTAATAGTATTAATTAAACGTTTAGATCGCTTGATTAAACGTTAATTCACTTAATTAAATTAAAAAAAACTGATTTTATTTTTAATTAAAACTGATTTTATTTTTGATTAATGCTTTAATTGGTGAACAATTTTGGGGAATTTTTTCTGTATAATTCTAGCTGTGCTAAGTCTCTCCAATTTGTCCAATAGACTCGATACACAGAAAAAAATAAAAATTTATTTCAATTAAAAAATTAATTAAATTTGCACCAGTAAGCAAATTATTAGTATCAAGTAAGCGTTTAATTCACTTAATTAAACGTTTAATTCACATGATTAAATGCTTAATTCACTTGATTAAATTTTTAATTAAAACTGATTTTAATACATGCTTTAATTGGTGAAATATTCTGGAGAATTTTTTCTGTGCATGTTTTCCCGGGACAAAAATCCCGGGATCCCGCACATTTTTCGGGAAAAAAGAAAAACGTTTATGAAATACACCAAATAATTTGTTTCAATTTAACATAACGAAAAACTACAATTTCTGAATTCAGAAATTTCTGCCAAACGCCAAAGAGATGTCAGTTCATATTCCATAAGTAATGCTTAATGCTTTAAAATTTTGAAAGAAGCAGAGTAAAAATGTACAGAATATTTAATTTGTTTAAAGACCCAGATTTATTTTATAAAAACGAAAAATTGTTGTACCCACTTCAAAAAACTTCATGGTTTTATAAGCAGAAGATTAGATTCTGTAAGAAATTATGACAAAAAATATTTATAAAGGAAACGCTAATTCGATCCGAAGAAAATATTTTTTTTTTTTAAAGGAATTACAATTTTTGAAGGAAGTGCTAAATAAACTGAAAGTGTCTAGAGATTATATAATTTTCCTTTGACTATAAAGGCAAACATCCGTAGAAAGGAAACGTGTTCTCATTTAAATCTTCGTGATAAAATTAGAAATAGGCTTTCAAACGACTCTGTAAATGTTATTTCTGAACTAAAATCCGGTTTTCAAAGAAAAATTTTGTAATAATTTGTTTAAATAACACTACGTGACAAAATTTCAACAAAGTCGTGACCAAATGTATTTGACGAATATGAAGGCAGAATTGTCAAAAGTAGAACAGTTTTTGAGATATTCCAAAATAACCGTTATTTATGTTTTTAAAAAAGATGATGTGACTGAAATGCAAATATCTTCAAAAATTTTAAACGGATTATGTATTTCTTTCTTTTGAGTGACAGGTATAAAATTTCTAAAATAACCATGAATTGCTTGTGAAGATGGGGCAGAGTTAAAACTGTTCTACGTTTGACAAATCTGACTTCATATTAAGATTCAGCGGAAAATTTTACATAAAGGTGTCAAATTAATTTGGTCAAAAAATTGGCACGTAGTGTAATTTAACTTTTTTGGTTTTATATTTAAAAGATTTTGTTTGTCGTGCTTAATTTCCAATTTTTATTCTTGATAAAAACACTGAAATTTATTGTTGATTCCCATGCGCATTTCACTGGTTGCTTGTTGTCACAGATCGAAAGTTTATGCCAAATGTTAATTCACTTTGAAAAAAAACCAAAAAGTAATTTTTCTATAACTTCCTCAAAAATCCTGCAAAATAATTGAAATTTTGCCCATATGTACTTTAGAACATGAAGATCTTACGATGCCGATAAGAACTTTTTCCTTTTTGCCACAGAAATAAAACAGTTGAATGCATTTATAAACTTATTTGATTGATCTCAGGAAATGTTATTTGTCCAAATAAATTAAATTAATTTATATTTTGCATAGATTCGCATTGAGCGGGAATACCCGGGATCCCGAGAATAAATTCCGCTTTCCCGGGAAATGAAAAAGTCCGGGAAAATAAATCATCTAGCTCACTGAAAGAATTGTCTTCGCAATACCAATGACTTTTGACATTAATCCCATGAAAAATTGCATTAAAAAGGAACCTATGCAGCGCTTCGTTGGATTAATGAAACCTGTTTCATTAAAATGTATTTAATGAAACATTACATTAGATCTATGAATATTATTCATTGGATGAATACTTTCAATAAAGTAAAAAAATTTTTTTTTTTTTTTTATTTTTGTTTTTAACAGGGACCGTAACAGTTATTCCTTTTTTTCATCAAAGTCATATGAAAACAGTGGAAGCACAGCTGCGAATAACTTTTTAAGTTACAAAATAATTTTTTTTCAGAAGAGCAAAAAAACGTTTTTAACAGGCAAGATTATTAATTTTTTATTTTTTTTAGATTATTAAAAATAATGATAATAAAAATTTTTATGCAAAATATCAACAAATTTAAAACTTAAATTACATGCAAATTTACAGTTTATTACTTTTTTTAGTGGAAAACGTTTCATATCCATAATCACGATGTCATTTAAAATGTTCTTCCACTACACAAAGCATCATGACTGATGGCTTTTAAAACGTTATTCCACGTTTAAAACCATTTACTTTGTATAATTTTTAAGTAACTTACAACGGTCTTCCACTATCTGAATCTTTGTATGTCCTTTTTAAAGGCTTTAAGGTGCATCATTTTGGGTGATTCGAGGTTTAAACAGTGTAAGAGAGTAATGTTAACGGTTATCTGCAAAAAAACTGTTTTTGCAAAAAGTGGCTTTTACAACGCTATTCGCGGCTCTGCTTCAGTTATTATTTGATTTTTATTTTTTTGAACAAAAATAACAGTTATTTTTTGATTTTTGTTTTTTTTTTTGAACATAAATAACAGTTATTTTTTGATTTTTGTTTTTTTTTTGAACATAAATAACAGTTATTTTTGATTTTTTCGATCAAAAATAACAGTTATCCTCTAAAGAAATGTACGTGATTTAATAATTTAGTTGACTTTAAAGCTTCGTTCACAATCAAAAAAACATTTTCACTTGGTGTTCATAATATAGCAACAATTTCTTTTGCAAACACACACATTTTGCATTAAGAAACCGTTTGCATATTTTAGCCACAACAGTTTTATGCGTTTATTATTATTTTTACAACATTGTGATAAAATTTTTATTCAAAACTAAGTAAAATAATTTTAAACGTCAGAAACAATTTCATACAAATTGTTGCTGAAGTTCTAGTTGACTCAACTTTAGTCACATTTTTAAAAAATATTTAGTTACATTTTTGTTCTAAAAATGAAAGGAAAATATATGAAATATTTTGGGAAGAAAAAAGATAGAAGAAAAAACGAAATGGTTTTTTTGATTGTGAACGTAGCTTAAATTTTTATTTGAATGTGTAAATATCATTGGAATTTCTTATGCACATTAAAATAATTATTAAAAGTCAACTAAATTATTAAAACACGTACATTTCTGTAGAGAATAACTTTTATTTTTGCTCGAAAAAATTAAAATCAAAAATTAACTCTCTAATGCTTAAGTCCGCCTCTAGGCGGGGTAGCAAAAAACCGTCATAAAAATTTTATTTTTGACAATATTTCATTAATAAATATTTATAGATGTAAATCAAAGCTTATTTTATCAAAACCTTTTCATTCTTTGGCAACACTCTTACGAGTTTAGCAAAAAAAATACATTGTCATCTTGAATTTGAGCGAAAACGGTAATTTTTTATTCTTTGTGAAAAAAGTTAATATTGTGCATCGAAAAAAAAATATTTCGAAGCTTTAGATCGAGCCGAAAAAATTACGGGTGCGTAACTAAACGTTAAATTGAAGTGTATATTACGTTTTCATTTTCAAAAATATAATCGCTTCGGGATATGGATGTTTTCACTGAGCCCGTCTGGAGGCGGGCTTGGGCATTAGCATAGAAAATGCTGGGAAGTGCATTAATATTGTGAATAGAAAAAATAATATTTAAAAGCCTTAGATCGTACCAAAAAAATCACTGGTGGGTATCTAAGCGTTTAATTGAAATCAATATTAAGTTTTTATTACAAAAAAAAATAATAGCTGCTGAGTATGGATGTTTCTTCTGAACCCGTCTGGAGGCGGACTGGGGAATTACACAGAAAATGCCGGGATGTTAATGAAAAACGTATCTTGAAATTTTACAATAATGCCCAACTCCGCCTCAAGGCGGACTTTACAATTTGACCCCTTACAGGTCAGCGAGTACACAAAGGAAAAAACTGACGTCAGATTCATCCCTGCAAATAAAATTGGACCACCTGACCCATTTTGATAAAATGGACTAGTCCGATGTAATGCAAGCATGGACCATGTCATTGTTAAAAAGCGTTTGTAGTGAGACGACATGTCTTCGTTTTTTAACGACATGCTTTCGTTTTTAAACGACTTCAAAACTAATCCTCTTGAGTATACCATGGAGTAGTTTTAAAACTACTCCTTAGTGGTCCAAAGGTGGGTTATATACCATGGAGTAGTTTTAAAACTACTCCTTAGTGGTCCAAAGGTGGGTTATATGGTCCTCTCCTAGGACATCGTAATGTTAAATAGACCAGGTTTTTTCCATACGTTTGGGTTAGTTTTGGACTAGTCCTGGTCCCTTGTGGACTACTCTTTACACGCGTGTTTGGACTGGTCCTATTATTTGCAGGGATGTTTCTCACCCTAAAATTATCTAAGTATGATTTTTTAAGGCAAACAAAAAATGTGGCATTAGAGGGTTAACTGTTATTTTTCCAATTACGAAATCCAATGAAGCGATTTTTACGAAAATACTTCATTATAACTATGAAATTCCATTTAGACAATGAAAATTTTCAATATCCCAAGGAAAATTTTTTTATGAAAATGATTCATTAAGTATATGAAGCCTTTTTCTTTCAGTGTTGAAATACTAACATAAACATTTATTTGGTAGTTTGCTTTTATTTATTTTACGATTGATTAGAACTACTCGAGTACCCAATATATATATAGCGACCAACACGATACAACAACCAACGCGATACAACAGGGTTCTATTTGCACCTAAAGTACATGCAAGATAGAACCTTGTTGTTCTAAGGTCTCGATATACTTTATGAGGTCTTGGATGAATATTAAAAAAGTTTCACACGAAATGACAACACCACTAATGATGAATGACGATATAAAAATATTATGTTAAGACTTTTTAAAGGTTTTCTTACGAAATTGTTAAAAATCCAAATCTGTTCTTTTAAGTTATTAAATTTTTACAATTTTTAACAAAGTTCAACTCTTTGATATTAAACCAGAAATTGCTGTATAATTTTTCAGTGTTCTTATGGCATTTTTAGTTAATATCATCTTTTTTAAAAACTAAAAAAAACACAATAGACCATTAATAAAAGCACAAGATAAAAAAGTAAAAAAAGAAACGACGAAGAAACTGTGCCAAATTTGGCTAAACGATCATCAAACTGACATTTGAATTTAAATTTGCAATATAAAAAAAAAAAAGATTAAAGCATTTCAAATTAACGATTAAAAATATTTATTTACATATGTATGTCATCTTGCTAAATGTTTCAACTTTGCACCAAAACATGACCTTATAACATTTAACTGACTGAAATAATGAAAAAACATCAAATGTAAATTAAAAAAGAATCCGAACACAGAAAAAATATAGGATTTCTTTTACAGTTAGTATTTTCTTAAATTTTTATGTTTTTTTTACTTCAAACTTTTTCTCATTTTGAAATTTTAAAATAGCAAATTTGACTAGAATTAAAATACAACTAATTGCTCCATGACAAATAAGAAAAACGTTTATCTCGCAAAATCAAGCAAAAGCATGACAAATTAGACATTTTCTTAAGACAAAAAGCCATAAAACAACTTTGAATCGTAATAAAACCACATTTAACCACAGATTAGTAAAACATTGACAAATTTGACAAAATTTTGTTGCCAGAATAAAAATTTATTAAATCTAAAACTGAAATGAAAAGAAAAGAAAAAAAAAACAAACGAAAAATTATGATCATTTTAAAGTAAATGATAAAATAAAATTTTTAAAACAAATGCTTAGTAAAAATAAACAAAAAGAGAAAAAAATTAAACAAACACCCGCTTTTTGGTTACAACAACTACAACTACAATGTTTGAACAGCAACTGGAAAATTCGTTAGCTTTACAACTCCCCAATTGTGTAGAATTAGTACAGTAGACTCTCTATAATTTAAACTTAAAGTGATCAGAGAAAAAACGAATGCCTCTATTGCGGTTCTCCACTTTTGTAATAGTTTGGTTGTCTTTGATAAATTCACATTGCCATTCTCAACTCAACTGGCAGTTGGCTTTCAGTTGTGGATATGTTTGTTTCGTGGTATTGCCGTTTTCAACTTTGTAAAAGTTAGGCCGAACAAAATTTTAATACACACTAGCTAAAAAGTAAATTCGATGAAAATCGAAAACAAAATGGAGAAATCGTATGTTTAAATTTTTGTAATAACTTTTTCGGTTTTTTTAAAAGCTCAATTTGAGCGGCTCTTCCAGCTTATTTAGAGAAACTTAGAAATTGTTCGCGGAACACACCAAAGTTTGGTATGATGAAAAATTCATGTAAGGAGTTATGGGAAGAGTTTATAGTTGGTTTAAATAGTTTGGGACCACGACAAGAACTTCTTTTAAACACAATCTTCTTAATCTAATAATAATATTCTTGGCACAGGTTTGGATACACTCCAAGGCAAGTGTTAAGAAAAAACTTGCCAAAAATAAAAGAAACACTCAAGCGACAGGGGGAGGGCTATCACAAGAAGTTCCATTAAATAGCATTGAGGATACTGTTTCGCAGCTCTTGTATTGCAAGTCCGGACAAGTATTTGGTGTTGAAAATATTCCAACATGAAGTGACAATTTTACTGAGTCAGTTGGACCAATAAGACAACCAGCAGATTGGCCAACAGCTATCCTAACCAGAAGAGGAACTCATCCGGAATAAGAAAGTTTCGTTACTTATTATAAGTTCTTACTTGGCACTGGGAAGCTCAAGAGGGTTGGAATCATCACGAGTTTGTCTTCTTGTACGTATCGCATCTATACAAGAGTTTTCCTTTTCATCATCATAAAACAAATCGAAACTAATATAAATTATTAATGGGTAATTCCATGTCAAAACGACCAAGAGTGGAACACGACCCCTTTCGATTTTAATGAAATTTGGTGAGAAGGTTCCTTTTATCCTATAAAGAACATTAATGAACGAAAAAAATTTTTTTTTTAAAGTTATGTCATATTCAAAATGTCATAATTTCCCCGAATAAGCCGAATGTGTTGAGCTTATTTGTTCAATATCTCGAAAACTACTTGACATACAACATACGAAGATGATTTTAATGTAATTTTAAAGAGAAGAGGCTACAAACCATGTATTGAAAAATTTTTTTTTTTTGAAAAATGTAATATCTGCAAAATATTAATTTTTAAAAACGGATTAAGTGAAAAACTTATTTTTTTATTTGGCTGATTTTTTTTTATATTATACCTCAAACTGTTCTTTAAAAATCCTGAAACTTTGAAGGAGGTGTTTTAATTTTTTCTTTTTTAAGATATGATTTTTTTTCTTTCGCAACCTTTAAAAAAATAATCTTAAAATAGAATTTTAATATTGTAATTTTGAAAATAAGTACACTGGGCTAGTTGCAAAAAACAGACCAGCCGCGCACCTGGCATTTTACCCTAATTGGGACACGCTGAATCCAGTGGTGATAACCGTTTTTTTTTAGTTTAACTCTTGTTTTCAAGATATACCGTTATTTCGAAAATGTAAGAGGTTGCACAGCATATATTCGCGTAACTCAAAAACGGTTTAGTTTTGGTGAAATTACTAAAAAAAAACCGAAGTTCCGCAATAAATCCCATCTACGACCCATCTACGAGCATCCTAAGCGCTGCAGGGGCCAAATTAAAGAGTTTTATTAAACCGCTATATTTGTATGATACAGCGCGTAGGATGCTCCTAGATGGGTCAAATGTATGTCCAACCCCACTTTATTATTATTAAATAAGCTCAACACATTCGGCTAATTAGGGTAAATTATGACATTTTGAATATGACATAACTTTTCAAAAAAAAACATTTTTTTTTTCGTTCATATATCGAGCCCTAATAGCAAAAATTATGTAACCAACAAAATTTAAGATTTTTGTTTCTTGATGAAAATCTATATTTTTGATCATTTGCATCATCTCTTAAAATCTCATATCTCTAGGAAGAACCGTTACGAAATAAGAGCAAAAGCAATTTCAAACGAAACCCTAGACTTGAAGCAAAAATATTTAAAAAAACCTTCTCCTGTAAAATTTTATTTTTGTTGGTTACATCATTTTTGCTATAAGGGATCGATATGTTCTTTATAGGATGAAAGGAACCTTCTCACCAAATTTCATTAGAATCGAAAGGGGTCGTGTCCCACTCTTGGTCGTTTTGACATGGAATTACCCTAATACTTTTTATTCAACACAACAATTAAAAATACCTTTAGTTTAAAAAATTATTTTATTTTATAAAATTTTCACTTGTCAAACGTTATATTTAAAGTTGCCAAATCGATATTTTAAGTTGGCAACTTTATAGCAAACTCAACTAAAAACAGTTGAGTATCACAATACCTAGAATGAGTTTGGTTGTGCATAAGTTGGGTTAACTCCAACACGACCAAACTGAGTTGAGTTGAGGACCGCAATAGGGGCATAAAATATCGAAAGCTCATATTAACATGTGTTCAAACTATCAAAAGAAACCGAAAATATTTTAAAATTAACAAGAGCTTGACTGAAATTTCAGATTTTTTATTAAAAGCCGTCCTACAGTTACATATCGTCACCTAAAATGCTAAAGGGTGTTGAAAAAAAATTCGAAATAGAGTTATTGATTAATTTGTGTACGTTTTATTAAACAACGTACTCACAAATCATCAAAAATGTTGTTATTGATTTTGTAAAGTATTTTGCTTCTCTTGTAAAAATAAAAAGTTTTCTTACGTCATATATACGATTACTTCCATACAAATATCAATATATGCATATTATTTTTTGTTGCTTTGTTTGTAGGATGTAAACTCCGGAAAATATTTTCAACAAAATGAAGAATGGAACCTCCTAACATATAAGGTTCCACTAAAGGGCTTACTGAACAACCTAAACAAAAGCGGCAAGCGTTTTTTTAAACATGAAAATTTTATTTAAATTCAATTTTAATAAAACAAACCGACATAGCGATCTGTCAAATAAGATTTATCAGCCGCGTGGTTTCTGATTCGCATTCTAATGGTTTGTTTCGTATAAATTGTATGCAAATGAGAAGTTTTGACTTACAAAAAACGCTTCCGCTCTTATTTAGGTTGCTCAGTTAGAACAAAGTCCTGGGGCGCAAGCCTCCTATAATCAGAAAATATTACTTATCAACATAGAAGAGATCTGTTAAGGCAATAGTTTCCAATCTCAAAAGAAAAACAAAGCTATTTTAACGTGAGTACGCTGTTCACCCTCCGTTCCGCCTCCGGCCTTTCTGTACGCTCGACCCTCTCTTGACCGAATGCGAAAGTGAATTTTGCGTTTGCTAAGCTTTATCGGCTAAATAGCTAAGCCAATTTTGATGAAATTGGAAATATACGCTTTTAAATTTCTTAAAACTAGGACCATGAGGAGGACATAGATAGAATTACTGCCTGGGGAGAGGTAAAAAAAATTTGGGTTTTTTGAAGCACTTAAGAGAAAAAGCGCATAATCGAGCGCTTCAATAAAAGAGCTTTTATAAAGCAGTAAATGATATAGAATAAAACATACAAAACAGCTGCTATTTTAGTACTGACAACGAAGAAGGTTGCAAACCGAAAAAAATAAAAATATACGAAAATGATTGGAAAAAGGCATTTAAACAAGTAAAAGCAAAACATTAATGAGTATGTTAATATAGTTAGCCCCTAAAAAAAACACTTTAGGAGTGCTTCGTTTGCATGTTAAATGAAGCGCTTATTGTCAGCAGAAAATAGTCCTCTAAACCGGGAACACACAATACAAAAATCAGGCATCCCATCAGCAGGTTTGAAGCGATTTGAGGTATGAATTCATACACAAAACCTGCTCCTTTTAGAGTACATTTTTTACTGGGTCCGACCTGTCATTAATAGTTTAATATGTTTTTAATTACAAAATTAATATTTAAAAACTTGAATTTATCACAGCATCCAGGGTTTGAAAACGGATCTTTTGCTTATCACCAGGTTATTATAATTGAAAAATAAAAAAATTTGATACCCATATTGCCTATATATGAAAAAAGATCAAATAAATCGCGATTTCCGCGTTTTATGTGAATAATTACAAAATAAAAAATAAATTAACATTATTTTAAAACAGATTCAATTTGAAAAGCAGAACATTATTTCCACATACGTAGAATTTGTATGAAAACCCGAAACGAAAATATGTATTTAGTTACATAAATATCACAATTAGTAGGTAGCAAGTGGTCAAGTTTTATATACCATTGGATGCTGCTTCAAAAATCATTTTCGATGATACCAAATTATCAAAGTTATTTACGGGAATACAAAATTTATTATTAAGATTTTTGTATGACGTGCTAAATTCCCAATTTTTTATATTTGATAAATACACTGAAATTTATTGTTGAGGGAAAGCTAGCCTCTATGCGCATTTCACTGGTTGCTTAGGTCAGATCATCAGGAAACCTTTTCCAAAGATTTTAGAAAAGCTAAAAATATTATACAAATAAAACCCTAAAGCGAATAAGAATTTCAAACACTCAAAGTCTTACTTGTAACAATATCAAAGCTTAAACAAAACACCAACAATAAACAGTGAGTTTATCTTTTCTTACATCGCCTTATATTTGGTTGGGTTCTTTCCGACTCGAATTGTAGTTGTAAGTGGGTAAAAAGAAAAAACAAAATTAAAAAACAAATTGTTTCATTTGGAAATTCAGTTTTCTGCACGGGCACATGCAAGTATATTATAAAAGTTATTTACGGGAATACAAAATTTATTATTAAGATTTTTGTATGACGTGCTAAATTCCCAATTTTTTATATTTGATAAATACACTGAAATTTTATTTATGTAGTCTTGGAGCAAAGTACAAAAAAAAAATCGAAAAACTGAAAAAATACATTTTTTAAAAATGATCCAGCTTACGGATGGCCAACGCTTGAACCAAAATATTTTGAAAAACATTATAAAAATTATCAAGCTTTATTTTCAGAGGGGTGACAAAATCACTTTGTTTTTGAGTCACTCTAATACACATATATTTAGTCCTAATAAGGAACTTATGGAACATAGGACCAAAACAAATGCCTTCTATTGACATCTATCTTTTGCCAATGATATTATTTCCTCTCTGGATATGACGTTGTTGTTGTAGCTCAACTTCGATTTGACGTCTCCAAGTGTTGGCGGTTGTATTCAATAAACTGCCGCGAGAAAAAATCTGCATGCTTTCTTATTGTTTGCTTCAGCCATTTAAATGTTAAACTTGACGAGAATTTCAACAAAATAGGGCCAAATTATCGAGAGTCAACTGTACCATCATTTTAACTTTATATATGACTGCGTCTATGTTTTGTATCTGTATGAATTTAAAAGTTGTATGAGAGTGTGTTTTTGAATTTGTAATTGAACAATGCAAGACCTCTAATATGTTAAAAAGTCTCTGTACATGTGTATGCAGTACTTACTTAGCACAATGGGATGGAGATTTTCTTTTTTCTTTGGGTATTCAAATATTTACAGAAATTGATTCAGACTACAAACATAAATCCATTCAATTGCTTTTTATGGACACTAAGGTTTCTTTTAATTCTCACACAGAAAAAAATTCACGCCAATTTTTCTTTTCGATTAAACCATTAATCAAAATAAAATTTTTTCTTATTGTAAATCAAATAGCGGAGTTCAATAAAAGGCTTGTAAAAGAGCAAATGAAAAATCTGTGGTTTTCATGGGCAACCGCGTGTGTCCATTTTATCGATTTTAAGGTGTTGATGAAATATCGTAGCACTTTTATAAAATATAACGAAATCTCTGTGTGTTTTGTTGTTGGATTCTACAAAAAAACTATGATATTTTGCATTTGCACTATTACATCACTAATACTTGAATGAACTCCGCTAATATTTTAATTTTTTTATTTCTTTATACTTATTTTTTTTATAGAATTTTATCTTTTTATTGTTTAACCGCTCACAAATAAAAAAAACGACACAACTGCTTCAAAATTATTTTACAAATGGCGCTCACATAATATGATTAGAGTAAAAATAGTTTGATTGCATTTTTGACATAATATGATAAATGTATAGAAATTTATCATGTTATGGCTATTAAATATCATGATATGGTTGTGAGATATATAATATGTTTCGAAAGTTATCATAATTAAGTTGTTAGAAAAATATTTATTTTTCGGTCAACAATACCCAAATTCATAATTGCGATAAACATTGATATGTTTACAGTAACTATAATATTGTTGATATTAATTAAAAATAACAATTATTTGTGTACGACAACAATATATTGTTACATTAAACATAGTGTTGTTGCCGTAACCATGCCCAACCATATTTTTTCTCTGCGTGTATTTGCATAATGAAGAGAACACTTTTGGGGGTGAAGTGTATAAATAGTAAACCTTTACAAATACAAATACCATACATATGTAATAATGATTGAATGAATGTGAATACATAACATCCCCTTCACCTGTACTTTCACTTAACTATCCCAATATATTAAAAACACAAAGAAATTAACTTTTTATTTCTATGAGGCCCAATGTGCTGCTACTATAACTCAAACTTTAAAACTAATTCAAAAACAAATAGTCAAGCTGACAAACTACATGATCTAAAACTAACAAAACTTAAACAACAGCAAAAGTTACAATCAAAGAAACGTAAAAATAACCTCAAAAACAAAACAAAAATCAAACAAATTTTTTGTGTTTCGAACGAAGTTGTTGGCTGGTTGTTTTAGGATGGTTGGTATAAAGAAACAATTTTTGTTTAATACTTGAGCCGGCTTTGATCAGACACCGAAGTCAGTCCAAGCACAGCCGCATTGGAGTGTGCACGCGAAAAAAAGTGAATTTCATAATACAAAATTTAAAAAAAAAATTAATTTTTCGAAAAACCAAAAGGAAATAGATAAAAAAAAACTCAACTTTATTCAATACAAAATTTGGTTTTAATAACAACAAATATTGTTTGTGTTTTTATTTACTTTTTTTTTGTATGGAAGTTGAATAATAGCAACAACAACAACTTGCATATTACGTTGAAAACAAATAAAAAAAACTACAAAAAAGTGCTTTAAGTTTTTATTTTTTAAGACCCAAAACAAGTTGAAGCAAGAAAAATTTAACCAAAAATATTGAAAAAATAATTTGTGTATTGAAAAGATAAAATATGTTTTTGTGTTATTGTTGGTTTTAGTTTCCAAAAAATAGTTGCAAAACCGCCCACTCTACAATTTACAAATTTTGGCCTTTAAATTTACCACAAATATTTGAAAATTGCAAGAAATTTTAAGAAAAAAAAAAAAAAAATTTTAAATTTTCTAAATAATCTTGAAAAGTATTTTGTACATTTATTATTTTTTGCTAAAATCAAAGAGACACAAGAAAATTTAAAATAATAAAATCCAGTTTTAAACGCCAAACAAATTGCTTAATGAAATATTTAAAAATAAAAAAGCCAAATTAAGGCTTTCAATATTTTATTACCGATATTTAGTGGCCCAGTTTATTTAGCTTTAAAAAAAAATAGTTGACATAATTTCGAATATTGTTTAATTCCTCTTCACACAGATAAATTGCTGTAAAATTAATACTTAAAAGTTAAGAAAAAAATTAAAAACTTGTCATAATTTGCTTTTTAGCTTAAGTTAAAGTTGTCGCTTTAAAGGCCGACAAAAGTCGTTTGAATATTTTATAAAAAGTTTAACACAGCAAAAACAACTTTAAATTGTCAAAAACATTGAACAAAATAATTACAAGCGATGGATTCCACAAACCAACAACAACATCAACAACAGGTATGAAATTTTCGAAAAAGATTATAATAATTTTTATTAATACGACCTTAAACTTACGCATACAAATTATAAATGCCATTTACTTTTCACACTTGACAAATATTTGACAAAAAAAAAAAAAAAAAATCCGTACATCTCTTTGAAATTTACTTTTTCACAATTTCTGTTTATTAATTTTCTTAAAACACGGTTAAATGCTGTTAAATCAATAGCCCATTTAGACTACAACAAAATCTAGTACTTACGAGATTTCGAGCCATGTCTAGTTGTTTTTGGCTAGATTTCCCATATAAACAAAGTCAACTTCGTGACTAGATTTTGGCGAAACCAACCAGGGTTGTTAGATTTTTTTGAGCTCCATCGCCAAACCGGATGTCAGAAATCGCCAAACGTAAATTTTGTTCAGTTTTTGTAAATTTTTTTTTTTTTTTAATTAAATTTTGCACACAAAAAACGCTAGTATAATATTTCAGTCAAAAACTGAGAAAAATACAAAAAAGTCGACGAAAGTAAATTTTGTGTTGTTTCTGTAATTTTTTTCTAAATAACATAAAATGGAGATCATATATAGGTATTCAGTTGCAAAACTTTAATTAAGTACACAAGTCTATAAGATCGTACACTTCAGCCTCATCGATTTCATTACTGGAGTTTTGACCTGCATACATACTCCATATTTGAATTAAATAGTGACTGAATTATAAAATTCACTTAATATGAAAACAAAACTCATGTGAAAAAAAGTTACAAGTTCTTTTGTGTTACTTGGTGGCCACACGATCAAGTTTAGCCTTTAAATTCCTTTCAATTTGCAATACACTCTCAGTTTTTTACTAACACACTCACACTTTTTAAATTGACCACGAGATGGCTTTCAATTTCACCTTTCCATTTGTTTGGCAATTTACTTTCAATTTAACAGCTGAGTACAAGTTTGTCTCTGTTGTTGTTGACATCTTGGAAGTAAATTGCTTAAAAATTGAGTGCAGCCTACGTCACAGCTTTCAATTTATGTAAATTTTGACAAGCAGTATATGTAAAAGACTATCAAGAACAACTTGAACGTGTGGCCGCAGGGTTAGTAATGATAACAAAAAATGACAAGCTGTTAAACAAAATCGCCAAAATAATATAAATGGTAAAAATAGCCAAGTTAATCGCCAGCTATATCAGAAATCGCCATACAAATCGCCAGTCGCCAAATGAAAAATCCCATCGCCAAACACGTTTCAAAATCGCCACGTTTGGCGAGAAATCGCCATACCTGACAGCCCTGAAATCAACTTAAATTCTAGTAAGCGAGTGTTCTCTTCGATTCGTTTTGCTCCCGCATTCGTTCTCTCATTTGAAGAAAAATGTATTTAAATGATGAAACAGAGTTGAGTTTTCGGCCTGCACGCAAAGAAAAAACATGGTTGTGGTAAACATATTCTAAGAGCAACATATTATGATAAGAATTATGACTGTAGTCACCATATTAAGATTATTATTGAATCATATTATGACTAAATATACTCGTACTATTACATCATAATATTTTTCCCTTAATCATATTATTATTCTGTTAATCATACTAAGTGAAGAAGTAATCATTTTATTGTCATGTTAATCATAATAAGCTAAGAAGTAATCATTATCATCATGTTAATCATAATAAATTTAGAAGCAATCATAATATGATACAGCACCTTTCATAGCTGTGATAAAAATACAAAATAAATTAAAATATTTTTGCATCGATTTTTTATTTTGTGGCTTTTTACAATTTTTCTTAATGTTAATCAAATAGCGGAGTCCAATATAAGGCTTGCAAAAGAGCAAATGAAAAATCTGTGGTTTTCATGGGCAACCGCGTGTGTCCATTTTTTCGATTTTATGATGTTGTTGGATTTTACAAAAAAACTATGATATTTTGCATTTGCACTATTACATCACTAATACTTGAATGTACTCCGCTAATATTTTAATTTTTTAATTTCTTTAAACTTATTTTTTTATGGAATTTTATCTTTTTATTGTTTAACCGCTCACAAATAAAAAAACGACACAACTTCTTCAAAATTATTTTACAAATGGCGCTAACATAATATGATTAGAGTAAACATAGTTTGATTGCATCTTTAACATAATATGATAAATGTATAGAAAGTTATCATGTTATGGCTATTTAATATCATGATATGGTTGTGAGAAATATAATATGTTTAGAAAGTTATCATAATTAACTATAATATTGTTGATATTAAATAAAAATAACAATTATTTGTGTACGACAACAATATATTGTTACATTAAACATAGTGTTGTTGCCGTAACCATGCCCAACCATATTTTTTCTCTGCGTGTGCGTGTGGAACAGATTAAAGAAGTTGTAGTAGTTGCTGAAACTTACGAATCCTCTGTAGCGCAACAAAGTTCAAAATTACGAATTTTGCGCTTCAACTTCAACTGCAACAACTACTTCAACTACTTAAGGTCCCATTAGCCGACCGTAAATGTAGAAATGTAAATGTAATGTAAACGGCTGATCGTTTCTGTTATATGGAAAGCAATGCAAATGCTTAACTGACTGTTATGTCACTTAACCGTAACGTGCCAACCTGTAGAAAATAGAATTTCATTACGAGGCTACGTGACAGTTGTAGATAGTGATGGGCTGCTTATATTTTAAATGCAATGCGGGTAAAATCACTCTTTTTGTTTGATACTTTTTCAGTTATAATATCTGTGGACTTTTGACAAAATAAGTTACAATCCATACATATTTTCATTTATACAAATATATGTTTAGATGTATAAAATTAACAAATGTATACATATCCACAAACAAACAAAGTCTGGTTTTTAGTGGTATCAAAACCTTGTTTAGGTGTATGCACATTTTGAAATTAATGTAAGAACATGTGTACGAATATGATATAATACATATTTGGTTTTTGTAAATCTGTAATATTTATATCAAATATTAAATTATTTATTTATTTATACATGCAAGAAATACAGTTTTAATACTATTTAAATCACTTGGTACTTTTTCTGCAAAGCGGTCACCATTTCAACATTTTTAATTCTCATCACTGTGTGTGTTGTTTTATGTATACTAATGCTTTTTTGTTTTTGGTTGTGAAAAACAGCTGACACGTTCTTACATGTTCTATAAGTGCACAAACGAGCTTGCAGTACGTTACGGTACTTTACATTGCATTTAATAACATTTACGGTCGGCTAAAGCGGCCTTTATTCTGTTGACACTACTTTGAAACTGCTGTTTTAAACTTTTGACAGCTTGCAGCGCTATTCGTAACGTTTTACTACAGCGACTATTCTGTTCCCCGCTTTCAACTTCAGGCAAAAATGCTAAAGCCCATAATTAAAGCGACGGCATTAACTTCAAATTCTCTCTAATTTTTTCTTTGTTTACAAAATGTATGAAATTGAATGAAAGTATGGTAGCCTTGTTAAGAGAATAAGTATCTTTATGTGAGAGCATTTGAAAAAAGTCCTCGAATAAATGATGAAACCGAATTGAAGGCCTAACCAGAATGTGCATACACAAACTTAAGCTACTGTCAAAAATAAAACAAAAAGCCTCTCAAATGCATTTAAAATAACAAAATAAAAAAAACATTGATTCCGTACGGAATGAGCGATTAGTTTCGCACCTTGCTTAAGCAAATGACAGTTTTTTAAAACTTAACATAAAGTTTCCTTAAGTTCAATTCGGTTTGACACATATTTATTTATTTATTTATATTTTACATGTATTTGCTCAGTAGCTTAAGCCACGTTATTCACATTCTGGTTGGGCCTTGAGTCTTCAACTTCAGACAAAAATTCTAATTCTAATTCCCATAATCAAAACATCGGTAGTAACTTAAAATTCTCTCTCATTTCTCTCGTTTTCTTTTGTTCTTATTTTTATTTGCTTACAAAATGTATGAAATTGAATGAAAGTATGGTAGCATTGTTAAGAGAATAATTGTCTATATGTGAGAGCATTAGAAAAAACGTCCTTAAAATAAAATTGATTGATATTTCTCGACCGCATTCTATGGCATAATTTTATGTCAAATTGTATGGAAATCATCGTTCAGCCCCAGTTCTGTTTCATCATTTAGTTCGGTGGCACAGAAGAAGTTGCACAATGAAAACAAGAACCGAGAAAAGTTACAGCGACAAAAATCGTAATATATAAATGGTCACTTGGGGTTTCCATTTTAGTGCGGCTTTGGTAATATCGCTCTTCTTAATATATGGCCAATACACGCACTCATAAATTTATTACAGTAACTGATTGTGGGTTATTAAATTCGTTTTCCGTACTGTTAAAATTGAATAAAAATATAGTTAATTTACGAATAATTTTATTTCTTAACATTTGTGTTTTTTATTCAAAAACAAACTAACAAAAAATAATGTTTTTCCGTATTTATTTTGTTATGTAGTTTGATTTTTGTCGGTTAAAAAATATTTTTTAAACGTAAAAACTATTCCGTTTTAGGGAATATGATGTTCAATAAATAAAAAATTTAGAAATTAATGTAAAAATCAGTTGTTCTAAATGAAATGTAAATGATCCGTTTTTTAAATGAATTTTAAGTTGTTTAAAATGAATTTTCGTTTGAATTTAACTACATAATATTTTGAGTGCATCCATATATGTTTCTTAATTTATTCTTCTAAGTCTTTTGTTGGTGAGAGTAAGTATTCCGCTTTGTTGACATCGTTTTGGGCGAATGTATGAGCAATATACCTTCTAGACACCGATTTACGAACGCTTGCAACCTTTGGCATGGCCCATGTAAGGAAGCCATACAACAACTCTGATTTTACGCTGCTGTTAAAAATGCGGAGTTTGGTTTTGCCGCCATATATTGTGCATTGCCTAGAAAGCTTCCCTTGACTTGTTTATATGGGCCAGGATATTGTCTTCAGATCCACCGTTTGTGTTTTATTAAGCTTCCAAGATATTAGAAAGATTCGACGCTATTAATGTTAATACCGTTGATTGCCAGATGTTTGGATATGTATGTCCCAATTGTTTTTTTGATGTTTCTTTTAAGACCAATGCCGGCTGCGTTATCTGATAGTCTGTTCAGTTTATGGATGTCCTCGAAACGGTGAGCCATTAGGCAGATGTCGTCTGTGTAGTCAAAAGCAATCAAGCGGCTAGTTAGGTTCCACTGTATACCGCCTAGGGCTCAACTGTTTGTTTTTTGCATAACAAAGTCTAGCATCACAAATTTTTAGCTTTTTGCCATAACCTCAAAAATGATATGTTTTCTAAGATCGATCGATAATGCAGTTGTTTTAGGTATATCAAAATACCTCGAGAGCTGTTCAACTGAATTGTACAAGTTTGAAACTTTTGCATAGATATGTCTTTTCTCTTTCAGCCCATATCTATACAACGCTACAAGTTGATAAATTTAGGAAGTCATTAAAATAAGGATTGTAAGCAAGGCGAATTCATTACAGGTAATCTCGGTACACTGAAAGAATTTTCTATGCAATACCAATGAATTTTGACATTAATCCCATGAAAAATTGCATTAAAAATGAACCTATGCAGCGCTTCGTTGGATCAATAAAACCTGTTTCATTTAAAGGATTTAATGAAACATTACATTAGATCTATGAATATTATTCATTGGATGAATACTTTTAATAAAGTAAAAAAAAAATTTTTTTTTTTAATTTTTTCTTATTTTATTTTGTTTTGTTTTATTTTTTATTTTTTTTTTCTGTCTCTGGCGGGAATCGATCGCGGAACCTCGGTGCTGATGGACTAGCTCACTACAAGCTAGTCTACCGGGGCAGGTAGTCTTTGGATAAAAAAAACTATGTTTTTTACTCAATTAAGAGCGTAAATATGAGATTAAATTGTCCATAATAACAATAACAACGTTGATTGAAAGTGGATTGAAAGCAAGGCGAATTCATCCCAGGTAATCTCGGTACTACAACAAGTACAACTCGTACAAAAACCACAAGCAATTTGTTTTTGTAAAATCATTGTACAATGTCAAAAACAGAAATAAAACAAAACAGAAACAAAGATAATAAAAGAGAATAAACAAAATTTTTACATCCAACAGTGGTTTTAGCTAATATCAGCAGGGCTTTTAAGACCACCTGTAATAAATTCGCATTAATTGAAAGTTTTTGTTTCATTACTATAATGACATTTTTATTGTTATAATGAAAATTTAAATTTATGAAGGCAATTATTGAAATATGTTGCTTTTATAAAAAAAATTTTTGATTTCATAAATTTTTGGCATACATGTAACATTAGATGTATGAAATTATTAAATCTAAAATTTTTTAATTAACAATTAAACATTTTTTTAAGGAAACTATAATTTTGTATTAATTTATGAATAAAGTTATGTATGTATATTGTTTTTTTATGTTCCCAATTAAAATTTTTTGATTAACTTGGATAAACTTAAGTTTTAATATATCCAATAAAAATTTTTAACCTAATTACGAAATCTAATGAAGCGATTTTAACGAAAATACTTCATTATAACTATGAAATTCCATTTGGACAATGAAAATTTTCATTTACCTAAGGAACATTTTTTTATGAAAACGATTCATTAAATAAATGAAGCATTTTTCTTTCTGTGTACTACAACAGGTACATGCAATTTGTTTTTGTAAAATAATGTTCAATGTCAAAAACAAATGACGTAGGGCGAAAACACAAAATATTAAGTTAAATCAAGGCGAACTTATTAATCAATAATAATAATACAGGTATGTGATGAAAATCGATCAAATTCAAAACGAACGTTTTTAAAAGGTGTGATGAATTTCGAGGGATTTTTAAATCCATTTCTGAATTATAGTCTTGAATTTTCGTTCGGAAAACACTTCATTTAATGTATATAATATAACATTTAAAAGAGCAAAGACTGAAAATAAAAGGAATATGTATTTAAAATCCATTTTTAAAGATACTGAAAACGATATTTTCGGTTTCAAATTGTTTCGTTTTAAAAATCGATTGCCATCACATACATGATAGTTTATTAATAAAATGCATGCTGCAAATGTGCAAATTTTTTTGAAAATGTTTGCCGCAAGGATTTAAGTCTTTGAATTACTTAACCAAGACCCTCAGTAAATTGGGTGATAAGCGAAGAGCCTATAAAGTTTAAGCAGAGTCGTTGAAATGCAATGAGACTAACTGGAAATTTTTTGGGAAATTTTTATGGGGATTTCCGTAGACACAAAACATGTAGAAGATGTCATGAATGCCTGCAACAGTTTAACTGAATTGAAACCCCATTATTTGGACTAAGAAGTGTTATGCATTACCTTTAAAGCCATAACCGAGGGTAAACCAGATGCTAAAGGTCAATCCCCAGAACTTTAACCTAAGATCTCTACGACTCTTATGGGTCATCAGCATGTTAAACATGGATCCCAAGGCCAAAAAATTGGTAAAAACTTATAGATCCTTTACCACCGTGAAATTGATATGGGTCACAGAACAACCATTTACCCAAAAAGCTTTGGAACTGTGAGCAGAATTAATTTAAAGATCTTTGGAGGCCATTAACGCATTTTTACGTTTATTCAGTTTTTTTTTTATATGTAAATTAAATTTCTACTAAAAATTTTTCCACTTTTTTTAAAATTTTTTTGGAAATATTTTCCCATGCCTGCTGAAATTTTTCAACTTTAATGTGAACAAAAATAACAAACATATGTATGTGTTTTGACATCTAACAATGATAAAGCTGAAAAAAGTTATCACTGGGTTTATATGACCACCTGATATGAATACCCAGTATTTTGTTATATACAATATGTTTCTTTCAGTAAACAAGCACTGACAAGTTATTCTCAATAGATACTTTTGCTTATAAAGCACTGAGAAATAATGCACAATAGAAATTTTTACTCCCAAAATCTTTGCGATACCGATTTGTTGGGGATGGGAATACAGGTTTGCTTTGTCCCAATTTACACTAGGGACATTTCTTGCCGGACATTTTTTTAATTGAAATTAATACATGTATGTAAACTACGAAAAGTAAGAAAGAGAAATGAAAAAATGTCCAGTACAGATAGTCATGTACTGCACACTCTACCTTTTCGACCCCTCGCCATCAAACTTCGTCTGTCCGGCAAGAAATTCTAGTGTAAATTGGGACTTTTAATATAAAACATATTTGAAGAATCAAAAACAAATAAGGTGTGTTCCACAAGATCTCGGGCAAGTTCGGACTAATGAGAGTAAAATGAAAATTACTCTCTAAATTTGCCGAATTACCCAAAACTGCTGGAACGCAAAAAACCATTTTCGCACTTCTTCAAATACTAATGCTGCTTACTTTTCAAATTAAGATCTATTTAAGTGATTTTACACGCTTAAAAGTAATAACATTATAAAACCAAAACATTTGCATCATTGTAATTTTTTATATTTTGTTTTTTTACATTTCTGATTAAGGGAAATATGTATGCAATAACGTTTCTACCACTTTAATTTTGTTGCAAAAACCTTAAATTTGGGTTTTTAATATGTTTTTTAATTAAAACTAAACTTTTTCTTTTGCTTGTAAATTTCCTGAATTATTTATTAGTTCATATGTAAACACAAACAGCTGATTGTTTTTTCTTGTCCGAACTTACACAAAGAAAAAGTTCGTGCAAATTTGTACAGGAAATGAAAAATATTTTTCTCTCAATTACTCTCTTAATTGCACAAAAATTTTTATGTGGAACGCTTTTGGGTAACTTTGTGCAAGTTCGGACTGTTTCGTTATGCATGTGGAACAGAGCTATAACTTGCTAATCAGCTGATATCACGCACTAATTGAAAATGTAGGTGAGCCAAGATAGCGTCGACTTTTGGGAATTTAAAAACCGCGAAAACTGAAATACCCAAATAATGGGATTTGCCGAATAAAATCAAAAAGTTAGCGTCGAATTTAGGAATTTTAAAAGTGGAAGTATAAATATTTAATATTTTTAACAAAAATACAAAAAATAGTTAACACATTTTAAAAAATGCACTTTTTGAAACAAAAAGAGCGATTCGTGCAAAAAATCGCTTGTACCGTTCCTGAGAAATCTGGGTTCATCCAAAATGGTCAGTAAAATGCTTTGCTGATATCCCATGCACACAGGATTTTGCACGGTATAAACTTGGCTCACGTTGAAAATGTTTATACTGTAATTGCAGGCTGACTTCTACAGAAGCAAATTCGTTTAGTTTTTAACACTATGTATGCATTTTTCAGTGGGAAATTGGAGAAGCACTCTGTAAAATACAGAGCTTGTAAAACCACCTTAAGTACACATCATTTTTTTATATATTAAAATTTTTAGTGCCGGAGCCGGTGCCAAGAGCTCTTGTTATTTTATCAGAATTTATAGCTTTTAAATAAGTCTTAGTCCCAATTTGCACTAGGAACATTTCTTGCCTGACATTTTTTAGAGGGAGTTTACACGGAGTCTTTTCAGACATGTCTGTTTTTGAAATATACATATACATACAAATTAAAAACATGGAAATTCATATAAACAGACATGAAATGAGTTTCATGTCTGTTTGGCAACCCCTCTTTCTTTTCTTCCCCGATCGCCAACAAACAAAACAAACGTGTTTGTTAGACATGCCTGAATAGACACCGTGTAAACTCCATCTTAATCTTGCCTGAAGCTTTTACATATTTAACATTAGAAGTCAGACAGAAATGTTGTTCTTTTTTCTTTCTATCGTTCTGTTTCGCGTCATGTTCATGTAGTTACAAGCCAAAAGGAAGACGGCTTGAGAGAAACGATATAATACAACAAGAAAAAAACAACGAAAATTAAGAAAGTGAAACCAAAAGTGTCCAGTACAGAAAGTCATGTCCCATACACTCTTCCTTTCGACCTCTCGCCATCAAACATCGTCTGTCCGGCAAGAAATGTCCATAGTGTAAATTGGGACTTATCCTGATATTTAGCTATCGGTGTGACTGTTTTAATATAATAGTTTGATTGGTCGAAAGCCAGATCTGATATGAATTTATCAGAAGTCTCTTTACCCAACCTGTCAACTGCATCATCACGTTAAACTGGATCGTATAGTGAATACGACAAAATTTAAGTCAGGCAATGGCTTTTATATAGTTGTTATGGCCGATTTCCAAAACTTTTCTTAAATCTCTTTTATTGCCATTTATGAATTTTGCATTAGTAAGAACGTTAATACAAATTTTTTAAAGTCCTTATCGAAAATACCTCTCACTGCTATAAATCTCTTTAAAATTTTGAAGTCGGAATATAATATCACACAGATATATGTATGTACATTAGAGTGGGTCAATTTTTTTGCCCACCAAGCGTATAGCAAAATCGTAATCTACACATAATTCTAAGAACTTTTCCTAAACAAACCATGGTTCTAAAATCAAAATCGAGCTTCCGGTTTTTGACTTGAAAGTTTGGTGCTCAGAAAATTTGGAAAAAATAATACTTTTTTGGATATATTTATTGCAATTGGTGAATAGTTGGCCTGTATCTCTAAAAAAGGGCTTGTTTAAAAGAAAATTCTCTCAGCTTTCTATATCTGTGCTCATTTTTAGAAAATTCTGTACATAAATAATTGGTTAGGAGACTTTTGTCAAAATGTTCATAGTCAAGCTGATAAAATAAAAAAAAATTTATTTTATTTTTTATTAAAACCCAATTTTCTATTTTAAAAATTCACTACCTTTTTAAAAAAGAAACTAAATGAAAAAAAAAAAAAAAAATTTAATTACCCAATAAAAATTTTGCGAAGCACTAATGGTACATTTAAAAAAATAAGCGCAAAGTTATGCGCTACGGAATAAGACATACAGAAATACAGTAAAATAAGTGAAAGAACTCTCAAAAACTTTAAAGAAAAATAACATTTCAAGTGCAACGGTTTGTAAGGGAGAATTTATGTGTCAAAAATGTATTGTTTCAAAGTGGGAACACGCCGTATAAAATGCATGTCTTCCGTAAGCGCAATGGTAAGCTAAACTTTTATGTTTCTCCCTTACAAACCTGCTTTGTTCGAAGCTCCATTTTTTTTTTTTTTTTTGGGGTAACAATTTCAATAAAAATGTCTTTAAAAGAAAAAATACTGGCCAAACCGGAAATTAAACCATTACATTCTTAATACGAGTTTTTGTACATTTTTGAATATTGTTGGCTATACTTGAAAACGCGACGAAAAAGTGAAAATTTTTATTAAAAAAAAATTATTTTTGTTTACCATACATTTCCAAAATGGAATAAACGTGAGAATTTTAACGGTAAATTGTATGATACAACGATAGAATTACAAACTTTTCAGTTTCTCATTACCTATTAATTTTCTGTTTTTAAATTATGGCCCTTATTATATAAATCGCAACGCAACGCCAAAGAATTACATTGAAAGCAAAACAAAATCATAAATATTTTGTAATTTTGTTGTTGCGTTCTACAAAAATTCATGTACCGTTTTAAATTTCTGAAATATAGTTAGACAATTCTGAAATACAATTGGAAATGGTGTAGTAAGAAACATAGGCTCTAATTATGTAATTCGTAACGTAACGTCAAAGAATTTCTGTAGAAAGCAACAACAAAATTACAAATTTGCGAATTACATATGTTTCTTACTACACCATTTCAAATTGTGTTTCAGAATTTTCTAACTATATTTCAGAAATTTCCAATTTAACTTAAAAAATTTCCAATTGTAACTTCTGAAAGTGTCCAATTGTATTTCAGAAATTTATGTTTTTATAACTAATACAAATTTCCAAATTATAAATGGACGATAGTATTTTGTCTGAGCCGCCATTTAGCATCTACCGTTTACTGATCTTGGGTAACCTGAACATATTCAGGGAACTGAGCGATTTGTACAATTGCTTACCGATGTTTCCCACGTGCCATAGAATGTAACCGCGATGATATTTTGGCAGTTACTTTTAAAAGCCGCAACAGAATACCACGAATGGATAGCAAAAAAGATGTTGTATGTAAATTGCAGCTATAGGCCGAAACTTTATTTATTTACCCCCGGCTTGGCCCGTATTTTTTTTTTTTTTTTTATACATTTTTTATTTTTATTTTAATATGTTCCTTTTTTTTTTTTGTTGTGAATTTTCAAAAAAATTGCGTTATAAACAAAATTTTTCTTTAATTCTGGTTATATTATTAATTGAAAAAATGCTTTTTTCACCGAGTTTTTTTTTTAATCTTTTTTGCTCTCTTATCTTCACTTAAGATGTTTTGTCAAAATGCCGCAGAATTGTTTTATTTTATTCAACTTTGAATTAAAATTTAGTTAGATTATCTTATTTAACTTTTGTGTATCAAAATTGTAACAGTTTTAGGCTTCTTATCAGCTTGACTATGATTATTTTGACAAAAGTCTCCTAACCAATTATTTATGTACAGAATTTTCTAAAAATCAGCACAGATATAGAAAGTTGAGAGAATTTTCTTTTAAACAAGCCCTCTTTCAGCGCTACAGGACAACTATTCACCAATTGCAATAAATATTTCCAAAAAAGTATTATTTTTTCCAGATTTTCTGAGCACCAAACTTTCAAGTCAAAAACCGGAAGCTCGATTTCGATTTTTGGTTTCTTTAGGAAAAGTTCTTAGAATTATGTGTAGATTACGATTTTGCTATACGCTTTGTCACTTTTTTTGGGCCCGAACAAATTGACCCACTCTAATGTACATACTTATGCCGAATTGTAATGACCGACGTTGACTTTTGACTTTAATTAAAAAATTAAGTTCCCATTTTAAATCGATTAAGCAATAAATTTACACAAATGCGCATTTTCAATTTTGTGAGTTATTAAAACTTTCGGCAACAAAATTAATTGCAAGTAAAGCTTTTTTTAGCAGCTCCAGCAGAATAAAATATTTCACATTTTAACAGTATTCTAAATTGTTAACAATTAAATAATGAAATATGGACCAATTAATCTCGTCACTTGCGTTAGAGAAAAAGATGCAAGCAAAAAAGATAACTCCAACAGGATATTTAAATAATTGATTGTCAATTAAAACTTGTTTCTGTGTTATTTTAACTCTTAAAAAAATCTAATCGAAAAAAAATCGAATTTAAATTTCTAGTTATCAATTAGGGATGCCAACCGGAACATTTAGTTCTAAAAATGCCGAAATTTTCAGGATTGACTAAATCCCGATTACGAGGAATTTTAAATTAAAATTAATAAATTGAAAGCTTACGTAATATTTTAAAAGCATTATAGAACAGTAAGACATAATGTTGCCTCAGAAAAACCCTTATACTTAGCCTTGTACCAGAGTGTGTATTAGACTGGCTATAGCGTTATATGGTAAAATTAAAAAAATGTTCACCCCTATCGCAAACAACTACTCCCATGAAAATATTCCCATATTTTTTTATTTTGTATTGTGAATGATTCCCATAACAAATTTTTTGGAAATGAATTCCCAAACCTTAAAAATTTGGCATCGCCAATATTTACTCCCGCGAGTAATTTAACTAAATAAATTCCCAACAAGTGTTGATGTGAACGAGAAGGGAAAATGTAAATTTTAATTTGTATTCTAAAGTAGGACTAAATTAAATTATTTTTTCCTTTTATTATATATATATATATATATATATATATATATATTCCCGTCGTTCCTATAAGGAGCATAGGGCCTTTTATTGAAGGAGTGTAAATAAAGAAAATGAAGATAAACACTATTCATTATTAATTTTATTAAATTTTTATTAGTATTTTATATTGTATATTTTTCTTTCACAATACAAGCACTGACAAGTTATTCACAATAGGGACTTTTGTTTATAAAGCACTGACAAATAATTCACAATAGAAATGTTTACTCCCAAAATATTTGCGATACCGATTTGTTGGGGATGGGAATATAGGTTTGCTCCCATATTACATATTCCCATAACATTCGCGATAGGGGTGGTTAAATCCAAAAGTTTTCGCACTGAAAAATATGAGGTTGGGGATAAAAATAATTATGAATATTTTATTTTTTTTTTTTTAGTTCCGAGTACCTCCGGGTTGAGCCCAAAGTTGTATTATATTACCCATTGATCACCCTTTCAAAAAATTGTGTGCTATTAGTAGGGTATTCATTTAATCGGGCTTTTGCTTTAATCGGCTAATCGCTCGATTAATTAATCGAGGTTTTGGTTTCATCGGTTAACCGGTTAATAAAGTTTTTTTCTAAATTAAGTAATTTCAATAAATAAAAATTATTTTTTATTTGGATTGTATTAGTAAGACCATAATTACATTATGCAATTAACGCCGCAACTTGCCGCAACTTTCGCATGCAACTTTTTGTTTGTTAGCAAGAGGTCTAGGGAAGAAAACGGGGTTGAAAAAATGCTTGAAAAAAATGTAAATGTAAATGTGAAAAAAGTTTCGTAGCAACTACTTTAAAAGAAAATAGAAAAAAACTCGGCGTTAATTGCATAGATCTAAATGCGGTCTAAAAAAACAAAAACATCACAGTAAAAACTTCGCCTACAAAATAATGTGTTGAGTAATCAGAAAAACATAAGAGCACTACTTACAGTTCTACTGAAAGAACCAATGAATTTTACAAGGGATGTCCCAAAATGAACGCATTAAAAAGTAAGTCATTATTTTTTTACCTGCATACATCCAGAAAAAAGTAGTTATGGAAGTTGTTATAGATGTAGTTATAGAAGAAAACATATTATGTATTCTTTAAAAAATAAGCAGTGAGATATTTTTTATTAATTATTTTATTATTATAGTTTAAGGAGATCTTATAAAATAGTGTTTTATAAAAATAAATTTGTTTAAATGTTTAGGATTGAAGCGATTATTTTCTTTAGATTTGATAAAACTTGACTTGGAAAAATTTCTTTCACTTTTCGAAGATGTTGGAGAAATCGAAAGCAACCCATAATACGGATTATCTAATTTCTAATTTCAAAATGCAAATATTCGAACAATGACCGAAATCAACTGCATGAAAAAATTTAACTTACTTTATGCCGAATGCAAAAATTTGTCCAAGAACAGATTTGGCAAATATGAAAAATTAAGAAACGATAAGAAAGAATTCTGTGAAAAGATCGAACATTATACTTATATTTGATATCGCAGCTGCGGATGCACTTGAAGCGATGACTATTGAAGAGGACAAAGATTTCCTTTTGTTGCAATGTCAAACCAGGATTTAAGGTTGGTACGAAAACAAGACTGCAAAGATAAGCTACTAGAAGAAGCAGAAAAGCGCAAGCGAAAATATCAAGAAGAGTTACAAGAAGTTCTGGGTATTGGTCAATATAATGTCTTTTTTTATTGTTATTTTTAATTATTCCTTTTGTTCAAATATGAGGTTGCAACTGATACAGATACCTCAGAAAGTATTGTATACGAAGGCGTAGAAATGGACAATTCAACTCCGGAAGTTGATTTTCTGTAGGACCAACATCAAGGAATCCAGGGATCTCACGGAAAAATCCATTTTGTTGATGATCGAATGTTAGCAAGCATGGATAAATACCGCATCAGTGATCGCGATGCAATGCATTTAACACCTGCTACAATTACAACCGTCTTGCGGAAGTTGCAGGTAATGAAACCTGACTCGAACGATATAAAAGTGGAAGATTTCGTCTTTAACCGAAAACCGTTTCAAACAATGCGAAAGGAATATCGCCGCAGACAAGCGAATCAGATCATATATGAATTCAAGGTACATTATTAATAATTACATATAAATAAATATTTAAACTTAACGCTGGACCAAGTGAAATAGTTTGATAATAACGATGTTGTCTTGCGTCACTGCTCGCATCAAGCGTTTTTTCCATGGTTTACAAATCGATGTGACATTTTTTGAATTGGATCCATCAATTTGGTAGGATCAAGAAGAATACTGCACCGTATAACGAATATGCCAACACTTAGCCGTTGTAAATGACCCGGCAGAAACAGCAATAAAACTTATTACAGATTTCAATCGGGCATTGACATACAAAGAAGAGGATAAGCAGTATTTGCTTCAAGTTGTTGAGCACTACAGAAAAAACTTTTCATCCCACAAAAATCTTTATTAGTATTATATTATCAATAATGAAAAACAATTAAAAAATTCACCTATTTTTTGGAACTTTGGTTTTAGGGTATTCCGGGCAAGTTTTCCGTAGTTTAACTGCAGACTATTGTGGCTCGTTGGAGAGGTAATTATTATAGGTATCAAAGAAATTGATTTGGGAACATACAGTCTGATTTTGTTGTTATTCAAATATAAACAGGAACAAAAATAGTAATAAAAGTTTGGGCTCAACCAGGAGGTACTCGGAAAAAGTCTTCTTTATAGATTGTCATTCACTCAGGACATTGCATGTTTAATTTTATGTTTATATGTATGTCTGTAATTTACGAAAATTAATCAAAGTACCAGATGCTGATCGAAAAAGTACTAAAAAGCTCCCCTTTCATGTTCTTATTCACCCAGTTTCATGTATGACTTTATATATGTCGAATATTAACGAAAATTCAAAAAGTTCCAGATGAAAAATAAAAAGTACTAACATTTTTCATCTTATAGGTTTTCACTCACTCAGGACCCTGCACCTATAATATTATGTTTCTAATTTCAATATTTTAGAAAAATTAAAAATTATCACATGCAGCACGGAAAAGTAAAAGAAATAAATTTAATTTCCCGTATTTCCCCTTTTTGACACTTTTTTCTCCCCATAGACCTTCGGTTGACAAACAAAGGAAGAAAGCGTTCTTACTGCCTGTTTAACGATATCGAACGTCATTACATCAAAAACAAAAACAAACTTCGAACAATGATCGAACAGTGTTCGAATTTTGTTTTAAATGTAATTTTCTATGCGAACGATGATGTTCGAAATCCATGAACCGGCTGTTAATTGTTTTGCCTGTGCCGATTTATACATAAGATTTATATAGTCGAAATATTCGAAATTTCGAAAAATATCGAATAATCCCTATTTTTTTTTTTATTTGATAATTGTAAAAAACTAATTTTTTATTTATGTGTTCTGCATATGTATTAGTAGCAAATTTAAACGCTTATAACTCTGAAATTATTGAACAGATTTTAATAAAATATACTATGTGCACTTCTGTGAATAAATTTCTTTCATATGGCGTATATTTTGTTCAAATCGGTTGACATACAGAGGAGGAGGAGTGTTCTTAAATGTTTTGCCTTTACCGATTTATATATAGATATAGATTTGTAAGATATTAAGTTTCAGTTCAATATCACGTGTAAGTAAAATAATTTAATTATTCTAATTAAACAATTTAATTATTGTAAATTTAAAAATTACAAATATTTGTCACTTTTTTGTACTTCGTTTACAAAGCCATTTTTACCGTTTTCTGTTTTTAAACAATTTAAAAACTCAAAGTGTATCCAAAAAAAGTTTTTTATATTTGTTCAATTCTTTCAGTTGTTTGAATGAGGGTGTGGAAATACGAATATTTTCGAAATTGGGAAATGACCAACTTTGTAAAAATTCTTTTCATTTGTTTTATACAGGTTTTTCTTTTGAATTTTTTCAGCAAAAGCTTTCAATCATACGAACGAATCAAAAAGCATATTTAAGTCAATTTATTTATGGCAAACAATTGAATTACTTCTACTAAATCATGGACTGAAGTGTCGAGTTGGTACATGACGCAGCATTTTAAACCATTCTTAAACGCAAAATTCAAACATTTCTTTCAGATTTTCAGTCTTTTAGTTGATATCGAAAATTTTCTTGATGTACTTTATATATGTATGCAGAAAGCGTGTTTTATTTTTGTGCCAAAAAAAAGGACAAAATTAAGTAGAAAAGCTTAACAAAGTACAATTGAGTATAAATAGTAAAAAAAGTAAAAAAAGTAAGCGTACTTCTGAAAACAGAACGTCTGGCAAGCCTAGTTGGAATATAAATAAAATAAAGTCCAAAAGTAACTTATAACAACGTAAATTACCATACCAATTTTTTTTTAGATCCGTCCATATTTAAACATTTGCTCCCATATAAATATCACTCCCGAAAATAGCTTCAAATGCCATAACTTTTATTAGGCAGTGTTGGTTCTATAAAAAATAAAAGAACTGGCCAAGGGTGCCATATAAGCCCCCTCCATAAAATCGCTTTAAGACGAACAAATGTTTATATCAGGATAGTATTTGGCACAAAGAACTCTTACATGAATCTTGAATTTATAATATAATTTTGTTTTACCAGGTCCATGATTGCCCACTAATCGCAGATATGGCACACTCTCGAACATTTGTGTTGATATACTGTAGTGTAGGTTATCTAATCGTCGAGCTTGACGGACTATACTTTCTGAATTGTTTTTATTTTGCAAGCATCCATTTATTTCTTTAAATGAATTTTTTTTTTTCTTAATTGAAAATCCCAAAAATTTATTTAAAAATCCCTATTCTCAGGAATTTTTAAAAATCAGTCTGGATTGGCATCTCTATTATTTAGGCATGTGTGATAATATATCTTAAATAAGAGAAAGGCGTTAATGAAATTAGCCGCATATACAGTTTCTGTTGGGAAATTTTGATTCATATTTTAAAAATTCCACACAGGCAATAAAATTTTGGCCTTGTAATTTAAAATTTGTCAATTAAAATGTTTCTAACAATATTCCCAGTGTAAGAGGTTTACACTTGCTTTAAAGAGTTTATTTTTCTTAAGGTTTTACCTTAAAGGAAATATTTAGGCCAACCGAAATAACAATGGCAAGCGTTTCAATAGATTTTGAATAAACCTAAGCGACGCACATTAGTTGAAGTTCATAGAGCGAGCGGCAAAAAATAAAAGAAGTTATCGAAGGATAATGAAATTTGGCACATAGGCATTTTTTTGTTTGAATCAAGAAAAAAATGAAAAAATTAAAATGATCCGCCCACTTTTACGCCCACCTCCCATACAAAGTGAAAATTAAATTTTGACCTACGGCATTGTTTTTTGGCACATAGCATTTTTAAATACTCATAATCATTTGTGTGAAGTTTGAAAAATATCCGCCCACTTTTAAGCCCACTTCCCATACAACTTGTATTGAAATAATGGCATAACTCCCTTGATTTTTAAAGCATCAACTCAATTTTCACAACAAATAAATATTATAATTGTAGAATGGGCTCCAGAAAATATGTACCTGATCCGCCCATTTTTATGCACACCTCCCACAGAAAAAAAAACAAATCGAAAAAAACCAGAATAAGTAATTTAAGAATGGCCTTTTAATAACTTTTTAACATCATTATCGTACTAAAATTTTTTGATTTGCAGCTTTGAGCGAAATCTATTTATAAATGGTCTGAAGACTATAAAAGAAAATGCATAACGTCTTCATTAGTGGCTACACGTCCAGTTCTTCTCGAATGATGTAATCTATAAGTTCTGTAGTCTTTATTACTCGCTTCAACAATGAAATATAGAACAATTAACACTATTGACTAGTATGTATATTACATTATGTAATAATTTTAAACAGTAAAGAATTATGGCAACAACAAGAAGCATGAACGAAAATTCATGTTTTGTTTCTTTATCATTTTATAGTTTTTACTTTTTTTTGGAGCAGGTAGGAGCAGCTGAATTTTTTTTAACTTTTAGCTGAGACTTCAAGCTGTAATTTTAAATCTTTCGTTAAACAGCACTCCACAGCGCTAAAAAGATGCAGTCCACTGAAGTTGATGGACATTGAAATGTCGATGTTGCTTATATTGTGTACTACGAAATTTTTTATGTGGCACTTTTTCCAACTTTTTTTAATGCAAATCTCATCTATGACAATTGTTATTTACGAAAATATACAACAAAGTGATAAGTTCACTGTGATTGTACCAAATGATAGAATATGCAGTAAATTTGCATGCCATTTTAAACAAATTTAATAAATATATCAGGCTTATATTACGGAATCATAATAATTAGATATCTGACAACAAAATACCAAAAAATTATCCAAATCGGCGAACATGCTCTAATTTTAAACTAAAGGCTGGTCTTACAAGAATGCACGATGTAAATTGTGAGTCACACCTTAACGTCAAAGTTTTTGCCCAACTTAATTTGTCATTTCTTTGTTTTATTGTTTGACAAATTCAACCATGGAGAGGTACATAATTGAGCAGCGCGTTAAGAATGTTGAAACTTTTCACGAAAGTAGGCGTTCAAACCAAAATGCGTTTCGAGACCATAGTAATTTTTTTTAGTCAGCATAATCGACCAAATGTGTCCACAATCTAGAGAATTGTGCGCAAATTTCAGCAAACCGGGTCTGTAGGAAATGTGAAAACACTGTTTGGTGCGGTTTATGGGCTGGAGGCGTCATCGGGCCGAACTTCTTTGAAAATGAGGTTGGTCAAGCAATTACTGTGAATGGTATTCGCTATCGCGAGATGATGACGAATTTTTTGTGGCCAGAAATTGGGGATATGGACCTGGAAAGTATGTTGTTGCAACAGGATGGTGCTACTTGCCCTACAGCCAACGAAATAATTCAATTGTCGTGTTATCTCACGTCGCGGAGATGTTAATTGGCCGTTAAGATCATGGGATTTGACAGCGTGGGACTTCTTTCTTTAAGGCTATTTAAAATAAAAAGTGTACGTCAATAAGCCAAGAACAGTTCAAGAGCTAAAGGATGAGTTATTTCGGCACATCAACAACATTGAAACCCAATTATGTCTCAGAGTCTTTGAAAATATGGAATGTCGGATAGAGGTATGCCACCGTAGACGTGGCGAGCATTTGCCCGATATTTTGTTGCACACACATTTGCCATAGCTCCTTTTATAATTAAGTATTAATTTAATTATCTTAAAACGTTTTGTTTTATTTTCAATTAACATCATGCGTTTTGGTTGGACCACGCTTTTAATTAATTATGATCAAAAAGAACTGAGTCGATACCACATTTTCCATATAAGAAGCGAGAATTTATTAATCGCGCCAATATGTAACTTTATTGCGGCCACAATTAAACAAACAAACATATGAAAAGTATAGAGCATGCTTGAGTGATTATCAAACATTTTTATTATTCACACACAAATCATGTTGGTATTATTGTAAAATTGCTTGTATAGTTTACATGACCCTTAACTTTAACACCTCGTACCTTTGTGACAAACGTTGAAAGTCTTTCCTTGTAATAACGAAACAGGATTAAGCAACAAAAAAAAAAAAAAATTACAATTTAAAAAGTTTTTAGAGCGACCCACACAAAAACATTAAAGAAGAATGTTAATTTTAATAACGTAAGTATTTTTTTTTTAAACATTTCAGATTTAGAATGTTAAGTCGTGTTAAAATTATGTAACACTTTGTTTACACGTTACTTCTAACACTTCTTCTTACAATTCTACTCCACCGCACGAGTGATAGCCAAGTTTTAATCTATTTAATATTTACTGGTACCTCCACCTCGAACCCACCAGCACCTCTGCCGCTGCTGTTCTTTTATAAAATCCGCAAGTTATTGACACTTGTAAAACAACTTTCAATTCTAAACCGTATTAAATGTCAAACACAAACAAAGCCGTCAAAAGCAAAACAAAAAAATTATGAAGAAACAAAATTAAGATAAAGTTAAAAAAAAAATTTTATAGAATCAAAAAAAAAAAAATAACTACTAAAATACACACACAGCATGTTATGAAAAAAAAACTGTTCCATTACACTTAAGGGTTTGGTAATCTCAAAATGCCGGCAGCAAAAACAATAAAAGGTCAGCAGCGAACTTTAGCATCTCTAATTAACACGATCATTTGCGCCAACATTCACACCAGCAATCATTAATTAAAAGTGTTTGTTTTATAGATTATGGCAATATTTTTAAGCTCTTCAGTGTAATTAATTTTAAATGTGAAATCTTGAGAGAATTATGAATATTTAAATCAAAAATTGTATAACAATTTATTGTACATCGATATCAGCACGTGTTCTCAAAATTTTAAAAGTATTTTTATTTTCAGGAATTGTAAAGAAAGAATCATGTAGAATTAAAAAAAAATTAAAACAAGCTTCAAAAATCAAATATGTTAATTATTATCACATTTCATGGGTAAATAATGATAACCCTGCAAATAATAGGACCAGTCCAAACACGCGTGTAAAGAGTAGCCCACAAGGGACCAGGACTAGTCCAAAAGTTACCCAAACGTATGGAAAAAACATGGTCTATTTAACATTACGATGTCCTAGGGGAGGACCATATAACGCACCTTTGGACTACTACGGAGTAGTTTTAAAACTATTCCATGGTATACACAAAAGGATTAGTTTTGAAGTCGTTTAAAAACAAAAGCACGTCGTTAAAAACCGAAGACATGTCGTCTCACTACAAACACTTTTTAACAATAACATGGTCCATGCTTGCATTAGATCGGACCAGTCCATGGAGTAGTCCATTTTATCAAAATGGATCAAGTGGTGGATTTGCAGGGAACTCTCCCTAAAGCTGGTCATACACTAGTGATTTGTGTGTGTGCGCACCATTTCTCCACACACGAAGAACAAATCACAATTGCCTTAAACTTCAAAAACGTGAATTGTAAAGCGGATGATGCAATTGCACTTTTGATAATTTATTTATGTACCAAACAAAAAAAGAAATTAAAAAAAAAGAAGAAAATCGAAGAAAAATACAAAAATCTTTTGTTTGCTAAACATTTCCGAATTGTATCTAATTCGACGTTTTTAAAATGTTCGCACACAAGCCCACTTACACATCAAACAAATCGCATGAAATCGAACATATTCAATTAATTGTGATTTGTGCGCGCACAGCGCCATTATCACAAGCATAAATCACTGGTGCGTTGGCAGCTTAATGCTCCTACCTTGTTGTTATTCTACCACGGTAAAGAATAATAAAAAATAGTATATGCAATCAGAAAATAATTTGGAATACGTTACATACATTTTAAGCCAACAAAAGTTCCCAGCTAAAAATTTGTAAAAAAAAATCATTACTAACTTCTTTTAAAATTACAAAATCAATTCTGAGACACTTACACGCAAAGAAAAAACATGGTTGTGGTAAACATATTGTAAGAGCAACATATTATGATAAGAATTATGATTGTAGTCACCATATTAAGATTATTATTGAATCATATTACAAATAAATATACTCGTAATATGTCATCATAATATTTTTCCCTTAATCATATTATTATTCTGTTAATCATACTAAGCTAAGAAGTACTCATATTATTGTCATGTTAATCATAATAAGCTAAGAAATAATATGATTAATTTCATGTTAATCATAATAAACTAAGAAGTAATCATATTATCATCATGTTAATCATAATAAATTTAGAAGCAATCATAATATGATACAGCACCTTTCATAGCTGTCATAAAAATACAAAATAAATTAAAATATTTTTGCATCGATTTTTTATTTTGTGGCTTTTTACAAATTTTCTTAATGTTAATCAAACAGCGGAGTTCAATATAAGGCTTGCAAAAGAGCAAATGAAAAATCTGTGGTTTTAATGGTTAATGAAATATCGTAGCACTTTTATAAAATATAACGAAATCTCTGTGTGTTTTGTTGTTGGATTTTACAAAAAAACTATGATATTTTGCATTTGCACTATTACATCACTAATACTTGAATGAACTCCGCTAATATTTTAATTTTTTAATTTCTTTAAACTTATTTTTTTTTTGGAATTTTATCTTTTTATTGTTTAACCGCTCACAAATAAAAAAAAACGACACAACTGCTTCAAAATTATTTTACAAATGGCGCTAACATAATATGATTAGAGTAAAAATAGTTTGATTGGATCTCTAACATAATATTTTTTTTTTTTTTTTTGTCATTATTGTTTTATTGAATCTTCATATATTAAATATGAACTAACAATAATTAATCAAATCTTAACCTAATACGTTATTTTATCTCCTGCCAGTGCCAGACAAAATTTTCTTCATCACGGGTTATGTTCACTTTTATAGGTGTTTATCGCTCATCTAATTGGGTAAGTGCTGCAGTGTCTCTTCTTCTTAAGCGAGTGTGGCCGCCATGATTTAAAATATTTCGAGCTAGTGGATTTGGGTGTTGTTCAAGCCTTTTTAAATATTTTATTGCGTATTTTGTAATCATAGATTTCACTAATGGCACATTGAGATCCTTATGAATGTTTGAGTTTTTAACATACCAGGGAGCGGCTGTGATTATTCGAAGAAGTTTATTTTGGCGCCTTTGAATTTTGTCGATATTAGAGGCCGAGGCAGTGCCCCATAGTTGAATACCGTAGCACCAGATAGGCTTTAAGATAGAGTTGTAAAGTAGAAGCTTGCAATCGAGACTAAGGACAGAATTTCTTCCAATAAGCCAATGAATTTGAATGGCTTTTAGTTTCATTTGAGTTAATTTTGCCTCTATATGGCATTTCCACGTTAATCGCCGATCCAGATGTATACCGAGATATTTAACATGCGAATGTTGAGGAATTATTTGATTATTGATTGTAATAGGGGGGCAAGATTCCCGGCGCAAAGTGAATGTCATATGTACACATTTTTGCTCATTGACCATTATCCTCCATTGTCTTAACCATATTTCTAGTTGAAATATATGATGCTGTAAGTAACGCGATGCTTCATAACGGTTTTCGTGGACGCTTAGAAAAGCTGTATCGTCTGCAAATGTTGAAGTTTGTGTGTAGTTGCTTGTTGGCATGTCCGAAGTATAAATTAAGTATAATAGGGGGCCCAGGATGCTGCCTTGTGGGACTCCAGCGGCAATGGGCTGAGGTGAACTTAAGAAATTTCCTTCTTTAATAATAAATTGACGACCGACTAAGTAGCTTTCTAGCAGCTTGTGTGTGTTTGCTGGTAAATTTTGCTTCAATTTGTGTAATAAGCCTTCATGCCAGACTTTGTCAAAAGCTTGCGAAACATCGATGAAGAGTGCTGAGCAATATTTCTTTTCTTCAAATGCTTTTCTTATGACATTTACTATTCGATGAGTCTGCTCGATTGTGCTGTGTTTTCTTCTAAATCCGAACTGATGGTTTGGAATACATCTATTTTCACTTAAAATTGGTGTTAATGTTGAAACTAATAATTTCTCAAACAGCTTTGACATATTTGATAATAAGCTAATAGGTCTATAAGACTCAACTTTTGTATGATCTTTACCTGGCTTTGGTATCATGGTAACTAAGGAAACCTTCCATTTTTCAGGATAGTATTCAAGGCGTAAAATAGCATTAAAAGTAAAAAGAATAATTTTCTTTGCTATGCGAGGTAGCTCCAAAAGCATTTTATTACTGATTTTATCAATACCAGGTGCCTTCTTAGTGTTTAAGTCACAAATAGCCTTTTCGATTTCTCTTATCTCAAATCTGAGGGGAAAAGCTGCTCTAGCATCAACAGGTGGTAACTCGACCGCAATATTGTGAGATATATTTGGTGTAAATACGTTTTTCAAATGATTTACAAACAGGTTTCCTTTTTCATTATCATTTCTTGCCCAACTACCATTCAAGTTTCTTAATGGTGGCTTAGATATAACTGGCCTTTTTAGATTTCTAGCTGCACGCCATAATGAGTAGTCAGATTGTGGAGTTGCATCAAGTTCCTTAAGATATTTTTCTAGAGAAGCCGTTTTCTGATTCTGTAGCAACTTTCTTAGCCTTTTTGTGCACTCTTTTAATAAAATCTTAAGTTGCGGGGATCTGTAAAGTTGCCACTCTCTTCGAACTCTCCTTTTTTCAGTCAAGAGCCGCTCGACATCTGAAGAACATATTTTATTATTTTTAATTTTTTTGGGGGTAACGCTGGAGTGTTGAACAGCTAGTTTAAGATAACTGTCAAAGTTAACAAGAGAGAGATCCACATTCTCCGGTGTACTAAGCGGAATATTTTCTGTGCAATGGGCACTGAGAAATTTTTTATATTTTAACCAATTTATTTGTGTGGCGTTATAATCGCCAGCGGCCAGAAAACAGGGTCCTAATGATTTAAAATATTTATAATATTGGCCTTCTGATATGGAAAATCTAGGTGGAGAGTATAAAGAAGAAATTACTATGTTTCGATTTAGCTCCTCAACACAAATAGTCGTTGCTTGCAGATAGTCTTCACGGTGATCACACATAATGTAGTGTTTGACTCGAGTTTTTATTAAGATGGCAGAACCTCCACAAGCTCTATCTCGAGGGTCCTTGGTATCATATAGTATATAACCATTGATTTTAAACGTATTTCTTGAGGTCAAATGAGTTTCAGAAATCATCATGACATCAATTTGTTTATTTTTAAGAAAGTATTCTAATTCATTTTTATGTTGGCGGATGCCGTTTGCGTTCCAAAAATAAATTTTTAAACAGTTCATGGTTTGTTAAGTACAGCTTGCAATAACATCGATTGCATTCTAAGCATTTCCTGCATCATATTACCCATTGTGTTCGTAAAATTATTTACTGTTTGCACTAATGTTTCCATGGTTATTTCTAAACGACTTAAATTAGAAACCGGAGTTTCATCATTACTTGGCGAGGCACCTTGCATTGGCTGATGGTTTGATTTTAGGACGTTAGCGTAAGAGGTTCTGTTATTACTAGGCTGGGGGGCTTGAATTGCATTTGTGTTTACCTGATTTGCAACCTGCATTTGAGGGGTATTTGTTTTCGGTCCAACCGTCTGCTTGACAATATTATATACTGGGCATCCTCTATAATTGGCAGTGTGATTACCGCCACAGTTGCTACATTTTTTTACGTTGGGGTCGGTTTTAGACTTATCGCAAGAAACGGTACCGTGTAGTTCACCACATACTACGCAGACAGGGGGTAAGTAGCAGTATGCCTTGGTATGGCCAAATTCTTGGCAGTTTAAGCACTGAACAGGTCCATTTTTTTTGTGTGGCTCTTCTATAGTTATTCTTCTGTAGAGAATATATTTTAAATTGTAAATAGGATGTGTTTCGTTTTTTTTAAGTTTTACGTCGCCGGGTTCAAACTCCACTCGAAAAAGTGGTTGGGGAATTTTTTCTCTATTTTTAATATTTACTACATGTTTTACCTTGAAGCCTTTTTCTTCTAGGAATGTTTTAACCTCTTCTGGGTCCACACATGAGTCAATACCCTTAATCACTACCTGTAGACCTTTACTGCTTTTCAGTTGGTAGGTATAAAAGTTTTTTTTAAGCGTTTCGAAGTTGTTTACTATTTTGCGAAAATCATTCTCATTATTGACTTGTATTTTTGTCTCGTTTATACTTCCACGCTTTATAGCCGCTACGTAAAACGAATTTTCACCTATCACCGATATCAAACTCTTTATGAGCTCATTTGAATTTTGCTCCCTTAGATATATCGGGGGAGGCTTGGATGGTTTAATGACGTTTGGTGCTTCAGAGGATTCATCCTCCAGAATTGCAAAACGATTTTGAGTATTTATTTTATCAAAAGATGGTACTTTTGAGGCCGAAGCAACTGCTGCAGAGGTAGGGCTGCGTCCCCGTTTAAGCACTGTTATGTACCTGTCCATACCAACTTGTACTGTAGGCTTTTGACAACTTTTTACAGGGGGGTTTTCCATTGCATTTGTGTTTGAGTTCATGGTATCATTTCCCACTAAATTTGTTTTTGACGTCACGGCAATACTTGCTGGCCTGGCAACACTTGTCACCAAATCTTGTTGTAGTTTTTTTAATGAGTCACTATCCACCGTTTGTGTAAATACCGAGGGTGAGAGGGAACGTGTTCGAGTAATTGGCTTAGCCGTTAGGTAGTTAATATTGTTTTGTTTTGTTTTATTTATTTCTTCATTATTTTCATTCGCATTAACTAAAACGTAAACGTTTCTTTCATTTTGTCTTAGTGTTGTTTCACTGTTTGTACTCATGCAAAGAGTTGTTTTTGTTTTTCACCGTTTTGCTTTGCTTTAATATTTTTATTATTTATTGTATTTTACAACAACAAAAGAAAAAACCAGAATTTAAATGTTTTGTTCAGAATATGTATACACATGTATGAACATTCATACGTACATACATACATATATATTTTTACTGTTTTATTTTATTTAATTTTATCGTTTTAAATTGTTCACTATTATGTTAAGTAATTTAAATAACAAAATATATTATATTTTTTTTTTAAGCGTCCATTCGCTGCTTATATTTATGTATTACAAAATCAAATGTGATTAATTAATAGTTCAAATCGTATGCGGGGCTAAAAATACACGTCTGTATCACAACAAAGCACAAACCGAACAAGATATAACATAATATGATAAATGTATAAAAAGTTATCATGTTATGGCAATTAAATATCATGATATGGTTGTGAGAAATATAATATGTTTAGAAAGTAATCATAATTAAGTTGTTAGAAAAATAATTATTTTTCGGTCAACAATACTCAAATTCATAATTGCAATAAACATTTATATGTTTACAGTAACTATAATATTGTTGATATTAAATAAAAATAACAATTATTTGTGTACGACAACAATATATTGTTACATTAAACATAGTGTTGTTGCCGTAACCATGCCCAACCATATTTTTTCTCTGCGTGTATTATTTTAGTCTCATGCCAAGAAAAAAAATAATTAATATGAAATAATTAGTATTGTGGTTATTTTTGTTGAACAATTTATGGTTTTTAATCCAAATTTTTAATATTTTTAATTAGGCTTAAGTTCATCAAATTTAATTTTCATTAAATTATTTTTATGAAGAAAGGAATTTTACAACATGAAAATTAATTAAAATTTACTGATAATTTTTCATTCTTGACTCAATCTGGGCTCGAACCCAGGCGTTTTTACGGACAGGTTACCCTGACATGTTTCGATTGCAACCACTCAATCTCCTCAGAGGGCTTGCCGTTTAACACTCGCAGCCATCGACGACTGCTGACGTCATTAGTCAAACATCAATCCTTAAACCAAATTGTATTTAACCTTTGGTAGATCGAAATTTGCTTTGAATGATCTATTTTAATTTATTTTACATGTTCTTCCTTTACTTCTGTTTTTTCGTACTTTTGTCAAGAATTCTTCTTGAAGTTCAAAGTACATATTTTGTTTTGTTTTTTAATTTTTTTGTCTTTCTTTTTCTTGCTGACCTTTTCAGCACAACTTGAAGGACAAATGCAAACATAGAGCTCGTGCCTTAGCTTTAACAATAATTAGTATTGTGGTTATTTTGTTGAACTATTTATGGTTAATAATTAATATGGTAATCCAGTTGAGAAGTTATTTCGCCTTAAATGCTTAATTCCAAGCTAGATTAACTTTTTTTAAATTTTTTGCTGGGTTGTTGTTGTGAAAAGCTTGCTGTCATCGGAAGTTTTTCCCTAAGAAAAAAGTTTCCGGTTGCTGGGTTAAAAATCTTTAGCCCAGTGAAACTCGGGTCGTTCCGGATCGTACATCCAATTGCCGTGGGAACAACAAAAGTCCTTTAGTTTGCCGTTAGCTCCAAATCTTGGCCAAGTCTCCCTATCGAATTTCAAAATATTTTAGAAAACAAATTGTGATAGAAATGAAGGAAAATAATTTTAGGAAAAATTCGGGCTAGTTTCTTTTGGGATTTGCTTAAAATAAGAAAACTTAAAATTTCTAATTCAAGCTGACTTATACAGATAGTCTGGTCCAAAAATAAACTTCTTCCTTTTAATAAAGATCGTTCCATTTTTAATTGAATCAGTGATGTTTTATTGCACCGATTTTAGAGTAAATTATGTGAATATCCAATTTATGACAGTGTATCCAGAAAATCACCACTTAAACCTGAAAGTACCGCACATCCATTTCGACATCCATTTTTCGACAGCAAAGAAGCTGCTTAGATCAGACAAATACTCCCCGAGCTATAATGAAACAATCGATTGAATGGTTAACCCCACTGCAGTTAGCTTTTGTCGATTTTTTAAAAACTTTTGAGAAGATCTTTATGGGATGCAATCAAGGCCAGGGAAGTGTCATTAAAATTAATTAGTCTTATCCAAGCTGTGTTCTCCAATTCCATACTTCCTTCTATACTAACGTAGGAATAAGACAAGGTAGTCAGTCCCCTTTACCCGTTGCTCCTTGCCAGAGATGTAAATGAATCATTCATTTTTGAATTAATTCGTGAATCATTCATGCACTGAATAAGCAAATTTTGAATTAATTCTTTTCACACAAAAAAATGAATTGAATGAAATTTGAGTCAATTCATTTGAATTGGGCAAAATGAATTGCAATTCATTTTTAATTCTAATTTTAATCAATTCAAATGAATTGGAAATGAATTGCCATATATATTTTCTAACTCATTTGAAATAATTCAAAGTCAATTCAAATGAATTGCATCGGTTCGGGTTGTACAAAATGATGTATCGCCTTTGGTATCTGCTTTCACGGGACAGTGTCTTAAAGGTAGGCGTATAGGAGCCGGACCCTATGGTATCTCTTCCGCAGCGGCGATGACAAAAATGTCCTGCACTGGCAAGAAAGCGAATGGCAGAAATGGGATCCGCCTCCTTTGACGGATTCTATGATATTTCTGGCGTTAAACTGGATCGTTGGTTCTACGGTGGGGGTGCTGTTTAATGAAATGGATCCATAGCTCTAAGTGTGTTAGATGTGTACTGACTACCAATTATACCAAACCTAACCTGGGTTAAAGATAAATATAATACCGACAACAATTTTGTACTAAAAAACAGGAGTGTTACCCGGGTTGCAAAGTGGCGGTCAACGCAAACATCGCAAAACACAAAGATGCGTATAATCAATTCTTGTGTAAAATCAGCGCTATGATATGCATAGCAATATGCCAAAAAAAATTTACTTTTTCATTTTCAAGCTATGAATGCCGAACGATTATAATGCTTCGGGGGTGAAGTCTGCTACCTTAATTGCTTATTAGAGTGTCCCCCACTTGTCCGAAAACGGAAATTTAGGGTGTTCTTTAAAATTAGAATTTTTTAACTTTTTATGAATTTAATGCATTATCTATGTTAACAGCTACAAAATCCATATTTTTATTTATTGGATAGTTACCCAGCAAAAACTTACATTGCAAAGTAATGAGTTAAAAAGCTAATATAACGACTCTTCACTACTTATACATTGGCATTTTAACTCATTATTTTAACACGGTGATGTCATTGGAGGCAAGTACTTACCACCCTCGCTTACAAATAGGGAGTTAAATAAGTCATTACCACATTCGCTTACAAATAGGGACTTAAATAAGTTATTACTCCGATGTCACCAAATGACTTTAAAAAAAATTTTTTTTATTATTTTTTTTAAATTATTTTTTTTCTATTTTTTCTTATTTTATTTTACTTTACTTTATGTTTTTTTTTCTATTTTTTCTTATTTTATTTTACTTTGTTTTATTTTTTATTTTTTTTCTGTCTCTGGCGGGATTCGATCGCGCAACCTCGGTGCTGATAGACTAGCTCACTACCAGCTAGTCTACCGGGGCAGTGTAGTTTTTGTATAAAAAAACAATGTTTTTTACTCAATTAAGAGCGTAAATATGAGATTAAATTATTGGAGGCAACTACTTACCACCCTCGCTTACAAATAGGGAGTTAAATAAGTCATTACCACATTCACTTACAAATAGGGAGTTAAATAAGTCATTACCACATTCGCTTACAAATAGGGACTTAAATAACTTATTACTCCGATATCACCAAAATTACAACTAACATGTCATGACTATAAAATTTCAGTACAGCATAATTTTCATATTCAAATTTATTACAAATTGTTTTTTATTTATAATAAAAAAAAAAAACAAATTGTAAGAACAAATTTTTTAAATCAATTTGTATTAGATTTGAAAAAACTTCAACCGTACACTGAAAGAAAAATGCTTCATATATTTAATGAATCATTTTCATAAAAAAGTTTTCCTTGGGTAAATGAAAATTTTCATTGTCTAAATGGAATTTCATAGGTTTGATGAAGTATTTTCGTTAAAATCGCTTCATTAGATTTCGTAATTACGTTACAAATTTTCATTGGATATATGAAAACTTAAGGTTGTCCAAGTTAAACAAAAAATTTTAATTGGGAACTTAAAAAAACAATATACAAACATAACTATATTCATAAATTAATACAAAATTATAGTTTCCTTAAAAAAATTTTTAATTGTTATTTAAAAAATGTAAGATTTAATAACTTCATACATCTAATGTTACATGTATGCCATTAAATTTATGAAATCAAAAAATTTTTTTATAAAAGCAACATATTTCAATAATTGCCTTCATAAATTTAAATTTTCATTATGACAATAAAAATGTCATTATAGTAATGAAACAAAAACTTTCAATCCACTTTCAATCAACGTTGTTATTGTTATTATGGACAATTTAATCTCATATTTACGGTCTTAATTGAGAAAACAACATAGTTTGTTTATACAAAAACTACACTGCCCCGGTAGACTAGCTGGTAGTGAGCTAGTCTATCAGCACCGAGGTTACATGTTCGAATCCCATCAGAGACAGAAAAAAAAAAATAAAATAAAGTAAAATAAAATAAGAAAAAAGAAAAAAAAATAAATAAAAAAAAAAATAATAAAAAAAAAAAATTTTACTTTATTGAAAGTATTCATCCAATGAATAATATTCATGGATCTAATGGTATGTTTCATTAAGTCATTTTAATGAAACAGGTTTCATTGATCCAACGAAGCGCTGCATAGGTTCCTTTATAATGCAATTTTTCATGGGATTAATGTCAAAATTCGTTAGTATTGCGAAGAAAATTCTTTCAGTGTAGATGCATTTTATTACAAATGAATTATAAATTTCGTTAATCAACTCATACACAAGTACTTAGGTATCAGATTATATGTCAGCCATTACCAAACTACTTCTATGTAATGCAGATGGTATGAAGTAGTCATTGAAAAGTAAGTTGTTCAGTAATGGCAAGTCATTACCAAGTTTTTGCTGGGTAGTTTGGGTAGTAAGTAATCTTGCATTTTAGGATATTGTTGCAATAACACACTGAGAAAAAAATGGCAACAACAAAACATGGAAGTAAGAAAAATGCTACTACGCAGCACTGAATATTATGTCTTGCCATTCAACACAGTTGTTAATGACATTAAAATCTTAAATTCTGCGGTGGTGCGTGACGATTGCATTTTTCGTTTACAAAAAAATTAGGGAAATGTTGAAAAAAGCGAAAAAATATTTTAAAAAAATGCGTTCTTTTCACCTTCATTTATATATAACTTTTGAGGTAGGAATGTAATCTTCAAACACCACCGCAGAATTTTAGATATAACAGTCATCAACAACAAAGTTGATTTTCCAGGCTAATATTCAGCCTAATTTATGCGGTATAAAAACATTAAAGCCAATTTTCGGAAAATTTTATTTATTCATATAAAAAAAAGAGTGAATATTTATGCTACTGAAATGAATTATTCAGTAGTAATTAAGACCAATGCTGAAGGAGTTCACAACATCTGTAAAAGACCAAATGGTAAGAAAACAGAATTATTCCAATAGGCTTTCGTTAACAACTTCTACTGCACAACTGCAGGAAATAAGGCAAGGTATGAACTAACCGACAGTATCATCATATCCAGGGAGTCAGTCAGGGTTGTATACTATCTCCATTATTATCCAACATCTAATCGGAAAAAATATTTCAAGAATCCATTTCTAATGTTCGAAGAGGTTTTAAGAAAAATGGGATGTTCGTTGACAACATCAGATGATGCCACTTTAATGTATGTCTGGACTGGAAGATCTTCTAAACATACGAACTATATGTAGCGAAAAATACGGGTTAAAACTTTATATTAAAAAAAAAAAAAACAAAATATATCGAGCCCTAACCGCCAAAATAACATAAGCACCAAAAATTAAATTTTACAGGAGAGAGTTTTTTCTATTTTATTTCATATAAATTTTGTATGGAATTTGTCGCTTACAATAAAATTGTTCTTGCTATAAAAACGTAACGGTACCTTATGTGACCATGAAATTTTGGGAGATGATGCAAGTGTTACCAATAAAGTAATTTATTAACAAAAACGAAAATCGAAAATTATGTCGCTTACATTATTTTCGCGGTTATGGCTCGATATAGTGGTAAGTAAGACAAATAATAACACTACGCCACATTACAAATTAATAATACAAATGTCGATTAAGTACTAAACTTCAAATATCTCGGGGTCACAAAATTAACAAAAAATGAGACAACTCTAAGGAAATACAAAACTGGAAGCTTTTGAAATGTGGACTTATCGCCGTATCCTAAAAATTCCCTGGGCACGTTTCATACATAATTCAACAGTTCTGATGAAGATAAAACGAGAGAGAGAACTTGTTGGAAAACATCATATCCAGAGAAATTCAAAATATGAACTTCTTCAAACCATAATTCGAGGAAACATTGAAAGACGACTCTGCGGGGATTCTACCTGTTGTAAATTCTCCTTAATAAATTTTGAATAATCACAATATCTTTTTTTTTTAGCTAAAATCACTGTTGGATGTCAAAATTTTGTTTATTCTCTTTTAATATCTTTGTTTCTGTTTTGTTTTATTTCTGTTTTTGACATTGTACAATGATTTTACAAAAACAAATTGCTTGTGATTTTTGTACGAGTTGCACTTGTTGTAGTACCGAGTTTATCTGGGATGAATTCGCCTTGATACGTAAATAATTGTTTAAAAAAACATTAATTGTGTTTTTCATTGGTCGTTATCAGAGGAAAAATTCAGATCCGCACCAACGACTCTGTCACTTGAGATATCACGTGTTTCAGTGAAAATTCCACCATTTTGGAAGACTAACCCAAAACTATGGTTTAGTCAAATAGAAAGTCAGTTCTTTAATTCCGGTATTTCCCAGGATGCCAAGAAATATCATGCACTAGTTGGATACCTTGAAAGTGATATCCTTAACTCATAATGGAAAATCCTCCAACACAAAACAAGTATGATACTCTCAAGTCCGCCTTACTTAATGAATTTCAAGATTCAGAAGAAAAAAGGCGGCAGAAATTGTTAGAGAATATTCAGTTGGGTGATAAACGTCCCTCCACACTTTTGCGTAAAATGCGGTAATTATCATCAAAATCTTTATGGTTCAAACGGTTGCCAGCAACTTTAAAAACGGTCTTGTCAATAAGTTCGGAGAAAATAGATAAACTGGCAGTCATGGCCGACACAATTAACGATCAGCTAGATTATTCCTCGATTTGTCAAGTAAGTCCGCCTAGCAAAATTCCATTTGAACAATAAGAAAAGCAAATAAGTGAATTGATAAGTGAATGGAATAAATTCTCCTCTATCCCATAAATAAAACGCAGTCGTTATAGAAGTAGAAGCAATAGCAGAGGCCAAATTATATTCAGAAAAGCCACTCAATGGCGCCCCTCCCTGTGAACATCAATCGGAAAACTCAAAACTCCTTCGTCTTTGGTAACGTACGCGAGTGACTAGAAAACTAGTCACCTGTTCTTGCGAGACAAAAGTACTTAAAGCTGCAAACAACACAATTATTAATACTTTTGGTGAAAAAGTTCTCCATTTGGACCTTGGATTCAGAAGAGACTTAGTATGGAAGTTCCTAATCGCAACTGTTTCACAAGCAGTTTTAACGAGCTGTTGATAGATGTCAAAAATCGCCGTCTTATAGATAAGAAAACTATTTTATTTTCAATCACATTTATTATCATCGAGGAGTTACCGAATAATATTAAATGCCAATCCATGTCTCAATGTTCTCCTGTCTATTTCCTACCAACACAATTCAAGGTTATTTTGATACCTTCTAACGAATTGCCACCAGTTAAACATTCAATTACTCATCATGTAGCAACAAAAGGGCCACCAGTCCATTGCAAACCAAGAAGACTACCGCCTGAAAAGCTTAGAATCGTTAAAAAGGTGTTCCAATATATGATGCTGTTAGGTATTTGCCATCCTTTAAAAAGTAGTTTAGTATAAAATGGTGATAATGAATTACCGGACGATTATCGATCTTTTAACAAGGTTACCATATACATGATTTTGCATCTAATCTTCATGCTTAGAAAATATTTTCTAAAATAGATATGGTAAAGGGATACTTCCAAGTCCCCGTCAAAGAGGCTGACATTCCAAAAACAGCAATTATAACATCATTTGGATCAACGAAATGGTTCAAGGATTTAATTTCTGCTATGCGTTTATCGATCCTTATTGCCTCAAGAGACATGAAAGAACACAAAATTCACCTTCGGCAGTTGTTTGAGAGATTGCGTTCTTATGGTCTGACTATTAATGTCGGAAAATGTGAATTTGGCAAGTCGGAACTTTGTTTTCCAGGATACCTGGTTACATCAAATGGGTTATTTAACAATCCTCAACGCGTTCAAGCAGTTAAGAACTACAAGCTTCCAGAAACTATTCATAAGTTTGAAGCCAGTTTCTTGGTATGATTAATTTTTATCGGCACAGGCAGTTTTTCAACTCTCCAAAGAAAGAAATAAAACAACATCGCTTGATAACATACAAGTGTTGACAGGTATTCGAGATGGGTGAAATCTTTTGAGCACGGCCAGAAAAAGAGATTCTTTTGCAGAAATTATTAAACTTATTTAACATATTTTTGATATACAAGAAAAATCGTTTAATTGTAATGGGCGCTAATATTGGGAAAACGAATATGGAAATAAAGAAGAAGAGGGCCTTTAATTAATAAGGACTTAATAATAACACTGTGTCACAAATTTTCAACAAAGTCGTGACCAAGTGATTCAGACATTTGGTCCAATGTGACTTAGTAATTTGTTGACCAATTTTTACGAACGACCTGAGGTTGTTTAGTAATTTCATTATCCTTGAAAAAAAAATAAAGGAATTAAAAGTCCGTCGAATATTTTCGAAAATACTTATATTAAAGTAACATCATCTTTTTAAAAACCGCCAATAAGTGTAATTTGCCAATATTTCGAAAACTGTTCTAGGTGTCAAATACATTTGGTCAAAAAACTTTCAAATAGTGTAATTAATTACATACGTATGTACTAGAGTGACCGGATCTTATATGGGGGGATAAAAATGTCCCTTTACCAGATATTGATATAGCCAAAATTTGAGCTCGATTAAACAACGCTAACCCAATGCGCTCGTCGTTCAAAATTTGGAAAAATCGATATTTTGGGCCAAAATCTGACATATGGAGCCATAACTCCAGAACTATAAATAATAAAAACACGCTTTATATCTCAAAACAAAGCTAATATTGTTCTATAAAATTTATATTATATACAGTTATTTTAAGTCAAACCGAGCTATGACTTTACACTAGATATATAATAAAAAACAAGTAATACTGATAAGTCTAATGTTTTAAAATATAAAAACCAGGTACATAATAAATACAAATCAGACACAGAAAAGTTATGTAATCTATTCTAGATCTTTTGTTAAAGTATTTTTTGCAACGTCAGGATATAATGCTCGGCCTTTGCTTACAACTTGCAGGACATATTGCTTTTGATCTTCATCGTTTGTCAGAAGGTCCTTAAAGTCTGTTATTAATTTCACACCACGCTCAGCCACATCAATAACAACTTTTAATGATTTAACAATTTTCAATTCTTCTTGGAAGTCATTATTTTGAGGCCATGTGTTTGGATGATATCTTAAGAAATCTGTTTTTATATACATATAATTGGTGAAAGAATTTAAATGTAAGTAAGTAAATTTACCAAACCTCCATGAACTACCTCTTTTTTTAGATCATCCAACTTTTCAAAAACTCTTTAAAATTGTTCTTGACCGCTTCCTATGTTTTCTTTCGGTCTTTTCCAACTTAGTTATGGTATTTTGCTCTTGTTTAGTCGGGATTCGAGCCTTCTTCCAAAAAATTAACACTTCTCGTATGGTAAGTTTTACCGATACTCTTACAGTTAATTTCACAGTACGTAAATAATAAAAAAGCACACAAAACCTGACCGGTGATCTAGTGAATGGGATAGCCAACGAGAAATATTTTATCCTTGGTCCTGGTTTGTACACCTGATGTGGATGCCATTTCACAGTCCAAATTACAAATTTAATTTCAATAAAATGTTTTTTATTATCAGCCATGTCACAGAGTACAATTCCGTTCGGAAACGGAATTCATTCCGTATTTTGGTGCTTTAGAAAATGACGAAAAAATGTTTCGGAATGAAACCATTTTTGTTTTCATGAACGGTATGGGAGTTGTCTGTATCTGAAAGGCCATAAAACTATCAAAATACACTTTCCATCAACAATCAAATATGTTTTCTTCAATTCCGAACGGAATTGCACTCTGTGACATGGCCCTATATTTCTGGTTTAAACTCAAAAAAAATGTAAAAAAAACAAAAATGTATCACTTAATAACAAAATAAACGAAGTATGCTCCTAGTTTAGGGCTGCTAGAAGTTTGAACCTATCAACCAGGACACATAGAAAAAATGGATAAAAAATTACACCGGAAAAATAGTTTTTTAATACAATGTATGTATATTAGGGTGGCAGCTAAATTTCAACTTTGGATTTTCAACATCTCCCGGGCGGAATATTGTGCCACATGGTCTAAAACTGATGTGGAAACAATTTCAGCCAAATCGGATATTGTATATACGTGAAGGCCATAAGCACCACGACCCAGAGGATCTTTTGTGCAGCCCGTGTCTCACCAAGTCAGGTTTAGGCTACGTATAAAGCCCACTATCCTGCCCGGTGAATGATTATAAATCTCAGTCGGGCCCACTATTTGCCCCCCGAAAAATTTCCGTCTAGAAGTCCCCAAGGAGGGACAGCAGCAGAGCAGATGTTCCGATGTCTCGTCATCCATCCCGCAGAATCTACATGTTTTTGAAGGTGTATTACCCAACTTAAACTGATGGTATCTGAAACCACAGTGTCCCGTGAATAGGCCCACAAGCAGTCTAAGTTCCGCTTTCTCAAGCAGCAGGAACCTTCCTGCCCTGCACCGGGACAGTGACACAAATCTCCTGGACTGTCTTAGTCCAGGAGTGGACGTCCATGCGTAAAGGAATTCACGCTCAGCCCATTTTTGTAACGTTCCCCTGATGTGACCCACAGGGACGCCAAAGAAAGGCTCAGGGCCTATAAACGGGCGACGGGCGCCCCTGTTTGCTAAGCAATCAGCCCTTTCATTGCCCGTATGGCCCTCATGTCCGGGAACCCAACACAAATTCAGCTCGTTGTGTTTCCCTAATTCATTCAGAGACGCAAGGCAGTCCAAGACCAGCCTGGACTTTATCTCCAAAGAAGAAAGTGCCCTAAGAGCGGCCTGGCTATCCGACATTATATACAGTCTTAAGCCCCTTGTCCCCCTCCTTAGACACTCCCCAGCGCATATGATGATGGCGTAGATTTCCGCCTGAAATATAGAAGGCTGTTTGCCCATAGGCAAGCCCCTTTGGAATCCCGGGCCCATGATGCCCGCACCAGTATCACCGTTTACCTGTTTCGAACCATCCGTGAACCATACCTGGTCCGCGCATGTGCACCACCAGGATTGGTCCGCCCATTGGTCCCTGTCAGATATAAGGACATTAAAATTCCTATGCAGTGCCAAACTTGGCAACATATGATCACCCACAACAATGGATGCATCATTCCTAATGATATCCAGGATCCGCATATGACCCACCAGGTCACCTGCCCTATATTCGGCAAAGCGCGGCATCCTGCTAGCACTCCTGCAGGCTTCCTCCTTTATAGAAATGTGCAATGGAGGAATGTGCAGGATAGCTCCCAGAGCCAGAGTGGGACAGGTCCCCATAGCACCCGTGATCGACACGCAGATCAGGCGGTAGACCTTGTCGAGTATCACTCTAGCTCTGACCTGTTCGGTCTTAGTCCACCACGCCAGGGCGGCGTAGGACAATATTGGTCTAATGATCGTAACAAAAGACCAGTAGATCATCCTGGGTTTCAGACCCCATGTCTTCCCAAAGAGTCTCTGACAGGCATATATTGGCCTTGTTGCCCTTCTGGTGACATGGGCCAACTGCGCATTCCAGTTGAGGGATCTATCCAGAATGATCCCCAGGTATTTCACCTCATTAGAGAATCCGATAACCGCTCCGTTGAGAGTCGGTTCCTTCAGTCTCAGAACTCTACGTCTGGTGAAAGGTACCAGAGTAGTTTTTGCGGGATTAATATTAAGTCCCCTCTCCCTGCACCAATGAAGTGTCAAGTTCAGGGCCCGCTGCATTGCCCCCGAAATCGTCGCGTCATCAAAACCGGTCACAGATATAACCAGATCGTCAGCATAGCCATAAGTTCGGAAGCCCAGGTTATTAAGGGTTTCCAATAGCTCATCGATAACCAAGGTCCACAATAGAGGCGATAGAACGCCACTCTGAGGGCACCCTCTGGTTGCTTCAATGGTCCTCGACGAGCCACCCAGATCCAACCTCATCACCCTGGATGCCAGCATCTCCCCTATCCAGTTTCTTATGAGAACAGGTACACCCTTCCTCGTAAGAGCAAAATTAATTGCCTCATAGGAAGTGTTGTCAAAGGCGCCCTGAATGTCGACGAACGCACACAGAGCTATTTGCCTTGCCCCCAGTGCCTTCTCAATCGTACGCACAACGTGATGAATGGCGGTCACCGTAGACCTGCCCGATTGATAGGCAAACTGAAAGCGATGAATCGGGGTTTCCGATAGATATTCATCCCTTATAAATCTATCCATCAGTTTTTCCATGGTCTTCAGGAAAAACGAGCTGAGGCTTATTGGTCTGAAGGACTTAGGCATTTGTTCAGACTTGCCTTGGGTATGAAGACCACTTTAACCTCCCTCCATGGTTCCGGCACATGGCACGCCAGTAAACTGGATCTGAAGATCCTAGTCATTTGTAAATTGATAGCCATCCCCCCTTGCTGAAGGCAGCATGGAAGGATACCATCCGGCCCAGGTGATTTGAATGGGCTGAATTTAGATACAGCCCACATCACGAGTTTCGCATCAAAGATTCTGCTCGCCAACCTGATGTTCCTTTTGGACGCCGAGGGTGGCCACGTGGACAGTCTTGGTGACGACGAAATATTGTGCCACATGGTCTAAAACTGATGTGGAAAAAATTTCAGCCAAATCGGATAACTTTTACCCCTGCCCCTTTGAGGTCAAAGTTCAAATGATAAAAAAAAAATTCGAAAAAAAAATTTTTTGCTTGTATGGAATTTTTTTTTTTATCATTTGAACTTTGACCTCAAAGGGGCAGGGGTAAAAGTTATCCGATTTGGCTGAAATTTTTTCCACATCAGTTTTAGACCATGTGGCACAATATTTCGCCCGGGAGATATCAATATTAATACAAAAAAATTGCTCCATACATTTAGCTGCCACCCTAATGTATATGTAAAAACCACCCATTTTTTATTTTTAAATCCAACAATAAATGAGGCTATCAGCGCAGAAGTGGTGTAACCCACAATTTAATTTGGTTACGGTTCTGGTGTAAGATATGTTCTTTGCACTAATCTTTACTGTGCACAAGTCGAGTAAGCCAACTGTTTGTATCCAAAACAGATGGCGCTAGAAACATAGTTTTTCCATGGGGCCGTTACAACCAAGTACTATGGTGCAAGAGAAGTGTTAACTCCTCATTATCTCATAATAAGTAGTCTGGGGTTACACCACTTCTGCGCTGATAGCCTTATACATATATAAAAAAAAATTAACGTGTACTTCATGTACATAAAAACGATAAAAAATAATAAAAAGTTGAGCATAAAATGTTCAAGCTATAATACTTTTCAGAAGATTGCACTTTTTCTAGAACTTCATTTCAGTCTTTGATATAGTTACTTACATTGAATATTACTCTCCAGTGTTTCATTCTTTAACGAGTTTCTTTCTTGAGTCCATTGAGCAGACTCAGACTCAACTTGAAAAAATCAAAATATTTTGATTTTTCTCAACCAACTCGACAACCGTCAATGTAATCAATTGAGAAAGCCATACACGCTTTGATGTGGACAACAACCGACTCAGTTGACAATTGAACCGAAACGTGTATGAACTGCTTTAGAGAAAGTAATTTGTTTTCGGGTTGCGATTACTTATAAAAGTTGTTAACACGGTATAACTTTTTACAGCAACTAGTTGAAACAAAATTTGAAAGAGGATTGACTCTCATCTAATATTATTGAAAGCTTTGAGTTTAACGACGTTTACACCAGATAACAGTTGAACTTAATTAAAGTTGTTTATAAAATTGACTTATGGAAGCAATGTTATAACAGATATCTTAACCTTTGTTAACAACTAAAACAAATTTTTTGTCTTGACCTGTAAAAAACCAGGACAATTTAATATAGACCAGGACACCAGGACAAGTAGTCAAAAACCAGGACAATCCTGGAAAACCAGGACGTATGGCAGGCCTATCCTAGTTGTACCAGTTCACGTTTTTGGGGATAAAAGCTGTTGTCACTTGGTTTGACTTAAAATAACAACAATTATGTATATAATATAGATTTTAAAGAACAATATTAGCTTTCTTTTGAGATATTAAGCGTGTTTTTATTATTTACAGTTCTGGAGTTATGGCTAAATATGTCAGATTTTGGCCCAAAATATAGATTTTTCCAAATTTTGAACGACGAGCGCATTGGGTTAGCGTTGTTTAATCGAGCTCAAATTTTGGCTATCTCAATATCTGGAAAGGGGAATCATTTTGTGGAGTTAAGACCAACACCGATTTTTTGTGGTCACTAGTGTATAAATAACTTTAAGATTTTCCCAAACTAATAAATTTAGTTTGATTAATTGATAAATGTAAATAAATATTAAACAAGGTAAAAAGCTCTTAGAAAAAAATATGTATAAATTTTTGCGTACCCAATATTTATAATGGGTTATTGGCATTTATAAATAATTTAGCTCTTATTTTTTAATTTATTACTTTTTTGTCTAAAGGTCGGCCTGAATTGCAATTTTAATATTTTATATTTATTTTATTGATTTTAATTTAAATTAGCACAACATTATCAACGATATCAATATAAAACACCTGTAGATAGGGTTGCCAGACGGCCTGGAATGGCCTGGATTGCCAAGTTTTATTTTTGGGTCTAGTCCAGTTACCAGCTCAAATACGATTTGTCCAGTTAAAATAGAATTTCTTTAATATTAAAATATAATTTTTGTTTATTAATTACATTTTTAATAATATCTTATACATCTTCCCAAAGATATTCCTATTTATATCCAAAAATGCGATAAAAGTAACGTTCAAAATCTATATATGGGTAATTCCAAAGTGTTGAACGTGACAGTCGTACGCATCATAAATGCAATAACATTTTAAGCAAAAAATATTTTTACGTTTTCTTAACCCTTAAATTATAGCACTAAGAAAGCACTGTTATCTATGCGTAAGTTTATGGAGGGGGCGGTTCTAGGTCAATGATAATGGCAAACGAAGTAGCGGTTCGAACGTGAAAAAAACAGAAGTAGTTTTTTGGCCATGTATAAAAAGGCGTAATTCAGCGGAACCTGGCACAATTTTTTAGTCAAACTACTTTCAGAATTTTACGTAGCAATGTAACATTAAAATGTCTTGGTTTGATTCCAAAATCTTCTGTATGTTCTTTTTTTTTAAGCCAAAATCCGGGTCGATACGTGACATTTCGAACGTGAAATTTTTTCCATAATAATTTAACTGAATAATGATCAAAATAAAATAAAAATTTATCGTAAATTCGAATACCATATTTCTCTTTGAACTCTTCCTTAGATTAAAGACCATGTAAGAAATTTTTTTTTGGAATAATTTTTATCAAATATCATCTCTTTTCAGGAAGATAAATATTAAAGAAAACATACAATAAAACATTCTCACAAATAAGAAATTACGTTTGCACAACTTTGCAGTCTGATTGGTCATCTAAGTGAACAAATTTATAAAATTAGTAAAATCAAAATATTTCTCTATAACAATATCGTAAAATAATCAGCTTTTAATAACTTTTAAATTTTCGGTCACGGTGGAACTTTTGACGGAAATGCCCATATTTAAGTACATAAATCGATCTCGTTTTTATTTTCCATACCAATTTGCAAGGCTATTTCGAAAGAACTTTAGGTATTTACAATAATCTATACTCAAAAGAATAAAAAAGGATGTCCTTTGGAAATTTAAATGAGACTCAATTTTGATGAAAGTTTGAAAAATGTTCAAATATATTTGCTTACAACGAAAACAAGAGGTAAGAGGCTTAAGAGCAAAAAAGGACTTTGTAAACGGCTAGTCCGATTGAAATCAAATTCCAGATTCTAACCAAGGACTTATATTCCAGTTTAAGTAAAGGATTTGGAATCTGGGCCACCAGAGGTTCCCCAATTAGGGCACCTTAAGTATTACAAAAATTAATAACTATCCAGAATTCTTAACTTAAGCCCGAATTGAGAAATCTTATCAGAGGACTGCATTGGTCCATTTCTACACGTATTAGATTTTCGGATAGATATTAAGCTAATTAGAAAAAAAATATCTCCAGTAAAATTCGTGTTTTCGCACTTACGACTATTTCGCAAAAAAGGTAGATTTTAAACTTTTTTGTTACTTATGTCCTTTTTGATTTTAGGTTACGATGCGTAATATGACGTAAAACTGAACGGTTATTGTTACGTTTCCTCGTTTTTGTAATGTTATGAAAAAAAATTATATCGAATATTATTTTTTTTAACTTTTTAGATAGTTATTTTTACAAAATCCAGGTTAATTTTTTACATTGTTCAGTTATTTGAATATTGGTTTCTGGCAACCCTATTTGTAGATGTCGGTTATTTATACTTTGAAATTTAATACACGACTCTATTTAATTCAAACGACACTTTATATTGTGAATAGGTATACATGTGTAAATGTTGTTTACAATGGAGAGGAGAGTTCAATCACACACATTTATTTACACACATTCATTCATACTTTCAAACATTTATTACGATGCTCTCCCGCTATCTTTTGTTGTTGTTGTTGTTACTGCTGCTGTTGTTTCAGTTTAACATGGTCATGCGAATTCGACCTTGACATCATTTCATACAATTTCATAATAAATTGAGAAAAGAAAACAAAACAATGAAATTAAATCTAATACACAACTCATACTCTAATACTCTATATCAGGTGGCGAAAATATAAATAAACAAACGTACAGACAGACGGTCGAACGAAAGGACGGAACAACAATGAAATGCATCAAAACTTAAGCAAAAATTATTAAAAATTCTATATTCAGTTTTGCCGAATCTTTGATACCCTCCACCAAGAAATAGATATTTGTGGGAGTGGACTTTATGAATAAATTACAATTTCTAGTCTTATGAAGCTAAGTTTGCAGAATTTCAAAAATTGTATTCCGAGAATTGGCTGTTTATGGGACTTACATATGTCAAAGCACCGATCACTTTGGAATTAGGCAGTGTCATTTCTGATCTTATAAAACAGTCTATTAATTAAATAATTTAAATGTTGGTTTGTTGTAGTTAATAAGTACATATTGTTTTATCAAAAGTAAAACTTTGTCTTGTACTTGAAGAATGTCAATGCATTTGGCAAAACCTTATTTTCAGATCCCACTTTTATTTAGATCCGATCAAAAATTACATTTCATTAAAAATTGCAATTTTATCGAATTGGCTTGTAACAGTTTTGGATAAAATATGAAAAACCCATTGTAAGACTTAACCATGTAAGGTGCTGCTTCGTTTTAAAAAATCTTGTACTTAAAGCAAAGTTCCAAAAGAATTTATTTATTGATATCAAATTTTTTTTTTTGGAAGATTTTGTTTTGTGTATTTAAAATTTTTTATTAATTAAAATCCAAAAAAAGTTGCCAAAATATGCAAAAATATGCATTTGAAACCTAAATATGCAAAAACATGCATTTCCAACAAAATATGAAACAATATGCAAAAACAAATCGATGCCATTTTAACGTAAATTTAATGATTCGGATGGATAATTGGTCGACATCGTTTTTAGACTATCGACAAAAAACATGTACATACATATTTGCATGGAAATCGCAACCCTACACTGAAAGAAAAATGCTTCATATATTTAATGAATCATTTTCATAAAAAAAATTTCCTTGGGTAAATGAAAATTTTCATTGTCTAAATGGGATTTCATAGTTATAATGAAATATTTTCGTAAAAATCGCTTCATTGGATTTCGTAATTACGTAAAAAATTTTCATTGGATATATGAAAACTTAAGTTTGTCCAAGTTAAACAAAAAATTTTAGTTGGGAACATAAAAAAACAATATACAAACATAACTATATTCATAAATTAATACAAAATTATAGTTACCTTAAAAAAATTTTTAATTGTTAATTAAAAAATGTAAGATTTAATAATTTCGTACATCTAATGTTACATGTATGCCATTAAATTTATGAAAGCAAAAAATTTTTTTATAAAAGCAACATATGTATTTCAATAATTGCCTTCATAAATTTAAATTTTCATTATGACAATAAAAATGTCATTATAGTAATGAAACAAAAACTTTCAATCCACTTTCAATCAACGTTGTTATTTTTATTATTGACATTTTAATCTCATATTTACGCTCTTAATTGAGTAAAAAACATAGTTTTTTTTATCCAAAAACTACACTGCCGAGGTTGCGCGATCGAATCCCGCCAGAGACAGAAAAAAAATAAAAAATGAATCAAAGTAAAATAAAATAAGAAAAAAAAAATTTGTTTTACTTTATTGAAAGTATTCATCCAATGAATAATATTCATAGAACTAATGTCATGAAACAGGTTTCATTGATCCAACGAAGCGCTGCATAGGTTCCTTTTTAATGCAATTTTTCATGGGATTAATGTCAAAATTCATTGGTATTGCGAATAAAATTCTTTCAGTGTACCAGTTATATGTACATAAATTTAGCTTCAATGTTAACCAAAGGTTGGCCTCAGCAGAAAGCATACGAAATATTGAAGGAATAGGACTATTGCAAAAAGGCTTAATAAATTGAAATTTGATTCACTGAACACATTCGAAAAATAAAAATGGTTAATTAATGGTGGCCCGACCACAATGCACGATGTTAATTGTGAGTGCCACCTTTACGTCAAGTTTTTTGCCTAACTTAATTTGACATTTCTTTGTTTCAGTGCTTGACAAATTCAACCATGGAGAGGTACACAATTGAGCAGTGCGTTATGATTGTGATTTTTTTTAAATTCAGTATCATCGACCAAATGTGTCCACAATCGGGAGAATTGTGCGCAAATTTCAGCAAACCGTTTCTCTAAGAAAGTACTTTTTCAAAAATGAGGGTGGCCAACCAGTTACCGTGAATGGTGTTCGCTATCGCGAGATGTTAGGCGTTGAGGATATGGACTTGGACGATATGTGGTTCCAACAGGATGGAGCCACACAGCCAAAGAAACAATGTTTTTTTCGCGCTTGAACTTCAATGTCCGTATTATTTAACATTGTGGTGATCTGCCATCACGTCATGTGATTCGACACTATTTAAATTTCCATGAAACGCTGAAGTTTATTTCAGTTCACTTTATTACAAAAAAAAAAGGAACTGGCAACATGCTTTTGCAAGTTGTTTTTGTTTTCATTTTGTTTTTTCTTAACTTTCTTACAACTACAATTAATGTTAAAAGAATTTCAATTAATTGAAGTGGGGAATGTAAACTTTTTGATTTTCCATTCAGCATCGTCGGTGTGACACATACAAACACATTTTCACTAATACTACCCCAATTCTTGATGAGCATTTTGATCAATGTTTTTGGGCCTTAAGAAGAGATAAACTCACTATTTATTGTTGATGTTTTTGTTTAAACTTTAATATTGTTACAAGTAGAACTGTTGCTTATAATTCTTATACGCTTAACAGTTTTATTTGGTTTAATATCTTTAGTTTTTCCAAAATCTTTATGGATGAAGTTTCCTGACGATCTGGCCTAAGCAACCAGTGAAATGCGCATAGAAATAGCTTATCCCATCAACAATAAATTTCAGTGTTTTTTTTATCAAGAATAAAAATTGGGAATTAAGCACGAATAACAAAATCTTTAAAAAAAAGGAATTTTAAAGATCCGCAATAACAAATTTAGTTTAGTAATTTTTTTTATAAACTAATTTTATGTTTTTTAACAATTTAAGATTTACAATCTAAATTATTCTTCTCTATCGTTTTCTTTTTACATTGAAATTCTGCAAGTGTCAACTATGATAGACAAATAAATCACAAGTTTACAAGTACGAGAGTTACCGTGTTTCTCAACAGACACTGTTGGACTTCTTTTTCTAATAAAAAAAATTAAGATAATTCTCTGAAAACTTTTCCCTTTATTTACAATTAACATCGTTCGTTTTAATAATAATAACAAAAATTATAAAAAGAAATAATTCTCACATTCTTTAAAAAAAAAAACAATAAAAATTTATTAGTGAAATTGTTGTAAGTAATTTTAAAAAAATAATTTCGTTTAATATTGCAACAAAATGGCAACAGAGACAGCCACAACACAAGTGATTGATTTTAACATTTGTGGTCGCATAACAGGTATTTCATAGTGGGTCGCAAATATTAAGGATAACTATACCGTTATGCTCGCTTACTTTTTGGAATGTTTTGTCATTTCTGAAACTTTTAAGTGGGCCACAAATCAGATAATTGTTGTTTAAAATGCAAGCGAGCGATAGCGGTCGACATCTTAGGCCAAGCTGTAAATTTAACCTACTAAAGTCCTCGATATCTTTTGCAAGCCCAGAAACTCTTGTCCCAGATCCTTTCCTCTGGGGGTGTCAAACCTGCTGATGTTATATCTTCTGAGGTAAATAACAGGTGTATGCAACCTGGGATGCGCCAAACATCCTTATGACATATAAAATGGGTTCGAAGTAACATCACAGTACTTGCTTTTCTGGTCCGGTGAACATGGTCACCGGTCTGACTATTGGTGAGGTCAACAATAGCTGTGGTTAGAACCAAAAATCGCGGGAACGAAAACGTCCTCATGGAAGGTTGATTTTTCACGTTTGTGAGAAATTTGAGCCTGTTGAGGGATCCATATGCTGCTTGGATTAAATATAGTAGTGGAGGTCAGATATCTCCGGCTCGTTAACAAGGGGTGAGTTTATATAGTTTTGACGGATTGTACACTTGACTTTCGACCTGTATGTGCAGATGATCCTTAAGCATTTGGTGTGTGCATATATTAACTCATCATGTGATTGAGATGTACCGTGGAATAAGGCCATATTGCATGTGCTCACGTAAATCGATATCACAACTGACCCAGATGGTAATTTTTAAGATATAGGTAAAATGATTATTTTACATCCTCTCGTTAAATTTTTTTTTAATTCCGAATTAAATTCATTCAAAAACTACGAAGGACAGCTAAGAAGCACCATAAAACCTTAAGGAAGTAGAGTTCGCTTAAGATGAAGTTTTAAGCAATCAGTAAAATTTTCTGCTCTGGAAAAAAATTAGCCAAAATGTTTCAAGTCTTTAGTCATATTTCCAAAATGATCGTCTAATTTGATTTCTTAATATTGTTTAAATTCAATGTGTATTGCCAAGTTTTCAAGTTGTAATCAAATTTTTTTTCTTGTTTATTAAAAAAATTATAAGAAAATTCTTGTTTTTTCAGACATGCAATGTGCCAATTTACAAATGTTGCTCATGATTTGGATTTTTTTCACTGTTCACAGACAACGACCAAAAAATTCGCATAAAATCTAAAAGCTGAAATAAAATTCTTAATGATGAGAATAACATTTTACACAGAAAATAAAATTCACAGACACCACAAGTTGTTGTTGTTGTTTTTTTTTTTAACAATTATTTATTGTTTATTTCTTATAGTGGCCATTATTGTATTGTGTTTAAGAAAAATTAAAAAAAATACAATAAAAATTATATTAAAATGGGTTACAAAAAAAATAAACAAAAAATTTGCATATAAAAATAAATTTTTAAAACTAAAAACAAAAAACTTAAAAACTAAATAAAAGATTATTAAATAAATAAAAAAATGTAATTGCCCGTACGTCATATTTTTTTTATTTTTTAAATTCAGTGCTTTTGTATTTTGTTGTATTTTATTATAATTTTTTTTTCGCTGTTGTTGTTAAATTTTCTGGTTGTACTTGTTTTGCATGGAATTTTTCTTAAATTAATTTGTTTCTGATTAATTGTCTTTCAATAATTTGATTTTTATCTTTTTATTGAAATAAAACAAAAGACTTAAGAAACAAAAATTTTTTGGCAAAAAATTTCAATTTTAGTTTTTTTCTAAAATCTGTTCTTATTGTTGTAAATAATTGGGGTAATTAAGTCTTGATCAATTAAAATTTAGCATTTTAATTGAAATTTATTTTTAAAATTGATTGTGCTCTACATTAAAAAAGCATTTTTGAAAAACAAAAAAAAAAAAAAAAATTAAAGCATTTATAAGAACAAATGGCCGATCCTATGGTATGCATGATGTCTGCTTATTCATGTTAACCTTGTTAATTGGCTTTAGTTCCAATGGTTTTGAAATTGGAAAAAATATATTCAACCGATAAGTTTTCAATGCTTAAAAATGTACTAAATATAAATCGTTGTTTTTTTTTTTTGGTAACATTCTAAAAATAAAAAATGTTCCTAAGCCTCCACCCAAATTCCTTTCATTTGCATAAATTTTACAAAAATAATAGTATCAAAATAAAATTTAGTAGAAATAACTAAATTATTAATCAAACTATTTGAAGAGACTGATAAATATTGATGCAATAGGACGATATTGAAATATTTCTTGCTTATAAACTATTAAGAAGAGAAAAATAGCTGTGCTTAAGCCAATAATAACATACAGTCTACAACTGACATGAAATACCTAACAGGGGTGCGATGGAAATCGAAAACGCAAGAATTTGGAAGTTGTTTTTAATACACTTTTAATCAAATTTTTATAATTTTTTTTTATAAAATTCTGTTTAATAGATAAATATTTGTATAAAATTTGCCATAAAATTATTTTATAACAGAAATCTTGCTTAAAAACGACTTGTAAAATTCTTGCGTTTTGCGTTTTCGATTTCCATCACACCCCTGTAACATTAACACTAATATGATGTTAGTGTTAAGTATAGACTCATCATGTTAGAGGTTTTCTCATGTTATAACACGGTTGTTATTGCAATTGTTTTAACAACGCTTTTATAACACAATGTTATAAAAGCAAATCATGTCAGTTTTAGACGGGGAGTAACGATAAACTTAAAATGTCGCCTTAATAAACAATAAAGACGGTATTTTGGGGCGTGGCAAAACTATTGTTTTTCGATATTTTAATATATTTAATGAAACACAGAAGATTATAAATTTATTAGGAATAAGCAAAAAATTTGTTTTTGTTGTATGTACATAGACTTGTGTTTTTTTTATCAATAGGTACAATAAATTTTGAATACCATCCCTCATTGAAGTAGATTTTAACCAACCTTATGCTTTAGTTTTGTCCACAACTGTAAGTTTCCTTTCACAACTTTGCCGCTGTTTCTGTGTTAAAAGCCATTCTACCTTATCTCGTTGTTAATTATACGGTTATTTAATTTCTTTTTTATAAAAATAATTTTTTTAAAGAAAAAAAAACTTTAAACTTGTTTCATCAGAGATTTTTATAAACCTTACTATTCTTTTTTTTATCTAAGTTTTTCAAACTTTATTGCTTTTATTTTTATAGTTGCTATTAAAACAACAACAACAATAATAAAAAAAATTTCTCATAGCAATAATTAAAATTCAGCTCATGTAATAACATCTGAGAGAAAAAGTGAGGTGAAGGTCATAATAATTTGTTCATTGGTTTGTTATGCTCTCAAAACATGTTTAATTGCCAACACAAAAAAAAAACAATTAAAACAAACTGCAAGCAGCAACAACAAAAAGAAACTCTCCTTTAATTGCAAAAAAAGCAAAATAATACAAAACAAAAATGCCTGCAATATTTTGCTAAGAATCGTTATTGTTTTCATTTAAATACATGAGAGTAAAACTAATGTGAAACAACAACAATAATAACTTCGACAGCAACAATACAAACTTGTAATATAATAACATAAACAAACAAACAAAAAAATATTTAACAAACTCATAACGGTAAACAATTTCATTGTAGAAATGCACAGTGTTGCCACTTTGTGGGTAATTACCCGAATTTGGTATAATTTTTACCGTCGTGGGTAGAGCGTGGGTAATTTCTCTTAGGTGTAATTCAGGTGTAATTTGAAATTCTTAGCTTAGATAACCAAATAAAATCAAGATTCGATTTCAGTGAAGACATTTATTTACTTTTAAATATTGCTGATAAAAAATGCACAATCTTCTGAACCGTAGTCTAGGTTTCTTTTTAAGAAAAGTCTTCAATCTTTTAATATATATTTTCAAAAGTTATATATAAGTTCAAAAGATAAAGATGATTATAATAGTGATTAAGAACCTGAAGTCTATTGAAAAATTTATTGCAACTAAAAACTAGCCTGGGGGAATAAATGTTTACAATATTCCAACATACAATTAATTTTATTTTTAACTGGTAACTTGCAAATGCAAATTAATTTTAATCGTAGTTTAATACAAGGCATTACCAATTGAAACTGAGCATTACTGGCTGCATGTCACGAATAAAATGAACAATGTTGATTCAAGACGTCAATTGTTGCTGGTTTATCAGCATACACCAATGACTTCACAGCCCTACGGAAAACAATCAAGAGGTGTCACATCGCACGGCCTTAAAGTCTTATTGACAGTTTATTTTCTCTAATCCAATTTGTTGTTCAAGCATGAATCTATTCATGATTATGAGCCTGAGCATATAGTGAACGCTAAACAAACACCCATTACAAAGCAATGGCAATGAGCATTTTGAACCTTCCCTAGATATATGCAACCAAATATAGAAGTTAAACTTATTATTTTAGGAGCTTGTATGTATGTTTTATTACAGTTATTTCCGCTTAATTGAGTTTCTAAAAATGCACGACTTTTGACGCAATTAAACGGGAACTCAATTTAACAGTACTCGGTTTATTGAATCGCCGACGCAATTAAAACGAAAATCGCTTATGTGTAGATCTAAAATAAAACTCATTTCTTTATTTATTTAGTTAAAAAATACTTTAGGTTTTTTAAAACAAAATAAAAATCAGATACTTTCATAGTACAATCTTTCTTGTCGGAAAATGATTTTTTTACGTTTGTGGATGCAAAAACACTTAAGTAGACGGAAACAATTAACCGAAACATTTGCTCTTGTTTTTCGCAATGCGGTCTTATTTTGCGAAATAATTAAGCAAGTGACGCAATTAAACGGAACTGAACAAAACGGGTATTTTTACACAGACAGTTATACTGAATGATTTCGTTCCATGATTTTTAATGCAATAAAACGGGAAACTCAATTAAGCGGGGCTCAATTACCGAAAACAACTGTAATTATTTTTAAGTCTTTAATGTTATTTTTGTTAATTTATTTAAAATTACAATAAGAATCTTAACAGTTTGACTAATATTGATCTTCTCTCAATGGGTTTTTGCTTTTTAAATGCCTTTTTATTAAATGAAACTTAAATTTTATCTCAGGTGTAATTTCATTTAAATCGGGTAATATCGCTTCATCTCAAGTGTAATTTTGAATTTAGCTGGTGGTAACACTGGAAATGCATGAATAAAATTAAGTTGCACATACTCACGCAAACACACATATTCACTTACATCCATATATTGTATATGATTCATTGCCATTGTATGAGTTTTTCTTCTACATACATACAGAATATAAAAATAAAGTCTAGCCTAGTCTTGGGTGACTGGGGAGAGTTAGTAGAATAGCAGTATGTTTTTTGTTGTAATTATTTGTCCCCCACAATTTAAATAACTAGTTTTCGGTTTCACTTTAACTGCACTCTTGTTTTATTACTCGTATTCTAGTTTTCGATGTTGTTGTCATTTGCTGTTGGTAGAATCTTGACATGTATTTTGCAAAATTTGTTATTTAAAATATGTATTTTTTTTGTTTCAAGTTGTCATAAACCGTGTGATAATTTTGTTTTTTCAAACTTTTTTTGTTACATACATACCTACATATGTATGTATGTATTACATTTTTTAATTTATTTTATTTCTTGATTTATTAAAAGATCATGGTTTTCTTTAGATATTGTCTTGTGATGTAAGTACCCTGCAGGAAACCTACAGGTACCGCAATTCTGTAATTTTTTTAATTTAACTACCGATATCGTTAAAGGTATCTTAACATGGTCATACAAAGTATTACGACTGTATAGTATCAAAATATTATGAAATTCTCTTTTTGCTTAACAATAGAAAACAAAAGTCTGTTGTTAGTATTGCTTATGTTTACACGTATGTATGATCTAGACGGAGTTTGGGAAAATAAAACAAGTCGTACATGATTTGATGTAAATGCATCCCTGATCTAATTATTGTTTGAAAATTTTCAAACGAAAAAAAACCCATAAAAACTTATTAGCCAGGGATATATTTTCCTCAAAATAAGTACGACTTGTGTGATCGCATAAACTACCCTTTAGTAAAATCAAATCAAAGATATTAAATAGCTGAGTTCTACAATATTTACAAAAATAAATGAAAATTTCCATAGTTGATTTTGGTTGTTTTGGTTATATTGTATAAAAAAATTTAACACCTTCAATATGTATTGTTAATGCTGCAAATTTATACTTTAAAATACACCTCTGGTGCGATGAGAATAAATAAGTTTCTAAAAAGGTTCAGAAAATACAGATTTTTCAGGGACATGCTTTGATTGAATTAGTATATTTCTTCTTATAAAGTGCCAATTGTCAACTCGTATTTGTAATTTTGTAACAAACGAGTTTTACAGCTCACTTACTCTTATAACTATAAAATAAATTTACTTGAATTTTTTATTAACTTCAGGAATCACAGTAACTTGAGCTCATCATAGTTTAATGGAAGGAAATCACTCACAAACTTCCAAAGATTATTTTTTACAGTTTTATTAGGAATTTATTTTACTATACTACAAGCATATGAATATATTGAATCTCCATTCACAATTTCAGACTCAGTCTATGGGTCAACCTTTTTTATAGCAACAGGCTTCCATGGAATCTATGTATTATTTTTATACCCTCCACCACAATTAGTTGTGAAGAGGGTATATTAAGTTGTCATTCCGTGTGAAACTTTTTTATTATTCATCTCAGACCCCATAAAGTATATATGTACATTCTGGGTCCTTGAGTAATTCTAAGTCGATTTAGCCATTTCCGTCTGTCTGTCCGTCTGTCCGCCTGTGGAAAACACGTTCATTTTCGAACAACTCAAAATAAATGAACAAACTTGGTGCCAAATTGCTTGTAGTTATCCTAAGCAGTTTGGGATTGAAATCCAGCAAAATCGGTTCAGTAGGACCAGAGCTATGAATCAAAATGTGGAACCACCACCTAAAAAAATTGATAATTTTGTTACAAAAAATAACATAAATGCTGGAACAAGGCACGGAATGAGATAAGATTTTGCAAAAATTTGTTTTATTTGACTGGAAATCACGCTGTTAAATTTCGTGAAGATCCTTCCATAATTTACCCTAAGCCCCATATAAGCACTACTCCCGGAAAACAGTTTAGTACGCCTAAAACCGTATTGTTCCTTATGCACTTGTCAATGATAAAATATATTGATTTTTATATTTTCGATCAAACTTAACGGGTTTTTTTTGATTATTATTTTTTTTAACAAAAATATCTGTTATTTTTTGATTTTTTTTCGATCAAAAATAACAGTTATTTTTTGATTTTTATTTTTTTGAACAAAAATAAAAGTTATTCTCTAAATAAATGTACCTGATTTAATAATTTAGTTGACTTTAAATTTTTATTTTAGTGTGTTATCATCATTGGAATTCCTTATGCACATTATTAATTTAAATAATTATTAAAGTCACCTAAATTAGTTTGTGTTCATACGGCTCTTGTCTTATTGACATGATTGCTACACACAGAAAAAAATCAATGTAAATTTGTTTAAAACAATTTTGATTTTACTTTTTTCAGTAGTGATTTTGCTTCATTGTTGTTTCATGTTAATTTAACATGATTTTACACTAACTTGCGAACAACATTTTTTTTCTTTTAAGATAACTATAATTCATGTTAATTTAACATTGCAGAAAAGTTAGAGCAAAATGTCATTTATATTGAAAATTACAATCCGAATCACGTTGAATGAAAGTTATTTCAAGTTGAAACAACGTGAATTTCATGTAGAATCAAATTGGTTGGAGTGTGATATAACAGTGTGAAGACAACAATTGCATTTATTTAAGAATAATTCAAAACACTTACCCCTCTTACACATGTTTCACTTATTTTGTATCTCCTTTGTAAACAGAAGCAGCAGCAGAATCCCTAGATATGGTTTTCGTTATCATTCTACTTTGAAAACTTGATGTACTATTTAACTAAATAATTTTAATTAAAAGAATACGGGAATTGTCTTTTTATTATAACATATTTTAAACATGAAAATAAAAAAATGTACATACTTAAGTATGTATGCATGTGAATTTAACAAGATAAACTTTTGATTTTAATATAAAACAGGTTTTTATGGATTCAATATTGAACAATGTTATTTTAACAGTGAATTATATTAAATAAAATTAATATGAAATAATGATAAATTTAAATAAAGTGCATACTTTTACAGAAATTTACCATGATTCTCAATCAACATTTCGCCATGTTATTTTAACATTGGTATTTTTTCTGTGTGTACTTTATAGGCGAGAGGGACGAGGGGAAAAGAAACGAGTACACAGATGCATGTACTGTCTTTACGTTTTGCTTTTACATTCGTTGCTTAATTTTGTTATTGTTTTCAATATCAAAAAAGCACATGTCGTCAACATGACATGAATCATTTGAACGCCAATTCAATTTCAAAGAAGAAAAAGGAAAAATCTTGTCAATAAGACATGAGCCGTATAAACTTATTAAAACACGTACATTTATTTAGAGAATAACTTTTATTTTTGCTCGAAAAAATAAAAATCAAAAAATAACTGTTATTTTTGTTCAAACAAATAAAAATCAAAAAATAACTGTTATTTTTGATCGAAAAAATAAAAATCAAAAAATAACTGACTTTCAAAAAAACGTCTACACTTTTGTCTTCATATGAAAAAAACACAATTTTTGACAGCTGTAAATTTGGAATTTGTAAATGTTATTGAATTTATTAGCATTTTTTATTTTGTATAAATAAGGGCGTAGGTCTTCCATTTTGAGATCCAAACATAGCAATTTACTATCTTTTCTGAAGCGTAATTAAGAGTAGCTGTAAGTGTTCTTTTTTTTCATTAAACATGTTAAGTGCAAAAATCTACTAAAAATTTAAAAAAAAAATTTATTTAGAAACTGTTAAAACTTTGGATATAATGTCTTCATAACATTGGGTCTCCACGTAGAAATTTTTATTGCTAAGCACAAGCAAAAACGTCGACAGAACAATAGCAGAACAATGGCGCAATCAAATTTGACGTTTGCCGCAATAAATAACGGGGTATGGTCCCACAAGAACCACCTAGTCAATAGTTCTAAGGTCAGTAGTGGCTTTGCAATGTAAATGTCTATAGCACAAAGCGTTGTCTGATCTACAGTTGGTCACTTATACTGGTGACAAAGTCAATAGTGAATCAGTACAGTTTTACTATTGACATTTCCTACAGGGTAAGTACTTACTTTCATACATGCATACATACGTATGTACGTTCTTGTCACTTCGGTTGGTATTTGCGTTTATTTCAAGAGTCACTATTTTTTTGGCCCGTTTTTTTTTGAATTTGACATTTTCATTTGGAAATAATATTAAATATCTAGAGAACAACTGCTTATTTTCAGGGTGTTTTCAGGTGTGAAAATTGGTACACTGAAAGAATTGTCTTCGCAATACCAACGAATTCTGACATTAATCCCATGAAAAATTGCATTAAAAATGAACCTATGCAGCGCTTCGTTGGATCAATGAAACCTGTTTCATTAAAAGGATTAAATGAAACATTACATTAGATCTATGAATATTATTCATTGGATGAATACTTTCAAAAAAGTAAAAATTTTTTTTCTTTTTTTATATTTTTTAATTATTTTTTTTTTCTTATTTTATTTTACTCTATTTTATTTTTTATTTTTTTCTGTCTCTTGCGGGATACGATCGCGCAACCTCGGTGCTGATAGACTAGCTCACAACCAGCTAGTCTACTGGGACAGTGTAGTTTTAAGATAAAAAAAAACTATGCTTTTTACTCAATTAAGAGCGTAAATATGAGATTAAATTGTCAATAATAATAATAACAACGTTGATTGAAAGTGGATTGAAAGTTTTTGTTGCATTCTTATAATGACATTTTTATTGTCATAATGAAAATATAAATTTATGAAGGCAATTATTGAAACATGTTGCTTTAATAAAAAAATTTTTTGATTTCATAAATTATTGGCATACATGTAACATTAGATGTATGAAATTATTAAATCTTGCATTTTTTAATTAACAATTAAACATTTTTTTAAGGAAACTATAATTTTGTATTAATTTATGAATATAGTTATGTTTGTTTATTGTTTTTTTATGTTCCCAATTAAAATTTTTTGTTTAACTTGGACAAACTTAAGTTTTCATATATCCAATGAAAATTTTTAACGTAATTACGAAATCCAATGAATCGATTTTAACGAAAATATTTCATTATAACTATGAAATTCCATTTAGACAATGAAAATTTTCATTTACCCAAGGAAAATTTTTTTATGAAAATGATTCATTAAATATATGAAGCATTTTTCTTTCAGGGTAGTTGCATTTGGCTTATAAAACGGACTAAAATCTTTGTTGGAGGACTTATGAAATTCCATATGAAGTTTAAGTGAACGATAATGTTCGAAATTTTTAAATAGAATTAAGTCATTTTATACTGATATACAAGTTTTTCTTTTGATCATTATTTATTTATATTTTCATTTTTTTTCTAGGTAAGAATTCCTTAATATCTAACTCGAAAGTAATCACTCTGGAAGCAACATACAGGTCTGTAATCGAACGTAAAAATTAGTTCTAAAAAAAGTGAACAATTTTTTAGAACGAAAACACTTCGATTTTCTAAAAAATGGAATGAAAATATTTCGTACCAGACATGATTTCATAAGAAACATATTGGATTTTGAAAGAAAACGGTACTTAGAACAAAGGAATCTGCAAGTATCGCATTAAACAATTATTTGGATAAGTATTTAATGATTTCAGTACTATTGATATAACATTAACCCATAGTTGCCAGCTAAAACTTATTGAAAATCGTCAAATTGACTTAGTTAAAGCCTCGAAAAGTCTTCTTTGAATAATTTGTAGAATAAGATAACTCTCGAAGCTTGTCGCCAGTTGACTTTGCTCAAACGGGGTGATATAAATCGGGGGGTGCTTTTATACCATGGGAGATAAGGCCATGATGGCTTTATCTCTCATTCAATAGGGAGATAAAGCCTTTTTTTCATTTGAATGGGAGATAAAGCCACAATGGCCTTAGCTCACATTAGCAATATTAGACAAGTAAGAAAGTATAGTCGGTCAAGCCCGACCATATGATACCCTACACCACAGTATTAAAAAACACATCATGCTTATATGTCCATATAAATATGGACTTATCTATGTTTATAAAAGTCATTAAAATCGGTTTTAAATATTCTGAGAGGCAGAAATTGCCCCCTACCTCCTCTTGTAGTCCTATTTTTGAAAAACTGTGTAGCTTATGTGTCCATATAGATATGGATCTATCTATGTTTTGAATTTCAATAAAATCGGTTTGAGAGGCAGAAATTTGCCCTATCTCCCCTCGTGGTCCTATTATTTAAAAAATGCATCCCTTTTGTGTCCATAAAGATATGGTTCTATGTATGTTTTAAATTTCATTAAAATCGGTTTGATAGTTTCTGAGAGGAAGAAATTTCCCCCTATCTTCCCTCGTGGTCCTACGATTTCGCCCATTTTCAATAGGCTTGGTCCTTGTGCGAATAAGAACCTATGTCCCAAATTTTATCAAATTATCTCCAAAATTGTGACCTGTACTTTGCGCACAAGGTTACATGGCCAGTCAGCCAGCCAGCCAGCCCTCTCTGGCTTCGCATTCTAAAGTTTTTTTTTCGTGCTTAGTGGCTTTTTCCTCCAGTAGGACGCGGCAGGTGGTTTCGCTGAATAAAGTTTTCCTGCGTGCGTCACAAGAAAAAACAAGTAAGAAAGTATAGTATGTCAAGCCCGACCATATGATACCCTACACCACAGTATTTAAAAACACATCTTGCTTATGTGTCCATATAAATATAGATTTATCTATGTTTATAAACTTCATGAAAATCGGTTTGAAAGTTTGTGAGAGGCAGAAAATGCCCCCTACCTCCCGTTGTGGTCCTATTTTTGAAAAACTGTATAGCTAATGTGTCCATATAGATATGGATCTATCTACGTTTTTAATTTCATTGAAATCGGTTCGAGAGGCAGAAATTGCCCCTATCTCCCCTCGTGGTCCTATTTTTTAAAAAATGCATACATTTTGTGTCCATATAGATATGGTTCTATCTTTGTTTTAAATTTCATTGAAATCGGTTTGATAGTTTCTGAGAGGAAGAAATTTCCCCCCTACCTTCCCTCGTCGTCGTAGGATTCGGCCCATTTTCAATAGGCTTGGTCCTTGGGCCAATAAAAACCTATGACCCGAATGTCATCAAATTATCTACAAAAGTGCGACCTGTACTTTGCGCACAAGGTTACATGGACAGCCAGCCAGCCAGCCTGCCAGCCGGACGGACATCGTTATTTCGACTTAGAAAGTGATTCTAAGATGATCGGTATACTTTAAGGTGGGTCTAGGCCCAATATTTTAAGGCGTTACACACATCAGCACAAATGCATAATACCCTCTCCGCTATTGTGGTGTTGGTATAAAAATGTTTTTCAATGATAACTAAGGATTTTCCCTTTTACAGAATGTTTATACCTGCATAACAATATTCTGAAAAAATATGGCTTTATCTCTCATTTGCGAAAAAAATATGGCATATCTCTCATTTGGCAAAATTTTAAATATGACCTTACCTCACAATGATTGTGCAATAAGGCCATTTTGGCTTTATCTCCCATTCAATTGAGCAAGAAAGCCATCATGCCCTTATCTCACACGGTTTTAAAGCAACCGCTCCCCCCCCCCCCCCCCTATAAATCACTGATTACACACATCAGAAATCCTGTTACAGCGCTTCAAAAAAATTGCCTTAAACAAAGATCTGTTATCGGAATATCCAAGCCATTATATTTAAAACGGCACCGAAGAGCAAAATGAACGCCAAAACATCCGTTGTGCTAAGACAAAGCGTATTTTGTATTCTGAAATCTAAATTAAGACTTAATTTAAGCGAATTGACCACCAAAGTTGGAAAGGACATTATGCGTTTAAACTGATGTGTATAACAAATTAAAATATTGGTTATATACCCAGCTTTTACTGTACCGATCGCCCAAGTCCGTTTGGCTCGCTGGCTACACTAAACAAAGTCTTTATTTCTGGATTGCAGCCGATTGGATCGACTTCTGTTCGTACTAGTTATATTAAATTCATCAAATATCGCTAACACTTGGTTTTTTAAAAACTTTTTTACACAGAAAACATTTTCAGTAGTTTTTTATCAATTAAAAAAATAGCTTGAAAACTATTTAAATTAAAAAAATTAATAATTAATAAATTCACCCCAAGTTCGATCCCCAGCTCAGCCAAGAATAAAAATTATCAATAAACAAGTTAGAGTGCTATATTCGGCTGTGCCGAATCTTTGATACCCTCCACCAGCGGAGCAATTAGTTTAAGCGTTTGCAGTGAATATCAGAAGGCTGCTAACATTGGATCTTAGGTAAATTATGGAGCCTATATCACAAAATTGCATAATATTTTTGTTGGCCATATGAAGCTCAGGTGGAAGAAAATTTACCGCAACATCTATATCTGCAACGGTTGTAGGCGTATTTAATTATTTTACCAGAGTGGGCTTTATATGGGGCCTAGGGTAAATTATGGACCGATCTTCACGAAATTTCACAGTGTCATTTCTTGTTCTAAAAAACTGTAATGTACCAAATTTTGTTATGATAGCATTATTTTTTACGGTCTTAGGCGTACTAAACTGTTTTCCGGAAGTAGGGTTTATATGGGGCCTAGGGTAAAATATCGACCGATCTTCACGAAATTTCACAGTGTCATTTCAAGTCCAATAAAACTGTGGCGTACCATATTTTGTTATGATAGCATTATTTTTTAAGGTTTTAGGCGTACTTAACTTTTTTCCAGGAGTCGGTTTTATAGGAGGCCTAGGGTAAATTATGCACCGATCTTCACGAAATTTTACAGCGTGATTTCCAGTCGAATAAAATTCTGTGCATTTTTCCATCATTTATGTTAATTTTTGTAACAAAATTATAAATTTTTTTTAGGTGGTGGTTCCATATTTTGATTTATAGCTTTGATCCTACTGGACTGATTTTGCTGGATTTCAATCCCAAACTGCTTACGATACCTACAAGCAATTTGACACCAAGTTTGCTTATTTCCTTTGAGTTTTTGGAAAGTGAGCGTGTTTTCAACAGACGGACAGACTTAGAATTGCTCAAGGACCCAGAATATATATACTTTATGGGATCTGGGATGAATAATAAAAAAGTTTCACACGGAATGACAAACTTAGTATACCCTCTTCACAACTTATTTTGGTCGAGGGTATAAATAATAAAAATAAAAATTTTATGAATTTCATGTAGTAAAAATTCCTTCCTGCAGTAAAAATAATTTAATGAAAATTAAATTTGACGAACTCAAGCCTAACTAAAAAAAACAAAAATGAATAACTAATTTATTAAATAATAAAATTAATTAGTTGAAAAAATCGTAATTGATTTTTTCGCTTAAAATAATTTCATTTAAACTTGTAGAATTGTTGTTGGGAATTGTCAAATGCATTTAATTAAATCAATTACCACATTATTTAAAATGGAAAAGTTTTTTGATAAATTGTTTAATTAAAAATATCATTTATTGAAAAAAAGTAATCATAATTTTAAATTTTTACAAGTTTTAGTAATCAATTGGGGTGTTCACGGAAGGCGGGTTATTAGGTTGTATGTTATGTAGTAATATTAGCAGCAACAAAATATATTTAAAGAAAATTAAATAAATATATTTAGTTGTTGTTAATATAACTTTATAACCATATAACCTCATAACCAGCCTTCCGTGAACAACCCCAATACACATAATAATTTTGCTAATATGTGCAAAATCAACAAATTGTTTACTTGATTCTATGAATTTGGTGATTAAAAACAATTTTTAAAGTTTTCATATTTCTTTTTTAACAGAAATGAACTCGTATTTCTAAAAATAAATAAAATTTTAATTTTGTTATTACAACAAGCAAAGAAACGCTTTTTGCGATGATCTAAGATTAAATTTATTTTTATTTAAAATTTAACTGTTCCGTTTTGAAATTCCAATGCGTGCCATGAGTTTTTTGTTTGTTGTCTTTTGACTACCTAAAAGTTCTGTTGTGAAATACGTCCGTTTAAAAACATCCCAAGAAAATGTTAATTAAATGTAACTGATAACAAACACAAAGTTGTTATTGTATAATGGACTAAAATGTCTAAAAGAGTTTAATCGGAATTTTTTTGAACTATAAAATGTTCTCAATAATTGGTGCTTCAAAAGTCTTATGTGTAGTGTGTAAATATATTTATTTCGAGTTCAATAACTGTTTAACACAGAGGTATTATGCGTTTCTGCTGATTTGTGTAATACCTAAGCATATTGGTCCTAGCCCTACCTTTTAGCATACCGATCGACTTAGAATCACTAACGATGACCGCCCGGCTGGCTGGCAGTCTTTGTTAACCTGGTGCGTAAAGTACAGTTCACCATTTTGAAGATAAGTGGATGCAATTTGGACCAAGCCCAATTAAAATGATAACATACAAACTTCTTTCCGGAATAGAATCTTGGTGCCCATAAACATTCTGATTAGCTCTCATACACATGACACTCCCGAAAATAGCTTTCAATGTCATAATTTCTTTATATGCAAAAGTTTGTATTGATTTTAAATTTGGCACTATCATACGAAAATTCTAATAAAGATGAAGACATCTGTTTTAGCTAAGTAACACATGGCTGCCCATGGTTCCCAAATAGGGCACACTCTCGACAAGTTGCCGTAAATACCGTGGAGTAAGGTAACACAAAGTCGAGCTTGACCGACTATACATATATTCTTGCTTGTTTTTTTTTTTGTTTTGCTTTCCTGTTGCTTTTGCGTACGTGCAGAGTTCTTTTTCTAAATTTGTTTTTTCTGTTGCTGTTTTGGTTTTTATGCCAACAATGTTTTAACTTCTGTTTAGCTCCCGGATCTTTTTACCGTGTTCTTTCAATTAACTGCTTTGTTTTTAATTGTTTTTTACACACTTAATTTTGTTCCAATTTTATTTTTAACTTTGTATTTGATCTTTTCATTTTAATTAAATTGGCCATATAAAAAATATCGTGTGGTTTTTTGTGCTTAAAACTAAAAAAATTACGGGAACAAAAAAGTGTTTTACACCTTCATGAAGATTGTAAAAAAGATTTAATTTGAATTTATTAATTTTCTAATAAATTCTTTTATTTTTTGTAATATTTTTTTCAGACAAAACGTAAAAAACCCCAAAACCAAATGAAATTTTAGATTAAATCGTATTTTTGAATTTGGGTTATTTCATGACTTCTCAGAAATGTTTCTTGTGGAAAATCCCAAAAGTACAGTAAGCGCTCAGGAATTAGAACTCTTGATAATTAGAATTTCGAGAGTTTTCAATAGTAAGTGTCACGTTACGCCACCAAGGATTTAATATTGTATTTTAGAACCATGTTGTTCAATTTTTTTCTCTCTTTCGCTAAATTGCGCTTTAAAGCTGGAGGTCCACAGCACGCGTTTTCGCCTCCACGCAGCGCATGCTTTTATAACCTTACTTGCGTTCTACGTTTCAATTTACATGCAACGCTTTTTATGCAGCAGCAGCACAAGTAAAAATAAAATTTAATTTGTCAAAATCAGCTGATTTGTTCGAACGCTGCTTGGTGACGCTTACAATAGTAGAAAGTAAACCTACTTTTCGCCTCAAGGCATCTACGCTTTTGTGCATGTAACTTACTACGTATAACTACACAGATTCTACTTTTTTGACAGCTGCGTATGCTGCGAAAAAGCGAGTTACGCGTGGTGTGGACATCCAGCTTTAGCCTAGTACTCTGTTCAAATTTGTGAAAATGTTGAGCAACATTGATTATTTCAAACAAAAATTTTGACATGTTTCAATGTTACCTATCTTACGAATTTGTACATTTTGACGTTTTTATTCCTGCAAAGTATGCGACATTGTTTTGCGTGTGTAAACAAACCCCACATGTATTTTACTAAAACTAATTTTTTTTAACAAAAAATTTAATTAAAAAAGAAAGTAAATATGAATAAAAAACTGTTATCGGTTGTGTTGTTTTAATTTTTTATTTCTTATTTAAAAATCAGTTCATACTTTTTTGCTTTTGCTTAAAATTTAGGGTAGCCAGATTTTGAATTCGGAAAAACAGTACATTGGTTATGAAAAAACAGTACATTCAAGAAAAAAACATTACATTTTTTTACGAAACCATAACTAAATATTTACAACTCTTGAACACCAATAATATAAAGAAATAGACTTCAAACATCAACATCAAAGGAAAGATTTACATTTAATGGTATTTCATATACAATCACACCATTTGCGTTTATAAAGCATACACCACAAACGAAGCATTTGGCCATTGTATCATTTTCCAATGTATAATGTTTAAATATCTTAGTTTATATTTAACTAAAAAAACTTATTCATTGATTGGGTTAGTAGAATTTTCTTAAAACATATTGGTATTTAAAGCAATTTTCACCACACACATATTGTCGAACTATCACATAAATTTCAGAAAATATTTGTTTCTTTCTGTAATTTAAACGGTAGTCATATGTCTTAAAATAAAACCACTAAGATATATGAAGGATGTGAGCAACTCCTTATTTAATCTGTGTATTTTTGACAAAACAATAGACGCAGTACAAAAATTCTAATTATTTTACAACTTTTTTGTTTGCAAAACAACAATTTCTTTAAACTAAACAACAAAATTAGGGTCATCGCCACCAGCCTCAACACTTGCACTGCGAAATGAAAGAAGACTACTAGTAGAGCAAATCTGCCAAAAGGTTTTGAAAAATTAGTTCGGGCTCCCGAAATATGGGCCCCTAAAGTTTTTAAATTTTTTGAAAAGGCGTTTGGTATAAGTCAAAATAAATATACTAAATGTACTTCTGAGCTAAAAAATAATTGTAGATGTCTTCAGTAGAATCGTATTGCGATTCTTTTCTTAGAATTTATTAACCCTCTAACTCTCATTTTAAGGGGTAATTTTTGCCCTTTTTCCCAACTCTTAAAAAAAAGGATACTAAAACGGCACTTAGAAGAGTTAAAATGCTCTACCAATATTTTCTGCATCAAATTTCACTAGGGGTCTTCTAAGACCAAAAATTATCAAATGCAAGTAAAACGGGTTTTCGAAATTCCGGGCCTTGATTTTTTTAATTTTTCGAAAACCCGTTTTACATACATTGCACGCTTTTTTGGTCTTGGAAGACCGCTAGTGAAATTTGATGCAGAAAATATTTATAGAATATTTTAACCCTCTAACGTACCGTTTTAGTGTAGAAGTTAAAAAAATTACAAAAATTACCCCTTAAAATGAGTGTTAGAGGGTTAATATATTCTATGAAAGGAACTGCCATACAATTCTACTGAAGACATCTGAAATAATCTTTTAGGTCAGAAGTACATTTAGTATATTTTTTTGACTTGTAACAAACGCCCTTTCAAGAAATTCAAAAATTTCAATGCCCGAAATTTCGAGAATTCTTTTTACCCTAATAAGTGCCGTCTTGTATACTTTTGTTTAAGAGTTGGGAAAAAGGGCAAAAATTACCCCTCAAAATGAGAGTTAGAGAGTAAATAAATTCTAAGATAAGGATATTATGACAATATGGCTTGATAGCATACCGTTAAAAATTCCCAAATGTGTTTTATTTAAAAACGATTTTCTTAATATCTTTGTTTTTTGGCCACTAAACTTAAAAATCAGTACAGAAAACAGTACAAAGTGTAAAAAACAGAACATTTGCGTACTGTTTTGGGTGTTGTGCATAAAACAGTACAATTGACAAAAATCAGTACATGTACTGCTAAAAACAGTACGTCTGGCAACCCTATTAAAATTCCACGTGAAATAAGTGCAGATTACATTTGTCGCATTTGTAAAAAAATGTTGTCAGAAACATTTCGGAACTTTTTCACAAATTGAACAGAGTACAACTCTATCAATATCAACAAGTTTTTTCGACATGAGTTTTGAACTCATTTCACGTGAAATGTTGAACAGAGTACCAACCAGGCTTTACACTAAAATACAAAAAATTAAATAATTAATAAATTATTCTTTAAGAAACCATTTTAAATTTGTAACGTAACAAAAAGAAGACTTTTCTGTGGAAAAACCCATATGTATATATTCTGGGTTCTTGAGTAATTCTAAGTCGATTTAGCCATGTCCGTCTTCATCACGCTCACTTTCGAACGACTCAACAGAAAAGAACAGTTTTACTTCTTAATTCTTTTTAATTCTCCCAAGCAGTTTGGGTTGAAATCCAGCCCAATCAGCTTAGTGGGAAAAGAGTTATGAGCCCAAAAGTGGAACAACCTACCTAAAAAACGACTCTGTAGTAGATTAAAAAACCCATTATGGTGTTATCGACAACGAGTACCGTAATAAGGCTGATTATGGTAAAATTTAATCCAATTTAGCATTATATTGCTATTTTGTGACAATCAATCCATAATGAATCATACACTCAAAAGAAAAATCATTCCATCCGTAATCCTCAAATCAATCCGAAGCGTTATCAATTGGTCGGTGATATGGATTTTCTTGAATCAAGTACAGAAAGATTTATTCAAGTGCGGATTATTCAAGTACGAACTTAACTTATCCATTTATAATCCCGAATTTATACTTAAAATAATTTGAAAGTGAAAAAAGATTGATTCTAACCTTAAACACTTACGCCAGAGGAACAGAGACAGAACGAAAATATTATTTTATGATTGATTTACTTACCTGTTGTACACCTTACAGAATTTCAATTACAAAACCACCAGCATTAAAAGCCAACATTAAAAATTTAATGTACATATTTAACTAAATATAAACTAAGTGGGAACTTTTGATTTTTATTTTACTTTTTAAACATGAAAATAATGAATACACTGAATATAAGTGAGATTAAGACGTTCACTTTGTAATTTTACTCTCAGAGTGGCACTACCAACAAAAGGTTAATGTTTTTTTACTTGGCTTTAGAATTTCCCAATAAAAAAATTGAGCTTCAAACGAAGCAGGTTTGTAAGGAAGAAATGTAAGAGTTTCGCTTACGGAAGGCATGCATTTTATTTGGAGAGTTCCCACTTTAAAGCAATATATTTTGACACAAAAAGCGCTTTATTCAACGCATATAAAAACTGGTAAACGTAGCGTTCAGCTTTACACACTGAATGTTTTTTACAGTTCTTTTTAGTATTATTCCTTACAAATCTGCTTCGCAGTAAGGGAATGCCGTAGCACTTGCAATTATAGTTTTTCTTTTATAAAACTTGTTCCTTCACTTACTTAACTGCATCTCGGTGTGTCATATTGCATACTTCTGCGCTTATTTTTATAAATGTACTATTAGTGCTTCGCAAAATGATAAAAAATTTAATTGGGTTACTACTTATTTTAAGAAATTCCGGGGTTGTTTTTTTCTCTTAGCTAATTCCGCGAAGCTCTACATTTGTCTGGGGGAGACCAGAGGCTCTGGCGGGAAACGAACCCGCAACACCCGCACTGATAGATTAGCTAGCCTTCCGGACACCCTTCGAATGTAATCCAATTAAGGATTGTTTTAAAAACGTTTTAGCGTTATTCGAACTTTAATTTTTAAGTACGACTCGTACTTAAAGTAGGTATAAAAAAAATTTATTTATCACGACTGTTTTTCTTTCTGTGTAGGTCTCATATAAAGCGGCCTTCAGCAAAGCAATTTTAGAAGCATTAAATTTATGGAAGTGTGTATTAGAATTTGGTCTTATTCAGGTTCTAAAACATTAGAAATTACTGTGGCGAATTTTGTGAAGAACGATCCATAATTTACGGTAGCATCAATATAAAATTCCTTCCTGAAAATAACCTTAATATGCCTAATAATATTTCTTAAACACATCATGATATTTTTTGCCCAAATTGGACGCGGGGGCAACCAGGGTTCTACTGGGATTGGATAGGGGTAGTCTCAGAACACTTATAGGGTTCTTGACGGGTCATTGTCCTGTCAGGGCTTTTGCGAGCAGATGGGACAACGCCATACCGGACTTCTGCAGGCTATGCGAGGATTCAGAGGAGCTAGAGACGATCGAGCATGTACTGTGCCATTGTCCTAGGATGCAGGGTCTCAGACTGAAGTGGCTAGGAGATAGGTTTCACGACGAACTGGGGTGCATAGCTGGATGTAATCCGGCCAATATACTGGGGTTTGTCAGGGAAATAACGCGGCTGTTTCTGTTGAGGGGACTGTAAGGGGGGTATTGGTCCTACTTTCTAATTTTCTGTCTTTATCTTACTTCCTTTTCTCTATTTCTTCACTTCGTCTTATCTCTCTCTCTTACTTCATATTTTCATTGAAGGGAATCACAATGGATCGTATTCGGTCTCCGAGTGGAGGTGTGCCTGTGGGCGCACAACCCTTCTTAACCTAACCTAACCTAACCATCATGATATTTTATTTAAGGGTTTGAGCTTATAAAGCTTGTCTTATAATTTCTAGATTCTATATAAAGCCGACTCCTGAAATATTCGAATATTATCGGTGAAGGGAATCAAAGAGTTTTGCACAGCCGAATATAGCACTTTAACTTGTTTTTAATGAAATTCTATTTTTTACATTTTTTACTTTTATTTTTCTGTTTTTGATATCTCTTAACAAAGAGCAAAGCGAGTTAGCGAAAAATTAAATAAATGTCTGGGTGGACGCTAAGAAAGATTTATTTCAGAAAGTCTGAGTTTATTGGTGAGATAGAAAACGATGCTGGATGGAAAATAAAAAAGTTTAGATATGACGGCGAATATTACGTCCCGCAAACGTACACGAGGGAATTCGCCTGTGTGACAAACATTTGACAATTGCTTTTGGCCCTTCAGAAAAAGTTAAAATATTACGTCCAACTTCAGGTGGATGTTTACAAATTGAAAAAAAAAACATGAAAAATGCAATGTACAGAAAAGTATTTACCTTTAAAATAAAGCAACCAAGTATAACAGAATGCATTAACCTATTATTAAGTGAAAATTTCAATTGTCTTAAGTGTTTCTAATATACGAGTGTCCACTGTATAACAAATTGATGAGAATTTCATTTTTATTTTGCTACAAAAATGCTTAATCTTATTTAAACTGTGAAATGTTTCACCAAATTTTAGTTATTTATTCGTAATATTTTCATTATAAAAATTAAGATTAATTGCAGGTTTTTATTACAAACATTTCCGAAGATATATTTTATTGTATACCTCACAGCAGGACTTCTTTTGGAATTTAAATAATCTTTTCTTATATGTATGTTTATAATAATTTGCATATTTTCTTTAAAATGTAAAATCCGGGTTTAGATTTCAAGAAGAAAATATGTAATGCAATTGATCCTACACCAAAAATGAAAAAAAAAACAATTAGGAAAATATATTCGGTTTAAGCACGATCATGCGATAGTTGAAGTAGGACATATTTTTGACCATGTGATATACTTTGCTCAATACAAATGAATTGTAAATTAGACGAATGATGGAATAATGGATTATGTAAGAAAGACCTAACTCACAAAATTGCAACTTTACTGGAGAAGGTAAAAATATAATATGAAAATGTACACCTGTAGCCCGTTTCTGTATTTCTCACACATTAAAACTTTTCGCATGAAACGTGCAAATTGCAACAAAAATTGTGTGAAATGAAACAAAAAATGTTTTTTTTTAACAAAAGTTTTTCTGTATCTTTTTTTTGTGAGAATTATCTGTCATTTAAATAATTTTCCAGCAATTATTGGAAGGATGCGAGAAAAAGTGTTTCTATAACAATATTTTGCAAAAATTTTCTTTCAACAACTGTCAAAATAAGTCATATTTGAAATTGGTGGCGAGAAAAACAAAATGTAGATATTTTGAATTTAAAATATGTTTATATACATACTATTTTTTTAAAATAAATAAAAAATAGAAGGAATATAAATGATGAATGCATAATTTATATGATGAAAATAAACAAAAAACAATTGTTATATTTTGTTATTTTAAATTTTTTTAGCCTTTTCTTGTTTTGGTTTTAATCAGTGCTGCCAGATAAATTTGTGTCAAAATCGTCAATTTCCTGAGAAAAAAATAAAAAAGATCGTCTTTTTTGTTTTAAAAATCGTGCAATTTAAAATCAATTTTAAACAAATTTGTTTTGACTTTTATTAAAAAATAATCAAACAAAAACATAGTTAAAGTACATGGGTATTTAATAATTTCATTAAATTTATATTTATTTTGTTAAGCTGGAGGATTATTTTTTAAAAAATTATTTATTTTCTTTAATCCGATAACAATTTAAAATTTTTATTTTTCCCTGGAGAAGTTACACAAAGGCATGAGAAAATATAATTTTAAGCAAAAAATAAAATAAATATTTTTACAAAAGCAAAAAGAAACCAAGCTTAATAAAATAAACATACATCCTTTTTTAAAATAAATATATACATATTTACAAAAACCGAGATCAAAATGGAAAATTTTAAAATTAAATCAGCTTTGATAACAGTATTATAAATATTCTGGGTTTTTATGGAATTGATAGTGACAACGTTGTTTTATATTTATATCGTATGTAGTCCGAAATAGTATATTATTGAAATTTAACTATATCGGTTTGCAAATGGCTGAGAAATAAATCTTTAATTTACCTATTCCTATAATCTTTTTCTTTTTTACCTGAAATAGACTTAGTAGAATACCTGGTAGTTAAAATTAAAAAAATCGGTTCATAAATAAACGGGTTAAAGACCCAGTAAAATCTTCGCCTACAAAATAATATGTTAAGTAATCAGAAACACATAAAAGCACTACATACAATTGTACTGAAAAACTAATGCATTTTACAAGGGTTGTGCCAAAATGAACATATTCAAAAGTAAGTAATTTTTTTATCTAAATACATCCAGAAAAAAGTAGTTATCGAAGTTCTTATGGAGGAAAGCTACTAAGTAACGAGTGAAAGAAGCTATCCATTTTGAAAAAGTTTTTACTGGGAGAAGTATTAAATCTTCAAAACAAGCCAAGTCGGTCCATAGGGATAAATATCAAAATTTAAGCCTTGTTTCTAAAGATATCTTTTTTTCTAATAAACAAACATATAAAAATATTTACAATTATCTTATTTCGAAGACTAAGGGGCTTAAGGCTCAGTTAGGCGAACGTTGCTGTACCGTATCTGTACTGTATCCATCAGCTGTTCGCTTTTTGTTATATGAAAACCAATACAAAAGCTTACTGAAGTGCAATGTACCGTAGTTGCAACGTACCAATCTGTATAAAATAGAATTACATGCCGTTGTTACGTGACATTTGTAAGACAGTGATGGGCGGCTTGTATGTTACATTGAATGCGGGTAATTTTGCTCTTTTTTTTTTTGTACTTTTTTCAGTATATCTATGGAATTGCGACAAAACAACTTACAATACAACATATTTCCAAATATACAAATAAATATATATATGTTTAGATTTTTAAAGTAAACAAATGCATATACACATACAATGGAAATGTGAAACATATAAAAGACTTTAAATGGTATCAAAAAATTGTTTGGTGTATGCACATTTACAATCTATGTATGCTAAAAATTTATATATGCTAAAATACAAATTTATTTATTGTAAATCTATAATATAATTATGAAAATTTTTACATACACAAAATACTGTTTTAATGCCATTTAAATCACGTGGTACCTTTTCTGCACAACGGTCACCATTTGAACATTTTTGATTCCCATCACTGTGTGTTTTATTTTATGTATACTATTGCTTTTTGTTTATGTATGGGAAAACATATGACACGTTTTAAACGTTCTATAAGTGCACCCACGTGCTTACAGTATGGTGCGTTACATTACGGGTACAGCAACGTTCGCCTAACTGAGCCTTTATAGTGTAAAACGCAACGCCAACAATTTCATTAAAAGCAAAAACAAAATCAAAAATATTTTATAAATTTGTTGTTGCTTTCTACAGACATTCATATTATTTTTTTTTTCAATTTTCAACGCCACAAAATAGAAGTGTTTGAAATTTAAAAATTCAAGATGAATATCTATAGAAAGTAACAAAAAAATTATAAAATATTTTTGATTTTGTTTTTGCTTTCGTCACTTTTTTTAGAAAAAATCATCAAAACGTCACTTTGTTAATATCGGAACAAAAAATCGTCAAGATGACGATAACTCGTCAAATCTGGCAGCCCTGTTTTTATCGGGTGTTTTTTTCAGTGGTATAGAACTTCGAATTGAAATAAAACACAAGAAAATCGTTTTAATGACCATCAATTTGGCTTTATTGGAAGGATAATTTTATGCCATTAATGTTTAAATATGATTTCAGGCATGTGGCCGCCGCGGCTGGCTCGAATAAAGCCAATTCTACAGGTCCAATTTTCAACCACTTTTCGAGCATATGGGGCCGTATGTCGGCAATAACGCCACGAATGTTGGCTTCCAATTCCCCTAAAGTTTCTGGTTTGTTGGCGTAGACGAGCGACTTCACATATCCCCAAAGAAAATAATCCAATGGTGTCAAATCACACGATCTTGGTGGCCAATTGACAGGTCCATTCCGCGAAATTATGCGCTCATCGAATGTTTCCTTCAATAAATCGATTGTGGCGTGCGCTGTGTGGCATGTAGCGCCGCACACTGGGGATTTCGCGGAAAAAAGTCAAATTGTCAACATAGTCTTCAAGCAATATGCAGTGATATGTTGCAATTTTAGACTAAATGGTACAATCAAATCAAACAGATTTACTCCGATCTGACTGCCAGTTTTTTTTTATATCCGTCTCAAACTCAGAACTTGTGTGTTTTACCGAACCAACTTAATTTAAACCTAAGAATTTAAATACGAATATTATTTTACTATGTGAGCTAACGTTTTTCTTTTTTTTTCTATTTAAAGTAGTATATTTCAGTATACTAAAATTGAAAAAAAAAATCTGCAGAGACTTAAGTTTTTTTTTTTTTTTTGTATTTTTATGGACATATAACAAAAATCCCATTTTTCTCCAAACATTTGGACCTGGAATTTTTTCTTTACTTTTCCTCAGTTTGAAATCACACCGAATACATTGTCTTATATCTGTTTTAACATTATTAATCAATTTCAAGTGCCACCAGGTGCCACCTCTCAAGTTTTTGCATTACACAGTACAACATTTTTCAGCTGATTGATTCGGGACTCAATTCTGATAAGGCTCTTTTGTTTAACATAACTCGAGAACCACTAGTCGGATTTTGCTGAAAAAAATTTAGAAAAATCAAGAATTACAATTGCTTTCATCTGTTTATATAACATTTTGCTACATAAGCAACAGTTTCGCAGGTATAAATAATGTATGAAGAAAAAAAATATTTTTTGCCCAAAAAATTTAAATTTTTTATTTTTAATTCATAAAAAATCCAAAACAGTAAAAAAAAGTTTCAAGTTTTATTACTTTCACGTAAAGTCGCATATGAAAAAAATGAGACATAAATCATGAAAATCGATGAACGCGTTTCGCTTTTATTCACAATTAAGTAAAGGTATGCATTTCAAAAATTTGCTCGAGATATGCACAAAATTCTTTGCAAAAACATTTATGACTTTTTTTATGATTCTCAGAATTAAAAAAAAAAAGCAATAAACAAAAGGTTATTTGATTTTTATGATTGAGGTAGCAAAGAAATAAGCGGTAATAAATGTGCGTGGAAAATTGAAAGGAAAAAAGGTAAGTGCACTTTTTTAATTATTTGGGTTTTTTTCGTTGGCTACCTGCATGATTTTTTTACACAAATTGCACCCACATTTATGAGTGGTCATGTTTTAGAACGTTTCGAAAAATTTTAAACGCACACGAAACAGGTATATAGACTCCCTTAAAAGATGCGCGAATTCATAAGTACCTTTCAGTAAAATGTTGAAACTTACGTAGTATTTATAGGTGTTCACTGATCGATTTTTGTCATTCAACAAGTGCTGGCGAACGCGAAATTATTTAATTATAACTGAAACTAAGGACCAAGAGTTTTACGGCAATGGAAAGTTTTTCTATTTCTCATGGGGTTTTATGCTCGAAGCTTCTGGAATTTGACAAAGACAGAACAAAATTAAAACAGTTTTTGCAACAATTGCACGTTGGCTTAAACGATACTAGAGCATGTGAAATTTTGGATACAATATATAAACACTTTTACTATAACTTCAAACAAAGATGGCAGGATTCTAACCGTACGAAGTCGCGATTTGAAAAAAAGAATGTAAATTGGCTTGAAGGCACATTTACAATTAAGTTTACTGAGGCTGAATGTTCTACCAGTTCTGCACTTGGTCGGCCCCGCAAATCGTTTGAGGAGTGCTGTGATCGCGCCAAACGATACAAAAGGGATGAAGTACGTTCTATGTTTCCTCAAGAAGTAATTGATTTTTCTTCTAATATTTCAAAAACCAACCACAAAATTTGTACATTAAAAACTTTGGGGATGTTTACAAAGCTTGAACTTACAAAAGAAAAATTCGAGTATCTAATGGATTGGTTACAAAATGAAGGATATAACATACTCGTACCATACAAACAACTCACGAAAGAAAAAACTAACAGTTATCCTCTAGAAATTTCTATCACTGAAAGTTCAGGCAGTGTACCTCTGCAAAATCTGTTGGATCATACTGCTAAAAGAGTCCTAGAGACCAAATCAGTAAAGGAAATAAATAATATTGAAAGCGGAAATCTAACAATGTACTATAAATGGGAATGTGATGGGGCATCTGGTCAAAGCGAATACCAACAGAGGTTTTCAGATGATCAAATTTCTGACTCTCATTTATATATGACATCAGTTGTACCACTAAAATTATTATTGAGTGATGACATAAATAAATTAGTATGGAACAACAATAAACCTTCTTCCACACAATATTGTAGAACACTACAGTTTGCGTACGTTAAAGAGACACCTCAAGTTATACGAGAAGAAAAGAGAAGAGTCGATGAGGAGATATCTCAACTAAAAGAATTTGAGTTAACAGTAAATAATCGTAACTTTAAAGTTAAACATGAATTATATTTTACAATGATTGACGGCAAGACAGCACAATCAGTAACAGAGACACCAGCAGCATCTTCTTGTTTTATTTGTGGAGCAACAACATCCAAGATGAATAAAATCGAAGAAGTTCAAGCTATGCCCGTAAATGAACAAGCACTGCAATTTGGTATGTCACCACTTCATGCGCGTATTAAGCTGATGGAGTGTCTTTTGCATGTAGCTTACAATCTTGAATTTAAACGAGGAAGAGTCGACTCAAATACTCGTCCGATAAGAGAAGCCCGAAAATGTTTGATAAAGCGTGAAATTAAAGAGAAAATTGGAATACAGGTTGATACTGTTAAACAAGGCTCTGGTACGACAAATTCAGGAAATACGTCACGAAGATTCTTTGCTAATCCTGCTTTAATTTCCGAAATCACGGGTCTAGATGAAGACATAATTAAGAGGTTTTCAACAATTCTCGAAGCTATAACCATTACCGAGGCACTAGATCCGAAAAAATTTGGTGATTTTTGTCTGGAGACGGCAAAAAAGTTTGTTGCACTGTACGAGTGGTACAATATGCCACCAACACTCCACAAAATTCTGATTCATGGAAAATATATAATTGAAAAGTGTATTTTTCCTGTAGGCTTATTATCCGAAGAGGCTCAGGAAAGTCGTAACAAAGACTATAAAAAATATCGCCTTAGACACTCCAGAAAATGCAGTCGAATTGCCACGAACGAAGATATTATGCACCGAATGATGGTAACATCAGATCCCATGATCTCACACTTGACTCCTTCATTTAGCCAGAAAAAGCATAGTGATATAAGCGACGAAGTTAAGGCTCTTTTAGAATAATAAATTAAAAAGTAGATTTAAAATAAATAATAAATTAAAAATTAAAAAAATAATTTAAATTTTTTGTTAGTTAGGGCTTTTTACATTGTAGGTAACGATATACATTTGTCTAGCTTTCTTTATTTTGATTACTTTTGTATATAACTATATAAATAAAACTAAGTTTGTGATGAAATTAAAAATAGATTTAAAATAAATAATGAATTAAAAAAATCATTTACATTTTTTTTGTTAGTTAGGGCTTTTTACATTGTAGGTAACGATATATATTTCTCTAACTTTCTTTATTTTGATTACTTTTGTGTATTACTATATAAATAAAACTAAATTTGTAATGAAATCATTATATTTTTTGAAAAATATACTTTTTTCCTCACCTCCATACAAAAATCCCCAGTGTGCGCCGTCTTGTTGGAACCACAACTCATCCACATTCATGCCATCCAATTCGGGAACAAAATAGTCGGTTATCATGGCTCTATACCGGTCTCCATTAACGGTAACTGCCTCTCCAGCATCATTTCGGAAGAAGTATGGCCCAATGACTCCACCAGCCCATAGAGCACACCAAACAGTCAGTTTTTGTGGATGTAATGGCGTCTCAAGGGTCTCATGTGGATTCTCTTCACTCCAAATGCGGCAATTTTGCTTGTTGACGTAGCAATTCAACCAAAAATGAGCCTCATCACTGAACAAAATTTTGCGATGAAAATCAGCATCGAGATCAATCTCATTTTCGGCCCATACACCAAAATCACGACGCATTGCATGGTCTCGCGGCTTTAATTCTTGCACAAGCTGGATCTTGTAAGGTCGCAAGCCAAGATCTTTGCGCAAAATCTTCCATAAAGTTGATGGACAAAGCTCCAATTGCTGTGCACGGTGGCGAATCGATTTGCGCAATTGTTTCTTCGGTGCGCACTGTATGTTTGAATAATAAACCGTTTATTTTAAAACTGTGCAATTTATTTAAATTTTTCTTACTTTGTTGTTAATGTTCCCGCAATTTAATGGTGTTTTCTTTTCTACAAAAAATGTGACATTTTATTTAAAAAAAATGCAATTTGAAGTCTGTTTCTTAAAAATTTTGCTCCCGTAAAGGGTGGGTTGTTTTATTCTAAAAAACTCACCCTTTTTTGGAAGGAAAATTTTTAATTATTAAAAAGAATTATTCTATATCCCAACAGAATGTTCCTGCTATAGCCATAAAACTCCATACATATAAAAGTAGTCCCAGCCTTGCACAGGGGCTCGTTAGTGTGAGTTTTTTCAATAGTCACAAAAAATCTATACAAAACTAACATAAATGGTGAAACAATGCACGGAATGTCATACGATTTTGCAAAAGCTCGTTGTACTTGACTAGAAATCACACTGTAAAATTTCATGAAGATCGGCTTATAATTTACCATAGGCCGCATATTAACCCTACCCCCGGAAAACAGTTAAAACCGTAATAAATAATGCTATCAGAACAGAATTGAATACTGCACAGTTTTATATGACTAGAAATACTACTAATAAATTTCGTGATGATCGGTCCATAATTTAATATAGGCCCCATATAAAGCTCACTCTGGTAAATTAATTGGCTCCGTGCAATAACTCCCAGGTGCAATAAGTCCCAGTGCAATAACTCCCAATGAATTAAATCCCAAAATAAATGAAATAAGTCCCAAACTGGAAAAAAGAAATAAATCCCAAAAAAAATTAAATAATTTCCAAGTCTTAAATGAAACAAACCCCAACTTTTGGGAGTCCATCAAAAAGAAATGAAATAAGACCCAAAAACAATGAAACAACTCCCAAAGAAATTTATTATATATGTATTCGTTTTACTTGAATATTTACATATTAGGTTACCAAAAAACTAACATTGAGTCCTCGACATTTTGACAACAAATGGGGCATTTTATTATATCCTGACCTCCTGCAATTGCAACTGCCTGCAGTTTAAGCACGCCGGGTACAAGGATTACCTCCTCTATGGTATAAAAAACATCGGCTTCGCTAACTAAAGCAAACACCGGCTTCGCTAACTAAAGCTTCTCTGCATAGCCGGCCTTTGGCCGGGCGCAAGGATTTTATACTCTATGGTATAACAAACACCGGCTTCGCTAACTAAAGCTCCTCTGCATAGCCGGCCTTTGGCCGGGCACATGGATTTATACTCTATGGTATAACAAACACCAGCTTCGCTAACTAAAGCTTCTCTGCATAGCCGCCTTCGGCCGGGCGCAAGGATTTTATACTCTATGGTATAACAAGCACCGGCTTCGCTATCTAAAGCTTCTCTGCATAGCCGGCCTTCGGCCGGGCGCAAGGATTTTCTGCTCTATGGTATAACAAACACCTGCTTCGCTAACTAAAGCTTCACTGCATAGCCGGTAACCATAAGACACTGCAATTGCAATTAGCAAAATTTTCTTCTTTGATAAACTTAAGTCATTGTATTCAAATAGTTTAAAATATCCCGTTGTAAATACCGTTTAAAATTTTAAACAATTTTTAGAAATTCCAAATAATTGAAAATGAAAAAACTCCCACAAAAAATGAAATAACTCCGAAAACCAAAATAAAATGAAATAACTTCCACGTTAATTTTTTCGGGGACTTATTTCATTTGGATTTTATTTCATTATGAAATAACTCCCATGCAAAAAATTAAATAACTTCCAAAAAAATGAAATAAAACCTAGAGGGCTGGGAGCTATTTCATAATGAAATTACTCCCACATTTGTATGAAAAATTTTTGGGTCTAATTTAATTTTTTTCTTGGGACTTATTGCACCTGGGAGTTATTGCACGGAGCCAATTAATTAAATACGCCTAAAACCGTAGTAGATATAGTTATTGCGGTAAAATTTCTTCCAACTTAGCTTCATGAGGCTATAAAAAATGTCATGCAATTTTGTGATATACAGTCCATAATTTTCCTTAGATCTCATTTTAGCAGCCTTCAGAAATTCACTGCAAACGCTTAAACTATTTTCACCGCTGTTTTGAAATAAATTGAAATTTATGTTTTTAATACCAGAAATCACTCTACAGAATTTAAGGATGAATGGTTCATAACTTACCATGGCTTCAACATAAATTCCCCTCCTGAAAATCATTTAAGTTCGTCTTTAACTGTTACGAATCATGATATTTTACTCAAGCTAGTTAAAATTGCTAAAAAAAAAGCATTAAACTTTCTGATTGCCGGTCAATAATTTAATTAAGGTCTTTATCGCAACCAATTTTAATGCTGATGTCTGTTTTTATAAAGATTAATTAATAAAATGTGGATTTCATGTAGAGCCCACTCCTGAAATATTCCAGAAACTGTCGGTGGTGGGTATGAAAGATTCGGCACAGCCGAATATAGCACTCTAACTTGTTTTAAGATAAAATAAAAATTTTATGAAAAATTTCCCAAGGCAAAGTGAAGGGATTAGGAGAATAAGCCCCTAAAACCTTATTTTTATAATTTGTGTGATAATGCTAAAGAAACTTTAATAATTTTCTTTTCCGCAAGTGATAAATTAAATTAATTTTGAGAATTTTTAATGGAATAAAAAATTTACATATCAAAATGTATTGTGTAAACTTGTTGGCAATCTTATGCAATAAATATGATTTAAATAAGCAAAAAAAAACTCCAATTCTTCCATAAGTTTTCTATCTATTAAATGTGTAAATTTTAAAAATAGGGCTATTTTTCAAAGGCTGGGTTTTGAGATCTCAGTTAAACTAGGTTTAGTTAATCTGAAAACAGATTTGTGCCGCCATTACACAGTTTGTATACACAATTTTGACGGAACAGATTAGTTTTGCTTAAAATATTGGTCTTTAAAGAAATAATAAAAAAAAAACATTTCGCCGGAAAATCCGAGTTTCAGACTACGTTATGCTAAGTTTAAACTTTATCCACATTTCAAAAAGCCAGCCATATAGTGAAAATATTAGGCTATTGGATTTTATTGAAAACAAATTACATTTTGCTGTTAAACGGAAAAACATTTTTAGGTTATTTTTGTAGCTAAAAAAGAAAATCGGCGAATAATAAATTCCATGTTAATGCTATCCCTAAATCTGGGTTGGCCAATATATCAAATAATTGTTGTATTAAAAATACAAATACAGGTAGACAAACAATTCTTTTCAAAATAAAAATATTTTAATATTTTTAAATATTTTAGTTAGCAGTCTATATTTTTTTTAATATAAGTTTTTTATTTAATTTAACGGTATAATTGATATAAAAGAAATTTCAAAAAATCATAATGATGTTTTGAAATATTTTTATTATAAAAATAATTTTTTGACTAACTGCACGTAGTTTGTACCTGTTTGTTAAATGAAAGGTGGCCCAAACACAATGCACCATGTTAATTGTGATTCATACCTTAACGTCAAGATTTTCCCCAACTAAATTTGACGTTTCTTTGTTTTAGTGTTTGACAAATTTAACCATGGAGAGTTTCATAAATTCAATGGTTGGTTGAATGGACAGAAGTGAATGGTGACTTTGTAAAGAAAATCATCTTCTGCGACGAGGCACACTTTCACCTCAGTGGATTCGCTAACAAGTTAAGTTACATCATTTTAATAGTAACTAACAACGTTCTTCCTCTGGCTGACACTTTGTATGCCATTTTGAAGACGTTAAGGTGATTAATTTTGGGTGATTTGATGTTTAAACTGTGTAAGAGAGTAAGGTTAACGGTTATCTGCTAAAAAACAGTTTTTGCAAAATGTGGCGTTTACAACGTTATTCGCGGCTGTGCTTCAATTATTAAAAAATATAAAGGGTATTCACGTCACAAGTTGCACCCTTGCAAAAAAGCAAAAGTGCAAAAATATAACAACAACCACACAGACATTTTGTTGTGCGAAAATAATTGTCTGTGTGGTTGTTGTGATATTTTTGCAATTTTGATTTCTTGCAAGGGTGCAACTTGTGACGTGAATACCCCCATAACAAATACAAAAGTAATTGTTCAAAATTAAATTTTTTTTTTTGTTGCCTGGATAAATTGTATTTTAACTGGTAACTGGACAAGACCCAAAAAACTGGACAATCCAGGTCATTCCAGGCCGTCTGGCAACCCTAATGGTTGCCCATGGTTACCAAATGATCGGGCTTGACCGACTATACTTCCTTACTTGTTTTATTAAATAAAAAGCTGTTATAAATTCCTGCTATGAATGCTTTTTTATTTTGTAGCCAAAATTTGGTACAATTTATGTCAATTTGTAACAATTGTGCCATTAAACCCGTACAATTTAAAAATTGTCAGATCTCAACAGTGCTAAACATTCTTAAAAATAAATTATTCCCAAACTCTGTGGCTTGTTCCTGAGTTAAGAAACAATAAAAGGGTATTTAAAACGTACCGACTTGTTTTTTACATGAAAGCAACAAGCTAATACTGTGAAAAAACAAATTTTCGATTAATCGATTAATCGACATAAATTATTTGAATTATTCGTTAATCGAAAATACGTAATTTTAAATTATTCGAACAGTTAATCGCCCAAAATTACTCGATTAATCGAACAACGGTTAATCGTTTGAATACCCTAATAATAATATTATTATTTCAAACTAACAGAAAAGACGAAAGACGATGTGCTTAGGACCCTTAAAGATAATTCTGTTGCCTTATTTTATTTTTTTATGAAACTGACACCAAATTGCATTTTTTTAAATAAAATGTCACACTTTTTTGTAGAAAAGAAAACACCTTAAGTGTGTTTGGGCTTCCTTTTTAAATACATCTCATACATATCGCACCTTTAATGCAATGTCGACGCAATTCGAATTTCCTTAATGTTGAGTGATCACGTTTAAAGCTTTCTTGCTTATTCAAAATACAATTACGCCCTAAAATAAGGCAACAGAATTATCTTTAAGGGTCCTAAGCACATCGTCTTTCGTCTTTTCTGTTAGTTTGAAATAATAATATTATTATTAGGGTATTCAAACGATTAACCGTTGTTCGATTAATCGAGTAATTTTGGGCGATTAACTGTTCGAATAATTTAAAATTGCGTATTTTCGATTAACGAATAATTCAAATAATTTATGTCGATTAATCGATTAATCGAAAATTTGTTTTTTCACAGTATTAGCTTGTTGCTTTCATGTAAAAAACAAGTCGGTACGTTTTAAATACCCTTTTATTGTTTCTTAACTCAGGAACAAGCCACAGAGTTTGGGAATAATTTATTTTTAAGAATGTTTAGCACTGTTGGGATCTGACAATTTTTAAATTGTACGGGTTTAATGGCACAATTGTTACAAATTGACATAAATTGTACCAAATTTTGGCTACAAAATAAAAAAGCATTCATAGCAGGAATTTATAACAGCTTTTTATTTAATAAAACAAGTAAGGAAGTATAGTCGGTCAAGCCCGATCATTTGGTAACCATGGGCAACCATTAGGGTTGCCAGACGGCCTGGAATGACCTGGATTGTCCAGTTTTTTGGGTCTTGTCCAGTTACCAGTTAAAATACAATTTATCCAGGCAACAAAAAAAAAAATTTAATTTTGAACAATTACTTTTGTATTTGTTATGGGGGTATTCACGTCACAAGTTGCACCCTTGCAAGAAATCAAAATTGCAAAAATATCACAACAACCACACAGACAATTATTTTCGCACAACAAAATGTCTGTGTGGTTGTTGTTATATTTTTGCACTTTTGCTTTTTTGCAAGGGTGCAACTTGTGACGTGAATACCCTTTATATTTTTTAATAATTGAAGCACAGCCGCGAATAACGTTGTAAACGCCACATTTTGCAAAAACTGTTTTTTAGCAGATAACCGTTAACCTTACTCTCTTACACAGTTTAAACATCAAATCACCCAAAATTAATCACCTTAACGTCTTCAAAATGGCATACAAAGTGTCAGCCAGAGGAAGAACGTTGTTAGTTACTATTAAAATGATGTAACTTAACTTGTTAGCGAATCCACTGAGGTGAAAGTGTGCCTCGTCGCAGAAGATGATTTTCTTTACAAAGTCACCATTCACTTCTGTCCATTCAACCAACCATTGAATTTATGAAACTCTCCATGGTTAAATTTGTCAAACACTAAAACAAAGAAACGTCAAATTTAGTTGGGGAAAATCTTGACGTTAAGGTATGAATCACAATTAACATGGTGCATTGTGTTTGGGCCACCTTTCATTTAACAAACAGGTACAAACTACGTGCAGTTAGTCAAAAAATTATTTTTATAATAAAAATATTTCAAAACATCATTATGATTTTTTGAAATTTCTTTTATATTAATTATACCGTTAAATTAAATAAAAAACTTATATTAAAAAAAATATAGACTGCTAACTAAAATATTTAAAAATATTAAAATATTTTTATTTTGAAAAGAATTGTTTGTCTACCTGTATTTGTATTTTTAATACAACAATTATTTGATATATTGGCCAACCCAGATTTAGGGATAGCATTAACATGGAATTTATTATTCGCCGATTTTCTTTTTTAGCTACAAAAATAACCTAAAAATGTTTTTCCGTTTAACAGCAAAATGTAATTTGTTTTCAATAAAATCCAATAGCCTAATATTTTCACTATATGGCTGGCTTTTTGAAATGTGGATAAAGTTTAAACTTAGTATAACGTAGTCTGAAACTCGGATTTTCCGGCGAAATGTTTTTTTTTAATTATTTCTTTAAAGACCAATATTTTAAGCAAAACTAATCTGTTCCGTCAAAATTGTGTATACAAACTGTGTAATGGCGGCACAAATCTGTTTTCAGATTAACTAAACCTAGTTTAACTGAGATCTCAAAACCCAGCCTTTGAAAAATAGCCCTATTTTTAAAATTTACACATTTAATAGATAGAAAACTTATGGAAGAATTGGAGTTTTTTTTTGCTTATTTAAATCATATTTATTGCATAAGATTGCCAACAAGTTTACACAATACATTTTGATATGTAAATTTTTTATTCCATTAAAAATTCTCAAAATTAATTTAATTTATCACTTGCGGAAAAGAAAATTATTAAAGTTTCTTTAGCATTATCACACAAATTATAAAAATAAGGTTTTAGGGGCTTATTCTCCTAATCCCTTCACTTTGCCTTGGGAAATTTTTCATAAAATTTTTATTTTATCTTAAAACAAGTTAGAGTGCTATATTCGGCTGTGCCGAATCTTTCATACCCACCACCGACAGTTTCTGGAATATTTCAGGAGTGGGCTCTACATGAAATCCACATTTTATTAATTAATCTTTATAAAAACAGACATCAGCATTAAAATTGGTTGCGATAAAGACCTTAATTAAATTATTGACCGGCAATCAGAAAGTTTAATGCTTTTTTTTTAGCAATTTTAACTAGCTTGAGTAAAATATCATGATTCGTAACAGTTAAAGACGAACTTAAATGATTTTCAGGAGGGGAATTTATGTTGAAGCCATGGTAAGTTATGAACCATTCATCCTTAAATTCTGTAGAGTGATTTCTGGTATTAAAAACATAAATTTCAATTTATTTCAAAACAGCGGTGAAAATAGTTTAAGCGTTTGCAGTGAATTTCTGAAGGCTGCTAAAATGAGATCTAAGGAAAATTATGGACTGTATATCACAAAATTGCATGACATTTTTTATAGCCTCATGAAGCTAAGTTGGAAGAAATTTTACCGCAATAACTATATCTACTACGGTTTTAGGCGTATTTAATTAATTGGCTCCGTGCAATAACTCCCAGGTGCAATAAGTCCCAAGAAAAAAATTAAATTAGACCCAAAAATTTTTCATACAAATGTGGGAGTAATTTCATTATGAAATAGCTCCCAGCCCTCTAGGTTTTATTTCATTTTTTTGGAAGTTATTTAATTTTTTGCATGGGAGTTATTTCATAATGAAATAAAATCCAAATGAAATAAGTCCCCGAAAAAATTAACGTGGAAGTTATTTCATTTTATTTTGGTTTTCGGAGTTATTTCATTTTTTGTGGGAGTTTTTTCATTTTCAATTATTTGTAATTTCTAAAAATTGTTTAAAATTTTAAACGGTATTTACAACGGGATATTTTAAACTATTTGAATACAATGACTTAAGTTTATCAAAGAAGAAAATTTTGCTAATTGCAATTGCAGTGTCTTATGGTTACCGGCTATGCAGAGAAGCTTTAGATAGCGAAGCCGGTGCTTGTTATACCATAGAGTATAAAATCCTTGCGCCCGGCCGAAGGCGGCTATGCAGAGAAGCTTTAGTTAGCGAAGCTGGTGTTTGTTATACCATAGAGTATAAATCCATGTGCCCGGCCAAAGGCCGGCTATGCAGAGGAGCTTTAGTTAGCGAAGCCGGTGTTTGTTATACCATAGAGTATAAAATCCTTGCGCCCGGCCAAAGGCCGGCTATGCAGAGAAGCTTTAGTTAGCGAAGCCGGTGTTTGCTTTAGTTAGCGAAGCCGATGTTTGTTATACCATAGAGGAGGTAATCCTTGTACCCGGCGTGCTTAAACTGCAGGCAGTTGCCATTGCAGGAGGTCAGGATATAATAAAATGCCCCATTTGTTGTCAAAATGTCGAGGACTCAATGTTAATATGTAAATATTCAAGTAAAACGAATACATATATAATAAATTTCTTTGGGAGTTGTTTCATTGTTTTTGGGTCTTATTTCATTTCATTTTGATGGACTGTTTTTGGAAGTTATTTCATTATTTCATAATGAAATAACTCCCAAAAGTTGGGGTTTGTTTCATTTAAGACTTGGAAATTATTTCATTTTTTTTTGGGATTTATTTCTTTTTTCCAGTTTGGGACTTATTTCATTTATTTTGGGATTTAATTCATTGGGAGTTATTGCACTGGGACTTATTGCACCTGGGAGTTATTGCACGGAGCCAATTAATTTACCAGAGTGAGCTTTATATGGGGCCTATATTAAATTATGGACCGATCATCACGAAATTTATTAGTAGTATTTCTAGTCATATAAAACTGTGCAGTATTCAATTCTATTCTGATAGCATTATTTATTACGGTTTTAACTGTTTTCCGGGGGTAGGGTTAATATGCGGCCTATGGTAAATTATAAGCCGATCTTCATGAAATTTTACAGTGTGATTTCTAGTCAAGTACAACGAGCTTTTGCAAAATCGTATGACATTCCGTGCATTGTTTCACCATTTATGTTAGTTTTGTATAGATTTTTTGTGACTATTGAAAAAACTCACACTAACGAGCCCCTGTGCAAGGCTGGGACTACTTTTATATGTATGGAGTTTTATGGCTATAGCAGGAACATTCTGTTGGGATATAGAATAATTCTTCGAAAAACAATACATATATAATAGGGAAGAGCCTTGCCAGGCCCAGGTGGATACAATATGCACAAAATTTTCATTTGGCCAATTGCGCCCACGATGTTTAAATTTCCACTTTTTTCATTTTTTTACTAAAACGCTTTGATTGAGGAATTCATAAATTTTCGTTCTAATATACATAATGATTATATAAAACAAAAACTGGAAAAAGTCAAAAAAAAAATGCCTGGCTAAGCACAGGATACACTTAAGGGTTAATAAAAGTACCTGAATTAAAACAAATAAAAAATTGTATTACATACAAAAATATATATGTATATGTATGTTTATGTATAAAGTTTAACTTTGATATTTTCAAAACCGAAAATCGAACCGAAACCGACCGGTTTTAATCATTTTAAAACTGAAACCGCGGAGATAAATAATAAAAAAGTTTCACACGGAATGACAAGCTTAGTATACCATCTTCACAACTTATCGTGGTGGAGGGTATAAAAAATCTTTTTTTAAAGTGTTTTATAAAATATGGGGTTCAATTACTATTTCCCATACTGTCAAAATGTGACGTCGGAGCTGGTTTTTTGTAGTTCAAGTGTGTATTTGTGAGCACTTTTTTTTGCTGTAGGATCTTAATAAGCAACATATAATTAATTACCTATTTATTTATATTCATATAAAATTAAGATTTAATGCTTAAAACTTAATAAAAGTGTGTATAAATTTATTAAAACTCGTTTCTTTTGTGGGAAAGAATCTAATTTAACTTGCTGCTACAAGTACATACTAGTTACAAAAAAAGTCCTAACAAATCCGTGTGAGTATTTGAATATTGCATAAGAGAAAAGTAAAAAATGCTAAAAATAGTCTAAGCAGATTTTTTTTTTATCAAACAAAGAAAAAATAAACAACATTAATTTTAACGAAATGCAAGCGAGGGAAGGATAGCTTACAAGGCAATATGAATACGAATTCATGGACAATTTTCATAATACCCCTGCGGGAAATTTGTGTCAATTGTTCTTAAAGCACTAATCGTGTGGCCAGCGAACAGAATATTATAAAAAAGATGCACCGAATAGTGATAGATGAAAACAAGACATATCGCTGTACTGGATATACAGTGTAGTTACTCCAGAGGAAAGGTAATGGACACAAAACTAGTCATGGGCAGGGTTGTTAGATGTTAGATTTCTCGCCAAACGTGGCGATTTTCAAACTTTTTTGGCGACTGATTTTTGAGCGATTTATAAAATAGTTGGCGATTTTTGATAAGCCATGAATTTGTTTTTTTAGTTGTTGTCAAAGATATTTCAATATTTTCAATATTGAACTCTTCTAAAACTCCCCTTCGAAGAAGAATGCAATATGAACTTCTTGACGCGTTATTACAAGTTATAAAATATATGAATGTGAATGTTATATGTTGCACTTTATTGTAAATTCATTGCATTAATTTAGTTCCCTTACTATGTATTCCAAAAAAGAAGACAAAAAGTGAGTTTTGATGGTGAAGTGTAAAGCGTTGTAGATATATAAAAAAAACTGCAACCACATACAAATGCATATCCAATGCTTGTTTAATATTAACCGCAAAAAATTCAGGTTTTTTGTTACTTTAATTAGTCCTCATCCATATTATGAAACATTTGCTGAAAAAACTTTCTTCAATTTTTTTTTGAAAGTGCATCCGTGTCCATAGATTTTACATTTTGTTTAACAGCACTGAGCCATTTTGGGGCCCTATGCTCCTTATAGGATCGTCGGGAACATATATATATATATATATACTGAGCCATTTTCTATGCCTTCTGTCTTTCTTTCAATAACAAACTTAGTGCCGGTTCACACACGTCAAGTTTGACTCGTCAAGTCTTGATCTTTTAGGAGAGAAGGGAAAAGAGAATGCCATTTCTTTTCCCCTCTCTCCTAAAAACTCAAGACTTGACGTGTTTGAACCGGCACTTACAAAAACTGCTTGTACATGAAACAAATAACACTTTTCCATTCGTCTTTCATTAACAAACTCAAATGTTTCGCAGCAAATGTTTCATAGCATGGATTGGGACTTATGGTGTTTTCTTTTCTGACAATAATGTTCCATACATGTTACCATTCGTGCCGTTTTTTGTTCTATTCTAAAAATATATGCAAAAATGTGAGAAGTTGTCGTTTTCCTTTCTAAACATGTTGCAACAATAAATGGCAAATTTGTTCAATTTCTTACCCGCAGTTATAACTAGGGATGAAACGATACCTCTAAGGTATCGATATTTTTACTCGATGTGGTATCGCTCGCCAAGTATTGATACCTACTCAGTATCGAATAAAAAGTATCGATACTTACTTGTATCGGGTTGTATGATAAAAGAATAGAAAGAAGCATTTATAAACGTTCGTATTAGTGTTTAAGTACTATAAAATACTATAAGAACTACGACAGATTAGCATTTTTGTGCAAAACGAAAAGTGTAAAAATTGAGACCACTTTTTGTTACCACCTACACTGAAAGAATTTTCTTCGCAATACTAACGAATTTTGACATATCCCATGAAAAATTGCATTATAAAGGAACCTATGCAGCGCTTCGTTGGATCAATGAAACCTGTTTCATTAAAAGGACTTAATGAAACATTACATTAGATCCATGAATATTATTCATTGGATGAATACTTTCAATAAAGTAAAATTTTTTTTTTTTATTTTTTTTTTTTTATTTATTTTTTTTCTTTTTTCTTATTTTATTTTACTTTATTTTATTTTTTATTTTTTTTCTGTCTCTGGTGGGATTCGAACATGTAACCTCGGTGCTGATAGACTAGCTCACTACCAGCTAGTCTACCGGGGCAATGTAGTTTTTGTATAAAAAAACTATGTTTTTTTCTCAATTAAGACCGTAAATATGAGATTAAATTGTCCATAATAACAATAACAACGTTGATTGAAAGTGGATTGAAAGTTTTTGTTTCATTACTATAATGACATTTTTATTGTCATAATGAAAATTTAAATTTATGAAGGCAATTATTGAAATATGTTGCTTTTATAAAAAAATTTTTTGATTTCATAAATTTAATGGCATACATGTAACATTAGATGTATGAAGTTATTAAATCTTACATTTTTTAAATAACAATTAAACATTTTTTTAAGGAAACTATAATTTTGTATTAATTTATGAATATAGTTATGTTTGTATATTGTTTTTTTAAGTTCCCAATTAAAATTTTTTGTTTAACTTGGACAACCTTAAGTTTTCATATATCCAATGAAAATTTTTAACGTAATTACGAAATCTAATGAAGCGATTTTAACGAAAATACTTCATCAAACCTATGAAATTCCATTTAGACAATGAAAATTTTCATTTACCCAAGGAAAACTTTTTTATGAAAATGATTCATTAAATATATGAAGCATTTTTCTTTCAGTGTAGTACCAATTCCCTTCCGAAAAGTCTTTTTTTTATCTTAGGAAACGAAATTTTTTAGCACGTTCAGGGTATTCAACTTTAAATGTAAATTTGTATTTTATTTTGAAATTGGTAAATATATGTATAATAAAGTGTGGCAAAACCATAATTCACGATGTTAATTGTGAGTCACACCTTAACGTCAAGTTTTTTGCGCAACTTAATTTGACCTTTCTTTGTTTCAGTATTTGACAGCTTCTACCATTGAGAGGTACACAATTGAGCAGCGCGTTAAGATTGTTAAAGCTTTTTACGAAAATGGGCGTTCAATCAAAATGCATTTAGTGCACATCGGGATTTTTTTGATCAGCATAATCGACCAAATTTCAGCCAACCGGGTCTGAAGGAAATGGAAAAACAAATGTACATGCTCGCCCAGTTAGTTCTGCGGCTGGCGGCAGTATCGGGCCGTACTTCTTCGAAAATGAGGTCGGCCAAGCAATTACCGTGAATGGTGTTCGCTATCGCGAGTTGATAATGGACTTCCTATAGCCATAAATTGAGGAAATGGACCTAGACGATTTGGGTTTATAGGCGTTAACTGGTCAAACGGTTTCTCAACACCGTTACTGCTGCTCCAGCTTTGGAAAATAATTAAAAATTTAAGATTAATTTCAATACCAAAGTGAAACGATTACTTTTGACCGATACCGAGTATTTTTTTATCGATACTACTTGTTACTCGGTTGCTAAATATCGATTACAAAAATACTTGGTACTTACATAAAAGTATCGAATATGTACATACTTGTATTTACTCGTATCGTTTCATCCCTAGTTATAACTGAGTGTGAGATAATACCCTTTTTTGCATCTGCGTAAAGTACTTTCTTTTGCTAGCAAGTATTTTATTAAGTTTTTCTTGTGTTTTCGTACAATTTGCGTTATATTGTGATTTCAGTTGTATTATGATGGATACAAAAACTTTTTGTTTTTCGTTTGTTTTACTTTTATTTAATAATTATATTTTTTTTTTTTTTTGGGCCAAAATTTCGCTTTTAGTACAAACTTTGCATTCAATATTTAACACGCTAAATACACATTAGTGTTGAGTGTAATGGGTACACACTATGCAACGCATTTACGCAATCTAGTGAATTAAATTCATTTTCATTCATTTCAGATTGCATCAACATCAAAACGCTTTGATATTTTGAGGTTGCATTGAAACAGATTGCATGTAGATTGCACTGTGCGTACCCAGCATAAGACGTAGCTATTATTTTGTTCTATTGTAATTTAGAAAAATGTATCACTTTGTAAGGGTTCGTGTAACCTGATAAATATATTACACAACTATAATGCATCATTATTTTTTAGAAAAGAAAACACCATTAGACTACCAAAAACTATTTTATAGCAAACATTGTAACTTTTGCTTTCACTAATTATTTTTACTTGTAAATAAATTAAACAATATGGCGATTTTTTTTTTAATTTTTGGCGGATTTTAGCTATCCAGAACAAATTTTTTTTTTTAGTATTTATAAAAAATATTTCTAAAAATTTAAAAAATATTTTTTTATTGTTAAAAACTAAAAAATAAAGGTTTTGGCGATTTTGGCGATTTTTGACATTGAATTTGGAAATTAAGGTTCAAATTAATCTGACAACCCATGTCATGGGACTGGATTTTGTGCGGGCTGCTGGTGTCTGTTGCTGCTCCTAGGACATCGCCATGTTAAAGTGACAAGTCCCTTTCATATAAAGTGTTAGAACTATAACTTAAGAACCGTCCCGTGACAAGTTTGCTGCTAGTTCCCTTTTCTCTAGGGACGTTTGCAAAATTTTCTAATACGTAACCATATTCAGAGAAATAGCTTTTTTTTAACTGTAAAATTTGTTTATTAGAGGCTAATGGATAGTTTACGAGATCACACAAATTTTGAGGAAGAAATAACTCTGTCATTATAAGTTGTTATTGTTTTTTTTACATTTCAAACAATAATTAAATCAGTAGCCATAATGTGCATGAGCTGGCTGTGCGCATACATGTATGTAAATCTTGTGTATCAAGCCGTATTGAACTTAATAAAACATTTCGCTAAGCTTTATAAAACTGTCAATTGGTTAAGCCAACTGCGAAACTGATTGCAGACTCCGCTGTTTTAATGCATTTGACGGGCTTATCGTTATTTTTTGACAAAATGGTCTTATGGTTGGGACTTAAATCATCTGCGCACGTCGCACAATTGACGTCCTTTTTGCTAATGCTGAGTATACACGTTACCAAATTTCGTGCAACACGTAGTATGGTTTTGAGATACATTTTACTACAAATCGTTATAAATTATTTTTATTTTTTTTTTTTTATTTTGCTTAAACACTAAAAATTTTTTGGCTAACTATCTAGAGTTATATTGCCAGGGTATCACACGGTTTGTTGGAGCCTCATCCACAAGTCCTCGATCGACCTAGACCTTCGTATAGGAAGGCGAAGAACTTCCAGAATAAGCTCCAGAGTATATCTTGTCTCCACAGTAAAACGTCTGAGTTATTTCCTTGGTACTCAACCAGTAAAACGTCTGAGTTATATATGGTTCTCCACCAGTCACATGAGTTTTTTTATTGGTTCTCCACCAGACAACACATCAAAACATTGAGGTTAAAAACGATTGCATATAGTTAATGCAGATACCGCAAAAACTGTAACTCGGTACAGTTATACGACGCCGAAACACTAACTAATGCGGGGTGACAACGCAAAACGCAACAAAAGCAGACAAACAAAAACCCTTAAGAAATAATAACAAAAAGCGCGAGCTGCTTCTCCACTCAGAGCAGTTTTACGAGTGTATAAATTATTTAAAATAAAAATTATAAACGCTATACACACGCGGCAAAATCAACGATGTGGTAGCTTTACTAAAAATAAGTGAGGTGCTAGTTGAAAAGAATGAAAATGTTAAAAAAAATACCAAAGGAACATGGTGTAGGGAATAGTTAAACGAAAAAGATGAATTAGGAATTGACATATAAATAAAATTATCTACATATGACATTTTAATAATGTGAAATTTTTTTTTTTTTTTTCTTTTAAGACCCTTCAACACAAGTGAAAAAGGGTATTTATAAGCTTGTCATTCCGCTTGTAATTCTCTACAATATTGATCTTAGACCCTATAAATTATATATATTCTGGGTCCTTAGGAGTAGCAAAGTTGACTTAACGATGTCCGTGTGTATGTTTAAATGGGGTTTCCGAAGACATATAAACTCCTTACAGTTTGTTATTGCAATTCAGCCAGATCGATTTATAAAAGACTGCGATATCAGCAAAAAACTACAACTGCCACTGTTTTCCCATAAAGCCCATATTGGAATTGTTTTGTTTTATCTTGGGAAAGGTGAGAGCTAAAGTTTCCAATTATTTTCCGAATATTGCACTCTTACTTGTTTTAATTTGAACATAAAGCGAATTTTAAAAATGAGTCTGCTGTCGATATCTGCTCTTCTTTAAACAGCTTGGTTTGAGCATCTGTTTGCACAACGATGTCTTACATAACTGAAGTGCTGCCATGTAAATAATCGCCTTCTTTATTGTTTGAACATTCTTTGATGTTGGTTAAAATGTACGGCACGAACACCCACCTTTAAAGCAACGATAATTGCTGATTCACATGGTTCAGGTTTTACAGCTGTTTCTCTGCCATACCTAAACAAGAGCGCCAACATTGTGGTATGAACAGTATTGTTAACTTTCTTGTTTAATGAAACCCACATAATAGATATAAAAAATGTAGATAAAAACCGTAAATTGATCAAAAAAGCTAAATTGCCATTATTTGTTAACAAAAACGGCCAACTACACTTTTAAAAACCGGAGAGAAGAGAAAGAAGAATGTGACTTCTTCTTCTCTCTTTCCTAAAAACTTGACGACTAAAACCTGATGCGTGTGAATCAGCAATTATCGTTGCTTTAATGATGGGTTTCGTGCTACATTTTAACCAACATCAAAGAATGTATCTCGGTAATTCTACCATCTCGGTCTTATGCACACATAATAATGGATCGCCAAGGCGGTGTGTTATGGGTCGTTAAAGTAGGGTTAATGGCAGTGTGTCAACGCTTTACAACGAAAACTAATTTATCAACGTTTTATTTTAGTTCTAAGCCGCTTTTACTTCCAAATTTTTTTTTTTTTGGATATCTGAAAGTCCTTTTAAGAAATCTTTCCCAAACTAAAAAAATTATAGCAAAAATTCAACAAATGGGCGTTCATTTTATGATGCATATAAAAGTAACAAAAATAGTGACAATAATAAATGACATTTTTTTTTTGCTTGTGTTAACAATCATTTTGCAATCGTATGTAAAATAAAGCATATAAAATAAAAACAAACAAAACAAAATTACCAAGTAAAAACTATTAAATGTTGCGTCACTCCCGGATTAAATGAATTCTCAACGACTCGTACGTTTCAGATTCCAATAAAACATCTGATGACAGCACGTGAGTAAAAAATGCGAATTGAAATAAAACACGCATGAATGATCGTGAAACTGATGGCGGGGAAAATGTTATTAAATTGTATCCACAATGTTTTAATTATGCAACAAAAACTAAATATTTAATTAATATTAATTATACAAGGTATGTTAAAGTGTTAAATATACAATAAATAAATTTGTAGTTATTATATAATTAAAAATAACTTTTTGTTATTAAGCAGAACAGTTTTTAAATAAAATAAATATTGATTTGTTTAAAAGTGCTTAAAAACGTTTAAGACAATTTTGATTTAGATGTTAACCCCCGTATTCTTGAGCATTAATTAAATTTAACAAACGTTTATTAGTTCAAATTTTCAAAGGAAATTTATTCCTTTTTATTGGTTTTATATTCAAACTAAAATCGTTAATTTTATTTTTGATATATTTTGTTTTTAACATGTTAGAATTTTTTGTTATTAAACGCCAAAGTTTATAATTCCGTAAGATTTAATATATATCGCGTAACCAAATTGAGATTGAAAATCAGCAAAATCGATCCAGAGTTGTAAACTGAAATGTGGACCAAACCGCAAAAAATAAAGGACTCGTTACTCATAAGTTAACGTTACGATCGACTTCAAACAAAAAATTTGTCAAAATTTGTAACAATGATTACAAGAAAGACTTCTTTTTCTTTAATTTCAACTTTTGTTATTTGTGCGCTTTGTAAACAAAATGTAAAAAGCATAGAAGCTAGCTTTTCGTAAACAATAAATTTCAGTGTATTTATCAAACATGAAAAATTGGAAATTTAGCACGTTATACAGAAATCTTATTAGATATTTTTTTTTTTTATTATTTATTTATTGTATCTTCATTTATTATTATAATCTTATCCTAATTCTTTATTTTATGTGCTGCAGGTGCCAGACAAAAATTTTCTTCATCGCGGGTTCTGTTCACATTTACATATGGGTTTATTGCTCATCTTAATGGGTAAGTGCTGCAGTGTATCTTCTCCTTAAGCGAGTGTGGCCGCTATAATTTAAAATATTTCGAGCTAGTGAATGTGGGTGCAACTCTAGCCTTTTCAAATATTTTACCGCATACTTCGTAATAATAGTCCTTACCAGTGGCACATTGAGATCCTTGTGGATATTGTAAAGTAGTAGCTTGCAATCGAGACTAAGAACAGAATTTCGGTTCGTATTAATAATAAATTTTGAATTCCTAAAAATAGCTTTGGTAAAAAGAAAACGCTGTGTGAGTCGATGGAATTTTTTGCTCTGACACTTAACATAAACAAACAAATAGTACTTTACAGCTGAAACTAAAAACGAAAATTTTTTTAATTTCATTAGTGCCGGTTCAAACACGTCAAGTTTGGCTCGTTAAGTTTTGAGTTTTTAGAGGGAAAAGAAATGACATTCTCTTTCCCTTCTCTCCTAAAAGCTCAAGACTTGACGAGTCAAACTTGATGTGTGTGAACCGGCACTCAGGTTCATGGGCAACATCATGTTTACGTTAGAGCACCTATTTATACTAAGCTTGGTAAGGAAATTGGAACAGCTGATCCGCAACATATACGTTTACGTTAGAGGAACTAGGCCTTAAGACTAACAATTGCTATTTTTTAATTAAACAAAATTTTTGGAACTGCAATCTTTTTGTTTAAAGAGCTTTATGAACTGAACAACTATAAAAAATGTTGTGTATTTTTAAAAATTTGCTACTTTTTGTTATACACTATATTATATATGGGCAATTCCACAGAAAAGCTCTCTTTCTATCACGTTACTTGCTTAATGGTAATTAAACGTTAATTGCTTGGTGGTAATTAAGCGTTAATTGCTTGGTGGTAATTAAGCTTGTATTTTAGACCCATGTTGTTAAAATTATTCCTTTCTTTCACAAAATGTAAAATTAGTTGCGCTTTACACCAAAAAAGATAAAAATAACATTAAAAAATCTTTGAAAAACAATTTGAAATGCTTGGTAGCGTAACATGACAAGAAGAAGACTTTTCTGCGTGGAACGGCCCAAATCTGATTTTCTTAGCCATAATAAAATTTAGTAAAGAATAAAGTAAAATCGTTTTAATTTTTATATATGAAAGAATTGTTAAGTGATGCCAATGTGTAAGTAGGCGATGATATCGCTAGCCCAGTAACATGAAAGTAGGGTAGTGAAAGTAGTTGTGTGTGGACAGGAATGAATCGTTGCTCGTTTGAGTCTGGATGCATACTTTAAAAGTTTTCTTTTAGAAACCCTGAGCTGATTGGTGAGAGGGGAAGAGAACATGCTATTCTTTCTTCCACTTTCTTAAAATTTGTTCAGACCTATCAAATATTTGACGTAAAATTCCAAACAAAAAAACGTGACCAGTAAATTGATCAAACTTTAGGTTTATTTTTAACAATTTTAATTATATAACATTAGCTAATATGTTTGTTTGTAAGAAGAGAATTGTAAAATGTAATTTAGAAACTACTTAATGATGTAGCCAAACGTTTTGCAAAAGCAAATAATTTTTTTTATAAAACTAGTGGTTACGTGTAGGACGTTAAATACTTATTAGGTGTGAATATAGCTTTAGGAGCCTGAACTAATTACATAGTTTTTTTTCTCAATACAGTTTTATTAATACATTTTATCTCAATACATAAGCAGTTAATCAGATTCCTACGTTATATCCAACAAATGATATGTGTACACTTGCCAACTATAAATAAAAAAAAACAATTTAAATATATAGCGACCACGAAAATTTCGTATGCTTCACTGTCTTCTTTAACTTTTATTCTACAACATTTGTAAAACTCAATTTAATTAAAAAATTGCAACCATGTTTTTGTACAATTTAAAGTCGATTAAGCCATGTTCGTCTGTCTGTCCGTTTGTTGTACTCACGCTCACTTTCAAACGACTCAAAAGAAAAGAACAATATTGGTATAACATTTTTTATAGTTATCCTAAACAGTTTGGGATTAAGATGAAGAATCATGAAATAAATGTGGAACAACTACTCTAAAACATTGATAATTTTGTTAGAAAAACCAACATTAATGAGGGCGAAAAGCACGGACTGAAATCATATTACTTAATTTTGTAAAGATCGGTTCTCAATTTACCACAGACCCCTTAGTAAGCCTTCACTCGGAAAACAGGGGCCTAATTCTGGCAGTCGTGATCGAGTACTTTTTCGATTCGAAAGCAATTTTATTTTAGTCGATACTGAACGTATCGAAATTATTTTTTCAGAATTGTGAAACTCAAATTAATGCTTTACAGCACCGAAAAGATAATTCCAATTCTTTCAGTATTGTCTGAAATAATTAGATATTAAATTGCTGTCGAATCGAGAAAGTACTCGACACGACTGCCAGAATCAGGCCCCAGCTCAGTACGCCTAAAACTGTAACGAACAATGCTATTGTGGTAAAATTTGTGGGTCATAGTTGTATAAAACAAGAAGTCACACTAGCGGAGTTCTCTGTGTAATATAAATGGTCTTGCGAAAGTACAAATGTAAAAAAATTTTGCTTTTGTTTGCAATCCAATAACAAAATTTACAGAATTGCCATTGTCACATCATTGCTTTTGTGCAATACTAAAACTGTACCGCCTTTTTTGCAACATGTATTGCATTTGTAGGTTCTCGTCTATATTATGAAACATTTTCTGCGAAACATTTTAGTTTGATTGTGATAAGGGAAAGACGTTTGAAAAAGTGTATTTTGTTTTGTGCACAAAAAGTTTTTGTAAGTTTATTATTAAAGGGAACAAGATGAAAGAGAGAAGGCATACAAAATACTTAACTAAATGCTGAAAAACAAAAAATTCATTGTGTAGAAACAAATGCAGTTTCGAGAGAGAATCAAAGAAAGCAAATGTTTCATAATATGGACGAGGACCAAAAACTTATTTAGAACCGTCAAACAAACTTACCAAGGCTTCGATAAAATTTTCTTTTTCTCTGCTTTGTGACATTTTAAGACAATTTCACAAAATAATCAAACCCTTCTTCCAAATTTTCACGACCAATAACTCTGTATATCAGCTGTTGCCTAATATGCATCTAGCCAAGGCGAATTGACTAGAAGGTGGGGTCAAGTCAACATGTGGTGTTTTTTTTCTGTGGTCGACTTGTCAAAGTTTGTATACAAACTAGTTTTTTATGTAAACAAACCGGTTTTTTTTACTAGCAATATTTTTGACAACCCGACCACAGCAGCATTGTAGTTGTAGAGTTGACCTCACCTTCTAGTAAATTCGCCTTGCATCTAGCATTGCAAAGTTGATTAAAATACCGCTCACTGTCAATGATAAAATGATTGCAATAACAAACAGTTGCAAACTAAAACGCGCCAAACACTGAATACCGCTACTGTCAAATGTCGTGAAGTTTAGTTGATAATTTACCACAGGTCTCATTTAAGCCCACTATGGGAAATCATATGTAGTCAAACATCATCCATTGTATTGTATGTATATTGTCAAAAAATTTCATGATTAACTGAGCTACCTAAATAAGAGCGGAAGCGTTTTTTGTATGTCAAAACTTCTCATTTGCATAAAATTTCTACGAAACAAACCATTAGAATGCGAATTAGAAACCACCCGGCTGATAAATCTTATTTGACAAATCGCTATATCGGTTTGTTTTATTGAAATTGTATTTAAATAAAATTTTCATGTTTAAAAAAACGCTTGCCGCTTTTGTTTAGGTTGTTCAGTAAGAATTTAAAAATCAATAAAATTACCTTATTTCGTGGTGAAGCTTATTAAAAATTCGCCACAGCCCAATATAGCATTCTAACTTGTTTGGTAAATTCTTTAACAAAATCTTTCAAAATGTTTACGGCTGACATTCTATCGACTTTTTTTTAATTAAATCTTAAAATCACAATTTTTATGAGATAATAAAAATTTAAAATTTATATTCAACATTTTTAATTTTTCGAATTTATTCTATGAGCTAAATTTCAGTTATGTATTTTATAAAGCTTTTTTGTAATAGTTCTATTCCTACAATTTTTCAGAAATGACTTTGTACATGAAGAAAATAATTCCCAGTTTCAATTTAAAATTTATTTAAAAGGTAAAAGAAACCTTAATTTCTGACCATTCTTAAAAATAAAAGCGACCAAAATACAAAAAAAAACTTTTTATTAAATGGTTTTTTATGTAATTTTTAAATGAGTTTTTTTTAAATTTTAATTATACATATCCATGTATTTATTATGAAATTTTATGATCATTGGAAATTTCATTAACTTTAGCAAACAAAAGTGTTAGAAAGATAATTAATCATTAAGAAAGACTTTTGGTTTTTTTAATTTCTTTTGCCACACTTTTTCGTTAAATTTTCAAAACATCCAAATATGTGCGCTCAGAAAACGTATTTAACCCGTTTTCAAAAATTGGTCGAAAAATCCAACAAGAGACTTATCGTGCGAATTTTTTTCATTTATGTATACAATTTCATTGATTTCTATCGAGCTGTTTAGGTCCGGTGTTAACGGGTTAACAAATAAAGTTTACCTGCTTACTTAATTACAGTGTTTTAGATAACTGTAAATATTTCAGCTTTCCTTTCACTATTCATTATTAAAACTAATGAAAATATTTTTCCAATATAATATTATACCGCGTCCACGTTTGCAATTTTTGTTGCTGCAATTCTTGAATTTGTTGGTGACAGAAATGAAAGACGTTTGGAGAGGGGTACCAAGTTTTGTATACTCTGAAACAAGACGAATTCACTAGTAGGTTAGGTCGACTCTATAACAACACTGCTTTTGTTAAAAATATGGTTTGTTGACATAAAAAAACTACAGTTTGTCTATAAACTTTGACAACTCGATCACCGCAAAAAAAACATATTTTGACTTGACCGCACATTCTTGTGAATTCGCCTTGCTCTACAATTCTATTTTGGTTTTTAGTCCGCAAACTAAAATATTTATTTTAAACTTTCACTTTTGTCTGCCTTGTCACTTTTTAACACAAACATAATTGTTAGAGAGCTTTCCTTTCCAATGTTATAATGATGTCTTGCAACGTTTTAACACCAGGGTGAGCAATATATCGAAATAATATTTGAAACGAAAATGTTACCATTTTAACTCTTTGCTTTTTAAATACTTGCCTCTGGTTAAGAAGCTTAATCTATCTAACCTTCGCAGCTGTTTTAAAGCAAGCAGTATTTGTAGAATAGTAACAGTACCAACAAGATTCGCCAGCAAATGAACTTCACCTCAAAGGTGGAAAATCAGCTTGTAAAAACGACTTTTTAAGATCTCCGTTCCTGCGACTTGGGTTTAAACCACAACCATCACGTGATCCCTGAAGGGTTCTCATCAACACTCAGGCTGCAACCGAAGTTTCAGGTGCTCCTGACTGCAGTAGGTCCAGATTTGAAGATGAAATATCTTAAGGTTGTAGTCCATCATACGCCCGGGGGACTATAGGGTGTGCAATAGCTCGATCTTGACCGATTGTTCGTAAATGCTAGATTTGAAATTTTTGTCAAAGGCTTACATAAAGTAACCTTGAGAAATCTTGCCAAGAGTCCGATTTTTTTAACTAGATTGTTAAAAATGGTTGGCAAAACACGTGGCAATTTTTATGAAGTTTTGAGGAAATTTTAAGGACACTCTCAATGCATTTTACAGTAATTTAATTTGGAATAAAAATATCGTCAGCTCATTTTTGATGCGGCGCATTTGCCAAAAAGTCGTAGTGGTGAAAAACGACAATGAAGGTTTACGCAAAATTTTTGAAAATATACCCAATAGATTGGCTCTTATTCGACCTTTAGAAATTTATATTATGTAATTTTCTTATTAAGCTTGAGGTCAATTTTCTTTTTTATATAAAAAATATTAAATTTATTTTATCCAATATTGCGGCACTCCTTTGAGTACCTTCTTCAGGGTTTTTTTTCCTTTTCTTTATTTTTAGAAAGAAGCTTTTCGTGCTGCATACGTGTACTTTTGCTTTAACTACTTTTATCTTACGGCCATGAAGCAAAGCAAGAGCGTATAAGGAATTGTGGAATGGCAGAATTCGTCAAGCAGTGGCGTGTCAAGCAAAACAACACTTAATAAATTGTAAAATAGTTGATATTGAGAAAAATTAATGCTTAATGTATATCAGAAATCACAAAAACATCGTGGAACAGGTGTTGGATTCAGAAAGGGGGTATTGAAACTATCTAGCCCTTTTTGCGATTATATCGCAAGCGACAATTAATCGAAAATTTTGTTTTTTTTGTTGTTTTTTGTAAATAGGTTATAAGTTCTCGTTACATGGACGAACAAATTCATAGACTTTGCATTTGTACCGATGCCGAGATAAAGCCAATCTCAATCAAAATAAAGCTTAAGAAAAAAATTAAGTTTTACTTTTGTCGCATACGATATAATCGCAAATAGTCATCGATATATATACCCCATACCTGACAAATTTTTTTTTAAGAAATGGTGGTGTTTTTGACATTTCCATATTAGAAATAAATATGTAGTACTAGCTGACCCGACTGAGTAAAAATGTTTGCGCTCGATTTTTAAAATCCGTTAAAAAGATACGACTATTTGAAAGAAAAATTAGTCAAATCGATGGAGCCGTTTTCTGATTTTAGGTAAATCGAAAAAAGTGGGCGTTAAAGTGGGCGGGGCAAAATTTTCTTTCCGTAAAAACCTAAGTTGGACCATGGCGATGATTTTAAAGAAAAAATCGTCCAAATCGGTCAAGCCGTTCTCAAGTTATGCGCTTAATAGAAAAAGTGGGCATAAAAGTAGGCGTGGTACATTTTTCTTTAGATGAAAACGTAAAATGGATTAATACGAACATTTAAAAGAAAAATTAGTCAAATCGATGGATCCGTTTTTTTATTTTAGGCAAATCGAAAAAAAGTGGGCGGGGCAAAATTTTCTTTCGTAAAAACCTAAGTCGGACCATGGCAATCATTTTAACAAAAAATCGTCCATATCGCTCAAGCCGTTCAAGTTATGCGCTTAATAGGAAAAGTGGGCATTAAAGTAGGCGTGGTAAATTTTTCTTTCGGTCAAAACTTAAAATGGATTAATACGAGCATTTGAAAGAAAAAATTGTCAAATCGATGGAGCCGTTTTCTGATTTTAGGTAATTCAAAAAAAGTGGGCGTAAAAGTTCGCGGGGCAAAATTTTCTTTTTGTAAAAATCTAAGTTGGAATCGCCATGAAAAAAATCGTCACAATTGTATAGATGTCACTGGTGGTGCAATATGAAAATTAGATTTTGCCACGCCCCTCCGCCCGCAGACCGAAAATCAAAAATCAGACTTCACAGTGTCACCCGCTTGAATATTCTGAAGATTTCCTGAAAATTTCATCAAAATACTTACATACATACATAGATACATACATACATACATACATACACACACATCCTATTTTATATAAACTAGTGTTCGCCTTATGGTCAAAATTCGACCATGATTTTTTTTTTTTTTTTTTGTAAATATGAAGAAAACATTATTAATTTAAGTATATATGAATTTATTTGTTTCGAGCATTTATTTTTTCCTTCAAAGTGGATCGATTTGGCGGGGGACCAACCTCAGGTTCATATTTAATCTTCTACGTGAGTAATTTAATTTTGTAAGTTCAGTAAAAAAAATACCAATTGAAAAACAAAAAAGGATCAAAAAGTCTCATTTATATATTGTCATCCACTCAGGACGTTGCACGTTTAATTTTATGTTTCTATGTCTAATACTAACGAAAATTAATCAAAGTACCAGATGTAGAACGAAAAAGTACCAAAAAGCTCCCCTTACATGTTCTTATTCATCCAGTTTAATGTACAATTTTATCTTTATACGTCGAATATTAACGAAAATTCAAAAAATTCCAGATGAAAAACAAAAAATACCAGCATTTTTTATCTTATAGGTTATCACTCACTCAGGATCCTACAGCTTTAATATTGGGTGCGTTCGTAAATGCATCACTGCGCTGCATCAGTGATTTAAAGTGGTTATATTTTTATCAGTGAAGTAAATGTGGACCAAAAAATTGTGAAATACTCCACAAAAATAATAGTCACACAATAATAAAAGTTTTTATTATTCTTTTATCGCCATTAAAAAAAGTTTGCTTTTCTGATGCAGCGCAGTGATGCATTTACGAACGTACCCATTATGTTTCTAAGTTCTATATTATAGAAAATTTAAAAATTATCACATGAAGCACAGAAAAGTAAAAAAAAGGAATTTAGTTTTCCATATTTCTCCTCTTTTTATCCCCTCAGAGCTTCGGTTGACAAACAAAGGAAGAAAGCGTTCTTAACAGTTTTGCCTGGTCTGATTTATATAGTCGAAATATTCGAAGCCCGGTTTCTGAAAAATGTCGAATAATCGATCACCCTAACTTTTTATTATTTGATAATTGAAAATAAATTTTTATTTATTTCTTTTGCATTTGTGTAAGTAACAATTTTGAACGCTTATAACTCTGAAATTATTGAACAGATTTTAATAAAATATACATTGTGCACTTCTTTGAGTAAATACCTCTTAAATGGGGTATATTTTGTTCAAATCGGTTGACATACAGATGAGGAAAGTGTTCTTAACTGTTTTGCCTTAGCCGATTTATATATAAAAATTTCTTTTTGCAAAAAAACCCCAAAATTTAAAGTTTAAGGGGATTCATTTATTAATAAAAAAGAATAATAATTTAATATTTAACAGTCCATTAAAAACACAATACAATTGTTATTGCTAAAAAAAAAAACAAATATTAACTATTTTTAAACAAACGCTAATTTGAATGCCAAAAAAAAAACAATTTAAACAAAACCAATTTATTATTATTTAAAATAAAAGATATTTATTAATTATAAATTATTTCAGTTTACAAAAGAAAGAAATGCAAATTTGTATATAAAACTGCAAAACAGAGTTATAAATTAATGTCAAAGAATTACTTTTTTTTAATAAAAAAAAATTTATTAAAGGGAAATAAAAGTAAAAAAAAAATAAAAAAGAATGCTGGTTGGTGTGGTGCACGACCGCTGCATAAACTGCATAGTTTTTGTAAAAGGCTTAAGAAATATTTTAATTAAATTTGCACTTGGAGAAATCCAACTCTGGATGTTGTTGTTTGAATCTTGAAAAAAAAATTAAAAATAACTACATATTCAAATAGATTCAATATTAAGAAGAAAAATTGAATTTACTTTTCCAAAATATCCTGTTTCTTTTGATCTTCGCTGGTTGGCAAGCCCATTTCCTTCTGACGTTGATCATACATCATTTTCTCCACCAAACTTCTGGTTTCACCCTCTAAATCGGAGAGTTTAGAAGGTTCTGGATTGATTTTGCGTGTAGAAATTGGGGGATCTGTCATAACCAAACGATCCCACCAATTCATTTTATTTATCTTAAGAAAAAAGAAAATTATAAAAAAACAAATGTTTTATTTCGTTTTATTTAAAAAATAAAAACAATCATACCTTTTCCAAAGTAATTTGTACAGTTTTACTATCCTGCAACACCCAAAGACATTCCTCTACTTTAACTTCGGCACACAATTGTCCATTGATAATTGGCTCTTGACCTTTTAGGCCCACCTTGAGGGTTTTCTTTTGTATGTCCACCACCAAGTCACGAGCTCTCAAATTGAATGTTACAGTAAATGGAATTTTAATCTGCAAATTACAAAAATGAATGTATTGCATTAACTTAAAATTATCTTTATAAACAAAATTACAAGATTAAATTGTATATGTATGTATGTACATAAAAAGATAGAAAACCTTTTTGAACTTTTTTTCAGAGCTAAAGATCTTTAACAGCTAAAAAAAATAAAAGAAACCTTGAATTTTTAAAAGTTCTTTGCAATCTCTGCTTGAAGCCAATAAAAAGCTACAACCGCTTCATTCCAATTGTTATAAAAATCATATTCTTTAACCATAAAAATCTTCTTCAGCTTTATATTCAGTTATTCGCAAGTTGCCTTTCTCTTATTCCATCTTAAAATTAAATTTACAGTGTTTGCGCGTGAAATTGGCACACAGTTTTAGAGTAAAATAATAATTTAAATGAATTTATAAGTTAATAACGATTTTGTGGGTAATAATGGACGGGTTTTTAATTTAAATTAAACCACAAACTGTTTTAAGCATATTTGAAAACCAATCAGACTCATAGGCTTCCATTTGTCCTCCTTTTACAGATTTATTTCGTATAATGACAATCAATTGTAGCACTGTGTGGAATGTGGCTCCGTCCTGTTGGAACCACATATTAGCAAGATTAATGCCACGTAATTAAGGTACAAATAAATTTCGAATCATGTTCCTATACCGTTCACCATTGACAGTAACATTCTGACCATCATCGTTTTTGAAGACATTGAAGACAAATGGGCCAATGACTCCGCCAGCCCATAAAGCGCACCAAACAGTAATTTTCTGTGGATTCTCCCCACTCCCAATGCGACAATTTTGCTTATATACGTACCCATTCAACCAGAAGTGGGCTTATTCGGAAAATAAAATTTTAAATAGAAATTCAAAATCAATATCAATTTCAATTTGTGCTTCATCCCATTCGCCGAATCGACGGCGCATACGATGGTCGTTTGGCATTATTTGCTGCACAAGTTGAATCTGGAAAGCTTTGAAGCCAAGATCCTTTCGTAAAATCTTTCATAAAGTGGGAGGACACAACCCCAGTTGCTGAGAATGGCAACGAATTGATTGATTAGGATAACCTTCAGTGCTTTCCTATACAGCTCCTATAGCTTCTTTAGTACGCACTGTTCGGCGTCTCACGGGATGCACATTATCACGATTATGTACGCCATAAGGTTAAGAATTTTGGTACTTTTTTGTCACCCCGTCTATCTTTTTAACCAATAAACGTTCAAATAAACATCATATTACGTTCGAAACTTATCTAAAAAAGTACTTTTTAGAAATACGGACGTTTCTTTTTTACACAGTATTTTTCTCCATTCTTTTCCATATACGTATTAAATGGGCTCCCACTTCAATATTGAAATTTTTGGTACTTCAATAGGCAGAAAAATGTATCAAGAAGGGGAAATAAGGAAAATTTAATTTATTTCTTAAGCTTTTTGGTTATACAGCAGGTCTTTTTTTAAATTACCGTTAATATTGGGCCTAGAAACATAAAATTCAACATGCAATATCCTCAGTGATAAAACTCTATGGTGGAACTTTTTGGTACTTTTTTGTCTTTAACTGGTACTTTTTGAATTTCCATTAGTATTGGGATTAAAACATAAAATTAAACATGCAATGTCCTGAGTGAATAAGAATCTGTAACAGGGACTTTTTGGTACTTTTTTGTTCTTTAACTGGTACTTTTTGAATTTCCGTTAGTATTGGAATTGAAACACAAAATTAAACATGCAAGGTCCTGAGTGAATGAGAATCTGGTAGTTTTTTTTCATTTTCGTTAATATTGAATCTGTGAACAATAAATTAAACATGCAATGTCCTGAGTGAATGAAAACCTGTAAGAGGGGCTTTTTGGTACTTTTTTGTTCTTTAATTGATACCTTTTGAATTTCCGTAAATATTGGACCTAGAAGCATTAAATTATACATTCAAGGTCTTGATTGAAGGAGAATCTGTAAGAGTTATTTTTTTGGTACTTTGTATTTCTCTAACTGGTACTAACTTAGGATAGGGTTCAGGGCCGCTAAGCCTACTATATTCAAAAAATATTAACTATCGTTTTAGAAGAAATCTTCTAAAGCAATAGTTGCCGTACTCAAAAGGAAAAGAAAACCTTTTTAACATGACTACTCTGTTCAGTCGCCATTCCGCCTCCAGTGTATCTCTCCGCTCGACCGTCCCCTGATCGAATGCGAAAGCGACCAAGAGGGGGCATACGAAGAATTGCTGCCACTCCGAAAATATCTAACCAACTTTGATGATATTTGAATAAATAGATCGGCGTAATTAAAACACACACAGGGTTTTAATGTTTTTTAAAGCTAGGAATATGAAGGGACAGCTTTTCAATTTTGATTAAATTTCAAACTTATGAAGAACGATCTACAGTGTAGATCCTACACACAATAAAACACACAGGCTTTATATTTCGTTATAGTTAATCAAAAATTCATTATGGGCGGGCAACGCCGAGTGAACGGCTAGTTAATAAATAAATGCAATAAACATTGCTCTTCAATCGCTTGTATTTGTTATTTTATTTGATAACCGAACTCGGGTAAAAAATCAAAATTACTCGATGTGCCAATAGTTTTTAGCGGGACTGTATGTAGGTATGTAAGTATATCTGATGACTTCACTGATTACATCCTAGATTTTATTATGCGTACTAACTAACTATAAATTAACTTTTTTTTAAATGACTACAAATTGGTTTAAATCTCATGCAGATATCAACCAAAAAGGCACACGTAAAACTCAAATAAAATCAAAATAAGTAAAACAAGCATGCCATGAAGTCAAATGAAAAAAATATATACAAACATTTTAAAATAATTAAAAAATGAAACAATACAAATCTGTTTATGTACTAGCAATTATGTGGCGTATTTATTTCAGGACTATTATACATCATCATTTAGGGCAGTTTAATGCAAAATTTTCATAAATAATTATTTCTATAACAAAATATATAAAGATATACATACATATGTACATATATTTTTTTGACAAAAATTATTTAAAATTTAAATAATTTATTATTAACTGACAATACTTTTAATTAATTACAAATAGGTTGAAAAATAAGTAGTTGGTAGTCAGTTAAAAAGTCATGCAAAGATGGCCAATTGACTACTGCCTATGACATGCCCATGTTAAAATAATGAGTCGTCGACAAGGAAAAAAGTCACTTAATCAACTAGATGTGGTTATAAAAAAAACCAGTTTGAAGTTACTTAAAAATGTGTTTGACTTCCTACAGGGTATGTATGTATATATTTATATAGAAATAATTATTTAAGCAAATTTTGCATCAAATTGCTTTAAATGATGATTAATTGATGCTTGTACATAAACAGATTTGTATTGAATATTTAAATATGTAATATTTTTTTTTCATTTGACTTCATGGCATGCTTGTTTTACTTATTTTGCTTTTATTTGTGTTTTACGTGTGCCTCTGCAATATGTTTGGTTGATATCTGCATGAGATTTAAACCAATTTGTAGTCATTTGAAAAATAGTTAATTTATAGTTGGTGTTTTTTGCAACTGACTATTTTAGTTAATACAGGGAATCTTTTTTTCTAATTACATTAAGCTTAAAGTAGACTTTAACCGGCCTTATTAAAAGTGTTCCTTTATTAAAACTTTACTTTAACCTAAAGTCAGCGATAAAGAAGATTAAGCTTCATTCTACCTGATAGGTTAAAGTAAAGTTGTAATAATGTAACCCTTTTTATACGGCCGATTAAATCCTACCTTTAGCTATCGGTAAGTTGTGAATGTACCAACTCTGACATGGAGGGAACGCAGACCTAAACACGATCTTGTAATTAAGTTCTACATATATTTTAAAAGACACATTTTTGATTAGCCAGCCTGCATGATCATCAGTTTCATACACTTTTCCAGATTCAAAACTCATGTAAATGACTTGTTCCTTTTCTCTTTATAAATAAAACAAACAAAAAAGAAAAACGTCATTATCAGCCTTATTATTGTATTAAGTAGATAATTGTAGTTTTTGTATTTCTGCGTGTTTCTGGGCCGGTCATGCCAAGTCACTGTCCACTCTTTTGCTTTTACCTTTGCCAAGGTTATTTTTTGTTCATTTCGTATTGTTGTTTTTTTTTTTAACATTATAATTGTTGTTGTTTTAGTTTTAATGATTAGGGTTCGTGATTTCCCGCAGTTTTTCAATTCGTGGAAAAGTAAAAAAATTTGCTTTCATTTTCGTTAATTTTTTATACCCTCCACCACAATTAGTTGTGAAGAGGGTATATTCAGTTTGTCATTCCGTGTGAAACTTTTTTACTATTCATCTCAGACCCTATAAAGTATATATATTCTGGGTCCTTGAGTAATTTTAAGTCGATTTAGCCATGTCCGTCTGTCTGTCCGTCTGTCCGTCTGTTGAAAACACGCTCACTTTCGAAAAACTCAAAAGAAATCAACAAACTTGGTGTCAAATTGCTTGTAGTTATCCTAAGCAGTTTGGGATTGAAATTCAGCAAAATCGGTTCAATAGGATCTGAGCTATGAATCAAAATGTGGAACCACCACCTAAAAAAAATTGATAATTTTGTTACAAAAACTAACATAAATGGTGGAAAAATGCACAGAATGATATAAGATTTCGCAGCAATTCGTTTTATTCAACTGAAAATCACGCTGTGAAATTTCGTGAAGATCCGTCAATAATTTACCCTAGGCCCCATATAAGCCCTACTCCCGGAAAACAGTATATTAAGCCTAAAACCCTAACTAACAATGCTATCATTACAAATTTTGGCAAGTCACAGTTACATAGGACTAGAAATTAAACTGTTGAGTTTCGTGAAGATCGGTCCATAATTTACCATAGGCCCCATATAAAACCTACTTCCGGAAAACAACTTAGTACGCATAAAAACGTAAAAAATAATGCTATCATAACAAAATTTGGTACATCAAAGTTTTATTGGACAAGAAATAAAATTGTGTTATTTCGTGAAGATCCGTCCATAACTTACCCTGGGCCCCATATAAACCTTACTCCCGGAAAACAGTTTAGTACGCCTAAATCCGTAAAAAATAATGCTATCATAACAAAATTTGGTACATCAAAGTTTTATAGGACAAGAAATAAAACTGTGTAATTTCGTGAAGATCGGTCCATAATTTACCCTGGGCCCCATATAAACCCTACTCCCGGAAAACAGTTTAGTACGCCTAAAACCGTAAAAAATAAAGCTAGCGTAACAAAATTTGGTACGTCACAGTTTTTTAGGACAATAAATAACACTGTGAAATTTCGTGACGATCGGTCCATAATTTACCTTGGGCTCCATATAAACCCTACTACCGGAAAACAGTTTAGTACGCCTAAAACCGTAAAAAATAATGCAATCATAACAAATTTTGGCTCGTCACAGTTTTATAGGACTATAAATGATAATGTGAAATTTCGTGAAGATCGGTACATAATTTACTCTAGGCCCCATAGAAACCCTACTCCCGGAAAACAGTTCAGTACACCTAAAGCCATAATTAATAATGCTATCATAACAGAAATTGGTACGTCACAGTTTTAAAGGACTAGAAATGACGCTGTGAAATTTCGTGATGATAGGTCCATAATTTACCCTAGGCCCTATATAAACCCTTCTACCGGAAAACAGTTTGGTTGCCTTAAACCATAATTAATAACAAATCGTCACAGTTTAAGATTATAATAACATCATACAAATATTACTCCTTAAACATTCGAACTGTCGGTGGAGGGTATCAAAGATTCGGCACAGCCGAATATAGCACTCTAACTTGTTTTTGTTAAGAATGATTAAAAAAGTAGGTTAGATTTTCGCAATTATTAAGAATGAGTTGTTCTTTTTAGCAATAAAATGTGCTTAATCAAAAGAAACTAATAATGTTTTCTTTTCTAAAAAATAATGATGCATTATAGTTGTGTAATATATTTATTAGTAGGGATGAGATTTTCATGCACTAAAAAATCGGAAATATGCACATAAAATATGCACTAAAAAATCCATTATATGCATTAAAAAAATAGAAAATATGCATAAAAAACTTAAAAAAATTCCATAAAAATCGTTTTTGAATTTTACTAAAAACAAAAATATACAAAATTCAATCTTTTGTTATTCAAATATCTATAAAAACTTAAATAACTAATTTTAATTTTTGTTTGTTTAAATAAATAAGTACTGTTTGATTAAAAGTGAAACTTTGTCATGTTCTTAAAGAATGCCAATGCATTTTAGAAAACTTTGTTTGCAGATCCCACTTTGATTCCAGATCAGATCAAAAATATTTGAAATTTATTTTATTTTTTGAAATCCATAATTTTATTTTCTGCAAAACGGTTGGGATTTTTTTTAATTTGTCGGGCTATTCTTCCTTCCACATTGTTAATTTTAATTTTGCGATATCAATTAATTTGACTTGAGTATTTAGTGAACTAAATCCCTCCTAATTAGTTATGGTTTCACCAATATATCCGTAATTGGAAAATACAAATGCTAATTGACTTTTGATGTTATTTAAATTTAATATTTCTTTTCTTTTTTTCAATTGCTCAATCATCGGCACCAACAGACTCTTCAAACACTTTTAAATTGCTCGAAGTTTTTTTTTGAGTAGAATTCTGAAGCGTCTAGCCAGGCCCCTATTTTGATACTACTGGCTGTGGTGGAAGGTGAATCAAGGGATACATTTAATTAAAAATTGCAATATACCGCTACAACGCGGTATAACCCATGTACCAAGCAAGTAATTTGTAACCCATTGGAAGCCTTAACGATGTAACGTGCTGAATCGGTTAAAAATATAAGCATCTTTTGCCGAAATCTTGAAAATCAATCATGTATTTAAAGCAAAGCTCCAAAAGAATTTATTTATTATTTAAAAATGTTTTTTAGAAATGTTTTTTTGTGTATTTCAAAATAATTTTTCAGAACTTTTTTATAATATGGAAATTAAAAAATCCCTCAAAAATGTCAAAATATGCAAAAATATGCATTTAAAACCTAAATATGCAAAAATATGCATTTTCACTAAAATATGCAACAATATGCAAAAACAAATCGATGCCATTTTAACGGAAATTTAATGATTCGGAAAGATAATTGGTCGACATCGTTCTTAGACTATCGACAAAAAACATGCATTTGCATGGAAATCGCATCCCTATTTATTAGGTTACACGAACCCTTACAAAGTGATACATTTTTCTAAATTACAATGGAACAAAATAATAGCTACGTTTTACACTCACCACTATGTGTATTTATCGTTTTAAATATTGAATGCAAATTTTGTACTACAAGCGATATTCACCACGCTTGTAGCAATTTTCAACATTAAATTTTCTTACAATTCCAAAAAGCGTTAACAGCACTGATTTTCAATAATAAATGTCAGCTGTTGTTAAAAATTTTGCGCCAAAAAAAAAATAATAAAAGAAAAACAAACGAAAAACAAAATATTTTATATCCATCACAATATAACTAATAATCACAATATAACGCAGTTACAAGAATTTAATGTCTTCAGCTTTAAACTGAAGTCAAAAACTTTTTAGGGAAATTCTCAAAATTCTCAAAGACATGCATTGAATTCCCAAAAATTACAGAAATATTATTTTTTCCCGAATAGGAACCCTATTTTTTCTTGCTTTCTGTTGATCTTCAAATTCTGTTGCTGGACATTGTGCCAAACGGAGAGTCATTGTTTGCAGTGTGAACAAACGGTATTTTGTTGGTTAATTGGCCACAACGTTTCAAGGTCATTATAATGGTTGCTTCTCCTTTAACTGTCAAAGATGATGTTGATGATCTTTAAGTCAGTTGCTTTTTTTTGTTGTTTTCGAGCTGGTTGTTTTTAAAGATAATGTTTCTTTTATTTTTTACTTTTTGTTTCGATTTTTTAAGGAATGTGGAACAACTTGTTCTGAATTAAAAAAAAAACAACAACAATAATAATGGCTTGTATAACAACAAAGTAAATAAACATAAAAATGAAGGGATTTTGTTTTTCTGCAATAGTGTTTAAGACGGGACATTTCGTTGTGTTGCTAAAAATACTACAAAAATTCTTGACCTATCTTACAAACAATGTTAACCGACAACAAAATTAACTTAAGTTTATAACCTTCTTTTGCACTTTAAACAGTGGTGCCAGATTTTTTAATAATTATCTATTGAATCTTAAATGAAAATGCTCAAGCTCGTGGTCTGTTGCATGTAAAATTGTTCTTGATTTGTTTCCGATATTTTGATATTTTTTGAATATCAGGGAATGTTAAAGTGAAGTTTACATAGACCACAATAAAGGAGGGATAGCTCTTTACGCTTTAGCATTAATTTTTCCCAATTTTTCGTCACCTAAAACGGAAAAGGCCCTATCTAACATTTTGAAAATTTTACAGGAGAAGCAAAAATTATTTAAAATGATAAATTAATAAATAGCCTTTAATTACACAACGTTACAGTTTTTGAAGACCAATAGTTATTTTAGAAATTTTATAACGTTTCACTAAAAAGAAAGAAATACATAATCCGTTTAAAATTTTTGAAGATATTTGCATTTCAGTCACATTATCTTTTTTAAAAACACAAATAACGGTTATTTTGGAATACCTCAAAAACTGAATCATATTCGGATTCAGCGGAAAATTTGTAAAGATAAGGTGAAACAACTGCGTGCAACGTGTTGACGAATTAATGATTACAATTTTTAAAAGTGCATCTACACGACCTTAGCTGTGAGGTTCATTTGGTCACGACTTTGTTGAAATTTTGTCACGTAGTGTTATTTATAATTTATTTTTCTTCTATTTTTCTTGTAAAACCAACCAGTTATTTTGCTGTATCATCAGCAAAAGTTAAAGTTTGAGTGTAGTTGATTGTAAGCCGAAGTATATATTAAGTTAGGGCTCCCTATTAGCGCAAGATGATACTTTGTGTGCATCCAGGGTCAATTGGCCGAAGAGCACTTAAAAAATCGCCTTCTTAAATAATAAATTGTCGACATACTAACTACCCAGTAAAAACTTCGCCTACAAAATAATGTGTTGAGTAATTAAAAAAAAAAAAGCACTACTTACAATTCTACTGAAAGAGCCAATGAATTTCATAAGGGGTGTACCAAAATGAACGCATTCAAAAGTAAGTCATTCCCCTCTATTACTGAACTCGTTGTAGACGGCGTCGTTAATTTTTAGCTCAAGTCACATTTAGTCGACGCCGACGTCAACTCGACATTAAATCGGTATTAATTTGCATGTATATATTGATGTCGACATGTTATCGATATTTAAAAAAAAAATATTGCTCATCTCTAAGTATTTTGACAGTAATATAATTTATTTTTTAAATTTTCGTGTAAAATGTTATTTTTGTTGATTCTGAAAGTAGTGATGAAGAAAATAAAGAATTGCTAAAGCTTCAGAGGAAAGTTATAAGCCAAAGATATTCCATTTTCAATTTGCCGGACAACACGTGAGTAATAAAACAATTTTGGTTTATATTTGTGAAAATTCATACGAGCAATTTGTAAATTTGTTTCTTTATATAGATTCATTGAGTATTTTCGGTTAAACAAACAGGCATTTAAGTTTGTTTTGAAAAATATTGAGCCGTCTATGAGGAGTATAACTCAGCATCAATCTCCAACACAATCAAATTGGCAACCATTGGAAATGGTCGAAATTTAAAAATTTATATTTTTAAAAAATTTTCTAGCCAACCCTCGCTGTCTCTAATTGGTGGTCCCATTGAATTAAATATTGTTGTTATTTCCTCCCATTCTTTTTTGAAATTGTTAGGAGTTGAACTTCGATGAAATCCTTTTGCCAAACTTGGCTTATTTTCAAAATTGTTTTAAAGTTGTAACTTTAATTTTTTTCCATTTATTTATTATTTATATTTTTTTTATTTTTTTTAAATATATTGTAAAAACTTTGTCACAGTTTCACTAGACGACGGTAAAAACTTTGTTGACAAAATCAAAGCCAATTCGTGTCAACGTCGGCGTTAATCTTTGTCAATAGTAATCGGTTATCGTAAATATTGACGGCGGTAATGCCATGACTGCGGTGTCGACGTCATTTAAGTCGACATTGACATTAGCAATAAGGGGGATTATTTGTTTACCTACATACATCCAGAAAAAAGTTGTTATAGATGTAGTTATAGAACAAAGCTACTTAATAATGCGTTATAGAAGCTATTCATTTTGAAAAAGTAAGCGAAGTTTTTACTGGGTAGCTTTCTTACAGCTTGTGCGTGTTTGCTGGTAAGCTTTGCTTCAATTTATGTAATAAGCCTTCATTTCAGACTTTCTCAAACGCCTGAGAAACATCGATGAAGAGTGCAGAGCAATATTTTCTTTCTTCAAAGGATTTTAACTATTTCGGAATGATTCTTAAGACAAAAAGAAAAGTATCGTTCAAAACTAACCGTTTTGTGAAACATCTTTTTATGCAAGTTTAGAACATTTAAAACACAAACTTTTAAACATTCTTCGAATTTAAAGCCAACAACAGAAAACTGTGCCCATATTGACTTTCGCTCGTGTCAAGAGACTTTTCGATTGAAATGTGTGAAATTAAACAAAAATGCCATATATTGAAACAAACAGCTGTTTTTCTCACTAAACTATGCCTGTTAACTTTTTTGGCGAGTACTAGCTGGTACGTAAGGAAATTACTCACCAATCTACAGAAAAAGTGTGTCTATAACATTTTTGTGAGAAAAGTTCCCGCTTTAAACTGTCAAATAAACTCACATATAAAAATGGGGCGAGAAAACAATTTTCACACTTAAAACAATTAAAAATGCAAAATACAAAGAATAATAATATTTTGTTCTTGGCACATTTTTTTATTGGCAAATTATTTTGCTTTTAACATTTTTATAATAAAAAACATTAAAGTCGCAATTTACATTATTTGGTATAACCGACCGTTGTATTTACGCCGCGACGCCGTCGTTAAAAAATTTTCAATTTTAGTAAATTTCGGTCGCCGTCAACTATATGTGTTACTGGCGTTCTCAACGTCTGCAATGTCACGTCGGCTTCGAGTGTAATGTTATGACATTTATAACGTAACGACGTAATCTCTTTTGATAGTTTTCGACATGAGTTACAGACACACTTTTTTCTCACTTTTCGATGCGAGAAGTTCTCACTATAGTTACAGAACATGGATACTACTGCTATTGAAATGCTAAGTTGTATTGACCCATTGTGAATAAATTATGGGTATAGCTAGGGTTGCCATCCGTCCTCTTTTCCCCGGACACCGTCCTCTTTTTTTGGGTATCCGGGGCAGTCCTACTTCTTTTTCATTAAGTGTCCGGGGTTGTCCGGCTTTTTACACATTCATTGAAAATTTGTTCCTGCATTTAAACTTTAAATCACAGGTCACAAAATTCATAAAAAAAAGATTTAGGTGCTCTGGTTTTTTTTTAAGATAGGTATGATTTAATCTTTGGGGACGTAACGTGACAAAAAGAGTACTTTTCTTTGAAAATGGTGCTTCCAAAAAAATGCAACAAATAATCAAAAGCAACCTTATCAATGTCGTTACTTTTGTTCAAATAAATACTTATTGCTCAAATGACCATATTAAAATTTTATTTTAAGATTATTTTTGGAAAGAAATAAAAACTCATATCTTTAAAAAAAAGTACATCCTTCGAAGTTTCAGGATTTTGAAAGAACAGTTTGAAGTATTATATAAAAAAAAAATCAGCAAAAAAATAGGATTTTGACTAAGTCCATTTTTAAAATTTAATATTTTGCAAAGACATTTTTTCAATATATTTATTGTAGCCTCAAGTATTCTCTTTAAACTGACAAAAATCATTTGTAAATCGTATGTAAAGTAGTTTTCGAGATATAAAAAAAATAAACTCAACACATTCGGCTTATTCGTCGAAATTATGACATTTTGAATATGACATAAATTTTGAAAAAAATTAAAAAATTGTTTTTCGTTGTTATGGGATGAAAGAAACCCTCTCGCCAAATTTCATTCAAATCGAAAGGGGTCAAGTCCCACTCTATGTCGATTTGACATGGAATTACCCAAATTAAGTTTTTGTGTAAAAACAAATTTTGGTTGTTAATTTTTAAGCCGTCGTTAATTTTATTAAAATTAGGGTGTTTAGAAAGTGTCCTCTTTTTTCAAGCAAATGTCCTAAATTTTTTATGCTGGCGTCCTCTTTTTCTCAAAATAGAAATGGCAAGCCTAGGTATAGCGGAATAAGTTAGGTTTTTTTGCAAAATAATCTCAAAGTTTTTTCATTCTTAATGTAAAAAACAACACATAAAATTCAGAAAAATGCATAAAATCTTTATTTGAATCGATAGTACGGTCCATATAATTTAATGTTTGAAGATTATTTCATGCAAATGTTGACCGTGACTGCGCCTCAAATGGTCCATCCGCTTAGTCCAATTTTGGCATACTCTTTCCAACATTTCGGCCGGTATCTCATGAATAAATGCTTCAATGTTGTCTTCCAATGCGTCAATTGAAGCGGGCATGTGTGTATAGACATGAGCTTTAACATAGCCCCACAAAAAATAATCTAAAGGCGTTAAATCGCACGATCTAGGCGGCCAATTGACCGGTCCCGAACGTGAAATAAAATGTTTACCGAACTCGCCTCTCAATAAGTCCATTGTTAAGCATGCTGTGTGGCATGTGGCACCACATGCCATGCAAGTCAAGCTCTTGCATTTTGGGCAAAAAAAAAGTTGGATATCATCTCACGGTAGCGCTCACCATTCAGTTACGTTACGATTCGCATCATCTTTGGAGAAGTACGGTCCAATGATGCCACCAGCCCATAAACCGCACCAAACTGTGACTTTTTCTGGATGCATTGGTAGCTCTTGCAATGCTTCTGGCTGATCTTCACTCCAAAATTGACAATTGTGCTTATTAACGTACCCATTGAGCCAAAAACGAGCTTCGTCGCTGAACACAAGAAGCGCGCGATGAACTTTCTTAACAGAGCACGCATTTTGATAATAAAACTCAATAATTTGCAAGCGTTGTTCGCTTGTAAGACGACTCATGGTTAAATTATAGACCAAACTGAAGATGTTTGACAGTGAAACAAAACACGAAACGTGCGTCAGCTGTTTAAACCAGTGATGCCAAAAAGATAATAGCTAAAAAATCACCCGATATAATGCAAAAACCACTTCTTTTGAAAACGTAGAAACAGCACTTCGGGCATGAAAAAGGGTCTGTCAACTTGAGTCGACTTTTTCTCGTGTAGTCCACAATTTCTTTGCAAAGCAAACAATTCAAAAAAAAAAATTTATTATTAAGATTTTCGTATGACGTGCTAAATTCCCAATGTTTTAAATTGCTGCTTCAAGGACTCTTAATTATTTTGCAAGTTTTTTTTTTAAGTTTTATATGAATCGTTATGAAGCAATGCCACCCACCAATTCATCATTATTCGTCCTTTTTTCTTACGCGTTAAGTTAAAGGGGTACACCACCTTGCATTTGACGCACACAAAAGTAGAAAGTAATTATACTTCAGGCGTTCGGCATTCTACCTTTTTGGCAGATGCATAAACGCATTGAAAGCATGGTATGACTTTTGCATGTTTTTTTAAGAGGTGTTGCCAACTGAAAACAATGTGTTTTGTCGGTATATTGAGAAACCCAAAATCGTTAACGGACAGTTTATACGTCTAATGAATTTGTGTTGACATTAAGTAGCAGACAGATTGTCGATACATTGAGAAAATGGCCATAACACTTTTTAAATTGACCACGAGATGGCTTTCAATTTTACCGTTCCATTTGCTTGCCAATTTTACGTTCAATTTAACAGCTGATCACAAATTAATTTTTGTTTTTTCTTTCAAAAATATATATCTTAAAAACAAAATAGCTTGATAAGAGCTACCACTATGTATTAAAGGCTTGCACAAATGTATTTGATAATCACACAACAAAAATGAAACGTGTGTAAAAAACTTTTGTATACAATCACAATGACAACAAGTGAAGTTCATCTCACAAATTGAATAGTGTTGGGAGGGTACAAGAATTCAAAAAAAAAAAACTCCAGACTGTACTTGTACTATTTTTAAAAGCCTTTCAATATAGTACACAATTTTTGCTAATACTCCTAGGATTTGAAAACTATCTTATGCAGTCTGCGTAAATTTGTGATGTGAACTTGTGTGTCGTATATGACGTACTCGTACAAAGAATTGTAATGCAAAGAATAGTTGTTGCAATGAAATTTAAATACAACATATTTTTTAAACAGATATCTCAAACTCACATTAAAGAAAAAGTGTGCATTTTTTATTTCCCCACTCATTGCTACATGTAATTTTAATTCTCCAGTTCATTTTTAAGAGTATTTTTTATACTCGCTTCTAATTTGACTTTCACTATAGTAAAGAATTTGTGTTTTGCTTCTACACGTTCACACAGTACATATTTGTTTGTGACAGCGACAATACAGTGTAGACTTTTAAAGAATTTCAATGATTTGAATGGCCGTGTCAAATGGAGTTGGGCAGGCTTATTATATGTATTTATCATTTATTTGCTTTAACAGTTTCCTACTGTTTCCAATAGCTATTAATTATTTTGTTCATATTATTCCTTTTATTTTGTCCCAAAGTTTTAACATATTAAAATAACTTAAAAATAGCAATTGCTTAAGTTTACTTAATAGCTTAATTTTATTAGTTTATCATAAATCAAAGAAACTATAAAAATCTTCCAACTTAATGAAAACAAAAAATTAATAAATAAATAAGTTTTAAGTATGCATAATTATAATAAAAATATATTTCTGGGTAAAAAAGCTGAAGCAAATAATCATTTAACAAAACTAAATTATTAATAATTAAAACACCTCATCGATGCCATCAACAAATAATTTGCTGTTAACCCATTTCAAAAATCAGCGCCAACAGTTTTAATAAATGAACTAAACTGTTAGTTTAAATACTTTTAAAGATATTAATAAAAATTAAAATTTATATACTTTGAAGATAAAATTATAGAGATTTAAAGCATGGTTTCTAAATTATTTGTGCTGTGAACCCCGCACTTAACATAGGCTTTAAATATTTGTAAGTTTTTAAGTGTGACCGTGACTCCTCTCATACAAAGACTGCAAAAGACATCACATCAACAATGGTGCAAAAAAACCAATCAGAAAAACGGCCAGCAAAATGCAACAGGGCACTATTCATGTGTAGATGACTCCACTAAAAAATATCATACAACAGGGCACTATTCGTGTGAAGATGACTCCACTAAAAAATATCATGTAACGGTTTAAAATAACTTTTCCTAGTTTGATTTCAATGGGGGTAGAAAAGCGCTAGAAATGTTTAAATTACATTCGTTTGTTAAAAAATTTAATGGTAACGTCTTATACGAGGGTTTCCGTCACATATCTGTTGCGATTCAATATACTTTTTTGCACTCTCATATTTCTATCGCTGTGTCATGTCTTCGGATGAACGTGCTGAATGTTCAGAAAACTTTGTGCGTTGTGTTAAATAAAGGGTTTTAAAATTTATCTTAAGTCCTAGTATTACGAATGTTGTTTTCGAATTGCTATATTCTCCCAAACAGTGCTGTCCATTTAAACAAATCTTAAGCCAAGAGTTACAAATGTCAGGCGTCAAAAGGTCCTTCCAATTTTGCTTAGTTCCATTACGCTTTTAATGTCGGGCCTGTTCGTAAATGCATCACTGCGCTGCAAATGAAAATGTAAATGCCCTAAAATACTTTGCTTAAGCAGATGATGCACAACCAAGTTTAAAATACGGAGTGGAGAAATGGCTCCCGCCAAAACAGATCAACAGCAAACTTAAATTGGCAGTGCAAAGCAATGTTTGGTTGTATGATGCACTGCAGTGATGCATTTACGAACAGGCCCGTCTTAAGACTTTGAATAACAAACGCATATTGGTTCCAAAAGTCTGCATACAAATTTTCTCAAAATACATGTTCAAAACCAGTATTCGAAAAAGAACAGAACATTATTTAGCGTTCGGCTCACACACCCAGCAACGGTATCTATTTTTTTAGTGATTGTGAGATGAACACAACCCTTAATACCTTTTGTAACTATTTTCAAGAACGAGCCGCACATTATATGTTCTTCGTTAAAAAAACAGAAAAAATGTAGTGGTACTGTAGACAAACATAATATTTTAATGTTCTATACATAATGATGAAGAAATGAACAAACAAAAAATTTTAGCAACGACCGCAGCACGACGAGCTTGTGTGTTTATTGTGTATATGTTTTGTTTGTGTAAAATTATTTTGCTGGCCTTTTGTTTTTTTTCGTATGTGTATTTTGTTTTTGTAAAAAATGTTTGGTTTTTTTTACCAGCCAAAAGGGCACTAAGCACAACAGAAACGAACGAACACTAATGAGCTACACCGAACAAATTTAGTTTGTGGTTTTAAAAGACAACCGAAAGGAATTAAATGTTCTCATCTTTTTGTTGAGTTGGATAAGAACAGTACATATTATGTTTGTGTTCGAAAGAAGACAAATGATTTAATGATATACTACACAAACACTATTAGCGTTTGTGTTTTCCACAAATCTACCGAACCGAACACTAAGGAGCGATATTTATTGTTTATTCTCGAGCACTGTTCAAAGCTATAGCCTTAATTTTTAAAATTATTTTTTACACACATAACCTTAAAATTTATTTCTGTAAAAAAAGATTTTTTTAAATTTAAATTAAACAAGTAAAAATGCCATATTTTGTCGGCTATGCCGAATCATGCACCCTTATCGCGGTCTTCGTAAACGTCTTCGACTGTTTAGTAATGGATGAAAGGAAATAGGTTCACGGTCTCTTTAATCTATTACCAAACAGTCGTATTGTAAATTCGCCAACCACGATAAGGGTGATAGTCTGGGTTTACACTATGAAAGTTTTTTGTCAGAAAGTCTGAGTTTAAAGGTGAGAGGGAATAGAAGAATAGCATATTATCTTTCCCTCGTACCAATTAACTCAGACTTTCTGAAAGAAAACTTTCATAGTGTGAACCCAAACTTATATACCTTTCATTTTGCGATAACAACAGAAAGTTATATTAATCCCGTTCTTTAGATATAAATAAATCTATTTTATGCCACGCCCATTTCGCCAAACTTTGGCTCTTGCCGTTCACCAGATTTATGTGCATAAAAAAAACACCCAACAACAAGAAATTTATTTGTCTCTTCGGAAAACACATTTCAACTGACACGCGGACATACGGACATTGTTAAATCAACTTCGTTCCACTTCTGTACACAGGATATATATTCTTTATAAGGTCTAAGATTAATATTGTTGAAATAACAAACGGAATGACAAACTTATACATATTCATATACCCTTTTTCCTACGATGAAGGGTATAAAAATCATATATTCGAGGGTTAAACTTGAATTTAATAAAATTAGGACGAAATACGGCGCTAGAAGGCAAGCTGACCTTGAAAAAACGCTCAAAGTCTATGAACACTGTAGGGCATAATTTTTCTAGATACATCTATAAACGAAGAAGACAACTGTGCTAAAATGCTAAGTCACTCATGCGAAATTGGTTCGCTTAAAATCATTCTGATAGTCGGTCCGCTGACCCTTTTCTGATTTTACAAAGAATTAAATAACGATGATTCAGATTTTACCTATAACGTTCTTTGTGAGTTTTTTTCTTTAAAGAATTAACTTTTATTTATATTCATTACATCTTTAAAATAACTGGTTTGTAGTCTGTAGCTTCCATTGTAGCCAGCAATAGCCACTTTTTACTGAATACTATTAATTACAATTTTTTTATTGATCAGCAAATTTGCATTTATTAGAAATGCCATAGATATTGTAAAATGATTTTATTATTGTTCCGTTTTCATACAAAATTCATGTTTTGACGATAAATTTTTTTAAACTTAAAATAAATTATTTTGTTTGTTTATATTATAAACAGTAATTTGTTAAAAATCCCTCCAATAAAGAAATGATAAGCCCATTAATATAGAATTAAACAAATAAATTAAAAAAAATACAAACTAAGAAAAAAAAAATGTAGTAAAAAAATATATTTAAATTTAATTAAGTGTTGGAAGTGAGAGACAAATGTAGACGCAAATAAACACCTTCGAAGTGTAAAAAATGTTACTAAAAAAAAATTGAGGTGTTCTATAACAAAATTATGCATTTACTCTATTTTTTGTACATATCTACATTTTACTAGTAAGAAAGTGGCTGTCTTTCCGTCGAATTTGATGGCGTAGACATAAGATTTAACGAAAAAAAGACCAAGAAAGTAGAAGACCAAAATTATGCAATCAATGGTCGATGAATTTTGTTATTTGGGTAGCATGGTCTCAGCTGATGGTGGTATCGATATTGATATTGAGTCAAAAATCAACAAAGCAAGAGCAGCATAAAACATGCCATCACCGGTTTGGCAAAATAACAACATACAAGCCTACAAACAACATTTCAAATATTTAATTTAAATGTAAAATCGGTCTGCCTTATGGATATACAACACTGGACGATTACAAATTTTTGTCAACCGCTGCCTAAGGCGAATCCTACGGATTTTTCGGCCACGAATAATACAAAAAATCAATATCAAACATCTTAAATATGCAAACGCAAATGGCAGTAGATTGGGCACGTACTTCGACATGATGATAATATTGCCAGACAAGTTTTACATTGGAACCCCTTCCACTAGGTGGAACCAAGAGATGGAAGACCACGGCTTACTTGGAGACGTTCAACAGAAGCCGAATTGAGATCTCTTAACCCTTAAGTGCCTGATTTTCCAAATTAATTAAAACAAACAATGTCAATGTGTTTATTTTATTCACCAGATAAAGAGAAAAACAATAAAATAATTAAAATCATTTTTATACCCACACCACAATAGTGGAGAGGGTATTATGCATTTGTGCTGATGTATGTAACGCCTTAAAATATTGGTCCTAGACCCACCTTAAAGTATACCGATCGACTCAGAATCACTTTCTGAGTTGCTGCCGTCTTAGACCAATATTTTAAGGAGTAACAAACATCAACACAATCGCAAAATATGCTCTCTACTATTGTGGTGTGGGTATGGTAAGTCCAATATGTAAGCATAGTACATTTGGTAACAGGTGATAGTGGAACATTGTTCCAATATAACTCCAATTTTAGTAAACCACGTTAGTTTAACAATTGCTTTTGATACAATAGAGTTGGGAGTTATATAAAATTTATATTTTATGTCAGTAGGTCCTTACTTGATTATATGTAATGGGTTTTTAGAACCTTTATAAAATCGTAAGTTGTGTAGGTAAGAAGTAAATTTTTTTTCTTCTATCTCTTCTCTCTTATATCTTAAAGTTGTCAATTTAATGGAAATGGAAATGTTTCATATTGAGCCAAGCGATTATTATTCCAGGGACAAATGGTTTAAATAAGCTAATGATTTGACAATTAAGCCAAATCAATTCCCAATAAAAACTTCGCCTACAAAATAATGTGTTGAGTAATCAGAACAACATAAGAGCACTACTTACAATTCTACTGAAAGAACCAATGAATTTTACAAGGGATGTCCCAAAATGAAGGCATTAAAAAGTATGTCATTATTTTTTTTACCTACATACATCCAGAAAAAAGTAGTTATGGAAGTTGTTATAGATGTAGTTATAGAAGAAATGCACAAGTTAATGAGTTAAAGAAGCTATTCATTTTGAAAAAGTAGGCGAAGTTTTTACTGGGAGTGAAATGCAAGTTTATTACCACAAACTTCATCGCTTTTAATGCATTATTGTTTGTACTACATTATTTTCTTATTAAAATAGTGCATGAGTATTTAAGTAGCACTACAGTGTATGAAAGGTAATGCACTACTTTTGCATTATTTTTAAATCCCATGAAAAGTGCATTATTATTGCATTATCACTAGAAATATTCACCCTTATCGTGAATAATTTTTCCCTCGTAATTTTTCCCCTTTTAACTTACTTGCGATCATGAACAACTCCCATGAAAAAAGTTAATTCAAAGCATAATAATAACGTCAAACAAATCAGCAGCCAATCCATACTGACATACTTAACCGCAAATGGCGCTGGATTGGCCATACGCTACGTAGGCCTCCAAATGACACGGCAAAAATTGCCATTGATTGGAATCCACATGGTACATCCCGCAGATTAGGCAGACCATCTCACACCTGGCGTCGACAATTGAACATCGAAATTAGACGCATCGATCTCAGCTGGGGAGAAATAAAACGTATATCATCAAACCGGACCGAATGGAATAGATTCGTTGTGGCCCTTTGTTCCGAATAGGAACCACAGGACAATATATATATACATATATATAATAATAACGTGAAAAATTGTTCACGGGTAAAAATTCCCCTTATCGTGAAAGTTTTTTCCCTCGTAATTTGTTCACAATTCCTTTAGATTTTCTCACTTTATTTTTGCTAGGGAACAGAACATGTATGTGAGTAGTTCCTCTTATAAATCAAATATTAAGTATTAAAAAAGTTAATTAGGCACAAACCGATATATTATTATTATTATTAATTTCCCGTAGTTCCTAGGTGGAACATAGGGCCTCAACAAACAAGTTAAAATTCGGTTTGTCTAATGCCATAGCCTTAATTTCACGCCATGTACGCCCTGCTGCTAGTCCCTCAGATTCAACCAGTCTTCTCCATGTATTAGCAGGTCTTCCCTTTCTTCGGCTACCCTGTGGATTCCAGTCAAGCGCAGTTCGAGTGATGTTGTTTGGGGGCTTTATCAACGTATGTCCGATCCAATTCCATTTACGTCGTCGAATTTCGATCTTTATTGGTAATTGGTCTGTTGCTGCCCACAAGGTGGCGTTTGATATGGTGTTTGGCCAGTATACGCGTAAGATTTGCCGTAGGCAGCGGTTTATAAATGCTTGGAGAGCAATTATTTCCCTAGTGGCAGCGTGACATGTTTCGCACCCGTATAAAACAACGGATTTAACACAGGCGTCAAAGATTCTGAGTTTGGTGCGCTTAGAGATGAATGCTGATCGCCAGACTTTATTCAACATTCCAAACGATGTTTTACCCTTTGTGATGCGGTTTCTTATATCATCACTTGCTCCACCATTACTAGAAATGATACTTCCCAGGTGGCAGAAAGAGTCGACAACTTCGATCGTTTTCCCTTCCAAAAATAGAGGTTGAGTATAGTCGGTATTAATGCACATTAGCTTGGTTTTCGCAATATTAATTCTAAGGCCTGATTTAGCTGCACACTCGCTCAAGTGCTGAAGCTTTGTCGCGATATGGGAGTGTTTTGTGTGCCAGAATACATATATCATCTGCATAATCTAGGTCTCCAAGTTACCTTGGAGGCCCCATGCAATACCGGTGTTGTTGTTTGCCACCCGGTTCATTATTATGTCAAGCGTTAGGTTAAACAGTAATGGCGAGAGAACACAGCCCTGACGGACACCAGTCCGGATATTTATGTTGGTGCTTAATTGGTTCTCGTGAGAGATCCGACAACTAGCTCCATTGTACAGTCCTTTGACCAGATTTATCACTTTTGTCGGCACTCCTTTACATTCTAGTGCACCCCAGATCGCTTCATGGATTAATGTATCGAAGGCCCTTTCAAAGTCAATGAAGCACATGTACAAAGGAGTGCGCCACTCCACTGACTGTTCAACTATAATGCGTAAGGTGTTCACGTGGTCGATGCATGAGCTTCTGGCTCTAAATCCTGCTTGTTCTTGCCTTAAGTCAGGTGCGAGCGATTCTGACTATAATAATATGGGCTAATACTTTGTTGACCATGTTGAGCAGAGTTATTCCCCTCCAGTTCTTGCAATGCGATAGGTTACCCTTTTTGGGAAGGAGAGTAATGGTACCTTCTTTCAACTCATGTGGCAGAGTTTCAGTTGCCCAAAACCAGCTAACCAGGGGATCTGCCTTTAGTAGTTCCGGGGCTATGTTGTCAGGGCCAGGGGCTTTGTTGGGCCCAGGTGCTCTAATAGCGGACACAATTTCTGGTATGGCAGGACAAGCTGTACTGATGTCTTGCCTTTCTTGGTGGTGCATGCAGTCACATATTATGTCCTGTCCTGTTGGTGTCTTTGACAGCAGCTATGTGTAGTAGCCTTCCCATATACGGATCTGTTCATCTTTTGATGTTATTAATTCCCCGTTACTGTCCTCAAGAGGTTAAGATTTTGAAAATTTTACCTTGGTTAGCCTACGCACAGAGTTGAACAGGTCTCTGCTATGATAGGTAGCTGCCGCTGCCTGTGCCTGTACGGCAATTCTGTCACTCCACGCTCTCTTGTCTTTCCTGGCGCTCTTCTTCACCATCCTATCGACTGAGGAGTACAAAGTCTGAAGATGCGCTTTTTGGGACCTAGTCCTGGCATAGTTAAGTTCATTCTTTAACTGTTTCCTGTCGTTAACGAGTTGCCAGGTAGCATTAGAGATCCATTATTTTCGCTTCTGCTCTCTGTACCTAATCGTTTCTTCAGCTGCTTTTATGTATCTCTCTCGAATTGGTTGCCAACCTGCATCATTTGGCCTCGTTGCCTGATTTAAGGCTCCGATGGAGTCCACATATTTGGGTAAAATTGTTGGGTCTTTTAATTTCTCGACACAGAGACGTCTCTGCGGTTTTCTTGTTTGCACCAAATTCGGCGCTGCCACTTTAAGACGGATTGATGCGATTACGAAATGATGGTCGCTTGCTATATCTGCGCCTCTTTTGTTACGTACGTCGAGAAGCGATCCCCGCAATTTCTTGCTGATCGCTATATGGTCAATTTGGGTTTCTGTGCATCTGTTAGCCGATACCCAAGTAACTTTTTAGATGTTCTTGTGTTTGAAAAGTGTTCCTCCTATTACCAAGTTATTGCTAGCACATATTTCCGTGAACAGCTCACCATTTTCGGTCATACGCCCCATCCCATGACATCCCATTACTTTCTCAAGACCCGAGTTTGTGTTGCCAACTTGCGCATTGAAATCCCCCATAAGAAGTGCGATATCACCCTTATTGATTCTGGCCATGACGTTGGAAAGGCTGCTATAAAATTCTTCTTTGTTCTTGTACTCACTGACGTCCGTAGGAGCATAGCATTGAACTATGGTAATATTTCTTGCGCGTGTGCGGAGTCTTATAGCTATTATTCGGTCTGTATGCTCTTTCCACTCTATCATTGCGTTATAGGCAGACTTCGATAAGAGAAACCCAACACCACTTTCCCTTTTTTCTCCAGTTGGCTTGCCGGAAAAGATAAGCCTCAATCCATTAAGGGCGGCAGTTTCTCCCGAGTCTGGCCATCTTACTTCACTTAAGCCAAGCAATAGTAAATCATATTTCATGAACTCCTTGCTAAGTTGGGCTAGTTTTGATGTTTCCAGTAGCGTGCGTACATTTCATGTTCCGATTCGTGATCCATGTTTCATGCTGAGTGTCGTCATCAGTTTATTTTCTTGTTAGTTTCGGTTTCTTTAATCAGTTGTGTTTAAGATGAGCAGGGGATTAGCCTTCAGCATCCGATCCTGGTACCGGGGTTGCCGATTACGCCCCCAGGCTGGCTTTGTCATTTGCATTTGCCCTGACTTTTCCACGTAGCCCTACCTGACTTGGGCTTTGGACGCTACCGTTGATTCAAAATTGATTCTTCCGCTACCATTCCTAAAAGAATACCCGTGGATTAGTATTCTTTATTCCAACCGGCCATTAGATCGTTTATGACAAAATTGCCCAGTTAAAACTCCCTCTCTCTTCAGCCCCGACCTAATGTCCCATGCGGGTTGGACACCACATCTTCAATTAGGTTGCTCGAGTTTCCAGGATGCACCACGCGGAGGTGAGAGTAGGAATTGAGTGAAATTGGCCTTCAGTGTCTGCATACCCTGAAGTGACATTTCCACCCCATTTGCACCCAAACCGATATATTGCTCAACAAAATGCAAAACAATAGGTCGATTGGCTGCAGATTTGTGAAGCTTTCGATAGACTTGGTGGCAGAATTTTGGAAAATATTTTACAACATAAAATTTAAAAAGTGCAAAAAACTAACGTTGTAATCAAACTATCCCTCCAATACTAAATATTTTGCTTTATTATTTTAACTTTTCTTTAAAATATATACTTTATATTTTTGAACAAAAATTTCATTGATTTTTAGTTTTTTTTAATCCATCTTCTTTTTTTTACATTCACTGGAACTGATAGCGAGTACAATTTTTTTGCATGAGATTCACGATTGCTTTTTTCCCCTTCGAGGGGAATGAAAATTTCATGGGAACAAAAATTCCACCTGTTATGAGCTTATTCTTGTCCACTTAACGTACTGAAAATGCAATAAAAATGCCTAATTCATAAAGTGTTTTAATAATAATGTTTTAATTAAAAAATGCACTATTATTAGCAAACACATAAGTTGTATTGAAATATTAATGGACTACTTTGAATATGAAAATAATTTAGTGCATAAAAAGTGTTAAAGTTAGTGGTAGTGCAATAATTTGGCACTAAGACACGTTTTGATAAATTTAATTATAATACAAAAATAAAAGCAAAAAATCGCCATGGTCTGCTAGTTATTGCCCTTTGGTACCTTTATAATAATGATTTCATATATTTTAGCACGTAACATTTCATTGCATCAAAAAAACAAAAAACTTAAAATGTAGCATTATTTCGTTTTGTTATGGAACTCTCCAATTTAAAATTTTTATTTAATTTTGTTCATATATAAGTTAATTAAGTAAATTGTTGTTTCACATACGTAATAAAGTAATTAAAAGCCAATTACTTAAGGTTCATTATCATTGAGTTTTTTGTAGGAGAAGTCACTTCTAATCGAAATATGACATATGAATATGTGATCCGATATTAAATGATACTGCTACTGGTGACAGCCACAACTGCTGCTAATTGTTGTGATTGTGTAATAATTTTAATGTTTTAATAACTATTAATATAATCACTGTGGTGGCTATTGTTATTGTTTTTATTGGCATATTGTTGTAGAATTTATTAAATATTATATAAAGTAAATAGATTGTCATAAAATGTTTTGAGATATGATTATAGTGGATTAGAAAGATCCTGTTAAATGGCAAACGGGTTTCTTAATGCAATGACTATTTGACTTCTGTTTACGAATGTTTAAAATAGTATTCTCTTACAACATATTTTTATACTATCGACTTGAATATTCAACTTGATCAAATCGCAGCTCCCAATTTACAAAAGATTACTCCCAGCCAATCTAACGAATGGCCCTTAAGCTTACATATTTTCCCAACCAGTTTTTTAGCTATGAAGTCCTGATAAGTCAAGGATTCCTTTGCTACCAGCCTAAAAGTTGCTATCAATTGAACATTCCTAATTTTGAATCGCCAGCAGCTATTTACTTTCCCAAATGGTTTATCCATCATCTCTGGTGAGTTACAAAGGTAAAAAAGCGTAAAAGATTACCATGAATACCTGCAGGGACGGCCTTTTTCGAATAAATAAACTATGTGCGGAGGTTTACGCACACGTGACAAAGCTATTACAATTGTAACTTAACCTTCCATTTAACTCCTTGCGTAAGAGCCAAAGCTATTTATTCATAAATGAAAATTCAGTTTGTCGTGAATAGGCAGGCGGAATTTCGTTCAATAATATAATGCATTGTCTTTCCCAACCACGAAATTTCTTAAGATTTCCTTTCCGCAAATTGGTTTAAACAGAGGACAGACGTTTTTAAATTTATCGAGGCAACCATACCTCCCCTAGAAACACAATATCGATTTATGTATGTCTGGAGAACGGCAGGCACTAGTTTTTAAATTTGGTAAATATATCTGGGTTACCAATACACAACATTAGACAATTTGGGCGGGATTGGAGAAGTGGGCGAAAATATATTTCTTCAGATCTGGAGAACCATGGGAGAAAAAATTTCCAAATTTGATGCACAAATCTGGGTTATAAATAAACAACCTTTCTAAAAAATGGGCGGGATTGGAGAAGTAGGCGTGGCACCTTCCATACAAAGATATAATAGATTTATGAAGATCTGGACAACGGCAAGAGCCAACTGATTCAAATTAGGTACAATCATCTTGCATATCAAAACACAAAACGACACAATACGACAACATATGGGCGGGATTGGAGAAGTGGGGGTGGCACAAAATAGAATTCTGTATATCTGAAGAACGGCAATAGCTTCAGTTTACAAAATTGTTTAAAATAGCTCTGTTATCCACACGCAACTTCGGCCAAAAAGTGAGCGGGATTAGATAAGTGGGGGTGCCACAAAATAGAATTTTGTATATCTGAAGAGCTGAAAGTGTAAAAAGATTTAATGCTATACAAATTTTGAAAAGTGGTAAAAGGAAATGATTTGGTGACTAAATATGCAAGTCCATAATGGTTTGACCCCGGACAGCGCCGGACTGCGACACATTTTAGTTAGACGGTGAAAGGGGAAAGACGAATGGAAAAGTTTACCTTGTTTTGTGTACAAGCAGTTTTTGTACGTTTGTTATTAAGAAGAAGAAGAAGTAGAGAGAACGCATATTGAATAATTAATTGCTGCAGAATAAAATCTTCGTTGTATGGACACGAAGGCAATTTCAAAAGAGAATTGAAGAAAGTTTCTGCAGTAAATGTTTCCATAATCTTGCGAATTCCGAAGATAAGAATTTGATATGCTCGTCTCTTATCAATCCATTTGATAAGAATTTTAAAGACTGCTTTTAATATTTCTTAGAATTAAGGTTCAGTTAGGCGAACGTTGCTGTACCGTATCTGTACTGTATCCATCAGCTGTTCGCTTGAAACCAATACAAAAGCTTACCGAAATGCAATGTACCGTAGTTGCTACGTACCAATCTGTATAAAATAGAATTGCATGCCGTTGTTACGTGACATTTGTAAGACAGTGATGGGCGGCTTGTATGTTACATTGAATGCGGGTAATTTTGCTCTTTTTTTTGGTACTTTTTTAGTATATCTATGGAATTACGACAAAACAACTTACAATACAACATATTTCCAAATATACATATGTTTAGATGTTTAAAATAAAAAAATGCATATACACATACAATGGAAAAAAAGACTTTAAATGGTATCAAAACCTTGTTTGGTGTACGCACATTTACAATATATGTATGCTAAAATACAAATTTATTTATTGTAAATCTATAATATAAATATTAAACTATTCACGTGGTACCTTTTCTGCACAACGGTCACCATTTGACCATTTTTGATTCCCATCACTGTGTGTTTTGTTTTATGTATACTATTGCTTTTTGTTTATGTATGGGAAAACATATGACACGTTTTTAAACGGCGCGGTACATTACGGGTACAGCAACGTTCGCCTAACTGAGCATTTACTCTGTATTCAAATTAATGTCTATTTTCCCCTCTTTCGTTTTCACCAAATTATAGTATTATTAAAATGTTAAATTAATAAAATGTTTAAAACCAAAAAACAAAACTTGTCTACGACAACATATAATTTCAAAATTAATTATTAATTGCTAATTTCATATATTTTATTAAAAATACAAATCGATCACAATTAATCAGTTTATAATTAAAAGCTCTCACTCTCTTTTCTAAACAAGAATTATGTTCTAATCAAAAATGTTTGACGCTTACAAATTAATTAAGTTATAATTATCATTTAAGCAATCAATTTGAAAATATTTATCTTATAAATTCTACTTACTTCGCAAATTAACATAAGACGTAAATATTTAAAAGGTAATTTATTTGAGTTAAATTTCAACAATAAAATATGTTTTCTTTTAAATAAATCAAAAATATAGTGATGCTCAACGAAAAAATAAATAAATTCTTTTTATAGAAATACACGTAAAACCAACTTTTTTTACGAGTATTAAACAAAATATTATTTTATTTATTTAAAATTATTAACACAATAATAGTTAAAGATCAATGAAATCGTTAAACAAAAATAATGGACGATGGTTTATTAGCAATAAAAAGAAGACAACATTGTGTTAATAGATTCTTAAAGAGCCACACAAAAAACAACTTAAAATAAAAAAAAATCGAAAAAAGACATTAAAAATTATTATGACAACTTAATAAAATTGAAAGCCACAAAGTTAGATGGACGAACGGGCTTTTAAAAATTTTAATAGATTTCTTTGAAAAGATTTGACGCCTTTTGATGAACTGTAAATAATTAAAACTTTCAAGTTTTAAAATAGTTTACAATTCATTTATTAATTCTGGCTTATACAAGATTTTTAAAATTGTGATTTTATTTAAATGGAATCGTCGTGTAAAGTCTTTGATAATGTGGAGCAATGAAACTTTAATGCATTGGCTTTGTCAGATGTAAAACCCAAATGTACTTGCTCATGTATGTCAAAATTAACATAAACAGAAGGTTTATAATTTTGCTTTCACACATTCGAACTTTGTTTCAACTGATACAATCTATAAACGTTCACAACAGCAAATTATATACTGATTTTTATTTGAGGGGCTTGAAGCACAAGGGGTTTAAGAGCCTTTTTTTAAATTTAGTTTACTATGAAATTAATAGCTGAAGTTCAGAGAACAAGTGGTGAATGTGGTAGCGAGATATGGCGACTGATTATACCTGTTTCGCTTGGAGCACAAGGGGTATTTGAGTACTAAGCCCCTTTTGCTCCAAACATAAAAATGGGTGTATGCAAACAAGTTCCGAGTTGAAATTTGGCGACTTATTGTCTCACTTGTTGTTAAAACATCTGCTTCACCTTATTGAACATTATACTTGATTTATTTTATTTTCAAGCATCCGAAAAAAGCGATGATAGCGCTTTGAGAAGGATGACCCTTGGAACCTTTCATATAAAAATGTTCTTTTGAATGAGCAAGAAAAATTCGAGAACTTAACATGAACGGTTCAAGCCACTTCCTCACGATAAAATTATGATAGGATGTGATCTGAATATGACGACTAAAAAATGTTACAAAGAACAATAAAAGCTTTTCTTACGGGTCTGTTCTGAAAAGCACGTGATTTCAAAGATGGTATTTTTCTATAACTTAAACCACTTTCTTTCTCATTATTAAATTAAGTCACTTGAACCCCTTGTGATTTAAGCCCTCATTATTATTCACTTTTAATAAATACATTCTAAAGTAAAGGGTGTTCTTTTAGAGTGTCACAACTTTGAGTTGACATCACTGCTTTATTTGGTCACTGATTTCACAACTACTATTTGTTTTTTGTTTAGTTTGCTTTGAAATTACATTATGAATCGACTTACACCATAGCAACGCGTGCAAATTGCTGAACTTTTTATCAAAATAATTCGGCGAATGGGCTAAAGCACGAATTGATATTGATTTTGAATTTCCATTCAAGATTTTATTTTCCAATGAAGCCCATTTCTGGTTGAATGGGTACGTAAATAAGCATAATTGTCGCATTTGGAGGAGAATACACAAGCTTTTGTCGAAACTCAATTACATTCACAGAAAATTACTGTTTCGTGCGCTTTATGGGCTGGCCCATATGTTTTCAAAAACGATGATGGTCAGAATGGGAAAAGTTGTTGAAAATTGGTGTTCCAGATTGCGCCTTCTATGCGCCAGCCGTGGCGGCCACATGCCAGAAATCATATTCATAAAATTTTCTTTCCAATAAGGCTCGTTTCATTGATATTAAAAATATATTTCCTTGTTTAATTATGATTTAAAATTGTGTCACTCTATAAAAAGCACCCTTTATATTGCAATATTAATGGAAATTCAAAAAGTACCAGTTAAAGAACACAAAAGTACTAAAAAGCCCCTTTTTACAGTTTCGTATTCACTCAGAACATTGCATGTTTAACCCTTGTGTTAATACCCGGGTACCGGGGTACGCACCTAGGTATATTTACATGAAAAAAATGTATTAAGAATTAAAATGTTTAAACAAGCTTCTGGATCGTAGTTATTTAACTTCAAAAAAAGAAAATTCAGATTCTAGATTTATTTTTTTGCTCCTTTAATACTCAAACAAATTTTCTTAAACTTAAACCATCGGAAGAAGCGCACCCGGGTACCCCGGTACCCAACACAATACAATACACTTAATGTGATAATAAAAACACATTTGAACTGCTCAAAAAATTCAATAAACTTAATTCTGTATCATACAATTACATAAGTTTAATTTCCAAAGCGTTTGTATTATAATGGGGGGAAGTCTCATTTACATATCATGTATGACCAAAAATGTTCAACTGCTATACTAAAAAATTCTGTCCTGTATAAAAAGTTTAAAATTTTAGCCATTGTGCAATACAAAGTTAAAAAATCATATTTAAACATAAATATAATTTAATACGCCTTTAAAAATGTTAAAAATTAATTTTTTTTTTTTTAAATATTGATTATTAATACATTATAGTATATGGGTACCCGGGTACCGTGTGCCAAACAACGTGGATAAAGTTGGTTATTAACACAAGGGTTAATATAATGCTTCTATGTCTAATATTAAAGGAAATTCAAAAAGTACCAGTTAACGACTTAATTAATCAGGATATTGCATGTTAAATTTAATATTTCTAGGTCCAATATTAAAGTTAATTTAAAAATTACCAGTTGTATAACAAAAAAAAAAAAAATTCAATTTTCCGTATTTCCCCTTTTTGGTACTTTTTATAACTCCCTATTGAAGTATCAACAAATACCAAAGAATATAGAAAAATACTTTGTAAAAAAGTACCAACAGTAATTACAAATTTTACCCCTTAAACGTTGGAATTTCTTATAACTACCAAATTAGTATTTTTATTTCTAAGATAAGTTTAATTTTTTTTACGGTTATTGATTCAAAAGATAGACTGGGTGACATTAAAGTACTTAAATTCCGGTTTTACCCGTTTTCTCCCTAAAAGTACCAGTACACCTCTCCGCTTATTTTTCTAAGGAACAATGTTAAGTATTAGATTTTGTAATGTCTCTTTTGGTTTTGGTGATATGAGTGAGGTTAGAATAGGAGGTCTAGCGCCCCTGGACCCTTTTCTAAGCCTATGACCGTTAGGAAGTTCCATTCTTCATTTTGTTTAAGAAATTTTTAAAATCGGACCGTCAGTTCCGGAATACAAACTTTTCAGCTTTTTAAAATTAGTATAGATTTACAACGAAAATAATTTATTTACATTTAAACAAAAACAAATTTGTTTTTTTTTTCGTTATTTTAATATTAATGTACTTCCTAATCTTGTTGCATCTTTTGGTTATTTTGGTTTTTTTATTTTTCTTAAATTAGTTTCGATTTGTACAACTGGCAACACTGACCTTTAATCACATTGTTTTTCCATGAACTAAACCGAGATTTGTCCAATGGCTGTTTTATTTCACAGTTGTAAATGTTTATACATATTATTTTGCATAAGTGAGTAAACTAACCAGTGTTGCCAGTGTTGTAATTTTTACTGTCGTGAGTAAAGCGTGAGTAATTTCCTTTAGGTTTAGATCAGGTGTTATTGGAAATTCCTTTGTTTTAAAATAAATAATAAAAGGATATGATTTCAGTAATAAACTTAACAGTTTTTCAGATATTTTTGATCAAAAAAATTCACAGACTTCTCAACCAAACTCAAAGTGAAAGGCTCCAAATGGACTATTAGATTATAATAAATATCAGTCTTCATAGTGACTTAGAATCCGAAGTTTATTGGAAAAAGTTTTAATAATAAAAATAACTGCAGGAAGAGATATTTCCAATGATGCAAAAAATATGTAAATGTTTAGCACCCTCAACATTTGTGAAATCGGTTTGAGAAACAGACTGTAGTCTGAAACCATTACATTTTATTTGCTTAATAAAAAAAATCTGTTGTAGACGTTGTTGATATCTAGATAAAATAAGGCGAAAATAATTCTTGTTTCAATCTTTTGTTTCGCCAGGTCCATAAAAAATAAAAGCAAACATTAATTTGACATCAGGTATAATAACACTGAAACCAGTGTTGCCAATTTAGCCATTTAGTGGCTAGATTTAGCCATTTTTCATCCGGTTTAGCCATTAAAAATTGAGTTTAGCCATTAGCCATTTTTTTAGCCGTTTTTAAACTTGCTTAGCCATAAAATTTTTTTGCCGTTTTTCTTTTAAAAGAATAATTTTTATTTAATTATAAAAATTATAAAAGTAAAATGAACATTTTGTACAATTAAAACGCCTTTAATTTAAATCAGAACTTTTACAAATGTTGAAAATCGCTATAAACCATGACGCTGAAACATCTTTCAAAATAAAGGAACAGTATTCCACTATTGAATTTATTAAATGGATCAACACAAGCATCGCTGTTCCTTTCTGGTTGCAAGTATTTCAATAAAGGGATGCAGGTGGTAACAAAATTGTTTAGAAATTTCAGAATTGACTATAAAGTTGCTCTCACTTCCATGGTCTAATGCTGAAGTAGAGAGGGTGTTTAGCCAAGTAAACATCGTTAAAAGTAATTTGAGAAATAGGTTACATTAAGCAACCGTTAATTCGATTTTATCAATTAGGTAAATATTTTTACCATAAGAATACTATGCGTTTGTGCTGATGTCTGTAACACCTTAAAATATCGGTCCTTAGCCCACCTTTACGTATACCGATTGACTCAGAATCACTTTCTGAGTCGAATTAACGATGTTTGTCCGGCTGGCTGGCTGTCCATGTAAACCTTGTGCGCAAAGTACAGGTCGCAATTTAGAGATTATTTGATCAAATTTGGTACAAAGGTTCTATTGTGGTGTAGGGTATCATAAAGTCGGGTTTAATCGACTATTCTTTCTTATTTGTTTTTTATTGTAGATCTGGACTCAAAAGGCTGGGTAAATGTTGTCGTGATTATGATTTAAAACTTATAATTATTTGAAACTCATGATTGAGTGATTCCTATGAGATGAACAATAACGACATCGAATATTTCGATGATTTAATTTTTTAATATTAATTTTTTTTAATATTAATTTACGTTTATTCTTATTTAACAAATTGATCTTAACTCACAATTTCATCGTAAACAACTTTAAATTAATTACTTCTGTTTTGTTATTGAATTTTAATGTGTTTTTATTTAAAAAAGCTTTTAGCCATTTTTTAGCCAATTTTTAGCCATTTTTTAGCCATTTTTTCCGTAAATTTAGCCATTTTTGGTCACCAAGTTTTGGCAACACTGACTGAAACAAACTTTTATCTCTCTCGGTTCTTCAATATCGAGTGTTGATTGCTCTCACCTCGTAGTTATTCATCTTACTAGATACGAACGAAGTGAATAAAAAATTATAATGAAGGTTTCATGAACATCATTACAATGTTTTGTGCAGATGTTTAGTTGTTTTATATTAATACCACATATAGTCACGAAAAGTTGCTATTGCTATTGATATTCAGTCAGATCGGTCTACAAATGGCTGAGATATGAACAAAAAACCACGACTGCCCCTAATTTAACTATATATCTGGAAAACGGCAAGAGCCAAAGTTTCCAAAGCATCTTAATTATCAAAACTCAACACCCGACAAAACTTGTGCGGGATTGGATACGTGGGCGTGGCACAACATATAATTAGTTATATCTTAAAAGTAGTATTTATGCAACTTTTAGTTCTTATCGCACCATAATTTATTTATGTTGATAGTAAAAACTTTACAAATTGTTTAAAACAAATTAAATTTAAAAGTAAACAACAAAAACAAATGAAAAGTATGTATAAGTCATTCTAATAAATATTCTTGTAACTTTGGTTTTACAAAAAATTGATTTTAAATAATATTAACAACCATAAATTGTTAACGCACAAAAAGCCAGGCAACAAACATTCAGTTAAATAATTCATATTTTGTTCTTAATTCAAATATTTGAAAGAAAAAAAAATAATTAAACAGCAATAAAAATTAATATTAAGTCGTTTTCAATTTATTCATCCGACCTCAAGCAGAACAAATAATTTTTAATAATTAATTCTTTATCATCTTAATATTTTGTAGCAGCCCCACCACAACTCTTTTTAAATTGAATTTATTAAAACCTCAAAAGTTTTAAACGTTTTCTTTTTTTAGAAGTTATTAACAAAATCTTTTTTGTTTTTACAATATTTTCATCTAAAGTAGGGTTTCTAATTTCCCGGACTTTTTTGTATTTCCGGGAAACGAAACAAAAAAAATCTTATTCACGGGATTCTTTGAATAAAACAATGATTTCATTATATGAGTTCAAGACAAAAGTTTTTACTTTTTTAAAAGAATATACACATATACAACAGTCCAAAAAAAATAAGCTTTATTAATTCCACAGAAAACCAAAACAAAACCAAATAAATTGTTACATTCATATGTACATAAAACTTTTAATATTTAGTAGTAATTATTAATAGCAACTTGGTGAAATTAATTTTCTTTTAAGAAAAATTTTTTTAGTATTATTAAAGCATTTAAAAGTTCATCAGAGATTCTATCCTAAATACTAGCATTTGGATGATTGTTTTATCAAAAATCACCTAACTAAGTCTTCCTCGAGTAATTTTGACGATTAAAAACTGATAAATCACTTGCGCGCTTGAAAAAAAGACTCGAAAATGATTCGTTCTTATGCTTAAAAAGTAATTTATTGAAAATGCAATAACAAAACATACAGCAATCGAAAATGGATCGATCATACAGGTGTTTGAAATATGACTGTTTTGACTTTAAAACTTATATAAATTTATTTAAATATTATTCAAAAATCTGCCAAATGGAAAATAATTGTTTTCTTTAAACTAATGTGGTGTTTATAGAACACGGGCGCCTTACTCGTCCGTTCAACTTACATTTAAAACAAAAACAAAATTTCGAAATTTGTTTTTGTTTCAAATGTAATCTGAACGGACGAGTAAGGCGCTCGTGTTCTATAAACTACACATAAAATATATTTTCTTATTGTATCGCATCTACGCCATTTTAGAGCATTGTACATAGAAAATAAATAAATAAAAAACCGCCTAGTGTGAAAGCTCAAGCGCGACTTTTGGGTTTATTAAAGTGTTCAAGAGTGCACGTAGGTGTGAGATCAAAAGAGAAAATAAGCACGGTGCAGTAGTTTTGCCGCGGTCTGTTTTAAAATCAATTATTTATATACATACTTATGTATTTTTCATATAATAAAACGTAAGTTTATTTTCTTTATCAATTTTTTTTCTAAACAAACTTATTATATTTTTATGTGCGGTTGCTTGCAAATTGTCCATTGAACTAATCGAAAAACGTTCAACAACAGCCGTAAATAAAATTAATAAAGCAAACATCCTTTTCTTAGACGACAACAATTTAAATATAATCAACCCTCTTATATAAGTTGTTGTCAATGTCGATGTTAATTGTAAGTTGTTGTTACATCAAGTTGACGGCTACATCACTTTGAAGTTAATACGGTATTTTCTAAGAATAAATGAATTTTATGTACACAGGCATTTGGTCAAATTTGGTGGAGTAATTCAAACCAGTGTTCGAAAATAAACAGTACATTATTTAACGTTCGGCTCACACACCCAGGAACGATATCTATTTTTTTAGTGATTGTGTAGACATACACAACCCTTAATACCGTTCGTAACTATTTTCAAGAAAGAACCGAACATTATACAATGTTCGGTTCTTCGTTAAAAAACAGAACAATTGTAGTGATACTGTAGACAAACATTATATTTTAATGTTCTATAATGTTTTTTTCGTGTGTGTAAAAAATGTTTGGTTTCTTTTACCAGCCAAAAGGGACGAACATTAACGAGCCGAACCGAACACATTGAAATTTGTGGATTTTCAAAAAAAACCGAACGGATTTAATTTTTCACATCTTTTGTTGAGTTTGATAAAAAACAGTAATTTTTTTGTGTTCGATAGATGACTAACAGGGAAACGTTATTTTTTTAATGATTTTCTACACAAACACTATTAGCGTTTGTGTTTTCCACAAATCTACCGAACCGAACATTAAGAAACGATATTAAGTGTTTATTTTCGAACACTGATTCAAACATTAAATTTTAGCAATTAATAATACAAATTATGTTCATGACTTCTTTTAAGTTTGCATTTTTTTATTTAAAACGTATTTAATAAATATATATTTACTTTTTTACTAAAATTTCTTTAACTTTCATTTGAGTCGTCGCAATACTTTCTGTTAACTAAAACGGAGTCAATTCTACTTAACGCCACACAGAGGGATATTTTTCTAATCTGGCCGAAGATTCCTGTTTTTTTTTTTTTGATCTATGAAATTTGGCAGAAATATGTGTTATGGTCATAGGCTAGTAGAGCTCGTAAATCATTCGCAAACGATTAGAAATACGACTAAAAAATGAGTCGAAAAAGACTCGAAAACAATCAGTAATACGACTAAAAAATTACTCGAAAAAGACTCGCAAATAATTAGAAATGCAGCTAAAAATTACTCAAAAACGTCTCGCAAATCATTAAAAATATGAGTCATAAATGAGTCGAAACTGATCAGAAAATAGGGTAATAAAAGGCTCCTCAAGAAGAGTCCCGGGTAGGGTACAATTTTCTCCCGAGAAAACAATCATTTATGATCAGAAAATAAGCTCATATATGCCTATTTTAATTGCGCAGAGGAGTCATAAATGACTCGAATATAATCAATTTTTTCATAAAATGCTTGCAGGGTATTTCAAATCCTTGTTAATATGTACATATATTGCTTGATACCGAAAACGCGCTCTCGCTTTCTACAGACGTTGGTTTTAAAGTAAGAAGCGCATCGTACAAAGATTATAAATCTGTTGGCCTGTTACCCGTGACTTCAAAGACGTCAAATTCTTTTTTAAAGATATTTTCAGGCTTTTGGATTTTCTTTACATTTAGTTTTTTAGAATTTGTAGATGATTCATCATTTGGTGTTGGTGTATCGTGTACATTTTCATTTTCTACTTCAAGAAGCTTTTTAGACATTTCATCAGAAACTAAAAAGACCGTTGATTTATTGGCGTAGGAAAATAGTTCGATTAATGTTGTTTTTAGAAATTTTAGTAAAGAATATATTTTTATGGCTCGTTTTTGATTTTAAAGATGTTAACAAATTAAAATTTCAAAAAATTTAATTTGAAATATCCCGAAAATTCCCGAAAAATATTTCCCGGGATTAATTTTAAGAAAATGTCCCGGGATTCCCGGGAATTCTTTCCAGCGTAGAAACTCTAGATTTTAGAAATCAGTGGTTTGACTAAAAACTTTGCCATTTAAACTCTTTTTTAGAAAAGTAAATCCCCCTGTAGAGAAATTCGCGAATACTCATGGTAAATTTGACATAACATTATTAAATAACAGTATTAAATAAAAAAAATCACTACAGGTGTATTCCATTTGTCCGGACAACACTTATTTACTAAGAGTTTCTGCAGCACAATTTATCTCAAATCAAAAAATTTGCCTGGAAAGTGAAAGCTGCCATATGTTAAAAGAATGTATTATGTGCGGTTTCCACAATACAGGCGATTGATTGTGTGGTAAAATTTATACGAAAAGCAGTAATTTAACTAATGGTGTTTTCTTTTCTACAAAAAAATGTGACATTTTATTTAAAAAAAATTCAATTTGCTGTCTTTTTCTTACAAATTTTGCTCCAGAAAAGGGTGGCTTGTTTTATTCTAAAAAAATCACCCATTTCGGGAGCAAAATTTTTAAGAAACAGACACTAAATTGCATTTTTTTAAAAAAAATTCACATTTTTTTGTAGAAAAGAAAACACCATAAGTTAGTTTAAAAGACGGTGACATGCAGCGTCTGAATATATTTTTACCCTTAGCACAATGGTGGATTAAAAGTTATTTAAATAGAAAACAATCCAGAATTGTGGTTCCAAGAAGATAGAGCGATAGCTCATCCAACTATGAATTGTTTTGGCGATCATAACGTTACTTATGCGCCACCCTATAGTTTATCTGAACAATATATAAAATGAAATCATTTCAAGCTGGAAGTTGTTCTTAAAAAATATTTGTTTTCTCTCTTTAGAAGAAAGACGTCAAACTACTTGCATTATTAACTATGATTTCCGGCCAAAAATAGTTGACCAGAAAACATGGACCTCCTTAAGTCAGCAACTAAATATTTAGACTAATTTTTTAATAAAACAATAATAAAAACTGAAACTAGTTTTTTTAATAATAATTTCACAAATTTTAATAATTTAATCAATTTTTAATTAAATTTTACATAGAAATCTTAGATTTTAGTGTGATATTTAAAAAAAAAAATCCGCTCGTGTTCTTTGCTTAAAGAATTTCTGGGAATTACGTGACAAATTTATTAAAATAAAATCGCTACAACTATGTCGTTGTACTCGTTTTCTATGCAAAGTTGGTAAAAGCTAAATTGTAAATACCCTACCAAAATATTTGTGGTACTTGTACCTGCTGTTTTCCAGCCGATGACAATAAACACAGTATTGAGGTTATAAGGCAGTTGAGCTAATGTGTGTTTAGGCCTTCCAGACGGCATTATTTTTCTTGATTTACAAGAATTTTTAGTGCTCGTCAAGAATCAAGAAAGAAATATGTTTTGTTTAGATTTTTTTAAAATTGTTATTATTTTTTAAATTTGTTTAACGTTTTCCTCAAACGAAACTCTAATAATTTGACAACACTGTGCATTTGCTTGTATTTTTTGCTTTAAAATGGTTAAAGTATTTGTGTTATTTTTATAAAAGATTAATTAAGAAAGTTTAAAATTGTCAAGAATTATTTTCTAAATCAAGATTTTTTTGTATATGTCAGGAATTTTGCAAACTTTAATCTGGCAAGTCTATGTGTGTTTACGTTTTACACAATTAGGGCCTTAAGAGATAATTTTATGAAATTTGGTACATAATTCTTGCAAAAGCCAAGCCTCTTAAAAATTATAAGAATTGGTTCATTATCCAACATAAGATGATTTTTGGACCAAACCACACCCAGAGAAAAAACATGTTTAATAATGGTCACCTCCAACAATACTATTTTTAAAGAAAATTTTAACCATATTATGGTTTATATAACCATATTATTATCACTGACAACCATATTATGGTTCAATTAGTCCTCCATCAAGGAGCCACAACCATATTATGGTTGCCTCCGAACATGTTATGGTCAAAAATAACTAAAACATGTTTAACACTTATAACAGCATGGTTGGTTTTCAACCATAGCATGTTGCTCTTGGAAAAGAGGAATATACTTTTGTAAATTTTAAAACAAATTATTGTCATATTTAACCATAACATGTTTAGAGGCAACCATAATATAGTTGTGGCTTCTTGATGGAGGACTTATTCAATCATAATATGGTTGTAGGTGACAATAATATGGTTATATAAACCATAATATGGTTACAATTTTCTTTAAAAATAGTTTTGTTGGAGGTGACCATATTTAAACATATTTTTTCTCTGCGTGCATAGCTCACAAACAAGAACTTCTCCCTAAAATAGCTTTTATTGCCATCCATATCTTCCTTATAAATTTCGGTATTGACAGGAACTTTTATAGTCGTTTTGTGTCAAGAATTGACAATAGATCTCATAAAATTCCCTTCCTCAAATAACTTAATGACAAAAAAAGTCTCAAGCAGTTGAAGATATCTAAATAATATTAGCCGCAAAGAGCTTTTACTTGAATTCTACCTCATCCCATAATTTTGTTCTGGCGGGTCCATGATTCCTGAACCACAAATTCAGCCTGGGGTCTTATCACCGCATTCGATACTATCGTATCGTATAAACTATTGCATTTTTTTGCACACGATAGACACTGACGTATCGAATAAAAACTCGATAAATGTGATGTTGAGTTACTCGATATCGAATGCTATTATTTCAAATTCAATACATTTCATTCGATATCGAGTTTCATGATACCAAAATAATAATTTCGATCAATTTTGCTCGATTTCGTAAGCGGTGATTAGACCCCTGATTACTGTTGGCGTGTACGCCTGAGTCGTTTTTTGTAGTAGATTAAAGAACACAGGTTGAGTCGTTTTTTTGTAATGGATTAAAGAACACAGGTTTGTGTGTTACTTTAATCTACTACAAAAAACGACTCAGGCGTAAACGCCAAAGCCAACCGTAATCAGCCTGAATAAAACGCCTTCACTCGAAAAATCCAAATTAAAAAACGTTTTAATTTTTTTTTTCTGTCACTTATCACGTGCTATAATCTGCACAAGCTCCCCAATAAACTTTATGTGCGCATAAAAAAACCTAAAAATAACAAAACTACATCACCAGTACAAAAAAAAAGTATAAAAACACGTATAAATTAAAATAAAACAAACGGCCACTGATCATCTGCCAGAAGTGGGGTGCTTTCATTTAATACGATTTTAAAGAAAAAAAAGTCTGAGTATTACTTTGTGACGATATTTTTATTTTTATATTTTTTGGATTTTTATGACTTTTAAATTTTGTCAACCCATTTAGTGTGGATGGCTTTTTTTCTTAGAAATTTGTTATCGAATAATTGTTGGTTGTATTGGCCTTGTTTAGTTTGATAAGATTGTGAATAAATAAAAAGAGTCTCTGGGACAATCTTCTTTTGAATAACTGTTGTTGCTTTTCTAATCGAAAATCAATACGTCAAAACTCTAATTGGTACCAGTTCACGATGTCTGCTTTTTTTTGTGAATCTTTTGTACGTTTTGCTTAAATTATTATAAATTTTTACATATATTAAATTAATTTAAATGTTTATTTTCTAATAAAAAGGTAATAAAATTGCAAAACAAAAATAATTTAAAAAACGTGTGTAAAAATTTTGTTGACAGTTTTTGACTAATTTATGTTTTTCTTAGCAAATTAACGTTAGTTCCTTTCTTTTTTTTATGTAAGTAAAAGGTGCGTATCTTTTGCTAAAAAAAAATCATTAAAATGAATTAAATACTCGGAGCAAAACGTAAAAAAACGGCGCGTGCCTTTTAATTTTGCGTTCTCAAATGCAATAACAAGATTTTTTAAAGTTTTGTTTACGGGTTTGACAGAAAGTTTTGGAAGTTTGTTTAAAATTATGGAACCACTCAATCTCCTCAGAGGGCTTGCCGTTTAACACTCGCAGCCATCGACGACTGCTGACGTCATTAGTCAAACATCAATCCTTAAACCAAATTGTATTCAACCTTTGGTAGATCGAAATTTGCTTTGAATGATTATCTATTTTAATTCATTTTAACATGTTATTCCTTTACTTCTGTTTTTTCGTACTTTTGTCAAGAATTCTTCTTGAAGTTCAAAGTACATATTTTTTGTTTTTTCATTTTTTGTCTTTCTTATTCTTGTTGACCTTTTCAGCACAACTTGAAGGACAAATGCAAACATAGAGCTCGTGCCTTAGCTTTAACAATTATTAGTATTGTGGTTATTTTATTGAACTATTTATGGTTTTTAATCCAAATTTTAATATTTTTTTTAATTAGGCTTAAGTTCATTAAATTTAATTTTCATTAAATTATTTTTTTATGAAGAAAGGAATTTTACAACATGAAAATTAATTAAAATTTATTGATAATTTTTCATTCTTGACTTGACATGTTAAAATGAATTAAAATAGATAATCATTCAAAGCAAATTTCGATCTACCAAAGGTTGAATACAATTTGGTTTAAGGATTGATGTTTGACTAATGACGTCAGCAGTCGTCGATGGCTGCGAGTGTTAAACGGCAAGCCCTCTGAGGAGATTGAGTGGTTGCAATCGAAACATGTCAGGGTAACCTGTCCGTAAACACCTGGGTTCGAGCCCAGATTGAGTCAAGAATGAAAAATTATCAATAAATTTTAATTAATTTTCATGTTGTAAAATTCCTTTCTTCATAAAAAAATAATATAATGAAAATTAAATTTAATGAACTTAAGCCTAATTAAAAAAAATATTAAAATTTGGATTAAAAACCATAAATAGTTCAATAAAATAACCACAATACTAATAATTGTTAAAGCTAAGGCACGAGCTCTATGTTTGCATTTGTCCTTCAAGTTGTGCTGAAAAGGTCAACAAGAATAAGAAAGACAAAAAATGAAAAAACAAAAAATATGTACTTTGAACTTCAAGAAGAATTCTTGACAAAAGTACGAAAAAACAGAAGTAAAGGAATAACATGTTAAAATGAATTAAAATAGATAATCATTCAAAGCAAATTTCGATCTACCAAAGGTTGAATACAATTTGGTTTAAGGATTGATGTTTGACTAATGACGTCAGCAGTCGTCGATGGCTGCGAGTGTTAAACGGCAAGCCCTCTGAGGAGATTGAGTGGTTGCAATCGAAACATGTCAGGGTAACCTGTCCGTAAACACCTGGGTTCGAGCCCAGATTGAGTCAAGAATGAAAAATTATCAATAAATTTTAATTAATTTTCATGTTGTAAAATTCCTTTCTTCATAAAAAAATAATTTAATGAAAATTAAATTTAATGAACTTAAGCCTAATTAAAAAATATATTAAAATTTGGATTAAAAACCATAAATAGTTCAATAAAATAACCACAATACTAATAATTATGGAACATTTTAATAATTAGTGTAAAAAAACGTAACATAAAAGATTATTAAAGATGTTTATTGGCTATGTGGCCACATTTTTTATTATACTATTTTATAATGCATAAAGTTTTGCATATATTTAATTCTGAATTAAATTTAACCTATTTACGCTTACCCCCAGCCGCTTTTTGCGGCTTATGACAAAGTTTTTGACATTATTCAATATGTGTTTGCATAATTGATAAATTAAAAGTTCAGATATTTCTATAACATCAAAATTTTTTTTAAAGTGACCACTGTGCCAATTTTGGTACTCTTTAATTTCCAAAAAAAAAAAATTTTTTTTTTTTTTTGATTTTTTGTTTATATGTAATGAATTTAATAATAAGATAACAAATATTTTATTTTTTGTCAGGTAGTTTTTGTTTGGGCTTAAATGGGTTAATATCATTAACAAACGAATTTTTTATTTTGTTTGGAAGACTAATTAAAAAAGTCTAGGGTGACTAGACATCAACCTGGCACCAGGCGAACCGGTAGCTCCACGTTCCTAATTTCTTTGGCTTTAAGCCTAGTACTCTGTTCAAATTTGTGAAACATGTTGATCAACATTGATTATTCCACACGAAAATTTTGGCATTTATCAATGTTACCAATCTTGCGAGTTTGAACAATTTGACGTTTTTATTCCTTCAAAGTATGCTACATTGTTTCGTGTATGTAAACAAACGCCACATGTATTTTACTAAAATTATTTTTTTTAATAAAAAATTTAATAAAAAACAAAGTAAATATGGATAAAAGACTGTTACCGGTTGTGTTATTTTAATTTCTTATTTCTTATTTAATAATCAGTTCATACTTTTTTTGCTTTTGCTTAAAATTCCACGTGAAATAAAGGTAGCTTACATTATTTTGCAGTTGTAAAAAAATGTTGCCAGAAACATTTCGGAACTTTTTCACAAAATAAACAGAGTACAACTCAATCAACATTATTTCATAGATATTCCGCACAAGTTTTTTTCATATGCATTTTGACAGCATTTCACGTGAAATGTTGAACAGAGTACCAGGCTTTAGAGAAGAAGCATTATATTAAAAACAGACAGCAAAGAATTTTGGATTAATTGCTTTAAGCCAGTAAATATTTTTTATCAAATTAAGTTACTTAAATAACCTTTTTTCAAGTGAAGGTTATTAGGCAGAACTGGTAATCAGAACTCGTCTGACACACTTAGACCTAAGTATCCATTGAGATGCCATGGTATCCCGCTAAATAGAACTCCGAACCCGAACTTCTAACGAAGTTCAAAATGCACTCTAGTTCATTCATTAGAGGCAACAATTGGCTGGTAATCCTACAATCAGCTTTTGCGGCCTTTTCATCGTAAGCAATATTAATATTCAATCGCCAAGATTAAGTTTGCAGTAGGGCATGAAGTATCCCAACAACTTTAAAATCCATCGGAACGCGTTAAGAAGTGTCATGTCTAGCAAGCTCATCCACCTTAATGTTGCCCAGTTTATTCGTGGCCTGGAACCCATAAAATCCTGATGTCAAACTGCTCATTCATCTCATTTAGAGATGAGCGGCAGTCAAAGGCTGTTATCGTACTAATGTCGTGGGAATCCAAGGCCATAACAGCGACACGAATATATGTGTCCACAGGTTCCTTAAATTTTGTATATAGTTCATTTAATGCAGGTTTCACAAAGATTTTGAACAGATTTATAACATGCTGTACATTTGTTTGAGTTTTTTGTGTTACTCTTATAGTGTTGGGCAGTTGTGACCCATCCCAATAAAAAATTTTATCATATTGCGAAGCACTAATGGTGCATTTAAAAAAATAAGCGCAGAATTATGCGCTACGCAATAAGACATACAGAAATGCAGTAAAGTAAGTAAAAAAAAGGCTGACTTCCAAAACGTACTAATACAAAGCTTGTATACAGTTTTACTACTGTATTTTAACCATGCACATGTACATAGTACCGAAACAATGCAAATATGTGTTCTGTTTATTTAAACGTTTTGAAATGTAAGTGATGCAATGCACAGTCCAAGGTCTTTCCAATAGGTCTGCTTAAGAAGCCAGATGTTTATTTGGTTTATTCCTCAACGATATCAAAAGTTGTTTACATTTTCCTTATACGTGTATATTTTTGTTTACTTTTTTGGTTTTTTGCCACACATACATGCACACAAAACACATTTTTCCTTTTGTTTTGCCTATGTGGTAGTAAGATTTTGACAACGGCGAGGAATTTTACACAAACAAAATGCCTGTTGTTTTTTGTATTGTTGTAGTAGTAAGCAGACCTATTGGATAGGCCTTGGCACAGTCCATATTAAAATAAATCTGTATTGCTTGCAAATTAAATGTCAAATATCAAAAAGCATCAACTTTAAAACCGATGCTCTGATTGCTTTTTTGCTGCGTTACTAATACTTACCATTGATGTTTTGGAAGGGTTTGCATTGCATATACAATCAAATCCCGATAATTCGTACCCCGATAAATCGTAATCCCCGATAATTCGTAATAAACTGTCGGTCCCTTGAAGAAATCTCTTTAATTCGTATTATTTCCATACATTTTGGTCCCCTCGCTAATTCGTAATTTTTTTTCAAATAAAATCTTCTTTACCTCTAATAAATCGTAATTGTTTGCTAACTACCACTTATAATTCGTAATAAAAACAACAGAAACATGGAAAGAATGATTTTTCCCAATAAACCAAAATGATTTAGAAATAACTTGTAGCAAGTTTATTAGCATAAGCCTTAAGCTTACAAAAGTGTTGTGATTACTATTATAAAAGGCTTATAAACAATTATTTAATAATGAAAACTGATCCCTTGCGATAATATTACTTGTATATAATATAATGTAAGCTAAGAAGCCTAATATTAGAACAAGCTTACAGAAAAATACTGTTCTAAACTTTAATAAGATTGATTTCATACTTTACGAGCATTCTGTTTAAATTTATATGGCATATTTACAAAAAGTTTTTTACTTATATAAAATTTAATCACTTTTTTTCAATTGTGCACTGTTTAAAACAATTTAAAACACTTCACTCTTCGAACCAAACACAAAGACTGAAAACTTTAGCTAATAATACAAAATTAAGGCACGCGTCATATAACGGGACATCATTCTCAAAAACACTTACAAAACTATAGCGGGAATAAGTCATTTGCAATCATATTTGTTGTCATGTTGTAGAAAATCTCTTATGATAAGCTTGTTCTACAATTCAATTTACATTTTTCTCTGTTTTGGTCTGTTGGGTTTGTTTACCGCTATTTTTTGTGTGGGTTTTTGCTTTTGCTTGTGTGTGTGTTTATTTTCTTAAGATCAGTTTGTTACATGAATAATTTTTGTATACATAGGTATTTTATTTTCAACAACAGTTTTTTATGTTTTTTTATCGTTTTAGTTAATAAATTGAAAAACCCCGTTAATTTGTATTTATTTTATTTTAACCCCGTTAAATCGAAACCCCGCTACATCGAAAACCCCTATAATTCGTAAGAGATGGCCGGTCCCTTCCGATTACGAATTATCGGGATTCTACTGTATATTGTACTGCGGCGTAATGAAACATTATACACTGAAAGAATTTTCTTCGCAATACTAACGAATTTTGACATTAATCCCATGAAAAATTGCATTATAAAGGAACCTACGCAGCGCTTCGTTGGATCAATGAAACCTGTTTCATTAAAAGGACTTAATGAAACATTACATTAGATCCATGAATATTATTCATTGGATGAATACTTTCAATAAAGTAAAATTTTTCTTTTTGTTTTATATTTTTTTTAATTATTTTTTTTTCTTTTTTCTTATTTTATTTAACTTTATTTTATTTTTTATTTTTTTTTCTGTCTCTGGCGGGATTCGAACATGCAACCTCGGTGCTGATAGACTAGCTCACTACCAGCTAGTCTACCGGGGCAGTGTAGTTTTTGTATAAAAAAACTATGTTTTTTCTCAATTAAGGGCGTAAATATGAGATTAAATTGTCCATAATAACAATAACAACGTTGATTGAAAGTGGATTGAAAGTTTTTGTTTCATTACTATAATGACATTTTTATTGTCATAATGAAAATTTAAATTTATGAAGGCAGTTATTGAAATATGTTGCTTTTATAAAAAAATTTTTTGATTTCATAAATTTAATGGCATACATGTAACATTAGATGTATGAAATTATTAAATCTTACATTTTTTAAATAACAATTAAACATTTTTTTAATGAAACTATAATTTTGTATTAAGTTATGAATATAGTTATGTTTGTTTATTGTTTTTTTGTGTTCCCAATTAATATTTTTTGTTTTACTTGGACAAACTTAAGTTTTCATATATCCAATGAAAGTTTTTAACGTAATTACGAAATCTAATGAAGCGATTTTAACGAAAATACTTCATCAAACCAATGAAATTCCATTTAGACAATGAAAATTTTCATTTACCCAAGGAAAACTTTTTTATGAAAATGATTCATTAAATATATGAAGCATTTTTCTTTCAGTGTACTTTGTTCTTATACAAAGCATTTGACGTTTTGGAAGTCAGCCAAACTCTCAACAACTTTTATAAAAAAAAAAATAACATTTCAAGTGCTACGGCATTCCCTTACTACGAAGCAGGTTTTTAAGGGAGAATACTAAAAAATAACTGTATCAAAACATTCAGTGTGTAAAGCTGATCTTTACATCCAACATTTTTTTATGCGCTGAATAATGCGATTCATGTGTCAAAAATGTATTGCTTCAAAGTGGGAACTCGCCATATAAAATTCATGTCTTCCGTATGCGCAATGGTAAGCGCAACTCTTATGTTTCTCCCTTAGAAACCTGCTTCGTTGGAAGCTCCATTTTTTACTGGGATGTTTACTAAATGCGAAACTTTTTTGGTACAGACGTTACGAAAAAGCCTTGAAATTAAATATTTTATACATAAAAACCAGTTATGCAATAGAAAAATAATTGTACATAAATTTTAAAAAAATTCATTGACTAGTTTTGAAAAGAATAAGCCATAAGACCTGTTTGGACAATTTTGACCCATGGATACAGGATAAGGGTTAAGTTACTACATTTACAATTCAAGATTTTATTTAAAGCAAAGAAATCTTAATTAACCCAATTATGAAAAAAATTGCTTGGAAATTATTTCTCTTTGCCCATTTTAATGCAACAGAAAAATGAACAAAGAAAAATTTCCGTTAAATGAATATTCATTCATAATTGGGTTGAAAGTTCTTTAACGAATTAACACTTAACTTTTTAAAATGCTTCATTCCTTTTCGTACCAGTGTTTAGCTGTTACTACTTATAAGCAATTCCTTAAGTTTTTTTGTTGTAAATTGCTAGTTTCCAATGCCGCTTGACTGTCTGCAAACGATAAATTATGGAAATTTTTTCTAATTTTCGAGCTGCTGGTGGCCCGTTAAAAATTTCGGCACAAAATCAAAGAAATTATGAATTATGCAAAGAAATTAAATGGCTGGCATGAATAAATTCAATTAATATAATAAATTAATTAAAAAAAGATAACACATTAGAAATTGATCACGTTAATCACGAATACTTTAAAGCTCGTGTCCCCTATTTTTTGCCAATTAATTATAAATGAACGGAGCTGTCTCTGTGAAGGGGTCTGGAGAGTTGCGTTAAAAAATTCCTTTTAAGAAACAAGTAAAATTTAAAACAGTTTTAATGTGATTTTTGTGAAATCTTAAATATCGAGCCCTTAACGCGAAAATAACGAAAGCGCCAAAAATCAAATTTTACAGGAGAGAGTTTTTATTTTTTACAATAAAATTGTTCTTGCTATAAAATCGTAACAGTACATCATGTGAAATGACATTTTAGGAGATGATGTTAGTGTTGCCAATTAATTTATTTATAAATAAAAACGAAATTTAAAAATGATGTCGCTTACGTTATTTTCGCCGTTAGGGCTCGATATAAATGCGGGAACTTTTTTTGCAGTTGATTTTTAAATATCTTATCGTCCAACGATTTAAATGAAACATAATTTTCTTGTTTTAATGGTATTTGTGTGTAGATTATAGGGTGTTCAGTCGAATAATTCGTGTTCGATTAATCGAACAATTTTAGACGATTAATTGTTCGAATAATTTAAACTTGCTAATTTCGATTAAAGGCTTCATCGAAGAATTTATACCGATTAATCGAATAATAATAATATGTGGTATTTCTGTTAAATCTATAATTTTTTTAAAGTTTTAAAGCGAATAAACAAACCAATTGTTGGAATTGAAAAAAACAGTCATGTTTAGTGACTAATTTAGCGTATATTTTTGTTACATTTTTTCAACACAATTTAATAATTCATTTCACAAAAGAAAAAACGACAAAGGTGTGTTAACTCAAAGATTTATATTAATTTATCGGGTATATTCTAGAAAATGAAATGAATTGACGATAATTTAAATTCAATTATTTACAAAATGACCGTAGTTTTTCAAAAATGAAGTAGATAAAATGGAATATTTTTATGAACTTTCATTACAGGGCCGTTTTTAAAATTTGCTCGATTTTAAATCCACTTCATTTCGATTTCTAGAATACAACCGTATTTTTTAACGAAAAAGTTCATGCGTTTCTCTCTTTAGAATGAGTTTGGTTACAAAATATTGTACAAAGGATAAACCTTATAATGCTTAATGTAACAGGTGTCCAAAAATGTATTGAAGTAAATGTTCTTCAACAACTTCACTAATTTACCACTTTCACAGTGACTTTTATATCCCTGCGGGAAATTTGTGTCAATTGGTCCAACAGAATGGTCCTGGGAGTTGTGAAAATAGAACAGGTATAAAAAGAAAGAACTCATGACCAGTGAAAGGAGAACCAACATGTAACTGGTATATGCAGAACAAAAAGGTAGAAAAAGTAATGAATTACAGAACAGTCTTCACCGGTGGTGTGACAAATTTTTTTGGTCTTTCTAAAATTTGTTTCATGAATTAATTATACGTCTTGTTTTATTGAAATAATACTACATTGTATTGAAATAATACTACATTGTAGTAACTGTCACTAAACACGTCCATTAAGAATAGATGTGTGATTGGTCAAATGGTGTCAATTGACCCCCTCCAATGGCAACTCCATGTAAAAGTGATAGGTCTAATTCATAGAAAGTGTTAAAACTAGAACCGGTCCCTACCACCAAAGACCTATCACAGGACTAATTTGGTGTCAGTTCGCTTCCCTCTAGGGATAGTACATACTTGAAGAAGATGCTTCACCAGCAAAATCAAAGGAGGCTACAAGTGGTCCAATGAATAATTATTTTAAACAAGATTTGCGATCGATTCTCTAGAGAAAATTGTTTGCGGAATCATAGCAGAGATTGGAATGTTCGTAAAAAGTTTCAAAAAATTCAAAGTTATATTGACTCTTGAAATCTAAGGCATAAAATATGCCCAAAGTGAAGCAACAATTTGCAGCTACATTGACAAGTTTTATTTAAAAAATAATGTTTATTCATCACTCAAGTACTAATTTTTTCTAAAATTATCGAAAAAAAATCTCTTAATTTATAAAATTTCTGGATTTAGAAATATTCGATTAATCGATTAATTTAAAATTTTATTCGTTTAATCGAATAAGTAAAAAATGCTAAATATCGATTAATCGTTAAATCGAACAAAAATAAAACCCGATAAATTGAACACTAAAGTAGATATGCACAGTACAAATTTGTTTTCTAAATTTTTTGGATTAAATTGTTTAATAAGCGTTTTAATATCTTGCAAACACACGTACACAATTAGTTCATCAAAAAAGAAAAAAACAAAGGCAAAGACAAAAGAGCTAGTTCACATAGAGAAAAGAAGTTCTTCAAAATGTTAGAGCAGACTTTAATTAAGAACTTCCTATTAATTTTTTGGTATTTTTAAAGTTCGAGAAAAAAATAACAGCATATTTTTTTCGATTCTAACTTGCTTATTTCATTTTATTTTATACACACGAGTGCCCCGTTATGTTAGTTGGTAGTGAGCTAGTCTATAAGTGTAGGGGTCGCAGGTTCGATTCCCGCCAAAGACTCTGGTCTGTTTCGCTACAACGGGCTGAAGTTCTAAATTACTTATACTCGGTTAATTAAGTAAGAATATAATTGGCAATTCTATTTGTCTCCTTTAATAATTTAATATATAAAAAACGGATCCTTTTATCACACATAACTACACTCACAATATTATTACAGTAGGACTGTAGTTTATTTAAGAAATATTCCGTTCAGTAATTTTTAAATAAATAAACATTTTAAATTCCAAGCAAATTTATTTTTAACTGATTCTAACAGTTATTCAAAAAACTAAGTGCATATTAATACGGATTTTCAGTTGCAGTTAATATTGTCCGTTGATTGAGTTAAATTCTTCTTTATGTTAAATAAAATAAAAATGTAATTTAAAGCAACGAAAAGTTCATTTAATTTTTACCGTCAAAAATTCAACCGCGAATTCCGTAGAAACAAATAAATATTCAGTTATCTTATATAAATTAATTGTCAAAAAATTAACTACATATTCCATTAAAACAAATAAATATGCAGTTATTTTATAAAATTTTACTGTCAAAAATTCAACACCCCATATTCAGTAAAAACAATTAAATATTCAGTTATTTCATACAGTTTAACTACCAAAAATTAATTTTTAGTTATCTATAAAAAATGAATTGCTTGTTTTGTGTAAGCAATTCCCATTTTCTTAGCACGTCATACAAAAATCTTGATAATACATTTTATATTCCCGTAAATAACTTTGATAATATACTTGCATGTGCCCGTGCAGAAAACTGAATTTCCAAATTGGTTTTTTTTTGTTGTTTTCTTGCGAAGACAATAGAATGAAACAATTTGTTTTTTAATTTTGTTTTTTCTTTTTACCCACTTGCAACTACAATTCGAGTCGGAGGGAACCCAACCAATTGTAGGGGGATGTAAGAAAAGATAAACTCACTGTTTATTGTTGGTGTTTTGTTTAAGCTTTGATATTGTTACAAGTAAGACTTTGAGTGTTTAAAATTCTTATTCGCTGTTTTATTTGTATAATATTTTTAGCTTTTCTAAAATCTTTGGAAAAGGTTTCCTGATGATCTGGCCTAAGCAACCAGTGAAATGCGCATAGAAGCTAGCTTTCCCTCAACAATAAATTTCAGTGTATTTATCGGTGGGGTGTCACAAAGCCATAGGACATAAAGCCATATGGCGTCAAGTCCCATTCCATTGAGACATAAGGGCATATGTCATTAAGTCTCAATATGATGGGACTTAACGCCATAAATTTTTTCCGTAAAATGAGACATAAAGCCATATTTTTGAGAATGATTGTATTTCACCCTATTTCATGTAGAAAATGCTTTGTTGTTTCATGTCGCCCTGTTTTATGTCAAAAATGGCGGTATGAACAAGTCCCCAATGAATTAACTCCCCAAACCCAAAATGAACTAAGCCCCTAAATTTGGGGACGTCGTTCATATATGGAAAAAAACCCGAAAAAGCTACGCTAACAAGTGCTTCTCTGCATAGCAGGCCTTCGGCCGGACGCAATGATTTTCTCCTCTATGGTATAACAAACACCGGCTTCGCTAACTAAAGCTTCTCTGCGTAAACGGCCTTCGTTCGGAAACAAGACAGATTTTAGAATCTTTACTTAGCGAAATCGGTACTTGTTATACCATAAAGGAGAAAATTCTTGCGACCGCCAAAAGGCCAGCTATACAGAGAAGCTTTAGTAAGCGAAGCCGGTGTTTGTTATACCATGGAGGAGAAAATCCTTGCGCCCGGCCGAAGGCCGGCTATACAGCGAAGCTTTAGTTAGCGAAGCAGGTCTTTGTTATACCATATAAGCATTTGTAACGCAACACATCAAATGGGACATAACTCCATAATGGCTTTATGTCCCATTCCACTAAAATTGATATGAGACTTAAGGCCATATCAAAAGTATGGCTTTATGTCCGTTTGGATTGAGACATAAAGCCATTATGGCTTTATGTCCTATGGCTTTGTGACACCCCACCGTATTTATCAAATATGAAAAATTGGGAATTTAGCACGTCATACAAAAATCTTAATAATAAATTTTGTATTCCCGTAAATAACTTTGATAAAATTCAATTAGCATTATCAAAAATTAAAGAGTTTTAATAAAGGACTTCAGTTCGGTTCTAAAAACTTAAATAAATATTTTCTTTGTACTTTATGTAGATAATGTTATCTGTATTAACTTATATAAACAAAAAAAAATTTTTTTGAATAACATTATGTGCAAGATTTACAAATTTAAGTTTTGTAGTCGCCACATTTCTTTTTTGATTTATGCTGTTCTCCACTACAACCACAATCATTGCTTACTGCATCTGGTAAAATTTGTTCAATATTGTCGGTTAAAGATTTCGATAAAAAAGGAATTTCTAGCCTTTAAATTGAACAATTTATCGAAATTTCGGCACTGGTTAAATATTTCGATAAAATAGGAATTTCTAGCCTTAAAATTTAACAATTTATCGAAATTTCGGCACTGGTCCATTGAACAATTTCCGAAATTATTTCGGTAGTAAAAAATATCGAAGCATGAAATTGGGTCGCACAGTGATTTGCATTCCCGACTTGGTCCTCTTGCCGTACGAACTAAATTCATTGAAGAAACTCGGCCATCACTTTGTCCCTTCGATGTAGCCCACTTACTTTTACTTCTTAAAGTGGGTCGAAATATCTTCATAACGCAGCTATCGGAAGAATTAGTAAAATGTTCAGGTTCTTGAGGATTTTCCTAAATCGGTGGTATATTCTCGTCAGGATTAAGGATGTCAAAAGCTCATCTTCTACATCACTTTGAAGACAATCCTTCAATAATTCATCTTCCGATTCGCCCACATTTTCCAGTGAAACCGAGTCCACTATAACGCTTTCCAAAATAGCGCCAATTTCTGCGTCGTCTACCGCGCTTACAACACATTTTTAAAGCAAAGGAAAGGATACAGCAACAGAGAGTGATAAAGAAAAACATTGTGTTGTGTGTATAAATAAGACTTCGTTCAAAAATTATTCCAACAAAAAAAATGTGTCTCAAAGCCAGCCGGCGGCGGCTCTGCTCTCCCGTCATCTTCTCATACAGTGCTTGCTTGTGTGCGCGTCATTGCTTGTGCAAAAACTTTTTTTTTTATTTTAAAATTTAGTATATGAATTTCAGTAAACTTTTTGTTTGATTCAGTTAAATTATTTGTTTGAAAAAATCAGGGTTTTTCTTCAATAAACAAAATGCCAAAAAATTGTTTGAATATGCAAATTTGTTTATAGGACCGATTTCAGACAAAAAATTGTTTGATTCTACAAATTTTTTGTTTGAATTGGAAAAATAAGATTTTCTGTGTAATGCTAAATTTTTCTTTTATGTGATGTACTAAAGTATCTAGGAATATTTAGTTCAATCACAATAGCCAGTAAGAAATATTAGTATCATTTTCGAATTAAGTAAATAAAAAATTAAAATGTTTCATCTTTTGTGAATAAAATCAAAAGCTATAGACGGAGTTTAATCATTTATGGCTTGTTTTGTTTAGAACTTTGTTTTCTATACGTAGAAAATTATAAGCAAAGCTGAATTTTTCAATTTTTAATAAACAGAAATTTCGAAATTTTGCAAAAAAAAACGATTAGCACCACTGAATTCAGCAAACTCGAATAAGGTTAAATGCCAGGTGTCCCGCTTGTCACAAAAAATGTGTCAAATTCTAGCACAGTGTATTTTTAAGTGCCAACTGGTTTTTCAGAACTTAAGCTCTTTTTCGCACTTGGTAACTCTGATTTTAACATTAGCTTTTTTACATGCATGTGTAAAGGCAGGATTAGCGTTAGTTGAAATAACTGGTCGATTTGGCGGATTTTCAGACGTTCACAACGCCAGTAACACATATCGTTGACGGCCACCAAAATTTACTTAAATTGAAAATTTTTCAACGACGGCGGCGAAAACACAACCGTCGGCTATGCCAAATTGTGTAAAGAGCGATTTAAATGTTTGTTGTTTGCAAACGAGCTTTGAAGACATTCGTATATTTTATAAAAATGTTAAAAGCAAAATAATAAAACAATGAAAAATGTGCCAAGAATAAAATATTATTATTATTCTTTGTATTTTGCATTTTTAATTGTTTTTTAGTGTTAAAATTTCTTCTCGCCCCATTTTTATTCGTGAGTTTATTTGACAGTTCAAAGCGGGAACTTTTCTCACCAAAATGTTACAGACACACTTTTTCTGTAAATTGGCGAGTAATTTCCTTACGTGACAGCTTGTACTCGCCAAAAAAGTTACAGACACAGTTAAGTGAGAAAAACATCTGTATGTTTCAATTTATGGCATTTTTGTTTCATTTCACACATTTCAATCGAAAACTTTCTCGACGCGAGAGTTACAGAACATGGGCATAGATAATATTTAAGTTCAATTTTTTCAAAGTAGCTTGTTTTTATGAAGCCTATCGTACTAAAACCCTAAGCTCAGGAGGAGACTTATATGAAGGCCCGATGAAATAATATACCGAATTGACTGATTATTAATGTGTAATACTCCTTATTTTTTAGAAATATGTATATGAGCAAAATTTTGTCATCCTAGCTCATGTAATGCGCTATCGTGCCGAAATCCTTTTGCCGGGAGCATATTTTGTATGGGCTCTAGGTGAAATAATAGGTCGATTTCGACGTCGTTAGACACTTGTCTAACCGCCAGGTAAATGTTTGCCAATTTGGCTGATTTTCAATATTTAATAATTCTTAGACATAATAAATATTTAAGCCAAATTTGGTGTTCCTTGCTCATATGGCATGGTCATCGCTACTATGCTTAAACCATTATTTCGGGTGAAAAAAGGTACATATCGTCACCTAAAATACAAAAATTAAAATGGATTTTTTGATTGATTTTTGTTCCTTTTATTAAACTACATGTTCACTACATGTTTGATCGCTGCTATCAAAAATGGCGACTTTATTTCAAAAAAATTCAAAAGCCAAGAACACCTTGTTGTTATTGATTTTGTAAAGTTGTTTGCTTCTCCTGTAAACTTATAAAAAGTGTTGTTATAAGATTAATGGGTACAAATTGGAGACAGTCGTGGTATTTTGCTCCTATCTCATTAATTTATGAACCGATCTGGGTAAATTTCCATAGCAAATTAAAACGGAGCATATTCGACATGAATATAAATAAAATAATCTCATCCGCATCATATCTGAGGTCTTCGGAAACCCCATTCCAACAGACTGAATTAACAGAATAATATCAATTTTGTATAAATAATATATGTTTGTTGAATAGTAAAACATATTTCCAACGCAGAAACCATCAAGAACTAGTTCACTAAATAACAAAAATATGAATTTACTTTAACTGAGGCATTACAAAAAGTACAGCAGAAAATTTTGGATCTAGAATTTAAAATTTGAAAGGTTTTATGAGTTTATCGATATTTACAGTACACGTTTCTAAGCTGTTAGTCCCAGTGGAGATTTTTTTAATATTTGCATACGGGTTTTTTTATCAAACCTGTAAAAAATTAACTAAAAGGGCAACGACTTAGTTTATCTTTATTTGTTTTTTGATGTTTTCAGAACGTTGTCAATCTATAAATCGCATTTGCATTGTTTTTATTGTAGCATTTCGAAATAAAGTCAAGATTTTCAATCAGGTTTTTTTTTTTGGTTTGTGTTGATTTTGTAAGAGTCTCGTAACATTTTTGGTGATAAACAAAATCTTTATTTTTTATTTTGCAATTGAACTTTAAAAAAAATTTGCTAAAAATCTAAATTATTTTTATACTCTTAAAATTTTTGTATTAAAATCATGGCAAATACTTGTACAAGTACTTTTGAATATGCAAATTTTTTTGTTATTTTTTTTCTTTTTAAATACTCAAACAATTTGTTTGTGCTAGAACTTTTAAAAGCTGATGTTTTTGTTTTGTACAGGTTTTTACACCCAACAGCACAACAGTGTAGAGGGTATTATGCGTTTGTACTGATGTTTGTAACAAATTAAAATATTGGTACTACACCCAGAGAAAAAACATGTTTAAATATGGTCACCTCCAACAATTCTATGTTTAAAGAAAATTTTAACCATAATATGTTTGATTTAACCATATTATTGTCAACGACAACCATATTATGGTTAAATTTGTCCTCCGTCAAGAAGCCACAACCATATTATGGTTGCCTCCGAACATATTATGGTTAATAATAACTGAAATATGTTTAAAACTTATAATAGCATGGTTGGTTTTCAACCATAAAATGTTGCTCTTGAAAAAGAGAAAAATACTATTTTTAATTTAAAAACAAATAATTGTCATATTTTAACATAACATGTTTAGAGGCAACCATAGTATGGTTGTGGCTTCTTAATAAGGGACCAATTTAACCATAATATGGTTGTCGGTGACACAAATATGATTAAATGAAACATTATATGGTGAAAATTTTCTTCAAACATAATATTGTTGGAGGTGAACATATTTAAACATGTTTTTTCTCTGCGTGTAGATGCACCTTTTGGGATGCCCTTGGTTTGTGCAACAGATTGGAACAGTGGGCTGTTGCACAAATGCCCTTTTTTAACTTACATTCGTGGCTATACATCGAAACCTTTATTAAAATATATTACACAGAAAAAATGAAAAACCAACTTCAATTAACGTATTTGTTAGAAATTTGTACTATTAATTAAATTCTGTACTGATTTTCCGCCAGCAAACAAATTGATCATATTAATCAACACGTTTGTAAGTTTGAGCTTTTCTTGCTGTTCAGTTTCAATCAATAGCAAAAGAGCCTAAATAAAACGTAAACACAAATTAAAATATTTTTTTCAATCAAAACAGTTAATTGAAACAATTAAAATATTGTTTGAAAATTTTGAATATTTTAAAGTTTGTCTGTATGTTTTCATATTTGCAAATATATACACAAACATTATAATTGTTATTTTCAATTAAGGGAAATTAATTGGAACAATTAAAAAAATTGTTTGAAACAGCATTATTGAATTAATGGAAAAAAATTTGGTGAAAATTTTTTCTGTGTATGATTGCATTATTAATTATGGTTTTAAGGCTTATTTAGTCTTTACTTTCTGTTCTGTTTCGTGCCGTTCTGTTACGAAATTGTAATAGTTACTTTTTCTGTAGTAACTTATCAGCCTATTATGACAAATTTATTAGTTTTGCACCGTCCATTGATTATTTCAATAACTTTTTAATGCACATAAATTTGAAGAAATTAAATTTTATGAATTCTTAAAATCAAAAAACAGTTTATTTCAATATACATAAATATGTTAGTTTCAATTTCTTAAAAAGTTTTTGATTTTAACAAACTGAACCGCAACAGAACAGAAAAACTAATCAATTTTATAGGTTTTTTTAATAACAAAAACAAATCAGCTGATTCGTAACAGAACAGAAAGTAAAGACTAATTCTGCCTTTAGGCGTACTTAACACTTTTCCGGAAGTAGGGTTTATATGGGGACTAGTAGGGTAAACTATGCACCGATCTTCACGATCTTCTTTTACAGCGTCATTCCCAGTCCTATGAAACTGTGACTGGCCAAAATTTGTTATGATAGCATTGTTAATAACGGTTTTAGGCATACTAAACTGTTTTTCAGGAGTAGGGTGTAAATAGGGCCTAGGGAAAATTATGGACCGATCATCACGAAATTTTAAGGTCTTATTTCTTATCCTATAAAACTGTGATGTACCAAATTTTATATGATAGCATTATTTTTTACGGTTTTAGACGCAGTAAACTGTTTTTCGGGTGTAGGGTTTATATGGGGCCTATGGTAAATGATGGACCGATCTTCACGAAATTTCACAGTGTCATTTCTAGTCGAATAAAACGAATTTTTGCAAAATCTTATATCATTCCGTGCATTGTGTTAGTTTTTGTAACAAAATTAACAATTTTTTTAGGTGGTGGTTCCACATTTTGATTCACAGCTCTGATCCTACTGAACCGATTTTGCTGGATTTCCATCCCAAACTGCTTAGGATAACGACAAGAAATTTGACACCAAGTTTGTTAATTTCTTTTGAGTTTTTCGAAAGTGAGTGTGTTTTCAACAAACGGACGGACAGACGGTCATGGCTAAATCGACTTGAAATTACTCAAGGACCCAGAATATATATACTTTATGGGGTCTGAGATGAATAATAAAAAAGATTCACACGGAATGACAAACTTAGTATACCCTCTTCACAACTTATTGTGGTGGAAGTTATAAAAATATCTAAAGTTAAAAAATTACGTGCAACTTCAAGTTAATATTGGGGAATTAAAAACTTAAATAATTTCCAAGCACAGGAAAGCCTGTACCTCGCTTAGACTTTCTAAAAGAAAACTTTTATAGCGTGAATTTTGACAAATGGCATTTCTTACTCAAAAAGATCTCATTACTACGAACATCTTTGACAAACAATCACGCATATCGTGAAAAACAGTTTTTCCCTGGAAACTTTGATTTTTTCCATACATTTGTTAGGGAAAAGGGAACGAATACAGAAAAAATTCTCCAAAATGTTTTACCAATTATGGCATTAATTAAAAATAAAATCAGTTTTTATTAAAAATTTAATCAAGTGAATTAAACATTTAATCAAGCGAATTAAACGTGTTATCAATTGAATGAAATTAACTTAATTTTTTAACTAATATCACAAATTTTTTAATTGAAATCAATTTTTATTTTTTTTTTTTCGAGAAAAATAGTGGTAAATAAGTGGTAAATATTTATGTTCTTACTATAACAAAATCAAGTGATCAACTTTTATGCATACACATTTTGTTAAGCTGAACACTAACGGTCATAACCAGTTAGTATATGAAAATACAAACAAATTGAGTACAAAAAACCAAAAGTTTAAATAACCGAGTCACAAAAATATTATAGTGCTGCGCTAATAGAGTATACAACGTAAAATATTTGGTTGCTGCAATAGGCGAGGAATTGCGTATACCGAAGGTTGTACAACATGATGGCGTACTGTACATGGATAGACTCAGAATCACTTTTGAATCGATCCATTGAAACCTTGTGCGAAAAGTACAGATACACATGTTTCGATTGTCACAAGGACCAAGCCCATTGTAAACGTTGAGAATCGGTTCATAATTTCACCTTTCCGCCATACAAGATTTTTTCCGGAATAGAGTCTTTGTGCCCTTATGTTATCTTATTATTTGGTCCAAAATTTATTATTTGCAATCCAAATCATCTTGCGAAATTTTATTGGAATCGGTCCGTATTTGAGCATAGCTTCCATACAAAAACATACTACTTCCTAAAATAGCTTTAATGTCATTACCAGAGAAGACTAAAATGCTTATTTTGATTTTTTGCTATTTTTAGCTGTTTTTTCTAAAACCTGCTGTTTTTTGCTTCTTTCACAATGGTGTTGCTTTTTTTGGATTTTTTTGTTTAAACTTCTCATTTTTGTATAAAAAACTTCGTATGTTACTACCAAGGCGAATTCCTCTATAAAAGTGAATACGCCTTGGTTACGACCTTTTTGCAACGCTGTTTTCCTTTTAAAAACAATCATCTGAAATCATAGTAGGCTGTTAAAAATTGAAATAAATAAAAAAGTTTAAAAAATGCCGAAAGAGAAAAGTAATGGAAATTTATTATTAAAAATGGTAAAAACATACGAAGGAGTCTTTAAAATTTAAGAAAATTGGCTCTTTTGCAATATACATATGCTGCTGCAAAATAAATTGTTCGAAAAAGTCTAATGTGGGTCAACATATAAGATGTGGGAAACACCAATTGGCGTCTTCTAAGCAAGAGAACCATCCACAGAAACTAATTACGGAATATCCAGTGACTCCAACTGCCACAACATTTTAAAAGGATCTTTGTCAAATACTGTTAGAATCCAATATACCAATTAAAAAGGTTAGTTCTCCCAGTTTCAAAAATTTCATTAAGAAATATTCTCAAATGTCGGTTCCGTCTGAAACTTGCATTCGCCAGAAATACATACCAGAATTGTATAGGGAATCTATAGAAAAAATGCGTCAAGCAGCCAAAGACAAATATATATGGATTTCTGTAGATGAAACTACGGACAGCTAACAGAGATATGTTGCAAATTTTATTTTTGGAGTCTTAGAAGAATTGAAAGACAATAAATCTTTTTTATTAAACATGCAAGTACTTGAAACGGCAAATGGCGCATCTATTGCAGCATTTTGTAATGATTCGTTACAAATATTGTGGCAAGATGGTAAAGTAGAAAAGAAATCGAAATAGATTTGATATTAATTTTCTGTATTTAGGCATAAAATATAACAAAGTGTTACTTGTAGTAACGGATGCAGCTGCATATATGCTAAGTGGAATATCTTCTCTAAAGCACATGGTATCCATCGATTAGCTGAATTCATTCGAACAAACTTTGAAAATGTCAATAAATTGATTTCCAATGTTAAAAATATTTTCATTAAGATAAATATAACTATTAGTCAGAGGTGTTCTGGAAATCGAAAACGCAAGAATTTAAAAGTCGTTTTTTTAATATGATTTTTGTAGTAAAAGAATTTTATGACAAACATTTCTCTATTAAAGAGAATTCTATAAGAAAATTATATAAAATGGATTAAGAGTGTATTAAAAAGAACTTGAAAGTTCTTGCGTTTTTTTAATTTAAACATACATGCATATGTATGTTAAAAATATATGTTACAAAAACAAAATTTTTGTAGACACCGCGGAGAAAACAACTCTTTCTAAAAATGAATCCGAATGTGGGACTTCCACCGTCTCCATGCCCAACTCGTTGGAGTACTTGGTTCGAAGCGGCAATGGACTACGCTGAACATCTTGAAGAAGTTAAAGCCGTTGTTTTAGAACTTGACAGTCAAGATGCCGACTCAATTGTGCAGTCCAAAAAAATATTTGAAAACTCCGAACTAAGTTCTCAACTTGCATTTCTAAAATACAATTTTGCAAACATTTTGGTTGCTATAAAATAAAGCAAACTGCGGGATTATTAATTTTAAAGAGCACTAAGGCTTTATCGACAGTATTTAACGGACTATGCAAGATCGAGGACCAACAATATAAAAAGAATTTTGAGAAAATATTAAAAAGAAATCCCGGATATCAGCAGTTTTTGGAAATAAAATAAATTTTAGAGTCTGGTACTGTTCCAAAAGATGAATATGTAAAAAGTTTGTCCTCTTATGAAATTCTCAAATTTAAATATGCACCGTCAACCTCCGGTCTTTTAACAGATCGACGCGTCGTAGAAAATTAAAATTTTAAAACATAAAAGCCCACATGATAGTATGTTGTAATAATTTTGATGATGTGGAAGAATTAGAATAAAACTTTTTTTAGTGCTTTTTTTTGCTGTTTTATAAATTTTTTGTTGCTTTTTTTATAATTTCTTTTTGCTGTAAAAGTATTGAATATTCCTTTTTTTGTCTTCTCTGGTCATTACATTTTTTTTTTAAATTTTAGTAAATATTTGCATACAAATTGGCGACAATGATTTTAACGACAAAATGTTATGCTGGTGGGTCCAAAATAAACCCCCTTCCTTAAATTACTTAAGGACAAATGAATCTCATATACATAGAAGCTTAACCTCATAACATAATTTTGTTGAGGTGGGTCCATGATTGCCCGTGGATCTCAAATAGGGTACACTACCAAAAATGGTTTTTACTGTTTACATTAAGCAAACGAACAACGTTTATTAAAATAGTTTTCGTTGGCTCAACGAATTATTCGTTAATATAATGAAAATGTTATTTTCTTTAGGTATTCACCCCTATCGCAAACAACTAGTCCCATGAAAATGTTCCCAAATTTTTTTATTTCGTATTGTGAATGATTCCCATAACAAATTTTTTGGGAATGAATTCCCAAACTTAAAAAATTTGGCATCGCCAATGCTTACTCCCGCGAATTTTTTTACTAAATAAATTCCCAACAAGTGTTGATGTGAACGAGAAGGGAACATGTAAATTTTAATTTGTATCCTTAAGTAGGACTAAATTAAATTACTTTTTGCTTTTATTGAAGGAGTGTACATAAAGAAAATTAAGATAAACACTATTCATTATTTATTTTATTATATTTTTATTAGTATTTTATTTTGTATATTTTTCTTTCACAATACAAGCACTGACAAGTTACTCATAATAGAGACTTTTGTTTACAAAGAACTGACAAATAATTCACAATATAAATTTTTACTCCCAAAATATTTGCGATACCGATTTGTTGGGGATGGGAATTTAGGTTTGATCCCATATAACATATTCCCATAACATTCGCGATAGGGGTGATTATTTCATAAGTTATCATACGATCGAGCTTAACCGACTATACTTTTTCACTTGGTTTTATTTTGTCATCATTTAAATAATATTTTTTCTACTTCTGCCGGTTTAAAGTTAATTTTTATGCAAATCAATTTAAAAGAAATTTTAAATTTGAAAAATTTTTTTTTGCTCAAATGTTTGGGAATCACACCTATAAAACGAAAGCAACTTGTCAAACAAAAAACAAATGGAACGACTTTTTTTAACTTGTTAAAAATATATAAAAAAAAAATTTTTTGTTTTGTGTTCTTTTAAACGATTTTTTTTTTTTTTTTTTGCAGAAAGTTGGCGAATAAATTATTTATTTTTTTTAGCTTTAGGCTTAGATTGCTGAAAAATAAAAATGACTTGGTGCCTTCAATTTGCAACTTTTTCTGACATTTAATTTACATAAATATCTATAGAGGACCAGGCCCTGGGTTAAATTGTTAATCTTGGCGACTAAAAGTCTAGCTGGATAAACAATAATTTAGACAAGCCAAAAACAATTCCCTAATATTCTTCTTTTCAATTTCTTTTTTTGTATTTCCAATTTTAGCCTGAATTGGTTTTAAAATCGATAAAGAGGTTAATAAACTTTAGCATCATCATCAAATCCGTGTCGTAGTCTTCGTCATCTAAATAAATCTTCATAATTTTAAACACAAACTTCCACAGTATCGTTATCGTCATCATCTTTTAAGTTTCTCATTTATTATACATATTGCAAAAAGTTTCAACAAAATATTGTTGATTCTTTTTATGGTAATTAGTTCTTAGTAGCTTAAGTTATTTCTATACAGTAAATTTCAATTTAATTTTATTTAGTATATTAAATTCTTGAGTTGAGTCATGTAGGTTTTCCTCATAACTTTTTTTATTATTTATATTCGTTTTAATTAATTTAATGTCATCCAACAAAAATCTTGTTCAGTTGTAGGGTGATGCTGATGAGTAACCAATAGATTTTTCTGTTGCCTAAATAATATTAAGTGGTTTGGTTTGATTTTTGATACAACAGTTAAGTCATTGAAGAGGAATTATTTGTCCTTGAAATTTTCATGAACCCATTACAAATTACGGTGAAGGCCCGAAGCCGAAACTTCCAAAGTCAACCGCTTATAAATATGTATTACCAATAAATCTTTGCTGGTACTCCACCAGCACGTTGCAAAAATTTCGGCTTAAGTGAATTGTAAATGTCGAAATCCAAAAAAATATTAACGCGTTACACTTATACGACACCATACTAAAAAACAATACGGAGAAATAAGCTGCTTCTCCGCTCAAAGCAGCCAAAAAAGCCAATACCAAACTGCTTAGGAGAACAAAAAAGAATTTGACACTAATACTTTTAGTTGAGTCTTTCGAAAGTGAGCGTATTTTAAGCAGACGGACAGACAGACGGACATTGCTAAATCGACTCAGAATTACTAAAGGAATATATATCCTTTATGGGATCGTAGATGAATCATTAAAAAGTTTCAAACAAAATGACAAACTTCCCTGTAAAAAATGTGCTCCAAAAAGAGCAGGTTTTGTATATGAATTCATAGCTCAAATCGCTTCAAACCTGCTGATAAGATGCCTGATTTTTGTATGGTGTGTTCCCGGTTTGGAGGACTATATTCTGCTGACAATAAGCGCTTCTTTTAACATGCAAACAAAGCACTCCTTAAGTGTTTTTTTAAGGGCTAACTATATTAACATATTCATTAATGTTTTGCTTTTACTTGTTTAATTAATGCCTTTTTTCAATAATTTCCGTAAACCATAACATATTTTTATTTTTTCGCTTTAAAACCTTCTTCGTTGTCAGCACTAAAACAGCAGCTATTTAGTATATTTCAATCTTTATCATTTACTGCTGTATAAAAGCTCTCTTATTGAAGCGCTCGATTATGCGCTTTTCTCTTAAGTGCTTCAAAAAACCGAAATTTTTTTACTGGGTTAGTATGCCCTTATTCACCAACGTGGATGGTGTCAAAAACAGGGTTTACAAAATCCGGTTTAATTACAAATTTAATCAAACGAATTAAACCTTTAATCATGTTAATTAAACTTTTAATCAAATGAATTAAACTTTTAATCAAATGAATTGATACTATTAATTTTTTTACTGGTGCAAATTTAATTAATTTTTTCTACTTTGACTGCAGTTTTTTTCAACGCTGTAAAAAAATGTTGGTCTATTTTATTTTTATACCCTTCACCACAGGTGGAAGGAGGATATATATTCACAAGTTTGTTCGACTCTATAATGTTTATGAATTCTCGATCCTTATGTTAGCCAAGCTAATTTAACGATGTCCGTGTGTCCGTTGAAATTGATTTTCTGAAGATCCCAGATATGATGGGGACGAGGTTGTTATATATTTAAGTTACATACATATAAGTATAGTCCCGAAAATTTACTAGTGCAACTCAGCCAGATTGGTCCAAAAAACGCTGAGATATGAACAAAAAAACACGACTGCCTCTGGTTTTTCCTACAGATCCCTTGTTGTTTTTTCTTTTTGTGTATATTTGAGAAGAGCCAAATTGTCAAAATTAGGTACACACAAACATCTTGGTCGTTAATATATTGCGGCTGGAGTGCAGAGGTGGGAATGGCACAAAATATAGTTCTATCTAACACCAAAAAAATTAAAATTTAATTCAACTAAAAATTTGTGATACTACTTAAAAAACTTATTTAATTTGCACCAGTAAACAAATTAATAGTCCCAATTAAACGTTTAATTTATTTGATTAAACGTTTAATTCACTTGCTTAACATTTAATTCACTTGATTAAAATTTTAATTAAAACTTATTTTATTTTGGATTAATGCTTTAATTGGTGAAAAAATTTGGAGAATTTTTTCTCCAAACAAATTTGGTACACATAGCTAAGCTATCAATGGGGCGGATTGGAGATGTGGGAGTGGCGCCTCATGCTCAAAGGCATTATAAATTTTTGTATTTTAAATTAGGTACAAGGTACAAGTACTCAATACACAACATCCGATTACATAAACCTTAAATATGTTAAACTTAGGTATCAATATTTTTGGTAAGTGCAAACCTGTAAAAGTATTTCTTCTTCTGGTCCATCCCTACATTTAAGTTTATTCTTATCTCGAGTAGAAGCGTAGGAAAAAAATGTACAAATTTGTATTTTTTCTTCAAACTCATTTCTTTTTAAAATTCACATTTTTTTCAATTAAAAAAAATGCATTAGAATAAATGTTCTTGTCATTAAGTGTTGTCAACTCTTGCCTTCTAAATTTTTAAGCATAAAATTGCTAACCATGACTTTTTACAAAACGCACTAAAGCATTTTTTTCGTTGTTCCAATACTAGAAAAAATTTGTAATTTATTTTAAGTTAAAACACAAAAAATTTTTTATATTTGAGAAAAAAAAAATATATTCGGGCAAATTAATTATTTAAAAAGGTGAGAAATCTCTAAGCTTAACTGTTTTTTAATGGGTAAACAAGATAAAAAATGTTTTGAACACCTCTAATATACATATTAATAAATACATAATTTAACGTAAAAAGTTTTCATTTAAAAAATGCACATTTTACAAAAAAAAAACTTATTTTATAAACAAAAAATTTCCAAACGGCTCAATGCTTAGAAAAACTATAAAATGCAAATAAAAATGCAGATTTGACAACGCTGAGTACGAAACAAGTTTGTTTCTTTAGAAAACAAAAACCTGCTATTTTATGAATTTAAATTTTTTTAAATATTTCCTCCAGACATCTCTTTTAGAAACATTCAAGATTTCTAAATTAATTTTGACTTACTGACTGACTGTTTTTGTTTTTTTTTTTTTTTAATGTTTTCAAAGGTAAATTGATCGTGTTTTACTTAGTTAAGCCACTATGATCCACTTGTGATAATATGCCATGTTCAAAATGTACTTCTTGCCTGAACGTTTAATGTTCAAAATTCAAATTTAAAAGTTGTGGTAGGTACTCGAGTACAACTGAGTTTAGAAGAGGGCATCAATGATCCAACTATTTTTAAAGTTGAAGTGAAACGTTTTAGGTGCCAGACACAAACTGGTACCAACATAAAATCATCATTATGATCATCTAAATGGCTTAATCATGAAGTTACTATAGTCGTTGTCTTCTTCAATAATGTTTGTCTCTATATGTCATTAAAAGTCTTTATGTTTATTAATCTTATCTTTTAGTCTTTTGAGGGAATTTTTTTTTTTGTTTAACATTGAAACTGACTTGCAAAATAAAAAATGTTTCATGTTGATTTAATTTATAAAATAAAAACAAAAGTTAAATAAATATTTTCTTTACTTCCACTTATGTTTAACAATGTGATTAGTATTTTGTTAGTTATTTTTATTAACAATTAGATAAAATATGATTGTATGCTTTTCAAAATGAAGTTTTATAGGATGATAAGAGAGATTCAAATCCGTACGAACTATGTTTTGCAAATATTTTTGTGTTAAGGTCAATAATTTAAAAAAAACGAGATAATAATTTTAACAAAAGAGACTTCCTTGTAAAATAAAACCGGTATCTTAACTTGAAGGTTTGTTACGGAAAAATGTAGTTTTTGAATATTTGAGACCGCCGACCGTTGTTAGTAACACAAGGTCAGGGAATCCAAAATTAGTCATTTTAAACATTTTTTTTTTTTCTAAATATTTATGCCAAAAGGTGTATGACAATTTTGAATTGAAAAAAATTTTATATTTCATCAAACGCGTTTATCTGAATAATTTAAAAGTGTTTGGAAACGTAGAACCGAAAAGACTAAATTTTTTATACTTAAAGTTTACAGAAATATTATAGGATAGACTAAGAATTAGTGATGTAAAAAAAAGTATTCTGAACAAGTAAGAAAGTATAGAAAGAAGTATGTATAGTTTTTCTACGAAAGATCGTTACGAAGCCAGATTTTTTATTTTCGGTCACCGGACGAAGGGAGTGGCTATTATATGGAACCAATCATACTAAATAATTATTAATTTCTCTTTATCTGCACAACTTCAAAAGTGAGAAAAATCATTGTACATAATATTCAAAGGAGGAGACAGGTATCCCCTATACAAAGTAATAACTTATGGTCCTATATCATCGCCACCACAATAGTAAGACTCTCTTCATTTAATGTCGGCTGCTCCTGGAATTAAATACAACTTTTTTTTTAAAGTTTTATAGCCATTGTGTTATTATCATGCTAGTAATTAAGACTTATTTTTATAAATTACTAGCTGACCCGACAGACGTTGTCCTGTCCCAATTAGGAAAAATATTTGCGTTCGATTTTTAAAATCCCTTAAAAAGATACGAACATTTGAAAGAAAAATTAGTCAAATCGATGGAGCCGTTTTCTGATTTTAGGTAAATCGAAAAAAGTGGGCGTTAAAGTGGGCGTGGTAAATTTTTATTTCGATAAAAACTTAAAATGGATTAATACGAACATTTGAAAGAAAAATTGGTTAAATCGATGGCGCCGTTTTCTGATTTTAGGTAATTCAAAAAAAGTGGACGTAAAAGTGGGCGCGGCAAAATTTTCTTTTCGTATAAATCTAAGTTGGACCATGGCGATCATTTTAAAGAAAAAATCGTCACAATTATATAGATGTCATTAAAGTTATTTTTGGGAATACAAAATTTATTATTAATAAGATTTCCGTATGAAGTGCTTAGTTCCCATTTATTCATATTTGATAAATACACTGAGATTTATTGTTGAGGGAAAGCGAGCTTCTATGCGCATTTCCCTGGTTGCTTAGGCCAGCTCATGTATAATATTTTTGGCTTTTCTAAAATCTTTGGAAAAGGTTTCCTGATGAGCTGGCCTAAGTAACCAGTGAAATGCGCATAGAAGCTCGCTTTCCCTCAACAATAAATCTCAGTGTATTTATCAAATATGAAAAATTGGGAACTTAGCACGTCATACGGAAATCTTATTAATTATATAGATGTCATTGGTGGTGCAATATGAAAATTGGATTTTGCCACGCCTCTCCACCCGCAGACCGAAAATCAAAAATCAGACTTCACAGTGTCACCCGCCTGAATATTCTGAAAATTTCATCAAAATCGGCCCAGCTGTTTTGGATTCCATACGTTACATACATACACACATCCTATTTTATATATATAGATTTGAAAATTCTCTGCATTAACAAGTTTTGTAAATTTTCTTAAAAGAAAATCTTTGTTTTTTTAATAAGTTTCGCATAAACTTATACCCGTTGAGTAAATTTGGCTATTTACATAAAAAAAAACACATGAGCTCACCTATAAAAACCTAAAAATGGAAAGTACCCTTTTTTAACTTAACTTTATGTTATACTTGACCTAAATCCATAAAAAGGGGTGTGTACTCATTTCATGTTTATGTTTATTTAAATGTAAGTGTGCTTTTTATTTGCCCACAGCTTAACAAACAGTAAAACATAAGAAGGTGTAAATATTTTAAAGATTTGTGACTTTTTTTAGCAACTTTAACAAAATAAATAAATAAATAAAAAAAAGAACAAACTAAATAAACAAACTGTCAATCTGATCGATATTTTAAAAAGAAGAAACAAAATCTTAAATTAAATTTTAAACACGAACGGAATAATTTTAGGAAAAAAAAAGAAGATGAAGATGAAACAAAATTAAAACCGCCTTTTATACAAAAAAAAATGCACGACAATTTCAGAGGGAACTAAAATAAATATTTAAATTAATATTCTTTTAAACAAAAAAAAAAACGCGAAAATAACAAACAAAAAATTTAAAAAAAACAGCACGCATATTAAAAGATGAACGAAAAATCGTGCATGGCGTGCGTTACTTACTTAACACTTCGTAAGCAATTAAAACAAAAAATATATAAATATTTTTTAAATATTTTATCAATGAGTATTGGGAAAAAATAATATTCTTCTTTCTTAAAAAAAAAAACTAATTTTACGTATGAACGCCAACAACAAAATAGAATTATTTTAAAAAAATGTGTGAGTGTTGTGTGTGTTTAAATGTGTGTGGTAGAAACGAAAATCCGGCAATCTTTAAATCAATATTTAACAACAACACATCACCAATATTAACAACCTGTTGACAACAAGTTCATACAACAATGACAGCAGCGCCATCACTAACACTAACAACCAAAAGCATAAACTCTATCAACATTTTAGCCCGCTAAGCAGCTGCTTGCTACCATCCAACACCAGTTACCAGAGTGATACGTCAAATAACAGCCAACCTTTTATTTTTTATATTTTTGCTAAGAAAAAATCACACTTACACACAGTCGCTCACACACACACATACACACACCCAAATAGATAGTCTTGAATTACAATAGAGACTTGAGATTGTTTTTTTTTAAGCTTTTTAAAGCTCGATTCACCCATGCGTTCCGAACAATATTTTTGACCGGACAATAATTTTTTTAGAGAGAGTGTTCTGCAGAACGATTCACCCATCTCGGAAAATTTGTCCGGACAAACAAAGCTACCATATGGTTTACAGATGTAAACGATTATACAAAGTGGCAGCACAGTTAACAAACTATTTGTTTTTTTATAAAAGTGTGTGAAAATGGAAGAAAGAAGAAAATTAATTTTATTATTTTTAATTGAATTGCATAAAACCCATTTACTAGCAAAACAAATTTATCAAAAAAGGTTGAAAGTAAAAAGAATAGCAGTTAAAAAATATTACAGAAAAGAAGAACCAACGGTGTTTTCCACACACTTGTTCCAGAGATGCGCTTTCATGACGTGGAATCGTTTATAAATAATTAACATTCACTTCCTACAATAATTGGTAAACATTATGTTAAAAAATATTTAAACTTACCATTTAAAATTTACTTACGACCAATTCCAATAGATTTTTCTATTTCCGTCCATATATTTTGTTTTAAGTAAGTATTTTTATATGAACGATTTCCCATATGATAAATACATCGTCTTCCTGGATTTTTTATTTCCTCAATAAGTTTCAGGGCAATATTTTCTTTAACATCCATTTTTGTTTAATTTTTTTTTTTTTTTATTCAGCACAAAACGAAAAATTTAATATGTGGCAGCTCAATTCAACTTTTATGTACAAATTGAAAAAAGTGGCATCTCAGTTCATTTTGTTCGGCACAAGAATTAAAATTAAACCAATTCAAGAAAAAACGTTCCGAACAAATTCATTGCTCTCTCTCTCAAAAGTAAAACGTCAAACTCAATATAAAAAAAATTTTGTCCGGACAAAAATTTTGTTCGGAACGCATGGGTGAATCGAGCTTAACTTAAAGAACTGAGCAAACATTTGTTATTTAGAGATTTCAGTTTGATTCTTGATGTTGGATAGATCGGTTCTAGATACGGTTGTTGTTTCAATTTTGCTTACAAAAAATCGTCAAACGTATTTTTTTTATTTCAATTTGAATTAATATAATTTCTAAAAACAAAAAACGACTTTAATAAATATTAAAAAAAAAAATTAACTAGAATTAAATAAAATATTAAACAAAAATCCATTAAAACTAAAGGATACGATAATTTTCCAAATCAAAAGCAACTGACTAGAGGAATAAATTTTAATTTAAATATAAAACAACAAATCAAATATAAAAAAGAAGAAAAAAACTTGTGATATTTTAAATTTAATTTATTTATAAATTTAAACCAACAAAAACAAGGAAAACAACAAACCACAAATCCCTAAAAAAGTAAGTAAAATTAACAAGTGAAATTAAATTAAAAAATAAACAAAGAAATAAATTTCCTGAAACTTCCGCAAAAAAAAAACACATCCAGTCCTCAATAAAACTTATAATAAGAAAAATTTTATATGCAAAAATTTATTTTTAGTCTTAAAAACATTTGCCAAAAAAAAAACAAGTGATTAAGAATTAAAACAGAAATGTGAAAACAGTTGAATTTCGCACTCAATAAGCGAAACACTGGTTTTTTTTTTTTAATTATTTAAAAATATCCGCTTCTTTTTGAACATCAGCTTAAAAAAACCCCGACAGAAAAAACAATTGGTGAATAATATAACAAATTTTTTTTAGGAAATTTTTAAACTTAATATAACAAAAAAAAAGGAATGTGCACTTAAAAACTACCTACAAAAACATTAAAATAAATTTAAATTCAAATTAAGATATTAAATCAAGAAAAAACTGTGTTAAACAAAAAACCGTTCAAAAAAAATTAGACTTAAAAATACTTTAAAACTAAAATTTATTTAAGAGAATTTAAATGTGAATTAAAGTGTAACAAAAACAAAAGATTTATGGCACAAACTTTTGATTGAAAACCACACAAAACAATTAAATTTTTTTTCACACTAAAAATAATATGAGCAAATCAAATGTTTACGAAATTAATTGTTAACATCAACGAACTGTCAAAAACGCTAAAATTTGGTTAAAACAATTTTTAAGGAAAAACGTCTTATTCTTTTTAAAAAATATTAAGATAATTCTTTTCTTTATTTGCAATTAATATCGTTGGATGTTTGGTTGGACCACCCTTAATTTTAATTATTAAAAAAAAAATGCACAAATGCACTTATAAAAGAGATTTTAAACCTTTTCTTTAAAGATTTTTAAAAATTTTACACAAAATTACGTTAATTTAATGGTAAACAAAATAAACAGGACTGTCACACATTCCCATCGAAATTATGTTTGCTTCCTAGAATTTATTTTAGTTTATTTAATTAAAATGTTGGTGTTTTGAAAAGTCATACGGAAATTACTGCCACTTTCGATAGGTATTGATTTCTGTCGCAGGCCTGATAAATAACAAATTTATTAAAAAAAACAAGAGACGACTTTTCTATTAGTATCAAGTAAAATTTATTTCGCATTTAAAAGTTTTCAAAAATATCATTATTTTTAATAAAGAAACCCGAATACAGCTCAAAATTCCCTTTTAAACACTTGAAATGCAAACCTTTTTTCGTAGAGTACATAATTAGAAAAGTTAATATTCTTAACAAAAATATTTTTCATTTTTAAAATTTTCGTTAAAAAAGACTTATTTTTTTTTTTTGGCAAAAAACCGAAAAAATTCTTATTCTAAGCAAAAAAAAAACTTAAAAACAAACATAACTTAACACTAGAGAACATCAAGAAATTAGAAAACAGGACTTAAGAAACAAACTTTCTTTCTCCAGGAGTGAAGAAAAAAAAATCAAGATTATTATTGAAAGACTTAAGGCACAAGCTTTTCCTAAAAATAACAGAAAAAAGTTAAATAAAAGACTTAAGAAACAAACATTATATTTTAAAGAGGAAAAAAGTTCCAAATATGTAGTTTGAAAAAAATTCAAGACGCAAACTTTTCGAAACAGGGGGCAAATTACGGCAGTCGTGATCGAATACTTTTTCGATTCGAAAGCAATTTTATTTTAGTCGAGACTGAACGTATCGTAATTATTTTTTCAGTGTTGTAAACACTTAAATAAATGCTTTACAACACTTTAGAAATAATTTCGATCCGTACAGTATGGACTGAAGGAAAAAGAAATAAAATAGCTTTCGAATCGAAAAAGTATTAGATCACGACTGCCATAATTTGCGCCCAGGAAAAAAAACCGTTGTCGAAGAAGACTTAAGAAGCAAACTTTCTTTCGAAAGAGGCAAAAGAAGTAAAAACTAAAAGAAAAAGATTTAAGACACAAACTTTTTTGAAGAGAGTCAAACAAAGTTCCGTTCACTGTTAAATAGACTTAAGACACAAACAATGCTCAAAAGCACAACGGAAATTGCAGGGGTTTAAAACAAAAGACTTACAGCCAGTTTCACCAAGTTCAGTTATAATTAACTGCCAGCATAACTGTCAAAACATATTGTTAACTGAAGGTTAAAGAAATATGTAGTTAGTTTTAACTGAACTTGGTGAAATTGACCGTTAGGCAAACAAAAAAATAAATTTAAACGAAATTGTATAGAAAAAAATTGGTTGTTGCTAAAAACCACTTAATTTTTAACAAAATTATTAAATTAAATTTTTCCCAAAAGAGAAAGGTGTGTTAAAGCAAGCAATTTCTTTAAAAATACAAAAATAAATAAATAAATAAAATTTTATATATAAAATATTTAACAAAAAATACGTAAAATATTATAAATTAATTTACGACTAAAACAAGTTCTTTCTAAAACATTTTTTAAAATAAAATTATTATAAAAAAAAAAAAAACGAAAACACAAACAAAATTTGGTTAAAGTTCTTAAAGAGGGAGTGTGTTTGATTTCTCTCTCTCTCTAAAACTTTGTTTCTAAAAAGTATTTAATTTATTACAAAACTTAAACAACTTTACTAACACACAGCCAACTGAAGATTTATGGCATATTTTACTTAATATTTAAACAAAAGCGTTAAGTTTTTTAACCAAAACAATAAAAAAAATTTGTTAAAAAAAACACAAAATTGATTTAAGTGTTTTGTTATGATTTAAAAAAAAAACAGTTCGTAAAAAATTTCAATACAAATAAGGAATTAATTTAAATTAGAGCAGAAATTTACAAAAACACATAAACAACATCTAGACAACAGAAGATAAAGTAATAAATATAAATTAGCAAGCCCCATATTTAAGTTTGACTAATTTTATAATTTAGAAGGTTTTTAGTATGTAGTTTGTTAATAAAGAAGATTTATTTTTAAAAACTGTGTGTTTACAATTTATTAAGAACCTGAATTAGATTCTTAACAGAGCTACCTAAACAAGAGCGGCAAGCGTTTTTTTAAACATGCAAATTCTATTGCCAATACATTTTCAATAAAATAAAACAACCACGCGGTCTATCAAATAAGACTTTCCAGCTGGGTGGTGTTAAATTCGCGGTCTAAAGGTTTGTTTCGTATAACTGTATGAAAATTAAAAGTGTTGACATAAAACAGACGCTTGCCGCTCTTATTTAGGTAGCTCAGTAAGGAATACTTTGTACAAAAAAGTTTGTGTATTTGAGAATTTGGTTACCTTTGTATTGCTTCCAATTGTGCCAATGGAAACTAACCTAACCTTGTATTGCTTCCCAACTACATATTAATATTCAAATGTTTTTAATTGTGTATGGCTGAGTTCCAAAACGTTAGTATAAAACCAACTATACAAAGTCTGGCATTCAAAGATGCAACCGTGTAGAACTTTACAATGTTATTTGTCCCATACTGCACTAAAAAAATACGTAAATGTGCATCGTTTAACTTGATGATGAATTGTTGACTTTGACTTTTGATTGCGTTGTTTAAAAACGGCAGCACTACCGCATTGCTGTAAAGTATTCTTTTGAATAACAGTAACATTTTTGATTTCAAATTTAAAGATGTGTATATATTCGAATATATTTTAATTAGTAAAATAGCTTTTTTTCAAAAAGCCATTACAAATTTAATAAAATCTTAAATTCAATCAAATTATTTACACGCAAAACCAAAAAAAAAAAAAAACTTATCAAAATATCTTTTATTAACTCTTTTTCTAGATGAATGATTACTGGCATATTCCTCGAGCATCACTCTCACCATCCTCCGCATCATCGGCTGTATCGTCAGCATCATCTACACAGCGCAGTAATCGCTCACAAAATAAAAAAAAATTTACGCCCACACACTACAAACAACAACAGCAGCATCAGCAAACTGGTGTTGCTTTTAAAGGAGGAGTTGGATCAAGACGTGATAGTGAAATGAGTGCTACAACTAGTGCAGCGGTGACAGCTGCTGCAGCAGCCGCCGTATTGGCAGCAGCCAAAAGGGGCTCCAATTCATCACAGGGTAGCAATGATAGTAATAATAGTACAAGGGTAAGTATAATTTTTATTAAATATTTTATATAAAATAAAAAGCTAAAACTAATTTCCCGTTTAATTTTAACTCTATATAGAGTGCCGCTTCTGGTTCTTTGCTTTTAACAGCAGCGAATTTAGAACGTATGGCTGAAATCCATAAAAAACATCATCCACATCAACAACAGCAGCATCAGCAACAGAGTCATAATTTAGTCTCTTCAACCTACAATGCAAATTTGGTTCAAGTCTCTAGAGATTATCAATTGGCAACCATACCTTCAACAGATGCTACAGGCAAAAAACATCAAGATGAAACACAAGCTGATGCCGTCATTGATATTGATCCCAATTTGAATTTTATTAAAACCAAAGATTTGGACACAGTCTCCATAGCAAGTTCAATGCATTTTACTATGGTCAATGGTGAGACCGGAGCAAATAAGAAGACCAAAAAAGGTCTATGCGATCGTGGCAGACAAGTGACTGTTTTAATTATAACAATGAGTACAATATTTCTATTGCTCATTATTGGCATGGTGTATGCACTGGAAAGTAAGTAGAGATTTTTTAAGAAAAAAACAAACATTTACAGTGAATGTGAGCAAAATTCTTTAACTAAAATCTTCTTAAACAAAACTTTCCCTTTCTTATCATTTTTATTTAAACTTTTTCGTATTGGCATCACTGTTAAACTGTCAAAGAAACAACCACATATTAACGATAAATTTTATTAATTTTTTGTTTTTTTCTTAATTACAGTGCGTGCTCGCGAAATGCCTCAAAGTTAACAAAACTTTTATGAGAAACAAAAAAACTTTAAAATCTCAAGAGTAAATCGAAACAAAAACTCTTTTAAAAACAGAACAACAAAAACAAAAGAGAAGAGGGTATACAAAAGTAAACAAAAATCAATTGAGTATTTTAAGTGGAGAGTACATTTTACAGTCAATGCAAAAACTTGGCGTATGCACTAAAAAATATATTTTGAAAAAAAAACAACAAAACATCTAAAAAAAATATATGTAATTTGTTAATAAATGAAAAAATTAGTGAGTAAGATTATTTATTTTATTTTATACGAAAAACAACAACAACACATTCTATGTCATTAAAAAAAATTAATCACATTAAAACAAAAAGCAACAACAAAACATGCCGTGTTTTTTAAACACTTTAATTTATCGAAATTAATTTAATTTATGTAGTTTAATTTTATTTTTATTTTTTTCTTTCTTTTATTTGATTAAGAAAAAAAAATCGCAAAAAAATTTAAACCACAAATACTGTTTAATTTAAAAACATTTAATTAATTTAGAGCCACTTTTTGGGTTAGAGTTTAGCGATTTAATTAACTTTAATCTTCGTATTTACTTTTTGAGTTGTATTTTTTTTACTTTTTTTTGCTAGTTTAAGCGGCCAACGGTGGTAGTTTAAACCTAAACTTAAACTGTCAACATACACATGTTTAACATAAAGAACTATAAAGAAAAATCCATTGTAAAACATTGCTTAGCACTTTTATATAATTTTTCCATTCTATATTTTTTCTGTAATATATTTTTTTCTTAAACGCAAAAAATGTCTACCTTATAAACAATATTAAATTCTCGCATTGTCTTCTTCTTCTTTGAAAACATCAATATTGCTTGATAAAAAGTTGATATTTGCAAAAAATGTTGCCATTTATTTGTGCTCAGTATGGTAGCGCTACATGGTTTAAGCTACCACCCAAAAATATCAAATTCAATTGATACTAGATTAACTTAATTCTCAGATTAGCTAATTATATAATAAAATTAACTTTAATCTCAAACCCAAAAAGTGGCTCTAAATGTTAAAACACACATTTAACTCCATTCTACACATTGTCATACTTTTACAGAGCAACACACACATAAACCCCAAACATTATTTTAGTTTTTTTGTATGATTTTTTTATTATTTTTTTCTAATTAAGAATTTCCCTCAAAGTCACGCACATATTTTGGTTTTTTTTTCATTAAAGTCTACAAAATTTATTTTAAGATTTATTTCTTATACAAAATTTATTTTTTAAATGTAATTTTCATATTTTTTAGTTAGTTCATTATCAATATTTTTAAATTTTTTTTTAATTGTATAAATGAAGAATGTGTTTAAATTTATTTAAGTTGAGTAGAGTAGAACAAAAATGTTACATGTGTAATTATGCTCCTTAATTGCTTTAACAAAACAAGACAAAAAATCAAACAAAATCATGTATTATTTAACAACAAAAAAAAAAACACTAATTTTAATTATAAATCTTTATCCCTGTGATATGTTTAAATAAATCAATTCAGAAAAAAACTTATTAAAAAAAAGTACCGTTTTATTTAAGTACTTTGCATTGGGCAAAAGAAACAAAAGAGAAATTAGAAACTGCAACACCGGGACGGTTTTGGGAAATCAGTATTTTGGGTTTGAAATATTTGTATTACCGAATTTTCGGTATTTTTTCAAATAGGTATTACTGGAAAACATTATTAGTATCAGGTATGATAAATGACATTTTCAAAATTGTACTTTATTCAGTATAAAAAGTACTTTTTCGAACCAAATTGTACTAAAACCCAAATTTATTTTTTACTTGTTAGAATAACAAAAAAAAATGTAAAGGTGTTTTGCATGAGAACTATCGATTTCTGTTCAGTAAGGTTTCGCAAGCCATCATGAATCTTTCATTTAAAGCTAGAACAACGCTTACAAATTGTGGAAATTCACTTTGAAAAAACTAAATCTGTTCGTGAAGTTCGTAGAGCAATTCGTCCATTTTACAAAGCACATTTCTGGTTAAATGGCTACGTCAATAAGCAAAATTGGCGTATTTGGAGCGAAGACAATCCTCAAGCCGTTAAAGAATTACCATTACATCCATAAAAATTGATTATTTTCGAGCGGTTTACACGCTGGTGGCACCAACGGTCTTTATTTCTTCCAAAATGAGCAAAAAAACTGCCGTTACGGTTAATGGCGAGCGCTATCGCTAAAAAAGCTAATCAGCTAAACAATAAAAATAAAATAGTTGAGCTCGAGGCCTGGATTGTTCTTTAAAATTCTTCTTTATTTATTTCCAATATTTCGCTACTCTTCGAGTAGCATCCTCAGGGAGTATAATGGATTTTAAATAAACAAAACAAAATTCTAAAAATTGTTTCTCCTTTCCTTATCGTTGCTTTTAACTCGTCATCATAAATAAACTTTAATGACATTTGGTTCCCACAAGCCGGCTCAACGCGCTTAACAATCGACTGATTTCAAAATTAATTTGGTGACAACATTATTTCCAGAAGTGGTCCTGCTCTCTAACCCCAAATTACTTTGTATGGGACTGGCTATGTCATTGGTTTATGCCAACAAACCAGCAACTTTTAAAGCTTTGGACACTAATATGCATGACAACACCATTGGCGCCATACGACCAGATTTATTGGAAAAAGTAGTCAAAAATCGGACTGATCGAATGGACCCTGTAACTCGTAAACGCGGCCGACCTTTGTCGGAAATCATATTTCAAAACTAAATTCATTGAAATTATTATCAGATTATAATAAAAACAAGTAAGAGTGCTATATTCGACTGTGCCGAATCTTATAAACCCTTCAGCATTGTGCGAACAGAATACAGAGCAACTAGACAAAAACTAAATAATTTTTACATATACATACATACATACATACATATTTACAATACTTAAAACTTCATTATAAATGTTATTTAAAAAGCGAAAACTGGTAAATATTTTTTTTAAATCGTTTTTAGAACCAAGCCCGCATCATATCTGGGGGCTTCGGAAAACCCATTTCAACAGACAGACGGACAACCGGATTTGAACTTCGCTTTTCATAAGGACCTTGCAGCTAAAAAAAAATACCCTATAAATTAAAATTTTCATTATAAATATTTGAAATATATCTTTGGCAGTTAACAAAATGAAAACTTAAGTAAATACGTAATAAGGAGTTAAGGGGTCAATGAAATAACTCCCACGAAATAAGTCCCACTTTTAAAAACGAAATAAGTCCCACCAAAAATTGCTTAAAAAAATGAAATAACTCCCACGAAATAAGACCCACTTTTGAAAGCGAAATAAGTCCCACTAAAATGAAATGATTTAAAAATTTACTTGAAATGAAATAACTCCCACTCAAAATGAAAAAACTCCCCCTTGAATAATATATTTCCTAAATGAATTAAGTCCCACTTTCATAAACGAAATAAGTCCCACTTTTTCACTGTTTAATGCGATTTCAAATAAGAAGTATTTGGCTCTTCGAAAAAAACACGTCGAATAATATGAATAATCAAAGCAGAGGAATAATAAAGAAAAATCGTATGCAAGCTTGCAGAAGGCTTCTTAATGGAACGGATATTACGAATTTTGATAGAGTTCCAGAATTTATAATTAATTCTTTTTTCGGTCAAGGAACGTATAGAGAACGCCTACTAGTAACAACGTTTGGATTCGTAAATGGATTAAGTACAGATCAATTGTTCTTATTATTAAGATGGAAACCGTTTCGGAAGGACCATCAGATTAAAATTATCGACCTTTACAAATGGCTTGAAGATCCAGTGCATGGTAGACGGTATTATAGTTTTAACGTGGCATTGGGATTAGTTGTATTTTGTAATGGTGGTATTAGAAAACATGGAACACGAATTCCAATTTCCTACTAAAAATATAATAAAACACATACATACGTAATTACGTCAACAATTTTTTTTAATATTGTTTTTCCAGTAGTTAAGTTCGGTACCTATTTGTACACATTTCTTTAAAGTTTTTTTTATTATAGTAAGTATAAAGTAATTAATAACAAAAAAAAGGAGAGCCATGAGAGATAAGGACAAAAAATTATAGTTGTCCCTTTTACGAAATGTCCAATATATAACTTTTTGCATAAGAAAAAAATGAGAAATAAAGCCATAATGGCCTTATATTTCATGGCTCTATCGCACTCCTCCATAAAAAAATCATTTATTTATCAGATAAATATTTGAAGGGTTTCATGAACTTCTGCACGACAGAATGGACATACTAGTTTACTGGTTTGAGTTTGCATTGTAAGACAGCATTCACTGCAAATTTTCAAGTGCTTACAAGGAAAAAATAAGATATTTGGCTGCTTTATGAAACAAACTACGCACATATTATTATTAATTGTATTCTGGTTGGTTTCAATATGGTTTAACGACTCGTCTTCAATGTCCTCTTCCAAATATGATAATTCTTCAAAAAGATCTTCATCAGGCTCCATTTGTACAATTAAATTATTTTTTGATAACACCAGTTGGTCAAGGAATTTAGAAGGAGTTATAGTACCTTGTAAGAGATCATTCTTGAATTTCGAAATCATATCTGCTTTCAAAACACAGGACTTTTTAATACGCTTTTTTCCCACTTTTTTCTTACTTTTTCAAATTCTTGCATCTGTATGAAATAACTCCCACTTTACAAAACGAATTTATTCCCACTCAAAACGAAATAAGTCCCACTTAAAATAAAAACGCGTAACGAAATAAGTCCCATCAATTGACGAAATAAGTCCCACTTTTAAAAACGAAATAACTCCCACTTTCAAAACAGCAATTTTTTGTGGGACTTATTTCGTTTTTAAAAGTGGGACTTATTTCGTGAGAGTTATTTCATAGACCCGGAGTTAAGACCAAGACTTTTTCACTTGTTTTTTTTTTAGTTGATATTAAAACAGGGTAAAAACAAGTAAATTTATATTAAAGCGATTTCTACGCTTTGTTTTTCTCGTATAAAAAAATTCAATTTACAACTTTCCAGCAATTTTAAAGCCTTCGAAATTTTTAAATTGTACTGAACATGTTATTGGAGTACTTCAGTACTTTTGCAATTGTACTGAAAAAAAAAATACAATTGTACTAAAAACATGTAAGAAAGTATAATCGGTAAAGCCCGACCATATGATCACCTACACCACAAAATTAAAAGATACATTTTCGAGAGTGGCTTATTTGACACCCAAGGGCAATCGTGGACCCGCCATAACAAAATTATGTAATGAGGTTAAGTTTTTTATAAAAGTTCTTTGTGCCGAATTTTTTTATTTAAGTGATTTTTGGAAAGGGGTTTATATGGGACCAATGTTTAGTTTTGAACATACCAGGACAATATTTTGTCGTGTAATAGAAGCTATCGTAAAAGTCATTGTCGCCAAATATGGACCGATTCCAATTAAATTTTGTAAGATGATTTATATTGCAATCAAATAATTTTGGACCAAATAATAAGATGCTTTATGGGCGCAAAGACTCTATTCCGAAAAGAAGCTTGTATTGCGGCTATGCGAAATAATACGCTGATTTTCAACATTTTCAATAGGCTTGGTCATTGTGACAATTAGAACCTATGTACCCAATTTCCTTAAATCATATCCAAAATGTGAACCTGTACTTTGCGCACAAGCTTTACATGGGTAGCCAACCAGCCAGCCGGACGGATAGACATCAAGAAAAGTGATTCTAATTCGATCGGTTTATTCAAATTTTGGTCTAGGACCACTATTTCACTATTGTGATGTGGGTATAAATGCATACATACGAGCAAAAAGTATATGTTGCCAAAAAGACTGGAAAAACTCACAGTTTACGATGACCAATAATCTGAAAGGCATTTAAATAAAACCATGTAACTGGCAGTTTGATAGTTAGAGATTACACAATCCATATTTTACTTTTACTAGTAAAAATACGTGCTCCGAAATTAAGCAGATTTGCAAGCACGACACGCTAAAGTTCCGCTTGTCATCTCGCCCCGGTAGGCTAGCTAGTAGTGAGCTAGTCTATCAGCCCCGTGGTTGTGGGTTCGATTCCCACCAGAGACTCTGGTTTCTTTCCTGCAGACAAGCGTAGAGCTTCGGGGGGATAAGCATAGGGAATTAAAAAAAAAAAGCTTACGCAAAGCGGATACCCAGTAGCAGCCCATTTTTAATACAAATAGCGTTTTTCAATAAATAATTTGATGTTTACAAAAACATTTTGAAACAATTGTTTTAAGATTTAAAGTCAAAATCATTAATCGATGATCATCTATTTGCATCTATCCATCGTACTGGTGGGATGTTAGAAAACGATTCTGAGTAATAAATTAAAGAAAATTACATACTTTAACAATAAACCTTTTTGTGTTACAATTAAAAACAAAAAATTCTTACACGTCACACCTTTATGGGATATCAGGTTTTTTTGCTATTTAAGCACACTGTGCGAATATTACTATTCGACTTTGGTAATGTCTCGCCTCGAGTATGTCCATCACGCATTCCTGCCATATTTCTTCGATGGTTATATAATTAATTTCACTTTGATGATAAATTCGAGAGTTATTACTGTTATTCTACCAGTGCGAGGGTTGCGGGTTCGATTCCCGCAGACGCTGGTCTGTTTCACTACAACAAGCTGAAAGTCTAAGTTTCTATTGCTCGATTAATCAAGTTAGAATATACACTGAAGGAAATGTCACTAGTGAATCTGTACTGATTCACTATTGACATAGTCACCAGTACTATTGACTTATTATACCCCAGGCAATGTTATTTACAATAGACATTTAACATGTGCGTGTCATTGGAAATCTACTGCTGACGTTGGTACTACTGACTAGGTACTGACTAGGTAGTTCCTTTGGGAACATATGTAGACATTGGAACCAGAGAATCGTTAGTACATTTTTTGTAAGAATACGAAATCATAACAATCTTTTTTATTATTTCTTCAACTTTTAAAGGAATTGTACTTCTCAGTTGTTATTGATTAAATCTTTTTCGTATTAAAGCCAAATAAAGTGGCAAATGTAATATAGTGTAGACACTTCGTTGACAATGTCACCAATATAGTCGACAAAACTGGTGACTTGGAGACACTTGCACCCAGGTTTCCTTCAGGGTAAGTTTTACTTGTATTTGTATTGGTTAGAATTCTTCCAACATTAATTGTAGTTGTTAGAAAAAAATAAAATAAAAACAAAAAACAACTTGCTTTATTTTTAAGCCGTGCACTTGCCAGTTTATTATCAAAGAAGAACTTTTAAGAACTTTTTTATAATATGGAAATTAATAAAAAAATCACTCAAAAATATGCATTTTCATCAAAATATGCAAAAACAAATCGATGCCATTTTAACGCAAATTTAATAATTCGGAAAGATAATTGGTCGACATCGTTCTTAGACTATCGACAAAAAACATGCATTTGCATGGAAATCGCATCCCCAGTTATAAGATAGCTACATGCCCAAAATACAAATGTTTGGCATTCATGTACTGATCCTCTTGTTACGGCCAATGAAGTTTAAAAAAAAACGGCAAGTGGGTCACTAAAATGTTGCCACAGGACGCTAAATTGATATGCATACCGAGAAATCGGCATACTTGGAAAATAATTGAGCAAAGGGGTACAGTGCATAATCAAAAATACAAAGTAATTGAGCTTGAAAGTTTTTTTTTTTTTGTTATATTTAATTAAAATAATACAAATAAAGTTTCGGTCGATAAAGAGCAATTTGAGATACAGGTCTGAGTTTTGCAGAACGATAAAAAATTTGTATTAAGTGTTGAGTGCTTTGTAGTAGGAATGGGCAAAAAATATCAATATATCAAAATACCGATATTTTTAAAAAGAATAATCGATATATATCGCCGATATTTAAAATACCGATGTATCGATATTGAAATACGACTATCGAATTCGATATTTTTTAAAGTCATTCTTCATTAAAAACTCAAAATTTTAGACGTTTTTCAAACAATATGCGTTTTTTAAGAATTGGCATCACTGCAGGCATCATATGTTTTTTATAACTAGTATGAAGATCTATAACTCCCAGTCTATAACTGACATGATTTGCTGTTATAACATGATGTTATAAAAGGGTTGTTAAAACATTTGCATTAACAACCGTGTTAAACATTAGAAAACCTCTAACATGATGAGTCTATACTTAACACTAACGTCATATTAGTGTTAATGTTAAGCATTTCATGTCAGTTGCAGACTGCATATAAAGATTAGCATTTATAAGAAGAATTAAGAAAAAAGTGGGGGTTTCACATTGCAGATTTTTAAATAAAACAGTAAAGTCAAACGAACTTTAAAAGATTTATTTTATGCGGTTTTGGAACAATAAGGGTCTTCATGATATTGCTTAAAATTACCATTTGTGCAAATGGGTAAACTTGCGAGACTCGTTTCATGAAGATCCTTTTTAATTTTTGTGTATTTTTAAACAGTTAATGTCATTTCAATCAGAAACGTCAATAAAAAATATATTAGAAAAAAAATAATTAAAAATATAATAAAAAACTTGAAATTTGTAAATTATAAATGAAATTTGTTTTTAAACATGCATAAAGAAAGCTAAAAGACTAATATTACAAGAATTTATTGTTTGTGATTTATTTACACTTGAAGTTTTCATTGAAAACGGCGGTAAGCATTAAAAAAATTTGTCTGTATAAATGCACAATTGAACAGCGCAAGTTTACGAGTCAAAATTGTTGGGCAAATTTAAGCAGTTTGTGTAAATGAATTCTCATACAATTTTTGAGAGTTCATTTACGAGGGTGTAAGAATGCACAGTTTGCACAGTTTACGAGACTTATAAACGATATCATGAGGACCCTTAATATATTTGCTTATATATATTTGGAATAATAATAAGATTTGTGCATATATGGTATATATATTACATTTTTTAATTTGGTAATAGTTTCAGCGAAATACGTTCGATATATCGATACATCGATATTTTTGAAATAATATATATATCGATACTCTTAAAAAATATCGATTCGATATATATCGATATATTTTTTCAATTTGCCCATCCCTACTTTGTAGCATGCGAAGCATTCAATTTTGTTATATATTGTTACGAAAGTTAAATTATCTAAGAATTATTTATAGTTATGGTTATAAGTTATCTTGTAAGTTATAGTTTTATGTTACTTAAAATTGTCATGTATAATTTTCAACACAACTGTTATTTTAAAAATAATTCCTATATAAATTTCCCAGTCATTTCTAGAAATGGTTATAGAACATAATAAATAGTTTTTACGGGAAGGTTCAGGAAAAATCTAGAAATAATTATGAAATATAAAAAGGGGTGACTCATGTAAAATTAGTTTAGTTTGTTTTGTGAAACGGTTCTGTTCGTAACTAACAATTGTGAACAAAATAATAAAGTTTGTAAAGTTGAATAAGTGTGTGTACTTATTTTTATTTGCAATTAAAAGAACTCAACGGTTTATTATAAAGGGAGTAAACCGAACGCGTTTATTAAAGGAAAAACGTAACAATATATTGAGTTCGATTTGGTTCAATAAAGACAATTCTTTGCTTAACACCATTGAGAGCTTTTAAGCAGCTCTTGCAAAGAATAAATAAAACAATCAAAAAAAAAACAAATTTATTTTACTTACAGCTTCATCTAACTCAATTTTCAATTTTGGCACAGTTACCCCTTTGCCCCTCAAATATTTATTTTGCAGGCTTCACATATCCGATTTTGAAACAATTGTTTTATGGGAATTAAAATTTATAAGAACCAATTTTTATTTGGTTCGAATACGACATAGAAATTATGTCATTTATTTCAGTTTACAAACGCCCCTTGAAAATATTTTATTGTACTTTTTAAATAAGAATTTCTCATAATCTCCGAATTCCTGTTAATTTTACAAAAATAATAAAAATTGCTAATTAAGTACTAAAAAAAAACTAGAGACTATTTAAAAACACAATATACTTTTTTTATTTACTATCTAAAAAAATCACCTTGAAAGAACATAAATATTGCGTGATAATGACAGAACAATAAGAATGAAATAAATCATAAAATTTTTCCCAGCTGACAGTTTTGACATTAGAAAATTTTTCGTTTCAGCAAAATAATAAAAATAACACACACAAACACGGAATTATCATAATAAATTGTCTAGTTTATACAAAAGCTGTTGCTGGTATTTAAAAAAAAAAAGTTAAACTACAAAAATTCCCCTAGAGTAGGGCTGCCAGAAGTTTGAACCTATCAACCAGGACACATAGAAAAAATGGATAAAAAATTACACCAACAAAAAAGTTTTTTTAATACATATGTATGTATATGTAAAAACTATCCATTTAAAATTTTTAAATCCAACAATAAATGAGGCTATAAGCGCAGAAGTGGTGTAACCCACAATTTAATTTGGTTACGGTTCTGGTGTAATAAATGTTCTTTGCACTGTTCTTTACAGTGCAATAGTCGAGTTAGCCAACTGTTTGTAACCAAAGCAGATGGCGCTAGAAACATAGTTTTGCAAACCAAGTACTATAGTGCAAGAGTAGGGTTAACTCCTCATTATCTCATAATAAGTAGTCTAGGGTTACACCACTTCTGCGCTGATAGCCTCATATACATATAAAAAAATTAACGTGTACATGTACATAAAAATGATGAAAAATAATAAAAAGAGGAGCTTAAAATGTTCTAAACTATAATACTGTTCAGAAGATTGCACTTTTTCTAGAACTTAATTTCGGTCTTTGATATAGTTTTAAAACAGGCAGCATGTCATATTAAAATTAAACTTACATTGAATAATACTCTCCAGTGTTTCAGTCTTTAACGAGTTTCTTTCTTTAGTCCATTGAGCAGACTAAGTACTCAACTTGAAAAAGTCAAAATCTTTTGATTTTTCTTCAACCAACTCGGCAACTGTCAAACTCATCAATTGACAAAGCCATATACGCTTTGATTTGGACAACAACCGACTCATTGACAATTGAATTGAAACGTGTATGGGCTGCTTTAGAGAAAGCAATTTGTTGTCGGTTTTCGATTACTTATAAAAGTTGTTTACACGGTATAACTTTTTACAGCAACTAGTTGAAACAACATTTGAAAGAGGTTCGAGTCTCATCTAATATTATTGAAAGCTTTTAGTTAAACGACGTTTACACCAGATAACAGTTCAATTTAATTAAAGTTGTTTATACAATTGCCTTATGATAGCAGTGTTACAACAGAAATCTTAAACTTTTTTAACAACTAAAACCAGCAAAAAACAAATTTTTTGTCTTAACCTGTACAAAAAACCAGGACAATTTTTAGTGGACCAGGACACCAGGACAAGTAGTCTAAAACCAGGACAATCCTGGAAAACCAGGACGTATGGCAGGCCTACCCTAGAGGCAATAAATTGTCGATGTTATAAATTTAAGTCATTATTTAAATTTTTATTTAGTGATTTTACATTATAAACAGAAAGAAATAATTTCTAAACGAAAAGTTTTTTATAAGAAGATGACTTAGATGGCACCTTTTCGCAATTATGAAAGGAATTTATTTCTAAATAAGCCTCGCAGCGGTAGCAAGAATGAATAAAGAGGCCTACAATAAGGCCTTATTTAACACACAAAAGCCCTCCTCGCCGCATTCTGATTTATTTTTCACACAGGTTGTCATTCTGAGCAAGCCCTTCCACACTCCCTTTAATAACAACTTCGTTCGTTCCCTTCCCAAAGAAGGGAGCAAGGATGGTCATTAAAAAAACCTGAACAACTTCCATTCTTTAAGAAGGGAGTAGCGAATGTGTACTGAATGTTTTGGTAGGTCTTTCAAAATGAAATTTAAACCTTCTACACCTTTTTAAGTTGAAATTGAGAAAATACAAATTAATATTCAGAAAAACGAATTGATGTTGAGAAAATACAAATTGGTATTAAGAAATCCAAATTGATGTTGAGAAAATACAAATTGATATCAAGAATTCCAATTTGATATTGAGAAAATACAAATTGATATTAAGAATTTTAATTTGATGTTGAGAAAATACAAATTGATATTAAGAAATCCAAATTGATGTTGAGAAAATACAAATTGATATTAAGAAATCCAAATTGATGTTGAGAAAATACAATTTGATAATAAGAAATCCAAATTGATGTTGAGAAAATACAAATTTATATTAAGAATTCCAAATTGATGTTGAGAAAATACAAATTGATATTAAGAATTCCAAATTGATGTTAAGAAAATACAAATTGATATTAAGAAATCCAAATTGATGTTGAGAAAATACAAATTGATATCAAGAATTCCAATTTGATATTGAGAAAATACAAATTTATATTAAGAATTCCAAATTGATGTTGAGAAAATACAAATTGATATTAAGAAATTCAAATTGATGTTGAGAATATACAAATTGATATTAAGAATTCCAAATTGATGTTGAGAAAATACAAATTGATATTAAGAATTCCAATTTGATGTTGAGAAAATACAAATTGATATCAAGAATTCCAATTTGATATTGAGAAAATACAAATTTATATTAAGAATTCCAAATTGATGTTGAGAAAATACATATTGATATTAAGAAATCCAAATTGATGTTGAGAAAATACAAATTGATATTAAGAATTCCAAATTGATGTTGAGAAAATACAAATTGATATTAAGAATTCCAATTTGATGTTGAGAAAATACAAATTGATATCAATAATTCCAATTTGATATTGAGAAAATACAAATTTATATTAAGAATTCCAAATTGATGTTGAGAAAATACAAATTGATATTAAGAAATCCAAATTGATGTTGAGAAAATACAAATTGATATTAAGAATTCCAAATTGATGTTGAGAAAATACAAATTGATATTAAGAAATCCAAACTGATATTGGGAAAATACAAATTGGAATTGAGAAAACCCAAGTTAATATTAAGAAAACCCAAATTAATATTCAAATATAAATTCATAGTTTTATTGATGTTAGGAACACAAAAATTATGAGTTTAAAAACAAGCAAGACCGCATTTAGACTATGCAATTAAAGCCGAGTTTTTTTTCTATTTTCTTTTAATGAAGTTGCTACGAAACTCTTTTCACATTTACATTTACATTTTTTTTCATGCATTTTTTTCAACTTTTTCAACCCCGATTTCTTCCCTACACCTCTTGCTAACAAACAAAAAGTTGCATGCGAAAGTTGCAGCATTAATTGCATAATGTAAATATGGTCTAACTGAAAATATTTAAAAATCGCGTTTTATAAAAACATATATATAAAAACTTATTCACCAACAGGCATATTCTCAAGTTCTATTGCCCTTTGGTAAAATGTTGTAGAATGTTGTACTGCTCTTGCACAGTCAACTGTGGTTAAAGTAGCCTTAGCTTCGTCGATAGCACGTTTCAAATAAACAAGATGGCTGCGAGTGTAAGACGGCAAATCCATCTGAGGAGATCGAGTGGTTGCGATCGAAACATGTCATGGTAACCTGCCGGCCGGGGTTCGAGCCCCAGCCACGTCAAGAATGAAAGATTATCAATAACAATTTAAATTAATTTTCAGGTTGTAAAATTCCTTTCTTCATAAAAATAATTTAATGATAAATTAAATTTCATGAACTTAGCCTAATTAAAAATATTAAAAATTTGGATTAAAAACCATAAATAGTTCAACAAAATAACCACAATACTGATTATTGTTAAAGCTAGGGCACGAGCTCTATGTGTACATTTGTCCTTCAAGTTGTGCTAAAAAAGGTCAACAGAAAAGAGAAAGACAAAATGAAAAAAAAAAATGTACTTGGACTTCAAGAAAAATTCTTGACAAAAGTACGAAAAAACAGAAGTATGGAAAAAACATGTAAAATCAATTAAAATGGATAATCATTCAGGAAAGCAAATTTCGATCTACCAAATGTTAGAATACAATTTGGTTTAAGGATTGATGTTTGACTATTGACGTCAGCAGTCGTCGATGGCTGCGAGTGTAAGACGGTAAATCCATCTGAGGAGATCGAGTGGTTGATCGAAACATGTCATGGTAACCTGCCGGCCGGGGTTCGAGCCCCAGCAACGTCAAGAATGAAAGATTATCAATAACAATTTAAATTAATTTTCATGTTGTAAAATTCCTTTCTTCATAAAAATAATTTAATGAAAAATAAAATTTCATGAACTTAAGCCTAATTAAAAATATTAAAAATTTGGATTATAAACAAGACGTTGTTCGCAAACACCAGGAGGACACACATTTGGTATAATAAGGTGGGTTTTGTGTATGTTTTTATTTTGGACCATATAAACTCAATTGGATTCAACATTGGGTTATAAGGTCCCAATAGAAGAAGAGTCGCTGATGAATTTTAAAAAATTATTTCCATTTGGCTATGACATGGTGCATTATCACACACAACAACTAAATCTTGTAAGAGGTTTCCTAATTGCTCCCATCGATTCATCAAGCTGTTTACCCACTCTCTTGCGTCTTACATTCTGAATGATCCTCGTTTTCTCGTCATAAGAATTACTCCAAAGGATGCTATTCCCCCGATTAGGTGGACATTTGGAACCTCGGGAAGATGGTACATGTATTGTAGCTCTTGAGTCTTTCCTGGTCCATCCACGAGTTCTTCTGTAGAACAAATTGAAATTTGTTTCATCAATCCAAATTATTTGTTTTCCACTTTGAATGAAATTATTAAAATCCTCAACATACTTGGCTCGTTTTTGTTTGTTTTCCATGCTGTTCATGGTTATTGGTTCATAGTGCAACGATTTCATAGTATACATCTTACCATTAAGGTTATTTGAAATTGTTGTCGTTGTGACACATTTGTGAAACTTTCTTTGAACGTTTTCTTTTGCTCCGTGATGGTGGGGTTTTCTTCTACCCATTGTAAAATATTCTCTATCTCTTCCTCGGTTAAGAGTTTAGGTTTTTTACCACCGCAGTTAAGAGGTTCAAGGCTACCATCCAAAACCCAATGGTGGGCAGTTTTATAGTTTATTTCTAATGTATCTGCTAATGTCTTCCAATCATCTCCCCGTAAAGCTGCTTCAACAATTATTTTCCTGTAGTGAACGTTGTGTCTCTTATATAGTTTCCTTGATAATACAATCGTTTCAAAAAAATAAAAATAACCACACTGCTGATAATGAGAAATATCTCACCTCGAATTTCACCTCTACATAGTGGACACTGATTGTGTTCTCGAATTGGAACAAAACACTTATTATGTAGAAGATGGTTACATGGAATTAGCTTGATAATATCACCTCTTTAAATTCCATTTTAGAAATAATATTTTTTTGACAAATATGTCAATGACAATATTGATGCAACGCAGTATATATTGCAATTTGTAATGTTTAATGTACATAAATAAAGGACTATGTATTTTTTTATGTATACAATACATATTCAAAATATAATAATGAAAAAAATCTCAATATTTATTTGTTTTATTGTTTATTTTTTCTCAACATTAAATTGGATTGTCTCAATTTCAACTTAAAAAGGTGTAGAAGGCATACTTTTGAAGGCAGGATATCATACAAAGCGAATCTTTTAGAAAGGAGTATAGAGGCCTTAAAAAGGCCTGCCACTTGCGGTCATTTCAATATTTACCGCTGGACAGTTAGCAATAACGGTTTTCACCCTTGTATACCTTGTTAATCTTATTAATGTTGTTAAAGTACTAACATATACAACACTGCAACAACAAAATGTATTAGACTAAAATTTATTACGTTTTGGTTGAAAAATCCCACTAAAGGCTGTAGTCAGTGTGACCAGATTTTTTTAAAATATAAAGCTAAATCATGTTTGAAATAGAGCTAAAAAAAAAAGCTAAAGAAGGAAATTTAAAGCCAAAAATAAAGCTTAATTTTTTTACAGCTTCTTGTAGTAACTTTTAATTACAGTGCCAGCTTGCTAATCCGAATTAATGATTGCAGATCCTGATTCGGATTAACGAGAAATTCGGATTACTGAATGTGCTGTTATTATGTATTATAATTCACTATATCCGCAAATAAAACATAAGCCAGGATTTCAAAACAAATTTATTGGAGTTTTATTAATCAAGAATGAAAAAATTAAGTTTAGTATTCATAAAAAATAATTTCGATTTCAAACGTATTTTTAAATTTTCAGCTTTATTCCGGTTGTCGTTGTCGTAATCGATCAAGTCGTTTTTTGAAAGAGATTACAGAACACTGGTTGTGTGTTCCAAAAAACGACTTGATCGATTACGAGAACCGGAATAAGGCTGATTATTTTTTTTTAACATGCGTTATCTTTCCGTGCACATGCTTCCAAAGCCTTGTTCCGCAATTCATTAAGATTCAGTATGTAATCTGTTTGCATACATCGTTCCTTCGGTCAATCTATTGAAGAATTAAGGGCCTGCACAGCTTCAGGATTTTTAACGTGTTTCATAATTACAGGCTGTGATGCCAAAGTATTGTCAGAGTTAATAATACAGCTAAGAGTTTCATCTTCAGAAATTCGCACGTCATTATTGCGGTGAAATAAGTTGGTTGTTGTGCGAAATTCTTCTGTTTCTTCAACACAAACATTGTCAGGCAATTCTTGTTTTAATAATGACAGTGGGATGTTATCATCTGAAGCCCACCTGTGAGAATGAATATGCTTCCAACAAGACATTATAGAAGAATTGGGCACTCTGACATAATATCGTTTAAGCAACTCACAAGCGTCCTTTAAATTGAATTGTTTCAAAAATTTCTGAATTGTCCGCTACAGAGTTAACCAATTCACATAAGAGATCTTTTTTGTAAAACAGCTTACTCTACAATTTGGGGGTAAAGGAAAAGCTTTATATTGCCCACATTTAGATACCAGCGGCTCTCAATGACATTATGTATTATCCAATAACAATAAAGCTTTTTTGGGATAATTATTTTCAATTTGATAGTCTTTTACGATTTAAAAAACCATTCGATAAAAATATTTGTGTTTTTTCACTTCCCAACTACAGCAATGTTAAGCTTGAGAGTTCTAGATTTATTAGCACTGCACAAGAAGGTGATTCTCACTTTGCTCATTTTGGTAGCCGCAGCAGACTTTCCTTTACAATGCACACAAGTTTTGTCTGGAAACATTTTTCAAAAAAGTCCAGATTCATCAGTATTGTAAATTTGGCCCTAAATCAGATTTTCAGTCTCTATAACATTATAGAGCTTATTTTGAAAATCGGGTACAAGATCAGGTGTAACAAATAAGTATTCGCCGCATATTTTCAAAGTTCGCACAGAAATTCGCTTCTTAAAATAATAAAAACACAGAAAATTAAAAATTCGGTTTAGCGAGCTTGCAATCAATGCGGACTATAGAGTATGTAATACGTCATAAATTCAATTCGGATAACTGGATAATTCGGATTACACACCTTCGGACTAGCGAGCTAGCACTGTATTTCGATATTTTTCATAGATTAAGTATTGCTTATGTAATTATAGCTGAGAATAATTATATAAAAAAACGAAAAAAAAAACCAAAAAGAGCTTGACCAGTAATTTGATCAAACTTTAGCTTTATTTTTAACACTTTCTATGGATTTGCTTAACTTTATTTGTAAGAAGATAATTGTATAATGTAATTAAGAAACAGTATAATGATGTTTGATCTAGCTAAACGTTTTGCAAAAGCAAATAATTTTTTTATTAAAACAAGGGACGCCAAATATTTAATAGGTATGAACATAACATAACTAGTAAAATTTTTACTAGCAGAAATTTTTAAGAAATTTTCAAAAAATAGTTGACGGAAGTCGTTGTCGTGTTCGAAGTCGCAGCCGTTTGAAAGTCGAAATCACGACAACGACAATGTAAAACACATAAGTAAAATTTTTGCCGTACATATGTCGTTTGCGTCAATCATAATACCAACTTTTAAAAACGACTTTATTTCGACCACGACAACAGCACTCATAAGAAGGCCAAACAAAAATTTTTTTTCTGATATCTAAGCCAAAAACTAATTTTTTTCATGATAAAAAATAAACGATTTAATTTTTTAGTTCTTTTAATGGTTTGCGTCTTCGAAAATTAAGAAGAACGTAGAACATTTCGTTAATGTAACTATAACGCAAATAATTCGATTTTCTTTTGCTCTTAATGCCTGCTTATAGATGAAATAAGTATGTGGCAAATATGCTTTCATCGCTAAATGGACTATCACGTTAATCCTTTATATTAAATTTACTTATAACGGCAGAAAACCCCGATAAATTGTAATATATCGCTAAAGTGGCTAAAAACTGTAGTAACTATAAGCGAAAAGTAGGCATAAAACTTACTCTAAGCTTTGCTTTTGTTCAATAATTGATTTGTGGTCTTGCTATTATCACTGAAATATGGAATAGAAATATGTATGTTGTTTGTTCTTATAAATCAAATAAATTTACTGTTTATTCAAGAAATTTTTCGAAGTGTAACTTTTGACAAAAATTTTTAATTTTTTTGGAAAATAGCGTAACTTTTGTATTCTTCCCCTCGCAGCACTTTTATGTATGTAAATCAAATCTGCAACAGCGATTTCTTCTGCGCTGCCAGACTATTACCCTTTTAACTAAATCACACATACGTTTATTCGGATAAACTGTTTTGTTTATTTTAAAATATTAATAAACACGAAATTAAAAAAATTAAAAAAAGGCTAGGAAAAGCTAAATGCATCGTTGAAAAAAGCTGAAAAAAAGCTTAAAAGCTAAATGAAATATCTCAAGCTAAAAAGGAAAAAATAAAGCTAAATTTAGCTTGAAAAAAGCTAATATGGTCACACTGGCTGTAGTAAACACGTGTGTTAAATTTGCCAGCAGAAAACAGTAGATGAAACTCTATCTCTCTCACACTCACACTTGTAGTATAAAATTGTTTTTGACAGGAATAGTGATGGCTAATTTTAACTGAAATTGGCCGTTAATATGTTAACTATTGGGTGAGGAGTATTTTGTAGTTATTTTCAATTAATATTTTTAAAAAACATACCCATTTAAAAAAAATGTAAGAATTTTTTTTTTGATTTTCAACAGTTTTAGAGTGGAGTAAACGTATGTCTAAACACAAAACAAGAATTTTTATTTTCTTTGGCAACCAATTTATTTTTTATTATTAATTTGTAAATTTTGTATTTAAGGCTACTATTACGGTTCACAACTCAACTTAGTTGAGTTGTAATTTTTATATTATGGTTTAAAACTTTGCTATTTTGCGGTGAACAAAAACAACAAAAATTAAAACTGATCTCAACCAGTTGTCTTAATTACAACTCAACTGAGTTGAGTTGTGAAACGTAATGGGGGCCAAAATTGTATACGTTTTAAGTTTTAAATTTTTCCTTTTTTTGTAACTGATAATTGATTTTGAAAGCTTGTCTCTCTCCTCTACTATATACAATTTTTATTAAATAATGTTTTGTTTTTTGGATTCAAAAATACGACACTATAACTCTATTTGTGTTTTTATCTTTATAATTTTTGTTACACTTTCCAAAAACTATATTTTAAACAAAAAAATGAAACTTACCTCAACTTCTCCCAATGTCTGTGTCCACATGTATTTATCAAGAGTGCAACCATTACCAGAATTTGGTATCAATTTACCAACTTCACTCTTTTCCGATTCGTCTTCTACTTTATCAATTGGTATCGATTTTTCCTCCTGAACAGCAACTGAAGCGTTACCATCAGCACCTGCTTCATTTAAAAGTTTTTGACGTTTTCTAAAAACAACAAATATATTTTATAATAAATAGATTATTCCAAGCGGGGTTTAAAAAATTGCAGTCGAAACCAAAAACCGTCAACCAAAAAACGAAAATTTGTGTTCAACTTTTCGCTTTTTGAGTTGGTTTGACATCGACTGTTTACATTTAATGAATCAGAAGTAAAAGCAACAGTTTTTTTTTGCCAATGGCAAATAAAGAAGAAATGCAAGTTCTTCTACTTCGACTACAGTTTTTAAAAAGCTGATTCCAACTACATAAACTAACAAGAAAGTATAGTCGTTTAAAACCGAACATATGAAACCCTACTCCACTTTAGTGTAGAAATATGATTACTGTGTTTATTCATCCTAAACAACTTTTTTTCATTTAAGATGATAAAAGAGTTATTTATGGCAAATAGTTGCGGTACTAATACGTTTATCTGTGGTCATTTAGAAAGAAAAGTTGTAAAATCTTATATTTACAAATTTTTTTTTTTTTATTTTTTTAGTATCTATTGAAGTTGTAACTAATAAAATAATTTTTAAACAGACTTAAAGTAAATACAACTTCAACAAAACAAGGACTTTATAGATTTCTGTATTGCGAATTTTCTACAGGCACAACTGTCACACAAGGTTGAAAAATCAGCCCTCTATGTAAAAGTGTCCCATCCCACAGCCTTTACGTGATCCCCGAAAGTAGCTTTTTAAACGCTGCTCATCGTTCAACCCTTTTGTGAGTTTGCGCCTTGAAAAAAGCTATCTCTCATCGGTTGGCGAACAACTTACTGAAAGGCAACCTTCCATCTCAAGAGACAAACTAACGGAGGTTTCAACCAATAGCAAGACCGGTACTTGCTCGCCGGGGCTACTGACTACGATAGCAACAGAAAGAGAACACATCGAGCTCAAAAAATTCGAAAACTTCATGACCTCTGTCATATGGATGTTTGTCGCATCCCAAGTTTTTTTTTTTTTTTTTTAACGATAAACCAACACTCAGGGGATGCCCCCTATATATGCAGTGCATTGTGTTGATGGGGAAAATAAGGTTTGGGAAGGAGGAAAGAGGGAATAGTGTTTGTGGACATTTGACTTGAATCTTAATTTATTATAAGTACCGGGGAAGACCTCTGCGGGAAGTTTATACCACATATGGATAGTTCGACTGAAAAACGAATTTTCTCTATAATGCGTTGTGCGAAACACAGTACAATCGGCTACAAACGGATGTGATCCACTGGATGAGCGAGTATTACGAAGAAATACTCGGGCGGGTGGAATAAGTTTACTTATCTCGGGTGGAATAAGTTTACTTACAACCCACATTACGACGATGCTACAATGAGTCAATAGAGTTGGATACCCTACTGTCATTGATGAGCTTCACCGCCCTCCTTTGTACACGGTCCAGAAGGTTCAAAATAGACTTTGAAGCCCCTGCCCATATATGGGAGTTGTATTCCATCTTCGGTCGAATATAGGTGGTATAGATAGTAAGGAGATCGGATGAAGTGCACCTGTTATTTTTCATAGTGGATATAACATTAAAAAGGTCGAAATTACTCAAGACGGCTTACTACTCCTTATTGTTTACTGGCTCATATGGTTTGGGAACTATCTTCTCAAAATCCTTATTCCGGGATCATATTTGTATGGGCGCTACGTGAAAAAATAGGTCGATTTGGCTGATTTCTGAACTAATATACACATAGATTTGTTTGTTGTAAGGATCCTAAATACAGGAGGCCACATGTATTGGGGCCAGGTAAAATTATGAACTGATTCGGATCATTTTCAATACCTCCACTTTTTATATTTAAGAAATAGTTGAGCTAAATATGGTCCACCTAGCTCTTATTTTGCCAAAACTATTATTTTGGGAAGAAAAAGGTGTCTATAACTCGGGCATTTATAAACCGGTTTTTTAATTTTCACTACCAGTATACCACAATATTTACTTAAGGTGAAAGTACAAAAAAAAAGTTCATAAATTTAATGGAAACTCCATTTCAAGTCTCCATAATACGCGGTCTTCGTAAAAGAAATCATTTTTACACACACGCGGAAAGACGGATATCGTTAAATCAACTTCTTCGACTCATAAGGACGCAAAATAATATATATTTATACTTTATGGGGTATAAAATCAATATTGTAGAAATTAACGGAATGACAGACTTATACATACATATGTATAGTATACATCTTTTGAGGCGTTCTGGAATGTTGTTTGATTATAACAAAGAAAAGCGAGACCGTTCTATAAAGAAAATTCTACGCTATCGAACCGACCCAACGGAACGTAGAGTTTTTAAAAACCCAGATATAAACTTTCATTGCACAATGGGATTTGTCAGGGAAATAGTGCGGGTGTTTCTGTTGAGGGGACTGTAGAGAAGGTTATAGTCAGGGCTGGGCAGTATTTGAAATACATGTATTTGAAATACGTATTTAAAATACAAATACAAATACGCAAGTATTTGGTATACGCAAGTATTTGGTATTTTAAATACATGTCTAGCAAGTACTTATTTTGTATTTTAAATACATACAATAAATAGATGTAGTTTGTATTTTAAATACATAAAACCCAGCTAGCATTTTGTATCATAATCGAATCATTTAGGAATCAGCTTTAAGTGCAAAATACCCGTATATGAGCTCATTTTTCAATCATAAATGATACTCTCGTTGTGAGAAAATGGTACCCTACCGATGAATCACCTGAAAGAATCATTTGTGATACAATTTTCTGATTCCTTTTTGATCATTTTAATGTAAGCTTTTCTAATCATTATTGAATCATTTTTGTCTCATTTTTAAATCGTAAATTATACAGTTTTTGATTATAAATATGTATTTATTTCATATCAATTTTTTAATTGTCATGATTTTTAACTTTTTTTTCCGAAAAATCAGCACCATTATGGCTTTTGATCCCAACAAAAGTTATTGGTTTTTCGCAAAGAAGATATGAAATAATTTGCACTTACATTTAAGTTTATACATTGTCAATAATTTTTGGGCTTCTTTTTTAGCCAAACTTTTTATTTGTTTGGCTGACAAGTTTCTAAATTCAAAATTTTTAAAAATCATTATTTTAACATATAAATGAATCCTTTTTTAATCACCCAAGTGATAAATCAGTTTTTAATCATCAAAACTGATCTGAAAAGAATCATTTGGGTGATTTTTACAAAAAATAATCAGCCAAATGCTAGCTGGGAAAAATGGAAGTATTTTGTATTTTAAAGACATAGTTTTAATGAATTATTTGGTAAGTTAAGTAAGGTGAGCACTTTCGCGGCTATAGAACTGGAATATTTAGAGTTTTGAAACATATTCGATAAAGTAAAGATAAAGATTCGATAAGTTGTTTAAACTATCACCGGAAATAAATAGAGCTATTTTGTTATCATCCCGGTTATAAGATGCGTTGGCTGCCAGAAAACATCATGACAGAAGAAAGGCAAAGAATCCAAAACTCTGGAGGAAAATTACAAAAAACATAAAATGACACCTGAGAATATCAGAAGTAGAAGCACCAGTAAAGAGCGCGATGATATTGTTATTTTCGTAGATAGGGATGATAGTGAATCTAAGACATCAAATTTGGAGTTGGAATTTGTCAGTTTCCTCAGTGACAAGAGCACTCTTGACAGCTATCAAAATATAAAAAGAGTATTCATTTTAAATACATGACCAGCAAGTATTTTGTATTTTAAATACCGCAAACGACGTATTTTGCCCAACACTGGTAATAGTTATGTATACGTGGTACCTTCTAACCTTCTTAATTCTATACACCTCTTATTTATTTTCATCACTTTTCCCTTGCTCGACCTTTTTTCATTGAAGGGATTCACAATGGACCGCATTGGTCTCCGAGTGGAAGTGTGCCCTTGGGCACATAACCCTTCTTAACCTAACCTATCCTAACTTTCATTGCACAAATTACACGGAAATGATAAATTTGAATGATATAAATAACGTATTTGAACCACCATTCACGCGAAGCATTCCGTACGATACATTGAAAGAATATTTAAATCAGGACGATCCACCGTTTAATGATCTAAACATTCCTTCAGATATACAAGAAACGGAACGACATGTTCAATTGCTAGCTAGCGTTACCAAACGAGTTATACCAGAAATGTTAGACGCTGCGAAATTGTGCCAAAAATTTTGATTTTTTGGTTTCAGAGGGTGTGCCACTAGCATGGTTGGGTCGGCCCGCCAAAGTTAGTTAGTCAAAATGGGATTTTTCAAAGGCTAGATTACACTATCTCACAAGTCTTACGTATTAAATAATTACTTGTGAGACAGAAATCTAATGAGTTTTGTTGCGACTGTCAAAAAATCTAAGTGCCGGTTCACACACATCAAGTTTGACTCGTCAAGTCTGGAGTTTTTAGGAGAGAGGGGAAAAGAAATGGCATTCTCTTTTCCCTTCTCTCCTAAAAGCTCAAGACTTGACGAGTCAAACTTGACGTGTGTGAACCGGCACTAATTTAACATGAAAGTTTGTGTTCACACCATAACACAAAGTATAAACACTCACACATGAAAAAAATGCAACCCTGATCCCAGATTTACCAATTTAGCGCCTTTGGCGCTAGATTTAGCGCTTTTTAACTGTCGAAAAGGCGCATATTTTTTCCTTAGCGCTTTTTTTAAAAAGAGCGATAAATTAGCGATTTTATTGATACCCAACATTTTTGTACTTTTATTTGCAAACATTAAAATCAAGACACATTAAACCAAATATTGTTTCCGTTTTTTAAATAATTTACTCTGAAATTCATACTATACAAGGAAAGAAGTTTATTTTCTAAAGTAATCAATCCATTTCGTTTCTTAAAACAAGAAAAGCCAAAAATGATTTTCTGATTTTAACTTGTTTGGTTCGTATTAAGCATGGTAGAAGAAGTACAAGATATAGTAATAGAAATTTTGTTATCAATTTCAAAACCCATATAACATCAAACAAAAGAAAATATGAAAACAAATTAAAACAAGCTTTAAAAGTCTAGTTAACATTTTGTTTACTGATTTTCATGATTTCATGTCTTATTTGATTTATAATATATTTACCTGGATATGATAAATGACACAAATGTGTAAATAATAATCATTTGTAAAATATCAAAATCGCACAAATCGCTCTCAAGTTATGATAAAATGTATGTAGCATTAATGCCTTATTTCTGTCGAAATATTAGCCTAGTCCATAAAAAAAGTAGACATGATAGAAAAAAACTGAAAACGAAGTTGAATTTAGCGCTGTAATGTCTTTGTATTTCATATACATATTTTTTATTTAAAACGGCCAGCGTACTTAATAAAAGTTGGTTCTTAAACATTTCATTAAGTTTTTTATTTAGCGCTTTTCAGCGCTTTTTGATTGTGGTCACGGCGCTTTTTGATTAGAAATAGTTCACAACCCTGCCTGATCCAATGAAAAGTATTGTTGTTTAGAAAATTTTCAAAAAACGATGAAGTCGTATGGGATGTCAAACTTTTTTCATGATGCTTGCCATTTTCATCACACATGCATTCAAATTATCAGACTTTTACTAATTACTTGATATTTTTACATGAATTAATACAAAGTATAATAGTGCAAACTAGCCTTAAGGAACATCAGAATTCATTTAAGAGGTATGGTTCTTTTGGCAAAGTTTCTTATTTTGATCCCTAGAATACGATTTTCCTTGTCACTTGGGCGATTTTAAATCGACCCGCCTTAATGAATACCCTTTCTATATAAAACCTAATAATGATATTTGAAAAATAGTCATCTAATCTGTTTAAAGCAAATTAACATAATACAAATTTACTTGTTGGCTTAGTAAATTAAACATTCGGCCAAATCCACTGTTATACATATCAGAATTTTACTAGCGTTGTACTTTTAAATATTACAACATTTGCAAGTTTTGCAAAACGAGCCCCTGTTCTCAAAATATATATTTTCTTTGAAAGCCATAATTATTATCATTAATATCTAAGACTATCTGAAGGTAGCTTTTAACGCTGTAGGAAAGCGCGAACTCATGGCAGAAATCGATTAAAAAACATTTTTGCTTTTTCTAAATTCTTATCTTTTGAATTTGGTTTTTAAACCTTCGTATACATCTTGTTGTGTTCTGCACAAAATTATCTTTACTAGTGTTTGCCCATTGGTCGAAACTCGATCATAATTATTTATGCGAATATAAAGCAAACATAAGCATAAATAAATTTACATGTTTTGAGCATTTATTTTTCATTCCTCTTAGGGTATTGATTTGGCGAGGGACGTTTGTCTATATGTTGTCAAGTCCGTGAATGTTTAAATTAGTTTTGTTATCTAAATAATATGAAAAAATCACAAAGTACTAATTGGAAAACCAAAGTCTCCTCTTATAGTTTTCAATCAATCTGCTGGTCTGTGAATGTTAAATTTTATTTTTCCAGGTTCAGTGTTAATAAAAATTCAAAAAGTACCAGTTTAAGAACAAAAAAGTACCAAAAAGCCCACTTACACATGATTATTAACTCAGAAACATGTAGGTTTTATATTATGTTTCTAGATCCAATATTAACGAATATTCAAAAAGTATCAGTTGAAAACCAAAAAAGTGCCAAAAATGTACTTTTATATAGATTCTAATCCACGCAGGCATTAACAAAAATTCAAATAAATACCAGTTGTAGAACGAAAATGTACCAAAAAGGTCCCCCATTAAGATTCTTATTCACTCAGAACTATATAGGTTTGATTTTATGTTTCTAGGTTTAATTTCAACTAAAATTCAAAATGTACCAGTTGAAAAACAAAGTGCACACATTTTTCATCTTTTAGATTCATTTTTATTCACTCAGGACCCTGCACCCATAATTTTAAGTTTCTAAGTTCAATATTTTAAAATATTCAAAAATTACCACTTGCACCACGGAAAAAAAAGAAATTTATTTCCGGATTCATTCCTTTTTTGATAATTTTTTCTTCCCATTGAATTATCAAAAATGTTAATATCGGAGTGGGATATTTAATAAGTATATGTCAAAGAATGGAGAAAATGTTCTGTAAAAACATACCAAAATAGGTACGATTTTCACCCCAAATTTATACCTTTTTGTATTTTTAAGATAAGTTACGAATGTGATATAATTTTTATTTCTACGTTTATTGGTTTAAAAGAACAATGGGGTGACAAAGAAGTTCAAATACAGGTTATACCCTTACCATTACGTACACAAACGTTATACTGGGATGGCAACTAACCACTACAGTTCAGTAATATGTATATTTTCGATTCACATAAGAGTTTTTAGACACATTATATATTAAATTTGAGTAATTTTACTTTTTTCTAAAATACACGGCATGTGCCAGTAGTCGGCATACGATCTTCCAATCCACGGCATGTAATGATCCTATTGTCGTCATGGTCATTTTTTTAAAGAAAACCCCAATTTGTTCACGAATTCAATTGATAATTTATTGAAAATTTAAGCTTTTTACTTTCTAAAATGCTTAAAATGTGCATTTATACGTTTAAGTAGGCATTACATGCAAAGAAAAAACCTGTTTTAATATGGCCACCTCCAAGAAAACCATTTTTAAAGATAATTTTGAACATATTATGTTTAGTTTACCCATATTATTGTCTCCGACAACCATATTATGGTTAAATTAGTCTTCCATCAAGACACCATAACCATATTATGGTTGCAAAACATGTTGTGGTTAAATATGACCATAATTTGTAAAATTAACAATAGTATTTTCCTCTTTTGCAAGAGCAACATGCTATGGTTGAAAAACAACCATGCTAATATAAGTGTTAAACATACTTTAGTTATTATTAACCATAACATGTTCGGAGGCAACCATAATATGGTTGTGACTTCTTGATGGACGAATTATTTAACAATAAAATGATTGTCGGAGACAACAATATGGTTAAATTAAACATAATAATTTCAAAATTTTCTTCAAAAATAGTTTTATTGGACGTGACAATTTTTAAACATGTTTTTATCTGGGTGTACACACGTAGAAAAAAAGTTGTACCTTTAACAAAACAATTTTTAACGAGAAATTTAATACATATTTTGGTTACTTTAACCATATTGTTGTAGTCACAACCATATTTTGATGTTATGGCTAAATATGACAATAATTTGTTTACCACTAATAGTTCTTTTTAACAATAGTATTTTCCTCTTTTCCAAGAGCAACATGCTATGGGTAACCATGCTTTTATAAGTGTTAAATATATTTTTGTTATTACCCAAAACATGTTTGAAGGCAACAATAATTTGGTTGTTTCTTCTTGATGAAGGACTATTTTAACCAAAATCACCGGTGACAAAATTATTGTTAAATTAACCATATGATTAATGGTGTTTTCTTGCAATTTGGTGTCTGTTTCTTTAAAAATTTTGCTTCCGAAAAGGGTGGCTTGTTTTATTCTAAAAAAACTCATCCTTTTCGGGAGCAAAATTTTTAAGAAACAGACACCAAATTGCATTTTTTTAAATAAAATGTCACATTTTTTTGTAGTAGAAAAGAAAACATCATACAATTTTTCTTTTAAATAAGTTTTGTTGGAGGCAGAGCTATAAAAATCTGAAATCAAAATGATTTCAACCAAACTGATTTCATTCTTTGATTTCGAAATGATTTCAAATTTGTAAGCAGATGCATTTGAAGGAAACGAAGATTTTGATTCTGATTTCATTTTTATTGCAATAAGTCAATTTGAATGTTATATTTTACTGGAATCAATTAAAATATAAATTGATTAAAAAAAATTATTACTTTCAACATTGTAAAATTGATTGTTTGATTTCAAATTACATTCTTACATATGGAAATTCAACCATTAAATATTCTGGACGGATCATCCAAAATATCAACAACATTTTGTTCGATGAGATGGTTTTTCTTCAGGGTCTATAGCTCGTCCTTTACTAATTGCCTTTGCTTTCTTAACAGCTAAGCTTAAATGACGATTCAAGGACGATCATTTTTAAATGGTATGGTGCGTCCATCTTCCTTTATAATCTTTTACACTGTGTTCAGAATGTAATCAATTTTTACCGGAAGTTTTCATTTGGCGAGGACGTGCCACTATTTTACTAACTTTTTCTCTTAAGCATTTGACTAAACTTGTATTCTGTCCTGTAAAATGGAGCTTGGAAATCCACATTTCTGGCTGGCACCTAGTGTAGACATCAAACCTTTTATGAAGGGCCACTTCAGTAAATTTAAACATTTGCATTGTTTTCTTACTTTTCATATTTAACTTTACTGAAATAAATATGTAAATGAAATGCAAATATTTAATAGTCCACGATTGATGAACAATTTACTAAAATTTGAGTGTAATCAGAGAAAAATACTGATTTGCCAGTAGTCGGCACCCAATGCCGACCAAAGGAAATTTTGAAAATTTTTGTTCCTAATGTCGGCACCCAACAAAATTAATAAAATATTCACTTTTTGTAAATTTTTTTAGGCTTAAATCTAGTTTACCGACGCAGCTCCAAATAAAATAAAAAGTACCTAGGTAGATAGAAAATTAAAAAATAAGAAGAAAAAATAAAATAAAAAAGTTGGCGGAAACGCTTAGTTTTCGAGTTATGGTCGTTTTAAGTTTTTATATAAAAGTGTGATTTTCCACTACATTTTTATCTTTATATGGTCAATATTGGTATCATTTTAAAGCTTTTGACTTAGCGAAGCCGGTACTTACTATCCCAAAGAGGTGCAAATACTTGCGGCCGGCCGAAGGCCGGCTATGCAGAGTAGCTTTACTTAGCGAAGCCGGTTCTTGCTATACCATAGAGGAGAAAATCCTTGCGCCCGGCCGAAGGCCGGCTATGCAGAAAAGCTTTAGTTAGCGAAGTCGGTATTTGTCATACCAAAGAGGAGCAAATCTTTGCGCACGGCCGAAGGCCGGCTATGCAGAGAAGCTTTAGTTAGCGAAGCCGGTTTTTGTCATACCAAAGAGGAGCAAATCTTTGCGCCCGGCCGAAGGCCGGCTATGCAGAGAAGCTTTACTTAGCGAAGCCGGTTTTTGCTATACCATAGAGAAGAAAATCCTTGCGGCCGGCCGAAGGCCGGCTATGCAGAGTAGTTTACTTAGCGAAGCGGGTTCTTGCTATACCATAGATTAGAAAATACTTACGCCCGGCCGAAGGCCGGCTATGCAGAGAAGCTTTAGTTAGCGAAGCCGGTATTTGTCATACCAAAGAGGAGCAAATCTTTGCGCCCGGCCGAAGGCCGGCTATGCAGAGAAGCTTTACTTAGCGGAGCCGGTTTTTGCTATACCATAGAGGAGAAAGTCCTTGCGCCCGGCCGAAGGTCGGCTATGCAGGAGTGTTTTCGTTTGCGACGCCCATGTTTATAATTTGATTACGTTTGTATTACACTTTTATTTAAATAAACTACATACTAACCTGGTGCACTTCTGTAATATTTTGATGTAAAATGCAAAAAGAATGTAATGTGAGGTAAAGAGATAGTAATTTTCAAATAAATTTTGTATATCTAAAAAGATATGGTCAAAAGCTTTGAAATGATACCAATATTGGCCATATAACGATAAAAATGTAGTGGAAAATCGGACCTTTATATAAAAACTTAAAACGTCCATAACTTGAAAACTAAGCGTTTCCGCCAACTTTTTTATTTTATTTGTTCTTCTTATTTTTTAATTTTCTATCACCCTGGGTACTTTTTTTTTTATTTTGAGCTGCGTCGGTAAACTAGATTTGTTCCTTTTTTTACTTTTACGACAAAATTTAATAGACTTTTTACCTTTTTAAACTTTATAAGTAATAAACTTCCCATAAATAATATGCCTATTTGCCGTTTTAAGTTAGCTCTAACACTAATTTTTTTTTTTTTTGAAAAACAAGGGTCACCGCAAAAGTTCAAGAGCTTGTCACTCAAGACTTCAAAATTTGGCAAAAATACTCATCTTCCTCCAATTTAATTATTACTAATGGAAAGGTGAGGAAATTTTCTTGACAAACTTGATGCTATTTATGAATAAAATAACCGCATTTCTTATTTATTAACGTTTAAATGCAAAAAATGCCGACTACTGGTACATGCCGAACTTAGGTGCACTTACCCTATCTATTGACCACTTCTGTAAGTAAATACCTTTTTAATTGTGTATTTTGCTCAAATCGTTTGACAAACAGAGGAGCAGTTTTTTTAGCTGTTTTGCCTTTGCCGATTTAAATGTAGATAAGGCAACAAAACCCCCAGTTATAATATACATTTCCAAAAAGAACAATTAAACAAATTTGCGTGTAAAACCACATGTCTACAGACATTTTCTGAACAATGTTGTCAACAATCGACCATGTACCTATATCGCCTAAAAAATTAAGAAGCCAATGTTGATTTGTTATTCGATTCTAATGATTTTATACCGAAGAGGCCAAATTTTTACAAAAACATTATTCTTTTGAACACAATTTTATGAATTTTTAATCAAAATCCGGCAAAGGTTCTTGTTATACAAGTTAAAAAATAAGTCTCAACCAGAAAGTCTAACGTTGAACGCCAAATCTGTGGACGTTCAGACAGACGGATTTGTTCCAATCGATTCAAAAGCGCTTAATACCCTTCGCACCAACAGTGGTTTAGTATATAAAAAAGAACCTACTTGTCTTCCTCCTCTTTAATAATTTGTGCAGCCTCCTCATCCGTAATGTCACAAATTTTGCTTTCTTTCATTTCTTTTTCACGGGTCACTCTTTCTTTTTCTTCTTTGAGCTTTTGTGCTTGTTCCTGCTTTTTCATTTTCTCATTGTGTTCAGCATTGGCGATAGCAGCTTCTTTGCGTAAAATATCCATGATAAGTTTTTCCCAATCGCCCACATAGAAGTCACTTCTTCGCCTTAAGAAACCAGCAAATGTTTTAAGGAACTGAAACATTATAAATGAAGGGTTTTTACAATTGAAGTATGAAAAAAGATTGATACAAATTGATTATTATACTTACATCCGGCATACCACCTGGATGTTTTTGGGCCATGGCCAACAAAATGTTATCATATTGTTCATCTTGGCTGGACATATTGTTTTTATTATTTGAAATAAACTTTGTTACGATTTTTCCAGAAACTGTCGTGCAAACAAATTCTTTAATTTCTCACAGCGGCATGGACAATAGAAAACGTGCAAAAAATGTTTTTTTTTTTCGATTTGTCATCTGTTTGAAAACAATTGTTATGAAAACTAGAAGTAAACAAAGAAAAAGTTGCCAGGCAACCCTATTCTTATATGTCAGATTATAAAAGAGTGTTGAACAACGTATAGTCTGTTCCGATAATACAGTGTCAGCGGTTAATTAATTTGATAACGTAATTTGTTGATAACGCAGTAAATCGGTTCACTCTTTTAGCTGAGCACTACACCAATACAGAGTCTGTGGTTAATTAATGTATCATGTTGATAGTACAGTACCCCGGTTCACTGCATTACCTGAGCTTAGCACTAACATTAATAAATTGATATGCAAGAAAGCAGTGTGCATGGTAATACAGTGCGTCGGTAGGGCCGTTCAACTTTGGGAAAACATTTTGTATGGCGAATACCAAGGCGAATTCATGTAAACGGTGGTGTCGATACTACAACAATTAACAACACCAAAAACACAAGTTTTATTCAGCATACACTGCGGGAACTTTCTCGATTCAATAAAGCACGACTCAGAGAAACAAATCCAAAAAACTAACTTTAAAATTAAACAAAAACTTTTTTTCTCTTACTTCCCAAAATCAAAAAAGAAAAGACCAAAAAAACCCCGCATTTTTCCGTTATTTTTAATTTTTAAGTATGAACCTGAGGCAGGGCTCCCAGTTTTATTTTATTCCTTTTCCCAAATTTGCTATTTCCCCCATCATCCTCAAAAATAGTTTTTTTCTTATCGCCAAAACTCCCCAAAGATCCTTAAAGATAAAATAATAGTAGGTAATTAAAGACAAATTTTCGAGAGTGTACCCTATTTGGAACCAATATGTCATAGACCCGACTAAACAAAATAATAACATAAGGTAAAGATTCATATAAAAGATCTTTGTGCCAAATACAGAGTATTAAAACAAACAAAACATTTCGCAAACGTTTGCAAAATGTACAAAACTATTCAAAATTTATAAAGTGTCAAAGAGAGAAAACGAAACAATTGGCTTTCCACTCATCTGCATTATTTTATCTACCGTTGCAATCGTACATCTGAGTACAAAACAGATAGAAAAACGTTTTGTTTTGAGTAATTGATTTAGTTCTTGCTTGGTTTTTGTAGTGGCATAACAAGAGTAAAATCCACAATGCCTCGTCCAAAAAATGGTTTGTTACGTTATTTTTTATTCTTTTTTCTTTGAATTACTTTTTATTTAATTTAATTTGTTTTTTTTTTTAATTACTATGGTAGTCAAAATAAGCATTAATAAAAACAAAAAGAAACCTAAAAACCTATCTTTTTATTCGTTCGTCAAACGTTTTTTCTCTGAATGTTTCCATATTGTTCAAACTGAACAACCTAAACAAAAGCGGCAAGCGTTTTTTTAAAAATGAAAATTTTATTTAAATACAATTTCAATAAAACAAGCCGACATAGCGATCTGTCAAATAAGATTTATCAGCCGGGTGGTTTTTAATTCGCATTCTAATGCTGGGTACACACTATGCAACACGTTTACGCAATCCAGTGAATTAAATTCATTTTCATTCATTTCAGATTGCATACACATCAAAACGCTTTGATATTTTGAGGTTGCATTGAAACAGTTTCCATGTAGGTTGCACTGTGTGTACCCAGCATAATGGTTTGTTTCGTATAAATTGTATGCAAATGAGAAGTTTTGACATACAAAAAACGCTTCCGCTCTTATTTAGGTAGCTCAGTTACTCTTTTCTTTTCCAGCTGTGTAAGTTAATATTAATGTACAATTTGCGCTCACGAGCAAAAATAATACAAAACAAAATGCCACAATCATTCTCTTTGTTGTGGTTTTGTTTTTGTTTTACTCACTGCAAAGAACAAAACAAAACGAAAGCAAACGTTTCGTTTTGTTTGTTTTCGTATTTTGGCCAAATATTATCTAGATATCATCGTGATATCAAATTGATTTAAGTGAGGGGGTTTTATGGGACATATCAAGGCGAATTCACTAGAAGGTGGGGTCAAGTCAACATATGGTGTTTTTTACGGTGGTCGACTTGTCAACGTTTGTATACAAACTAGTTTTTTATGTGAACAAAGCTATTTTTTTATAAGCAATATTTTTGACAATCCGAACACAGAAGCAATGTTGTTGTAGAGGTGACCTCAACTTCTAGTCAATTCGCCTTGGGACATATGGTTAACTATGGGCTTACTAGCGCAAAAACCTTTCCGTGGCATAATAAAAGTTATAAAAGTAATCATCGCCAAATTTAATGACATTAAAAGCTATTTTCGGGAGTATGAGAACTGTGGTTAAATATGGACCGATTCCAATAATAATAATAAGCAAGGAAAGGTAATGCGCCCCAGGGCACACCTCCACTCGGAGGCCAATGCGGTCCATTGTAAATTAATTTTTAAGATGATTAAGTTTGTAATAATATATTTTTAGTCCAAATTTAGTCTTAATACCAACATAATAAGATGGTTAATGAGCACAAATATGTGAAATAATTGACCGATTCTGACCCTTTAGAAAGTAATTCTGAGTCGGTCGGTATACCTATGTACTAACATGTTTTAGGTTTAACAAATCGTAAATATTTGTATTGGCACAAAAGCTGAGATGTACATTAAAAAAAAATTTAATACGATTTTAGATGTTTATTAATGTGTTGTTTCCAGGTGAAAAGCAAATGATTAATGTGTAGTTTATAGTACACGAGCGCCTTACTCGTCCGTTCAACTTACATTTAAAACAAAAACAAATTTCGAAATTTTGTTTTTGTTTTAAATGTAAGTTGAACGGACGAGTAAAGCGCTCGTGTTCTATAAACACCACATAATTCTGTAGAAAAATTTATATAAAAAGCACTCAAAAAACTGAGTGATTTTTATGTAAATTTTTCTACACAATCAATTGCCTGTCACCTGGAACAACACATTAGAAAAAGGAATTTTTACATTTAGCCTCTCAATCAAATAAAATCCAGATTTTACTTTAAGCGTGAAGTCATTTAAAAAAATAATTACTTCTTTCTTATAAAGTGTTTTTTTGTTTCCGTTATATCCAAAATGCAAGAAGCAACAAATACATTTCTCTTTTCAAAATAATTTTTAACTGCGCATGACGTCAAAATGACGCCACAAAAGACAAGAATGTATGTTGTTTCAAAACAAAACCAATATTATTTTTCCGCGTCACGCAAGCCATTAACAACATAACGGACCTACGCAATGCTTATGTGTTGCTTCGAAAAATTTATATGAAAGTCACTCAGTTTTTAGAGTGCTTTTCATATAAATTTTGCCACACAATGATTTGCTTGTCACCTGGAAACAGCACATTAATCTTGTTTATTTGATTCATGTCAAAAATATTTACATATTTTTGTATCCTCAATGTTTAAGAAATAATATTTTTGTACCCTCTTCCGCCAGTGATGAATTTTGTTATATTATACTAAGTTGGTTATTCCTTGTGAAGATTTTCTAATATTAATCTTAGGCCTCATTAATGTTCTGGGCCCTTGAGGAATTTTAAGTCGATTTGGCCATGGTCGTCTGTCAGTCTTCTGTTGAAAACACGTTCAATTTCGAGTTACTTAAAAAAACTAATATTGTTGTCAAATTATTTTCAGTTATCCTAAGCAGTTTCGGATTGAAATCCAGCAAAATCAGCGGGATAAGAGTTCTGAATCAAAATGTGGAACAACCACCCTAAAAATTGATAATTTTGTTACATAAATTAGGGCGGAATGCAAATAATGATATACAATTTTGCACAAATTGGGAAGATCACTCCATAATTTACCATAGGCCCCATAAAAAAGCCAACTCTCGGAAAACACTTTAGTACGCGTAAAACCGTAAGGAATATTGCTATTTTTATAAAATTTTATCCTTCTAGAAGACGGACATTGTCAAAGTTCGTGCGGATACGTCAATAATTGCCATAGATCCCATATTAAGAACACTCCTCCTGAAATATTAAAACGGTCGGTGAAGGGTAACAAAAATTCGGCACAGCGTAATTAGCACTTTAAGTTGTTTTAGACAAATTTGGTCTGATAGAAATTTTTTAAGTGGTAACACTGATGTACATGCATATGGGGCATTAGTTGTGAAGCGGACAACCTAATAAAAAAATTTTGTTGGAATTTCTTTATATTTCGCATAACTAAAGTTCTAGTAGATATGAATAAGTGTGTAAATATATTTTTCTACGATGTTTATTTGTCGAGATACGGGGTGGTAAAGTTTTGCCGTTTACAAAAAAATGTTTTTTAAATTATTTTTTCGAACCAAAAATGAATCAAGCAAAAAAAATTTTAAGGGATTCTTATAGAAAAAAAACAATTTTTTTCATCTGCAAAACCGGAAATGACCAATTGTAATCAAAATTTGTCTACCTTAGTCCTAATTTATTTTTTTTATCCGAAATTAGCCTAAAGTGTCCTTATTATCTTGTAAAAGTTTTATTGTGTGACATCTAATTGGTTTAAAATTTATGCAAATTTCTTTACACTCGCACATTTATTATTGCAATGTTGTACCATAAAAGACAGAAAAGAGCGAGTTTAAATTTTAATTTTTCTCAAAATTATTTTTGGGAACACAAAATTTATTATTAATAAGATTTTTTTGACGTGCTAAATTCCCAATTTTGTTTCTGATAAATATACGGAAATTTATTGTTGAGGGTAAGCTAGTTTCTAGATCATCAGGAAACCTTTTTTTTCTAACTTCGTTATCATTTATATGTGTATCACAATTATAAATTGGAGTATTGTTGACTGAAAAATAATTATTTTTCTAACAACTAAATAATGGTGACTTTGAAAACATATTTAATTTCTTACAACCAAGAAATGATAACTTTATATACGTGTATTCAAAGTATACTTATAAGCAAAACAAAATATGTTTACCCTAATAATATTATGTTAGCGCCATTTGTAAAATAATTTTGAAACTGTTGTGTCGTTTGTTTTAAATATCGAATTATTTGTTAGTGAGCTAGCCAAGGCGAATTCATGCCAGGTAATCTCGGTACTACAACAAGTACAACTCGTACAAAAACCACAAGCAATTTGTTTTTGTAAAATCATTGTACAATGTCAAAAACAGAAATAAAACAAAACAGAAACAAAGATAATAAAAGAGAATAAACAAAATTTTGACATCCAACAGTGATTTTAGCTAATATCAGCAGGGCTTTTAAGACCCTTGTCTTAAAGCTAGCTGATGAACAACAATTAAAAAAACCAAACCCCATTTAGAAAACACGTGAAATTAAAAGAATTAAAAAAACTAAAAAATTGTATTTATGTATGTACATTAAAAAAAAATGTGCCACAAAATAAAAATTGATGTAAAAAATTTTAATTTATTTTTAATTGTTGTGAAAGCACCACTTTATCATAATTATGATTAACATGACAATAATATGATTACTTTTCATCGTATTATGATTAGCATGACACTAATATGATAAATTCTTCACTTATTATGATTAACATAACAATAGTATGATTACTTCTTAACTTATTATGATAAACAGGATAATTAATAGAAAAATATTATGGTCTAATATTACGAACCTATTTGGTCAATCATGAATATTATCATAATATGTTGCTCTTAGAATATGTTTACCACAACCATGTTTTTTCTTTGCGTGCAGAAGTATTGGAATGGTTTCTCAAAAATATTTATATGTATAGTTTACTTTTTTATATCTTGGTGTAAAGCGCAACTAGCTCTACATTAAGTAAAAAATTGGATAACGATTGAACAACATGGTCCGAAAATACAACCTTATTTGTAATCTGGCTTTACATTAAAAAAGTAGACTTTTCGCTGAAAATGACCATATTTACCTTAAAACAAGCAAAGATTTTTAAATTGTATAGCTTGAAAAATAAATCTGTATTAGTCCAAAGTTTACTAAAAAAAGGTTTTATACAAAACATCTTGCTCAATTCGCAGTCTTTTTCAGTTTTGTAATGGAATTCAAAATCCACTTCCGTTTTTTTAACGCCACGCCAGCGCAGATTTTTGCTTATATCTGCAAATCCTTAGCGTCGATTACTGTAATTTTCCGAATACAGTGCTACTTCATTACTTTGTATATATAAAAACCCTTTTTACAAATTTGACTTCTTCATTTAATTTTTTTATATCTTGTGTTACAAATATAACTGATATTTTAAAACTTAACTCCATTTTGCGAATCTATTTTATTGTATGATTTTAACACGGATGCCGAGATACACTTTCACGCAACTTCTCACGGAAAGGGGCCATGTGACGGTATTGAAGGAAACCTCAAGCGTTTAGCGAGGCGCACCAGTCTGCAGTTAGCTGCAAGTTAAGCAGTAATTTATACTACTGCTCCAAAAAGGATATTAAACGTGAAAGAATTTTTCTGCAACCTAGAAAATAAACAGAACATTATTAAGCGTTCGGCTCACATTCCCAGGAATGATATCTATTTTTTTAGTATTTGTGTAGACGAACGCAAACCTTAATACCGTTCGTAACTATTTTCAAGAAAGAGCCGCAAGAAAGAGCCGCACATTATATTGTAGAACAATTGTAGTGATACTGTAGACAAACATTATATTTTAATGTTTCCCTGCAAATAATATTGGACCACCTGATCCATTTTGATAAAATGGACTACTTCATGGACTTGTCCGATGTAATGCAAGCGTGGACCATGTCTTCGTTAAAAAGTGTTTGTAGTGAGACGACATGTCTTCGTAGTCATGGAGTAGTTTTAAAACCACTCCTTTGTAGTCCAAAGCTGGGTTATATGGTCCTGCCCTGGGACATCGTAATGTTAAATAGACCATGTTTGGATTACTTTTGGACTAGTCCTAGTCCCTTGTGAGCTACATTTTACAAGCGTGCTTGGACTGGTCCTATTATTTGCAGGGCTTATACATAATGTTAAAGAAATAAACAAACAAAAAATTGAAGCAACGACCGCAGCACGAACAGCTTGTGTGTGTGTATTATGCATATGATTTGCTGATGTTAAAAGAACACAATGAAGTTTGTGGTTTTTAAAAAAAAACCGGACGGAATTAAATGTTCTCATCTTATTGTTGAGTTGGATAAGAACATAATTATTTTTATGTTTGAAAGATGAAAAACAGGGAAACGGTATTTTTTTAATGATTTAATGTTTTCCACAAATTTACCGAACCGAACACTTAGGATCGATATTTTGTATTTATTTTCGAACACTGGTTAAAAGTATTTTATGTGACATGTTTCGTATAAACATGAATATTTCATCTTAAATGTCAAAGCGAATCTCTAACGCAACGCGAAGCAAAAGTTTTATCTGGCATGGCCTATAGTTTTGCTTGGTTATAATTTTCAAATAAATTCTTCTTAGATCATCATTATTTTTTTTTTGATAAATCTCGCCTTGATACTCTTTTAGCAATCAGCCATGTTCTGGAAATCTATCATATATAATTTTACCGGAACAACTTTTTAAATAATAAAATATCTATCGATTTCAAGAACATTACCTATTAGTGTTCATTTGTTTAAATTCCGAAATTTATTAAAACAAGAAATTATATTGTTATTGTATGTATATCAATTTATTTACAATATATGCAAGTATTTAATGCTGTTATTTTAATAATATTAATTGCCTTGTCCTCAAGTCTTAAATTCCCGATTAGTTAAAAGTAACTAAAGTCAATTTCAAAATCGACAGCAATTTTTTGAGGATTATAAGGACGTTAAAATATGCGTATTGTATTTAATGCAATGGACCAATTTCAATAGTATAAAAAAAAGTGTTTTTATGTGTGGTTTTTATTGCTGGGCTACTCTTATATATTTAAACTTCTGTTCTATATTTTATGGCCTGGCCTGTTCATCGATTTCAAACGAAAACTTAGTTTGCTTAACTTACATGTAAATAAAAAACATTGTTTTACAATTTCTTTCCATTTTAAATGTAAGTTAAGCGAACGAAGTCTTCGATCGGAAACAGATGAACAGGCAGTTAGTTTCAAACTATGGTCACCGTACTTATGCTACTAATGCCGCGTATACACGATACTACAAATCGTTCAAGTTCATGTTTAGTAGTCTGTATCGAACTTTTGAAGTATACTTTGTAGTACGAAAATCAAAAAAATTTTATTCTTGTAAATGGAGTTTCGATAAGCACGATTATAAGTATTGTGTATCATGCTGATCATCAGCAAATCTTATTTTCTGAACAGCTGTCTTTTTGACACACATTTTTAAAAATCGCTGCACGTAGTTTTCATGTGTATTGCGTTTAAAATTTTTCTTACAAATGTATTAATACGATTTGTAGTAAAATGTATCTCAAAAATGTACTAAAACCAGCGTTAGTACTTTTAACCAAAATTGGTTACTTTTTTACAATGTGTACTTATTTTCCATTTTGGTTACTTTTTTCAACACAAAAATAACCAATTTTTGGTTTAAGGACAAGCTTACCCGCTCCGCTTTTTTTTAACTTTAGAAATTTTTACGGTATTGGTTCATCCAACACCAATTCTGTTTTTTTCTACTTAAAAATTATTTTTCTAGAATCTAAAACTATCAGCTTAACAATATAATGCGCCTATTAGACGACCATACTTGGTAACGATCATTAATCCAATGAAAGGTTACATAGGTTGAATTTTAATGTAAATTTCATTGGATCTGTGAAGAAATTTTTTTCAGTGTATATATATATATATATATATATGTATATATATCTGTGCCCACAAGCAATAACGCCTAAAATAGAGCTAGGAAAAATTCGACTTATAAAATGCTATAAAATTGCTAACAAAGAGCCTGCAACTATAAGCTTTATCAAAATTCCCTGATTTTTCTCAACGGGTTTAAAGTTTAAAAATGATCTGCCAAGCACTTGCCGAAATCGAGTTAAGATGTTATTGCGCGTGGGCAGGAATATATATGTATAAAATATCTACCGCATAATTAAGCTAAATTTTGCCCTTTAATACAGGAAGAATTAAGAAGTTCTACTAGTAGGAACAAAAAGGTTGAAAGCTCAAAAAGTTTTTCAAAAAGACGAAAACAAGTGTTAACTTTGTATATGAGGTGTCACGCCCACGAAAAATTACATAGTCTATTGTTTTTTCCAGACCATCGATAACATAGTGTCAAGCGGTTTAGGCGCCTACAAGGTTCAAACAATCACAATTTAGATATACATTTATAACAAAAAAATGTTGGTTACTTTTTTTCGCTTTTGGTTACTTTTTGTTTTGATTTTGGTTAAAAATTTTTTTGTGTCGTGGCAAAACTGACTACAACTTGTACCCCGTGTATAATTTCAAATTCCTACACATAACTGAAAACAAACCACCACAAAAACATGTCAAATATCACAGAGAATCCCTTAAGTGAGAGAAAATACCACACAACTGGCAACGCTGCTTTCGAAATTGTTTGGAGTGCATTTATCCAAAAAGAACTTCAAATATTTGCTCAGTTTTGTTCGGTCTTCTGAAGGAATCAGTCGTTTAAAACGTTTTCATTATCCAAGTGTAAATTTTGATATTATTACAAACTGTGTGTAAAAGTGAATTTCTAAAAGAAAAAAAATCTTTCATACCTATACACAAAAAATCTAAGAAATTTTTTCAAAAAAAGTGTTAAAAAAAATTAAATTAAGTGTGGAAAACAGCAAAAATTAAATAAATCTAGAAATTTTTTTAGGTTAAAGTAACACAAAAAGCAACAATCAATTAAAATGTAATTTATTTATTTCTTTCTTATAAGACTTAAAATTTCAATTTTTAAAATGCTTTTTTTATTCGCAAAAATCAGTATAGAGAAATTTCTACATTTTGGTTTTTTTATGTGCAAGTGAAGTCGTTTTAAAATTCAAAATTGTTGTATTAAAATTAAAACAATTTACAATAAATAAAATTAATTCTGTATTTTATCTATTTCTTTATAAATAATTTGTTTTATAGACTCAAAATAAATTTTTCACAACTACTAAATGTCGTTTTAAACAGGAATCTCTTTGCTGGGGGTATTTTTGAGTTACAGCCTGCTTAAAAATCGATAAATCGTTTGCACATTTTTGTTGTTCTTCACGATTCTTTTCTCTACCATTCGTTCTTTTTGTTATGTACTTACTTTTTCTGGTAGCTTACAAAAAACATCTAAACTTCCACAAAAACATTTAAAAAAATAATTATTGAGTGCCATCCCTGTGCATTAAATACAAAAACAAACATTAAATCTTATTTGGGTACAATTTTTTAAACAAACATACACATGTACATGCAAACATACTTGCGCTGACTCTCTTCGTTGCCACCATACATACCGCTATAAAGCAATAAAATTCTTGAACTATGTACATGGGGAAGGACAACCAGCCATGTGTTTAATGAACAGAGTTGGGGATCTTTTTGTGTTTTTATAATTTTTATTGCAAAATCTATAAAAAATAAAAAACGTGCGCTTTTCTTGTTTAGAAGTGTAAAATTTGAAAGAATGTCTCCTAATTACTTTTTTTATGATCTGCACCATTATTCACCAAAGTGAATAAGTGTATACTAAGTTTGTCATTCCGTGGGAATACATAAATATATTCTGGCTCCTTGAGTAATCCTAAGTCGATTTAGCCATGTCCGTCTATCTGTTCGTCTGTTTAAAAAACGCTCACTTTCGAAAAACTCAAAAGAAAACAACATACTTGCTTGTAATTATCCTAAGCAGTTTGAAATTGAAATCCAGCAAAGTCGGTTCTGTAGGATCAAAACTATGAATCAAAATGTGAAACCACCACCCTAAAAAATTGATAATTTTGTTTCAAAAACTAACATATGTACATTGTACATAAATTCAAATCTAGAAAGTTTTAATATACGTTAATTAGTAGGTATGTACCTTCATACATACATATATAAAACTTTATTATTCAAATACATATGTATTGCCTTGCAAACTAACATCCAGTTCATCGATTTCGAACGTTAACGTTCGCATAGAAAATTATATGTAAAACAAAAACAATATTCGAAAATTTGTTTTTGTTTTAAATGTAGTTCTCTATGCGAACGTTGACGTTCGACATTGTTAAACAGGCAGTAAGTATTTGTATTTGTATTTGTATTTATTAAATATGATTTTCTAACACAACAAGACATAATATCTTATAAATTACAGTATTAGAATCTGAAAAGTTAACCATACATTGATTTAACTTAATTAGATTTAAATTAAAATAGATTAAATTTAAATAATTATAAAATATTGAAAAATAAATAAATAAAAATTAAATAATTAAAAAATAACTTTTCAACTAATTTTTATAGAATATTGTATATCATTAATAAAATTTACGAAAGATGTTCTTTAAGTAATTTTCTGAACCTCATTGCGCTGCTAGTAGTCTGCAAATTATCAGGGAGTTCATTCCAGAGACGGATGCTAAGAATAAAGAACTGACATTCAGAAGCGTGGCTACGATATCTAAATTGAATTAACAATTTACCTCTTGGTGATCTTGCAAGTCGTAAGCGATCAAAGAGATACTTTGGTTCCTTTGTCATTATAACTTTATAAAGAAATATTAAGTTTTTGAAAATTAGGAAGTTATCAAATGTAATATCGAATATACGAATGGAGAAAAGTGACACATGATCAAATTTTCTCAGTCCGAAAACGTATCTTACGATGTTGTTAAATGTTGTTTTAAGTTTCCTCGTATCCCCTGAGTTACAACCAGCAAATATTTCGGATGAATATAAAAGCGTTGGTAATAAATATGTTTTCGCAAGTAATAATCTAACTTTCGGCGGAGTAAAGTATTGGGTTACCCATAAGCTCCGTAGCATGCCGTAGGTTCTACCACAGACTTGTGTAATATGATCTGACCAAGTTAAACGTTTATTAAATGTTACACCTAAATTCTTAGCCTGACTTACAATTGCAATTTTTGACCCTCCCAAGAAAATATTCACCTCATCCTCTATCCCCAATATGTTCTTGCTTATGACTAAGCATTTAGATTTCCCTGGATTAAGTCGTAAGCCATTTGCTGAAGCCCAAACGAAAATATTATTTAGATCATAATTCAGCTCCTGCACCTTAGACAAAATTAGCTCCTTGGTACTACTTAGATACAGCTGAACATCGTCAGCTTTGTGCAAAAAATTATCAAATTGGCAAATAGGCACATTTTTTTGTAGATTTGTTTTAAATCAAACCAGTGTGCTATATTCGGCTTTACTAAATCTTATATACTCTTGACCATAGTGTTAAAAAAAAAACTTTAGAATTTTATACTTTCTCTTTTGTTTTCGGTTGCAAAATATCTGGGTGTTTCAAAAATTAATCAGCCCTATAACGGTTCTCGATCTCGACTTAAGCTATACACTTGTCAAATATTTGAAGAAAAAACGGGACCAACGAGCAAACTAAAAAATAATTTCATTTAATTCAAATATTTATTTTGATTATAGTACCACATCTTACGAAAAAAAGTTGTTTACTATGTCTTGTAGTGTAATTTGTTTATTTTGTGATATTAAGACCATGTTGAATAACAATAACTATGAACAAAAGTAGGGGTTACGCTTATTTGGTCAAGTATTTAATAAGTGTGACAGAAGCTTAAGTCGTTTTTTGTAAAAGATGAAAGTAACTCACAACATGTGTTCTTTAATCTATTAAAAAACGACTTAGTTGTTTTCGAGATCGAGAACCGTTTTAAGGCTGAATATATTTCAAAATATTACATATTACTAAAATAGGACCGTAAAGTCTTAGTATTAGGTTGAAAAGGAAAAAGTTTGCCAGAATTCAGAAAATTTCTAATGAATTAGAAAAATTACACCGTCATTTCAAAACGTCCCTTAATCTTAATGTGTCGCTAGTAAAATGTTACTATTAATGAAAATGTAATTCCGTAATTTTAAATAATTCGAAAAATCCATGCTTTGTCTTTGGAGCTACGTTAAGTGTGCACCAATATAAAATAAAAAAAAATAATAAAAATTTCAAAATCACATGATTTTGGATCATAATAAGATGGCAGATGAAAGTATTTAAATAAAGTTAATATTAAAATGTCATCGTACGTGACAGAGATTTTGCAATAATAGTAGCAAGGCGAATTAACTACAGGTGGTGTCGAAACGGCATCTGATTTTGACAGTTTATTAGTGTTTTGCTTTAAGCACTAACAATGCAATGCAAAAAACCCTATGCTGTTTTTGTTGTTCTTCGATTTTTGTAGTTCCGACACCACCTGTAGTTGAATTCGCCTTGAATAATAATAGTAACTGGAAAAATTGTTTATCATTATTTGAAACATAAAATAAGAGGGTACTATATATGCTAAAAAAATTTCACTTTCAGTACCTTGTTGTACAATATATCGATCAAAACCACCAAAGTATATTTATACCAAGTACATGCAAGTCTACAACAATCAAAAAAAAAACAACATTCATTTTGTTTGTGTAAAAACATTTGATACTATCAAACAGCCAAACATAAAGAAAGCAAAAAAATCATGGCGCACTAAAATGTAAGCAAATGTTGACACTATCGAAAATAAAACAACTGAACAGCTGATCACTTGCATGTACTTGTAATAAATATATGTACTTTGAAAACCACATATTTTTCCTATATAATCCGTAATTGAAAAAATTTTTTAATGGATGGTTTTATAATAAACAAAATGTAATATCGTTAGTAACATACCGTACGTGACAGATTTTTCCCTTATAGTATTTACAAGGTATAAAATATATTTTTTGTAAATACATATTTGAGCCACTCAGCAAACAATATGAGTCCTAAAAGAGTCTTTTGAGCGTGTTTTCCTATGAAACCGTCAAAAAAATTTGTACTGAATATGAGCGTTTTAGGACTTCTAAATTTAACGATTTGTATGGAAAATTGTGAGCCTTTTTGCTCACAAATCAATCATAACAACCTCTTAAAAGAGTCATAAAAGAGGGATTTCGGAGCCAAAAAAGAGTGTTATAAGAGTGTTTCTTTTTCTTGAAATTAGGGTATTCATTTTATATGTAAATATGTGCTTTTTAGCTTTTAATGAAAAAGTTTTATTAATATATGTTTTGTGCATAGAAATCATAATCATTTTAAACAAATTTCAGCGGACAAAACAACCTAATTTTCTTTTCACAAAGGCTTCAAATTGATAGTTTTTTATTTAAAAACACAGAAATAAACCTACTTTTTGCACAATTTCTCAAAGATTTTATCAAAACCACAACCGAACAGCGCAAAATGATCACAATAATGACAGACAAACGCAAAATATTGAAATTATCAAGTAAAAGAAAACAAGCTTCCGTTGCCCCTCAGAAATAAGAGTTTTCTGGGAGTGTGCTCCTAAATTGCGCATAAAAATGAGTCTTTTCGGAGTCCTGAATTCTACAGGCTCCGAAATCAATCAGAATTGCTCATAAATTAGGAGGGTAATCATAAAACTCTCAAGAAAAGGAATCTCTTAAGAGTCATATTTAGGAGCGTTCCGAAAATTGTTGGGTGGGCAAGAACTAAGAAAGTAGAGTCCGTCAAGCCCGCCACATGATATCCTACACCATAATATTTTAAAACAAGTTTTTGAGAGTGTACCCTATTTGGAACCCATCGCCAATCCAGGTCGCCAGAACAGAATTATGCTATGAGGCTAAGAATTATATAAAAGTTAGTTGTGCAGAATATTATTTAGATATCTTCATCAATATGAGCTTTGTTTGCCTCTAACCGATTTTAAGAATGGGGTTTATATGGGACCTATGGCTTATTTTGGACCTAGCAGCGCAACATTTTGTCATGACACAGTACCTATCGTAAAAGTTATTGTCGCCAGTTTGCATGTTAATACCAACATGGTCAAAATAAGTTTAGACCAAATATTAATTAAATACCTATATAGTAAATGGTACATTTAGTTGCATTTTTAGTACATACTTACAATATCGTACGTGACAACCTTTAAAAGCTTATACAATTTTTAAACAAATATCTTGCCTTGAACTTTTATTTTGAAACACCTTGAGCTACGGTCAAACTTGACAAATATTTGACGAAAAAACGGGACCAGCAGGAAAACTGATATATCAATTCCTTTTAAATCCAATTTTTATTTTGATTGTAATACAACATCTTACATAAAACAGTTTTTTACAATGTCTGTTCAAAGATTTAATAAGTGTGACCGTAGTTTTTGACTGATCAAATAAAAATGACAAAGACAAATGATGTTTTTCACCACGTACGTGACATAAGAATAGCATCCAAAACAAACAAAAAAATGTGTATACCGCTAATCGAACTATAAGTATATTTGATACTTCCTTATGTATCTTGTTTATTGTTGTTGTAACCAGGGTTGCCGAACATGGTCTTTTCCGACCAAATTTTTTTTTTAGAAAATTGGACGGATAGCAGACAATTACAAATCTCATAGCTTTTTTACCAAACACAAACATTTTTTTTTGATTGTTGATAAAACTATGGATATGGCGTTGGGAGCAAGTTACTTTGACGGTGTCAGTTTTATAAAGGATAGTTTTGTCATCTTATTCGAGCTTACCAAGTCAGATGACGTTTAAATTTTTCTTCTTATAAAAAACTTTTTATCAACAAACAATATTCCTATACCAAATTTGATCGGATTGGCAACAAACGGCGATCACGCCATGACTGGAACTGTAGGTAAGCTTATAGCCTATTCATCGATGTCGAACGTAGAGTTCGTTCGCTTAAATTACATGTAAAGCAAAGGCATTATTGTATAATTTGTTTTCGTTTTAAATGTAGGTTAAGCGAACGAAGACTTCGTTCAGAAATAGATGCAATGCAAAAAATATTAAGGTTCTTTGTGGTAATATTTAAAGTTTTTTCACATAGCCCAAAAAGAATAACATAAATAAACGAATTTCAGGAATTCTGTTCTGTATTAGGTGTTTTTTTATACAAGATGGACTTCTTAAAGGAAGATGTTGTAAGAACCGTAGAACAGTGGGATGCTTTGATACTGCATTTGGAAACATAGTTTTACAAAGGAAATGGTATAAGAGCCGCAGAACTTGCAGAATGTATGGATGAGTTCCAAAACAGAGCAAGTTATTAACGCGTATACAATAAGCCAACTATTCATTGTAAAACTCTTTGACACATTTTTTACGCTGTCTGCAAGGTATTAGGATGTACATTGGAGCTCAGCCTATGTCTTATAAAGTTTAATACTTTTTTTTAAATTGTACAAACTTAAATTAATAAATTTTGATTCATATTTTATTAGTGGTCTAAATGTGTTATTGCATACGATCAATGAATTATTCTAGTTTATAAGCGTTATTAAATGTATGTATATGGTCATTTTCCCAGAATGGTCTACCAGGATGAAAAAATAAAATGTTGATTATCATCGTCTTTTATTGTTTATTATTATAAAAAAGTCTTTGTTCTTATAAAATAATGGTTTCATAGCATATCTCAGCTGTTTTATTTGAGGAAATAGGGCTGGAAACTGGAAAATTTTATATTTTTCTGTATTTTCTACTTCTATAGACATTTTTATATAATTATTTTACATGCAAGAAATATGTTATGTTTACACTCTTTCTTCATAATCTCTCCATTACATTCAATTGTAAAAGGAGTATTAAGTTTTTTTGTTACGTTAAAGACATTTATGGGAAAATGCGCAGTGATAATAATAAAAACACATATGGAAAAATCGTACGTTCGCGACCGGTAAATAAGCCAATTAAACAAAAACCAAGAGAGATATTTTATTTTGTAAATACTAGATGGAGACCTTTTAAAATAAATTAATCACATTTGATTCCATTGCGAAAATTTTTACATTTCACTACTGTCAGCTAAAGTTGACTTCTATTTTGCGTACGTTCGTGCCCACACGTTTATAACTCTTATTATGAAAACTTAAACTCGATGAAATCCATCTTTTGCGCTAAACATAGAGCTACCCAAATGCTATCGAATCGAAAAAATGTTTTGTTTTCTGTATTATTTGTACATGAAAAGCGTACGAACGTAAGTTCGTGGCCCCAGGAAATGCCCATATACATTTTGTTAAAGTTAAACGTTACCAGCAAATAAACTTTGAATAAAACTATGGGTTACGTGTAGGACGTTAAATATTTAATAGGTGTGATAATAGGGTTACTTTTTTGTTTTTACTATAATTGCATATTACAAAAAAAAACAAAAAAAATAATATGTAGATTTATAGCTTTATCCAAGAAAAATTATACTTTTTATCAAAAATACATATACATACAATCGTCATATAAAATGCAAAAGGGCCTATGTTCATTCTTAGAAAAATAGAGATAAAAACTTAATAAAAGGCAGCTATTGTGATTATAACAACGTGGTTTTCTGGTTAATATCGTTAACACACTACGCATGATTGACACTATCCTTAAAAACTGTTTTTGTAATCTCAGTCGTAACGCTACTGAAAATTTTTAAAAATTATATAATTGTTTTGAAATATTTAAAAAATTTGGTCGGTTTCAAAGGATTTTGGTAGGTCTTGCAGACAATTTTGGTCGGATAAAAATTTTTCAAACGGCAACCCTGGTTGTTACATTAATTTTAAAGTATAAATGTATCTGAATTTAAACGGCAGAAAATTGTTGATTTCAGTTAGTAAAACTTAGTCAAAGGGAAAGTCAGTTTATCAAAGTTATTTTCGGGAATTTATTGTTGAGGGAAAGCTAGCTTCTATGCGCATTTTACTGGTTACATAGGCCAGCTCATCGGGAAACCTTTTCCAAAGATTTTAGAAAAGCCAAAAATATTAAACAAAGTTTAAAAGTTTATACTTTTATTTCTTGGTTTTTAAGAATTGTAATAATCTATAGGCAAAGTAAAGTTTGAGTGTTTTTTTTCCTTTCTATGTACCATAATTGAAAAAAAGGTTCAAGGGTTTAATTTTTTTCTCATGGAAATGCTCATATGTATGTATGTATGCATAAAATGATTTCGGCTATGCAAAAAAATTTTTTAATTGATTTGTTTTTTTTTTTTTCATGGGAAAAAATTGTTTGAAATGTTAAATAAATTTCAATATTTGACAATTACAAAGTTCTTTTGAGGTCATATGAATAAAAACAAATTTGTATGGAAAAATTAAAATGGGGACATATTAATAACTAAACAATTTAGTTAAAATTTAGTAAGATTTTGAGTTCAGTCAATAAAGTACAAATTTATATTTAATGTAAGAAAATTTTATTTAGGATTTTGATATTAATTTAAATATAACTTTGACTTTGTTAAAAATATGAAGAACATTTTGAATGCAGTTCAATTTTTAATTTCATGCAATTTACTAAAATTGATTATTTATTCCATCGGATTGTAATAAATTTTTATTTAAGATCTGTCAAATAATTTTGTTGTTTGATAACTGATTAACATGATTACACTATCATCTTTGACCATGTCGTTTCTAAAGATTATTATTTATTGGTAGAATCGCAAAGTGGGTTTTTACGATGACAACGGTTCTAACATAAATTGCTTATGTTCCGATTTATATTTCATTATTTTAACGAATATCCTTTGTTTCATCAGTTTTTGAGATTATGCTGAAGGTCATGGATGTATTTATCGATGTAAGCTTGGGAGAGCAGGAACTTGTCAAAAACTGCCTTATTTCCGACCTAACATAATAAAAATACAAATATTAAATCAGACTCATTGACAATCTTAGTATCTTTACATCGGTTTTTGCAATAATTAGCTTCAGACTAAATGTCACCGAAAATCATTATCTATTCTGTTGAACTCTGTTTCAAAATCTATTTGTTGCTGTTTCTTAAATAATAATCATTTATAATTTTTTACATAATATGTTTTGACATTTAGAAACCATACATATAACTTCATAAAAAAGGGACAGTTAGTATAACTCTCTCTTTCTTTCTCTGATGCGGTCACCTGTATGAATTCGCTTTGGTTCACTCCAAGGTACATTTACACAAGGTAGACTAATTTAGAAGTGTAGACATGTTGCTCTTTAACAATACCTGACTTTTCAAAATTGTCTCCATATAAAACAATAACAATTTAACGCGCAGATGTACATATTTTGGCTCATACCCAGCAAAAACTTTACCTACATGGTAAGTTAGCAAGTAATGTTGGAGAAAAATAAACACTACTTATTATTCGGCTGAATAACTACTTTTTTTTGTTCGAGGTGTCCACAGAATTCAGTACTTACAAAATACTCTTACTAGAAGTGAAAAAATATCTAGTTATTATTAAGCTACCAATAAGTTGTGTAAGTACTTACAATATACTTCCTATAAGCCAAAAATCACTAGTTAATAGACCTAATAAGGACTATCGAGTACGTTACCAGCAAGTAAATATTCAGTTCTGAAAATAACACAGCTTATAAGCAGTTATTGATCTGATTATTAGTAAGAAAATATTCAGTAGTGAAAATAATAGAAGTAATAAGTAGTTGCTAAGGTCATTACTAGTAAGTACTTATTCAAGTTTTCAGAATAATGAAAATTCTATTGACAATTACTTACCAGGTAACGCATGAAATAACTACCACCATACCATACGAATTGGACAATTGGGGCTTATGTCTGTCCGCTAACGAGTCTACCTTGTGTAAATGTACCTTGATTCACTCTGATTTTAATTTTTAAGTAAACTATTTAAAAATGTTTACAAAAAATATCAAACAAATCATATGGTCGATCCTCCAAACTTTATATGGATGGAACCTCGCTGGCATCTTTTAAACTCGCTGTGACCGACGTAAATATATATGTATGCATTTAAATAAGGGTTAATCAATCCTGCAAAGCTGTCAGATTGCTTGCTCAAAAGACTATAATTTTTTAAATTTTTTTGTATAGTATAATTACAGGACGACACAAGTTATATGTACACAAGGTAGACTCATTTGGGAGTGTATACATGCTGCTCTATAAAAAGAACCGAGTTGTCAAAATTGTCTTCATATAAAACAAAAACAATTTAACGCTCATACACACGAAATTTGACGTTTGGGTTCCAACTAGGGGTAATCAGCTGACAAACATATGCCCAACGAGTTTACCTTGTGTAAATATACCTCTGTTTTTTATTTTAATAAATATTCAAAATTTTAGGATTTTCTTAATATGTTTGCTAAGAAAATGAGGGCATTCCTATTCTGTAGTAATTTTATAAAATACTTATATAACTAAATATTAATAACTATTGTATTAATTTTCAGTTATAATTCAACTATTTTGTTATTTTCTCCTCAAAGATTCTGACGATGAGGGTAATAGAATATTTTGAAATCAGCTTGTTCAATTTAAAAATTAGTTTTCTCATCCCTGGAATATGAAGGAACAAATGTATCTTTGAATGTAAGTTTTATTGCTGAACTTCGCTATTTATACACACAATTTTTTGACAAACGTGATTGTAAAAATACATTTTTTTCGCTCTTAAATTTGTATCTATGTATGTATATGTACATATGTATATGTATTTATTTTTTAATGTATCAGAGATCTGAGTCGATGGGAAATTTTCGGCGGCAGCGTCTGATTAATAAATGATCGGCGGTAAAAGTAAATGTAAGGTTTTTAAAAATTATATGTGGAAACCTTCTTAAAAACATTAAATAAGAACCTCTCAAGGGTAATAACTTTTTTGAACTTCACATATTAACTTTGCTAATCGGTTTGCAATTTAAAAAAATCAGAAACAACTCACTCAAGTTATTTTAATGGCCTAAAAGTTTTCCTTGAATATCTTAATCAATTTTTTTTCAAGCTCTTCACTTTCTGGAGTAAATCTAATCTGATTTGTGATGCTTTGTTGAAATTTTTTTTTTATTTAAGTATACACAACTCATAAATTCAAACGATCATAACTGTTTTATAGTTTGATGCAAAAAAAAACTTAACTGCTTGTTAAACTCACCGTTTAGTAAAATTCTTTTAAGCATCATCTAAAAGCGATTATAAGCTTAACAAACGTACGGTAACTTCCTTTTAACTTTAAAATTTTAAAGTAAGTTAGTTACCCCTTTTAATCTCTTATTTGACAATAAAGATGATCATAGATTGTTTTGAAACTCAAAACAAAAATGAAATTCGGTGAAGAGCTTAGCGTTGTCACTGAGAATTTTTTTAAAGTAGCCAAACTGTCAATGTTGTGAACAAAAAATTTTATACACTTTGAAAAGTTGGGGGTTACACAATCAAGTTTTGCTTCAAATTTCGTTTCAAGTTTTAATATACTTACACTTGTTCACTAATACAATCATACTTTTAAAATGTCGTGCGAACTTGCTTTCAAATTCTATTTCCCATTGTGTGTTTCGTTTTGCAGTCAATAATACAGCTGATTGCAATTTTAATGAGAATTCTTTTGTCTCTATAAAAAATTCAAAATTGCGTACAGCTTTAAATTTTTGTAAATTTTGATATTCGGTATATTGAGCCTTATTTGCGATTATATCGTAAGCGACATCATGATCAATTGATTCTCAGCATGCTCTTTAAAACTATCGAATGTGCCATCATAATTTTAAAAATAACTTAATGCATAACATAAAACCAAATAAAGTCCTGGGTCCTGTTTCTCAATACTACAAGTTACAAATCTACAAGTAAAATACATTAAAAAAAGAAACAGTTTTAAAATGTTTGTTTCAAATATATTCTACTTGTAGATTTGTAACTTTTAGTTTTGAGAAACAGGGCCCTGCACTACTTAAGACACAAATAATAAAAATCCTGTAAAACTTGCCTTTTGTCATATAATCAAACCCCAAATAGGGCTCGATATGTAAAAAACTATCAGAACAACTTGAACGTGTAACTGCAGTATAAAAGGGTTATTTAAATACTTTAAAAATATTTTCACACACATTTTTGAAAATTCAATATATTTTATGTTAAAAAATTTTTAATGCAAGGGGAGAGGACTTACAAAAAACCCTTGAAGAGTTGTATTTGTAGCTTAAAATATTTGAAGTTAACAAAAGCTTTATCTATTCCTTTATACCTAATGCCTGTAATTTCTACAAACAGATATCTGGTCGTGTTCGTACCTAAAACTTTCCAAGGCTAGCTGAGTCGCTATTAGACGAAATTTTGAGTGGCGGCTATTGTTAGAAAAATGCTATTAGCGGCGCCGTTTAGTCGGCTTGAAACCGATTGAATAAGACTTATTTTTCCGTGCTTCAGTCCCTTTTACGCTGTAGTTATATTTATTTGTTGTTGTTGCAGTTGCGCTACTGCTGCTGCTGTTATTAACTATATTCAGTTCAAAAAAAATTTTTGTTTATTTTGTTTGTTTTTATTTTTTGTAAAGTGTGTTTTTAACAACTATTTGTCAATGACTCGCAAAATGGTGAGAAATGATAATAAACAAGTAAGAATGTTATATTTGGCTGTGCCGAATCTATGATACCCTCCACCAAAGGCAAACATTTTCCAGGTGAAGACTTTTTACGGAAACTTTGATAAACTATCTACAGAGTGCAATAGTCACTCTGGGGGTTAAGAAATCCCAAGACTGGGTGAATGTACGAGGCTTGTATAGTTAATCTCTTTTTTATCTCTCTAATGACTTTTAATTTTAAAATTTTTTTTTATCTTGATATTGGTTTGCATAGTTTTTTTTTTTTTTTTTTTTGCTATTCATAACTCAAGAACCATTGGTAATTGATAATTTCATTATTTTAAAAAAATTGTAGCTAATGCCAAAATAAATAATTTTTATTAGTAGAGTATTTATCGCTTATATTAATTTCATATTTTGCACATCCTTTGTTTCTCTTAAGCGAGAAATGTATCTACATAAGTACAAGTTTACATGCATCAGAAGAAGCATTCAGTTTTCATGGAATAATTTTTGCACATTTTTTTATTTTTTTTGTTTTTGAATTGACTCAACTTTAAACGATACTTATTCGTGCATATAATTTTTTTTCAAGAAATTTATTAAAATATTAAATCAAAGTGCTTTTGCACAAAACAATTATAGAATTTTTGAATACCAAACAATAATTGCCCTCCCCCCCCCCCCCCCCCCTTGGGCATACATGAAATAAATATTTTATATCCATTTTAAAAACCCCAAGCGGACTAATTCAACCGAATGAAATATTTTAACATTTGTAATTTTTCACCTATTTTTCATGAAATTTCGCCAATAATTTGAATAGCCAATTTCTGGTCATACAAATAATGTAATAGATACGTCATTTTTATTTGGAAACAAGAAATTTTGTTTAATCAAATACGTATTTTTTTAAATATGAAAATGCATTGATGCCATTAAAATTATGAAGAAAAATTAAGAAAAAATAGCGTTTAAAGAAGAACAAAAATTCTCTGTTTATTAACATTTCTTTAGACCTTTGCGATGGTGATTGTTTGTGTCTAATACAGTATTTATCCCTTATTTGCACACCGGCTATAGGCACCTTCAGTATGGTAGGGATATTTATATTACTACTGATACTAAAGCGGCCATAAGAACCCTGATGATGAAACGGTTCGATGAAACTACCTGTGGAGAAACCAGACAAATCTGGTCCACTAAAGATAGAAAAAGGATTCAGCGCACTTTAAAGCTGACCAGACTTCACCTCAGAAACCCAGTTGCGGCTATAACTGACCAGTACACTGCAGTAGCATTTTGTAAATTACGCCAAGAGGCTAGGACTCCTTTAGAAATTACCTGTGTAAAACATGCGACGACGAGGAAGAAGAAGAGTTAGCGGAACGTCTTCTCTCTCATTGTCCGGCATTCGGAGACCTGAGACTCAAACTGCTTGGTAAAAGGATAGGATCCACTACTTCATTGAACCAACCGGCTGACTTAGTGAAAATGTTGGCAGTCAGGGTAATAAGGACCCCTTGTCGACAGTACAACATGGTAACAAAATGGGAACTAATTGCTGGACCCACATGAGCTGTGCTTGATTGCGGCTGTCAATGGTACTTAACCATAAACCGGTTATAAGCATCTAATGCATTTATGCATTCTCACTTGTGTACTTTTAGTTTGCTATTTAAAATAGCCAAAATAGTTTTGTGTATAAATGCGGTGTAATATACATAATTGAAACACATTGCATGAAAAAATTTTCATATGCATAAGTATTATTTTAAACTTGAGTCATATACAATTTAAAACGCACAAAAATTATTTCATCAAAACTAAATTTGCTAAATATTGATCAAACTTTGAATGTATTCATTTACTTTCGATGTAAGTAAAACAGTTTTTCATGATGCTGGTTAGTGTCAGGGATGCAAACGCACTACACGTAGCAAACTATACAGTTTTAGTATTGCGCAAAAGCAATAATGTGACAATTGCAATTCTGTGTATTTTGTTGTTGGATTGCAAACAAAACCTACAATATTTAGCATTTGCACGTTCGCAAGAATATTTACATCAAACACTGAACTCCGCTAATGTGTTTAACAGACAGGCATTACTACGTCGACTTGAATTACATACTTAAAGCGTTTAGTTCTGGGTGTTACACACAAAATGACAAACTTAATTTACCTCATATAAATTAAATTATAGCTTAAATTAAACAAAAAAACAGTTTGAAAAATAAATCTGGTACAACATTGAAGCAATACTTTCTAAAAGGTCAGTTCAAGGTTATTGATGCTATGTGAGCTTAAAATTAAATATTTTATTGAACTGTTCGTTGTATTTTTTGCTTTTTTTAAGTACATAGGTACATACATATTTACTATTTAATTTTTTTGTTGTGGAAAATAATTTCTTTATTGTAGCAATTTCTAAAATGAATAAAAAAAAACAATAACAATAAAAAGATTATACACGAGATTTAGTGAACTTATATACTTTCCGCAGACCAATTGACGGCAGTATTTTGCTGTTTTTACATATTTTTTTTTTATAACTAAAATTAAAAAAAGTCTTCGGTTTTTACAAGTTTTCTCACACTCAAAGTACGTGAAACCCTATAGAATTAATGGAAAGATGAGGGATAGGTACTTGTTTAATAACTTCAGTAGCTGATTCTAGGGTTGTTAGATTTTTTCACCTTCACCGCCAAATATATATTTGATCCTTTTACTCCTCTGTGCATAGGGCCGCAAATACACCGCCAAATAGTATGTCGAAATTCGATAAAACTTTATTTTTTTAGATTTTTGGTAAAAGAAATTTTGAACTTCGTTGCACTTGCTTATATGTACTTATGTAATTATTAGTGTCCGACCGAACATTCGGGTTCGGTTACGGAGTTCGGAAAAAATGATGTTCGGTCAAAGTTCGGTGTTCGGCGAAATTTTTACCGAACTTTACCGATCACCGAACTTTTTTATAAAATAACATATTTATTATAATTTCAAATTATAATTTGGCATCATTGTTTATAAAAATAATACGAAATCAATACAACTATTTTTCTCTATGATTATTAGTTCGAAAAAATACAGCGATGACAAAATAAAATGCTTAAGTGTACAAAAAATTTCTTTATATGTGTAATTTTTAGAAGACGGTAAAAAATACAACAAAAAAACGGTTAAATTTTATTTCGCAAATAAAAACTTTCTATTTGTATTCTGCGAATGGTAAGATAATCTATAGTTTTGGGTGAACTACAAACCAAACTTTATAGTATACATATTTCCAGATAAAAATGTCATCCAATTTGGAGTTTTTTTAAAAAAATTTAGCAACCGCTCAATGCAAATGTTGCGCCAAACAACTGTCTGTGGGGAGTTCATTGCCAAGCAAACAAACTACCGCCAATATTAAACGCCACTTAGAGAAAATACACCCCAACGAATTCAATAAATACATTGTAGAGGTTTGAGTACTAATGTGTATACTAGGGCTATAACCAAATTATTGGCATAGTACGACGGAGTGGCCAAGAATGTTTTAGTAATGAAAACACCTGTCTCCCGCCGTTTTGCGAAAAAAAACATTACGCAGGGAAGCAAATTTCTGAAACCTTCTAAGAAATAGGAAAATTTTTAAATCGAAAGCGGTAGATAAATTCCAAAATAGCATTTGTGTGATACGTATAGGAATATATGCAAATATCAGGTGTATATTTTTTAAAATGATAAAATGGTTGTTTTCAAACTTCAAACTGATCCCTGCGTGAACTTTTTAACAATCCGAAAAAATTATCATATTTTTTATTAATAAGTTTTAATGTTTTACACGACTACACTATGCCGTTTTCGATTTTCGCAAAAAGTGTAAAAAAGTTATAGCCCTAATGTATACTGTATTAAACTTGAACTTTATTTTTTGTCTTAAAAAAAAGCAATTACTAATTATTTTTTAACTATAAAATAGTTTTGACTACTATAAAGTGCAATTTATCTTTTCATGTTGCATCCTTCCAAAATTTTAAATGTAATAATTTCCCGAAATTTTATTTTCTTTTAAATAAATGCATTAAAAATAGTACAATTGTTCAGATTTTTTACTGCCCGTCTATACCAGAGATAACTATTGCGACATATATTGCAGTAAATGTCAAAATTATGTTATCTTTAATGTAGACTGCAATTTTTTGCATATATTTATTGCCGACAATTTATGTTGCAATAATTGTTAGACCATTTTCGTTGACAATTATTGCTAACATAAAACGTCAAATTTGGTTGTCAATTGAGAAAAAAGAAGCAAAAAACAAAAATATAAAAGCAAATTGTGTGAGAAAGAAATTAAATTTGTGAAATGGTAGCAAATTATATTTGTAGTAAAAGAATTAAATTAAAGAATTTAATAACACTAAAATAAAATTACAAAAATTATTTTTATTAATATAATTTTTTTCTTATTCGACCTTAATTATTTCAATTTATATAAATTTGTTAAAGTTTGAGTTCTTTTTATATAAAAATATTGATATAAAAAAGACCTCAAGCTTTAATAAATTATTATAAATGTTAATAATAAAGTCGAATATGAAAGAATTTATATCAATAAAAATAATTTTTGAAGATAGCGCCAGTTTTTACACTGCACCTTCTTAATTGATGTTTTTAAAATTATGAGTTAACATAAATATGTTTTCCCATGCCTTTAACATAAGCTGAGCCATAAGAAATATTGCGTTGTTATTCTGCCGACGTTATTGCCAACTGGCTGAGATATTTATCTTTAGTGTAGACCTAGGGTCAACAAAAAGTTCGGGTTCGGGTTCGGCCGAACTTGTCAAAATTTACCGAAGTTCGGGTTCGGTCTCAAAAAGCGCGTTCGGTCGGACACTAGAAATTATTATTTCAATGTGTAACCATTTATTTTTTGGTAAAATTATTGAAAGTTGTGTTGCTATTTTTTATTATATATTTGATTATGATTGCGGATAATATTGACACTTTAAGGGGAAATACCAGAGACACAACAATGAGCTTGGTTAAGATTCTGGCTAATTACTGGAAAGGTCTAACCCTAACCCATATTAACGCCCACAGCATGAATAATAAAATTGATGAATAAAGATTAGTTTTTGAAAAATTCAACATTGATATTCGGGCATGTTCTAGAAATCGAAATGAAGTGAAATTGAAATCGAACGAGATTTTAGGTTCAATTATTTACAAAATCACCGTAGTCTTTCTTGGTTTTAAGAGTTGTTCTTGTAAATCTAATTGGTACAAAATTAAATTGATAAAATGGAATTTTTGTATGAACTTTTAGTAAAGGGTCATTTTTAAAATTTGCTCGATTTCAAATCCACTTCATTTCAATTTCTAGAACATGCCCGATTGTTTAATTTTCCTTAGTGGTTATAAAGTTGTTAGGAAAGATCGAGAGGAATATGTAATATTTCCCATAAACTTTGTTTAAAATCTTCAACTGATTTATCACTAAGTGGAACATATGTTGAATATATTTTTATTTAGATAATTTTTAACGGTAAGAACATTTTGGTAGGGTTTGTTTAAAGGTCGAATAAGAGAATACCATTCTCAAATTTTTTTCAGAACGATGGAAAAGTTTGCCGCTGCTTATGATGATATTTTTATTAATGGTGATTTTAACTCAAACCTACTTTTGGAATCAGAATTTGCTGACAATATGTTATCCTTTGGTCCCACAACCCACTAACACAGTAAATCCAACTCATCATACAGCAACTAGCAGAAATCCAAATGAAAGCTCCGCGTTTCTTAAAGAATTACTTAATATTTCTTACGTATATCTTTAGAATTCCTTTGTCGGATCATTTTGTCCACTATCGTGACTTTAAAAGCATAGACTACAATGTAGTCCGTGAAAGCTTATTCCGTATTGATAAGTCTCAAGTGTATTACATGCCCTCAGCCGATGAGCAAGTTGTATTTTTTCAGGCCAATATTCAACGTCTATTTGATGAAACAGTTCCACTTAAATTTAAAACAATAAATGGTAGGGGAAAGCCTTGGTTTTCTGCTAATATTAAACTTTTAATAGCTAAAAGAGATTGTGCTTATGCAAGGTGGAAGCGTTTTTGAACCTCTGGATTAAGAGCTGAATTTAAAACTGCAAAAAATAACGTTAACATAATCATCAGCCTTGCAAAAATGTAGTATTATTCTAGACGTTTTGGACATGTAAAAGGATCTAGGCAAACTTGGAAATATATTCGTGAGATTGGGGTTGGTAGATCAGAGAGTTCAAGCAGTTGTCAGGTCGAAGAGCTTAAGAAAAAATATTTTCCTTTGAATAATCGGCAATTTGTGTGTTGAGACAATCGCCAATCTTCAGTATAAAATTGTTTAGGGGATTGCCTCACGGGTCAATCCTTGGACCACTCCTGCTTTCTATTTATGCAAATGATTTACCAAACCAACTCTTGACCCCTAGAAAGGGACAGATATTAAAGATGTATTTGTTTTTATTGTGATTACTTTTGGGCCCAGAGCAGACGGTGACACGCAACTGCAACGAAATCGTTTATAATTATTGGTTTTAAAACAGAATTAATCGTTTGCCACACACATCGCAGTATAAATTATATCACAGTATGATGAAATTAACACAATCATTTCGGTGTTCTTAAAGAACCTGTTTCAATGCAACTAATTTTCAATGCGTTTCAAACCGGTTTCAAAATGATCGTTTCATGCGCGGTTTCTAAAAGACTTCTAAAGCTATGCGGTCCTAAAGAACAATATGAATTAATGTTATTAAGTTTAAATTAACGAAAAGATGTTTGAATATAACTTATTTAAGTTGTTTTTGGGTAAAGAACTAAGATAAAGTTTTAAAGACTGCTGTTTAGCAGCGAGTAATATACGGCAAACAAAATGGCTAATATTTTACATGGATAGCAGCTCTTCTTTTTCATTTAAATCTTTTCAAAAAAAAACCAAAGAAAAAAGGATTCTTAGATCTCGTTAAACGAAAGTTCGAAATTTTTGAACAAGGAATAATACTTTAAGTACAATGATAGGGTTCCATAATATACAGACAAAAGTTCATAGCTTAAAAATGGTACTTAAGTTTTGAAATTTTTAATCGCGAATACAATCGCTAACTTTGAAAAACGGTAATCACCATTGAATTCAGCATACTCAAATTTGCTGTGCTAAATTCGAGCATAGTGTTATTAATCCCAAAAGTTTTGTTTTCATGCAACTTGAATGATATTCGACTATTTATCGACACATTAGATGTTAATACGTATAGTCTTAAAGATAAAAAATAAAGGCAGTAAAGGCACAAGTTTAATACATACATTTATTTTTTTTTTTTTTTTTTTATTAAAGTTCATTTCAATTAAAATTCTGAATTTTCCATCTTTATTTTACACCATCTTTTTGTATTTAAGTAGATAGAAAAAGTTCTTATTTCCTTTGGTGCAAATGCATTTCTTTCTTTGTTATAAGCAAAATACGTATTCTTATTTCTGGCAACACTATTGTAATATGTATATTAAACAATTTGTCTCTCTCTCTCTCCATAAACTTCTGTCAATTTCAAAAACAACATGCTTTAATTTCCGTATTTGGTTTTTAAACCTACGCCCGCCCACCTACGCAAAAATGGAAATTGATTGAAACAAAACTTGAATAGATATCAGGGCTGCCAGATTCTATCCCCAAATAGGGGGAAATTTTGTTGTTGAAAGGATACACATTTTTATTTGGGGGGAGGGGTGGAATTGTCATAAGGGATTATTAACAAAAAAATATAATTTTTGGGGAAAATTGTTTAAAATTTGTATTTATTCCTTTCATGTTTGAAAAAGTAAAATTTATAATATCCATAAATACAATGGATTGAGTCAACTGATATTGCGCCCTTTAAGGCTGAGGTTTTTAGATCTCAGTTAAACTATGTTAAGTAAATTTGAAAACAGATTTGTGCCGCCATTGCCAAGCTTATATACAAAATTTTTACGGAACAGCTTAGTTTTGCTTAAAGGTGCTATCAGACGGGATGTATTTTACATATATACTGTCAAATTGTCCATCTGTTAAAGTTGTACACATCGTGTGATACATATGAAACTTTGCATGTGTAAAATACATGTGGAAATACATATGTAACTTTTTCGATTAGAACACGCTCTATTTTCCTGTGGCAAACATAAACAAAACAGCTGGTTTGTTTTGAAACGTAAAAAAAGTCAGCTTTTGTTTACATTTATAGGTTATGTCATAAGGAAAAACATAAGCAGGTGTGATAGCAAAAATTATGAATCGTATGTAAAATGGAAATTTTGGCATACATACGGAATTACATATGGGTAAGAAAAGTGACAGTACATATGTAAAATACATCCCGTCTGATAGCACCTTAATATGTTGGTATTTAATAAAATAATAAAAAATCACATTTTGCCGGAAAAACCCGAGTTTCAGACTTCGTAAAGCTAAAGTTAACCTTAAACTTCATCTCAAAAAACTTGGCCTAAATGAATGTACTTATACATATGCTCGTTATTAAGACCAGTGTTGCCAATAACTGATTAATGAGAATATGCCAAAACTTTAATAAATATGCTAAAATCTGCTAAATTGTAAAATTAAGAAAATATGCTCAAAATCTGCTCAGATTAAAATATACAATTTTGATTATATTAAATTTTCTAAAAATATGTTAAATTTGTACAAAAAAATATGCTAAAACCTGCTGAATTTAAAAAAAAATGTTGCTAAAAATCTTCTAAGCAAAAAGGAATTTTAATATATCGAGCCTTTATAGCAAAAATGAAAAAGGTTTTTTTTAAATATTTTTGCTTCAAGTCTGGGTTTACGCTTGAAATTGCTTTTGCTCTTTTTTCGTAACGGTACTTACCAGAGATATGAGATTCTTAGAGATGATGCAAATGATCAAAAATTATCGATTTTCATCGAAAAACTGAAATCTGAAATGTGGTTGGTTACATCATTTTCGCTATTAGGGCTCGATATATTTCATTTCAAAAGTAGTATATTAATAATGCAAAAATCGAAAAAGTAGTAATAATTTGAATATAAAATTTTTTGAAAATATGCATAGTAAGTTTCCTAGAAACAAAATCTGCTTTTCCAAAAAGTATAAATATGCTAAAAAATCTGCTTTTAAAAAAACAAAATTTGCTAAAAAGCAGTTAGCAGTTAGTTAAAAAAAATGCAATTTCCCAACTCAATCTGCTAAATCTAGCAGGAATATGTTAAATGGGAACACTGATTAAGTCCCTAATCACATGCACTTGTCATTCTCCGTTTTTGTGTTGCTCATAAGCTGCAACTTATATTCCTTACGGAGCTGAGTTAATACCAAAGGATCTTTACCATTATTTCTGCAACAGCCCATTGCACTGCTTTAGCTTTAAAAGGGCTTTTAAATTGCTAAATATTGGAGTTGATATAATCAAATATCAGAGGGGATATTTTGCGGAATTTTTTGCTTAAATTTGGGGAGAAGAAAAAATTTATTGGCAGCCCTGATAGATATAAATATAAGGAAAAGAATAGATGTCCTTTTTCACTTGCTTTGCTTGTTTTGCAAGAGAACAAGGAGATTGTGGATGTAGATACAAAAATAAATAAATACTACGTAGTATTTTTATATAAAAATACGAGTAAACTATATAACATACATATGTACATACTAACGAATATTATGTTCATTATGTAATATTTGTTTTTTGATTTCTTTTTTCAACTACTGTGCAATATTTTGTATATTTTTTATATTATACACATAAAATTTATTTTGTTAAATATAATAATATTATCAGATACACACACAGTAGATGTTTGTTTGTTTAAAAAGTATCTAAGTTTGAATTTTTGTATCTTTACAGCATCCTTATGTAGTGTTTCAAGTGTCTGCCTTTAACAAATAGAAAATGTTACATAATTTAATTTTGAATTGTTTTTTCCTTTTGTGGATATTTTTTAAATACATGATATTTCTCAAGTGTGCAATTGACGACGTTTAAACTTTTGTTTAGTTAATCTCCTCCTAAAAAGATCTTTTAGTTGTATTATCAAGTGTTTTTTAGATGGCTATCAAATAACTAAGGACAATAAGCTTTATTGTATTGCAGTTTAAATTGAATTTATGGGTTGTTACATCTTTGAATTTAAAGCTTTTTGTGTTCCAAATATTTGCTAAAACTAAGTTGAATTATAATTTCATCAGAATTTAAGAAATTTAATTTTCAAAATACATAACTTAATACAGATGAAATAGAAAGAGACTATTCTTACACACAGGGAACGAAATGGTTAAAGAATGGTCTCGAGAATTATAATATGTTCTTTGCAATTGCCAAAACAAATTACAGTATGTTCTTTACTTTTGAGGAGATAGACGATTTCGCAAATTCTTTTAAGAAAGTCCCGCATTGGAAAATAGTGATAGAACTTTTTTGAAAGCTTAACTCCCAATTTTACGATGTTTGAAACAAAACTGTAGAATTTGTTTTTGTTTCAAATAAAGTTGTGCGAATAAATGAATTCTTTCGACGCCGTGAAATAGCCAGCAAGTATTTCTGCACCATTTTCTTCAAGTTTGGATATAACATGTCAATGCTTCAGTAAACAAGCGGATTTGCGTCTCTAGAAATTTTAAAAAAATTTTAGATATCTCTTGACTTCTTCTTTTTTAATAGAACGATTTAAGTAGATACCTAGGGTCAAGCATTGTAAATAAACAACAGAGCCATATTCCACAAGGAACTTATAGACTTTGCACTTATCAAACTGAATATTTTGACAAAGTGTCAAGTGTTTCTGTTCCACAATATTCTTTGCAAATCCCATTTTGCACTAAGCATATTTTTGAAAGACATTGCTTTCTTCGCAAAGTAGGGCCCAGGTTTTATTATTCTCTAAATTCTCAAATCTTTCATTGGGAACTAATGGCAATACTCGGAACTATTCTTTATCTTCGTTGATTTACGTATTATATTCTATAATAATGTTCGCAGACTGCTGACTGCCGGAATAGCGTCAGACAATGTAGCAGTGGCCTTGCTTATGGATTTTGTAGCCTCTTCGAAGTAACTTAAAATTTTCCGCAAAATGGTTTTTACTTTCACAAATACTAGTAAAAATAACCAGAAAAATCTTAAAACGTACTACAGTATTTATCGGATATAAGAACATCTCATATAAGAACAAAACGCTTTTAAGAAACATTTTCAAAAACACCATGTCTTTTTAGTGATTTTTCTAACAAAAAAGGTTTCATATAAGAAAAACGCTTATAAGAAAAAAACTGATTAAAGAACATTTTTCTTAAACACCAAAACCACAAAATGTATAGAAAAAGAATTTATATAAGAAACTTCCAACGGCAACACAGAATTTATGTAGTTTGCATGGACAACGCTGTTTTCTGACAGCTTTACAACAAGAACAAAGTTTTTTTTACTTTTAGTTTTAGATGAGCGAACTGGTACTCATGAGAAGCTTTGTGTTTTTTGCCAATAAAAACAAAAGTTAAAATTTTTAAAGAAATACAAAACGGTATAAAAAGAAGCGAAATTGCAAAAACATCTAAAATAGTGAAAAACTCCAAAGACATAGAAAATAATTATTTAAAAGTTAGAAATGTTAACAAAAAAAGAGACAGAAAACCAAAATAGGAAAGTCTTATGGCCATAGCTACTTATATAAGAAATAAGTTTCTTATATAAAATAATTGTATATAAGAAAGAAACGCTTATAAGAAACTTTTTTCGTGGATTTTTTAAGTTTCTTATATCCGATAAATACTGTAATACATACATATAAGATTTAGAAAACATTTCATTTCTAGCGTTCCGTTACCATGCGTTCAATACGTTGATGTATCTGTCAAAAACGTAAAATCAATAGCTGTGTTCATTTACTATTTGTTAATTTAATTTTAACATTGACTTGTGACATTTACTTGTAACAATTGTTACAAATTGGTAAAACAAATTTAGTAAATGAACACAGCTAATGTAAAATTGTATATTTTTTACATTTGATTTGTCAACTTTTAAAGGCACATTTAATTGTGCATGCCTGTCAAAATTGTTGTTTTACAAAAGTTTTATGTTAAAATTCGGTCAAAAACGTACATGTTATTTGCTTCTAACATAGTCTCTGTTCTTTTTGCAGAAACCAAAGTAGTTCTCTGTTACAAAATAGCGTACTGCCACCACAAAAGTGTTTACTTGCATTCAGCCATCTTATGCGACTAATAAACAAATTGTTCCTTTATACCGCCTAACCTAAAAGGTATTTAGACTACTGTTACTAGCTTTCCCTAGCTATAATAAATTTTAGGGAATATGAGTTCAATAATTCGTCACCAAATGCCCTTTTTGGAATACAATCTACGGAATCTTGTGATGAACGATAGGTTCAATATAAAATTCCACCCAGAATATCACTTTAATACGCCGAATAGCAAGTATGTATTAGTGATATAATACTTTAAGGTCTGGGGTCTAATTCTGGCAGTCGTGCTCGAATACTTTTTCAATTCGAAAGCAATTGTATTTCTAATTCTTTCAGTCGATACTGAAGAAATTGATGTTATTTTTGGTGTGTTGTGAAAACTTTTTTTTTTAGTAATATGCTTTTTTTACCGCCTTTTTCTCAATGCAAATGGATGAAACTTTGCAGGCATACATATTCCCGATGACAGAACACGAATGCAAGGGCGTAGCCAGGATAAAATCTAGGGGGGCGGGCAAAATTTTTTTTAAATGTTCTTTTTTAAGAAAAGCGTTTCTTAAAAAATGTTTTTTTAAATGGTCTTATTTTAACTTTAATTTTAATAATTCTAGATCTTTTTCAGATCATTGTTTTCCCTTTAAACTTTTTGAATTCGAAAGTTCTAGTTATCGAATAATATTTTTTTATTTTATAAAGCAAGTCATGCAACTTGCTATCGGTTCATCGATGAGTAATACATAAATAAATAAAGGTTCTACATACTTTTAATTTTTTTTTTATTATTTAATTACATACTATATATTTTTTTATTGTCTTACAAAAATTGGAAATTAGTCTTTGTCCCACAGCCAATATAATAAAGATAAAAAGTTAAACTAATATAAATCTTTTTATTTTTATTCGAAATCACTCCCGTGACATAAAGAAGATTGTTTTCTTATCTGTTATTTAGTCCATTAAATACATTAAATAACTGGAATTAAGGAAGAACACCTGATTAATTTCAGAGGGAATGGGAAATATATGAAGCAATCACCCCTATCGTGAATAACAAGTGGAATTTTTGTTCCCATGAAATTTTCATTCCCCTCGAAGGGAAAAAAGCAATCGTGAATCTCATGTGAAAAATTTTCCAGGCTATCAGTTCCAGTGAATGCAAAAAAGAAGAAAGATTAAAAAAATTAGATATCAATGAAATTTTTGATCGAAAATATACAAGTATATATTTTAAAGAAAAGTTAAAATAATAAAGCAAAATATTAAGTACTGGAGGGATAGTTTGATTACAAAGTTAGTTTTTTGCACTTTTTAAATTTAATGTAGTAAAATATTTTCCAAAATTCTGCCACCAAGTCAATCGAAAGCTTCACAAATTCGCAGGCAATCGACTTGTTGTTTTGCATTTTGTTGAGCAATATATCGGTTTGTGCCTTATTAACTTTATTAACCCTTTATATTCGATTTATAGGAGGAGCTTCTTACATGCATGTTCTGTTTCCTAGCAAAAATAAAGTGAGAAAATCTAAGGGAAATGTGAACAAATTACGAGGGTAAAAAATTTTCACGATAAGGGGAATTTTTTCCCGTGAACATTTTTTCACGTTATTATTCTCCTTTGAATTACATTTTTTCATGGGAGTTGTTCATGATCGCAAATATGTGAAAAGGGGAAAAATTACGAGGGAAAAATTTTTCACGATAGGGGTGAATAATGTTAAATAAATAAAGTTATTTACATTTACAAAAAAAAATATTTGCATTTTTAACATTTATTCATCTGAATGTCTATGAGTATTTTATGCTTTGTTAACACTTTCTCATATTTTACAAATAAATTGTAAACGTAAAGTTAATTTTTAAGGCAGGTCTTTTGAGATGTGGATTATGTTAAAAATTTGTTTAACGTAGTCTGAAACTCGGACTTTTCCGGCGAAATGTGTTTTTTTTATTTAATTAAAGATTTTTTTAGCAAAACTAAGCTGTTTCGACAAAATGGTGTATACAAACTTGGTAATGGCGACACAAATGTTTTCAGATTAACTAAACCTAGTTTAACTAAAATCTCAAAAACTCGGCCTAAAATGTGATTCAATGTGCATTTTTCAAATTAAATCGCTTCTCTTTATATTTTTATATAATATTAATTAAGAATTTTTTTTTTTTTGCAAAAATCTAGCATTTTCTCTTTATTTAGTTTTGGCAACACTGCATACATATAAATCCTCCTTTCTAAAATCATTTAAAAGCAAACAAATCTCATATAGACGAATATAACAAATTATATCTGCCGTTAAGAACTTTAACATGAATTTGCTTCGGTGGGTGCATGATTGCCGATGGGTCTCAAATAGGGTGCACTCTCGAAAAAATTGTTTTAAATGTGTACTGTGGTGTAGGGTATTGGTCGGGCTTGACCAACTTGGTTTTAAGCTAGAATGCAGATATTTATATCCAATACTTGTTTTTAAGGTTTTTTTTCATAGAAAAATTTGTTTTTCGCTTGTTATATACAAAACGCGCTAAATAGAAAGGGACCTAAGGGTTTTGTTCAGGAGAGCCATTTTAAAGATTTAAATACGTGTATCTTTGGTGTACCATCACTGAGCGTGTTGGTATTGGTCTCATTTGAAAACGACACATCTCATGACGTCAGGAACTTGTTGGTCAACCTTGAAAACGCGCGTAGGTCGTCACTACCTCTTGTTTTGTGTAGTTGGTTTTTACTGTTCCCTTTACATTACTGTTCCCTTTCTCTATGCGCTGTCACATATATTGCGTGACAATGCCGGCCGGCAAAAGTAATTAAAATTCTTTTATAATGGTCATTTCATTGTTTTTTTTATAACAGAATCTGCATATCTATTTATGTTTTGTTTATATTTGTACAAACAAATCTTAGTGAGCACAATATACTGTATATCGTTAGCTAAAATGCGAATATAATTTTACAGGAGAAGCAAAAAACTTTGTAGAATGAAAATTACAAACTTGGGATTGCTGTTCAGTTCTAACCGAAGCCTAAAAACCGAAATCGAAAACCGACCAAAAAAAAACATCGGTTTTAGCTTTTTCTTTAAATATATATTTATACTAAAAGTAATTGCATATTATACACAATACTAGTACTACATATAAAAAAAACTTTATATATAACAGCCTGGAACAATTGCAAGGTATTTCCAAATTTCTTTAATTTACATACAAAAAAATTTGTATGTATGTAGATTTACTTGGATATTTTCAAAACCGATAAACGAACCGAAACCGGCCGGTTTTAAACATTTTAAAACCGAAACCGAGGTTTCACATTTTCACGGTTTTTAGCAAACTCTGCTATAAACATATCAGAAAAACACGCGTCGATACGTCGTCCATGGAATTCTTCAAAGAATTTTCAAGGAAAACCATTATTATTCCATCATGTGAAATTACGTCGTTTGGCAAATATCAAATAAAAACACTTGTAGTTACGTCCCTTTGTTTTCTGTAATAAAAGCGTAATTATTGATCTCAGAAGTGTAAAATTTTGTCAAGACATTTATTGAGATTAATGGCATTCAGAATAATCAATCTGAAATTAGTAACGCCTTTTTCCATTTTAGCTAACGATATGTATGTATACAATTTGCGTTATTAAAACGCTATTCTTTGAACACTTTTTTTTATCAAAGAAATTTTGTTTATATTTGAAGGTATTGGTCAGGCGAAGGTTAAAATAATAAAGCATTGAAATATTTTGTAAAACTTTCCACACTCAATTTTTTTTTAAATTTTAAGCAATTGAATATGTACTTCCTAATACTGAAAGAAATACGCCAGATTATGACAATGAATACAAATCCGGGAAAATAGAAGATCTACTTAGCTTTTTTGCGAAACATTGGCTTTTTTCGAAGTGCGAATAACAATTTTTATTATCTTCTGATTAAATTTAAATCTTCACCAAGTTGCGTGTAATTAAAATTAAAGAAATATTATGTTAACAAAAAAGATATGGATAAAGTTGAACTGAAACTCTAAAATTTTGATAGTTTTTTCTTCAATTTTACAGAAAACGACTTTAAAATCTTACCCCCTTATTCATAAAAAATATTTCAGTTTTATAAAAGGTTAATTAAACAGGTTTTCATATAAAATTCGTCTTATAAATCTGTTATAAGTATGGAACATTGCTTATGAATAAGGCCTTTAAAATTTACCCACAAAATAAAGATAATGCTTTCTTCTCTCAAGAGTTGAGTTTACAATATCTACTTATAAAACATTACCCACTTCCTTAAACACCTGATTTCATGGCCCTATGCTTCTTATTGGAACAACAGGAATCAATATATAATACACCTGATTTACTATGCATTACTGATATTAAGTCAAAATTTGCGATTTTTGAAGAATGACTTTATTGCAGCAAATTAGCGATTTTTTCCAGTGGCACAAGCATTCAAAATTTTAATTAGTTTTTATTTAAAAAAAATATATATATACAAAATATATATTTAAGCGGTATATAGGTTTAGTGTTGCACAAAAGCAATGATTTGACAACTGCAATTCTGTGTACTTTGCTGTTGGATTGCAAGCAAAAGCTTCAATATTTTGCATTTACTCTTTTGCAGGGCCATTTGCATCAAACGCTGAGCTCCCCTAGTATTTTTCCATGTGTATACAGTATTGGGAATATATTTTTAAAAATAGCAAACAATAAATGTTTATTTTGCCAAACAATAATTGTGACTGTTTAATTGAATTTTGATTGCCGCACATTAAAATTATCAAGAACGTCAGTATTGTATTACTTATTTATATTTGTATTACTTATTTATGTTTGCTATTGCGCTGAATTTGCCAAATCAAATAAATAAAAGTATATTTATAGAAAAAGTTTACTTAAGATATTAATCAGTTGTTTACATTTTTCTTAGTGCAAGCAATAAGTATTAAAAACTTTTAAAATTTTAATACATTGGATTTATTAGCAATTGAACCATTCGTTGGAACATCACCAAACAGTGCTGTAAGTCGAAAGTATGGTTCGTAGTTGTAAAGGGAAATTTACAAGATATTTTGGGGAAAATACAACCCTACAAAGTTGTTATTGTTTTTTTTTTAAATATTTTTCAAACAATTATAAGATCAGAGATGCATTTTCGTCAAAATACGTACGACTTGTGTGATCGTGTAAGCTACTCTTAAAGGCTAGATTTCACTATCTCACAAGTCTTACGTATTCCATAATACTTTGTGAGATAGAAATCTAATGAGTTTTGTTGCGACTGTCAAAAAATCTAATTTAACATGACAGTTTGTGTTCACACCATCACACAAATTATATAAACACTAACACAAGAAATAAAATGCAACCCTGATCCAATGAAAAGTATTATTGTTTAGAAATTTTTCAAAAAACAATGAAGTCGTATGGGATGTCAAAATTTGTTCATAATACTTGTCATTTTCGTGACACATTGCATTCACACTATCACACTTTGTCATATTACTTGAGTTTTTGACATGTATTAATAAAAAAGTATAATAGTGTAATCTAGCCTTAAGCAGTTCCGGATGCTGTCGAATCTTTTAAACTTTAAAAAATTATTATTTGGACTTAAATATGCACTCGTATATATAAAATCATTACTTTTAGTAAAAAAAAGTTATTTTTTAATCAATTCACTAAGACTAACCAGTATACAAAGGCAATAATACTTAAGCACTTATTACACTGTATTTTTATTCATTGATGATATAGAATTGATAGAAAGAAACAGTAAATGTCAAAAAAATAAGTAAAATTGTTCAACTTAAAATCGACATTTCAAGCTTAAAATATTGAAAGTGTTGCTGAACCAACGGTTTATGGGCAAATTCAGTTTGTTTTATTTTCGTGTTTCTCATAAACAAAACGCTGACAACATTTAATAAAATAAACAAAACAATAACAAAAAAAAAAACTAAAAAACTTTGTTTACATTTTTTATAGTTTACTCTTTCTAACATTTACCGTTTCATTCCATCAAATCTATTTCAATTCAATGAATAAAAAATGTTTTGCCATTACGGCTTAACAAAAATATTTGAGTTGGTTTTTTAAACAGAATTTTTTAACTTGTTAACGATTAAATTCGGTAGATATAGTGATTATTGTCAACTGTGTGACATAATTAAAAAAAACAAGTAAGAGTGCTTAATTAATAACAAATTAATAAAAATTCCATTTGTTAAAAAATATATTTAAAACTACTACTTTTTGCCTCTAAAAAGTTTGTATCTCTTTTTAATGCAACATCTTTTACTAATATTTTGTTTTTAATACGATAAAAAAAAATTCCAAACACAAAACACATGTTGTGTTGATAAAACACAATATGTACACCGCCACACAAGTGTATTTACTCGAATTAAAGAGCAAATTTGTTATTTATAGCTGTATCAAATATTTCTCTCACAACACTCACATAAATAATTGAACGATTTGCACACATCCCTGCAGATAACGAGACTAGTCCATACATGCATGTAAAGAGTAGTCCATAAAGGAGTAGGAGTACTCCAAAACTACTCCAAATATATGGGTAAAAGGTGGTCCATTTAACATTACGATGTCCTAGGAGGGGACCATATAACCCACCGAAGTAGTCCCTAAACTACTCCATGGAGTACTAAAGTGGGTTAGTTTTAAAAGTACTCCATGTTACTAAAGTATGGAGTACACTTAAGGGGTAGTTTAAGCTTTTTTCTTCTTAATTTTTTACTAATCGCCTTTTGTTGTGAGTACTGTAGTCTATTATTGCTATTATTAAATATATTTACTTGGTATTTTAATTTTTTTTTTACCTTTTCTCCATAAATTTCACAAACTTTCACTTTTAAATAAACAACTAATAATGGACACCATCAGAGCTAGCAATGTGTAATACTGTAAACTATAGAAAAGTATACATCATTCAGTTGTTGGCAGCACTGCATGTTAATTTCTTATAACATGGTCCATTCTACAGTACATTGGGCCATGTTGTAAGTAGTCCATTTAAGCCATAATGGACCACGTAGTCCAATATTATCCGTAGGGATAGGCTATTACTTACACACAATTAATTGTGTATGATTCTACAATCACACACAACACACTACTTGCTAGTTTGATATGTGAATTCATGTGTCGTTTAATCGCACACATTCAGACCTCTAAAAAGCACTTCAAAAACAGACTGCTTTTCATTTAAATTTTACTAGACAATCTATCGCTTGTCATGTGAAAACCGCACATAATTTTATTTTTTTTAAATCTTCAAAAAGCTAAAATTGAATTTAAAAACTCAATTTCCTATGTGCATTCTTTTCAACAAGTTCTTGAAATACACAAAATATACATTTGGCGCCAGCCAGATACGATAAGACTTTATATGGGGTTTTATACATTATTTTATATAAACAAATAAATAATTATTGTGTAAAGGCTTTATGCATAATATAATTAAAAGTTTATCAACAATTTTTTGAGAAAATTGTCTGATAACAATCTGTAACGAACTGCAAATATTTGTATACGTAGTGAATCAAAAATAGTTCCTTATTTTGTAAAACTGTGAACTTAACCTTAAATTTACTCTTCAAAGCACCGCCACTTAACTTTTAGTACGCGCACTAAAACATTACTGATCTCAAATCAACAAAAGTTTGAAACTTTCTGATATTTTTACGAATATGTATATCGACGTCAAATCAAAATAGTTAAATTTAAATACAAGTGCTTGATTGCCTCCTTAAATTTTACTCCAATCGGACTAAATGTTTACAAAATCTAAAAGTTTTGTGCTTTGGTTCGTCATGTGCAGTGAAATTTCAAGGCCAACAATTTTGTGCAATGTATCATCCCCGCCCTCGCCATATAATACATATTTCCAATCTGCTAGAATAGGGACGAAAATTGCCGTTATAAAGGGTCGTAAGATTTTCAACAAATCTGCTGAACATACCTTATACCTCAGATGTAAAGAACACATAGTTTTAAATACCGATATATTGCTCGAACAGCCCAAAAGGGTGAAACTTCAACTCCTGCTAAAATAAAATTCCGTTGAGATCTTTTAAAAATGCCGACACCCGTATGTTTCTTTTTAGCCTCCTCTACCAGAATCCATTGTCAGATCCCCTTTTTTTGTGCAGTGTTACCCACTCCCAGATAGGATCTCTGGTCAGCCGCAATCGCAAGATAACGTAAAGATCTCCAGATATCTGTCAAATTTTAATTTTTTTGCCGAATTCCTGGTATTGACTGCACCTGATTTCCCCGGAGGATGTAACACCAGAAGCTGAAATATCCTTATAAACCCCCGGGGGCAACAAAATAAACAGAGTTTCCGTTAAATTTTATAAAAGAGCTACGATATTTTGCATTTGCCATTTCGCAAGAACGTTTGCATCATATACTGAACGCCGCTAATTTGGTATTTATTAAAGCAGCTTATTAATTTTATATATTTTAATCAATGTTTTCATTTTATCAACTTAAGTTGGTATTAGGATGTTGTTGGTTTTTAACCTTTGGAAGGTAGAATTTTGAATATTTTGTTTTTTTACAAATTGTTTAATAATAAACAAAATGTGATTGAACTTGAGGAACAATTAAGAATTTAATTTCCAAAAAATTGGTTTTTATACCCTTCACCGAAGGTAAAAGGCAAATAAGTTTGCATTCCTTTTGTAATTTCTTTAATATTGATCTAAGACCCTATTAAGTATATATATTCTGGGTCATTATGAGTAATGAAGTTGATTTTACTATGTCTGTCTCCCAGTCTGACGTCTGTATATTTAGTTGTTTTATATTTCCGTGACATCTGCTCGTTATAATTTTGCTACATAAATTCAGCCAGATCGATCCATAAATGGCTGAGATATGAGCAAAAAACAAAAACTACCTCTAATTTTTCCAATAAAATCTCTTGTTATTGTTGTGTTTTTATACCCATCACCGAAGGTAACAAAAAAATTTTCCAGTAAAAGAAGTTTTATAAACCACAAAAAATGTTTTATATAAATCTGTCAAATCTTTTTAAAAATGGCCGAGTTATGGCCAAAATACTCTAAAAAATGGGCTAAAAACAACCAAATGTGTATAAATGCTTAAGTTTTAGATCTCTGGTATGACCTATTGGTCCATCTTATATATCAAAAGATTTAAAACTATCTTTATTTTTTATAACTTATGCCCAAAATATTTTTTTTTTTTTGAAAGTACCCAATTTCGGGGTTCATAGAACTTCCCGAGTCCAAGTTCATAACCCAGGAAAATGGCACGTTGGTATATAAATCTGTCGAATCGGCAAAAATGGCCGAGTTATGATCAATGTACTAAAATCCCAAAAAGTTATCTTTTTGTAATTAAGTTAAGTTTTATAAAATATATAATATATTAATTAAATTAATGGGTGATTTTTTAAGAGCTATAGGAAAGTTAAAAAAAAAAACACATAAAGTTCAGAAAAATTCATGAAATCTTTATTTGATCCGATATTACGGTCCATATAATTTAATGTTTGAAAATTATTTCATGCAAATGTTGCCGTGACTGCGCCTCAAATGGTCCATCCGCTTAGTCCAATTTTGGCATACTCTTTCCAACATTTCGGCCGGTATCTCATGAATAAATGCTTCAATGTTGTCTTCCAATGCGTCAATTGAAGTGGGCATGTGTGTAAAGACATGAGCTTTAACATAGCCCCACAAAAAATAGTCTAAAGGCGTTAAATCGCATGATCTAGGCGGCCAATTGACCGGTCCCGAACGTGAAATGAAAAGTTCACCGAACTCGCCTCTCAATAAGTCCATTGTTAAGCGTGCTGTGTCGCATGTGACACCGTCTTTTTGAAACCACATGTCATGCAAGTCAAGCTCTTGCATTTTGGGCTAAAAAAATTTGGATATCATCTCAAGGTAGCGCTCACCAATCACAGTTACGGCGACAAATCGATAATTGATGGTCATTATTAACACTGGCCGATACAGCTGCGATATTTTCTTCACTTCGCACTCTACGTAAGCGTGTTGGTGGTTTTATGTCCAACAATGTAAATTTGGTGCGAAATTTAGTAACAATAGCCCGAATATCCGCTTCAGTGGGTCGATTAAACTGACCATAAAATGGAAGAAGCGCGCGATGAACTTTCTTAACAGAGCCCGCATTTTTATAATAAAATTCAATAATTTGCGAGCGTTGTTCGTTTGTAAGACGATTCATGGTTAAATTATAGACCAAACTGAAGATGTTTGACAGTGAAACAAAACACGAAACGTGCGTCAGCTGTTTAAACCAGTGTTGCCAAAAAGATAATAGCTAAAAAATCACCCGTTATTATTGCAAATTAATAAAAAAAATTAAATTTGTCAACATCTCTATAAAAAAAGGTGAGTTTATTCCTGGGATTAACCTATTGTGGGTATTACAGTATCGAAGGTTTAAAATGCTAGATGGGTATGTTACATACCGTCGGAAAGGTTAATTTGTCTTGTTTTTCAGCATAAGTTTTATTTTTCAAGGTTTTAGAAACAGGAAAAAAATTCAAAATAGTGTACATATTAAGAAATTTAAAAACCCTCGTTTTGAGTTAGAAATAATTTTTTTATACATATGCCACTCGCAGCCCAATAAGTGACAAAAACTACCTTATGGCGATTTCTTTTCTGAGAAAAATGTTGCATTAATGTTACATGTTCTACATTTTTGTGTTCGTTTGAACAAAAAATACAACTGTGGGAAAAATTGTCAAGTTCTTTTGTGAATATGTTGATGAAAAAAATGCAAAACATGTTTCATATTTTACCCTTACTTTTACTTAAGGTGTTCATACTGCCCTGCTCTACAACTTTGGTACTTACAACTTTGTTTGTACAAAAAATGTTTTATTTTGTCATAATTCATACCGCTCATAATTTTGTAAAAAAATTGTTTTAAAACAAAATATAAAAATATTTACAAATTAAAATCAAAAAAAGTCTATATATTATAATCGTTTTAATTTTTATAAGCAATTAGTGATGTTCATATTTGTTTCCAACCCGTAATAGCGTGCAGAAACCGCTTAAATAGCTTTAAAAATCGCTTATTAAGTACATTAATGATGAAAGTGTAATAGTTGTAAATAAAAGCACTAATTGTGTTTTATTGAAATTGCACAACATGTAACACTTTGAGTGTTTATAGGTAACATTAGAAAATGTTACATGTATATACTGCAACATATTTTTCTCAGAAAAGAAATCGCCATTAAAGGAAAAGACATAAGCATTTTTTGACAAAAAAAAAGTATCCGCTAAAAAAAGTTTAACATTTAAAAAAAAATTAAAAAGAAAAACAAAAAAAAAATTTAAAAAGATTTATAAAAAAGCCATCTAACCTACTTGGGACGAATTTTTCTACACCAATAGGTAATAACTTACATGGATAAGAAAGAACACCTGTTTGGCCCAAATGTTAAATTTTGACCCCCTCTAACTCAGAAACTTTATGACCGATCTTGTTGAAAATTTGTATCTAAACTACTATCCAATAGGACTAACCATGGATCTCTTCCAAATCGGAAGACATCGATTTAAAAAGTTGGGTCACTTGACATGAAATTCCCCAAACCTTAAATTTCATTACATTATTTTGTTCTGGCTGGGGTATGATTGCCCATGGGTCCTAAATAGGGTACACTTGAAAAATTTGTTTTTATATACTGAAATAAAGGGTATAATGGGGTCGGTATTGACCGACTGTACTTTCTTACTTGTTTTTATTTAAATAATGCACAGATAAGACTTGTTTGAATCTTGTGATTCATTAAGTTGAAATATTTTTACGTTTTAAGATAAAAAAAAAAAACTTTTTCTACACACAGATACATTTTTAATAAAATTGTTGTTGGTAATATTTTCAAAATTTGAGATAAATAGTTGGAATAACTATGTGTTCATATAATGTCTACTTTGTACTGATTCGCAATGAAAATGATATTGGGGTAACTTTGAAAGACAGACATATTGAATCGAGTTTAATGCACTTTTATCAATTATTAATTACTTTAAAGGTGAAACACTATATAAGAATGCTTTGATAATATTGGTAGTACACATACATATCGTCATGCTGTTTGTCAAGCGATGGTTTCCCTTGTTTATTTGTTTTAAGCTTAGACATCTAGCAACAATGTAACTTTTAACCAACGTCATTATTATACCATACATCACTATACATGGGGCGAGTAATGGTCAAAGACACATCCATCTACCGACCGAGTCGACTATCGGCGTTAAGACGAAGCAAAATAAGAACAAGTAAGAGTGCTATATTCGGTTATGTCACATCTTATATATTCTTCAGCATGGTGCAATACGATCAGAAATTTATATAAATACCGTTTCTTAGAGATAAATAAACCTATTTTGTGAAACGCCTGCTTGCGTATTAATAACCAAGATGCTTGTACCTTTTTTGGAAACTTTGGCATTCCGTTCTGCAGATATACAGAAATCTATAATGGGTTTGTACGAGAGGTACCACGCGATACTTTAGCTAAACGTAACTTTTACTAACAGGAACTTTAAAGGCAAGTTGCTTAGTTTAGTGTACTGGTTAACTAAAGTGAACTTGAAGTTTTTTGCATAATGCAGTAATAAATTAGTCAATTTTTTTTTTTTGGATTGGTCCATTTATGTTTTTAGCTCCCGCAAAGTACCCAGTCGGAATAACCTTCAAAGTAAACCTCAAGCAGTTGACTTAAGCTTCCATATAGGGTACATTTCTAAAAGTGACTTTAGCCCGCATATACCTAGTTAAAGTATTGTTATCGAGTCGAAACCATAAATAACCCCACAAAATTTCTCTTGGATCAACAACAGAAGTCACTTATTCTATCTTTGGTACACAATTATTGTCATTATCGTTAAATTTTGATGTTAAATTTGCTTGCGGGGTATAATCACCCTTATTCCATTAAACGTCATCAATACGAAACGATATCGTTTTGTGTCGATTCTTGTAAATCGATAAGCGTCGATGTATTTCTGGTAAACCGTACGCAACGTCAACGTTGGGATCGATATAAATTGACACTGATTTTGTCGTCAGTCTTATTGTCGTCGAAACAGTTTTATTCCTTTTTTTGTTTTTCAAAAATAATACTGTTGAAATATAAAAATGGAAAAAATGCAACAAAGCTACGCAGAAATTGCAAAAATTTGCATAAATAGCGAAAATTTTTTATTTCAAACAAGCCATAAAATTGATTTAAAGTCCATAAAACTATAAGGAATAGGGAAAATTCCATAAAAATTTCATGGTCCCCGTTACGAATTTTTAGCAAGAACAATTTTATCGTAAGCGACAAATTTCAAACAAAATTTATATGAAATAAAACAAAATAAACTCTCTCTTGTAAAATTTGATTTTAAGCGCTTACGTTATTTTCGCGGTCAGGGCTCGACAAGTGTGTGTACTTCATACATAAAAAAGGTAATATTTTAGCAACAAGACTCGCATTGTGTGAACGCCAAAGATAGTTCAAAGAAGAAAATGTAATAAGTTTATCAATAAGACTTTCATCGTACGGGTTGGGACATTTGCTGCAAAAACTTTTTTCAATTCTCTTTTGCAACATTTAAGTAGTTTGTATGCCTTTTCTTCTTCTTCCTTTCAATAACAAACTCACAAAAACTGCTTGTGCAAAGTACACTTTTCAGTACGTCCTTCCATTGTCTCATAAAATGGACTCATAACATACGTCAAGAACATGAACAATTCCCTTTCGTGTTTTTGATGAATTTTCTTAAGAACGTTTTCGAATGCAATTGATAGTGCCATCATTAGATATTGGCTTTAAATATATGCATAAATTTTTGCGAAATCGTTTGTCAATGCAATTAGCAAAAATAAGCGATTAGTATGCGAATACGAAACAGAATATCCGCCGCTCCCCTACTTAAAAGAACGTAGCTGTGCCCTTGTATACGAATGTCTGCACAAGTGTCTAGTACATGCTTCTTTACTTTTTTTTTTTTTTTTTGTTTTTAATTCACACTGTTTTTTGATAAGAAATAATGGATTTTTTTTATTTCTTATCAACAGGGCAAGTTTTTAATGCTATTTGCATGAAAAATATGCTTTTGCATAATTCTTAAGTTTTTCACAAAAATAATTACTTTTGCTAAATTTTGTAAAAATTTGCATATAACGCAGGTTGGCAGCCGTTTTAACCAGAAGCATTGCTTTTGAGCCAATCCGTTGCAATTACAAAATAAAAATTTATCGGCCCTTTGATTTTATATGAATTTTCTTGTATAGAAATTTTTAATAAGAACAGAAAGAAATTAATTACATCGGGTTAGGTTTTTTTTAATGATTTCTGTATAATTTTGAAACTGTTTAATTTAAAAATGTTCGTATTTTAAGAAATTACCCAGGAATTTTTAGAATTGATTGCTCCTTTCTGTTTTGTGTGATTTCGATCATAGAATATGTAAAAAAAAGATAGAAATATTAAGAACAAAATGTTGATAAACTTAAAAATGTTTTTAATTAAAATGTTGGTCTTCAAACGTTGCCCAAGTTAACAAACAACATATATTTTAATCAAAACGAAACCGATGAATATATTGCGCTAGTAGCAACGACTTGTTGTTGAACGTATATTTTCAATATATTCTACGGTTTTGTGTGACAATCGAAGATCATTTAAATTTGAAAACTTGAAAAAACTATGATTACATTTTGTAATAACCCTGCAAATAATATTGTACCACCTGATCCATTTTCATAAAATGGACTACTCCATAGACTGGTCCGATGTAATGCAAGCATGGACCATGTCATTGTTAAAAAGTGTTTGTAGTGAGACGACATGTCTTATTTTTTTAACGACGTGATTTCGTTTTTAAAAGACTTCAAAACTAATCCTCTTGAGTATACCATGGAGTAGTTTTAAAACTACTCCTTTGTAGTCTAAAGCTGGGTTATATGGTCCTGCTCTAGGACATCGTAATGTTAAATAGAGCATGTTTTTCCATACGTTTGGGTTACTTTTGGACTAGTCCTAGTCCCTTGTGGGCTACTCTTAACTGAACAACCTAAACAAAAGCGGCAAGCGTTTTTTTAAACATGAAAATTTTATTTAAAAACAATTTCAATACAACAAACCGACATAGCGATCTGTCAAATAAGATTTATCAGCCGGGTGGTTTCTAATTCGCATTCTAATGGTTTGTTTCGTTTGTTTGTTACACGCGTGTTTGGACTGGTTCCATTATTTGCAGAGAAACATTCGTTTAAATACTAACTAACTAAAAATTATTAGTTTGTGTCTTTTCGCTTACATATTTTTGTGCATACTTTTAGTTTTTTTTTTTTTTTTTTTTTTTTGAATTTTTGGGCATATTTAAACTTGCCCTGATCATCAACGTTATCTACACCATCAAAAGTTGACGTCGCACAGTGCTTTGTCCCCATATAACGAAGGGACATAAATAGAAGGAGTTGTCAGAAATTTTTGAAATTTGGTACACAAGCATAGAATAGCTTAGTTAAGAAAAATGTAAATTTTTGGACAAATCGGTCCAAGGACACGCCTACCTCCCATGTGTCCTGAAATGGAAAAATGTAATTTTAGCTTCAATAATGCCCACAAAACTACAAAAAATTGTCATACTAATACACACACAACTAGCAACGTATGTGCAAATTTTCACTTAAATCTGAACAAGGATTCAAGGTCCTGCCATATATCCTTTTTCTTAAAAATGTTATAACACTTCCAAAAATTATCCGATCGTAATAAAATTTGGTGTGAAAATTCATATTTGTTAGATATATATGTGTGCCAAATTTTGGTAGAATCGGATTATAAATGTGAAAAATACAAAAACATCATTTAATAAAAAATGAGTGAAAAACGCTAAAAATGCTCGTGCAAAAATAACAAGTAAGAAAGTATAATCGGTCAAGCCCGACCATGTGATATCATATAGCATAGTATTTAAAAACAAAGTTCCTAGATTGTAATCTATTTGGGACCCATGGGCAATCATGGACCCACCAGAACAAAATTATGTTATGAGGTTAAGATTCGTTTCAAAGTTCTTTCTGCCGAATATTATTTAGATATCTTCATCTTCATATATGGGTTTTTTGGATGAGGGTTTATATGTAACCTATGGTTTATATTGGTATGTTACTACATATATTTTTAAGGAAGCTGGCATTAAAAGCTATTTTCGGGAGAATGATTTGTATGGGAGCTATGTTTAAAAATAGAAAGATTCCAATAAAATTTGATAAGCTGATTTTGATTGCAATAAAATTGATTAGAGATGTGCACGTTCATTTTTTGAACCACGCGCCCTCACTTTTACTCGTTTGTAAAAGTAAGTATTTATTAAATATATAAATTGATTTCACATTTTAATAGAAAATTTTTATTTTCTTTTAAATTTAAAACCCTGTATGCAATATTTTCGAACACTCCACAATAGAATTGCTCTTACTACAAACAAAGGCTGTTACCAAAAAAAACTTCTGTCACGTAACCATCTTCAATTTAAATAAAAAATAACGGCACTAAGTCACATTTTGAAAATATTCTTTATACGATGAAAATCCAACGTCATCTGTGAATTTAGCGCCATCTTGTGTCGACAAAAAGAAACAGACACAACTGTTATACTAATTTTTTTTAATTTATCTTGTCAATTTTTCTAATTCAATAGTATATCTATTTGGATATTTTTCTTATTATGTTCCTAGTTTATTTTTTTTAACTAATTCAATCTATGAAAGTTTGAGCAAAAATCACGAAAATAGCATTTTTTTTAAATAAATTTTTTTTAAGTTGTGGTAAAATTTTTTCAATTTTTTTTTTTGTAGTTATTAGAAAACAGTCTAAATATTCGAAATCAGAAAAAAACCCATAGACCATATTTTTCTTTTTTTTTTAATATTCCATCAAAGTTAAGAAATTTTTAGAGCTTAACTAAATAATAAGCATTTTTCAAACCATTAAAAAATATGTATAGGAGCATAATTCCAGTAAAATTTTTTTTATAGATGGTTTAGAATATAGTTAGCTGCTACAGAAAAAAATTTGAATCTCGTAATCCAAAAAATTAATTTTTAACAATTATTTTCTTGAAACAATAAAAAACCAAGGGCATTTGTGATTTCAGCGCCCTCTTATGCCGTAAAATGCAGAAAAACACAAAAAATTTTTTATACATATTTTGATTTTTGTTGTTTTTTATTGAATGGTATAAGTTTGAATTAATATTTCACAGTATTTGTAGTTAATTGTCTTTTAAACTCCTGAAAACTATCAAAATTTGATCAAAAATCATGAAAATAGCCATTGAAAAAAAGTTTTTTTTTTTCAAGTTGTGGTAAAATTTTTTCAATTTTTTTTTTTGTAGTTATTAGAAAACAGTCTAAATATTCGAAATCAGAAAAAAACCCATAGACCATATTTTTCTTTTTTTTTTAATATTCCATCAAAGTTAGAAAATTTTTAGAGCTTAAGTAAATAATAAGCATTTTTCAAACCAATAAAAAAACACTTATGAGAAAATAAATCAATAAAAATTTTTTACAGTTAGTTCTAAATATAGTAAACTACTACAGAAAAAAATTTCAATCTCGTGCTTTAAAAAAAAACAGTTTTACAACAGTTTTCCTAAAGCATGTAAAACTCAAGTAGTTGTTTGGCCATTTTTACTATAAATTCTCAAACTTTGGCGCCCTCTAGCGCCGCCAAAAAGAGTTACATCTTAAAAATTCTTCAAAATTCATTTTAATTATTTTGTTATCTATCGATCTGTACATTTTTAAGCACAATATAAGACTTGTTTTTTTTTTTTGATTTATGTCTATGGGCCAAAGCACTGTGCGTCGTAGTGCTGAATATTCAAGTGTATTTGAATGTGAACTTTATTTTGGGGTAATTGGAATGTGTTTAATTTATTTTTAAGCAACTTGATTAAAAACTTTCCGATAATGAGTAATTCGAGCAACGACCGTCCAGTGCAACAACAACAACTCAGTATTGAAACGTAAAAACACGAATAGAAAAATAAATCATAAATATTGGAAATATTTAATTGGCCTTATTAAATGAGTGATCGAAATTGAATAGAAAAAAAAACATTATAATCGGAATTTTCACGTCCGTTGCATGTGATCCAAATGTGGTCTTAGAAAGAAAGAAATGTTTTTTACTGGAAAAAAAATCATTAAATTGAAAATTAAGATATTTCAATTTATTACCAAAATATAATTTCTAATTTGCATAAAAACTATTTGATTTATAAACAAAAGTTTGCAATAAATCTATTCGATTTCAATTTGAAATTCAAGCTGAAATTGTGTGTGTTTTTGTGTTTAACACTTGCTTGTTTGTTTGGTTTTGTAATTGAGGTAAAAACAATCTACTTCTCAGTTCATCAATTTAATTAGGTATTACTTTAGCGGTTTCCAATGTCGTTTTTATTGCGTCTTTATTTTACAAATCATTTAAGCGCAAAATAAGTTGAATTAAATAAATGAAAATGAATATAAATTGTAAAACAATAAAAATTTACAATAAATTATGTAAGAAACGTTAAAATATAAACTATTTACTCGGTTTTAAGTGTTTCTATCAGTTATGAACATTTTCTATTCTCTGGCGTCAATTGCCGCACAGTGGGAGATTTTGGAAAACAAATGGAAATATTTGTTGATTTTGTAAACGGTTAGGCCAATTGGAACAAAACTTCAATTGGCAATTAAAAACTTGTTGCCGAGCATAGGTTTTGGATTTAGAGTCTATTGACTATTGACCTTGTCCTAAGTTTCAGAATTGATGTCTATACTCCATTCAGGAAGGGCTCCAAGTTTCTCAAATTAGGAAACCTCGGGCATTTAAAGAATTCTTAATTTTGGATTGATTTAAAAAAAAATTTTAACAGTGGAATTCACTAGTCGAGTTCTTTTAGTTTAGTTTTTTTTAATATTTTAAAACACCTCGTTCAAGTATTATTCCAATATAAGATTCGAGTTTGACCGGGAAATATTAATAAGAATTCGTTAATCGTAATCGTTAATTTTTGAATTATTTCCATTTTTTTTTTTATCAAAAATCGCCCACTGTGCGGCGTCGTATTATTAGGCATTACGCAATAAGAGAGCTCTTTTTTTCTAACGAGTGTTTAACAGCTTGACAATTCTATAGATTTAAAATACCAATTTGTAACAATATATCGTAACCTAAAACGCAAAAGGCCCTATCTAACATTTTAAAAAAATTATTTAAAATGATAAATTGATAAGTTCTATTTTTAATGTTAAACCTACCATCTATTTTGACAATTGACTACGGCTGCATATTTAGCCAACGGTGAGTGAGGTCTTTTAGTTTTTATAATAAGATCTTTTGTAGATAGGGTTTTTTGTTAAGTCGAAAGATTGTTGCTGCAATACATTAAATTCAATGAAGAGTCGGTTTTAAAATTTTTGGTTAGTTAGAGCCATTTGAATTTTAGCTGGCGATATATATTAATTTTATAATTAAACCATTTCCAAAGAAAGTTGTAAAATGCGGAAAATGCGGAAAATTGGAAAATTTATTAACCACACAAAAAAAGGGCTGTACAAATCTCTTATCTTTTTGTTTTGAATAAAATGTTCAAACACAGTCTTATCTATCAGCTGCTCGATACATAGAATTTTTAAGGTTTTCGAGCCTCGAAAACCCATAAGTTATTAAATAAATAAAATATATATATACGGTAGACGCTCGGTTATATAAATACCCAGCTTTATGAACATCCAGAATAGTGAACAACAAAATGTTTACACATGAGGTTCTAAAGAGTGAACACAACCTATCCCTATTATGTTAACAACTTGCAACTGTGGATTTTTTTTTAACTATTTGTTGTTAAGGGTGTTATTTAGAGTATCACAACTTTGAGTTGGCATCACTGCTTTATTTGAGCATCCATTTAACAGCTGAAAGTTGCTTTTTGTTTAGTTTGCTTTGAAATTTCATTATGAATCGACTAATCGAGCAACGCGCAAATATTTGAAATTTTTAATCAAAATAATTCGGCTGAAGTACAAATTGATATTGATTTTGAGTTTCCACTCGGCCACATGGCAGAAATCATATTTAAATTTCATAAAATTTTCTTTCCAATAAAGCCCGTTTCATTGATATTAAAAATATATTTCCTTGTTTTATTATGGTATAACTTGTGTCACTCTATAAAAAACACCCTTTATTATAAATATGCTCTTCCCCAAAATAAGCTAGCAAATGTTTATATACGAATGCAAAGGAAAATTTATAAGATGGTTGGTGTTTGTAAAGTTATTGCTTGAAGTGAAAATAATATATCTGATAATGATATTTGGCATTGCGAAAATGCAGTGATAAGGCATTACAGAAATCCCTTAAAGCAAAAAAATATAACCGACTACTAAATGTACATGAACATTTATTAGTAACAAACTAATATAAAATAAAAACTTAATATAGGTTATGTATTAGACTGGTCGCATCTTGTATGGGTTTTTTTTTAAATTTAATTGTTTGCGCTGCTTAAAATATCAGGTTTGGTGTAAGAAATCATGATCTAATTTTTCAGGTCAATCCGACGGTGCCTAGCCGTGTCGGGTGGGGCCCAAAGTTCCCCATATTATAAAAAAAAAACATCTTTTCTATCAGATCTTTATAGTTATACTAGTTGAAAAGCCGAAAATCAAAAATATGACTTCGTTACGGTCTTCCGCAGAGAAAGTACTTCAAGTGTGCCAAATTTCAGCTTCCTATGTCATCAGATGGCTTCAGAAAAATGCGGAAAGAATAGGACAACTAGTATATAGTTTTCAACTAGTATAACTATAAAGATCTGATAGAAAATATGTTTTTTTTATAATATGGGGAACTTTGGGCCCCACCCGGCACGGCTAGGCACCGTCGGATTGACCTGAAAAATTATATCATGATTTCTTACACCAAACCTCATATTTTAAGCAGCGCAAACAATTAAATTTAAAAAAACAAAATTGCGACTAGTCTATTATGTATGTACACTAGGGGTATAACCAAATTTTTGGCATAGGACCATGTCCTAGTAACCACGAAAATCATAATCTTTTGTAATTTTTCTCAAAAAAGTTCACGTACCAATTGGTTTTTCTAAACCAATGCAATATTGAATATTCATAATTTTATACGGTGTTTTTTATTATTTTTTAATTTTTTTTGTTATTAAAGGTTTAAAATACGTTTTAGTTTGCGGAAATATCTCTTACCATCTCTAAATATTAATTAAATTTCATACTATTTTTTGTTTTAAATAAACATCCCAGTAAAAACTTCGCCTTCAAAATAATGTGTTGAGTAATCAGAAAAACATAAGAGCACTACTTACAATTCTACTGAAAGAATCAATGAATTTTACAAGGGATGTCCCAAAATGAACGCATTAAAAAGTAAGTAATTTTTTTTTACTTGCATACATCCAGAAAAAAGTAGTTATAGAAGTTGTTATAGATGTAGTTATAGAACAAAGCTACAAAATAATGAGTTAAAGAAGCTATTCATTTTGAAAAAGTAGGCGAAGTTTTTACTGGGATATTATTAATTTTTCTTAACCAAAAAGAAAATGAAAAATGTTCAAAACTTCATCGCGGTTGATGCGTGAACTTTTTTGACCTTAGCAAAAAAATAAATATACGTTCCCTTATAGTTTTTTATGCTCTATCGGACTGTGCTATGCCAATTTTGATAATTTAAAAAATGGTTAAAAAGTTATTTCCCTTATGTACACATATTAAAAATGATTTGAAATAATTATTTTATATTGTCTCGATTATGTGAACTTTTCCATTTAGTGAACAGGCCATGTCTGAATTAGTTCATATAAGCGAGCGTCTACTGTTAAATAATATTAAATAACAAATATGTACATTAGAGTGGGTCAATTTTTTTCTCGACCAAGCGGTTGTAAAAATCGTAATCTACGACGAATTCTAAGAAGGTTTGCCCAAGAAACCATGGATCTAAAATAAAAATCGAGCTTTCCATTTTTAACAACAAAATTCTCTTTTCGAATTTTATATACTGTTTAAATATGCTATATCCAATCCCACCAAGATTTTGTTAAATGTTGTGTACTGATAACCAAGATATTCGTACCAAATTTGGAAACTTTAGCTCTTGTCGTTATATAGATAAACATAAATCTATAATGTCTTTGTATGGGGGGCATTTAAAATTTCAAAAGAATATATATCATATAGCACCTCCCAGACTATCAATTATATACCGTAAAAGTTTCATAAAGATCGGTTCAGCGGTTAGGAAGATTACCTCCTGCAAACAAACAAACAAACATTCGCCCTTATTGGGTTTGGCGTATTTAAAAAACGCCTACGACTGTTTTGTAATAGATTAAAGGAAAAAAGTTCACGTTCTCTTTAATCTATTACCAAGCAGTCGTAGGCGTATTTTAAATACGCCAAACACAATAAGGGTGATTACCTCTTTGTAATTTAGTATAAACGAAAAGTCTTACAGTCCCGACTAGGATTGGTTGATTTTTTGCCAACTCTAAATGTAGTTGTAAGTGGGTAAAGAAAAAACAAACGACTTAATTTTATTTTGCTAGTTCAGTTTTATCTACACTGCCACATGCATATTAGTTGTCAAAGTTTTTCTTGGGACTCAAAAAATTAATTAACAAGATTTCGTTTACATGTGCTAAATTCCCATTTCATTCTATTGACAAACTGAAATTTATTGTTGTATTGTTTTCATGAATTGAATGGGAGTTTTCTGTATCTGAAAGGCCAAAAAACTATCAAAATACACTCTACTAAAAAAGAAATATTTTTTCTTTAATTCCGAACGGAATTGTACTCTATGACATGGCCCATTATCGGTCATGTTCTAGAAATCTGAATCACGTAAAACTTAAATCGAACAAATTTTGAAAACTCTCCCGTGTTCAAAGTTCATAAAAATATTTCCTTTTATATACATAAGGAAAAAACTCTAAATACACCCCCTAATTTTAAGTTTTTGGAGAACTGAGAAAAAAATAAAAGAAACTAAATACGCAGTTTTTTTAGGAATTCATTTATAACTTTATTTACATAACAAAAAAATTCTAACTTCAACAATAAAAAAATATTTGAAAGCCCCATAAAAATGCACGTGAAAAAAGTCTAAATACACTTATAAGCAACGAAAATGTCTTTCCTATATCTTATAAAAATAGGTTTGTTTGATAATATTCTAGTACTTTGTCGGTCCACCCTGAGCATCAATAACAGCTTGGAGCCGACGGGGCATTGATGCCGCCAAGTTTTTAGTTATATCGGGGGTTATTTCTGACCATGCTCGAATTAAAGCAGTTTTTAGGCTTTCACGGCTGCTTATATCATATTTTCTGACGTTTCTTTCCAGAACATCCTAAATGTACTCAATAGGGCTTATGTCGGAAGACTGGGGGGGTGAATTTAGTTGCCTTGGAGCATAATATGCACTACGTGAGCAGTGTGATATACGTTCCGCCAATTTTGGAGCGCTTATTTGTGGGTTTTTGTTGACTTCTTTAAGGATAAAGTTAATATCTCTTCTGGATAATTTCTTTGGTCTCCCAGATCGCGGTTTATTTTCGGTCGTATTTGTATTGTTATAATTTCTAATAATTGTCTGCACCGTAGGACGACTTATATTTAAAGTTTTTGCAATTTCTTTATAAGATTTATTTTCTTTTCTTAATTTAACCGCCAAATTTCTCACTGAAATATTAATTTCTTTTCTATTAGCCATTTTGTGCAAGAAAATCAAAATTATTTTATTTAAATTTTTCTCAAGGGCTACTTATAACTCCCGTTAACACAAAAAATACGAAACAACTACGTGCTGCCATATCTTGAAATTTTTTTACATCTTTTAAAGAGATGCCATGGTGTATGTAGACTTTTTACCGCCATAAAATTTGATTTATGTTTAATAATTTTACCGTTATATACTTTAAAAATTTTTTTTTTTTTTTTTTTTTTTGCTTAAGATCTTATAGTTTTAGGAGCTCTTAAATATTATTTAAAAAAAATTTAAAACATGTTATCAATTGGGTAAAAACCATAAATCAGGGGGTATATGTAGAGTTTTTTCTTCACTGTACTTCATACTTTGAGGACCACTTTCATCTACCTGAATTACTTTTGAAATCAGGAAAAGCTGTTCATTTTTACAAAAATTCAATTATAAATCTTCATCGATTTCAATTTCAGGTGATTGCGATTTCCAGAACAGAGTTAAAAATATCACATATCAAATTTAATAAAACCCACATTTGCTTCAATATTATTTTTATCATTTGGCCATAATACAGTTTTTATTTCAAATTTTAATGTTTTAAAAACATTAGGGAAACTGACAATTACGCTATCGGGTAGTCGGTTTGTTTTACTGCAATAATGTTTCCGTTTTAACCCATTTTGAATATGTTATAAAGGATTTGCCGCATTTAAAGATTTAAGTTTACTAACTTTGGACTTAAACAAATTCAATTTCTGCGTTTTAATATGGACATGGCAAAATTTTAAAGGCAAAATTCTCGCAAATTTTTCTCTTTTTTCAATTAAACCGTTAATCAAATATAAAATCCGTTTTAATTAAAAATGTAATCAAGTGAATAAAACGTTTACTTGTATCAACAATATTGTTGCAGAAAATGTTTATAATATCAAAACATATTCAATTGATACTAATAATTTGTTAACTGGTGCAAATTTAATTAATATCACAAATTTTTCAATCGAAATCCATTTTAGTTTTTTCTGTGTATTAACAGCATCTTTCGGGCATTTAACTTTAGTCCTAAAATCTATTGTAGAATTAATATTTTGCCATTGAATAAGGTGTATCATTCGTCATATATTTTCATTAGGTACTACACATGGATGCAATTTCCGCATCGGACTCAAATTATGTAGCTAATGGCATAAAATCAGTATCAAAATGGCCTTAAGGATTTTTTACATCTATAAAAATTTCAAAATTGGAAGGCAATCTCATCAACTTATTTTCTTGTAAATTGCTCGCAGTTTATTGATATGTACCTCTCTTTTTGTTTCACCGTCAATGTTCTTAAGCTCACAAGCTTCTTGAAATATATAACCCAAACAACAAACATTTACAGGTGAGCAATAACACCTGTTAAAAAAAAAGAACTCACTGTCAAGTTCACCATTTTTTTAAATTTTAGTTTTATATTATGTGTATGATGTATGTATATGGAACGATGTGATTGATTTCGATTTATTTACGTATTTAAGTCGTTCATATCAATTATCAATTTCGCTATATTTTTTTAATGAATAAGCACTTGTAAAGTTTCAAGTCTAACAACTGATAAGCTTTTAATTTAGAATTATAAATACACAAAAAAGGCAGAGCTACAAACAAAAATCGGTTTTCAGCAAAAACTACAACTAAATTGTTGTTGTTTTTTTTTTTTTATAAAAATAATTGTAAAAAATGTCTAATCTCCAGTGAATTTCACAATGACTTTAGTTTCTTTAAATTTTTAAAATATATTATTTAAGAGACCGAAAGTAATGATTATTTTCCAGGGACCGTAACAGTTATAAGTCATATTAAAAATTATTTTTTCATCATTAATTCTGGAATTTTATTTTTAGCTTAGAAAATTAAAGTAATTTTATTGTTACAGGACTAGAAATTACACTGTGAAAGTTCGTGCTGGTCGGTCCATAAGTTTCCCTAAGTCCTTTATAAACCCTACTCGCAGCTTAGTACGTCTAAAACTGTAATAAATGATATTATAATAAAATTTAATACTTCACAGGACTAGAAATCACACTCATAAATTTCGTGATTATCGGTCCATAATTTACCATAGGCCCCATACAAAGACCACTCTGGTAAATTAATTAAATACGCCTAAAACCGTAGTAGATATAGATATTGCAGTAAAATTTCTTCCAACAGGAGTTGTCAGAATGAAGACGATATTTCACTTTCTCTGTTAATGTCCTGGTCTAAGAATTGAATGGTTTGCATGTTCTATCTGTTAATGTTAATAATACGAATTTTCATTCAAAAAACATTTTTGTTTATTTTATTATTCGATAAAACTGATTTTTTTACCGAGTTTTATTTTTAAACTCTTTTGCTATCTTATCTCGACTTAAGATGTTTGGTCAAAATGCCACAGATAGTATTGTTAACAATAACATGTTCGGATGCAACCATAATATGGTTGTGGCTTCTTGATAGAGCATTAATTTAATCATAATTTGTTTCCGGTGACAATAATATGTTAAATTAAAAAATATTACCTTGATTTTGTTTAATTTTCAAGAACTGCTTGTTTTTGTCCAGATATTAAAAGCAAATTATTTTTATTAAAGTAAGCCATTCTTGCCTATTTTTGAAAGCCAAAATAATAAAAATTAATTTTCTGGAAAGTTGTATATATACAAATATTTTAAAGTCTTTTTGAGTCTAATGCGAGCATGAAAAACTTAGTATGCAGTGCGACTGTGCTTGTTTCCTTATTTCAGGGGTATATCGATGTGTAAAATCTTTTGTTGCGGGGTGTTAGTACAAAATATTTTATTGATAAGGAGCACAACATTTTTATTAATAATTCATATAAAAATCAAACAAGTAAGTCAAAACAAAGTCAAATTACCTTAAGTCTTATCAATTAGGCCCACTTACCTGTATCCAAAAACCGAAACACACGCAAGGCCAACACACGCACAGATGGCATGTTATTTTTTGTTATTTGTTTTATTAAAATTAATCTTATTTAACACAAAAATAATAATATTCATGCATGTATAACTATAAAAAAAATATCAATTAAAATGTACAAGAAAAGTACACAACAGATTTGGAACCACATGGTATGTACACAGAAAAAATTCTCGCCAATTTTTTTTTTTAAATTAAACCGTTAATAAAAAATAAAATGAGTTTGAATTAAAAATTTAATAAAGTGAATTAAACGTTTACTTATATCAACAAAATTACTACACAAAATGTTGTTGATATTAATGGTCTAAGCAACCGGCGAAATGCGCATAGAAGCTAGCTTTTCCTCAACAATAAATTTTGGTGTATTTAACAAATATGGAAAACTGGGAATTTAGCACGTCATACGGAAATCGTATTAATGATAACAAATATTTAATTGATACTATTAATTTGTTTACTGGTGCAAATTTAATTAATTTTTTCATAATATCAAAGTTATTCTTAGGAATACATAATTTTTCATTAATAAGATTTTGCTTGTAGTATTTGATTCCCAATTTGTATTCTTGATAAATACACTGAAATTTATGGTTGGAGGACAAGTTAGTTTCTAAGCGCATTTCCCTTGTTGCTCAACTCTTATGTTTTGAGAGAAGAAAGAAGAAAGGTGGTTAGTACGGAGATGCCTGTACTCGGTCAGTACGCTTTGTGTTTTTGTTCGCTGGTATATGCACAACGATGGCTGCATGTAATTTTTTTCTTTTCTTTTTCTCTTTGATTCTTTCTCTTTGTTGTTGTTTTGAACCGAAAAAAGTTGAAACCTATTGCTGCGTGTGATTATATTGGCATCTTTAAAAGGAAATTGAAAAGAAGTTGAGCATCAAAAGATGAAACGTGTAAGTTCACACTTAGGAGAGATCATCACGAAACAATCTCCCAAAAAACTTTCGAAAAGCCAAAGATATAAGCAAATAAAACTGCAGAGTGTATGAATGTTGCAAACGCCCAAAAAGTCTTATTTGCAACGATATCAAAGCTTAAACCAAATACCAACAATAAACAGTGAATTTATCTTTTCTTACATTCTCCACTACAATTGGCTGGAATTCACCCAACATTTATATTATTTTTAAATGGGTAAAAAAAAACAAAAAAAATTGCTTTATTGTTTTCGCAAGAAAATAAATATGTGGCAATTTGCCAGTTCAGGTTTTTATGCACGCGCACTTGCAATTTGTTTTCAAAGTTGTTCTTGTGAATACACCATTTTTCATTAATACGATTTTGTTTGTTGTGCTTAATTTTTTCAATTGAAATCGATTTTTATTTTTTTCTGTGTACATCAGAGTGAGTGTCTGAAATGACTAACTTTTTTTGATAATCAACATTTTATTGTTGAAGGGTAAAAGTTATACAGTCCCTTTAAATAATCTACAAACTAGAATTATGCTACAAATGTCTAAATTTATTGAAATTTGCATTATAAAAATTTATGGTTTTAACATAAATGGGCAAAACGCTTTATGCTTTACAAAGCATTATTTTATTGTTATTATTAAATGCACATATCTTTCATCAAATAACTATAAATAATTATAAAATGTATTTGAAGCGTCGTATACCCAGGTGAACTTTGCTTCCGTACTAATCACTGTGTCACTGTTGACCAAAACTAACCACAAAAAAAGAAAGAACTGGTGGCAATATTTGACTTTTAGATACATTACTCACTAAAAACAAAGTCATAACCCAAAAAAAGTAAGAAAGTAGGGTTCGTCGAGTTTTACAAATTTTTTTTAAATTTTCACAAAATTGATAATAAAAATAGAAAATTTGCAAAATATTTCTAATGCTTACGAAACTTAAAAAAAATGCATATTCATTATATTAAAGAATTTTTTCTTTAAATTCACAATAATTTATACGATAGTTAAATATTTTGCGATTAAAATTAAATAAACTACAGTAGTTTGGTAAAAGACAGATATATGTATGTATGTTGTACGCTCTAGTATACATATGAATACATATAATAGAGCGTGCAATCAAATTGGTTTAATTCGCGTGCCAAAAAACAATAAAAATAACCATCAAATATTAATCATATAGAATTGTTTATGAACATATCTAAATATCGCTCATTTACTGCAACGTCGTCATAACTCATAAAAATTAATTTCGAAATAAACGTGTTTAAAGTATCCAATGTTGCCATTTTTGCAGATGTTACCTTAAAGAAATAAGGTAGTGCGTCTAGAAAATATGTATCCTTAAAATTACGATTTTTTTAAATTCAATTTTTACTTCACTCTTTTTACTGCGTATGGTAGCATCATCATAAAAAAGAAAATCAATTTTGTTAGAATGCAGCTCTGTTATATTTTTTTTTTGTCCAGTTTTACTTGTTATTTATCAAATTATCTGGCAACAGTGTACATATCGCACTTGATCCACTTGGTCCACACCACGCGTTACACGCATTTTCGCTGTCTACGCAGCTGTCAAAAAAGTAGAATCTGTGTAGTTATATGTAACAAGTTACATGCACAAAAGCTTTCTTTTGTAAGCGTCACAAGCAGCGTTCAAAAAAAACAGCAGGTTTTGACAAATAAAATTTATTTTTTACTTGTGGTGATGCCGCATTAAAAGTGTTGCATGTAACTTAAAACATAGATCGCATGGAAGGTATAAAAATCATGCAATGCGTAGAGGCGACAACGTATGGTGTGGACCTCCAGCTTAACTTCGTGTATTGTGGAAGCATTTTTTTTTGTTTTGGCAATCTCCGAAAAAGATTTAGCAACGCTTCTTCGGACTGGTTGAAATGTGTTTCTGAATCGATTGCCCAACTAAGTTCATCACAAAAATCATATTTGCTTACTTCCAAAAAAAATTATACATGAATAGTCTGAGATTCTTTAAAAACAGACATAAGAAAATTGGAGGGTAATGTGTAACCTCCCCGGGGGGTAATATGGAGTACTATAACATATTACCAGAAACAAAATATTTATATAAAAACAAGTTCAATTTAGCGTTAGTTTTTTTTTATTTTAATTAATTTCCTGGCATTACTTATTTAAAAATAAAAATTAAATAAAAATTACTCCTCAGCCTTAATAAGCCGATTGTCAAATTTTTTTAAACAAATCTTATTAACATTTTTCAATTGTCACACTTACCAATTAGAAGTTTAATTTACAGCCTGTTCGTTAACGTTCGAAATCGTTAAACAAGCAGTTAGGTAACCTTTGTAGACCTTTGAAAAACAATAAACAAATAAAAGAATAAAATGTGCGGACAAAAAAAGTCGACAACGCCTGCTTTTACTTGCATTTTTTAAATTTTGTCTACTTTCGTGCAATACGTTTCCCTCACATCGAAGAAAATAATTAATTGCGCGTCGCTAATTCTGCCAGCGTTTGGTTTGTAATGTAACAGTATAAGATTTCAAGTTAGTGCTGGTTCACACACGTCAAGTTTGAATCGTCAAGTCTTGAGCTTTTAGGAGAGAAGGGCAAAGAGAATGCCATTTATTTTCCCCTCTCTCCCAAAAACTCAAGACTTGACGAGTCAAACTTGACGTGTGGGAACCAGCACTTAATACCCTCTTGTTGATCAAGTGCATTATTTATGCTGAACAGCCAGCGTTGCCGAATGTGCAATTTATCTGCATTTCGCAATTTTTCTAAGTGCCGGTTCACACACGTCAAGTTTGACTTGTCAAGTCTAGAGATTTTAGGAGAGAAGGGTAAAGAGAAGGGTAAAGAGAATGCCATTTCCTTTGCTCTCTATCCTAAAAACTCAAGGCTTGACGGCTAAAACTTAAAGAGTGTGAACCAGGACTAAGCATTGACCAGTTTTAAAGTTTTTTGTTTAGAAAATAAGTTTTTTTGTAAATTGTGCAGATTTTTTACTTTCGATTATTTTATATTATTTTTTATTTCCTTACCCATAATTTGCTTAACACATACTCGTATAACAGTGGCAAGCTTCAAGAGCCAAACAAACCATACCTGCGGCTTGAGAAACACGCGATTTCCGTTTACAAATTAACGATAATTGTTCCAATAAAATTCCAATAAAAAACTTTTATTCTCCTTAATTTCTATGTTTCGCCTTCACTTTCTTGACAATGCAAAATTTTCACTTAAATGATTAAATTAAACACTAGGTAGCGCAAACAGTTTAGAGAGTATTTAACGTTTCAATTTTTCTACTGACATGTTTTAATCGCTTGTCAAATGCCCCATTTAACAACGTTCATACGTACAATTTTAACATGTTTGCCAAGCAAGAGTAGTTTATATGGCTTTTACTTTTTTCATTTTGTGATTTTTTTGTTTAATTTTTAAAGTTGCATTTAAGCTTACATGTTAAAATTTGTATTGCAGCAATTTTTCATGTATGTACACTTGACAAATAGCAAATCTGCACCCGAACTTAAATAAATTTTGTGTCAAATGAGGAAACAAACCAAATCGCAAGGCTACATGTATTTGTGTACGCCTCTAAATTCCACTTTCTATCATCTAGCCTACAAAGTAACGATATTCATTAAGGCTAGTTTACACTATCTCACAAGTCTGACGTATTCCATAATACTTTGCGAGATAGAAATCGAATGAGTTTTGTTGCAATTGTCATAAAATCGAATGTAACATTACTGTTTGTACTCACACTATCACACATGAATAACCTTTTGTTAAAATGCAACCCTGATCAAATGAAAAGTTATATTGTTTTGAAAAATTTCAAGTCGTATGGGATGTCAAATTATTTTTCGTAACACTTGTCATTTTCATGACACATTGCATTCACACTATCACATTTTTTCATATTACTTGAGTTTTTGATATCTATTAATACAAAGTATTAATAGATAGTGTAAACTAGCCTTTAATATATAATACAATTTTGTTTTTTAATCTGTATTATCCGTATGGTAAAAAAAAATTAATTAAATTATAAAGTTTTTTTTTTCTTAATACGCAATTATTTTCAAAATAAATATGGCAACGCTGAATACAGCTAAATCTTATGTTTATGAATGAACAACTTATCCGTCTGTACCAATTTATAAATATGCATACCTTGGTCTGTACACACAAACATACATATTAAAATATAGGCGATAGTTCAAACATTAATAATGCTTAATTTTTATCTAAACCAGACAAAAAAAAAATTGTCTACCGATGAAATAGTCTAATCGTTTTTTTTTTTTTTTTTTATTTTTTTACTAAAATTATCATCAAATTTATAATTGTTGATTTATTTCCATACGTTTGTTATTTATTATTAAATAAAATAAGCTGTATGAAAAAGTTGTGAAATTGTTAAATTGAAATTAGTTGATGATGATTTCTGTTAAGTTTAACATACAGCTGATGAAACAATTTGATACAATTAAGAAAACATAGAGCCTAAAACAAAATGGAACTTAAATTAATAATAAATACGGGCTGGAATAATATACATTATGTATGTTCTTGCTCCAAAGTTTAAATACTTTTTTATACCCTCCACCACAATTAGTTGTGCCAAATTGCTTTTAGTTATCCTAAGCAGTTTGGGATTGAAATCCAGCAAAATCGGTTCAGTAGGACCAGAGCTATGAATCAAAATGTGGAACCACCACCTAAAAAAATTTATAATTTTGTTACAAAAAATAACATAAATGCTGAAACAAGGCACGGAATGAGATAAGATTTTGCAAAAATTTGTTTTATTTGACTGGAAATCACGCTGTTAAATTTCGTGAAGAGCCGTCCATAATTTACCCCAAGCCCCATATAAACACTACTCCCGGAAAACAGTTTAGTACGCCTAAAACCGCAAAAATAGTGCAATCATAACAAATTTTGGCTCGTCACAGTTTTATAGAACTATAAATGATACTGTGAAATTTCGTGATGATCGGTCCATAATTTACCCTAGGCCCCATATAAACCCTACTACCGGAAAACAGTTTAGTCGCCTAAAACCATAATTAATAACACATCGTCACAGTTTAAGATAATAATAATAAATAGACATCATACAGATATTACTCCTTAAACATTCGAACTGTCGGTGGAGGGTATCAAAGATTCGGCACAGCCGAATATAGCACTCTAACTTGTTTTTAGTTATTTATCTCAAAGACACTTCTTGCTAAGAAAAAAGAAAAACAAACTTAAAACAGACTTTTTCTTTGAACAAAAAGTGTTATGTGTTTACTGTACCGTTATTCTGTAACTTTTTTTAATTTAAGTACCGATATCGTAAAGTAGCGAGAAATCTGGGTTACTTTAACGAATTTGTTATTCTCTTTTTAAATAACAAATATTTTTGTTTAGAAATATTGACGGCAAACATCGGTAAAAATATACGAACGTCAAAGTTGAAATTTTTTAAACTTAACAAAAATATAAAAAAAATTTGCTTGTATAAAGCTAAGATCCCACTATCGGCGCAATGTACCAATTTTTGGCGTATTTCATGTGCCGATTGTGTGAACGGTCAAAATGTTTTAATATGCGACAATCTGTGCCGAAATTGTGCTGACTGTGGACAATCAAAATTAACCTAGATGCGCCGATAATGTGAACACTATTTTGCACAATGTGGAGCAATCAAATTGTTTAATATGTACCGATTTTTATCGGCCACTTGTGTGCCGATCACAGTCGCCAATCAGCGCCGATACAAGGGATGGCAAAACGAAATTTTTAAATTGCAAAAACGGGCTACTAAAATTTTACTTTTTGAGCTTAATTGTACCAAAATAACATTTGTTTTATCTATTATTTATGTATTTAAACATTAATTAGTACATTTGTACTACTAAATGAAATAAAACAATTCGCTTTAACCAAAACATTGCAGTTGTATCGATGTTGCCATCCCTGGTTTGTAAACATCTGTTTACAAAACAATAATAACAAAAAAAAAGAACAAGTTTGAATGAAATTTAATATATTTTTTATTATACATACTTATATTAATATATTATTTAAAATTGTTAGGAAACATAATTTAATATTCGGACGGAGAATTTTGCAAATTTTTAAAGTAAAATTATGTCTGCCAACAAGTAAATAAACAAAAACATTTGATTTAAATTGCCCAAATAGCACGATAGTGTGACCGCATTGTACCGATTATTGTCGCAATTGAGTTTTGGTCGATATGAACCGAAAAAAATTGTCACAATGTGCGACGATAATGGGACCACCCAAGAATAAATTGTGCAATGTTTTTAAATGTGAGCCGATATAGCACGATAAAAATCGTCACAGATTGTGCTATTTGAGCCGATAGTGGGATCTTAGCTTTACAACGGAGTAGTCTTAAAACTTCTCCATGTTCATACATACTACCAGTGAATTAGTTTTTAAACTACTCCATGGTATAGTCCAGAGGATAAGCTTTGTAAAACATAGTTTAAATAAGAAAACATGTCGTTAAACTACAAATTAATTTTTAACAATGACATGGTCCATGATTGCATTACATTGGACCATGTTGTAAGAAGACCACTTTACCTAAAATGGTCCAATATTATTTGCAGGGTATTTTTTACACCCACACTACTGTATGTTAAGAGGATATTAAGTGTTTGTGCTATAGTGTGTGACACATTTTATTATTGGTACTTGCCAACCTTTTAGTATATCGATTGACTCGGAATCGATCTTGCGAGGTCCGTCCTTCCATCCGGCTGGCAGATTGTCCGTCCAAGTTAACCTTGTGCGCAAAGTAAAGGTCGCAATTTTTGGAAAAAAATTTTAATCAAATTTGGCACATATTTGTTTACTGTCATAAGGCCAAAGCCATTTAATATAAGGGTATTCGGCGAAGATTTTCGCAAATATTAAAAATTGATATTCGTAACATAACTATTATAGACCAAGCTGGAGTCTTCAGCAAGTTGATTTCAATATTAATACTTTAAAATCTTCTACGTATAAGTATCCAGAATATAGAAAAACTATTTTTTGGATCCAATTTCTCCGTTTTTAATCCAATTAAGAATATGTTTGCAAAAAAATTTAACTCGCTGTATATCGTATGTTTTTTACAGCTGTTAAAAATTATTTTACTCCTGAAAAATTGAATAGAGGTAAAATTACCTTGAACTCTTTAAAAATATGCATTTGCATAAATTCATTAAAAATAAACAGTTTACGTTATTGATGGACTAGTTTTGTCAATTTTAAATGCATCTTTTACTAATTTTAGAGCATATTTTGTAGTTTTTAAAGCATATTTGGGGCTCTCAGCGCAGAAGTTGAGTAACCCACAATTTGATTTGATTACGGTTCTGGTTAAAGATATGGTCTTTGCACTGTTCTTTATAGTGCAATAGTCGAGTTAGCCAACTGTTTGTATCTAAAACAGATGGCGCTAAATACATAGTTTTTGCACGGGCCGTTACAACCAAGTACTATAGTGCAAGAGTAGTGTTAACTCCTCATTATCTCATAATAAGTAGCCTCATTTTATGGGTATATTTTCAATAATAAATGCATCGAATTTTGTCCCCTAATAATAAACATTTTTTGCTTAGAGATATTTTCCATTCATAAAAGTATTTATAGCAAAAATAAACAAATTTATGTAAATTATATTGAATTTTTACTTTTTATTTATAGCATTTTTTATATGCATATTTTATATTTTAATTTTGTTTATATTTAAGTTGTTTGTTTATTTGTTTTTCTTTTGCAAAAACAAAATTCTATCAAAATTAAATGAAACAAATGACAAATTTTATACTTTCAAAATTATATATGTACTAGGGATGCCAAACGGGAAATCCCGAATCCCGAAATCCCAAGATTTTTCGGGTTTGATGAATCCCGAATCCCGGGATTTATTTTTATTAATACAAAAATGTTCGCTTTTATTAAATTTTTATACTATATACAAAAAAAATTTTAAAAATATATGTTATATTGAAAATTCATAAATAAATAAAAGGTGTTGCTTATTTAAAAAATATCTCGAAATCCCGGGATCCAGAAATCCCGGTATTTTATAAAATCAATTCCGATTGGCATCCCTAATATATACATAGTAAAGTGTTTTAGTATTTTGCTGTCAAAAATATTATAGCTTGTCCGTCTAAAACATCATTATTGTTAAAAAAAAATAAGAGTTTTTTTTAGTTTTAGTGTTTATTTAGTAAAATTTTTTCATCTCAGAAAATATTTACATAGAAATTAGTTTCTTCTTTGTTTAATTTTGTACTAACGATAAATAAACATATTTTTATTAATAAATTTAAATTCTATTTTCCACTAATTAATAATAATTGCTTGTGTTAACACCCTACAATAAGCTCAGCAAGTTTTTTTTATGAACGGGCAGTTAATTTTTTATTCAAAGCAATGTTCCCAGTTTTGGAGATTTATCCCCAGGGGATTTTTTGGGGAAAAGCACTTTTTTCGCTGGGGATTTTTGGGGATAATATATTATTATAAATTTCATTTTTGCAATGGCAAGACAGCTTTGGTCAAGATGTGGGTACAACTTTTAGTCTTTTTTGCGGTTTAAAACTATTTCAAGAACTTGTTGAAATAGTTTTAAATATGCTTGTTGTACCGACTAGCGTTACTTCTGTTGAACTAGCTTTTTTTTGTAACGAATACAACCAAAAGCAATATTTGCAACAGGATTCAATAAGTTATTAGGAGCTCTTCTTAGAATAAATACACACTTTAAAATAATGCAGCTTGCTGTGACAAATTTATTCAATAATCTCAAATGCACTTTTTAAACAAAAAAAAAAAGTGAAACACAAAATTGCATTGGCTTATGAATTAGAAGATTATGATTCCCTAGTTTTGGAAATTATTAATATATATTGACGCATAATTATTTTTCTTTTGCGTTTTTACGTTACCCTTATACATATTTACGTAGAACTCAAAAAATAAATAACATTATTTTTAATAATATATTACACAAATGGATGCATCTAACTAAATGGATGTATGCATATTTTTCCATTGACATAATATTATGTATTTTATTTTTAAGAAAATTTGGGGATTTTTGGCGATAAGAAAATGACTATTTTGGGGATTTTAGGGGATGAAAAATCGCAAATTGGGGATAAGGCTTAAAATAAAACTGGGAACTCTGATTCAAAGCGACAAATGTAGGCGGTGGCAACGTAAACAATGAGCAAAACCATGTCCAAGGCGAATTCACTTTTCAGGTGACGTTGAGCTATTTTTTCATATTTAGAGAGAGAAATATCAATAATTGCTCGTGCTTTTACAAGGTGGCCATACGTACTCTTTTTAAGAGGACAATCATTTATTTTAACTGGCTGTCATCTATAAAATATGTGTCCTGTTTTATCATCTTTTTCATAATCTGTCATCTTTGTCATCTTTATTTTTAAAAGCATGACCAATATTTGCTTTTATTTTTATAAATTAAAATTAATTTTATTTCACGGCGATCACCGGTTTTTTCTGTCATGCCATGCTTGATCTTTTCATACTCCTACTGAACTGTCATACACTTGCAGTATAAAATTTTGAATATGTTAGCGCCATGAATTTTTAAGTTTCGTAATTTTTTTTACTAATTTTACTTTACTTAATGTAAATTTGTACGTATCGTCGTCTTAACTTGCAAACCTGCTAACTCCCTTTCAAAAAATTTTACAGGAAAACAGAAAACAAATAACCTCAATAATAATATAAAATATTTTATGTTTCGTATTTTCTGCTTGAGAGGAAAACCAAACATATACCCAGGGGCGAATTTGTCGATTACAGAAGCGATGATGTGATAGACACGAGTGAGACAGTAATGCACACCATCTAAATTACAACCTAGTACACTTTTTCGAATGCATTGCCGCGTTTGTGGAGTGAACGGCTACCACTTGCACGCAAAGTAAGCGGGATAGTGAAGTGTTCATTCAATAAATATAAACTCAGTACTGCTTCGCAACAGAGATCAGCAATGAATCGCTTTTTCGCTACTCATACTGACTCACGCAATTGTAAGTATAAGTGCGTATAAATCATTTTAACTAAACTACTCTGATTCACTCATACTCACAAGAGAAATATTTATGAGTGCGACGTCGACATTATACGCATACTCATAAATGACGTCAGCTTGATTTATAATTTCAAGAAAATACTTACAATACTCAAATCATCCCTGCAAATAAAATTGGACCACCTGATCCATTTTGATAAAATGGACTACTCCATGGACTGGTCCGATGTAATGCAAGCATGGACCATGTCAATGTTAAAAAGTGTTTGTAGTGAGACGACATGTCTTCGTTTTTTAACGACATGCTTTCGTTTTTAAACGACATCAAAACTAATCCTCTTGTGTACACCATAGAGTAGTTTTAAAACTACTCCTTAGTGGTCCAAAGGTGGGTTATATGGTCCTCTCCTAGGACATCGTAATGTTAAATAGACCTGGTTTTTTCCATACGTTTGGGTTAGTTTTGGACTAGTCCTGGTCCCTTGTGGACTACTCTTTACACGCGTGTTTGGACTGGGCCTGTTATTTGCAGGGATTAAGCTCATCCATTTACCGTTTTAACACAACAGAGAAAACACACAACTTAATAATCAGCGCTGCCAGATAAATTTGCCGAAAAATCGTCCACTTCATACATGTAACTTAAGTAAACTGTAATTGCCAAATCGTCACTTTGCTATTTCGGGGACAAATCTGGCAGCCTCGCATTTTGCTTCGCATATACACATTTAGTTGAGTAGATTCCCTGCAAATAAAATTGGACCACCTGATCCATTTTGATAAAATGGACTACTCCATGGACTGGTCCGATGTAATGCAAGCATGGACCATGTCGTTGTTAAAAAGTGTTTGTAGTGAGACGACAAGTCTTCGTTTTTTAACGACGTGCTTTCGTTTTTAAACGACTTTAAAACTAAACCTCTTGTGTATACCATGGAGTAGTTTTAAAACTACTCCTTAGTGGTCCAAAGGTGGGTTATATGGTCCTCTCCTAGGACATCGTAATGTTAAATAGACCTGGGTTTTCCATACGTTTGGGTTACTTTTGGACTAGTCCTGGTCCCTTATGGACTACTCTTTACACGCGTGTTTGGACTGGTCCTATTATTTGCAGGGTTCTAAATCAAACACTACAAATGTTGCTTAGTATAGTACGATGAATAAAATGAAACTTTTGAGTGAATATGAGTTTGAATAACATTGGAATAAGTATGAGTGCGTATAAGTACAAGAATTTATGAGTCATGATTTAGCTCTACTCACTTTTTCACTACTCATTGCTGATCTCTGCTTCGCACACATTGTAAGCAGGCAATAGACAGTTTATATACATTCTCGCTTACTTCGTGGGCAAGTGGTAGGCTTCTTGCACACAACTTCGCGCACATTGTAAGCAGGCAGTAGACGGTAGTAGATGTAGTAGATGAACGAAATTCATTTTTGTAAATTCCATACACTTCCGTCATACACTTTGTAAGCTAGAATTCATTGAACACGAAGTGATACACACTTCATTGAAGAGATGTGATGTGGTATGCTGGCCGACGAGGCATATCTTTCGCTACTACACGGCATCAAAATCTCAATTTACTTAAAAACTGGATTTAGCAGGTTTACATATTAAGCCGACGATATGATATTTTTTTTAAATTTACTTTACATATATAAATATGGGAATGTATATTTGTCTGTAAAATATGTAAAAAATCTTGAAGTTAAATAAATTTTTTACTTTTTTTCTTTATATCCTCTATTTTTATTTTCAAAATCTGGCCGCCTTGGCTTTTGACGTATCGGGCCAGGCACATTTAACAAGGAGGAGCATTGCAAAAAAACCCTCGAATTGTCAAAATTGTCTCCATATATTTAAAACAAAAACACTGTATTTGATAATAGGAGACTTACATTTACCAAATAACCATATCTATGGTCATTGTTAAGGTTATTGCATTATGTTTATGTCACATCAAAAGGAATAAACAAAATCGTTGAGAATCTAAAGAACATAAAACCACATCGATCGGAATTCCAAAAACGAAATGAAAGCCATTTCGATCGGAATGTATGACAGCCCGATATTATAGGTCCTTATGAGTAGCGAAGTTGATTTAAATGGGTTTTTCGTTTACTCTAGAAATTATGGGGACTAGGTTGTAATACATATATTTAAGTCAAATATACAGTAGAATTTTTTGCTATTGAAATTCAGCCAAATTAGTCCACAAGTGGCTGAGTTATTGGCAAAAAACCGCGACTGCCTCTAACCTTATTCCATATATTTTATTTTATCTATTTAAGCCTTGTTGGCCATGTGCCTTAGTGCCTGGGTGGTCTAAGGTGCTGCATTTGTCACGATTTCTACTAGTGTTAAGTTCAAATATATATTTGGGGGATTCACAAGGCAGTCATAACGTTGTAAAGTCATGTGTCGTAAAATAATTCCAAGAAATATACATGACTGCTGTGGGCAACCGCTTAAAGTTAGATTTCTACTATACAGTTGTGAGAATCAGTGAACACAACACTAAAATTTTTATTTTGTTTGAAACACAACAATATTTTTTATAAATAATATTTTATTTATATTATATAACTCTCTGTTCTTATCGGATTATGGTAAAGGGTATATTAGATTCGGCATAGCTGAATAAAGCTCTCTATCGTGTTTCAATTCCTTTATTTGAATACAAAGAATAACTTTTTAAAAATATGGATACATATGTAGTTGTCTGTATTATAAAAAACAAATATATTTATGTATTTAAATTTATTATAAATTTATATAATTAAAAATACAATAACTAAGTTAAAATTACTTGCCACCTTAATTTTAAATACTTTTGAAATTTTAATTTACTTGCGACGCAATTATAACGACTTACTGTCAATATTAAATTGAGGTTAAATAAATTTAGGAAAATGTATTTGTTGTAATACGAAATAATATTGAAACAAGTTGGAAGGTATGTGTATCAGATTTCATTGAATATTGATAGGAATTGGATTTCTATGTATTTTCAAATATTATTAAATAATTAAATTGCAGAATAATGAATAATTTTTTTTTATTAATTGTTGTACATACTATATAGAATGTCATTCAAAATCAATTTATATATGAATATTAAAAGACCACGTAGAATTTATGATTCAAGAAGATCAGAAAATATTATTTTAATTTAGGCAAAATATTTTAAACAACTTTTGTTTTTGAATCAGAACCAGTTAGATTTTGTACCCAGTAAAAACTTCGCTTACTTTTTCAAAATGAATAGCTTCTTTAACTCATTATTTAGTAGCTTTCTTCTATAACTACAGCTATAACAACTTCTATAACTACTTTTTTCTGGGTGTATTTAAGTAAAAAAATAATGACTTACTTTTAAATGCGTTCATTTTGGGACATGCCTTGTAAAATTCATTGGTTCTTTCAGTAGAATTGTAAGTAGTGCCTTCATGTTTTTCTAATTACTCAACACATTATTTTGTAGGCGAAGTTTTTACTGGGTATTTAATCTTTAATATGGATTTAACAAAGTAATATTTATGTTAAAATTAATTGCTGGCAATTCAAGACCGTTCCAGTAAAAAGTTGGCGCTCTTTCACTGACAGAAGGACAATTAATTGCAATATGTAAAATTTCTTATTAACACAGGCCAAAAAATTTATTTTTGAGTTACGCTGAATCCGAATCTGTAGTCAGAATTTCTCCGTCACATCAGCTTTTCGCGATATATTCGCTTAAAGTTTAATGAAACCCTGGCTTTCGCCATTTTCGAGACGTTATAACTGCGCGAGTTTATCTTTATTATTATTAATCTGAATTTTTAAAAATCTGATTTGTGAAGTGAATGTATATGTTTATTTGTTTGTACCTTATAGCCGCCTTAGCTGCTGAACCGATCTTAATGAAACATTAACAGTATATTACTGATCACTGATGGTCCGAAAGGAGCTATAGGCTAAATATTTTTTTATAGTTTTAAGTGGGCGTAGCACCTCCCCTACAAAGACAATTTAGATTTCCGTAAATCTGGAAAACATGAAGAGCTTAAGTTTGTTAAAGATTTGTTGCAACATCTTGGCTACCAAAAAACAACATCTGACTAAGTTTGGGCGGGATTGGATATCTTTAGAACAGTTGGAGAAAAATTTTTCAAATATGGTACACATAGCTGGGTTATAAACACCAACCTCTACAAAAAAAATGGGTGAGATTGTAGAAGTGGGCGTGGCACCTACTATACAAAGACATTAGATATTTTTGTTTATCTAGAGAACGGCAAAAGCGAAAATTAGCAAATTAGGTGCTAGTATCTTGGCTAGCAATACACAACATTCGACAAGCGAGGATTCGAGAAGTAGGTGTGGCATAAAATAGAAAATTGTCCGAATTTGGTACACATAGTTGGGTCCTCAATATACAACGTCCTTAAAAAATGGGTGGCATTGGAATAATGGACGTTGCATCTCCTATACAAAGACATTATAGATCCGAAGTTGCCAAACAAGATGTTTATCAATACACAACATCCGACAAAAAGAAGTTGGGAGTAGATATGTGGGCGTGGTACCTCACATAGAAAGCCAAAAGAGGTTTATTTATATCAAGAGAACGGTAGCAGCTAAAGTTCCCAAATTTTTTACATATAGCTTGGTAATAAATATGCAACATCAATCAAAAAGTGGGCGCGATTAGATCAGTGGGCATGGCTCAAAATAGAATTCTGTCTATCGGGAAAACGGCAACAGCTACAATTTACGAATTTGGTACAAATAGCTGCATAATACATGAACAAAATCTGTAAAAAAAAAGTTGGTCTTATTATAGACATTTAATACAAATTCTTAGATTTCTGAGTATTCAAACTTGGTAAAAATGTCTTCGCAAATAATGTACGAGAAATGTTTTAAAAATATTTCTTATTTTATTTAGATGAGGCTAGTTTTTTATAATTTTGACTTAATTTTTCTATTTTTCTTCAATCACAATAAAAAGTTGTGTTTCCACAGAGAATGACCCCGTATAGCCTAAAAATGAGATTATTATTTTTGTAATGCAAACAACCGTTACTTCAAAAAAAAATTATTTAATAAATCCGTTCCTTAAACAAAATATTTCAAAGAATTTAATCAGATATTTTACTTGACATATCCTGTGCAAAATCTTACAACACATGATGTTTGTTTCCGACATTTGAAAACAGCACATTTATAAAGTAACGACCGTTACTTTTTTAATGGTCAATAAAAGTATTGAAATTTTATTTAAAAAATCTCCGAAAATCGGTAACGACCGTTACTTTGGAAACAACCATATACCTAAAATAAAAACAAAATTTTTTGAAAAAATATTAAAAAATTAAAAAAAAATAAACAAAATTAAGTCAAATTTGCAAAAAAAAAAAAAAAAAAATGGTGAAGCAAACATGAACACATGAACACGCGAAAAAATCAGATTGTTTTTCAATCATCAGGTAAAGATATCTCAGAGAAGGAACCAGACCTCACAAAGATTACACGCAGAGAAAAAGTATGGTTGGGCATGGTTACGTCAACTACGCTATTATTAATGTAACAATATATTGTTGTCATACACAAAAACTTGTTAATTTTCTTTAATATCAGCAGAGGTATATCGCAATTATAAATTTGAGCATTGTTGACTGAAAAATTATTATTTTTCTAACAACTAAATAATGATAACTTTGTAAACATATTAGTGGGTAGACCCAACCAATTCATGATATTTAATAGCCATAACATGATAACCAAGGAAACCAGAAATATGCTCTTAAAAACGCGTTTTATGCGCATAAAATATGCAGTAAAAACTTGAAAATATGCAATGAAAATTATTAAAAATATGCTCCAAAAAATTCAATAATTGCTAATTTGAAAAATTTAACCATTTACTAACAGTTCCATTAAAAAAAACAGGCCGTATCCTTAGTACAATCAAAAAATATTTACTTTGTGCACAAGGTTAACATGGACAGACAACCAGCCAGATGGATGGACGGACATCGTTATATCACTTTAAAAAGTGATTATGATTTGATCTGTATACTAAAATATTGGTCCAGATTTCTATGTATTACGCACATCGCCAAAAACGTATATAATTGATTTTTCCTTAATTTATGCTTATTATAAAATTATAAAGACTAAGACAACATTAATCTTAAATTACAACCTGCTTTGTCTTACATTTTTTGAGTAAAAATTAAATGAAGATGACGAAATTGAAGCAACACATTGGATATACAGACAGATATTTAAAACAGCAAAACCATCTGCAAACCAAAATTTCGAAAAAGAAATGTTTTTTCTGGATTTGCGGCGACAGCTCTTGTAGGCATCTAACTAAAATTTAAACATGTATTAAAATATGCCTCAAAAAGGCAAAAAATGCACTATAGACTTAAAAAATGCTACAAAAAGGCTCTTGAAACTAAAATATGCAAAAAAATCCACTTACAAATCGATGCCAAAATTAATAAAAAGCTCTGAAACGGATAAATACATCGTTTCTGCTTTCATTGGTCGCACAAGGAAAAACATGCAATGGCATATTTATGGTTTCCCTGATGATAATTTTCTATACGTGTAGTCAAAGTTTGCTTAAGAAGCAAACAAAATATCTTCACTCTTAAAATATTATGTTTGCGCCATTTGTAAAATAACTCCGAATCGGTCGTGTCGTTTGTTTTTAATATGCCTATCGAATTATTTGTTAGTGAGTGGTTCAACAATTAAAAAAAAATGCCCATTAAAAACAAGTTTAAAGAAATTGAAAAAATAAAGAAATTGTATTTACATTAAAAAAATTGTAAAGTGCCCCAAAATAAGAAATCGATGCAAATAAAATTTTAATTTATTTTTTATTGTTGTGAAAGTGGTGTGATACAGCATAATATGATTAATTCTTAACTTATTATGCTTAACAGGATAAGAATATTATTAAGGGAAAGATATTATGATGTAATATTACGAATATATTTGGTCATTAAATGATTCAATGATAATCGTAATTTTGTGACTACAACCATGAATCTTGTTATAACATGTTGCTCTTAGAATATGTTTACCACAACCATGTTTTTTCTTTGCGTGTAGACATTAATTTAAAAATTAAATGGGAATTGACTTTCAGGCGACATATCAAGTTTTAAAAATATAGATTAATTTGCGCAGTTATAACGTCTCGAGTACGGTGAAAAACAGGGTTCCTTAACTTTTAGCTAAGATATCGAAGAAAGAGAAATTCTGAGCACAGATTCGCATTCAGCTTAAACTTAAACCTTTAGAAAAGTATACGTTAGTCCCAGGGTTTTGACTTTTTCCAAATTTTGCTGGCATTAGTCACTGTTGGCATCTGACAATTCTTAAATTGTACCTTCTCAATGGCAAAATTCTACCAAATTGACATAAACTGTACCAAAACTTCGCTGTAAAATAAAAAAGGATACAAAGTAATTCAAAAGAGTTTTTATTCAATAAAATTAAAAACAAAACTAGTAACAAGCCATAATCGGTCAAGCCCGACCATTTGATACGCCACAGCACAGTATTTCGGACCCATGGGCAATCATGGACCAGCCATAACAAAATTTGTTTGAATATAATTTAGATATCTCAGACAGTGATCTTGAGTCAATCGGTATACTTTAAGGTGGGTCTAAAGCCAATATTTTTAAGTGTTCACACATCAGCACAAACGCTAAATACCCTCTCCTCTATTGTGGTGGGGGAATACAAAATAAAACGGAATAAAATACATATTTCTCTTTTCTTGTCAAAGGCAGTCAAAAGAGTAGAAAGTGTCACAAAAACATAAGTTTAGCGTTGCCGTTTTTGGTTACTTTTAACCAAAATTGGTTACTTTTTTTCTCAATGTGTACTTGTGTACTTTTTTCCATTTTGGTTACTTTTTTCAACTGAAAATAACCAACTTTTTGTCTTACTTGGGTGTGAGACGGTCAAGATTTGCACTTCCAGTTTTTAAACCCCCATACTTTTTTTTACCAATTCACTCATACTGTTTAAAATTAAATCTAATTTGCTTTCAGTTTCTCTTTTAAGTTGAGTGTTTTAGTTCACGTTCAAGAAATTAGATTTTGTTTATGTAACCGATTATAAATTAAGCTGTAAATAATAACCATCATCTAGGGCAGTGACGTTATACGTAGGGAAATCCCTATCCGTAGGGATTTTTTCTAAAAAAATATTGGCCATAGGGAAAAGAAGGAAATATGTTTTGAAATCTTAAAAATGTATGGACTTTTTCAAGTTGTAGGGATTTTTGTTGGCACAATTTTTTGAGCGCTTAGGGAAAGCTATGGATTTTGTGGGTTATCCTCTTCCCTACTCCTATCGAGGCAATTCGGAACCTGATAATGTACATAGTGTCTGTCGATTCTTCAAATATTTTAAAGCTATAACTCATACAGTTTTTTAAATAGACGAAAATAAATGTAAGCTTTGTTTGGGAGGTGCATATTCCATAAAAAATTTCGAAAAATTATAAGTCCTATTGTACCTTCCAGACCATCAGTAACATACTGTTAAAATTTTATAAAAATCGGTCCAGAGGTTTAGGTGTCTATATACATACTTACATACTTTTTAACTTAAGTGTAAATAAAACAGTGTTTTAAATACATACATATTTTGGATACTTTTTATTGCATTTGGTTACTTTATTTTCACATATTGGTTACAAATTTTTTTTGGTCGTGGCAACACTGATTTGAATACACTTTATCCCAGGCTCCCTACAGGGATATACTTATGTACATATGTATGTGCTTAATATGTTTGTATAACATCATAAGCGCAAATTAACAATAATGCAATTTTTGGTAGTTCTGGTCAGGTTTAAAAAAAAATATAATATATATGACCAAAACCTTCAGTGGCATTAGTGGTCTAAAACTATCGATACTATCGATGGTTTTTGGCAATCGTTTTAACATCGATAGTTTTCGTTGGTTTTTAAAAAACAATCGCATGCATGTGTAATTTTGCCCAATATTTTAAAATTAAATATACAATCACGGTAAACAAATAAATGTACATATGTTCTTAAGTGAATCACGTCAAATATTTGCTTCATGTGAATGTATCTTGCGATATTGTTGAACAACAGTTGCTTTAGAACTAACTACTAATAAGTTATTATAATTCATTATGTATTCAAATCACACCTAACTTGTGGTTTTTTAACTTTTGCTCTCCATAAATGAGTTTTCCCCAGAATGCGGGATTTTTTTGCAATAACTGTTACTATAGAATTGAATGAACTAAGTGTTAAAATATAATTGAAATATGAAAACTAAGAAGAGTTGGAATTTCGAAAATTTAATAAATTAGAGTTAGGCTCAAATTAACAGTCATTAGTAAATTATTAGTAAACTAAAATGATAACTATTGCTTAACTAAAGTATCATATTTACAATAATTCGTTTAGTAAAAATTTTTATCAGACCAAAAAATGGTAACTCCATTAAAATAATAAATAATAAAAAAAAATAAAAGTAGTAAACCAATATCATTTGAGGGTTTAACTAATGGTAAAGAAAAACCTTGAAATAATATTTTATTTGTTAAACTGTTGTTATAAGCTAACTAATGACTGTAAATTTGCGCCTCAGTAAAATTAAAAAATAAATAAATCGAAAACGTCTGCTTCAAATCAGAAGACAATAAAAAGTATGAGAACAATTTCCGCAACAATTTTGTTATTTCCTTATAACTCTGAACGGCCATAGACAAATTCTGTACATCTGGCCAATTAAAAACTTTGACGGGACCTACATACATATTAGATTAATTTCTAATATTAGCCGATAATATTTGTATTTCTTCAAAAAAAGTTGTACTTCTTTCTTACATTATTCAGATGCTACTTATGATAAAAATGGAAATTATCCGTTTCCGATAGCAGAAAATCCAGCTATATCAATTTCGTTTTTTAATTCCCAAAATTTCAGCAAAGCTTTTGACAAAGTCAATCATGCTCTTTTGGTTAAGAAGCTTCAAATAATGGGATTTACAGATCTTACCTTAAAGTGGATTTACTCTTATTTATCGAATAGGGTCCAAACTGTCCTTTTTAATAAAACTTTTTCTAGAAAAATAAATGTGCCATCAGGAGTACCCCAAGGCAGCCACCTTGGACCTATTTTATTCTTGCTTTTTATAAACGATTTACCTGGAGTTATAAAGTTTTCAAATGTTCCGATGTATGCTGACGATGTTAAGATATTTTTAGCTTATAACCATGTGTCAGATCACCAACGCATACAAGATGATCTTAGTTGTTTTTATGAATGGTGTAAAGCAAACTTAATGGAGCTTAATTTAAAGAAGTGTAAACTAATGCGTTTTTCAAGAAATAATCCAGCTATAGTATATTACTTTCTAGGTGGTATTCAAGTTGATGCAGTTGAAAATTTCCTTGATCTTGGAATACTACTTGACCCTAAACTTAGCTTTAATTCGCATATTACGTTTATGATAAATAAAGCTAGAGGAACACTTGGATACATAAAACGGTGGGCAAGAGAGTTTGATGGTCCGTATATTACAAAAACCTTATATATGGCACTTGTAAGGCCGATTCTTGAATATGGATCGATTATATGGGACCCCATTTACCAAACTTATTCAAATTTAATTGAATCTGTACAGAAACAATTTCTGCTCATCTGTCTTCGCGGATTACACTTTAACCCACTAACCTTGGCCTCATACACATCTCGACTGGCTCTGATAAAGCTCCCTACTTTAAAAAGTCGTAGAACAATGCTGAATGTATCGTTTATTCTGAACATAATTAATGGTGATATCTGCGCTGGATTTTTAATTAATGAGATTTCATTTAATATTCCTCAACGACCATCTCGAAATTTCATACCATTATCCATTAAATTCTTTAGAGCTAATTATGGTGATGCTGACCCTCTTAGAAGAATGTGTAACACTTTCAATCAATTATATAGATTTATTGAATATTCGTTGGATCCAAAGTCAATAAGTAGATTAATAATTGCTTTTCTTAATTGATGATAAAATTTGTGTAATGTAATCAAATGTTATTTATAGTCTATTTTATTTAAGTGTAATTTAAAATGTCTAAAATGTCTGTAAGGATTAATCCATAGACAATAAATAAATAAATAAATAATGCGAGCATAAGAATTATTTAAAACAAATTTTAATCATCGAGGACAGCAGCTGCCAAATCACGGCCATTTTAATGGTTTTCTCGTAATCAGTCCTCTGGTGACACCGTTACGTAAGGTCAGTGTTATCGTTATTAATTTAGTTTTTTTGGTTGTTTTAAAATTTGCTTCAAAATATCGAGCTCTTTTTGCGATTATATCGTAAACGACAAAAGCCAAATTTTACCGGAGACGGTTTTCATTTCTTTTTTCTTAAGTAGTACAGCACCCTTTATTTGGTTTCATATTATGCATTTATTTATTTTTAAAATTTTAATAGCGCATTCGATTGTTTTTAAGAGCATGCTGAGATTCAATTGATCATAGTACCTGTCGTTTACGATAGTTTTAATGATGTCGCTTACGATATAATCGAAAAAAGGGCTCGATATGTTCTTCGTTCATTTATTTCCCGATACAAAAAGATTTTCAAAATATATTATGCATAAAATAAATTTTAATTAAATGAAAGAAAAAAAGATAAAGATGGCGGTTTTTTATACATGCAAAAACGAAAAACATACGGATGAAATTTAGATTTTTTGTATTTGTTGGCCTTGTCTAATGTTTGCTTTGGCTGTAAAATATTTTAAGCTCTGGTCACACTAGCCTTAACATAAAATAAATAATGTTGGTCCCAATCCATATTATGAAATATTTGATTTTTGATGAAAGGGGAAAGACGAATGGAAAAGTGTAATTTGTTTAATGTACAAGCAGTTTTTGTTAGTTTGTTATTGAAAGGAATTGGATCATTATAGTTAGCAGTAAGATGCTACGTCTCACTCTGTAAGAAATAGGTTATGTTATTGTTACTCCCGGCTAACTGAGCCTTAAATATTAACAGCCGTATTCATAACAAAAAGTTAGACACAGTTTGTACTCTACATCGAGCTGCTAACTAGAATGGCGATTAAGCTAAGCAGCTTGTTAACACAGAGTTAATTCATAACGAATTTTTCTCCATCTGCCAACTTTTAATAAATTAACTCTGAATTTTTATGATGCCATATTGTATTAATCAAAAATGCAACACGTTTTGCATTAATCATCGCTGAAGTTGTCATTTTTTTTCTTTTACCCTTCACATATAAAAATTTTAAAAAGTTTTTAAAATTAAAATAAATTAAGAAAAGCCAGTAAATAAAAAAACAACAGTTATTTAAAAAAAACCAACAAAATGGTTTGACATTAAACGGCTGTTTTTCACAAGTTGGCAAACGTTTGGCAGCTCGTTAACAAGAGTTTAGCAAATCGTTAACCAGAGTTTGGTTAGTGTATTATGAATAAAGTTTTTGCTAACTTTATGCCAAATTTTCATTATGAATACGGCTGTAAAACTTTAGTAGTGGCATTCATGTGTGAAGTTGATAATTTAAAATTCAGTCATCGGAATGTCATAATAATGTTAAATACATTTAGTAGTGTGACAGTTTTTTTTATATTTATTGTTATCGACGCAAACGGGAGATTTTTTTTTTTCAATTAAATTTAAAATATCGTGTGGCGCTAAACTTCAAATTGAATATTCGTATTCGGCAAATATTGGCGCAAATATTCGTATTCGCAAATATTTAAAATTAATATTCGTAACATCAGTAGTATGTATGTATGTACATTAGGGGTATAACCAAATTTTGGCCTAGCACTACGCGATAGCGAATATTGTGTTATTTACAAAAACAATTTGTTTGGGTCGTTTGAAAATAAAAACTTCACCCACAAAAGCGATTTTCTTAAATCCCTAAAGAAAAAAATTTAATAAAAAAATTTTAAATATTTTATTAAGAAATGAAAAAAAGTTAAGAAGTTTCTTAATTATTAAAGGACATGAATTTTAAATTTAATGTGCGTGTTGTTTTGCTTAAAATTTTGGCTAAATGTAAACATAAGTACAAATAAAAATAAATAATTTTCCATTTTTACCGCGTGGGTGACCTTTTTTGAAAACCGCGAAAAAATTTTTTAATACAGTCCATTGAAAAGACTATTCGACTATGCTAGGGGCATTTTGATATTTGCAAAAAATGGGAATAAGTTATACCCCTAATATCGACACCTTTAATGCAAACGGGAGTATTACACTCTTATTTTTTACAGGAGAAGCAAAAAACGTTACAAAATCTTTAATAATATTTTTTGTTCGCAGGGGTTTAGAAAAAAAATTTGCGTGAACATGTAGTTCGATCAAACTAAATCGAATTCCACAGCTGGTGTCGGAACTACAACAATCCAAAAACAACAGAAACAGCATAGGGTTTTTTGCATTGCATTGTTAGTGCTTAGTGCCGGTTCACACACATCAAGTTTGACTCGTCAAGTCTTGAGTTTTTAGGAGAGAGGGGACAAGAAATGGCATACTCTTTTCCCTTCTCTCTTAAAAGCTCAAGACTTGACGAGTCAAACTTGACGTGTGTGAACCGGCACTTACGGCTCGAACTGTCAACCATTCCTAACAAAACACTTAGTGCCGGTTCACACACGACAAGTTTGACTCGTCAAGTCTTGAGCTCTTAGGAGAGAAGGGAAAAGAGAATTTCTTTTCCCCTCTCTACTAAAAACTCAAGACTTGATTAGTCAAACTTGACTTATGTGAACCGGTACTAACCAATCAAAACAAGTTAGTTTGAACTGTCAAAAGCAGATAGCGTTTCGACACCACCTGGTGTTGAATTCGTCTTGGATCAAACGAGTTTGTTAATTTGGAATTTTTGTGTAGTTACATCCGTTTGTATTTAAGATGACGATATATATTTAATTTTAAAAACAACGTGCTTATTTTGCATTTTATTTTTTTTATATTGCAAAATGACGACAGTAAAAGCTGAACAGAAAATGCAAGCACGTTTACGAAAAAGAATTAAGCTAAAGAAGAAAAAATTTTAAAATTTTACAACAGCGACACAGACGATTTAATAAAAATTTTTTAGAAAATATGTATGTGTGTATATAATTTTACAAAAAACAAACACACAACAATTATATTTGCATAGAGTAATTTTTGTTGCTTATTACAAAATAAGAGAAGAAATCAAACTCTTTTCAATGCGATTGAACGCAGTGCAGTGCAGTGATGCATTTTAAGTTTGTTTTTTTATTTTGGGCCAAACTGATGATTTAAAAGGACCAATATACCTTTAAAAGAGACAACAATTTTTTCAAATAATTTGATTATTAGATTTCTATTAAAATAAAACCAATATTATACAAAAACAACTGATTGAAGATGTTGAATCCTTCTTCTACTTAGGAAGCCGTAAAGACAATGCGGGACAGGCTTTTTAATTTACTGTCTTTTTTTTAAAATTTAAATAAATTTTAAAAACTTTTGAAAATTGGTATAAGTACATATGTGGAGGGAAAAACAAAAAAGAAACTTAATGCGAAACCAGCGATGATAAATTCAAAACGTATTGCATTTTTGAGTAAAATAATGTGGCACCCAATGTATATTTACAAAAGGTAGACTCATTTGGGAGTGTAGACATGCTGCTCTATAAAAGGAACCGAACTGTCAAAATTGTCTTCATATAAAACAAAAACAATTTAACGCACACATGTACAATTTTTTTCTCATATACACGAAATTTGACGTGTAATCAGCTGACACACATATGGGCCAACGAGTTTACCTTGTGTAAGTATACCTTGGTGGCACCATTAAAATTCAGAGTTGATTTATTAAAAGTAAGCAGAAGGATAAAGGCTCAGTAAGCTGGGAGTAACAGTAACGTTACAAATCAGCTGCTTCATTTTGTTGTATGTAAAGCAATTAGAACGATTGCAGGTAGCAGTAAGATGTTACGTCTCAATCTGTAAGAAATAGATTGGTGTTACTTTTTTACGCTAAGGTTACTGTTGTTTTCGGCTAACTGAGCCTTAAAAGTCTGTTATAAATTAACGTTTTGTTAACAAGGTGCTAAGCTTAATCGTCATTCTTGTTAGCAGCTCGTTGTACGTAGTGTACGAAAAACTGTGACTAGCTTTTTGTTATGAATATGGCTGTTTCACAAATAATTTTACTCAAAAGTCTACTATGTTTTTGTGCTATTTACTGGATATACTTAAAAGAATTTCAAAATTGACCAGAAAGTACCACAGGGTCATCCAACATTCAAGAGTGCCACGAATGGCCCAATTCTGCCACAATATACCTCACAGATTGAACGAGAACTACAAAAATTTTTAATTGAGAATACTTAAACAAATTGAGGTTTTTTTGCAAACGACGCATTTTTGTATGCATTTTTAAGAAGAGGGAAAATAAAATGCATAAGCTTTTGTTGGGGTTGTTGTTGTTTCTAGTTTAACGATAATATAGGAAACCGCACGATCGGAACAACAACGATAATGCGGTGAAATTAAAAAACAAAAAAAAAACTTTGTTTGTTGTTTTTCTTTTTTTTTTAATAATTGCGAATGTATGAATGATTGTTTTGTGAATTGTTTTTGTTGTTTTTGCTTGTTTTTTTTTCACACAAATTGTTGGGGTATAGTGCAAATTATTTAACGAGAGTTGGCTCATTCAACGGGAGTCACTCGTCGCAGACGGTTCTATTAACGGTTCCAGAACATTACGTTACATTTCAAATAAAATAAGCTAAACAAAAATTGTGTCTGTGTTTGAAAGTGATTTAATTTTATTTACATTGTATTTTGTACTTATAATTTTTGACAATAAAGCAACAACGTACATATTTGAATAAATTTTCGAAGCAAATATTTTAAAAGAAATTGTTTTTAAAACACGCGTAATTTAGAAAAAAACATTTTAAAATTTTTATCAAAAATATAAATAAAACAAAAATTTACACTTATATTTAACGTCTTGAATTTTTTTATCTTTAATAGAAAACAAAAATAAACACGAACAAAACACTGTGTTAAAAATTGAAAAAGAAAACGCCACAGAAGCAAAGATACATATATAAAAAAATTAAGAAAAAAATTCAAGTTCAAAAACCCTTTAGCACAAAGTGTAAAAAAACGTTAACACAAAAAATAAAACTAACAGAAGAAAATAAATTTCCTCGTATTATTGAAAACCATATAATGGCCCCAATAATTGCTGACAATTTAATTGAATCAGGATGTGAATTTGTTGATAATTCCAATACGACCACTTCCACCGCTGCTCAAATTAGTGAAACTTTTAATAGTGAAGAAGTAGAAGAAGAATTATTATCATCATCGTCGGCTAACTTCGCAAATGACGAAAGTGTTGTTATTGGTAAAAAAGAAGAAGAAAGTGTTATTGAAGTGAATAAATTTAATGTTGTTGATGGTAAAAATGAATCTAAAATCGAATCGGTCGGATTATTTATGCCAAGCAAGCAAATGCCTTGGGAAGCTCCAGGAAAACAAGGACTTTATGATCCTCAAAATGAGCATGAAGCATGCGGCGTTGGTTTCATTGTGGCCATCGATGGCAAACGCTCTCACAAGGTAAGTTTTTATGAAAACAAGATATTTAAAAAAAATTATTTGTAACGCCATCAAATTGTGTGCGATCATTAGATTGCCTTTCGAAAATTCTGTATCATACGGTAAGATTCAATTTTATATATTTTAAGACCATCCTATAAAGCTTGCAATTATGGGACTTGTGATTTATTTATTTTGAACAAGAAACGCTTAGTTTGACAGCTATTAAGCTTAAAAGCTTCAATATTAAAACTTATGTGTAGTTTATAGAACACGAGCGCCTTACTCATCGGAGTAAGGCGCTCGTGTTCTACAAACACCTCATTAAACTTCTGATTCGATTGAGTGAAACCAAATATGTAATAAAACAAGTAAGAGTGCTATATTCGGCTGTGCCGAATCTTATATACCCTTCACCATTGTGCAAGCAGAATACAGAGCAACTAAATAATTTTTAAAATATACATACATATTATCAATACTTAATACTTCATTATAAATGAAATTTAAAAAGTGAAAACTGGTAAATATTTTTTTTAAATCGTTTTTAGAATATAAAATTATTAAAAAAAAAATTATTTTTAAAAAACCAAGATTCGAACCAGGGAACTCAAAGTTTCTAACTTAACACACCCCCTAGACAACTGAACCATGAACGAACGCTGTTTAAATATCATTAAAATGAAATATGGACCGTTTACTGTTCACAACTCAACACAGTTGAGACGACAACCGGATTTTAACTTCGCTTTTCATAAGGACCCAGAATATATATACTTTATAGGGTGAAGGACCTTCGGTGAAGGGTATTAAAAACAAACTTAATTATAAAAAAAAGAGTAATTTTTGGGATTTCAGTATTTTGGTCATAAAATTTCTTAACCGATTTAACAGATTTATATACCGACGTGTTTAAGAAGAAATTTCCCAGTTATTTTGGTTATAAAACTTGGACTCGGGAAGATCGTTGGTTTTTGGTCATAACTTTTTCGTATCTGAACCGATTTTCCCGAGTTTTTCAGCAAATATTTTTTTCTAAAAATTTCCGATCTTTTGATATATGGCGTTACCATAGGTCATATTACAGTCAAAAAATTCAGGTTTTTATACAACTTTTAATATTTTTTGTATGGGAGTTAAACAACAATTTTTGATAGTGGACCCCCCAAAACAAAATTACGTTATTGTTTAGATATCTTCATCTACAAGCGCTTTTAGGATGGGCGTTTTTATGGGACCTAAAGTTAATTTTGTACCTACTAGTTGCCCTTGTTCTGTAACTCTCGCATCGAGAAACGGGTTTGAAATGTAAGAAATGAAACAAAACTGCCATATTTTGTCATGACATAGTAGCTTTCGCAAATGTTATCGCAGATTTTAATGTTAATACAAACATTTATAAGGAAGTTATGGCATTGAAAGCTATTTTGTGCGTGAGCTATGATCATATATGGACCGATTCTAATAAAAAAAATTTAGATGATTTTGATTATGGATCGATTCAATAGAGTTAATCCTTGTGCTAATTATAACCTATGTACGAATTTTTATCAAATTATCTCCAAAATTACAACCTGTACTATGCGCCCAAGCTTTACATGGACAGCCAGCTAGCCGGACGGCCATCGTTTAATCGACTTGGAAAGTGATAAATAATAGTTTAGAGAATTTGAATTTAATTATGGTCGATATCTTATTTATTTGTAAATAAAATTATTAAAAACTTAAATAAAAAACATTAATCACAGCACAAAATTTAGAAATGGCAGAGTTACAGGGGACAAAAGTTCAAGCTTCATTGAAAATTGTATGATTTTGTTCAATTTTGCTCTATTCAAGTTATTTTTTTTTTAAACCAATGATTTAAAAATCCTAATGTTTTATTGCATGCGACATTAGATTATTTTAATATGAACATTTTGCGCCCAATAAGACATAGATTGGTACAAAAATGACAAAGCTACAGAAGATTTAGTACATTAACCCCCATAGAAATTCAATACTTTTAAGCAATTTTAAAAATTTATTGTTACTAAAAATTTAGCTTTGTATATTAATTTGTTGTGGGTTAGTTCAATTAATATTCTGTAACTTTGTCATTTTTGCACCGATCCGGATCCTATTCAGATTCAGCGGAAAATTTTACATAAAGATAAGGTGTCAAATTCATTTGGTCAAAAAATTGTCACGTAGTGTTATTGTCGAGTCGACTTTTTGTGTGTAGCAGATAAAGCAGTTTCTGATTACCAAACGTACTCGAAAAGGCTCATCAAAACGATTTAAAAAAAAAAAATCTTCAAAAATTCTAGCTGTCACTCAAGTATTTTGTATTTCAAAAACATATCCTCTTAAAATACATTTTCCATTAATAAATAAAAAATAAGTTGTCTCACACATACATTTCTTTCGCCACTACGAAGATGAATAATTTCATGGAAAGTGTCACTATTTATCTTTTGTTAAGAGTACTTTTTATACCCACACCACTTAAGTGGAGAGGGTATTATACATCTGTGCTGATGTTTGCAACATCTTAAAATATTGGTCCTAGACTTACCTTAAAGAAAACCGATTGACTCAAAATCACTTTCTGGGTCGATCATACGATGTCCGGCCGGCTTCCCATGTAAACCTTGTGCGCAAAGTACAGGTCGCAATTTGGAGATCAATTGATTAAAAATTTGGTACACAGGTTTTAGAATGGGGCTAATCGGTCTATAATTTCACATAGCAACCGTACAAGCTTCTTCCGGAATGGGAGGTTAGTGTCCATAAACCATCTTATTATGTTGGGTTGTAGATTAAATTTGGTTTAATTTATTTTTATTGCAATAAAAATCATCCTGCCAAATTTAATTAGAATCGGTCCATATTTGACCATAGCTGCTGTACAAATACAACTCCCGAAATAGCTGTTACGGCCAAGTTCAGTTACAATTAACTTCACTTTCTTATAAATGTTAGCATTAACATGAAATTTGGCGATATTAACTTTAACTATAGCTACTATGCAATGACAAAGGTGCAAAATTAACCATAGGTCCCATTAAAACCCCCGTCCTAAAGGCGCTTATAGATGAAGATATCTAAATAATATTCAGCAGAAAGGACTTTAACATGAATCTTAATCTCATAACATAATATTGTTATTACGAAAAACTTCTGTCTTCCTTATGGCCATTTTCTCATTAGGCAATTATCTTTTTTCCCAACGAAAAACTGCACATTAAAGAAATTTGGTTTTCTCAATGTCTCATTTGCTTCGATTTTATTGCAAAGCTAACCGGCACTCATCTGCCAATTATTTATTTTCCTTTTATTTGCCGTACAGATAAATTCAATCAGCTGACTCCCAACTTTTACATGTATTTTGAGTGGCGTTGCCAGCATAAAACAATGTTTTTTGTCGGTATATTGAGAAACCCAAAATCGTTAACGGACAGTTTATCGGTCCAATAAATTTATGTTGACATTAAGTAACAGGCAGTTTGTCGATACATTGAGAAAATGGCCATTAGTCTTAGTAAAAACCAGATTAGCTCGGCTTTAGGTTAATAACTTGAGACAGCTAATTTGTGTTATATGTCACAATTAAAAGAGAATTTACAAAAAATATTTGACGAATTTTTTAAAATGTCACAAGAAATAAATATAGTGTTTTAAGAAGCTCTCCAGGTACAAAATATGCTGGTTACCATGAAGTATTACGGCAGATGAGAGGCAGAGAATTCAAAATCTTGCACTCAATGCCTTAGAGGAATATATATGTATTTATTTAAATCATGAAATAATTCCTGAGAGCAGCGGAAGCAGCAGTACTAGTAATGACGATGAACATTTATTGTTCTTGGTAACACGGACACTGATTGATTAAACTGAGACATCAAAATTGCAGTTATATTTTTTCAGCTTCCTTCATTACAAAAGCAACGAGCATGCCATTCTAGACAGCTATTCAAATATAAAAAACATGTTTATACAAACCCTTTCGTAATTTACATCGGGCTTAAAAAACACCCTTTGCATTATAATAAATTTAGTACTAATGAAAGAAAATACTTGTTTTACGCTGGGGCTTGTACACTCAAAAGAAAAATCCATCCATCCGTACTCAAATCAATCCGAAGCGGTAAAAATAGTACGGTGAGTACGGATTTTCTTGAATCAAGTACAGAAAGATTGATCCAAGTACGGATTTTTAATCGCGAAATACTTAACCTATCCATATTTAATCCCGAATTCGTACTTGAAATAATCTGAAAATGTGATTGGTTTAAGTAAAACTAAGATTGTATCATGAAATAAGATTGTATAAATGAAAAATGTGACTACTCGCTCATTCATTTCTTGTAGGGCTTCGAACTCCCTAATTTATAATTAAGTGGCAACGTATATTCGTCTTCGCATTGCGAACTATTCTCATATTTTTGCTATTTGCATTCGCACTCACATTCTCTAAAATGTATGCGAATACATATTAAAAACGAATATCTAATAAATGAAATTTTTGCATAGAAATTTATTTGTAAGAAAACAATCACACCTTCTAAGCTAAGAGAAATAAAAATATACAATTTCGAAGTTTTAAAAAATTTTAAATGAAAACTTTTAAGAACATGAAATGATTTACGTTTAAAAGGAACTTTTTTATATTGAAGTTCAGGGGAACTGAAGAAAGCATTTTTTTTTTAATTTTACAGAGCCCCCTTTTATTTGGTACCAAGTTTGCTAAAAATTAAAATATACTTATGCTAAAAAAATATTAAAAATAAGTATTCTTGAAAACTATTAAGCTCTTAAAAAATTAACAAAAGATGAGGAAATGATAAATCATATACAAAGTTCGACTCTATTTTGCTCTAGATTAAAGGATTTATAGAGGCGTTTCTGTCAAAAAGAAAAAAATTAAATTTGTCACACAGTGCTATTTCGAAAATAATTGTTTTTTTAATAAATAAATTTTATTATAATAAGTATGTACAAAATGTTAACAAAATAAATGATAAATGAAATGAACGTAGGGAAAAGTGTAGGGAAATATTTTTTTGGCTGTAGGGAAAAAAGGGATTTCTTTTGGGCACACGTAGGGATTTTTTGAAATTGTTCCTGGCATTACTGAGTGTAGCCCACAAGGGACCAGAACTAGTCCAAAAGTAACCCAAACGTATGAAAAAAACATGGTCTATTCAACATTACGATGTCCTAGGGCAGGACCATATAACCCAGCTTTTGACTACAAAGGAGTAGTTTTAGAACTACCCCATGGTATGTATTCTCAAGAGGATTGGTTTTGAAGTCGTTTAAAAACGAAAGAACATCATTAAAAACGAAGACATGTCGTCTTACTTTTTAACAATAACATGGTCCATGCTTGCATAACATCGGACCAGTCCAGGTGGTCCAATATTATTTTCAGGGTAAATACACGGCTTAAATGTATTTTGTATTTCAAATATATCAATGCATGAACTTATTTTTCCCACCCCTGGTTACGATCAGAGGCCAGAATATTTGGTGTATAAACGCTTAAACAACAAACATGTTCACACCGCGTGTTCAATATGTTGTGTTGCAAAAAAGCATGTCTTGCGAATCGATTTTAATGGTCGTAGAGACCAAATGTTGTTTGTTGACCCCCAAACGTCTTGTGGAGTCAGCGTCATCTGTATCCATGGGAGGTATAGCTATTGACGAATCAGACACTCTTGATGTTCTAGGCATAAAAATCCAATGTGATGTTCGTTGGTAACAACATGTTTTCCAAGTGTCGGAAGAATCATTCAAGTGTCTTGGGTTCTTCAAACGGTGCAAAAACTACTTCACTCCGTCTGATCTCCTCACTATTTGTACCCCTGATTCTTGACTCAAAGTAAAAACAAGATAAAAAAAAGTAAAAAAAGGAAAACTTTGTTTCCATGCCACAATTAATGCACCTCATGACAAAATTTTGTTCTAATACGAACTTCTTTCGAAGTAGGACTGTTAATGCAAGCATTTTGCGTAGGTAATCCATACGATCGTGCCCGACTACCCTTTTTTACTTGTTTAACATCAATGTATTATCTGAAAAATACGCGATTGTTGTGTGTTAAAAATAAAAATGAGCATATTAGATTTTTTTTCCTACTTTTTTTTTTAAATTGAAAGATGCACAAATTAAATTTTCCGTTTTCTTCTACAATTTCCAGATTCTTCGTGATGCCCAGACCTTGTCAGAACGGATGAATCATCGCGGTGCTTGCGCCTGTGATAATGACACTGGCGATGGCGCTGGTGTTATGGCTTCTATACCCCATGGATTATATGCCAAAGCAATGTAAGTAGAAACATGCAACGCAGTATTTAATGCGACTAAATTTATTATTGATCAAACTTAATATTAATGTATGTACATACATATGCATATGATATATATGTATGTATAGGTATTTACACCAATTTGTACCCCCACAATTGGATTTTACTCCGAGAGTATTTGAAAACAGTTTCCATTCGTAAATTTTTTTTATTCATTTATTAAAATAAAAATTGTATTTTTTGTTATTTTGTGTTTGTTTTTGCTGGCACATTATCAAAATATTTTATAGAATTTTTTATTTTTTTTTTTTTTTAAATAACATTTTTAAACAGATACATACTTTCATTATTTACGTTTACAATATTAATTTACTAATAAATAGATTTGAATGACAACAAAATAAAATTGTTAATCATTTAATACGAGTATAATTGTAAAATTATTTAATATTAAGCGAAAAAAAAATTACTTGGAAAGTACATAATTACAACTATTGTGAATAAAAAGCGAAATTTTGCTTCTCCCCATACAATTTGTGAAGAAAAGGCAACAAATTTCGAGGAAGGAAATTTTATTTACGAATAATTAAAATTGTGAAAAATGACAGCAAATAATTCAGAGTGTTCAACTAACATTGTCTTAGTAACGGTACTTAGTAGAGTTGTCAACCGATTAAGAATAATTCGATTTATCGATCAAACAAAAACAAACTCTTGTTCGAATAATTTTAAAATGGCGATTTTTAAATAAGGAATAAATCGATTAAATTATGTCGATTAATCGAACAACTTTTTTTATTAAAAAATTAATAAATGACAAATAAAAAAAAATAAAAGCTTAGAATCTGAATTATTCTCTACATTTTAAGCGATTTTATACAAAATGTAAAAAAAGTAAAAAAATTGTTGCTATTGCCCTCATTGTAATTAATCTCATTGTTTAGTAAAGGCTAGATTACACTATTATACTTTGTATTAATACATGTCAAAAACTCAAGTAATATGACAAAGTGTGATAGTGTGAATGCAATGTTTCACGAAAATGACAAGTATTATGAAAAAAGGTTTGACATTCATCGTTTTTTGAAAAATTTCTAAACAATAATACTTTTCATTGGATCAGGGTTGCATTTTATTTCATGTGTGAGTGTTTATACTTTGTGTGATGGTGTGAACATAAACTGTCATGTTAAATTAGATTTTTTGACAGTCGCAACAAAACTCATTAGATTTCTATCTCACAAAGTATTATGGAATACGTAAGACTTGTGAGATAGTGCAAACTAGCTTTAAGCAAAAACCGTGTTAAGTATTAATTTAATTTCAAAAATGTATTTTATGTTCGTATTAAACAAATCTTTGACAAACAATTGTAACAGATGTTTTCTTTTTAAATCAAACGTTAAACAATTTTCATGAAATGTTGATTTAGTTAGTCAGAGCCGTTCACATTACATTTGAGATGATTAAGATGACAGATGATAAAGAAAAAAAAACGCAAGAAATAAATTTATATTTCTTTAAAGTAATAAAAATGAATAAAAATACTTTAATAAAGTTATCAGAAGATCATTTTAAACATAATAATTATGGAATTGTGAAAATTTACGAATTATTTAAAGTCAAATAAAAACATTAAGAAGAAATCGTGATCGGTTGTACACGCTAAGGGTACTCAGTTTCAGGTATGTTCAGAGGATTCGAGGTGATTAATGAAGTGATTTAGTTGAAATCATGTCAATTTGAAGTGATTAACAAATAATTTAAATATATGGTTAATCATCTCGATTTTGATGTGATTAGAGCTTAATCGCGCTCGAGTTGCTTAAACGCGTTTAATGTGTGAACATACTATAAGTGTCACAATATTACAATTGAAAACGATGTAGTTGAAGATAATCCAACGACATCAAAAAATATGCCGAACTTATTCCAATGGAAAAATACATAAAAAGACAGCGGTTGTTTTATAGAAGAATGGCTGAAGATGGAAGGTCTGCATACGCCTTTCGAAAATCCAAAGTTGTATCGGATTACAATAATATGGAGCTATGATGAAAATTCTACGCATCAAAAAATGAAGTCATAGTAGATTTGAGATAAAATAAAGAAGAAAATGGAAGATTTTCCATAGTTGTAAATTAACGGACGGATGTATCTTATTTAAAATATGTAATTTTTTTTTTAAATAATTTTTTTATTCGTTATTCTCATCGATTAATCGAATAATTTTTCAGATTAAATCGTTTGATCGAACAAACAAAACAATTATTTGAATTACTCGAACAAAGCTGAGAGGCGAATAATTGACAACTCTAGTACTTAGTTGTAAATTAATAAAACTGTGCTAGTTGAAAAAACTGACAAACGGTACACCTGGCGTTTTGACCTAATTCGGGATCGCTGAATACAGTGATTCCAACTTTTTTTTAGGTTAGCTCTTGTTTTCAAGATATGTACGATACCGTTATTTCGAAAATAGAGCAGGTTGCACAACATATTACTTACTCAAAAACGGTTTAGTTTATTTAATAAACTAGAAAAACAGCAATAAAATTATGTACCTTTAAGTAATGTTATACTTATTTCAAATATGCGTAGTCGCAGTGAATTATTATCTTAACATAAATATGTATATTGAAGATATTGCCTAGGCGTCGCCCCTAGGGAGAAAAAATGTATGACCGACGAGTTTTTTCCTCAACATTTCCTCAAAAAAATGGTTGTTTTATCTCCTCAAACAGATATCTAGTCGTGTTCGTACCTATTAGTTATGTTAACATTTTTCATTTCAAAGTTAACTTTGCCTACGCGAATTAACTATCGAAAATCGATTGTGTAGGTAAAAAGGTAAAATTATGAAAACCATAGGAGATGGGCATTTCCCCAGAATGGTCTACCAGGATGAAAAAATAAAATGTTGATTATCATCGTTTTTTATTGTTTATTATTAGAAAAAAAGTCTATGTTTTTATAAAAGAATGGTTTCCTAGCATATCTGAGCTGTTTTATTTGAGGAAATTGCGCTGGAAACTGGAAATTTTTATATTTTCTTATATTTTCTACTTCTAAAGACATTTTTATATACTTATTTTACATGCAAAAAATATGTTATGTTTAAACTCTTTCTTCAGTTTTTTTGTTAAGGAAATTTGAAGACATTTATGGTAAAATGCATGGTGACAATAATAAAAAATCATATGGAAAAATCGTTCGTTCGCGATCCGTACGTTCGCTACCGGTACATAAGCCAATTAAACAAAAACCAAGAGAGATATTTTATATTGTAAATACTGGATGGAGACCTACATTAATACACTTTTAAAATAAATTAATCACTTTTGAAAATTCCGATTCATTACGCAGATTTTTACATTTCACTACTGTCAGCCGAAGTTGACTTCTATTTTGCGTACGTTCGTGCCCACACGTTTACAACTTTTATTATGAAAACTTAAACTCGATTGATATCTTTCTTTTGCACTAAACATAGAGCTACCCAAATGCTATCGAATCGAAAAAAAAATACTAGGAAAAGTTTTGTTTTCTATATTATTTGTACATCAAAAGCGTACAAACGTACGTTCGTGACCCCAGGAAATGCCCATATACCTTTTTTATTGAGTCAATATTCGGTTTATTGACATAATTGTCTTTCTGTTCATATCAGGGATGATAAATGAGAAAGCCAATATCGTACCATCGAGCTTTTGAAATTGTACTTTTTCGGTCCCAATAGTACTAAATCTTTTTTTTATTTTTAAAAACAAATATTAAATACAACAAAAGGTACTTAAAATTTATTTGTTCATTAATTACACTGGTTTACAGTGTATAAAAATAATCGAGTGGGCTCCCACTATTCCGAGATTCTGTTGATTTCTTCTTGACGTGACAACCAACTTGTTGAAGAATATTTTAAAATATAATTGAGAGGAATTCGTCTCTTCTACTATGTAGAACTTTTGCAGAACTGGTTTCCTATATCTTTTACAAACTTGTAAATATCATTTGAAAACGCACGCTTATATGCTGCCACTGATACTTAACTTAGAATGTGGCATAAGCTATCGTTCAATCAACAAGTGCAAAAATCTATTCACAGTAGCGGAGTTAAGTGTTTGGTGCAAATGGTCTTGTAAAAGAGCAAATGCGAAATATCATAGCTGTTTTGTTAAATCCAACAATAAATTCATTTGACAGTAAATACGAATGGCCATTGTATATCAATTATAAATATGTAGGTTTGAAAAATTTGGAAATAGTACCAAATGAGTCACGGGAGTACCAGCGTACTTTTAAGTTTTGAATTGTACCAAAAAAAGTACAATTGTACCAACTTTATCAACCCTGGTTCATATATAAGCAATTTAGCTAACTCAATTAGCGTTTGACAGTTTAAAAAAAGACATTTCTTATATTATTACTACATACAACATTCAACGTAAACAAAAATGTACAAGTGTGTAAGCAAAATATTAACAACTTTTGACATTTTTAAGGAATAAACATCTCTGCCCATATTCTGAACTCTCGCGTCGAGAAACTTTTTGATTGAAATGTGCGAAATGAAACAAAAATGCCATATACTAAAACAAGCATCTGTTGTTCTCACTAAACTGTGTCTGTAACTTTTTTTGGCGAGAACTAGCTGTCACGTAAGGAAATTACTCGCCAATTTACAGAAAAAGTGTGTCTGTAACATTTTTGCGAGAAAAGTTCCCGCTTTGAACTGTCAAATAAACTCACGAATAAACATAGAGAGAAAAAATTTTAACACTAAAAAACAATTAAAAATGCAACATACAAAGCGTTATCATAATAATATTTTGTTCTTGGCACATTTTTTATTGTTTAATTATTTTGCTTTAAACATTTTCATAAGATATACGCATGTTTTCAAAGCTCGTTTGCAAACAACAATCATTAAAGTCGCACTTTACATTATTTGGTATTACCGACGGTTGTATTTTTGCTGCCGTCGTTGAAAAATTTAAAATTTTTGTAAATTTTGGGTCACCGTCAACGATATGTGTGACTGGCGTTCTCAACGTCAGCAATGTCTCATCGACTTTGAGTAGAATATTATGACATTTATAACGTAATCTCTTTTGAGAGTTTTCGACATGAGTTACCCTGCAAATAATGCTACTACTGCATACACGCATACGGGACTAGGACTAGTCCAAAGGTAACTCAAATGTATGAAAAACATGGTCTATTTAACATCACGATGTCCCAGGGCAGGACCATATAACCCTGCTTTGTCCTAAAACTACTCCATGGAACGGAAACAAATCGTTAAAAAACGGAGACATGTCGTTTCACACCAAACTCTTTTTAGCAATAACATTGTCCATGCTTGCATTACATTGGACCAGTCCAGTGAGTTGTCCTTTTGATCAAAATGGATCAAATAGTCCAATATTATTTGCATGGTACAGACACACTTTTCTCTCACTTTCCGAGAAACTATGAAATATTTTGTTTCACATCTTTTCGATGCAAGAAGTTCTCAATAAAATTGCAGAACATGCGTACTGGCTTTTGCGCAGACCTAATAGATGTGCCTTTGTTTTGTTATTTCAGTTGCCAAATGTCAAAACACTTTGTTTAGTAAGTTGTGTTTTGCTCTCTAATCACACTTGTCACAGTGTCGCATTTTAGTTTTGCTCAATATTTATAACAATTTCGTATTAATTGAGCAATAACTAAATTGCTATTTTATATGGATAATTGAGCTCAATAATGGCATTGATTGCGTAAAACTCAATTAAGGTGCATATCTGAACCCGATATTACTTTTTTTAGTTTATTCAATAAACTAAACCACTGTCTTCAGCGCACCCGAATTATGTTAAAACGCCAGATTCCCCGCTTGTCACAAAAAAGTGTAAAATTCTAGCACAGTGTAATGGTTAAACACTCATGAACTCAGAATTAAATTCAATGCTACGATTGTTTAACTCAAAAGCTAGTTCCTATCTAGTATTAAAAGAGAAATGTTTTACCTGTTTTTCTGGTTTAAAGAATTTATAACTTGCGAATTAGAGAGTTTAGCGAGTTGACCTGTTCTTAGCAACGTATTTCAATACGTATTTAATACATTTTTATTGAAATTAAAGTTGTTATTAAATACATTTTTAGTTTTTAAGTGATATGTAATGTATGTAATGTATATGTAATGTATATTATTTAAGGCCCCTTTACGGTTCACAACTCAACTCAGTTGAGTTGTAAATGTTTACTTTTTGTATTAAGGTTTACGACTTTGTTATATTGCGGCGAACAAAAACATCAAAAAAATTACAACTCAACATAACCACTTGTCTTATTAACAACTTAACTGAGTTGAGTTGTGAACCGTAATAGGGCCTTAATTAAGATAACTAGTAAATACATACATTCTCCTACTTCTTCTTTGTAAAACGTAAATCATCCTAATTCACAATTATTAGGTAGAAAATCACCGCAGACACAAGATCTATGTTAGTGATTCTTGCATTTATATTTTTTATATCATAGGAATGTTGGTGACGGATATAAGAAAATAAAAAATGCTACAAAAATATTTCTTATAAGCGTTTTTTTAAGGCATTATTTTTTATATGAAATTTATTTCTCATAAATGTTTCTACTATACTAAAGAATACAAAAAGTTGTGGTTTAAAAGCCTTCAAACGTGCACACTAAGTTGGATATCATGTACAATCAAGTATGTTCGCACTTGATTGGATATTTTGCGTTAGCAAATTAAATATTGTTGTAAAATAATTTTGCTGATAAAAATCATTTTTGTAAGTATTTTTATTATTAGTGCATGGAAAAAAAATTTCATTTATCAGTTTTTTTTTATAAAAAGTTTTCTTATACAGAATTCTTTTTATATTGACATAAAAAGACACGGTGCTTTTGAAATACTTTCTTAAAAGCGGGGTTTTCTTATATGAGATGTTCTTATATCCATTATCTACTGCATTAATATATTTTCATTTGTCAATTGTATTTAACACTATTGTTTTTGTCAATTATATTAAATATTGAGGTAATTTTTGTCAACACGAGTGTAGGTAATTTTTGCCAACACGAGTGCATATGGTTAATAGATACACGCCACTGATGGGATTTTTTTTGAAAAATTGTACCAAACACACTGGTACAGTTCATCCTTTTTTGGTACAAATAAAAAAATACCCACGTAGTTTTATCATTTCTTAAGGTGGATAAACTCAATTTTCTTTTCCATAATAAAATTTTTATTAACATACATATTTCCAGCCCTGGCCATAACTACAAAAAATTGCATTATTGTCAATTTGTATTCATACATACATTTATACATAAGTATATATCCCCGTATCCCTGTAGACAGCCTGTTTTTGTGACACTTTCTTCACTTTTGTCGGCGTTTTTCGTTTAGTTTTATGAAACTATCATTGGCTTAAGCAAAGGTGCAGATCAGATCGCACATTCCGTACGGAATCAGATGTTTGTGATTTTAGTTTTGAAATTTTCATAGCATTTGACGGACTTTTCGTTGCTTGTTGACAGAAGCTTATGCATATTATGGTTGGGCATTAACTAACAAAAACAATCCGGTTAGGCCAATGACGCTTCTCAGTTAAGCGCAACTTTACGACTCCTACTACTAAATACAACAATCATGCCTGTCACAGAAATCAACTCCGATCGAAAGTGGAAGGGATTTCGTATCTTGCTTTACTTAAAACCAAATCACTTTCGATCGGAATTGATTCCACAATAAAGAAACGTACGTATTTATTCACAAGGTGGCCTCAAAAAACAGCTGATTGTCTTGAACACACAAACTGCTTGTTGTTTTTGTATTGTTATAACATTGGGGCCACTTTGTCGAGTGAATACCAAAGTTGGCAACCGAAACTTATTTCGATACGGTATCAAGGAACAGGCATGACTTTAAATGGAAGTTGAAAGGCATTGGGGAGGAAGATAAGCGTTCGAAAAATTTTAGTTATGCCCGCTCTTCCTCCAATGAAAAAACTTTTAACTTTTATCAAGAATAAAAACTGGGAATTAAGCACGAATAATAAAATCTTTTAAAATTAAAATTTTGTATTCCCAAAAATTATTTTGATAATAAACTGGCAGTGCATGGCCTGAAAAAAACTAAATTGGAAATCATTTATTTGAAGTTTGTTTTTGTTTTCATTTTGTTTAACTTAACCTACTTCCAACTACAATTAATGTTGGGAGAATTCCAATCAATTGTAGTGGGATATGTAAGATGAGATAAACCCACTGTTTATTGTTGATGTTTTTTTTTTAAACTTTGATATTGTTACAAGTAGAACTGTTGCTTATTAGTCTTATACGTTTAACAGTTTTATTTTAGTTTTTCTAAAATCTTTATGGATGAAGTTCCCTGATGATCTGGCCTAAGCAACCACTGAAATGCGCATAGGAATAGCTTATCCCATCAACAAAAATGTCAAGTGTTTTATCAAGAATAAAAACTGGGAATTAAGCACGAATAATAAAATCTTTTAAAATTAAAATTTTGTATTCCAAAAAATTTGATAAAACTACAGCCTTTTAGCCAAAGCTTTAATAATTGAAAATGGACGGCAATAAGCCAAATGACTTAAATTAAATATCCAAACAAGCGATGACATAACGACATTCAACGCTAATTTCGTCTTGCAATTATTTCCAATTATTTACTTTATTTCCTTTTTAATTTATTTCTATTTAAGAATTCGCTTTTTAATACCAATTAAATATACAATTTCTCTTCATTCAGGTTGATTAGAGGTATAAATAGGTTTGGCTACTCGTCTACAAATTCATATTTACACAGTTTTTTTCGCATTTACGACCTTGAAAATTATTATTACTGCTTATTGAATTGTGCTAATTTAGTTTATTACTTAAGGCTAATATTTATTGCAATGAAATTCAATGCAGTTTATAGTATTTATGAACTGTAAACAGATAAATATTTATAAACTAGATACAAACCGCATCAAAAACATCTCTTGCCAAGTAACTTAAACTAACTTCTGAACTACAATATTGATGCATTTATTGATTAACGTGCATATGCGAATTACTGTGTGATAACGAGAAAGTACTTTATAGATTGGAGTAATGTAATGCTACTAGTAGCGATTAGGTAAGAAAGATAATGCGTTTAGAAAGGTGTTAATATGTAACAAAGTAACACATCGTCACTACAAATGCAAACGAACGTAACAACACTTTTTTTACAGGAGAGACAAAATGCGTTACAAAATCTATAAAAGGGTTCATGGCGCTTGAATTAATTCAATAAATTAGACATTTTTTATCGCAGGGCTCTAAAAATGTGCATAAACATGTTCAAAGTTCACCAAAACGAAATATAATCAATCAAGAACTTGATTTTAAGGTTTGTGTTCATACGTACGTTTGCATTTAAGACGACGATATAGGTTGATAAAATGTAAGTAAATTTTTTCCTGGGACAGACATTCACACATTTTGTTAAATATTTATGAATGACAGGAATTTTTTTTTACTTATGCCCGTAATTTCTACAAAAATAAAACTGATCGTGTACGTACCTACAGTTAAATTTACCTATTTCAACCAACGTCTGGCCAACGTGTTTTCACCTTCAGTTTTCTTTTAAAATTTGGCAGCTTTTACACCATAGATTTCTCTACACACAGCTTGATTTCTTTTTGTAGAAATTACGGGCATTATTTTCTTAATCATCTACAGACTTTCAAAAATCAAGTTTTTTAACTCAAAATAATAAAGCCTGTTTTGTATTTAAACAAATTCATATTCTTAAGTTAATTCACTAAATTTTAATTGGAAGTACAAAAAAAATCAATACTCTGGTTAATACAATTATGTAAATTAAAAGTTCACAGATTTGTACCCTGCAAATAATAGGACCAGTCCAAACACGCGTGTAAAATGTAGCCCACAAGGAACTAGGACTAGTCCAAAAGTAGCCCAAACGTATTACGATGTCCTAGGTAAGGACCATATAACCCAGCTTTGGATTACAAAGGAGTAGTCTTAAAACTACTCCATGGTAAACTCAAGAGGATTAGTTTTGAAGTCGTTTAAAAACGAAAACTTGTCCATTTTATCAAAATGGATCTGGTAGTCAAATATTGAGTTCTGAGTGAAATTGGCTAGCAAAACCCTTACGAAGCTTCAGCAAAATAATAGGGAGTAAGGAAAGACACCTTATGCAATGTGTTTCTTTTAAAAGAAACTTCCAAAAACTTGTTAAATTTTCATCAAGTTTCTTTTTTGCAGTCAGAGTTGATTTTTTCTCATTTCCCTAGTTTCTTATTCGTATAAATATATTTAAAATTTCGTTGTTTCACATATGAGCCGCTTATTTTGAAAGTGGCATAAGTCACTTTTTCAAAAAAATCGAGTAAATAATAAATAATAAATAATAATAATAATAAATACTGAGAAAAATATCAGTATCATGATATATCAAATACAAGTGAATCTTCTCGAAAGTTAGCATCCATATTTTTAAACGTGTTAAAACGCAAACCCTTAAATATCTCGACTTAAAAACAAAATGACTTATGCCACTTTCAAAATAAACGGCTCATATATGTATTAAATTTTTTAATAACATTTTTCTATATTTTCTATATTTTAATAAGCACTTGTCACTTTAAAATTAGAATAACACATTAATTAAATAACACATATAAGTGCAAAGAGAAATGTTAAAAAAGAAACACAGAAAATCCGAATCATGTCTCGCTGTCAAACAAAAAAAGACATGATTTAAAAAAAATCATCGTGGAAATTAGGTGTTCTAAATATTGGGTGATTTTTTAGCTATTATCTTTTTGGCAACACTGGTTTAAACAGCTGACGCACGTTTCGTGTTTTGTTTCACTGTCAAACATCTTCAGTTTGGTCTATAATTTAACCATGAATCGTCTTACAACCGAACAACACTTGCAAATTATTGAGGTTTTTTATCAAAATGCGTGCTCTGTTAAGAAAGTTCATCGCGCGCTTCTTCCATTTTATGGTCAGTTTAATCGACCCACTGAAGCGGATATTCGGGCTATTGTTACTAAATTTCGCACCAAATTTACATTGTTGGACATAAAACCACCAACATCGCAGCTGTATCGGCCAGTGTTAATGATGACCATCAATTATCGAATCGTCGCCGTTCGCAGTAATTGGGCCTCTGTTACTCAACAACGTGAGATGATATCCAACTTGTTTTTTGCCCAAAATGCAAGAGCTTGACTTGCATGACATGTGGTTTCAACAAGACGGGGCCACACGCCACACAGCACGCTTAACAATGGACCTTTTGAGAGGCAAGTTCGGTGAACATTTTATTTCACGTTCGGGGCCGGTCAATTGGCCGCCTAGATCGTGCGATTTAACGCCGTTAGACTATTTTTTGTAGGGCTATGTTAAAGCTCTTGTCTATACACACATACCCGCTTCAATTGACGCATTGGAAGACAACATTGAAGCATTTATTCATGAGATACCGGCCGAAATGTTAGAAAGAGTATGCCAAAATTGGACTAAGCGGATGGACCATTTGAGGCGCCGTGACTGCGTGACAACATTATCATGAAATAATCTTCAAACATTAAATTGTATGGACTGTACTATCGATTGAAATAAAGATTTCATGAATTTTTCTGAATTTTATGTGTTTTTTTTTAACTTTCCTATAGCTCTTAAAAAATCACTCTTAATTGTTTTTAACTTTATTATTCATTATCAAATAATTTTAAAGTATTTTTTTGGCAGCAAAAACAATATAAGTCCGTATGAATTTATTTAACCTTTTCGCTACAAGTTTTTACTGGGTTATAATTGGCCATAACAACAACAATCAATACTCACTTTTGAAAAAAAACTACCCTAAATGTGTTTTTTGCGGTTATGGTAAAGAAATTTTGTTAAAAATACAACATAAATAGTGGAATAATGCACGGAATGCTATAAGATTTTGCAAAAATTCATTCTATTCGAGCGGAAATCACACTGTAAAATTTCGTGAAGATCGGACCATCATTTACTTTTAGACCCATATAAGCCATACTCCCGGAAAACATTTTATTACGCATAAAACCGTAATAAATAATGCTATCAGAATAAAATTTAATACTTCGCAGTTTTATAAATCTAACCACACTAATAAATTTCGTGATGATTGGTCCATAATTTACAATAGGCCCCATATAAAAACCACTCAGCAGCATCAAATGTAAAATTATTTTATATGTATTGTGTGTATATTATTCAACACCATAACTTACGTTTGTATCCATATGGATACATACAATGTTTAAAAAATCTGCACAGCTTTTTTCCGGCTTAAAACAAAAAACTATTGATGCAAAAAGTTAAAATAAACCTTTCTCTTTATGTTGGATGTATTTTTTTTTAACATGGCCATATATATCGAGCCCTAACCGCGAAAATAACGTAAGCGACACTATTTAAAAATTTTTTTTTAAATAAATGACTTTATTGGCAACACTTGCATCATCCCTTAAAACGTCATGGTCACAAAAGGTACCGATACGATTTTATAGGTGGAGTGCAATAATGCCTTACGAAATAAGGCCTTTAAGGCTTTATTTCACTTTCAATTGAGAAATAAGGCCTTTGTTTGCAAAAAGGCTTTATTGCACTTTGAAAGTGAAATAAGGCCTTTATTTAAATTTAGCCAATGGTGCAATAAAGCCTTTATTTTATATTCTGCGTGGCGGCCTGCGGCCGATCTTAGGGGTTTTCTCCTCCATAGGACGCGGCAGGTGGCTTCGCTGAATACAGTTTTCCTGCTTTCGTCTCATTATCTTTCGTAGTGGGACGCGCGCAGGGAAACTTTATTCAGCGAAGCCACCTGCCGCGTCCCATGGAGGAGAAAACCCCTAAGAGCGGCCGCAGGCCGCAACGCAGAAAAATTTTATGAAGCAAAGATTTTCAATATTGTTGCAGTTAAATTAATATTTGTGTATGCTTTTTTCCAGACATTTCCTTTTATGTACATTTTAATAAAATATAAGAAGAGTAAGAAATTTTATTGCTTTATTAAAAAAAAAATTTAAGTGCAATAAGGCCTTTACGGCTTTATTTCACTTTCAAAGTGCAATAAAGCCTTTTTGCAAATAAAGGCCTTATTTCTCAATTGAAAGTGAAATAAAGCCTTAAAGGCCTTATTTCGTAAGGCATTATTGCACTCCACCGATTTTATAGCAAAAACAATTTTATTGTAAGCGACAAATTTCTTACAAAACTTATATGAAATAAAATAAAAAGTTCTCTCCTGGTAAATTTGATTTTTAGCGCTTACGTTATTTTCGCGGTTAGGGGTCGATAGATATGTTAGTTTAAAGACAAAAAAACTTTTTTTCAAAAAAAAATTAAATATAGAAAAACTTTTTTTTAAATGCTATATTTTTCTCAATTTTGTTAAAATCCATTAAAAATAAATCATAAGATCTTAAAAAACAATAACATGCCGATATCTAAGCCAATTCTTTGACCTGGAGATTGTCAGATGCCTCCAAAGTTGAGTGTATCCATATGGATACAATAAGGGCCCGTAACAGTTATTCCTTTTTTCGATCAAAAATTACAGTTATTTTTTGATTGTTATTTTTTTTAACAAAAATAACAATTATATATTGACTTTTATTTTTTCGAGCAAAAATAAAAGTTGTTCTCTAAATAAATGTACGTGTTTTAATAACTTAGATGACTTTAATAATAATTTATTAATTTAGTTATTTTTGTTTAAAATAAAAATCAAAAAATAACAGTTATTTTTGTTCAAAAACGTTTAATCGAAAATATAAAAATCAAAACTATGAGGAACAATATGGTATACTTAAATCAGTTTTTCGACATTTACTTCTATATGCTTTTTTTGTTTTAAAATTCCAATATAACTGTTATTTTTGGTCCCTGGATACAATATAGCGAAAGGGTTAAGTATCACCATAAGCCATTAAAATTTAAAAAGTTATGCATCGCGGGGTTTTCAAGATTTATTTATCGTTCCTTTATATAATGGGCGGTCCCACACATCCTGCATCATTAAACCAATTTTTTCAGGTGGCCTATGATATTTTGTAAATTTTTTAATATTTTTGTACAAAAATATGATTTTGTCTAAATTTTACTAGGTCCAGACCAGAGAACAGCTTTATGCGATTGAAAAAAAATCGCATTTAATCAACAACAACAAATACACTCGCTTGCGGTCACACAATCAAACTTGCGCAACCGCAAATATTCGCTACAGGTTTGCAGTCATTCAAATATTGCACATCGTGCTTTGTTATTTATACAATCGTTAGCTTCGTTTTTTAATAAAGATGTTTGTGTGTTCTTTGCGACAATGATTGTTTTGGTAAAGAAACAAAAATACAAACAAAAAAGCCAGAAATTAAGCAATTATTACTCATGTATTCATTCAGCATTAACTATGTAGTACAAGAAAAAAAAATTTAAATGAAACTAAACGCACATATGTAGGTACATACATACAAACAATTTCCATAGAAACAGACTTTTTTTATCTTAAAAAGTATAGTAGTTCTGTATGTAGGTACAATGTATTCTTGTTATTGTTGTTAATTTTAACAAAGCATGAGAGTGGTTTATTGTTGTTATTGTTGTTATTGTTGTTAATGTTAACAAGCGTCTCATCGAGTGGACAATGACTACTTGACTGCAAAAGTATAAGTATGTATGTGTACTTTTGAATTTTCACAGTTGTGTTATATTGCGTGAGCAACAAAATTGCAAATAAAGCACTTTCAATAAAAAACGAATAAATGCAAAAATCAAATGTGTACGAAACGATGTAAAAATTACCAACGTTGAACTTTGTTTTGCAAGCAAAGAGTGAATGTAAATTTTAGCGTATGAATAAATCAAGAAAAATTGTGATTTTGCAGTTCTCTGGTCCAGACGTGGAAAATGCACGTTTGATCCTTGCATAGCTTGCAGGAATATTTATAATATGTTTTGCTATTAGCTCTTTAACAATAAAATGTCAAAAAGATTTCCAAAATTCAAGAATTTCGACAATCGTGAGTACGTGAGAAAGCGTGCGTAATTTTGAATTTTTAGTCACGTACGATCACGTACGGACTTTCTGTTTTTCAATCACACCTCTAGTGTGAAGGGCATAAAAGATTCGGTATTGCCGAATAAATATTTTTTTTAAAGAATAATTATCCGGCAAACACAAGGGCTTCATTTCATATAATGAATAATAATATAATGATGCAACTTAAAAGGTATTTTATGTTTGTTAATGCCCCTTATAAATTCTTAGATTTATTTTTAGTGATACATTTTAAATAATTTGTTTTGAAAAAAAACCGGCAAGTTATTTATTGTTATTTTAATGATATTGCGCATAGCCACTACGGTCCCTAATTTAAGCTTTGTATTTATAAAATGTGTTTTGTAGTTTGGTGGCTTAAAGTATTGCCTAAATTACTTGACTTTGTGTATGCTGGGTAAATTTGATCTCTTCACGAACACTAACATGCAGCAAAACAATCGCCCTGCAAATAATAGGACCAAAAACACGTGTAAAAAGTAGCCCACAAGGGACCAGGACTAGTCCATAAGTAACCCAAACAGGGTCTATTTAACATTACGATGTCCTAGGAGAGGACCATTGAACCCACCTTTGGACCACTAATGGCTAATAAATCACTGATGGCTTAAACGCTGGTTTAGTTGAACTAAACTTGAATTTATATGTAGTTTAAACTCAGCAACTATAAATCAGTGTCCCATGTATTATATGTAGTTAAAAAATAACATGTGGCAGCACTACGATAAATCTTATCAAATTCATATGGTCTGTATTGGTAGTTTAAACGCCCAATTTTATGTGTTTAAAGATGGTTTATATGTTTAGTGGTTTATAGATTTGTTGGTTTAAACACATTTTAAACCAAAAAGAGAGTTTAACTTGCTCTGATTTTTTAGCCCTAAGGAGTAGTTTTAAAACTACTCCATGGTATACTCAAGAGGATTAGTTTTTGAAGTTAAAAAACGAAGACATGTCGTCTCACTTCAAACACTTTTTAGCAATGACATGGTCTATGCTTGCATTACATCGGACCAGTCCATGGTGTAGTCCATTTTATCAAAATGGATCAGGTGGTCCAATTTTATTTTCAGGGCACAGCTTAAATTTTGAACATCATTGTTTTAAAACATACTATCACATTTATGCTTGAGTGGGAAGCAGTAGTAAGACCCCTTTCACACTCGGCAAGTTACTTGCCGACAACAACAAAGACTGTACAAAATTTTTAATTGTGTCGACGTCACACAAGCAGCATTTTTATTCCTATGCACGCGTACATAGGTTTTGCAAAAGTGCCCTTTCATTGTTTTAAAACCACAAAAATATAAAATATGATAAACTTTTTTCCGGAGCTGATTTTTAAATCATTTTATCACTTTACAAACTGCTTTTATCCTATTTATTATACCTATAAATAAAAAAAAACAAACTGTAATAAGTCAGCGTGAGAGTTCCGTCCTTAACGCGTATTCTCTTATTGCCAGGAATATTTTTAAAGAATAAGGTAAAAAGTAGATGACAGTTACGCTATTATTGAAATTTAGATGTGGTTAATAATATTGTACTTATTAAAAAATTCTATGATTCTACAAACTGATTTTTTTCTATCCTTTTTTCAAAAATTAGTGGCATTGACGTAATTTCTTAATGAATGCGCACTTGTTGTTCGCGTCTCCTAGATTTAATAATAAATCGCGATAAGAAAGAAACGGTTTTGTTTAAAACCTTAGAGCTTCAAATTACAAAGAACTCTTTTTTTTCATATCTACAACTCGGATGCAACATGTCATCAAAAATCAACTTCTTGCATTTGCGTTTAGATTTTTTTTCAGAAAATCTTGCTGAACTATCTGATGAGCAGCGAAACCATAAATATGCAATTGCATATTTTTCCTTGTGCAACCAATGAACACAGAAACAATATATTTATCCGTGCATATGTTATCGTTTGCATAATTTTTTTTGCATTATTTTGTTAATAGAGCGTTTTTGCAGCATATTTTAGGTTTATTATGCGCTATAAACCTAAAATATGCTGCAAAAACGCTCTTTTAAGGCATATTTTGATAACAATTTTTTTAGATGCCTACAATAGCTTTCGCAGCAATTAAATTAAATTAATTTTTTTTTTCGAAAATCTGTTACTTCAATTTCGACATCTACATTCAATTTTTACTATTATCTTGTAAGATAAAGCAGGTTGTCATCAAGGACAAATATTATGCGATTTGTATCTGGACCAATCTTTAAGTATCCCTATAGACTCAGAATAACTTTTTAAAACGATCTAACATTGTGCGCAAAGTACAAGTTCCAATTTTGTATATAATTTGATCAAATATGGACGATAGACTTTGTGGTGAGTGGTGAGAATCGGTCTATAATTTCACATCTAAATTTGACTCGTTGTGTCCGTAAGCTATCTAATAATGATGGTATTTAAATTAAATTCGTACCAAAAATATTTTACTGCAAATATGTAAAATTATTTTCGAATCGGTTCACATATGCTCAAAGCGGTGCCGTGCAATAAAGCCATAGGAAATAAAGCCAATATGGCTTTATTTCTCAATTCCACCACCAAGTGCAATAACACCATAATCGCTTAATAACCAAAGTGTAAATAACGCCATAACAGTGTTATTGTTATGGTTACAAATTACCAAAAGAATGAGTTGCCATTGTTAAGTGTTGAAAAAATATGCTACAGTAGGTGGAAGGTGGAGGGGAGGGAGCGCGTCCAGCGGACGATTGTGGCGCGCGCGATCTCCATAGAGGAGAAAATCCTTGCGACCGGCCGAAGGCCGGCTATGCAGAGAAGCTTTAGTTAGCGAAGCCGGTTTTTGTTATACCATAGAGGAGAAAATCCTTGCGCCCAAACGTGTTTTCGTTATATTTTTAATATATACACCCAGAGAAAAAAACAAAACAATTTTTAAATAAATTAGAATTATTATATTAAAATAAAATAAAAAAAAAATAATTAGTATTGTGGTTATTTTGTTGAACTATTTATGGTTTTTAATCCAAATTTTTAATATTTTTAATTAGGCTTAAGTTCATGAAATTTAATTTTTATTAAATTATTTTTATGAAGAAAGGAATTTTACAACATGAAAATCAATTAAAATTGTTATTGATAATCTTTCATTCTTGACGTGGCTCGAGCACGAACCCTGGCCGGCAGGTTACCATGACATGTTTCGATCGCAACCACTCGATCTCCTCAGATGGATTTGCCGTCCTACACTCGCAGCCATCGACGACTGCTGACGTCACTAGTCAAACATCAATCCTTAAACCAAATTGTATTTTAACATTTGGTAGATCGAAATTTGCTTTCCTGAATGATTATCCATTTTAATTGATTTTACATGTTTTTTCCTTTACTTCTGTTTTTTTCGTACTTTCGTCAAGAATTTTTCTTGAAGTCCAAGTACATTTTTTTTGTTTTTTCACTTTGTCTTTCTCTTTTCTGTTGACCTTTTTCAGCACAACTTGAAGGACAAATGTACACATAGAGCTCGTGCCTTAGCTTTAACAATAATTAGTATTGTGGTTATTTTGTTGAACTATTTATGGTTTTTAATCCAAATTTTTAATATTTTTAATTAGGCTTAAGTTCATGAAATTTAATTTTTATTAAATTATTTTTATGAAGAAAGGAATTTTACAACATGAAAATCAATTAAAATTGTTATTAATAATCTTTCATTCTTGACGTGGCTCGGGCACGAACCCTGGCCGGCAGGTTACCATGACATGTTTCGATCGCAACCACTCGATCTCCTCACATGGATTTGCCGTCCTACACTCGCAGCCATCGACGACTGCTGACGTCACTAGTCAAACATCAATCCTTAAACCAAATTGTATTTTAACATTTGGTAGATCGAAATTTGCTTTCCTGAATGATTATCCATTTTAATTGATTTTACATGTTTTTTCCTTTACTTCTGTTTTTTCCGTACTTTCGTCAAGAATTTTTCTTGAAGTCCAAGTACATTTTTTTTTTTCATAAAAATAATTTAATAAAAATTAAATTTCATGAACTTAAGCCTAATTAAAAATATTAAAAATTTGGATTAAAATAAAAAAATTTAAATGGGAAATAAGACCATGTATGTCTTTTTTTTGCTCCTTACAGGGAAATAAAGCCATGTGGCTTTATTGCACGGCACCGCTCAAAGCTCCCATCGTGAAATAGCTTTAACTTCCTTTTAAACGTTAACATTTGTTAACAATTTAGCGACCGTACCTAAAATCCCTTTAAGACAAAAACCCATATGGATGTTAATATCTAGATAATATTCGGCGCAAATATCTCTTACATATATGAATTTTAACCTAATATTGAATTAAGCGATAATATTTTTAGGTTTTTTTAAATTTTGTTATCAAATTGTTGAATATTTTCTCTTCAAATGAGCCATTTTGGATTTTTTAGGGCAAATTTTTAGCAATTTTCAGGGCATATTTTCTAGTTTTTACTGCATATTTAATGCGCATAAAGCGCGTTTTTAGAGCATATTTCTGGTTTCCTTGCTGCTGAGCATAGTGTTCCACTGTTCCCAGCAATGATAATTGCAATCGTGAAATTGCAGATAAAACTTATAAAAGAAAGCGAACTACCAAAAAGTTGTTAAATTTGTCCTCAAATTCATTTGAGATTAAAATTTATATAAATTAAGTCATGTATGTGTAAAATTTTTACGTTTTTCATAACAAATAGGTACATTGGTATTTTATATTTCAATATAAATTTTTTATTTAAAACCAATCTGTGAACAATTTTGGATTCAGCACGCTAAAGTCAATTAAAATCACATAACAAAGTTCTTGCTCCCGTCTTTTTTTGCCGACCAGTATAATCAGATTGATTAACCATGTAATGAGTTTTTTAATTAAAGTTCAAGCACGCAATTTATTTTCCTGAAGTAGCAATTTTATTCATTATTCGCTTCAATGACAGCGAATAAAATTTATTGCGAAAATACAATTTTAATAATAATATGTATTGTGGCTTTTTTTGTTGATTTGTTTATGGCTTTTAATCCAAATTTTGATATTTTTAATTAGGCTAAAGTTCATCAAATTTCATTGTCACTAAATTATTTTTATGAAGAAAGGAATTTTACAACATGAAATTTATTAAAATTTATTGATAATTTTTCATTCTTGGCTGCTGCGGGGCTCGAACCCAGGCTTCTTCCTTCCTAAAAATAATTTAATGAAAATTAAATTTGATGATCTTTAGCCTAAATAAAAATATCAAAATTTGGATTAAAATACAATTTTAATTTTTAATTTTAATCTGTATTGTAGCCCAAAACTAATATTATGTCACCTTATAACTCTTTCTAATGCTCTTTTTGCAGATAATAACCAGGGATGTTATTTGATTAACATCCCGATTACTTGAATACTTAAAGTTATGATTAATCAGAATTTTGAATGATCAATGTTTTAATCAAATTAAAGTTTAATAGCTGAAACTAAAATTTTAGGTTATAAAATAATTTAAAATGCCACAGTTAAAATTTCAACAAAATTTATTTCCTTATTGCACATAAACGTGATAATTTGTTTTACAAAAAATAAAAACACCATACAATTTACTTTAAAAATTAATTTAGTATTTTATTAAATAACTGAATAGCAGGTTCAAATAATTAACAACTGTACAAACGTGAATCGTGAATGGATCGATAAGAAATGCATCTCATACACTCACAGAACATACACACTGGGTAATACAAAAAATTCAATCATTTTTACATCCCCCTCAAAGCTTTATTTAATAGAATTTACTTCCAACCCTCTTAATTTAATATCAATCTAATGAAACGAAAATTGAATAGAAAAAAACCAAAGTGTGTTGATAAGTTGTGAAATAAAAAACAAGTCGAGCGTTTGAGTGCAATGGGCTTTAAATTGAATTGCATTCTATTGAATCTCGAGGCGCAGTATGAAAAACAAACAATATGAAGAGACAATTCAAATATATAAAATATGAGGTTTTTTTTTAAATTAAATTGCGTCACTTAAAAAAGTGTTGTTTGTCCCAGTGTTGTTTTTTTATAGCAACACCACCATAAGTAGAGTGGGTACTACGCGTTTATACTAATGTGTGTAACACTGTAAAATATTGGCCCTTGATACGCCTAGAAATGCCTTTAAGTATACCGGTCCCCTCAGAATCGCCCAAACAATGCCCACGTAAACCTTGTGCGCAAAGTATAGGTCGCAATTTTGAAGATAATTTAATTAAATTTGGTATATTCGTTTTAATTGTCATAATGAACAAGCCTCTTAAAAATGGCGAGTATCGGAACATTGTTTCACATAACCCCCATACAAGCTTATTTCCGGCATAGAGGACTTGTGCCCATAACTCCATCTTATTATGTTGGTTAGGTTAACTTTGGATTGAACATTTTATCCTCACATTACCAAATTTTCCCATAAAAGTTATACTCCCAAAAAATTGCTTTTAAAGACATAACTTCTTTACAATAAATTTTACGATAGGTACTATATTAATGTATGTCCGTACCAAGTCCCTTTCTTCTTTATTCTCTCTTAAAAACACAAGAGTTGAGCATCAAAAAATGGAACGTGTAAAAGCAGACAAAGGAATGTTCGAAGTAAATGCCAGAACCATTGTGACTGTGTATACTCTCAAAAATGTCCACTAAATTTGTAATATCGATGCCTTACTTTCTCGACCTCGTATCTTAAAAATACGGTTTTGACTATTTCATATCAAACGACTGCTATTTTTGTGTTCTAAAAATGCAACAACTTATTATTTCAATACAATTTACATAGATCTAATCAATTCTTTAATAATTCCATTTTAACTTTAACCCAACAACCGAAGTATACAAAGATAAAACTTTTTTTTTTCTCTCCTAAAAAGTTGTATTTTTAATTAAGGCATCGATATATATTTTAATTGGCCAAGAGTGGCTTTTTATATTACATTTAATGAAATTAATAAATAAATTAATACTACGGAGTAGGGTATCATATCGTCGGGTGACTATTATTTCTTACTTGCTCACTAATTTAATTGAATTATCACCATTATTACAATCAAATATACGTCACATCGTACGATCCATTTCATTCTGATAGGGGATAATAATACATTTAGAATTGTAATTTCTAAACTAGTTTATGATCATAAGCTAATTTCATAAACTAAACCGTTTACATCAGCATTTAAGACAGTTAAGATGATTCTTTTTGACAAATCGTAACATTTTAAGCCTCCATTTAATAAAAAACAAACATTGGTGCACGTACACCTGTACGTATAAACATATATTTTCTTCTTATAAGAAGACGTGCCTGTATACAGACACGTCTGTTTTGTTTCTAGGCGGTCGGGTTAGAAAAGAAAAAGGGGTTGCCAAACAGACACGAAACTAATTTTCATGTTTGTTACTATGAATTTTCATGTTTTTTAATTTATATGACAATAAGACATGAAAACAGACATGTCTGGAAAGACATCGTGTAAAGGCCTCCTAAGAGTATATAAAAAGAAACAGTTTTTTACCTTTACTGAAAACGTACACTAGATTCAGACGGTGATTTTTCCATGTTTTTAAGATAAGATTTTTGGTGTCTGAAGGCGAACGGTGAAAAAATAAAATATTCTTATTTCTGTGTTTTTGTATATTTCCCTTTGCACACATTTTATTTGTTATTAAAACGTGGCAACATCTCTTTACAATACAACGCTCGGAGCGCATTTAAATTGTTTGTTTTTGCAAATAAGCAACTACCTAAAGAAGTTTCATGGAGGTAAAATCATCGTTTGAACCTGTTGTGTTTGTGTGGAAGCAACTTTTCAAAGGAATTATAAAATGACATTAATTTTAAACCACTGTCTGAATCTGGTGTTATAAATTTTGAGCTAACCCCCTTTAGAGCAACCTGTGCGATATGTGACTTTTGCAGGAATCATATGTCATGTTAAGCAATTTAAAATAAATTTGTAATTACACAATAGTCGAGGAACAAACTTTCTTCAAGTTTCTAATCATCCATTTTAACGCGTTTTACTTAGGTTTTATACCCAGTATTTTTTCCAAAATGAAGAACCCATATTTTTGTACTCAACACTTATAATAGGAAATGGTGTAAATAATGGGTTATTGATGTAAACTACCTAATCATCATTTTCCATGGGGAGGTGTTACATATTTACAACTGTCACTTGTAATTCGCTTAGTTAAAAATACATACATATATAATTATAAGTACATTATTCAATTTAATTATCTTTAATTCATCGTTACTATAATGATAATTAACAATTAATGTTTTTAATTTCGTTGCAGGTCTTCTCAGGGCATACAATTGCCAGAACTTGGTAATTATGCCACTGGTATTTTTTATTTGGATCATCAAACTCACAAAGAAGCTGAACAGGAGTTTAACGCATTAGCAAAATCTTTGGGAGTTGAGGTGGTAGGCTGGCGTGATGTGCCATCGAATTCGAATGCTATCGGTGGTGTGGCTCGTAAATCAGAACCATTTTCACGTCAAGTATTTGTTACTCGTCCAGCTAATATGGACGACGAGACTTTCAAGCGCAAGACATTCGTTTTAAGAAAACGCGCCAGCCACGAGTTGACCAGGGAAGGTCGTCGTTTCTACATTTGTTCTCTTTCCACTAAAACTATTGTGTATAAGGGTCTCTTTACTTCGGATCAGCTCTGGGACTATTATACCGATCTTAAGGATCCTGAATTTGAAACCTATTTGGCTTTGGTTCATACACGTTTTTCCACTAATACATTCCCTTCATGGGAAAGAGCCCATCCCCTGCGTGTTTTGGCTCATAATGGTGAAATCAATACTTTGCGTGGCAACGTCAACCTCATGAAGGCTCGTGAGGGTGTGATGAAGAGCGATTTATTTGGCGATGAATTAAAGAAATTGTATCCGGTGGTTGAACCCAACCTTTCTGATTCTGGCTCATTTGATTGTGTTTTGGAATTCCTTACTCAAGCCAGTGATCGTACGTTACCCGAATCGGTCATGACTATGGTCCCAGAAGCTTGGCAAAATGATAAAACTATGCCTCAAGAGAAACGTGATTTCTATCAATGGGCTTCTTGTGTCATGGAACCTTGGGATGGTCCAGCTTTAATTTCATTTACCGATGGTCGCTATATTGGTGCCGTTTTGGATCGTAATGGCTTGCGTCCATCTCGTTTCTATGTAACAAAAGAGAATATTTTGGTTATGGCTTCCGAAGTTGGTGTCTATGATGTTGATCCTTCGCAAGTTACCTTGAAGAGTCGTTTAAAACCAGGTCGCATGTTGTTGGTTGACACACATGAAAAGAAATTCATCCAAGACATTGAGCTGAAGACTCACATTGCCAAATCTCGTCCCCATTCAGAGTGGTTGCAGCAGAAGGTAATTTAAAAAAAAAAACATTCATATAAATTCACACGTTAATACAATAGGGCAAGACAACATTATTTTTAAAACGATTCAATTGAAAAAAATGGACTGACCCAACAACTTGAAACATAATGATCGGTTACTTGAGCACACTTAAAGTCGTCATATTACAATTTCATGATTTGGTCTATTAACAGACACTACGTCTATCCTTACCCATGGATTTAGCTTTTGTATTTCATTTCTATTTCCAAAATTGAATAATTGTTTCCTACAAAGAAAACAAGATAACGCATTCAGCTTTAAAAAATGAAATGTCATATCAGCGTATAAGTACAGCTTAAATATAAAAACACAAGCAAACAAACATGTGTATAAAATTCTGGTGTGACGTCATATAAACAGTTATATTTTGTAAACATGCGCAATGCGTAATCTTGTTTTTATCATTCTTGAAGTGTTTCAGAGGAAAGCAATGTTCATTGAGGACCTTTAGAAATGATAAATTTTAAAAACTCCTAGTTACATTGAAAAAGGGAATAAGGTAATAATATTAATTGCTGTTTGTTCAGAGATTTGAAAATGTTGTATAATATTCTGAAGTCTTAAAAAAATATGAAAACAAGTAAGAATGCTATATTCGGCTATGCCGAATGTCCTCTTTCTCAAAACTACAACTTACAAATCTACAAGTAAAATACGTTAATACGCAACAAATTTACAATTTTTCTTTTTGTTTCAAATATATTGTACTTGTAGATTTGTAACTTGTAGTTTTGAGAAACAGGGCCCAGATAGCTATATAAATACTATTCTTTAAATATAAATAAATATATGTTGTGCCATGCCCACTTCTCCAGTCCCGCCCTAAGTTTAAGGGCGCAAATGTACATTGTCAAATTGCTTGACATCAAGCTCATGTATGTATGATTGATGTTAAAATCTAAATTGTTTGATTTTCCATCGAGGATCGTCGGTGTCACACTAACAAAACAAATGTTCCCTGATATAACCAAACATTATCTTGGTGGAAATTTTACCAATATATTTGGTCCTTAACAACTTTACTTTACAACTGCCAGTAATGAGTTTTAAATGTTTGATATTTTTGTAAACCGTACTCACGCAGAGTTGTAAAAAGTAATACAAAACTGCAAAATTACAACTGAACTAGACAAAAGTCTCTCTGGGATACGACTTGGCATTAAAACTAAGCTCGAAATTCGGCACAGCCGAATATATATATTTAACTTTCTAGAAATTACCTCAAGTATAAATTATGGTATTTGTAAACCTACTGATGCTAAAAATGTTACACTTTTCTTTCCGTTAGTTTAATGATTTCAATTCAATAACTGTAGCTATTGAAACGCTTTTCCTATCCGATCTAGTAAATGATAAAGCCAACATTATCTTTGAATATTAATATGTATTACAAAAAGCCAAATCCTTATAACAAACCTAAACATTTAACTATTGAGAATATAAATATTAAATTATAGCATTATTAATTGTATATCCTTTCTTATGCCTCAATTAATCAAATTTAAATTTTGGACTTATAATAAAGATGGTGAGTTAAATTTTTCAAACTGTATTTTTGGAATGATGCGTAGAAAAGCTGTCTGTTTTTATTTTAAATTGTTTTTTTTTAGTTTCTAAGCTTTATTTCCCTTAATGATAAATTGCTTTTATTATGTTGTAAGAGAGAAAGGAATATTCTAGTGTCCATACAAAAAATATTTATCCGCTGTTTTTTTTACACAAACTCAAGATAACTCTGGATGAAATACGCAATGCCAATGTCTTTAATACGGATAATGCAACTGGTTTGGTTGAATCTCAAAATAACCCCGCTATAAATGGTATGCTGGATCCACGACTCTCCTTGCATGCTTACACAAATGAAACGGTTAATATGCTCTTAGTACCAATGTTCAAGACTAGGTATGATAAAGAGAAAATTTTTCTAAATTGCCTTTAAATAACATGTGCGTCTTAAATTTACAGAAAAGAGGCTCTTGGATCTATGGGCAATGATGCTCCTTTGGCTTGTCTTTCTACATTCCAACCAATACCTTATGAATACTTCAAGCAATTGTTTGCCCAAGTTACCAATCCGCCCATCGATCCATTCCGAGAGAAAGTAGTAATGTCTATGCAATGCCCTATTGGACCGGAAGGCAATCTGTTGAAACCTTCTGCTGAACAAGTTCATCGGATTTGGTTGTCCAATCCAATTTTGAGCATTCCAGATACAAATCTCCTAAAACGTAATACTCATCGTGGTTGGAAAACCAAGGTTTTGGACATAACATTCCAATTTCAAGATGGTGTACAGGGTTACATTGATTGTATTGATCGCATTTGTCGTGAAGGTGAATCCGCAGCCTCCACTGGCTACCAACTCTTGATTTTGTCCGATCGTAATGCTGGTGAAAACGGTAAAGCACCGGTTTCGGCTCTCTTGGCTTTAGGCGCTCTTCACCATCATCTAATTGAAACCTATCAACGCATGAAGGTTGGTATAATTGTTGAGACTGCTGAAGCTCGCGAAGTTCATCATATTTGCGTGCTATTGGGTTATGGTGCTGATGCCATTTGTCCCTATTTGGCTTTCGAATTGGCTCAAGCCTTGCGCAATGATGGTGTCATTAGCCCGGATGTCAGCGATAAGCAAATATATTCCGCCTATGCTCAATCTATTGATACTGGCATTGCCAAAGTCATGGCCAAAATGGGCATTAGTACTTTGCAATCGTACAAGAGCGCTCAAATATTTGAAGCCGTGGGTTTGGGCAGTGACATTGTTCATAAATGTTTCCGTGGTACTGCTTCTCGTATTGGTGGTGTAACTTTGGAAATTATGGCTCGTGAGAGTTTAGAACGTTATCAAATGACTTATTGCAAGGTTTCTGCCGATACACGTATTTTGCGCAACCCCGGCCAATATCATTGGCGTCATGGTGGAGAAGCTCATATTAACGAACCAGCTTCAATTGCTAGTCTCCAGGAAGCAGCTATTTCTAATAACAAGAATGCATTTGAAGCCTTTAAGGCTTCTACTTTGGATAGTGTTAAGAAATGTACTCTAAGAGGTCAATTAGAATTTGTTAGTGACCGTGAAAAAATCGACATTTCTGAAGTAGAACCAGCCAGTGAAATTGTTAAACGGTGTGTATAACAAAATAAATAAATTTATAAGTAACGGTAAATAATAAAATTAATTTTATTTAAACAAAATTTTCTTAAAGGTTTGCCACTGGTGCCATGAGTTTTGGCAGTATTTCCTTAGAGGCTCATCAAACTTTAGCCATTACCATGAATCGTATAGGAGGCAAAAGTAATACCGGTGAGGGTGGTGAGGATTCCGATCGTTATTTAAGTAAGTAAATAATATTTTTTTTTTATTCCAGTTTCGGCATTCGGTACTTATTTTATACTTTTACAGATCAGGATCCAGAAAATAGCCGCCGATCTGCTATTAAACAAGTTGCTTCTGGTCGCTTTGGTGTGACTGCTTCTTATTTAGCCAATGCCGATGACTTGCAAATAAAAATGGCTCAAGGTGCCAAACCAGGCGAAGGCGGTGAATTGCCTGGCTATAAAGTAACCAAAGAAATTGCTAAAACTCGATACTCAGTAGCTGGAGTTGGTCTCATTTCTCCACCTCCTCATCACGACATTTACTCCATTGAAGACTTAGCCGAACTTATTTACGATCTAAAATGTTCAAATCCCAAGGCCCGCATTTCAGTGAAACTTGTATCTGAAGTAGGTGTGGGCGTAGTAGCTTCCGGTGTTGCTAAGGTGTGTTCCAGAAAACTATAATTTAAGTTCTTAATGCTAAACTCAAACGTGAAAACCTTCTTACAGGGTAAAGCTGAACATATTGTAATTTCGGGTCATGATGGTGGTACGGGCGCTAGTTCCTGGACCGGTATTAAAAGTGCTGGTCTTCCCTGGGAACTGGGTGTGGCAGAAACTCACCAAGTTTTGGTTATAAATAATCTACGTTCAAGGTGAGTTAATCAATGTTCTATGTTTCGTGTTTAGCAACACTAACCATTTAGAACAAACAACATACTATATGTATAAATATAAAAAATAACTTACAAAAAACCTGGTTATCCAGATAACGAGCTTCTCAACGGCCTTGTCGTCGGAGAGGATTTTAACAAACAAACAGTGAGCGTTTTCAAAAAAGTCGCGCGTCGCGTTACATTTAGAAAGAATTAAAATCACATTGTTTAAAAGTTAGAAGAGGTGATTTTAAATTCTGCACATTTCCGAGAAAACAAAAAAACGCTTACGAAATGAACACACACACACACTACCACAAAGATACCTGGAGATTGCCGAACTAGCCAAAGAATATTAATAAAGCTTTCAACGATTTTAACGTTCAAAACTCATCACTATTCATGTAAGGTCTTACCTAGATGGATGAATTGTGGGTGGATATCAATACAATTGACAATTGGATACCGTTTGCGTGTGTGTGTCTCTGGGTGTGAGCGTTCAAAATTTGTTGACGAAATGTTTGCATAAACACGCATAATTTTCTAAATGACCAAAAATATGAAAAAGAAATATTTAAATAGAAATAAAATTGACATCGTTCTCAAAAGCTTTATACTTATTGCGTTACTTGCTAGAAAAAAACATAACAAGATACACATTCAATCATCTCACTAGTTGCTTCCTTTGATCTATTTCGCTAAGTTGTTGCTCACTTGCATCATCCTCGCCCTAGTCGACCTCGTGTTTGATCGTTCTTCATCAGCTGCTGCAGCGGCTTCATTAGTAATTTTTTCTCAAACTTTACTTATACTTGTTTAGAAGTTTTTCTAACATAATCCTTTTTTACTTTCTATGTATTTGTGTTGCTATCATTTGATAAATGCTGCCGCTGATCCTGTGTCTTGTGCTTAACTTCCAAATCCACAGAGTTGTTCTTCAAGCCGATGGCCAATTGCGTACTGGCTTTGATGTTGCTGTCGCTGCATGTTTAGGTGCTGACGAATTTGGTTTCAGTACAGCTCCATTGATTGTTATGGGTAAGTTTTTTTTAGCGAAACTTGAAGAGATCGTACTTTTAATTACGAACTAATTTTCTGAAGTTTTTGATTTGACAATAATTTAATTTCCATTAAAAACGTACTAGTTGGACGTTTTCAGAATATATCTTACAAACTTAACGGACTCAATTTCTTATCAGAAAAGTTCATGTACGTACTATATTTGCCTCTCATAAACTTTCATTCAAAATTGTTAACCATGTTCTAAAAATCAAATTCGAGTGATATTGAAATCGAAGCAATTTTCAAAACGTTCCTGTTTTAAAGGTTAATACAAATATTCTGGTTTATATACCACTATATTTATTAGAATTACTCTTAAAATTATAGAAAACTACGGTAATTTAAAAAAAATTCAACTGAAAATTTCATTCGGTTTTAATTTTACTCGAACTCGATTTCCAGAATATGGCCGAGTATTTATTATTTGTGCGAATAGATGAATTGTGATTATTAAGACCATTCTGGCCTGTTTGCTCCACAGTTTTTAAAAGCGCACGGTTTAGAGATGCAATACTTACTTTGAAAATAAGTTTAAAATATATTCCAATGTCATGAACATTAAATACTGACCAAAAGTTACGGTTTTAAAAGCGAAAATAAAAAATCTTTTAAATAACTTGATTCTTACTTTGTATGTACTCGTATAACAATTTCCAAAGATATACATATTACAAATTTTTTTTAATGTTTTTTTTTTGCTTTTTTAGGTTGTACTATGATGCGTAAATGCCATTTGAATACTTGTCCAGTTGGTATTGCTACCCAAGATCCAGTATTGCGCAAAAAATTCACCGGAAAACCAGAGCATGTCATTAATTTCTTCTTTATGTTGGCCGAAGATGTAAGTTTGCTCAGACCTTTTGCTATACCTGAAACAAAACTAACAAATATGTGTACATATTAACACTCTTAATAGATCCGTAAAATCATGGCCAGCTTGGGTATACGTAAATTCCAAGATCTTATTGGTCGCACTGATTTACTACGTGTTTCAGAGAATCTTTCGCATAAGGCCAGTACTTTGGACTTGTCTTTGCTGTTGCAAGATGCCCTTAAATTGCGACCTGGAACAAATATTTTGGGAGGTTCTGTAAAACAAGATTTCCAATTGGAGAAACGATCTGATAATGAACTAATTAACAGAATGCAAGCCATCTTTAACGGTACAGAAGATAATATAACTCTTAAGATGCGCATTAATAATGAAGAAAGAGCTTTTGGTTCTACACTCAGCTATCATATTGCTTGGTAAGTTGTATCCTAATTAACACATTTTTGGAATAATTTTGAAAATATTTACATATACATATATAGCAAATACGGTGAAGCTGGTCTCCCTGAAGGCAAAACTATGGATATTTATTTAGAAGGATCAGCTGGCCAGAGCTTCTGTGCTTTCCTGGCTAAAGGTGTCAATGTCACTTTGAAGGGAGACGCAAATGATTACGTAGGCAAGGGCTTATGTGGTGGTACCATTGTAATTACCCCACCAGAAACTTCTCCGTTCGAGTCCTATTTAAATGTAATTGTTGGCAATGTTTGCTTGTACGGTGCCACTGAAGGTCGTGCCTATTTCCGTGGCATTGCCGCTGAACGTTTCTGTGTACGTAATTCAGGTGTTACAGCTGTAGTAGAGGGTGTCGGTGATCATGGCTGCGAATACATGACGGGTGGTACAGTTGTTATTTTAGGACTTACTGGTCGCAACTTTGCTGCTGGCATGTCTGGGGGTGTTGCTTATGTATATGACATTGATGGCTCCTTCAAGCCTAAAGTCAATCCGGAGTTAGTTGAACTATTGCCGCTTGAATTACCCGGTGATGTGGCTTTAGTTAAAGAACTTTTACAAGATTTCATTGAGAAAACTGGTTCTATAATTGCCAAACAAATGTTAAACAAATGGGCTCAGGAACAAAGCAAATTTGTCAAAGTCTTCCCTTATGATTATCAAAGAGCACTAAAAGAACTTGAAGCAGAAAAAGAAGAACAACAAAAGAAGTCAGATGTCAAGCCCATTGAAAATGGAAAAGACAGTGAACCCTCTATTAAGGATATCGAAGAAGCCATACAGGATGTGGCTCTGGAACAAAAGAGAGCTGATCGTATCTTAGACAAGACTCGAGGATTCATCAAGTACAAACGTGAAAGTGCACCATATCGTGATGCGGAAGAGCGCCAAAAGGATTGGGAGGAAGTTTATAACTTCCCTCATGTTCGCAAAAATCTTAAGGTTCAAGCCGCTCGTTGTATGGAATGCGGTGTGCCATTTTGCCAATCAAATACCCATGGTTGCCCCTTGGGTAACATTATACCCAAATGGAATGATTTAATATTCCACGACGACTGGAAGGAAGCCTTACGTCAACTACTGCAAACCAATAACTTTCCTGAATTCACCGGACGTGTTTGTCCAGCACCTTGCGAAGGTGCCTGTGTTTTGGGTATTTCTGAACCTGCTGTTACGATTAAAAATATTGAATGTGCAATAATTGATCATGCTTTTGAACAGGGATGGATAAAGCCCGAAATTCCTGAAGTGCGTAGTGGTAAACGTGTTGCCATTGTTGGTTCAGGTCCTTCAGGTTTGGCAGCTGCCCAACAGCTTAATCGTGCTGGACATTTCGTAACCGTTTACGAGCGTAACGATCGCGTTGGCGGTTTGCTGCAGTATGGTATTCCTACAATGAAACTTTCTAAAGATGTGGTCAAGAGGCGTGTCGATTTGATGGCTGACGAGGGCATTGAATTCCGTACCAATGTTCATGTAGGCAAAGATATTCAAGGCGAAATCTTATTGCAAGAGTAAGTATTTGGAAACATAGTTTTAATTTTGCATTGGGAAATATCTTATTGCGAATTGAAGTTCTTGTTCATGTTTACATTTACATATTTCGAAGTTAAATTTTAAAGTTATTGAAATTTTGAATTTAAGATACGATGCAGTTTTGCTAACCACTGGTTCCACTTGGCCACGTGATTTACCACTAGCCAATCGAGACCTCAAAGGTATACACTTCGCTATGGAGTTCTTAGAAGCCCAACAAAAGAAACAACTGGGAGGTAAGAAGGATATTATCTCAGCCAAAGGTAAGGACGTCATAATTATTGGTGGTGGTGATACTGGTTGTGATTGTATAGCGACATCATTGCGTCAGGGAGCTAAGAGTATTACTACATTTGAAATTTTACCTGAACCACCTAAAAACAGAGCCAATGATAATCCTTGGCCCCAATGGCCTAAAGTATTCCGGTAATATTTGAATAAAATAAACTTATAACCTTAATTAACAACCTCTTATTAAATTTCAGTGTTGATTATGGCCATGAAGAGGTACGTGTCAAATGGGGCAATGATCCTAGGCAATATTGCACAACTACCAAAGAATTCATTGGAGAAAATGGTCATATAAAGGCTGTTAAAACCATTGAAGTTGAGTGGACTAAAACCTCTACAGGGGGCTGGAGCATGAAAGAAGTTCCTGGCTCTGAAAAACATTTTAATGCTGATTTAATTTTGTTGGCTATGGGCTTCTTGGGTCCCGAAAAGACTGTGCCAAATGAACTGTCTTTGGAATTAGATCCTAGAGGCAATATTAAAGCTACCAATGGAAATTATGGTACATCGAATCCTAAAGTATTTGCAGCAGGAGGTATATATTTTAAAACTTTTTGAAATATTCATTTTGCTAAAATTGGTTTAAATTTTTTACAGATTGCCGTCGTGGCCAATCCTTGGTAGTATGGGCTATTACCGAAGGTCGTCAGGCAGCTCGCCAAGTTGACTCTTACTTAACTGGCCGTCCTAGTGGTCTTCCAGGGCCTGGTGGCGTTATAGATCCCACTAAAAATGCTTAATTTTAATTACCGTTAGATTTTAATTTTTGTATTAATTTAATTTCTTAAATCTTTTGGGTAAAGTCTTTTTTATAAAGGAAAAAAATACATCTCTTATTTATTTGTAGTATTTGTTTGTTGTCACACAGCTTTTAATTATTTTTTTTTTTTTTTTTTTGTCGAAAACGAAAAGACTTTACATTTATTTTTAAAAAGGAGATCACTCATATTTTAGTTTTATTTATTTAATAACATAGTAATAAAACTAAAATTTAATAAAAAATTTATTTCTACATATGTATTAAGTGAGCTTCAACTTTAAAACAAAGATATTAAAAATTATTACATAATTATTATTAAATTAGAAATCGCATGTTAGATTTATTTTAACAAGCTACAACAAAACTTACATAATTATTATATTATTATATTATTATGCAAAAATAAAAACCACATACACATTTAATGGTCAATTAGCTTCACTTGAATGACATAATTCAATGTATTGAATATTCAGGTATGTGATGAAAAACGACCGTTTTCAAAATGATAGTTTTTAGCAGGTGTGATGAATTTCGACCGATTTTAAGATCCATTTCTGAAGTAAAGTCTTTGTTATTTGTTCAAAATACAGTTTAATTAATATATTTAATAAAGAATTTAACAGAATAAATAAATGAAAACGGAGGTAAATGTATTAGAAATCAATTTTTAAAGATACCGAAAACGATATTATCGTTTTCAAATCGTTTTGTTTTCAAAATCGTTTTCCATCACATACCTGATTATTTTTAAAATAAATATTAACCATTCATTATTGAAATTTATGTATATGTTATCAGACCCAAACATACTCGGTATAAGTTTAAGCTATTGGCACGTTATTAAAAAATAATTTTGTGCAACGGTTTAAATTTGTTAAGTCTTCCTTTATTCATCGTCACATTCTTTTTAGCTTGGCAGAAATAATGTTTCCCTTGTGTTTCAGAAAAACGTTAAAATAAAAAGCAAAGAACAAAATTACCTAGAATAATACTGATAATAAATTTTTACCATCCTGATTTCAAATTTAATTGGCATTTATAAAAATGCAGCTTGCGCATCTTAATAGTTTTTAATTATTTGTCTGCCTTCGTGCATTTTGCGTTATATTCCCATTTGCTAATGGGTTTTGCGTCGCACTAATGTTCTGCGATACGGGGTTTCAACGTACGAGATTGATCAAATGCATTCATTTGAAACAATATTTTTGTATCATGAAGTGCTAGCTTAAACTCATTTTTTTAATACTTTATAAGGGGCTGACTTTCGAAGTTTCAGCAATTTGGCATGCGTTATTTGATAGCTTGTGGAGGAGGCTCAATAACATTTCGAGCCCAAATAATTCGTCTTCAGTTTATTTGCTATCGTTGTTGTAGCAGCCCGACCTGAAAAACACGCAATTAAAAAATTATCTATTATTTTTCCTCTCAATCGCTCTGTTCACCCAACTCAATTAATTCAAGGCCCAGAAGCCGAGCTATGTACTTCATAAACTAAAATTATAAAATTATTGGCTTTCTTTGAGCTTAATGGATAAAGAAAATAATTTAGCTGAATTCAATTAATTTTAATTAACGGTTTTATTTAATTTTATTTAAATTAACAGCCTCATTCATCAAAACTATTTCGGGTTTATGAGAGGTTCATAAAATGAATTGTCACTGCAAGTTTTTTAAATTATTTGAAATTAAAGACAAATTTCCTTTAAAGTTAGTTTTTATTTTAAGATTTCTTTTTGATACAGAAAGTTTTAGACTGTTTTTGAGAATGTATTTATTAAACGTATATATAAAAGAAAATTTGTGTCAGTTATGTCAAAATAAAAAGAGTGTTCTGGCACACTATATGCTATACATATTTGGGAATACAGTGAAACAAATAAAACGATTTTGGAATTGACAAATAAAGAAAGTTGAATTAAAATTAACGTATTTCCAACACTCCTCCTCAATTACAAATTAGTAAACATTTGATTTCAACCTGAAGGTTTCCAGCTTTGTTGTTGGTAAGGGTTTGGTTAACATGTCAGCAATCATTTCCTCTGAAGGGCAGTACTCACATTTGATTATCTTCTTGTCGATGTAATCTTTCACGAAATGAACTTTTGTATCAATGTGCTTAGACCGGTTGCTTAGTTTCTCGTCTTTTATTAGATTTAAGCAGCTTCTGTTGTCCTCAAACATAATTGTTGGACGTTCTTGCCGACATCCCAAGTCGAAAGGCACATTTCTGATCCAGACGGCTTCTTTTGCAGCTTCAGATAACGCGATAAACTCTGCTTCCGTTGTTGACAATGAGACACTGGTTTGCTTTTTACAAGCCCAGCTAACAGCACTCCCATTGAGCATAAAGATGTAACCTGAGTTTGATTTTCTGTCAATTCTGCACTCTGCCCAGTTGGCATCTGCATAACCGATAAGTTCGTTACGATTATTAGAACTTACGTTCAAGTTTAAGTATGCATCTGTGTACTCGTTTATTTTCCCCTCGTCCCTCTCGCCAATAAAATAGCAATCTTGTCAATAAGACATGAGCCGTATGAACACAGACTTAGTACTGTTAAATTAGATTTTTTGACAATCGCATCAAAAATCATTAGATTTCTATCTAACAAAGTATAATGGAATACGTAAGACTTGTGTGATAGTGGAAAGTACGCTAAAGTGTGGTTATCAAAAACAATGCTTGGGTGAATATTATAAATGTTTAATATGTAATCACACAGAGTTTGTTGTTGTCAAACTGATTGTTTTGCCCTTAAGTTTCAGCTCAACTAAGTTGAGTTGTAAACCGTAATAGGGTCTTAAGTGTTTCAACAAACCATGAAACCCTAAAAGTATGCTTGGGGATAATTGTGCAAATAGCTTTTTCACACTTGCTTTCATTTCGGAGGATCGCATGAATGATGTTGAAAATGTGAAACATAGATGTACACTTGCAACATCTAAAATCTATCAATCTAAATGACACAATTTCTGAAAAAAACTTATTTTTTAAATACTTGTTTCCTACAAAAGTGCCAAAAATTTAAAATAAAACACCTAAAGAAATTTGCAATTCATTTAGTTTAATAATATAAAAAAAATTAGCCAAAAAGTAAAAACATGACAAATGGGAACGCTGCTTTCAAAAAAAAGTTCATTTTGACAGTGCTGCCACAATAATAATAGTAATAGGATTTGTTGCTACTTTTCTAGTGCTGAAACTTGAAAAATCTAAAGATGTAAAAGGGAACAAAATGGAATTGGATTATCTTATTTCAACATCTTCGCAAATTGATGGTTGATGTTTAAGGTTGACAAGTTTTACAAGGCTATTATGGGAAAATGTTTACATCTTCGCAGATTGATGGTAAGTAAATGTTGACATGTGTGAAAATGCTATAACGATGCTTTCAAAACAAATGTCATATTGAGAGTGACGACAGAAAAATAATAGAATTAATTGCAATGTTTGAAACTGTTCTTTAGTGTTCGGTTCGGTATATATGCGGAAAGCACCAACGCTAATAGTGTTTGTGTGGTATATCATTAATAAAAAAAGTTTCTCTGTTTCTGAGCTTCGAACACAAAAATAATACTATACTTATCCAACTGAGATCATTTTTTGCGTGCTTTATTTTACCTTTTACTTCGTTTTGTTCTGTTCAGCACATTAATGTTCGTTCGTTTTAGTTGTGCTTAGGGCCCTTTTTGGTGGTAAAGAAAAACAAAAAAAATTTACGAACTCAAAATACATATTGGTATTTCCACAGAAATGTTTACTTTTTGTCACGTAACGTCACCAACCATTTTTAATTGTTTCTCAAAGAATAATGAAAATATTGTTTACTTTTTTGCATTTGGGTGTAGAGTGCAACTAGGTTTTCATTAAGTGAAAGAGAGGAATAATTTGAACAACGTGGTTCTAAAATACAAGAATAATTGCTAGGTGACGTGACGTAACAAAAAGAGAGCTTTTGTGTGGAAGTGCCCATATACGAATTTAAAACCAAAAAGTCAGCAAAAAAATTACACAAAAGATGTTCACAATACACACCGAGCTATTCGTGCTGTGGTCGCTGCTCAAATTTCTTGTTTGCTAATTCCTTTATCAATGTAAAAAAGAATCACTACAGAACATTAAAATATAATGTATGCCTACAGAAGCACTACAATTGTTCTCTTTTATAACGAAAAACAGAACACTATATAATGTTAGTTACTTTCTTGATAATAATGAAAAACGGTATTAAGGGTGGTGTATTAACAAACAAACACTAAAACATAGGTATCGCTTCTGGGTGTGAGATGTACGCTAAATAATGTTCTCTAACCTGTTTCTGTATATGTATCTCGCATCGTAAAATGTTTCGCATGGAACGAATGGGAAGATGTAAACAGTTGCGCAAATTGATCGTAGAAGTTGGCGATAGAGAAAAGGCTATAAAAAGGATATACTTTTATGCCAATGTTTAAAATCCATACATATTTATAAACAAACAGCATAAAAAATCAACACCAGGGTCAAAATTATTGCATTCGATATCGAACGAAATTACAAAATAGTTTAAATGGGAATTTAGATCGGTATCGAATGCCGTAATTTGGCCCTTGGTGTACATTAAATATTTGATTTTTTCAACAAAATGTAATAAAATCATAACGGTAACATTTTTAAAAACGTGTTAAAAGCTTCAAAACATACCAAAAACTTCACCAAATATGACATCTTAATACTTTCAAAGTTAGTATGTAACATTTGTTATAAAAATAATGTTTTTGGGCAAACAAAATGCATATATCATAATTTTAAATATAAATTCATTAGACAATAACTAGTAGTAAAACTATTGTAAAATTATTAATTATTTTAAATAAAAATGTTAATTGGTATGCTGATCACTACAAAAATTACAACAAAAAACAATCGTTTCATAATTATTTTTGCATTCCTATTAAAATAAAATTATGATAAAATGTTTCAATATTATAAAAAGGTTTTAAATGTAGTTTCTAAAATACGAATTTTAAACAAATAAATATATACAATATAAATTATACACAGACATATAAAAAAAACCTCAACATATTTTAAGGGTTGGGAAATTTCTAAAACTGAACTCTCATTTAAAAGTTTAGTTGATTTTCAGTTTAAGCTTTTAAAATTTTTTTCTTTTGATTGTTTGTTTATTTTTTTATATTTTAAAATTTTTTAATTTACTATACATAAATAAATGATATAATAAAAAATGTAATTTCAATTTATATATTTTATATTTAATATCAAACAAAATATCTCAATTTATTATAAAAGAAATATTATGCATATTTTAATTATTATGTGAACGAAAAACATGATTTATTAACTGAGATATAATTTAATATCTAATCCAAAATAACTACAAATATTAATAAAAATGTATTTATGTGTTAATTTTAATTGAAAGTTGTTTGACTTTTGTTATTTATACCATGTTCACACGGACAGCAATATTCGTGTTTCGCTCTCTTATTCCTGTTTCGCGCCCCAACCATGATTGAAACGACTTGTTTCCCCATACAAAATTTTGAGAGCGAAACAGGTCGTTTCATTTTGAAACAGGCTGCGAAACAGGAAAAATGTACTATCATCTCCAATTTCGATAACACTTATCGTTATTTTATCTGAACTAGCTCTCAAAACGAAGAAAAAAACAAACAAAAAAAATTTATGTTTAATAAAATAAAGTGATAAAATTAACATTATAATATTAATAAAAGTATTAAATAATATATTTTTAAGTTTTATTTACTTTTTTATTTTTTAAAAAAATCACACTAACAACACAAGAAAAATGTCAAAATGAAACAAGAATGAATCGTATGAACAGCATGTTTGGCAATCTAGTTTCAGAAAGCGAAACCAGTGGTTTATATCGTCGTATGAACATAGCATTAGAGACTAAGTGCTGGTTCACACACGTCAAATTTTACTCGTCAAGTCTTAAGCTTTTTTTTGGTAAAATGCTTTTTTGACCGCCTTTTACTCAATGCAAATGGATGAAACTTTGCAGGAATACATATTCCCGATGACAATACACGAACACATGGGCGTAGCCAGGATAAAATGTAGGGGGTGGGCAAAATTTTTTTTAACAGCCAATCCCACGATGTCACACTTTAACGTTCGCATAGAAAATTACATTTAAAACAAAAACAAATTTTAGAAATTGTTTTTGTTTTAAACAAATTTTAGAAATTGTTTTTGTTTTAAATGTAATTTTCTATGCGAACGTTAACGTGTGACATCGTGGGACTGGCTGTAAATGTTCTTTTAAAAGAAAAGCGTTTCTTAAAAATATTTTTTTTAAATGTTCTTATTTTTTTTTTGTTTTGTGGAGTGAACATTTATATATAAAAAATAAAAAAAAATAATCAACACCAAATTTTCATCCCACGAACACTTACAGGCCTGCTGTCTCTCGGATTTTGAGTTCTTTGATCATTAGAGTTTAATGTAAATATTCACTCAATTTTGTTGTGTAGAAAAAAAATGTGTATGGTAATTTAACTTATAAAAAAATATTTAACAGAAAGAATTTAAATACATACATACAAATTGACAAATGTTTAATAACATCATATAAAAATTGAATAAGTAAAAAAAACCAATATTAGTTTGACGGAAGGAGATAAAATTATTTTTAAATCAAGTAATGTAGTTCCGGTTAGTTAGAAATAATTTTTATGCTTAAAGTGACGATTAGATTTTAAATGATTTGATTTGTTTTCTGATACACAAATGAAAGTGAACAAGATACTATCTGAATTGGAACTTAAGAAATTGTTTTTAGGTGCGCACGGACGCAATTTAGATATTTTAAACCGCAATAATGAACCAAAACAAAAAAAAAATGTTACTAATAATTGTAAAATGAATGGCCTTCAGTTAAAAAATATTAATGTTTAGAGTTCCAGAATGAAGATATTTAAGATTGTTCACATTCTCCAAATTTTCGCTTCCCAATTCAGGTCCTTGTGCTTAATCCTGGTTTAATCAACGTAATAAAAAAACGCTATTGTAGAACAAAATTTTCAGTATAATACACTATTCTTACCAAATAATCAAGACAACTCGTGCAGAAAATTAATAGTCCTATTCTTACCAAATAATAATCAAGACAGCTCGTGCAGAAAATTATTCGTACCAAATAATCAAGGCAACTCGTGCAAAAAATTAATAATCCAAAATTGTATAATGCGTGGGATAAATGGTAAACATTAAATTTCACTTATTATTATGAGCGTATGTAAAGTACAAATAAAAATTATTGAAATGTTTAATTTATGGTCCAATTATAGTAGACGCACAGAAATTCGAACTCTCAGAAATTCGAATTTCCAGAAATTTTAATCAGTAATTTCATTACATTTGGCGCTCTAAAATTAGAATCCAAATGTGAATTCCCGAGTGGTTTTTTACTGCTTATTGTAAACACTAAAGTTTTGACAATTTAACGGCGATCTAAATGTATACCGAGATATTTTACATGCGAATTATGAGGTATTATTTGATTGTTGATTTTAATAGGGGGCATGATTCCCGACGCAAGGTGAATGTTATATGTACGAATTTTTGCTCATTTTTTTAACCATATTTCTAGTTGAAATATATGATGCAGTAAGTAACGAGATGCTTCATAACGATTTTCGTGGACGCTTAGAAAAGCTGTATCGTCTTCAAATGTTGAAGTTTGGGTGTAGTTGTTTGTGTTGCATGTCCGATGTATAAATTAAGTATAATAGAGGGCCCAGGATGCTGCCTTGTAGGACTCTAGCACCAATTGGCTGAGGTGAACTTAAAAAATCACCTTCTTATTATTAAAGAAGGTGATTTTTTAAGTTTTTAATTGACGAACGACTAAGTAGCTTTCCAACAGCTTGCGTGTGTTTCCTGGTAAATTTTGCTTCAATTTATCTAATAAGCCTTCATGCCAGACTTTATCAAAAGCTTGAGAAACACCGATGAAGAGAGCGGAACAATATTTTCTTTCTTCAAAGTCTTTTCTTATGGCGCTTACTATACGATGGGTTTGTTCAATTGTGCTGTGTTCTCTTCTAAAGCCGAATTGGTGGCTAGGAATACATCTATTTTCATTTAAAATTGGAGTTAATTTTGACACTAACAGCTTCTCAAACCGCTTTGATATATTAGTAAATAAGCTTATAGGACTATATGACTAAACTTTTGTGTGATCCTTTCCTGGCTTAGGTATCATGGTGACTAAGGAAACCTCCCACTTTTGAGTATAGTATTCAAGGCTTAAAAAAGCATTAAAAATTAAAAGAATTATTTTCTTTGCTATTCTGGGTAGCTCCAAAAGCATTTTGTTGCTGATCTTATCAAAACCAGGAACCTTCTTGGGGTTTAAATCACAAATAGCCTTTTCGATTTCTCTTATTTCAAATCTTGGGGGAACAGCTGCTCTAGCAGCAACAGGTGGTAACTCGGCCGCAATATCGTGAGATATATTTGGAGTAAATACTTTTTTTAAATGATTAACAAACATATTTCCTTTTTCAACATCATTTCTTGCTCAACTTCCATTCAAGTTTCTTAATGGTGGTTTAGAAACAACTGGCCTTTTGAGATTTCTAGCTTCACGCCATAATGAGTTGCATCAAGTTCCTTAAGATATTTTCCAGAGAAGCCGTTTTCTGAGTCTGCAGTAACTTTCTAAGCTTTTTTGAACACTATTTTAGTAAGTTCTTAAGTTGAGGAGATCTGTGTAATTGCCACTCTCTTCGAGCTCTTCTTTTTTCAGACAGGAGACGCTCGACATCTGTAGAATAAATTTTACTAATGTTTTTGTTTTCTTGGGGGAATGCTGGAATGTTGAACAGCTAGCTTCAGAAAACTGTCAAAATTAATAATAGAGCGATCTACATTCTCCAGTGTACTAAGCGGAATATTTTCTGTGCAATGGGTACTGATATATTTTTTATATTTCAACCAATTAATTTGTGTAGCTGACTTCGATAAGTAACCAGTCGGAGATACAATTCTATTTAGGTTCATTATGGTAACAATTGTGATGTGTGGTCAGAAGATAATTCTAAGGAAGCTTCAACATAAATCGTTTCTATGGGGATGCTTTTAACCACGCCGAAATCGATGAAATCTGGAGTTTTTTGCTGATCAGTAGGGCAATATGTTGGTTGTCCGTTCGCTACCACATTCAAATCCATTTTAGAAATTGTATTAAATAAAACACGACCCTTTGGTGTTATGAGTCGTGAATATCTAGGTGGGGAGTATAACGATGAAATTACTAAGTTTCTATTTAATTCCTCAACGCAAATTTTCGTTGCTTGGAGATAATCTTCACAATGATCACACATTAGGTAGTGTTTGACTCTGGTTTTTATCAAAATGGCGGTCAAATGGAGGTCAAATGAGTTTCAGAAACCATCATGACATCAATTTGTTTATTTTTAAAAAAGTAATTCGTTTTATGTTGGCGGATGCCGTTTGTGTTCCAAAAACAAATTTTTAAACAGTACATGGCTTGTTAAGTACAGCTTGCAATAACATCGATTGCATTCTAAGAATGTCCTGCATCATATTTCCCATTGTGTTCGTAAAATTAGTTACTGTTTGCACTAATGTTAAATTAGAAACTGCAGTTACATCAGTACTTGGCTAAGCACCTTGACACATGGTTTGATTTTAGGACGTTAGCATAAGAGGTTATTACTAGGCTGTGGAGCCTGAATGTCACCAGTGCTTACTTGATTTGTTACCTGCATTTGAAGGGGATTAGTTTCGGTCCAACCGACTTCATGACGATAGTATATACAGGGCATCCTCTTTAATTGGCAGTGTGGTTACCGTCCCAGTTACTACATTTTTTACGTTGGGGTCGGTTTAAGACTTATCGCAAAGAACAGTACTATGTAATTCACCACATACTACACAAACAGGGGGTAAATAGTAGTATGCCTTAGTATGGGCAAATTCTTGGCAGTTAGGGACCATTCCTTTTGTGCGGCTCCTCAATAGTTATTCTCCTGTACAGAATATATTTTAAATTATATATTGGATGCGTTTCATTTTTTTAAGCCTAACGTCGCCAGGTTCTAACTCCACTCAAAATAATGGTTGGGGATTTGTCCCCTATTATTAATATTGGTAACGTTTTTTATCTTAAAGCCTTCTTTTCCAAAAAAGTTTTAATTTCCTCTGGGTCCACGCAAGAGTCTATGCCCTTGATCACTACCTGAAGACCTTTGCTGCTCTTCAGTTGATATGTATAAAAGTTTTTATCAAGAGCTTCAAATCTTGTAATTACTTTTCAAAAATCATCCTCGTGATTCACCTGTATTTTAGTCTCGTGAATACTACCTCGCTTTATTGCAGTTACATAAAAGGAATTTTCACCAATCAACGAAATCAAACTTTTTATTAAATCATTTGAGTTTTGCTCTCTAAGATATATCGGGGGAGGCTTGGACGATTTTATCACGTTTGGTGCTCCAGAAGATTCATCCTCGAGAATTGGAACCTGATTTTGTGAATGTATTCTATCTAAAGATGGTATTTTTGAAGCAGAACCAAAAGCTGAAGAGGTAGGGCTGCGACCCCGCTTAAGCACTGTTATATACCTGTCCAAACCAACTTGTACTTGAGGCTTTTGACAACTTTTTACTAGTGGGTTTTTCATTAACTGCCAGTTTTTAGAAAACGTAAGCAAGTGAGTGAGTGAGAAATTATATTGAAAACAAAAACAAATTTTCGTTTTTTATTGTTGTTTTCAATATAATTTCTCACTCACTCACTTGCCTACGTTTTCTAAAAACAGGCAGTAAGTCTGTGTTTGAGTTCATTGTATCATTTCTTACTAAGATTGTTTTTGCCGTCGCGGCAACACTTGCAGGTGCAGCACTATTTGCAGGCTCGGCAGTTGACAGAGACAGTTGAATATTTTTTAATGTATTACTATCCACCGTTTTTGCAAAAACCGACGGTGAAAGGGAACGTGTGCGAAAATTGGCTTAGCCGATTTATTTCTGCCACCTAATACAACAGGTCACGACATTATTTTCACGTTTAAATCTTAGACATAATGAAAGAGAATTCAAATATACATATGCTTATCAGGATTATAAAAATTATTTTAATTAGGCTTGAGTTCATCTAATTTAATTTCCATTAAATTATTTTCACTGAGGGAAGGAATTTTACAACTTGGAATTTTTATTAAAATTAACCATAGGGCAAACAACTTGCATATAATTGCAGAACCAAAAATTTACAAATCACTTACATATATTCCTAAAATATCGGAACGTTTAGAAAAGTCGAAAATATTCGACACAAGGACATGTAAAATAGCACATAAATCATATAATACAGTTGGTAAATTATTCACTAAGACTAAGGATAAAGTACATAAGTTAGAAATGTCGAATATAGTTTATAAAATACCTTGTAAGGGAAACGATAATGGACAATGCAACAAAGTATATGTAGGTACGACAAAGAACAAACTGAAAACTAGAATCTCAGGTCACAAATCAAATCAAAAGTTTAGGGATATTTCATCAAAAAAAAACAGCATTAACAGCCCACTGTGCCAGTTTAAATCACTCTCCGGACTTTGAGAATGTATCAGTTTTAAACACAGAAAAAAATTATAAACGACGTTTAATGCTAGAAATTTTGCAAATCATTAAAGTACCAGAATTGTTAAGAATTAATTTTAAATCAGACATGGAAAATGTAGCACAAAATTATAGACATTTAGTGTATAAAAACAATACAGGAAATTAAAAAATTTTTTAGAATGTAATAGATTATTTGTATAAAAATTTTTCGAATTGTAAATAATTTTTTCTATTGTGACAATTGTTATTATTTTTTGTGAACGTTATTTATATTGTTTAATTATTTCCCTGACGATGATACACATTGCTGTATCGAATATTGGAATTTTAATAAAATAAATGTTATCTAATTTTTTATATAAAAAAGAAAAACCTCAAGCTTAATAAATAAGATTGGAATTTAATAAATAAAGGTTAAATAAAATAAAATTTATATTTATTGATAATTTTCCTTGGCTGAGCTGGGATTTGAACCCGGGTTGATCTTTACATGTTTCAAGAAACACCACTTTCTATCGTCAGAAGATCTTTGTGTTCTACCCACTGCACCACTGCGGTGCCCGTTAGCCAACAGTCAAACATCAATCTTTAACCAGTAGTACTGGTGGTTCGAAATTTGCTGTAATTATCACTTAAATTTCAAATTACATGTTGCCTGCTTTTTCCTCTGTTTTTTCGTATTCTTTCTGTCAAGACTTTGTCTTGAAACCCTGAATACACTTGTTTATTATACCCTCCACCACAATTAGTTGTGAAGAGGGTATATTAAGTTTGTCATTCCGTGTGAAACTTTTTTATTATTCATCTCAGACCCCATAAAGTATATATATTCTGGGTCCTTGAGTAATTCTAAGTCGATTTAGCCATGTCCGTCTGTCTGTCCGTCTGTTGAAAACACGCTCACTTTCGAACAACTCAAAAGAAATGAACAAACTTGGTGCCAAATTGCTTGTAGTTATCCTAAGCAGTTTGGGATTGAAATCCAGCAAAATCGGTTCAGTAGGACCAGAGCTATGAATCAAAATGTGGAACCACCACCTAAAAAAATTGATAATTTTGTTACAAAAAATAACATAAATGCTGGAACAAGGCACGGAATGAGATAAGATTTTGCAAAAATTTGTTTAATTTGACTGGAAATCACGCTGTTAAACTTCGTGATGATCCCGCCATAATTTACCCTAACCCCTATATAAACAAAACTCCCGGAAAACAGTTTAGTACGCCTAAAATCGTAAAAAATAACGCTAGCTTAACAAAATTTGGTACGTCACAGTTTTATAGGACTACAAATGACACTGTAAAATTTCGTGAAGATCGGTTCATAATTTACCCTAGGCCCCATAGAAACCCTACTCCCGGAAAACAGTTTAGTACGCCCAAAACCGTAAAAAATAATTCAATCATAACAAATTTTGGCTCGTCACAGTTTTGTAGGACTACAAATGATACTGGGAAATTTCGTGAAGATCGGTACATAATTTACCCTAGGGCCCATAGAAACCCTACTCCCGGAAAATAGTTTAGTACGTCAAAACCGTAAAAAATAATGCAATCATAACAAATTTTGGCTCGTCACAGTTTTGTACGACTGCAAATGATACTGGGAAATTTCGTGAAGATCGGTACATAATTTACCCTAGGGCCCATAGAAACCCTACTCCCGGAAAACATTTTAGTACACCTAACACCATAATTAATAATTCTAGCATAACAGAAATTGGTACGACACAGTTTTAAAGGACTAGAAATGACGCTGTGAAATTTCGTGATGATCGGTCCATAATTTACCCTAGGCCCCATATAAACCCTACTACCGGAAAACAGTTTAGTCGCCTAAAACCATAATTAATAACAAATCGTCACAGTTTAAGATAATAATAACATCATACAGATATTGCTCCTTAAACATTCGAACTGTCGGTGGAGGGTATCAAAGATTCGGCACAGCCGAATATAGCACTCTAACTTGTTATGTTTAAAATTAAAAATTAACAGTTCAACTAAAAATCAAAAATTGTTCTTAATTATTTTAATTTTTAGATTGCATTAACATAGCAATAAAATCTTTAGAAAAGTTAAAAAACTTTTACACTAAATGGTTGCTGAAAAAATATAAGCCGGAAGTAGAAACTAGAGTTGTCAACCGATTAAGAATAATTCGATTAATCGATCAAACAAAAACAAATTCTTGTTCGAATAATTTTAAAATGTCGATTTTCGAATAACGAATAAATCGATTAAATTATGTCGATTAATCGAACAATTTTTTTTATTAAAAAATTAATTAGTAAAAGACTAATAAGAAATAAAAGCTTAGAATTTGATTTATTGTCATATGTTTTTAGCGATTTTATACAAAATGTAAAAAGTAAAAATATTGTTTCTATAGCCCTCATTGTAATTAATCTCAATGTTTAGTAAAGGCTAGATTACACTATTATACTTTGTACTAATACATGTCAAAAACTCAAGTAATATGACAAAGTGTGATAGTGTGAATGCAATGTTTCACGAAAATGACAAGTATTATGAAAAAAGGTTTGACATTCATCGTTTTTTGAAAAATTTCTAAACAATCATAATTTTCATTGGATCAGGGTTGAATTTAATTTCATGTGTGAGTGTTTATAGTTTGTGTGATGGTGTGAACATAATGCTATGTTCACATTTGGGTTTTTAAACGCGTTTAAGCAAAATGTTGATTTAGCTAATCAAAGCCGTTCACATTACATTTGAGATGATTAAGATGACAGATGATTAAGAAAAAACACACACACAAATACACAAAAAAACAACAAACAAATTTAAATTTCTTTAAAGTATTAAAAATGGATAAAAACACTTTTATAAAGTTATCAGAAGATTATTTTAATCAATTTAATGATGAAATTGTGAAAATTTATGAATTATTTAAGGAAAAAAATAAAAACATTAAGCAGACATCTTGGCCGGTTGTACACGATCATGAGCGATTCTACATTATTAGGGTGGATTCTATGTGGTTTATGAAGTGATTTAGTTGTAATCATGTCAATTTAAAGTGATTAACAAATCACTTCAATGTATGGGTAATCATCTCGATTTTGAAGTGATTAGAGCTTAATCACGTTCGAGCTGCTTAAACGCGTTTAAGAAGCCAAATGTGAACATAGCATAAGCTGTCATGTTAAATTAGAATTTTTGACAGTCGCAACAAAACTCATTAGATTTCTATCTCACAAAGTATTATGGAATACGTAAGACTTGTGAGGAAGTGTAAGCTAGCTTTAAGCAAAAACCGTGTTAAGTATTCATTTTATTTCAAAAATGTATTTTATGTTCGTATTAAACAAATCTTTGACAAACAATTGCAACAGCTGTTTTCTTTTTAAATCAAACGTTAAACAATTTTCATGAAATGTTTATTAAGTTAGTCAGGGCCGTTTATATGACATTTGAGATGATTAAGATGACAGATGATAAAGAAAAAAAAAACGCAAGAAACAAATTTATATTTCTTTAAAGTAATAAAAATTGATAAAAATACTTTAATAAAGTTGTCAGAAGATCATTTTAAACATATTAATTATGGAATTGTGAAAATTTACGAGTTATTTAAAGTCAAATAAAAACATTAAGAATAAATCGTGGTCGGTTGTACACGCAAGGGGTACGTTCATGGTAACCGATTCTATTTTATACACAGTTTGAGGTATGTTCAGAGGATTCGATGTGGTTAATGAAGTGATTTAGTTGAAATCATGTTGATTTGAAGTGAAGAACAGATAACTTCAATATATGGTTAATCATCTCGATTTTGATGTGATAAGAGCTTAATCACGTTCGAGTTGCTTAAACGCTTTTGAGTGTGAACATAGTATAAGTGTCACAATATTACAATTGAAGATAATGCAATTATATCAAAAAATATGCCGAACTTATTCCAATGGAAAAATACATAAAAAGACAGCGATTGTTTTATAGAAGTTTAGCTGAAGATGGAAGGTCTGCAAACGCCTTTCAAAAATCCAAAGTTGTATCGGATTATTTAAGAATTAAGGATTTAACGATTCCTTTCAGTAATGCAATGATATGGAGCTATGATGAAAATTCTACGAATCAAAAAAAGAAGTCGTAGTAGATTTGAAAAAAAAAAAAATAAAGAAGAAAATGGAAGATTTTCCATAGTTGTAAATTAACGGACGGATGTACCTTATTTAAAGTAAGTAATTTTTTTTTTAAATAATTTTTTTATTCGTTATTCTCATCGATTAATCGAATAATTTTTTAGACTTAATCGTTTGATCGAACAAGCAAAAACAATTATTTGAATTACTCGAACAAAGCTGAAAGGCGAATAATTGACAACTCTAGTAGAATCCCATTTGCATCGGAAATTTGTGAAACATTAGAACTTCTTGAATCTGTTTTAGTTTTAATCTATATATATGTACATATATAAAATACCTGTACAGAGCTATAGACTCTGGAAAGGTAATTTCCTAGGGATGATTTTAGGCTTCACTTTTTTCCAAAATTCGGACCAAGAGGGGAGTTTGGGGGCATTTTCTGCCAGCCTGAAATTGCCTCAGAAGATTGTTTTAAGATATAGATTTTTCCAAAAACTCGGACCACGAGGGGAGTTTGTAGACAAATACTGCCCCTCCGGAGCTATCTAACAGATTTAAATGAAAATTTAAACATATGTAGATGGCTGACTATTTATATTGTCAAACAAGTAATAAATATTTTTTTAAAGGAGCACGAAGATATGTGGAGGAAATTTCTGCCCCTTTAGAAGTACCTCAGAGTTTTTAATGAAATTTAAAACATAGATAGATTCCTACTTTTCTTTTTTAGGTAGTAACGCACGCCGGGCCAACCGCTAGTATAATTGTAATAGAGAGTAGCCCCCTAGAACTTAAATTGTGTATGTATTTCATGTTTCGATTTACGCTATATGTAGCATTTGGTGTTTTGTAGTGATAATATATCAAATCTGGGTTTCTGTGTGCGTGTGTGGTATTTTAAATAGTAATTACGTAATGTTATACATTTTTTGTTCTTTTCTTTTGAGTAGTTCAGAAGTAAGCGTGATTTTAACAAACGGACAGACGGATATGGCAAAAGCGACTTAAAATTACTTAAAAACTCAAAATATTCAATGTATATTAGGGTGCGACATATTTTTCATTTATGCGAAATTGTACTGTAACTAAAGGTGCATTTAAAACAAAAATTAATTTTGTTCAGTTTTTATAAAAAAATAAAAATTTGCTATTAAATAATAATTTTTGCAATTAAATGTTAAAGAATCTTACCAGCGAATAGGTTACCGGTATTCTACGAAGAGAAATACAAGCAAATATATATGCTATACTCGTATACGAGTATACTTAAAGAAAAAATCTCTCTTGACAAAATGACAAAACTAAAAAATTGTTTGTAATTGAATATAAAAATATTTTTCAATACAAACTACATAGATCTATTACAATATGCATACATTTTTAACTTCCGTTTAAATTTTTATAAATTAAATGTCTATAATTTTGTGCTACATTTTCAGTATCTGACTTGAAATTAATTCTCGAGATTGTCGGTACTCTAATAATTTATAACATTTCCAACATAAATCTACGTTTGTAATTATTTTCCGTGTTTAGAACTTTTGTCGAGGGTTAATTTCAAGTCAGATGCTGAAAATGTAGCACAAAATTATAGACATTTAATTTATAAAAATTAAAGCGGAAGTTAAAAATTTATGTATATTGTAATAGATCTTGTTTATATTGAAAAATATTTTTATAGGTATTCAATTACAAAAAATTTTTTAGTTTTGTCATTTTATTGTTAAATTTGTTTTTAAAAAATTATTAATTTTGTTAAAAAGAAAAAAACCTTGAAGAAGGCACTCAAAGGAATTATACTGACCAAAAAAATCACGATGTGCATTAAATGCATTTTGATTGGACGCCCATTTTCGTAAAAGTCTTTATTAATCTTAACGCGCTGCTCAATTGTGTACCTCTCAATGGTAGAAGTTGTCAAATACTGAAACAAAGATAGGTCCTTTTTTATACCCTCCACCACAATTAGTTGTGAAGAGGGTATATTAAGTTTGTCATTCCGTGTTAAACTTTTTTTTATTCATTTCAGACCCCATAAAGTATATATATTATGGGTCCTTGAGTAATTTTAAGTCGATTTAGCCATGTCCGTCTGGCTGTCCGTCTGTCCGCCTGTTGAAAACAAGCTGACTTTCGAACAACTCAAAAGAAATGAACAAACTTGGTGCCAAATTGTTTGTAGTTATCCTAAGCAGTTTGGGATTGAAATCCAGCAAAATCGGTTCAGTAGGACCAGAGCTATGAATCAAAATGTGGAGCCACCACCTAAAAAAATTTATAAATTTGTTACAAAAAATAACATATGTAAATGGTGGAACAAGGCACGGAATGAATTTTGCAAAAATTTGTTTTATTTAACTGGAAATCAGGCTGTTAAATTTCGTGAAGATCCGTTTATAATTTACCCTAAGCCCCATATAAACACTACTCCCGGAAAACAGTTTAGTACGCCTAAAACCGTAAAAAATAACGCTAGCGTAACAAAATTTGGTACGTCACATTTTTATAGGACTATAAATGATACTGTGAAATTTCGTGAAGATCGGTAAATAATTTACCCTAGGCCCCATAGAAACCCTACTCCCGGAAAACAGTTAAGTACACCTAAAACCATAATTAATAATGCTATCATAACAGAAATTGGTACGTCACAGTTTTAAAGGACTAGAAATGACGCTGTGAAATTTCGTGATGGTCGGTCCATAATTTACCCTACTACTGGAAAACAGTTTAGTCGCCTAAAACCATAATTAATAACAAATCTTCACAGTTGGAGGGTATCAAAGATTCGGCACAGCCGAATATAGCACTCTAACTTGTTATATTTATCAATTTAAAAATAAAATACATATTTACATTTAAAATAAATTCAAAGTGACATTGTTGATTTGTGGAATAAAAGGTGAATGAAGGCTGTTATCCTGAACGTTCTATAAAATTTTGTTTCCTAAGATGAAAAAGATTTTTCGAAAGGAAATTGGTACTAAGTGGTAACTAAAAGTGGTCTCAATCTTTACACTTATCGTTTGCACAAAAATTCTAATAGGTCGAAGTTCTTATTTTATTGTATAGTAATAAAACACTAATAAGAACGTTTTTAAATGCTGCTTTCTATTCATTTATCATACAAACCGATACAAGTACCGATACAAGTAACTTAGTATCGATACTTTTTTTTCGATACTAAGTAGGTATCCATACTGTACGAGCGATACCACATCGAGTAAAAGTATCGATACCTTAGAGGTATCGTTTCATCCCTACACACAAGTAGCGGCAATCATGAGTGTTTTTTTTTTTTTATAACTTTCAATAGAATTTTTTTTCTTGTTGTTTTGTAACGGCAAGTATTAATCTAATAAAATAAACTTATATGTGTCAAAAGACCTTTGGTAGAACCCCCTAAAGTTGTTAACACCTTTTTAGACAACTTGCATTTTGCGTGCGCAGTTCTATTATCATCCGCTAAGAAAAAAGACCCACCTTCTGATTTTGTTTTCTTGGTACATAATGCATTGCACATACCATTTATTCACTTGTGACTTTTTTTGTAACCAGTTAAAAATTAGATTCATGGCCAGTATGATTTAATATTAAATTTTTACTAAGCCCAAAATCTCGGGATTTTTATGTGAAACCCCAGGATTCGGGACTTAAATTTTTAGAATTATCCCGGGATTTCGGTATTCGGGATTGGCACCCCTAGTGTTTACTTGTCAAACGGTTTCTTTATACCGTTACTGCTGCTTCAGCTTTGAAAAAATAATCAAAAATTTAAGATTAATTTCAATACCAAAGTGAAACGATTACTTTTGACCGATACCGAGTATTTTTTTACCGATACTACTTGGTACTCGGTTGCTAAGTATCGATTACAAAAATACTTGGTACTTGTATAAAAGTATCGAATATGTACTTGTATTTACTCGTATCGTTTCATCCCTACTTGTGTGCGCTCGCATATTCATCGCCGTAGGCGATGGTTAGCGATTCGTATTCCCTGAGAAGGATCGCGTAATCATCGCCAAACAAGCAATCGCCAAAAAATTTCAAAAATGTTTGAAGGGCAGGGACGTTTTTTCCTTTTACTTTGTATATGTATGTGGTAGTAAGATTTTGACATCTTAAAGAAATTTTACACAAACAAAATACATGTAGTTTTTTGTTTTTGTACAAGTAAACAGACCTGATAGATGGGCCTTGATTATATCTATTTAAAGACAAATTAAAGTTTTAGTTTTTTATTAAGCTTATTAAAATTTATTTATAATTAAAAACTTACCCATATGTATATTGCGTTGTCAGGATTTTATTATCTGAAATCTTCTACATTTAGAATATCGTTTTCGACACGATGAATTTTATTATCATTCTTTATTAATAAACTATTAAGACAAGAGTTTTTTCAATATATTTCACCCAGAATCTTCTTTTGTAATACATGCCTGTAGAACCGAACGTAGACACTGATGTGAGCATTTTTCATCCAATAACAGATGTAGTGACTTCCACAGACGAACATGCTTACAAAGGGGACACTTCTTCTTATCTCCAGATAAATTTTTGGTAATTGACTCGTTCATACCAAATAGAGCCAATAATGCACTCATGGCTGCTAGAGTTTTGTAACTTGCTGTAGACATGGAACTTTCGGCTTCAAATGATAAATACATTTAATTTGCCGTATCTTCATCACTTCATTAGCTAAGACACTAGATCTTATGTTATCTGTACCTTCCAAACACGATCGTTGTGAATCCATGGTTCTTGGACCATTAGTGGAGTCTTATATCGCCTATGTCCGTTATGAGTTTTCATTTTGTTGAAAAAATTTTAAACAGGACCGGATTGGCACACACTGACCGATAAATGTTTTGCATTGTATCGATTACCGATACTCCACTGAGCAAATTGTCGTTTTTACTTTTGTCTTGCGTTCAATATTCGCACAGCTGTTAACTATCAAACATAACATATATTGCAGCAGGTGCATTGAAGGAATTTGGCGCCAGTGCGTGGTTTGTGTCAATATTAAATAAGTTGATTAAAAACTTTGTAATTTAAAGATATTTGTTAAGTTAAAGGTATGTATGTATTTACTAAAAAAATAAATTCTGGTGACCTGTGTTTATCGAGTTTAATAGAAATTAATAGAAGATATGGTTTCCTGGAGTAACACTTTTGAAAGCCGATCCGATTCGGTCTAATTCTTGTTATGTGTATAATTTTGGGTTATTGAGCTTGTGAAATGTCCAAAAGGATTTGCCCGTTCTTGCCGGTTTATTGGTTTGTGCATTGTACCTAAAATGATTGTGCGTTTGGACACTCTTTTTTAATTTGGCACAATGAAATCTTCTCTACTAAACAATTTTCAGCTGTGGAGGCCCACATATTTAATAATATACACCCCTATCGTGAATAAAAATTCCTTGGGAGTTTTTTCCCTTTTCCCATTTTTACTATTGAATCAACATAGGAAAAATGGAAAAAGTGAAAAAACTCCCAAGGAATTTTTATTCGCGATAGGGGTGAATAGATGAAGCAAAATATTTATAATGAGCAATATACTATAAGCAAATTATTAGAAAGGTGGAAAACCGCAATAGAACGTTATCGAATTTTGAAGTTCGAAATAAAGATTGGTTGAGCAGTGAAATTCTTGGACGACCTGCAAAGGATTTCACAGAATGTACCTCAAAAACACAAGTTAACACTAGACTTGCCAACTGGCCAGTTCTCGCCGGGACAGTCCAGTTTTAGAGTGGAATGTCCCGTGTCCCGTCGATACTCTGAACTGGACGCCATTTGTCCCGTTTTTCTTAACTAACTTTTTTATTGTCTGCCATAACAAATCAAAAAAATCAAGAGCTTAATACCCTTTGTACTATTGCATACATTTCGGAGGAACACATGGAAGATGTTGAAAATGTGAAATACGCGTTCACACTTGAAACATTTCACATCTATTATCAATAAAAAATGTCACCATTTCTGAAAAAAAAACTTTTATTTTTAAATACTTTTTTTCTACAAAAGTACCAACATTTTAAAAGATAACACCAAAATGTATTTCCAATTCATTTTGTTTAATAATTTTAGCAAAATTAAGCAAAATAAGGCTTGCGAAAAAAGGAAAAACTTGGGAATGGTAACGCTGCTTTTAAAGCAACTGCCATTTTGTCAGTGATGCCACAATAATAACAGAATTTGTTGCCACTTTTCTAGTGATGACACTAATGGCCAATTTTCAGGATTGATATTAAAACACATTTATTTTTAAAATCGTTTTAAATACAAAATTCTCTTCTTCAATAAAAACTTAAGTCGCCGATGTGGTACACTTAATTTCAACTTAAGTTGCCATTGTAATATTTTAGTAAGGTGGCCTCAATAATACAACAATAACAGGCAAAGCATTAACAGTCAGCTGTTTTTTTAGACCACCTTTTAAAGAAATACACTTTTTTATATATTTTTTTTTTGTATTTAGTAGTGCTACCATACTTTTATCTTAATTAAATTAGACTTTTCAAATAAAACTCAAAAAACCAATCTGTTTTAAATACGATTTAAGTTTGTTATGAAAATTAACTTAATATTGATTTAAATACCATCCTGAAAATTGTGCATTAAAGAAATGAAAAATGTAACAGGGAACAAAATGAGATAGTAACATTATGTAAAGATGTTGAAAAATTTAAATTTGTAGCCCTATGTATTTCTTATGGGAAAATTCCAACATCTTCGCAAATTGATGTTAAATGTTGGCAAGTGTGAAAAGGCTATAAGAACTTATTTTAGTACTACAAAATTTTTTTATCAGAACTGGATTTTTTTTTCAATACATTAGAAACCAAAGCAGATATATTTACTAGATACTCTTGATTCCACAGCAGATTACATTTTTAATTTGTAGCTGTCAACTTTGTATCACAATACACAAGTTATATTGTGTATGAGCAAGGCAAGTACATGTAACATAGGGCCTTCACCTGACAATTTTTTGTCATAATAAACGTCAAACTTCATATAAAAAAAAACGCTGACAAAAATTTTAAAGTTTTTTATATGGACTTTGACTTTGATTGTCAGGTGAAGCCCCATGTAAAGTGAATTCGCCTTGTGTTTAATAATTTGACATCTTCATGGAACTGCGACTACCTGGTAAATAATTCTGCCTTACTTAGCAACACTGGAACATTTTGATTCCCTTTTGTCATTATATATATAGTGTATCAACTTCTATGACCGAAATACCCCATTCAAATAAAATAATCCAAAAATGATTAGTATTGTGGTAATTTTGTTGAACTATTTATGGTTTTTAATCCAAATTTTCAATATTTTTAATCAGGCTTAAGTTCATCAAATTTAATTTTCATTAAATTATTTTTATAAAGAAAGGAATTTTACAACATGAAAACTAATTAAAATTGTTATTGATAATCATTCATTCTTGACTGACCTGAGATTCGAACCCAGGTGGCTGGTTATCCTGACATGTTTCGATCGCTACCACTCGATCTCCTCAGAGGGTTTTGCCGTCTTACACTCGCAGCCATCGACGACTGCTGACGTCAATAGTCAAACATCAATCGTTAAGCCAAATTGTATTTTAACCTTTGGTAGATCGAAATTTGCTTTCTTTGAATGATTATCCATTTTTAATTGATTTTACATGTTTTTCCTTTACCTCTATTTTTTCGTACTTTTTGTCAAGAATTCTTCTTGAAGTCCAAAGTACATTTTTGTTTTTTCATGTTTGTCTTTCTTTTTCTTGTTGACCTTTTTCAGCACAACTTGAAGGACAAATGTACACATAGAGCTCGTGCCTTAGCTTTAACAATAATTAGTATTGTGGTAATTTTGTTGAACTATGTATGGTTTTTAATCCAAATTTTCAATATTTTTAATCTGGCTTAAGTTCATCAAATTTAATTTTCATTAAATTATTTTTATGAAGAAAGGAATTTTACAACATGAAAACTAATTAAAATTGTTATTGATGAATGGTTAAAATTTTTCGATGATGGGGAAAGTCCAAATTTGTTTATTATAGTGCAATATATTTTTATTGTACCACCTAGTAATTGCTGTGTAGGCATGATACGCGCTTTAGGATACTTGTTCCTTTAGTTAAAGCTTAGTTGTTGGTTCATTTCAATTTTAGCTTAAGATGTGCTGAGTTTTTTGATTTTATTAGTTTAAATAAAGATTAAATAAAAACTGCTGAAATTGTTAAAAAATAAAAAATTTTTTAAATTCTATTTTATGTTTTATTGTTATCAACTGTGTATTTATTTACGTTTATGTTTTGGTAATGTTTTATAAGTCTAGATTTTACACATTCTTTTTTTTTTTTTTTTGTCATTATTTTTTTTATTGAATCTTCATATATTAAATATGAACTAACAATAATTAATCAAATCTTAACCTAATACGTTATTTTATCTCCTGCCAGTGCCAGACAAAATTTTCTTCATCACGGGTTATGTTCACTTTTATAGGTGTTTATCGCTCATCTAATTGGGTAAGTGCTGCAGTGTCTCTTCTTCTTAAGCGAGTGTGGCCGCCATGATTTAAAATATTTCGAGCTAGTGGATTTGGGTGTTGTTCAAGCCTTTTTAAATATTTTATTGCATATTTTGTAATCATAGATTTCACTAATGGCACATTGAGATCCTTATGAATGTTTGAGTTTTTAACATACCAGGGAGCGGCTGTGATTATTCGAAGAAGTTTATTTTGGCGCCTTTGAATTTTGTCGATATTAGAGGCCGAGGCAGTGCCCCATAGTTGAATACCGTAGCACCAGATAGGCTTTAAGATAGAGTTGTAAAGTAGAAGCTTGCAATCGAGACTAAGGACAGAATTTCTTCCAATAAGCCAATGAATTTGAATGGCTTTTAGTTTCATTTGAGTTAATTTTGCCTCTATATGGCATTTCCACGTTAATCGCCGATCCAGATGTATACCGAGATATTTAACATGCGAATGTTGAGGAATTATTTGATTATTGATTGTAATAGCGGGGCAAGATTCCCGGCGCAAAGTGAATGTTATATGTACACATTTTTGCTCATTGACCATTATCCTCCATTGTCTTAACCATATTTCTAGTTGAAATATATGATGCTGTAAGTAACGCGATGCTTCATAACGATTTTCGTGGACGCTTAGAAAAGCTGTATCGTCTGCAAATGTTGAAGTTTGTGTGTAGTTGCTTGTTGGCATGTCCGAAGTATAAATTAAGTATAATAGGGGGCCCAGGATGCTGCCTTGTGGGACTCCAGCGGCAATGGGCTGAGGTGAACTTAAGAAATTTCCTTCTTTAATAATAAATTGACGACCGACTAAGTAGCTTTCTAGCAGCTTGTGTGTGTTTGCTGGTAAATTTTGCTTCAATTTGTGTAATAAGCCTTCATGCCAGACTTTGTCAAAAGCTTGCGAAACATCGATGAAGAGTGCTGAGCAATATTTCTTTTCTTCAAATGCTTTTCTTATGACATTTACTATTCGATGAGTCTGCTCGATTGTGCTGTGTTTTCTTCTAAATCCGAACTGATGGTTTGGAATACATCTATTTTCAATTAAAATTGGTGTTAATTTTGAAACTAATAATTTCTCAAACAGCTTTGACATATTTGATAATAAGCTAATAGGTCTATAAGACTCAACTTTTGTATGATCTTTACCTGGCTTTGGTATCATGGTAACTAAGGAAACCTTCCATTTTTCAGGATAGTATTCAAGGCGTAAAATAGCATTAAAAATAAAAAGAATAATTTTCTTTGCTATGCGAGGTAGCTCCAAAAGCATTTTATTACTGATTTTGTCAATACCAGGTGCCTTCTTAGTGTTTAAGTCACAAATAGCCTTTTCGATTTCTCTTATCTCAAATCTGAGGGGAAAAGCTGCTCTAGCATCAACAGGTGGTAACTCGACCGCAATATTGTGAGATATATTTGGTGTAAATACGTTTTTCAAATGATTTACAAACAGGTTTCCTTTTTCATTATCATTTCTTGCCCAACTACCATTCAAGTTTCTTAATGGTGGCTTAGATATAACTGGCCTTTTTAGATTTCTAGCTGCACGCCATAATGAGTAGTCGGATTGTGGAGTTGCATCAAGTTCCTTAAGATATTTTTCTAGAGAAGCCGTTTTCTGATTCTGTAGCAACTTTCTTAGCCTTTTTGTGCATTCTTTTAATAAAATCTTAAGTTGCGGGGATCTGTAAAGTTGCCACTCTCTTCGAACTCTCCTTTTTTCAGTCAAGAGCCGCTCGACATCTGAAGAACATATTTTATTATTTTTAATTTTTTTGGGGGTAACGCTGGAGTGTTGAACAGCTAGTTTAAGATAACTGTCATAGTTAACAAGAGAGAGATCCACATTCTCCGGTGTACTAAGCGGAATATTTTCTGTGCAATGGGCACTGAGAAATTTTTTATATTTTAACCAATTTATTTGTGTGGCTGGCGTCGCTAAGTAACCTGACGGAAATACAATTCTATTTGGGTTCGATATAGTAACAATTGTAGGTGTGTGGTCGGATGATAATTCTAAGGCAGCTTCAACATGAATCGTTTCTGTGGGGATGTTTTTAACCACGGCAAAGTCGATAACATCTGGAATTTTTTGCTGATCAGTAGGCCAATATGTTGGTTGCCCGCTCGCGACCACATTTAAACCCATTTTAGAGATTGTGTTAAACAAAACACGACCTTTTGGTGTTATAAGTCGTGACCCCCAGAAGGTATGTTTAGCGTTATAATCGCCAGCGGCCAGAAAACAGGGTCCTAATGATTTATAATATTTATAATATTGGCCTTCTGATATGGAAAATCTAGGTGGAGAGTATAAAGAAGAAATTACTATGTTTCGATTTAGCTCCTCAACACAAATAGTCGTTGCTTGCAGATAGTCTTCACGGTGATCACACATAATGTAGTGTTTGACTCGAGTTTTTATTAAGATGGCAGAACCTCCACAAGCTCTATCTCGAGGGTCCTTGGTATCATATAGTATATAACCATTGATTTTAAACGTATTTCTGAATTAATTTTTTTTTTTTTTTTAAATTTTAAATTTATTTTTTATTATTGAATCTTTCTTATCGAAATTTACAATATGTATTCAAATCTTAATTCTACTTGTTGTTTATTAGTTGTTACCAGTGTAACCACTAACTGCTGTATTCAAATTTTAAAAATGTCTTCTAGTTAGGCTCAAAGTATCGGTTCTTTTTAGCCTCTGGTGACCTTCGAACTGAAGCAGACCCCGAGCGAGGTAGTTAGGGTGGGCCATTAGTTTATCGATGTAACTTATTGAATATTTTTTAATTTCCTCCTGGATAGTGGGGACGTTAAGATCTGTCTTCTTTGAAGCTTTTGGATGTTAGATGCGCATGCAGTACCCCATAATTGGATGCCATATGTCCATATTGGTTTTATGATGGACTTGTATAAGAGAATTTTGTTGTCTAAGGACAAGTTTGAGTTGCGACCGAGAAGCCAATGTAGTTGAGCTGCTTTAAGTTTCATAGCCGTTATTTTCGCTTCAATATGACGCGACCAGGTCAAGCGTCTATCTATATGAATTCCCAAGTACTTAACATGGTTTTCTACCGGAACAGTGATGTTTGTCTGAGCGTGAAAGTTAAGTGAGCACATTTAGCCGGGTTAACCTTTATTCTCCATTTTTCTAGCCAGGCCTCTAGTTCATTGATGTGGGACTGCAGATTTTGCGATGCGACTTTTGGGTCATGGTTAACGCTAATAAATGATGTGTCGTCTGCAAATGTAGAGGTATGCGTGCTCAGGTTTGTTGGCATATCCGCTGTGTATATTATATATAGAAGCGGTCCTAATATGCTGCCTTGGGGGACACCAGCAGTAATTTTCTTGAGGGGGGAGTATTTATCTTGCGACCTTACTATGAATGTTCTGCCTGTTAGATAGCTCTCCAGAAGCTTGTGAGTGTTTTGAGGAAGCATTCGTGTAATTTTGATGAGTAGCCCATCATGCCAAACTTTGTCAAATGCTTGGGAAATGTCTATAAACAGGGCTGAGCAGTATTGCTTTTTCTCAAACGCCTATCTAATAAGGGTGACAATTCTATGCACTTGTTCTATTGTACCATGTTTCGCTCTGAATCCGAACTGGTGATCCGGGATGATGTCGTGTTCATTTAGATGAGGAGTTATACTTAAAACGAATATTTTTTCGAAAAGCTTCGATAGGATTAACAATAAGCTTATCGGTCTATACGACGCAACCTGGCTAGCATCTTTTCCTGGCTTGGGAATCATAACAATTATAGACCTCTTCCATGAGGATGGGAAGTATCCGACTCTTAATATAGCGTTAAAAATGAGCAGCAAGATTCTGGAAGCAGACGATGGTAGGTTTCTTATTATTGGCCCTGTGATGCGGTCAGGTCCGGGAGATTTTCTAATATTCACATTTTCTATTGCAGATTTTACTTGAGTTATGTTAAATTTTAATGGATGGTTTACCTTATCAGGAATGATTGGACGACAGGAACAAGTGGTGGCCCGCGAAAGCGTTTAATTTTTCATGTGTGTTTTTGGCCCAAGTGCGGTTTTCCAGTCTTAATGGAGATTCTTGGGTTATAGGGTTATAGGCATTTCATATGCCGTACAGCCTTCCATAAGCTATAATTGGAGTTTTTTGTGGCGTCTAGGCTGTTTATTGCAGACTCGTGGTTCTGTCTCAATTTGTTGCGAAGAGTGGTCAGGCATAATTGTAGTTGGGCCTTAGTGGTTGGGGAACGACTGTTTTGCCATTGTCTTCTTAACTTCCTTTTTTCTCTGATAAGGGTCTCTATATCCGTCGATGTATTGTAAGGAGCACGTTTAATTGTCCGCTTGATTGGGGTTGCATTTCTTGCTGCAGTATCCAAGACTTCTGTAAATCGGTCGACAGCTATTTGGATGTCAGATGAATTTTTTAGGGGAATGCACTGTGATAGGTGAGAGCTCACATACATTTTATACTTTAACCAATTTGTGTTTCTGTTTGGATAGGAAATAAAGTTTGCAGCTGCGGCGTCAGAGTTACCTTTTAAACTGAGGATTGAAGGTGAATGATCAGACGAAATATCATAGGAGGAACTAACTAGTATCTGATCGCGCTTGATGTTTTTAATTACAGCAAAGTCAATAAGGTCTGGTAGCTTATTGAAGTCGGTTGGCCAATAGGTAGGCTCACCTAGGGATGAAACGATACCTCTAAGGTATCGATACTTTTACTCGATGTGGTATCGATCGTAAAGTATCGATACCTACTTAGTATCGAAAAAAAAGTATCGATACTTAGTTACTTGTATCGGTACTTGCATCGGTTTGTATGATAAAAGAATAGAAAGCATCATTTAAAAACGTTCTTATTAGTGTTTTGTTACTACCTATACAATAAAATAAGAACTACGACCTATTAGAATTTTTGTGCAAAACGATAAGTGTAAAGGTTGAGACCACTTTTAGTTACCACCTAGTACCAATTTCCTTTCGAAAAATCTTTTTTATCTTAGGAAACAAAATTTTATAGAACGTTCAGGATAACAACCTTCATTCACTTTTTATTCCAGAAATCAACAATGTCACTATGAATTTATTTTAAATGTAAATATGTATGTATTTTATTTTTGAATTGATACATACAAATCCCGATAATTCGTACCTGATTAATCGTAATTCCCGATAATTCGTAATAAACTGTCAGTCCCTTGAAAAAATCTCGTTAATTGGTAAAATTTCCATACATTTTGATCCCTTCGGTAATTCGTAATTTTTTTTCAAATAAAATCGTCTTTACCTCTTATAAATCGTAATTGTTTGCTAACTACCACTTATAATTCGTAATAAAAACAACAGAAACATGGAAATAATTAGTTTTTTGTTTACCGCTATTTTTTTGCGTGTGTTTTTACTTGTGTGTGTGTTTATTTTCTTAAGATCTGTTTGTTACATGAATAATTTTTATATATATTATTTTTAACAATTGTCTTTTATGTTTTTTTTTATTGTTTTAGTAAATAAATTGAAAACCCCCGTTAATTCGTATTAATTTTATTTATACCCCGGTAAAACGAAAACCCCTATAATTCGTCCCTTGCGATTACGAATTATCGGGATTTTACTGTATATATAAAGGGTGGTAAAACCATAATCCATGATGTTAATTGTGAGCCACACCTTAACGTCAAGTTTTTTGTGCAACTTAAATTGGCCTATCTTTGTTTCAGTATTTGACAACTTCTACCATTGGGAGGTACACAATTGAGCAGCGCGTTGAGATTAATAAAACTTTTTACGAAAATGGGCGTTCAATCAAAATGCATTTAATGCACATCGTGAGTTTTTTTGTCAGTATAATCGACCAAATGTTTCCACAATCGGGAGAATTGCGCGTAAATTTGAGCAAACCGGGTCTGTGGGAAATTGGAAAATATATGTGCATGCTGCCGAGTTAGTTCTGCGGCTGGCGGCTTCTTCGAAAATGAGGTCGGCCAAGCAATTATCGTGAATGGTGTTCGCTATCGCGGATGATAACGGACTTCTTATAGCCAGAAATTGAGAAAATCGACCTAGACGATATGTGGTTTATAGGTGTTGACTAGGGATGCCAAACGGGACCAGGTTTTTTGAAACCCCGTATTCGGGATTTTTAATTAAAAAAAAGTGATCCCGGGACGGATCGGGATTTTTCGGGATTTCATATATAAAAGCCAATTTTAAAAATTCATATAATTATAATTTAGTGTTTATGTATAAGAATTAAAACAAATTAATGCATGAAGAAAATTAAACTCATTACAAAATAAAACAGTTTAATGTATTCTTTTAAAGTAATATGAAAGTATTATGTATTAATTATATTTTAAAAAGATTCTTAAACAAATTAATGACGTCAGATAATTGATACCTTATTTTATGTGGTATCGTAAATAAATAACTACACATATGTATGCTATAAGACAATATTTAATTTAATATGTATATAAATTAAATTTTTTTTTTATAAATTTATTCACACCAATATTTCGGCACTTCTTTTGAGTGCCTTCTTCAGGGTTTTTTTCTTTTAAACAAAATTAACAATTTTTTAAAAACAAATTTAACAAAAAAATTACAAAACTAAAAAAATTTTTGTAATTGAATATAAAAATATTTTTCAATACAAACTAGATCTATTACAATATACATAAATTTTTAACTTCCGTTTCTATTTTTATAAATTAAATGTATATAATTTTGTGCTACATTTTCAGTATCTGACTTGAAATTAATTCTCGACATTGTCGGTACTCTTATAATTTGTAACATTTCCAACATAAATCTACGTTTGTAATTATTTTCCGTGTTTGTATTATCAAAATCTGGATTACGATTTAGCTATGAATATAATTGAAGAAAAATAGAATACAATAAGGGAACATACAAATATAAAAAACGATATATTCTAACGTATTCTAAGATTTTGTATAATAGATAATAGATATTTTCAATTAGATAATCACGTATATATTCAAATGAAAGGACTGCCTATGGGTTCGCCAGCTTCTCCAATTGTAGCAGATATAGTTATGGAAAAATTGGATTTCGGTATTCGGGATTGGCATCCCTAGTGTTTACTTGTCAAACGGTTTCTTGATACCGTTACTGCTGCTCCAGCTTTGGAAAATAATCATAAATTTAAGATCAATTTTAATACCAAAGTGAAACGATTACTTTTGACCGATACCGAGTATTTTTTTGCCGATACTACTTGGTACTTATATAAAACTATCGAATATGTACTTGTATTTACTCGTATCGTTTCATCCCTAGGCTCACCACTCGATACCACATCAAAATTATTTGCAGTTACGGTATTGTATAGCTGATTACCTCTAGGACTAATAAGTCTGGAGCCCCAATATGTATGTTTAGCGTTGTATTCGCCAGCAGCAATGAATTTCTGGCCCAATGTGGAGAAGAAGTTGAGAAATTTATCGTGTACAATTTTGTGCCTCGGGGGACAATAAACGGATGTTAACGTTAGATTGAAATCAGTAAGATTTATAGATGTGGCCTGGATACAATCTTCTTCGAACTCTGGCAATGGTAAGTGTCTGATGTGTTTGTGCACAATTATGGCTGTGCCACCACAAGCTCGTCCGCTGGGATATTTTGTGTCATAAGTAAGGTATCCATTTACCCTAAAGCAGTTTTTATGAGTAAAGTGTGTTTCAGAGACAAGAAGTACGTCGATTTCATGCCTATGAAGAAAATTTGCAACTTCGTGTTTATGTTGGGATAACCCGTTTGCATTCCAGAAACATATTTTTAACTGGTTCATTTTTTGTTAAGTAGAACTTGCAGAAGCATGTTCTGGTTTCGCATCATTTCCTGAAACATGTTCTGCAAAGTGGCCATGAAGCTATTCATAGTTTGAATTAAATTTTCAATTGAGGTAGGCATATTTCCAGAAGGCATTTGTAGACCTTCCCTAGGAACATTAGCGTATGGAGGTTGCTTTGCGTTAAATGTACTCGGGGGAGTTTTCGCATTAGGGTTTCCTTTTAAGACTTGGGCATATGATTGGTTTTGATTGTTTGATTGTGAAGTACTAGCAATAGAGCCAGCGGCTTGGCTGGGCGCATGTGACGGACCATATTGGGAGTGAGTATATTTTTGAACTAAAGCAGGTTTTTTTAAATGCAAGAAGACTCTACAACCCCTATAGTTTGCCGTGTGATTTTCGCCACAGTTGCTGGATTTCTTAACATTCGGGTCAGCTTTAGAACGATTACATTCGGCGGTTTTATGTGCGTTGCCACAAACAACACATACGTGAGGCAATTTACAATATGATTTTGTATGCCCATATTCCTGACAGTTTGTGCATTGGGAGGGACCCTTTCGTTCTAATGGCTCCTCAACAGTTATTCTTTTGTTGAGTAGGTAGCGCAAGTTGTATATGGGATGAACTGAATTTTTGGTTTTGAGAACCGATGAATCAAATGATATTTCAACTCGGTGCATTGGTTGAGGAACTTTATTCCTGTTCAAAATGTTATGAACAGATTTTACCTCATACCCCTCTAGCTCTATGGCAGATTTTATTTCCTCTGTAGGAACAGAACTATCTATGCCTTTTATGACAATAATCAATCCCTTAGATTTTTTTAATTGATATGTATAGTAACTTTTATTTTCTGCGTCCAGATGTCTTGATATAATACGAAAGTTCGTTTCTGTACTGGCTTGAATTTTGGTGTCTTGAATTTGCCCGCGTCGTATAGAAACAACGTAGAAATTATTCTTACCTACCAGTTGAATCAACATGTTGACTATGCTATTTGATGTTTGCTCCCGCAGATAGATAGGTGGCGGTTTAACTTCTTTAGTGGCTGTTCCATTAGCTGATTCTGCTTCTTCATCGTCAGGTATGGATAGTACAGAGAATCTGTTACCATTTGTTAGCAAAAAGAGTATATTATAGAGCCTTTGTAATGTTTGGCCATGCGTTCCTGTTGGGTGGACCTGGGGCTAACCTTTCTCTTAGTTATTGTAATGTATCTGTCCATGCCTGTTTGCACTTTAGTACTTTTTGGCACAGCTCCTGTATTTATTAATGCAAATCGTGATGTTCCAGGTTTTTCGTTATTATTCCTCTGGTCAGACGACTTCACACTTTGAACCACATTTACGGTCGGATCTGAATCTGAATTAATGTGTGATTGTTGATTTTCCAAATAAAATAGCATAATAATTATACATAAACGGATTTGTTTGAATTTTTCTATGATTTTTTAGTGGTGTCCCGTTTTGGCAATTTTAAAAGGCCTAGTTAATAATTGTCAACGAAAATGGACTAACAATTATTGCAGCATAAATAATTGCCGGCAATAAGTATATACAAAAAATTACTGTCTACATTAAAGATAGCATAATTTTAATTATCTCTGGTATAGACGGACAGTTATATAATAAACATTTTTAAAAGAAACACGTAAATTTTGTGGGAAATTCTTAATTTTTTCTAGAAAAAATATTTAATTTTAATTATCAGATATTAAGTCATTACCGCAAAAAAAGGTAAAGCGACAAAAACAAAATTTTACAGGCGAAGGTTGTCGCCTAACCCTGAGGCCACAAGTTGTTCTTGATAGGCTTTTACATATACTGCTTGTCAAAATTTACATAAATTGAAAGCTGTGACGTAGACTGCATTAAATTTTTGAGCAATTTACTTTCAAGATGTCATCAAGAAAACAATTTATAAAGACAAATGAAAAATTTGCTCACTAACCTTGAAATCAGCTGTTTTCTTGAAAGTAAATTGAAACACTCACTGGAAAGAGTGAGTGCATTAAAACTTGATAGGCAAAACTTGATCGTGTAACCCTCCCCAGTTGGCCAGATTGCCGTTGACGACATCGTCAACAGCGTTACCGTTGTGATACTAAAGTATCAATTTGACCCTTTTTCGACGTTCTTGATACCTTTTATGACCCTTTCTTTAAATTATACTTTTGTATCATTTTCACCTATTTTGTGCCACTTTTTGACCCTTTTTGGAAATAGCACTCACATTTTGTTTTTTTGTCAACACAGCTGAACGTTAGTGCTAAAGGCGTCGTTACTCTTACGTAAATGTTGCGGATACGTAAACGTTGCAGTCGACTTGAAATGTTGGTAGTTACTAAAAATACGTAAACGTACGGTTCATATGGTGTTGAAGTGTATGTGTGTACTCGTACATATGTATGTATGTGAATTATTATTTGTTTTGATTTTGCTCACAGTCTTCTCCCAAAACATGTTGCTAGCATTCTTGTTTAAAAACGCCAATACATAACGATATCGGCGCTTTTGTACAAAAAAGTAAAATACTTTGCACATGTGTATATATTTCCATATACAGCACTAAATTTGCTTTGAAAAATACATTTTTTATCTAGTTTTTAATGTTTTGGAGTAATGATGGACCTTAAAATATTTCAAGTCATTATTAAAACATATTTATATCTTTAGGAGGAAGTACATAACACTCGTTAGTTCGTCGACAAGTATCGTGCGTCTAAAAACTTAAGCGCGTCAAAAATTGCAAGTTACACAGCACGCGTTACAAAAGCCATCCTGTCAGCTGTTTTTTATTTGTTTACTTATTTGTGCATTAAAAACGGGTTCGAAAGTATATCAAGATTTTGTTATTTTATTGAATTTATTCTTTTTATATAAATATTGTATGTTTTTTAAGCTCTTCAATAAGTTTTTCTTTCATGATTCACAAATTTGTTAAATTATTCTTTTTATTGTCAGCTGATTACTTGTCAAAAATACACAATGCGTTAAAAAGTTCAAAGTTTACCAACTTTCTGGCGCAAACGCGTCAAAATATTTTGCATGTAGCTTGTTTTATGAAAACACACTAGTTTAACTTTTTTTTGACAGAAGACGACAGAGCGCGCACTAACGCGTGTTATGTATTTCATCTTTTAAAAAAAAACCTGATTTAACCAATATGTGTACATATAAGTAAAAATTAAAAAAAATATATATATTTCTTTTAATTTTTTATTGTAAATTTAATTTCCTAAAGATACTAACCAAAGGTTAGCGAAATATTGAGAAAAATTTAAGCTTAAACAATTTAAAATAATTATAAAAAAAGGAAAGGTTAAATAAAACTAAATAATATACTTATATATTTAATATAATTAGGTTAAGGCGGAACTATGCGCTAATTTCTTTCTATTTGTATTGTAAAAAATGTATGGAAATATTTATTTTATAATAAATCCGATATTTTATCAGCTGTTTTATGTTTTGGGTCATGTGTTTACAGCTTTAAATTAAATTTTTGTTTAATAATTTTTTAAATAATGATTTTTGCGTTAAAATATTGTTAAACTTGTGTCTTTAATAAATGAAAATTATAGAAAAGAAAATAAGAAGTGGCAATACAGTAATCATTTAAATGTACATGTGAAATAAATGCCATCGTTGTTTATATTTGTGTAATTTTATTGTTTTGTAAATATATAAAGCGAATTTATTAAAAATATGTTCAAACATATTTGTTGTTCAAACTAATAAATTAATAAACTGATCATAGAAAAAGCCGCACTAATTTCAGTTCGAACAAAAAAACCCATAACATTGGATTTCATGACACCAAATTTAAATTAATGTTTTTAAAAAAAATAAAATTTAAAAGTAAACCGCTAGTTAATAAGTTTTGATGACAGCACTGCTTGAAAACAAAAGTAAAATTCTAAACAGCTGATACGTAAAAACGGAGAGAAATTTTAATTTTATCAGGTTCATCCACATCGCAACGTTACGTTTACGTGTGAGTACCTATTTACACATAAGCTTGGTAAGAAAAACGGAACAGCTGATCCGCAACGTATACGTTTACGTAAGAGTAACGAGGCCTTAATAAGTCTGAGCTCATGCGGCTCATTTCTTATTGACAAGATTCTTCCTTTTTCTTCTTTGAACATGAATTAGCGTTCAAATGATTCATGTTATGTTGACGACATGTGCTCTTTTGATATTGAAAACAATAACAAAATTAAACAACGAGTGAAAAAGCAAAACGTAAAGACAGTACATGCATCTGTGTACTCGTTTCTTTTCCCCTCGTCCCTCTTGCCTATAAAGTAGCAATCATGTCAACAAGACAAGAGCCGTCTGAACACAGTGTAAACAAATGTTTTGGAAATAAGCGGAGATGGAGGAATGAACTTAAGCGGCCCATACACTTGCAATATTATGGTTAATGATATTCGCCATATTATTTCTATTTTGTCCTTTATTATGCAATAAGTCGTACAATGGTTTTATTCATTCAATAAAAGGTGAACATAACCTATAGAAATAACATAAACAGCATTGTGCAATGTTGCCAACACATTTCACTTTCTTTATGTTGTGTAATAAAAATCAAAAGTATTTTGATTGTTGCCAATATATTGTGCCACCTACGGATATAACATACACATTGGCGATATAATTGTATAATACGAAAAATTTAACAATTTTATTGCAAGTGTATGAGCCGCTTTAAAGTGAAGATTTAATACCAAAATATAGAACGCAAATTCCTTAAAAGTAGTTAGTATTAAAGTTTGTGTTAATAAATTTGTTATGACTTCTAAATTAGATTTTCGATAGTAAAGTACAAATTAAAGTACAATTTTCCTAATAGCAAACACGAATTTAGCATTTTTTTATTTATTGAATAACTTATGGTGTTTTCTTAAAAAAAAAAAATGTGACATTTTATTTAAAAAAAATGCAATTAGGTGTTTGTTTATTAAAAATGTGTTGGTCCCTTAAAGAGAAGCAAGTTTTATGATAAAAAATTCACCCATAATGGCATAAAGCATTGAACTTTTCGCCCTCTTTTAAATCGAAGGGTGCCCTGTAAAATAGGTGACTTCGGTTTATTATTGGGGCTATTTTTATAACGGCGACGATTGCCTTTAAGAGCAAAATTTTAAAAACTCAAAAAAGTTTGCATAGATAGCGCCATAAAATTGATTAAAAAAAATTGGTAAAAATTGCTGAAATGTTCAAATATTTGGTAACAGAGGTGATAGCTAAGTCGAGTATTTATAAAAAATTGTAAAAACTTTATTAAAGAATCAGAAAACTTACAGTAAAAAATCACTTCAATCCAGAACAGCACTAAAATTCGCGAATGTTTGCAAAATTGGAAACAATCCCTAAAATTTATTTGAAATCGCGAAATCGGTAAAAATAAAAAGAAAATGTCGGAACATCACATAAAAGGTATTAAAAAAATGAGTTATTATGATGAAGAACAAACTTTTGGTCAGGTGTTAAAAACAGGAAAGGGCATTCTATAAATAAACTTACTTTTTTAAGCACTGCCTACCTGAAATAAATATTATTTGTTTGTTTATAAAAAACTTGGTCTTATTTTATTTATTCGAATGGAAAATACTGCTTTTAAAAAACTTGACCTCTTTTTTATTGAAATATCCTTTTTTGACCCCTTTTTTTTGAAAATCCACTTTTTGTGACACTTTCGAAAATTTCCAACGGTAACCCTGGTCGTCAATGAAGTATGCACGACTTGTCCCCTGTTGTTTAGGTTTTCTAGAAGGCAATTACAGGAAATCGTCGTGCGACGTTGTCTTATAAGTTGTCTTCTATTTAGCTTTTTATGGGACAGTATGAGCGGCTTTGTCTTATAATTTGTCCTTTATTAAACTCTTTGTGGGACAGTATGAGCGACACTGTCTTTAAAGTTGTCTTGTATAAAAGCTATTGACGACAAAGTTTTCTTGAATGCTGTTCAATCACTTGCTTGGTTTTCTTAAAATTCTCACATTCTTTTTTTTAATTGTTGATTTAAATACCTACAAAAAATTTACAAATTTGTTCTGAACAGTAAAACCGAAAATGCTGATGAAATTATTCGCGAGCTGGAAAATGGATTACATGCAGTTAATACTTCACTGTCAACTTTAGGATTGCTTAAAGGAGTCGAATATAAAACGTATAACAGAAATTAAAATTCCAATTATACTAAAAACTTTCTGAAAAAGATAACCATATAATAATTTTTGTCGTGGACGTCGAAATAGACGACATTGTCATACATGTAGTCGTTGATGATGAAGTAGGCAACATTGTCTTTCTTTGTGTCGTGCACGATTTTCGCGACACTTGTTCGAAAATGTCGTTGACGATTTGTTCTCGCTGTCCCTCACATGTCGAGCAGGAATTAACATTGTCGTGCATCTGTCTTCGAATATGTCTTAAAGACGTGGCCAACGTTTGATCTGAATTTTTTTGAAATTTTTTTTTATGTTGTGATGAGAGGTCGGTTTAGAATCGACTTTTGCAATATACGTGGGCTGAGAACGAATTTTTTCTCTGTGTATGCTCACGTTTGTCTCCACCGGCCGGATGTTTTCGCCTTATGTGAAACTCAGGTGTCTGGAAATTCGGATCCACTTGATTTTCAGATTCCTGGGTATCACCTTCTATCCCTCTTTAATGTTCATCGGGGTCTTGCTATGTACATACGCAATGAAGTTGTGTATCAGTGCCAGCAATCAATGGGCATGCTTGATGCGGAATTTAACTGTCTTTGGGTTAAATTCAAAAATAGTGTGTATTTGCATTTCGGATTTCTTTACAGAAGTCCAAACGCGGGAAGGGATATTACCTTATCGGGCTTCGACTCCCTTTCCGACTCAATAGCGAAGATTCTTGAGAATTGTCCCGACAGTGAAATCGTTGTTGCTGGTGATTTTAATGTCCACAATTCTTCTTGGCTTCACCACTCGGGCCGTACAACTTACGAAGGCCAATATGTCGAGCTTTTTGCTGCGCACAACCACCTCGTGCAACTGGTGAATGAACCAACACATATTCCGTGTGTTGATGGGCACCAACACAATACCCTTGACCTCTTCCTCTCTTCGCACCCTCAAAAGTACGAAGTTGAGGTTCTAGCACCTCTCGGCAACTCGGATCATTGCACCATTTCCGCCTCTTTCCCGTTCTCCGAACTTCGGAACGTTTCACGACGGGCTACGAAACGATCAATATTTGTTTACGGGAAAGCACGTTGGGCTGAGCTCAATGACTTTTTTCGGCATTTCAATTGGAAACTCTGTTTCCTGGACAATGACGTCAATGCCATGGCGAAAATGGTTGAAAACGTTATAATGCTAGGAATGAAAATTTTCATTTCAGTTAAAAAAGCTTCGAATAAGCCTCGATCCAAATCTTGGTTTAATCAGTCGTGCAAATCAGCAGTCAGATCCAGAGAGGAAGCATTCAGAAATTAGCGTAAAAATAAAAACGCTGATACTGAATTGCTACGCAAAATGGCAAGGTCTTCGTGTGCCAAAGTACTTAGACGGGAAAAAACTCTTCACGAGCAACGTCTTCGTGCTGAAGTTCTTGCTGCTCCCCGGGGTAGTAAAAGCTTCTGGTCATTCGTTAAAAGAGTAAGGGTTAATGCTAGTTCTTCAATACCAACTCTTTTAAAGGATGGCCGATCATTCACGGACCCGGTTGATAAGGCTAATTGTTTTGCTGAACTATTTGCTAATAATTCTTACCTACCAGCTAGCAGTCAACCACTACCCGAACTCGAAAAAGTATCCGTAACTATGCCTAGAATATTTTTTCGGGGTCGAGCTGTTAAAAGGGTTCTTGCGGATCTCGACGTAAACAAGTCTCCTGGGCCGGATGGTATACCTGCACTGGTCTTGAAGCAGTGCTCTTCGACGCTAGCTCGTCCCTTAGCAAATCTTTTCAGCACTTTATACCGTGCCGCGGAATTTCCAGTCTGCTGGAAAGTTGCTAATGTAACGCCAATTCCTAAAAAGGGAACCGCTAATAACCCTGAAAATTACCGCCCAATTGCAATTTGTTCGGCACTTTCCAAAGTTATGGAGAGTATGGTAAATTACCATCTTGTCAAATATTTAGAGTCAAATTACCTACTAAGCGACCGCCAGTATGGCTTTCGTAGAGGTCGCTCTACTGGAGACTAACTAGCTCTGTTATCGGAAAAATGGTGCCGTTCCATTCACCATTTTGGCGAAAGTAAGGTAATTGCTTTGGATATTTCCAAGGCGTTTGACAGAGTCTGGCATGGTGCACTCTTGTCAAAACTTGCTGCGTTTGGTGTCGGTGATAATTTCTCTCGATTTATATCGAGTTTTCTCAGAGATCGCACTATACGAGTTGTTATAGATGGGGTTTCGTCAAACGAGTTCAAGATTCATTCAGGTGTACCGCAAGGCTCCGTTCTTTCTCCTACTATATTTCTTATCTTTCTAAATGACCTCCTTTGTCAAACTTCCAACCCTATCTACTCTTTTGCAGATGACAGCAACCTTTGCCATTCGTACTCATTCGAGTGCAGACCAAGCGTATTCGATGTCGTTGCTATGAGGCAGAATATGAATGATACGCTTGGCCGAGACCTTGACATAGTCTCGGAATGGGGTCGTGCAAATAGGGTCGATTTTCATGCCCGAAAAACCCAATGTTGCGTGCTGACGCATAAACGCGCGACAAACCAAGGTGCCTCATCTGTATATATGGGTGGTATAATTATTGAGGAATCAGAATCTCTTGATGTTCTGGGCATGAGGATACAATGTGACGTCCGATGGACTGAACATATATTCAAGGTGTCGAAAGAAGCATTCAAGTGCCTCGGTTTTCTAAGACGGTGTAGGATATACTTCACTCCATCTGATCTCCTTACTATTTATACCACCTATATCCGACCGCGTATGGAATACAACTCTCATGTGTGGGGCGGTGCTTCAAAATCTATTTTGGAGCTTCTCGACCGCGTGCAGGAGAAGGCGAGGGTTCTCATTGGTGACAGTAGGGTAACCAATTCTATTGACTCCCTTGAGCACCGTCGCAATGTGGGTTGTATTTGCCTGTCTTATCGTTACTACAATGGGATGTGTTCCGACGAAATCAGGGATCTGGTTCCCGAAACCCGTACATTTGTTCGTAATACACGTTTTTCCTCAAGAGCCCATCCTTATGTGGTCGATTGGCAGGTGAATCGTACCACGCATTACAGAGAGAATTCGTTGTTTCCCGGACTGTTCGTATGTGGAATAACCTTCCTGCAGAAGTCTTCCCTCTCACTTACAACATGATTAAGTTCAAATCGAATGTTCACAAACACTACTCGCTCAATGCAATGCATTAGTAGGGGTCATCCCCTGAGTGCTGGTCCTAACAGTAAAAAAAAAAAAAAAACTGGGTCAAGTAAGATAAAATAAAATTGTAACGGTTACCATTTGTGACCATGATATTCACTGTTGCCAATTTGACGGGTTTATCGCGATTCTAGCGGTTTTTATGTGCCTGTCGCGGTAAAACTTCCGTTTTGACGGTTAGCGGGAAATCTAGCGATTTTTTAGCAGCATTATATTATGTTTATAGCATTTTTGTTCTAGGTATTTTAAAATTTTATAAATTTTCTAAAGGTATATTTATAACAGGTAGCCGCGAGATTACAACAATTGTACAATAAAACAAACCACAGGGCTTTTTATTGTTGCTTTGTGATACGAACTGTCAAACAGCAAAGGGGTTAAAAAGAGACCAAAAAAAACAAAAGATGAAGACAAAAAACTTGTTTACTCATGGTGGAATAAGCAGGTGGCATCGTTACGGCAACAAATACAACATTACAACAAAAATGGAAATTATATCGCCGTTTACGTCAGAAAATAGTTTAAACAAAAATCAAAGCGTGCCGCTAAACGTGATGAAATAAATACATTTTTAGCCAATTTTTATTTAATTATGGGCAATATCTTATTTATTTTAATTATAAATTATCAAAAACTTTAATAAAATACAATAATCACAGCACAAATCGTGAACTTTTTGTAAACATAAACAAAACTTTGACATAAACCTAGACAAACAATGCAAGAGCAAAAAATCGTCATCTGGCGTAGTGCTGCCACCTGTTTATTCCACCATGTGTTTACTATACAACATTTGACAGTTTGTATCACAAAACAAGCAAATAAAATATAACCAGCTGGCTTTCCGAGACTACCTGCTATCAGCGTTACCGTTCAAAATTTTCAAAAAGGGGCACAAAAAGGGGATTTTCAAAATAAAAGTGGCACAAAAAGGGGAATTCTGAGAAAAAAAGGGGCAACTTTAAAAATAAGACCATTTTCATTTTTATTAAGTTATTTTTACTTAAAACATAAACGTTACAAAAAATAAGCCTCTTCCTCTTTTCGAAAATTTCTCAATTTTGTTATATTCCTATCTAATTAGCTGTGAACTCTTTGAAAATGATTTTGTTTTTTTTTTTTAATTTTAATATTTTCCATTAAAAAATATGAAAAATTGGTATAGGGTTTTAATCTTATTTGATGTTTTCAGAAGCTACCAGCCAGATAAAAGGAAAATATACATAACAAAATTAGGCCATTATATATTGCTTAAATATGAATTACTAAGCTTCGCGTGTTTGGCAAATTTTTTTTTGTAGCATTTTAAATTTTGTAAATCCATTTTTCAAACAATACTAATTTTCTCTACTTTTTATTTTGTGGAGGCCTTTTAGCTTTTTTCATATCCATATAAAGTCGAACTTCACTATATTATACAGAACAAAATTTTTTTTCTACTTTCGTTAATAAAAACTGGTATTTTAGTTCGATTATCGATTAACATTTGCTTCAATAATATCCTTATAAGGAACAGTTTGAAGACTTTTGCGTTAAGTGTTTAATTGCTTGTACGAAATAAAGTGCTGGAAAATAATCTGCTGGGCTACAAAACCTTTTGTGCTGCTTATTTAACTTTTAATTTTCATATTTATTTTAAAACAAATGCTGCTATATTTTTGTCCACTAAAACGAGCGACTGTTGTTAAAATCGTTATCAAGAAACTAAGATACTGCCATGCTACCTTTGCGCTTAGTTAATTTAATACCATATTTTTAGGTTATTTTACCTATGATTTTTTTGTGTGTAAGGAAATTATAATAATTTTTTTAAATTTTTTATATAGAAAGCTTCATTTTATAGAACTTCACTATAGAGATGTTCGAATGTACATATATATACACACAGCGAAAATACACGTCTTGTTTGCAAGTTAATGTGTATGAACTGTTGCATATAATTTTACTCTTCACCACAGCTGGAAATATATATGTAAGTTCGTTATTATATAGTTTGTCATTCCATTTTTAATTTAACAAAATCGGTTACTAATTGACTTAGTAATAGACTTATAACCACGTTATAATTCCCAAAATAAGCGCTTTGTCACAATAGCGCCTTTATTATGAGTGATAGGTGGACCAAATTTAGTGCTGAAATTTCCTATTAGAAGAAGTTAGTAGTGGTACGATTTTTTATTAATGCATTACAGTGCTATGCTGTTTCTTTAGTTGTTATATATGTAAGTATCTAATTTTCGAAAATATGCATCTATGTATATTTATTAATAAGTTCAACATGGACTGCCAGGTATCTACTTTCAGTCTATTGGACCACTTATTGTTTTATAATGCTAATTTAAAAAAAATCCGTTTAGCGGATGCACTTCTATGCGGTAAAGTAAAAACATACAATCATATAAAAGCTGGAAGTTCAAAAAGGGGCAAAAGGGGCACAAAAACATACAAAATGATACAAAAGGGGATTTAAAATAAAGGGGCAAAGAAAGTGGCAAGGCATTAAAAAAGGGGCAAAAATGCGACTTTAGTCGCATAACGGTAACGCTGCCTGCTATAAATATACCTTGAATTGTCTGATCAGGGGGCAAATTATGGCAGTCGTGATCGAATACTTTTTCGATTCGAAACCAATTTTATTTTAGTCGATACTGAACGAATCGTTATTATTTTTTCAGTGTCGTGAAAACTCAAATAAGTGCTTTACAACACAAAAAAATTATTTCGATCCGTTCAGTATGGACAGAAAGAATTAGTAATTTAACTGCTTTCGAATCGAAAAAGTATTCGATCACGACTGCCATAATTTGCCCCCAGGTTTGTTATTCTGTCAAATTATGTTCACGGTATTGTTAGTTTTGTAGTTTTAATTAACTGAACATTGATTGAATGTAATCAGGGGTCTAATTACCGCATACGATATCGAGCAAAATTGATTGAAATTGTTTATTTTGGTATTATGAGATGTAATGTCTTTGGTTACTCGATATCGAATGCTATCATCTCAAATTACGATACATTTCATTCGATATCGAGAGTCATAATACCAAAATAAAAAATTTCGATCAATTTTGCTCGATATCGTATGCGGTAATTATACACCTGCATCCAATCACCGTTAAAAATAAAAAAGTTGGGGGCAACAACTTTGATCTGTGATTTTAATTGACTTTAGCGAGCGTAATTCGAATGTTTCATAATGATTCTTTCACGTCTAGTTATTTTTTACCGGCTTAGTATGCTTATACATTTCATCATTACTTTAGAACTCTATATGATCGATTTTGATCAAAATACTTATAAATGATTAGGAAAAAATTTCTTAAGACAGCATTTGAGTCGATTTTCATGGCTTATGACTAATTTTATTTGTAAGCTGGCCTTCCAATATTTTATTTAAAATTTTAAAATTTTTGCCCTCATAAATTTTTTTTTGATTTCTTTAAAACATACATTTCTGAATATCTCCGAAACTTTGCAAAATATTTATATATGTTTAAGATGCCTTAAAATATATATCAAATCATTTTCTGGTCATTTTATAAAAATCGGACAAATCGTTCTCAAGAAATGATGAAATGTATTAGCATAACCGCCTTATTTCGGGCGAAATATATGTCCAGGCAAAAAACAAAAAACGACGGAATGACAAAAAAAAAACTGAAAACAGAGGCCTGATTCTGGCAGTCGTGATCAAGTACTTTCTCGATTCGAAAGCAATTTAATATCTAGTTATTTCAGTCAAAGAATCTGAATTATTTTTCAGTGTTTAAAGCATTAATTTGAGTTTCACAATACTGAACTGAAAGATAATGGCAAAAGAAGTAGCGGTTCGAACGTGAAAAAAATAGAAGTAGTTTTTGTGGCTATGTATAAAAAGGCGTAATTCAGCGAAACCTGGCACAATTTTTTAGTCAAACTACTTTGAGAATTTTACGTAGCAATGCAACATTATCTTCTGTATTTTCTTTTTTTAAGCCAAAATCTGGGTCGATACGTGATATTTTTCCATAATAATTGAACTGAATAATGATTAAAACAAAATAAAAATTTACCGTTAATCCGAATAACATATTTCTCTTTGAACTCTTCTTTAGATTACAGACCATGTGAGAACATTTTTTTTGGAATAATTTTTATCAAATATCACCTCTTTTAGGGAGAAAAATATTAAAGAAAACATAGAATAAAAAATTACGTTTGCACAACTTTGCAGTCTGATTGTTCATCTAAGTGGACAAATTTATAGGTAAATTTATAAAATTAGTAAAATAAATAGGTATTTCTCTATAAAATATCGTAAAATAATCAGCTTTTAATAACTTTTAAATTTTCGGTCACGGTGGACCTTTTGACGGATATACCCATATTCTAGAAATGAATTAGCATATTTTGCGTACGTTCGTGACCACATGTTTATAACGATCTTTATGAAAACTTAAACTCAATGAAATCCATTTTTTGCACTAAACATAGAACTACCCAAACGCTATCGAATCTCAAAAAAAATGCTAGGAAAAGATTTGTTTTATATATTATTTGTACATCAAAAGCGTACGAACGCACGTTTGTGACCCCAGCAAATGCCCATATGATGAATTTCATTTAAAAATCGAGATAAAACTGAAATTTTGAACCCGACCAACTCAGATATCGATGAAATTTTGTTCATAGCTAAATTTGATCGATACAAACAAACTCTCATTTTTAGAAATTACTGTTTTGCGATTTTTTGGGCGTGACCCAGTGGGAACGTTTTCGAAAAAACGCGAAAATGGTCGAAAAGAGCTCCATTTAAACTACAATAACTCAGAATCGGCTAAACCGATTTCCATGATCTAGGTATCATTAAAAAGATATTTTAACAGGCTTTATGACACGTTAAAAAAAAAAAAAAAGAAAAACACTGTAAAAAAATTTATAACAAAAAAAAATTTTAACTGACGAAAAAACCAAAAAGATCAAGGGTTTTTTTACAGTGTATTAATTTTTTAGAAAGGTTTATCCTTCATCTATACCATATCAAAAAATAAAAATGGGTTCTTTTTTAGTTTTTTTTATATAATTTTTTAAGTAGTGTCACTTCTAGTAATTGCCCTTATATTTTATAACAAAAAAAAATTTTAGGTAACGAAAAACCAAAAAAGATCAAGGATTTTTTACAGTGTATTACTTTTTTAAGAAAGGTATTTCCTTCACCTATAACATATCCAAAAAGTAAAATGGGTTCTTTTTTATTTTTTTTTTAAATAATTTTTTAAGTAGTGTCACTTCTAGTAATTGCCCTTATATTTTATAACAAAAAAAAATTTTAGGTAACGAAAAACCAAAAAAGATCAAGGATTTTTTACAGTGTATTACTTTTTTAGAAAGGTATTTCCTTCACCTATAACATATCCAAAAAGTAAAATGGGTTCTTTTTTATTTTTTTTTTTAAATAATTTTTTAAGTAGTGTCACTTCTAGTAATTCCGCAAAATTCTGAATAAAAAAATCAATGTATTCTTCATAATAATTTTCTATTTTGTCATAAACATTTATTACTTTACCCATAATAAAGAGAAATATATATAGAACAAAAAAATTGTTGCCCTTTTCATTCCAAAGATTTTTTCAGGTCTATTTTTTCTTCCTCAGGTAGACACCATGTTCCAGAACTAAGGGCTCAAAATATGTACCATACGAAGGGTTAACAGGTAAAATAAATAAACGTTGTCCCAGGAAAATTATGAATATGTTTTAACCGCAAAAAGTTCTTGCTTGCCTTAAAAAATGCTATATAATTGCACCTGATGAACGTAACGAAGTTCATAATTATAAACAGTTTCGAGAAGCCAAGATATCCCATAACAATTTTTACGCGTATATTTTAGAAATTTGAGTGAATATGAATTCAAACAATAAGTACAGATGCATAAAAATATCTAATAAGTGTTGCGCTTCGCTTCGTAAAACAAGTGAAAACGAGGCTGCAAATATAATTGAATATTTTCCAGCTGTCGCCAACATTTATTGTAGCCGTATTTGCGAAACTTGCCGGAATACACTGAGAAAAGCGCGCAGTCGTAATGAATCCAACGTGGAGCAAAATGAAGTCTCAAATTATTTACCAACAACGCCCAGCGATGAAATTAGCGAAGAATTGAATGAACATCCAACTTGTACCAGCCGTAATGCAAACATCGAAAGGACGGAAGTCATTGAAAATATAAATGATCATATTATTCCTCATCTACCAAACCAAATGTCGCCTCTTAAAAGGAAATATATGAAACGAGATTCATACAGAAATAGAAAATCACTGCAAATTTTTGAAAATATAGCAGATTCACTTGGAGCTGATCCATTATCTGATTTGTCAGCGCAACTTGAAAACGTCAAAGCCATTTACGAAGAAATTTTGGAAAACATCAAATATCAAATAGAGAACAGCTCAAATCTTTTGGAAAAGCAAAAACTTTTATCTCTCTTACCAATCAATATGAGTCACGCAGAAATTAAAGATCGTTTTGGGGATGATATATCTCACGATTGTATCAAAAAAAGTAAAGATATCCAAAGGAATAAAACGAAGTTTGCAGATATCAATCTTTTTAAAATGAGCAGACGTAGTTTACCAACCGAAACTCTAAGCATAGTCAAGTTATTTTATGAAGATGATGAAATTAGCCGAATGATGCCTGGATCGCAAGATTCAATTACTGTTAAACAAGGAAACTTACGTGAAAAAGTTCAAAAAAGACTGATGTTATCTTCACTACGCGAATCTTACTACGAATTAAACAAAAACATCCCATGGCCAAAGTGGGTTTTACAAAATTTACAATGTTAAGGCCAAAAAATTGTATAATTGTATAAAATTGTATTGTGTATGCACATTGCATCAGAATATAAAATTGATGTTTGAAAAAAGTGGCTTAAAATCAATTTGTATTGAAGGAGAATGCACATTTACCGACTACAAAGATGTTCTCAAATTCGTTGTTTGTAATGGTGACATAGAAAAAAGCGAGTGTTGCGTTTCAATGTGTGGTCACTGCTTTAAAAATTTAAATAATCTAAAAACGCATATGCTAAAACATTTTGAAAATAACCAAACTGAAGAAATAATATACAAAAAGTGGAATACAACGATTAGATGTGTTCTGGAAACGTTAACCACCAACCCAGAATCATTTGTCAGCGATTTTACTGAACACATCAAAGTTCTGATTCCGCATCATTTCATAGCAAAGCGACAATCTGAATTTATCAGCAATAAAAGAGCGGCGCTGTTATCAGGAGAAATGTTAATTCAAATGGACTTTGCTGAAAATTATGCATTTCTTGTACAAGATGCCGTGCAAGGATACCATTGGAATAATGATCAGGCTACAATACATCCGTTCGTTATTTATTACAAAGGTAATTATTTTAATATTTTGGTATTAGTAAACACATCCATCCACACTCATCAAAATATTTAATAATTTTTATTTATTTGTTTTTTTCCTTTGTTTGTTTATTGTTAGATAACGATAAATTAACTCATAAAAGCTTCGCCATAATATCTAATTGCAATACCCATGATAGTATAGCAGTTCATCTATATATTTCAAAAATGATACAGTTCGTGAAGGCCAATATAACCAACAATATTAATAAAATCATTTACGTATCAGATGGTGCAGGAGCACAATATAAAAATAAATATAACTTCATTAATTTATGCCATCACAAATCTGATTTTGGGATTGACGCTGAATGGCACTTTTATGCTACCAGTCACGGAAAATCTGCATGTGATGGAATCGGAGGGACATTGAAGAGAGGTGCTCGAAATTATAGTATTGCAAATAAAAATGCAATCCAGACAACGAGGCAACTCTATCACTGGGCATCAGAAACATATAAGACCACCATACAAGTTGCTTACGCAGATGCTGACGAATACAACAACGTTAAAGAAAAGCTATTTTCAAGATAAAAAGAAGCTAAAACTATAACAGGAACTCAAGGCTTTCATTCATTCATTCCGATAAATGAAACTTTTGTACATGTGCGCAGATATTCTGACTGTGCCAAATTTGAGCAGCGCAAAATTTCTTACAAATAATTAACTTAAAAAAATTAAAATAAAATAAAAAACAAATTAATAAAAACATGGCAAATAATATAAACAATTGTTGATGGTTTTCTATTTGTAAATATTTAAAAAATGTTAGAATTGTTGAACTATTTTGTGAATGTGACCAGATATTTTCGCTGTTATTCGAAAACTTTCGGTACGTATTACTAGAAGTGACACTACTTAAAAAATTATTTAAAAAAAAATAAAAAAGAACCCATTTTACTTTTTGGATATGTTATAGGTGAAGGAAATACCTTTCTTAAAAAAGTAATACACTGTAAAAAATCCTTGATCTTTTTTGGTTTTTCGTTACCTAAAATTTTTTTTTTGTTATAAAATATAAGGGCAATTACTAGAAGTGACACTACTTAAAAAATTATTTAAAAAAAAAATAAAAAAGAACCCATTTTACTTTTTGGATATGTTATAGGTGAAGGAAATACCTTTCTTAAAAAAGTAATACACTGTAAAAAATCCTTGATCTTTTTTGGTTTTTCGTTACCTAAAATTTTTTTTTTGTTATAAAATATAAGGGCAATTACTAGAAGTGACACTACTTAAAAAATTATATAAAAAAAACTAAAAAAGAACCCATTTTTATTTTTTGATATGGTATAGATGAAGGATAAACCTTTCTAAAAAATTAATACACTGTAAAAAAACCCTTGATCTTTTTGGTTTTTTCGTCAGTTAAAATTTTTTTTTGTTATAAATTTTTTTACAGTGTATTTCTTTTTTTTTTTTAACGTGTCATAAAGCCTGTTAAAATATCTTTTTAATGATACCTAGATCATGGAAATCGGTTTAGCCGATTCTGAGTTATTGTAGTTTAAATGGAGCTCTTTTCGACCATTTTCGCGTTTTTTCGAAAACGTTCCCACTGTGTCACGCCCAAAAAATCGCAAAACAGTAATTTCTAAAAATGAGAGTTTGTTTGTATTGATCAAATTTAGCTATGAACAAAATTTCATCGATATCTGAGGGGGTCGGGTTCAATGCATCTCGATTTTTACATGAAATTCATCATATATTAAATGATAATTGTTATTTAAAACCTTTACCTACAATTCAACAATATTATTGATTATATTTAATTTTCTGTCGTTTCTCTTATAACTGTTAGGGTCCCTGATTCTAACATGAGCGACGTTGATGTAAATATTTTGCAAAAGTAAAAGCATAAGAATCCTCATTAATTAAAAACCGATAATAACGCAAATTTTTATTTCATTGTTGTATAAAAATGTCTGCCATGGTCTTCTAATTTTCTAATTTTTTTTAAATCTACTACATAGATACACCTTTGATTTATTTTATTCTTAAAAAATAAATGAATTCAATAATTTTCAGCACTAACAACTATTTCTTGTAGTTGTTTATTATGCATACTAAAGATAAAAATTACAAAATATGTTAAAACATACTCAATTATCAAAAACAAAAAAATTAACATTTTTTATATTAATAAAAATTGCACATATTTCTACTTAACGTATTTAAGATTTGGCTCAATTATTAAGGTTTCACCAATTGTGGTTTTAAAATCTAATCTACATATACAATTTATGATACATTCAATGAAGTTTAATAAGAATAGTATTAATATGTAATATTTATGATATAAAGGATATCCAAAACCCCATCCAGAATTATGCGCTTCTCCGCCTTGACACTACGTACAACATTTAAAGCTTGTTTAATTTAACAAATCAATTAGAAAGTGATCTATTATTAAAATTCTGTGCCACAATTGGAACAACGTTTATTCTTCATAGCCAAACAGCATAATATGCCCACCGGAAAAAAGACAATCGCAATAAGCAAACCAAGACATGGATAAGAATCTTCCAATATACCAATGCGACAAGCTGGACATCCACCAATGACAATGATTTCTTGCGGCACTACAGCTGCAGGCTGTATGACAACACTTACTGGTGTAGTTTCAAATGCTCCATATGAAGGTACTTGCTGATAACCAGCATTTGAGGGATGTTGGGGTGCACTTGGTGTTACATGTATTGGAACGTTTTGTGTCTGTGCATTCGGAATATAAGGGGTGGACGTTTGCGTTACCCCAACATTTGGATCGGGATATTTAAAGCCTGCGTAATTCTTAATAATAACATATTTTCAATAATTAAAAAGATCACCTTACCAACTTGCGGTGCCTCTGTGGATGCAAACATGGCCTCTTCGTATGAAGGTGGTTGAACCTCTTTAGACGATTGAGACATTTTTTGTGGTTTTTTATTTTTCAGATTCTTTTATTTCTTATCAAATTAATTGTTTTATATATGAGTCAATTTTTTTTTTAATATTAAACGAATCTATTATTGTTTTTGATGTTTTCTTTTAAGCTGTTTTTTACTTTGTGTCAGAGTTGCCAATGAAGGTTTTATTTCCTTTAGTCCCCTTATACAAGATAGCAAGCAGCGTTGCCGTTTTGGTTTCTTTTAACCAAAATTACTTATTTTTTTCAAAATTTTTTTTAATTTTTCGAATTTATTCTATGAGCCAGAAAATGCATTACATTCTGCTGGTGTCTAATAATTGTAAATTGGGCAAAAGTGCACTTTACGGGGCGTACGAAAAAAAAAAAAAAAAAAATTGAACCCCCTCTGGAATAAAAAAAGAAAAAAATCAAAATTAAAATTTAAGGGGGCTGAGGCCCCTGGGACCCCATGGATCAAAAAAAGCGGCCCGCCCACTTAGTGGTATGTGTGGGTACTCAAATTAAAGGTAATTGTGTAAAAAATACGAAATTAATAAAATTTTGGTCGAGCGGGACTTCTGGGTCCCTCTGAGGGCTAAAATATAGCCCCTCGCACCCTTATAACTATGTGTGGGTACTCGAATGAAAGGTATTTTGCTTACGATTGTATTGTTTAAGGGAATAGCAACGTAGACAAACAATTTGTTATAAAAATCGCGGGATTTTTTTTATTTTTTTGTAACTAAAGCTTTTCTGTGTAGCCGGCCTTCGGCCGGGCGCAAAGATTTTTTCCTCTATGGTATAACAAAGACCGGCTTCGCTAACTAAAGCTTTTCTGTATAGCCGGCCTTCGGCCGGGCGCAAGGATTTTCTCCTCTATGGTATAACAAAGACCGGCTTCGCTAACTAAAGCTTCTCTGTATAGCCGGCCTTCGGCCGGGCGCAAGGATTTTCTCCTCTATTGTATAACAAAGACCGGCTTCGCTAACTAAAACTTCTCTGCATATAAAAGATACATAAATTAACCTAGAGAGGAAAATATTAAACGAATACAAAAACAAAATAGATATTTGCAATCGTGAGCAAATTACCTTTAATTTGAGTACCCACACAGATATAAATAAGTGTTATGGGGGGCACTTTTTTTGCCCCAGAGGGCCCTAGAAGAGCCGCCGACCGAAAATTTTATTATTTTTGTTTTTGTTGTACAATTACCTTTAATTTGAGTACCCACACATACCATTTAGTGGGCGGGGCGGTTTTTTGGACCCAGGGGTCCCCACGGGCCTCAGCCCCCTTAAATATTAATTTTGATATTTTTTTTTTTTTAATTCTGGATCGGGTGGCATATTTTTTATATTTTTTTTTCGTACGCCCCGTAAAGTGCACTTCAGCCGTAAATTTTTCTGTACATAAAATATACCTCATTGCTTTCCAACGGAAAGCTAAGGTAAAATGTAACAAGAAATACAATATAATAGGCTGGTAGTGTATAAAGTCATTTCTGAAAAATTGAAGGAATAGGACTATTACAAAAAAGCTTTATAAAATACATAACTGAAATTTAGCTCATAGAATAAATTCGAAAAATTAAAAAAAATGGTGAATATAATATAAAGTAACCTTCGGAAGGAAATAATTCCGTTTCTATTTGTTAATATAGTTGAGTTAAATACATTCAATTTATAAAGTATCACTATCCAGTGTGACACAAAGAATGCTGACGAAGGCCGTAGCGGGCCAGAAAATGCATTACATTCTGCTGGTGTCTAATAATTGTAAATTTTTCTGTAGATACAATATACCCCATTGCTTTCCAACGGAAAGCTAAGGTAAAATGTAACAAGAAATACAATATAATAGTCTGGTAGTGTATAAAGTAATTTCTGCAAAATTTAAGGAATAGGACTATTACAAAAAAGCTTTATAAAATACATAACTGAAATTTAGCTCATAGAATAAATTCGAAAAATTACAAAACCTTCGGAAGGAAATAATTCCCAGTTTCTATGTTTTACTTTTTTTTCCAATGTGTACTTTATTTCCATTTTGTTCACTTTTCGACACAAAAATAACCATTTTTTTGTTTTGAAATAAGAACTACCCGCTCCGCTTTTTTGACCCTTAAAATTGTGTGTGGTATTTGTGCATCCAAAACCAATACTTTTTTCATCTACTTTGATGTCAAATGATAAAGTAATTTCATATCAAAGGTTTGACTTCGTGTTTGTTGGGGCTTGTGGCAAGTGAAAGGAAGAGAGATGAAGTTTGTTGGTACGGGGCGACACCGATAGCCTCAGATATTTTATTAAATAAACATTTTTTTTGCGATTTTTTCTTTATTAAGGTAATGACATAAGTACGTTAATTGAGTTACCTGTCGTTTCCACATGCACCCAGCAAAAAATAGGACCAGTCCAAACACGCGTGTAAAGATTAGTCCACAAGGGACCAGGACTAGTCCAAAACTAACCCAAACGTATGGAAAAAACCTGGTCTATTTAACATTGCGATGTTCTAGGAGAGGACCATATAACCCACCTTTGGACCACTAAGGAATAGTTTTAAAACTACTCCATGGTATACTCAAGACGATTAGTTTTGAAGTCGGTTAAAAACGAAAGCATGTCGTTAAAAAACGAAGACATGTCGTCTCACTACAAACACTTTTTAACAATGACATGGTCCATGCTTGCATTACATCGGACCAGTCCATGGAGTAGTCCATTTTATCAAAATGGATCAGGTGGTCCAATTTTATTTGCAGGGCAAGTACAAGTTCGAAAAACTCAATCCACTCACACTTTTTCACTAACATTCACACAATTGTTTTACTTTCAGCCAATCGGCTGTTTCCTCGTTATTTTCGTTGATAATATGTGCGTTCGTTTACTTTTCCAGTAAAATCCCAGTAAAATCCAGTAGGTGAGTAATATGAAAATTTGTGTACGCGAACGCATTTCAGTAAAATCCAGTACAAATTTGTACAAAATTGTACAAATTTTGGGGTAAACGAACGCAACTAATACGTATGCACTAGGCTTTTGCAAAAGTAAAAAAAACAAATACTTACAGCCTGTTCATGGATTTCGAACGTCATCGTTCGCATAGAAAATAACATTAAAAACAAAAACAAACTTCGAACGATGTTCGATTTTTGTTTTAAATGTAATTTTCTATGCGAACGATGCCGTTCGATATTGTTAAACAGGCAGTTAAACACATTTCTTTCTTCTTCCTTCTCTTTACAGAGAAAATTGCTGTTCTCTTTTATAAGAAACAAACACAATAAATATTGCTCCTGTAAAAAATAAATAAAGCAACACCCAATTTTCATGATGATTTTTTCCCCTATTTTTGAAACATGTCTTTTTTAGTTTGAAAGCGAGCGGGGGAGAGAAGTAAGCAGGGTAGAAAAAAAGACATGAATCGTATTTTCTGTGTTTTTTTTGACATTCCTCTTTGCATTTAATTTTGTTTTTTAATTTATGTTGTATTTTTATTTCAAAATTACAATTGCTTATTAAAATATAAAAAAATAAACAAATTTAATTAAAAACAATTCAATGCATATATACATATATAAGGAAAATAAAAAAAAATCAAACAAAATAAGAAACATAGTGAAAATTTAACATGTTTTTGGAAGTTTCTTTAAAAAAGAACTACAAAAAAGACATGTCTTTTAAATCATCGTGAAAATTAGGTGCAAGTCTTAAGCATGGTAAGAAGTAAGCAAAATAAAAACCAGTACATGCACATGTTTGGACTTAAGACAAGAAGTTCTTAAACCATTTACTAAAATACTTGAGTATTTTTGAAAGTTTTATTTAACAAGCGTCTCATCGAGTGGACCATGACTACTTGACTGCAAAAGTATAAGTATGTGTTCTTTTGAATTTACACAGTTGTGTTATATTGCGTGAGCAACAAAAATGCAAATAAAGCACTTTTAATAAAAACGAATAAATGCAAAAATCAAATGTGTACGAAACGATGTAAAAATTACCAACGTTGAACTTTGTTTTGCAAGCAAAGAGTGAATGTAAATTTTAGCGTATGAATAAATCAAGAAAAATTGTGATTTTGCAGTTCTCTGGTATGTATGTACATACATATGTATGTACATATATTCCATAAAATGAACTTACTTGCATGGTGAAACGTGGGGTTAAGTAAACTTTTACATTTTGGGGATTTTTTTAAATATGTAGAATGTGGGGTTTTTGTGGAGAAAAAAAAATTATCTGGCATCACTGCTTTGTAAAAGTAAAAGACACTGTTGCCAATTCAGAAATTTACACGCTAAATCTAGCGTTTTTGAAATGTCAGTCGCAGAAAAAATACGTTTTAGCCCATGTCGAATTTAAAAAGGTAAGTGCAACTCTACAACTACAAAAATAAATAAAGGCTGAGTTAGCCGGGAGTAACAGTAACGTTGAAAATCAGCTGTTTCATTTTGTATGTAAAGTAATTAGAACGATTACAGTTAGCATTAAGATGTTACGTCTCAATCTGTAAGAAATAGTTGGTCTTACTTTTTTACGGTAAAGTTACTATTACTCCCGGCTAACTGAGCCTTAAGTCTGAGTTCATACGGCTCATGTCTTATTGACATGATTCTTCCTTTTTCTTCTTTGAACATGAATTGGTTCATGTCATGTTGACGATATGTTTTTTATTTTGTTTTATTTGATATTGAAAACAAAAACAAAATTAAACAACGAATGAAAAAGCAAAACGTACATGCATCTGAGTACTCGTTTATTTTCCCCGCGTCCTTCTCGCCTATAAAGTAGCAATCATGTCATGATTTTTGATTATTTTATTAAGCTGGAGGCCCATACCACGCGTTTTTCCCCTCCACGCAGCGCATGCTTTTATAACCTTACTTGCGTTCTACGTTTCAAGTTACATGCAACGCTTTTTATGCAGCAGCAGCACAAGTAAAACTAAAATTTAAATTGTCCTCCAGCTTTATAAAAATAATATTTTTCGCACTTTTCAATCAACTTTTTCTCAAAAATTTTTTCGGTTATTTTGGCACAAAACATAAACAAAAGTAAATTTTGACGTTTGGGAATTGCAATTCGCCGTGGAGACAGCTGATGAACGGCCGACGAGTTGCTCTTACATTTTTAAATTCGGTATTGGTTTTAGCGGGAAAATCTAGCGATTTTCTAACATCTCTCAGCATCTCTTTTTGTCCACAAAAACCTTTCTTAAATTTTAAATTTAAAGATTTTATACTTTTTTTAGTTTTTCTTGTTTATGTTCACGGTTTTACTTACTTTTGTAGTTTTAGTGAACTAAAGATTGTATGTGACATTTTTTCGATTTTTGTTAGGTTTGAAAATTCACAACTTTAAACTTGCTGAAAATTTTTAAACAAAAGGCAAGGTATTGATTTTAAATTTCTCGATAGATCCCAAGCAATATATTTCACTTACTTTCATTTAACTTATTTTATCTAATTGCTTAAAACGGCAAATAATTGCCAAAAATAACGTAAATGCTATAAACTTTTTTGCGTTTTTATAAACGAATTGTTATACTCTCCACCACAACTAGTTGTGATAAGGGTACACTAAGTTTGTCATTCCGGGTGAAACTATTTCAATATTCATATAAGACCCCATAAAGTATATATATTCTGGGGCCTTGAGTAATTCTAAGTCGAGTTAGCCATGTCCGTCTGTCTATCAGTCTGTTGAAATCACGCTTACTTTCGAACGACTCAAAAGAAAAGACATGAAAATTGGTATCAAACTGTTTCTAGTTCTCCTAAGCAGTTTGGGAGCAGCAAAATCGGTTCAGTAGTAAAGAGTTATTAATCAAAATGTGAAACAACCACCCTTAAAATCATTTTGTTACAAAAACTAGCATAACTAGTAGCGGAATGCATATATTGATAAAGAATTTTCTACATGACTAAAATTCGTACTGTTAGATTTTGTGGAGATAGGCCCATAACTAGCGATAGGCCCAATACAAAGCCCACTCTCAAAAAACAGCCTAATATGACTAGAAATCACACTGTCGGTAAACATCTAAGTTCGCCTAAAACCGTAACAACAACGGAAAAAAACTTTAGTACGCGTAAAACCGTAATGCTCTTAATCTGTATTCTATTATAATAAAATTTGTTCAGCCATAGTTTTATACGACTATAAACTTCTTTAGGTCCCATATAAAGACCACTCCGGAAATGTTTTAAGTGTAGGTGAGGGGTATCAAAAATTCGCACAGCCGAATACATCACTAACTTTTTTTGCAGTGACGACAATTGGAATTATTTGAATTGGTGATGACACGAGCGAAACACTTGAAAGACACTTGGTTTTTCTCGGTTTGACCGCCTATACGCGTTTCGCTCGCACTCAATACTCTGGAGTGAGTGTTCAAAACTTGTATGAACGAACGTGTTGGCGAAAAAAATTAATTGAAAAATGATGTATGTATGTATATAGAAATATTTTAATTTTTGATATTTTTAGTTAAGCTTCGTACAGACGATGGTCAGATCTTACAATATTGGTAAGCAGCGTTGCTTAAATTGCATTAAAATTGGCTAAAATGTCTTACAACTGTGTGAACATTGTAAGCTCATTTGTATTTGCAGATGTGCAAAATTAATGCATCTGACAATGGACCATTGTCAGAAAAATTTTGCTGTTGGCAACGCCTGCTTTCAGTATTGTAAGATCTGACCATCGTCTGTACGAAGCTTTAGGCTTGAGCTTATCAAATTTAATTTTCATTAAATTCAACTAAAAATCACAGTTGTTCTTAAGATTTGCTCACAATCAAAAAAAAATTAGGTTTGAACAAGGTATATTTACCTTGGGTTTGAATGAAAATTTTAAAATACATAAAGGTCTCATTTTATGCGGATTTTTTTTATGCGAATTCAAATTTATGCGATTTTTAAATTAACGACTTTTTTCAAATTTTTACGGTTTTTTTGTTTTGATTTTTTTTTTTGTCATTATTTTTATTGAATCTTCATATATTAAATATGAACTAACCATAATTAATCAAATCTTAACCTAATACGTTATTTTATGTCCTGCCAGTGCCAGACAAAATTTTCTTCATCACGGGTTCTGTTCACCTATATAGGTGTTTATCGCTCATCTAATTGGGTAAGTGCTGCAGTGTCTCTTCTTCTTAAGCGAGTGTGGCCGCCATGATTTAAAATATTTCGAGCTAGTGGATTTGGGTGTTGTTCAAGCCTTTTTAAATATTTTATTGCATATTTTGTAATCATAGTTTTAACTAATGGCACATTGAGATCCTTATGAATGTTTGAGTTTTTAACATACCAGGTCGCTGCTGTGATTATTCGAAGAAGTTTATTTTGGCACCTTTCAATTTTGTCGATATTAGAGGCCGAGGCAGTGCCTCATAGTTGAATACCGTAGCACCAGATAGGCTTTAAGATAGAGTTGTAAAGTAGAAGCATGCAATCGAGACTAAGGACAGAATTTCTTCCAATAAGCCAATGAATTTGAACAGTTAAGTCAGAAAAACATGTTTGTTTCAATTTATGGTATTTTTGTTGCTTTTCTCACATTTCAATCGAAAAGTTTCTCAACGTGGGAGTTACAGAACATGGGCACAAAATACCAAAGTGGCCAAAAAACGAAGAAAATTTCGATCCGAATCGAAACGCAGAATAGGGGTGAATATCTTTTTACATTTTTATTAGGAGGAAAATACTAATGATAAGAAGAAATCTAAGGGATAATGGAAATGTTTTCGAAAACACAACAGAGGAACAGTTTATGGAGTTGTATCGTTTTCCTCGAAATTTATGCTTAGATCTTTTAGAGAAATTTAAATCAAGATTTTTTAATAATGAGAGACAAACAGCAATACTTATGTTTATGTGTTCCTCGATTTTTCGCCATTGATAATTTTCAACGTACTATAGGACAAGATTTCTTATCGTTCATGTCTCAAACATCTATTCAGCGATGCATTCATCAGTAGCAAACATTCTTAATGATATATGCTTAGAATATGTTTACTTCTCTGACGAACGTGAACAAAGAAGCATCAAAGAAACTTTTTTCAGGCAATTTTCATTTCCCGGGATAATAGGTTTGATTGACGGAACTCATATAAAAATTATTTCTCCACCTTCCAATATAGAACACGCTTATTATTGTAGAAAAGAGGACATTCGATCAATATGCTAATTGATTGCGGTTCAGACTATTTAATAAGTATATTAAATTATGAACCAACAAAAGCCGGACGGATTATAAACGCTTGCGTAGTTTTACATAACATTCTTCGAAAAGCAAATGTTTATAATGAGACAGATATCTTGGAAACAGAAACAATGTATACTGATGGTGAAGATTCTCAACAATCTGTAAACCTTGAAAACAATATTGTATGTTTACGTGAAGGTCAGCGCATTCGTCAAGACATAACACGTTTTAATTTTTTATAAATAAGTTTTAATTATCATATTTTATTGAAAAAAAAAAAAAAATAAATAAATTCAATTGCATTTTCCGTATTTCGAGTTCTCTTTCCCTTAAATCTAATTCTTTTTTTCCTTGGTTTTCTGCCATTGAAATTTTTCGACCTCTAGTTCATATCTTTTGGTAGTTTATTCTAGTTTTCTTCGTTCTACTTCTAAAAATTCCACTTCAAAATCATTATTTATATAACTCCTTCCCAAAGAAGCTCGCTTCCTCTTTCTTATCATTGCAACCTTTGCTGTCGTTGAGCTTTCAGATGTGTTGTTCCTGACTCAGTATGTTGCACTTCTAGTTCTTCGTCTATATATTCTTTTATTAAGTACTCCGGTTCGGTGTCCTATTCAAAATCAATGAAAAGCATAACAGTCAGTGATTTCTTGGATTTTGTTTGCCAAAAAAGTATACTTACTCTTGTTGTAGTAGTAGCAAAAACTTCCATTACGCCTTCATTACCACTGACGGCTGTGGGAATCAAAAGTGCACTTATACGGGATTCAAAAGCTGATAACGGCTTCAATATTTTCATCCCATTGATTCCACTTTTATTAATTGACGCATTCAAAAGCGCCTGTCTTTCCTTCACGTGAAGCCTTCAAACGAAATTAAACAAACATACATATAGCAAAACTTTTCAAACAAATATTATGCTTATCATACTTTTTATCAGTCCAAAATTTCCTCCATTTTTGGGGATCTTTGACTGGTCCACCAATGCTATTGAGTTTTTGTGCAAGTTCCTTCCACCGTTCATGCCGCAGTGATGCCCCATCTGCTGATTCGAAAATTAGTTAAACTTTACCATTTTCTTTGAAAAATAATTTGTAATTTCTTACTTGTCACAAGCAAACTCTAAATGCATTTCCATATAATCTAAAAGATCCTCTTTTTGCTCATCTGTAGGTTTTTTTGTTCTCTCCATTTCAAAATAAACTAAAAATTTCAAAATTTTATATAAAAAATCACAGCTCACCGTATTTTTTTTCAGTGAAAAATTGTGGCTATAATGTTCACTAAAACTGTCAAAATAATTCATTCTCACCGTTGCGGACGCACAAATCAAAAGTGAACACTGAAGTTGGTGTGCACTTAAAAATTCATCGTTGCGTAATCCGGCCCCTGAGTGTAATGTTGTAAAAAATAATAATAAATGCATAATATTGTTGTGGCTAAAATTTGCAAACGGTTTCTTAATGCAAAATGTGTGTGGTTGCAAAAGAAATTGTTGCTCTATTATGAACATTAAGTGAAAATGTTTTTTTGATTGTGAACGAAGCTTTAAAAAAGCTATGGCACTATGGCTATGAGATAGGGGCAATTTCTGCCTCTCAAACCGATTTTAATGGAATTTAAAACATAGATAGATCCAAGGCGAATTCAACAAGGTAAACTCGTCGCTACAACCAATTACAACTCTAACAAAAATAACAGGCATTTTGTTAGTGTAACATATCCGAGTTGTCAAAATAGTTGTTTACAAAAAGTGTGAATAAAAAGTAAACAATACAATTTTTTATTGATTTTTTTATATTTAAAGTTGTGTGTTTATGAACCGATCTAAACAAAATTTAATGTATTCTGTGTTTTTGAAGATTTAATGTTAAGGGTGCATTCTGCCATGCATTTATATTAGTTTTTTTTAATCAAAGTGTGTATAAATTTTTAAGGCACGATGTTTCACATTGGGTTTTTGACTCGTTTCCAACTAAACCAATTGTGTTGGAGTTCAATTCAGAAATGCTTAGGAGAAGTGGAAAGAATTTTACACCAATATTGTTCTTTTATTTTGAGTTTTTTTCGAAAGTGAGTGTTTTGAACAGTCGGACATGGCTAAATAGACTAAAAATTGCTCAAGGACCCAGCATATGCATAAAAATTAGAAACAAATGTAGCTTACCAACGCAGCTCTAACAAAAAAGGACATAGAGGAATAGAAAATTGAAAAATAAGAAGAACAAATTTCATGGTAAAATTCTACAAAACGCATAGTTTCAGAGTAATGGACTTCTGAAGTTTTCATATGAATTTGCGATTTTCCACTACATTTGTAAACGTATGTGGCTATTATTAGTGTCTTTTGAAAGCTTTTTAACAGATCTTTCTGAAAATGTAAAATTTATTGTAAACTTTTTAACTCTTTACACCGACTTTGCAAAATAAAGGTTCTTCGCATAGCAATTGATATGCTTACTATAATATTTTCGCAAACTCATCGCCGCTCCTTTATGGATTAAGAATTTTTAAATAAAAGCTCTTAAATTATACCAATACTAGCTATGTATATACGTTCAGATATGTAGTGGGAAACCGCAAATTTATATGAAGACTTAAGAGATCTATGACTCGGAAACTAAAGCTTCGTACAGACGATGGTCAGATCTTACAATATTGTAAGCAGGCGTTGCCAACAGCAAAATTTTTCTGACAATGGTGCATTGTCAGATACATTAATTTTGCACATCTGCAAATACAAATGAGCTTACAATGTTCACACAGTTGTAAGACATTTTAGCCAATTTTAATGCAATTTAAGCAACGCTGCTTACCAATATTGTAAGATCTGACCATCGTCTGTACGAAGCTTAAGCGTTTCCGAGAATTGTGCCATTTTATTTTTTCTTGCTATTTTTTAATTTTCTATTCCCCTTTGTTTTTTTTACTTGGAACTGCGTTGGTTAACTAGAATTAAGCCACAATTAATTTTTTTGTCATAAAATTTCACAAATTAACACAATCACAATTTGTTTTAAATGAGAAACAAAAATAATTAAAAAATACAATTTATTGAAAACTCGGATAATACAGCTGACGAACAGATGTTCTAAAGAGTTTACCTTGTTGAATTCGCCTTGGATAGATCCATATCTATATGGTCACATAAGCTATACAGTTTTTCCAAAATATTACCACAAAGGGAGGTAGGGGGCAATTTCTGCCTGAAAGTTGTTTCAAACGGATTTTAATGAAGTTTATAAACATAGATAAATCCATATTTATATGGACATATAAGCATGATGTGTTTTTTAATACTGTGGTGTAGAGTATCATATGGTCGGGCTTGACCGACTTTACTTTCTTACTTGTTATTTATACAGAAGATATAATAAATAATTTAATGATATTTTAAATAAATTTTGTTTGTATGAATTCAAAATGTTGAAAAACAATTATGTATAGGGGTAATTCCAAAGTGTTGAACGTGACAGTCGTACGCATCAAAAATGCAATAACATTTTAAACAAAAAATATTTTTACGTTTTCTTAACCCTTAGATTATAGCACTAAGAAAGCACTGTTATCTATGTCTAAAGTTTATGAAGGGCACTATTCTAGTTCAAAGATAATGGCAAAAGAAGTACCGGTTCGAACGTGAAAAAACAGAAGCAGTTTTTGTGGCCATGTATAAAAAGGCGTAATTCAGCGAAACCTGGCACAATTTCTTGGTCAAATTACTTTCAGAATTTTACGTAGCAATGTAACATTAACATGTCTTTGATTCCAACATCTTCTGTATTTTCTTTTTTTCCGTAATAATTAAACTGAATAATGATTAAAATAAAATAAAAATTTACCGTTAATCCGAACAACATATTTCTCTTTGAACTCTACCTAAGATTACAGATAATGTAAGAATTTTTTTTGGAATAATTTTTATCAAATATCACCTCTTTTAAGAAAGATAAATATTAAAGAAAACATACAATAAATCATTTTCACATATAAGAAATTACGTTTTCACAACTTCGCATTCTGATTGTTTATCAAAGTGAACAAATTTATGAGTAGATTTATAAAATTAGTAAAATCTAAATATTTCTCTATAACAATATCGTAAAATAATCAGCTTTTAATAACTTTAAAATTTTCGGTCACGGTGGACCTTTTGACGGAAATGCCCATATACTTGTCGGTACTACAACAAGTACAAACAATCTGTTTTTGTAAAATCATTGTAGATATGTATGTACAATGTCAAAGATCATTAACAAATTTAATATTGACATCCAACAACTTTGAGCAGGACTGTTTATTTCACATGTAATGAATTCGCCTCGCTAAACCGGGCGCCGACAATATATTAGTTAGCCGCCGGCGTCGATTTTTTAGGTCGACTTGTTTCTCTGTGTACAACAATAAAATACAAATTTTTATATTAAAACTTTCTAAATAGAGTAAAATTCCACTAAATTTGTTAAAATATTTTTATAAACTACAAATTAATTTAAAAAAAATCAAGATGGCTAAAATGGCATTTCAACATCAGGCCGGCACGGCCATGGAGTGTTTAAGTGTTAGTTATATTCAGTGAAATCATGGGCGGAGTTAAGATCGTATAAAAACATTTTTTTTTATAAAAATTCCTATTTCTAGATTCCAATAACACTGCACAAGGAAAAGGACTATGATCAAGAGGGAAGAGAAATTTTAAAATGTGGTTTTAAGATCGGTGGAGGCATCGATCAGGATTATAAGAAAAGTCCACAGGGTTATACAGATTATGTAGGCTTTTTAATAGAACTTGTTAGAAAACTTGAACATTACCTTATTGTTTTAAATATAAATTTGTTCTTACAATTCCCAGGGTATTTATGTAACTGAAGTTCATGATGGCAGTCCAGCTGCCCGGGCTGGTTTACGCATACATGATAAGATTTTACAATGCAATGGCTATGATTTCACCATGGTCACTCATAAAAAGGCGGTTAGTTATATACGAAAACATCCGGTACTTAATATGTTGGTTGCACGTAAAGGTGTAACATCAACATAAGTAGCAACTTTTTTTTTAATCTACTTAAAACCTATTGCCTACCTTATAATATAAATTAAGCAATTGTTAACGTCTGCATAATCATACTCAACACGATTCTTTCTTGATCGATCCACCTTAAACTCGGCAAATTACTTCACTTTTAGATATAAGCAGATTCATGCTTCAAATATTTGGAAAAAAGTCTAGTTTCATTTGACCTGCTCCAGTATCTCACTATGTTTTAATTCTTCCATACTGAAGAATTAAACTAGCACGAAGCCCGCTAAGGATCTCTTAGTCTACTTACTTTTTCTTCAATGGTATTATCAGCCCAATTATAAATACAAACTGCACGGAAGTTTTTTCCATTTTTAAAATTTGATTTAAATAGAAAAAAAAATGAGAGAAGGGTAAAAACTTCTGGGGAGTTTTTATCATTATTGTGTTGTACGTATATTTTTTAAGTTTAAACTCTCAATTCTTTTACATTCTTAAATTGTTGAATAAGCCAATATAAATATTTAATCTGTGGCCAAATTATTGCTATAAGTATATGCTTATAAACAATTAAAAAAAATGCATATACATACATACGTATAAAAAAAATATGTTTGTATGAATACGAATTAGAGTAAACGTAAATTAGAACATCTAGAAAGCATTAACTATATGTATTTGTATGTCTAAAAAAAGAATCGGATTATAATTTATACTTTTTTTTATATGTAAGCACAACTTGTAGATCAGAACAACAAGCATTTTATTGATATAACTTTTTTATTTATATGATCTTTGCCGGCATTTATACGTTGTATTTTTAGACATGTCTAGCTAACACGTTTGTCTTTGTTGTTAATCGGTAAAAAGAAAAAAGAGGGGTTGCCAAACAACACGAAATGAGTTTTCATATATTAGACGTACAGACGATGGTCAGATCTTACAATATTGGTAAGCAGCGTTGCTTAAATTGCATTAAAATTGGCTAAAATGTCTTACAACTGTGTGAACATTGTAAGCTCATTTATATTTGCAGATATGCAAAATTAATGCATCTGACAATGGACCATTGTCAGAAAAATTTTGCTGTTGGCAACGCCTGCTTACAATATTGTAAGATCTGACCATCGTCTGTACGAAGCTTTAGATATAACATCCCTACAAGAACAGTGGCTATCATTTGACTGCTCATATGAGTGTCATTGCTGATAAAAATATTGATCATCGCGTAGAACAGTCTCTATCATTTTCTTAAGGCAAACGTGAAAAATATAATGCATTCTTGTGTACGTGTGATTTTGCTTGTTTATCTAATCAATGAATTCAATGTTGTCGCTCTTTCATTTCTTGTAGGGATGTTTGGAAAAAAATCTCCAAATTGCACAAGGTTTATGGTAGCATGTTTAAAAGAGAATGGAGTTAGCAGACATGTCTGAAAAGACATCGTATAAATGCCGCCTTTGTTTTTTACAGCTGTTCATCGATTTCGAACGTTAACGTTCGCATAGAAAATAACATTGAAAACAAAAACAAATTTTAGAATTTTGTTTTTGTTTCAAATATAATTTTCTATGCGAACGTTGACGTTCGAAATCGTTAAACAGGCAGTTAATTTCAATTTATACATACAAGAATATCTATTTTATTGAAATATAAAAAAAAAATATTTTATGTGATACAAACAAACAGAAACTAAAAAATATGATTATTTTAAGCATAGAAAACGTTTTCTATACATAAAATATACATTCATTTTTGTTCATTTACACACACATAATATGTACATATTATGTATAACAATACTAATTATAAGAAGTTTTATTTTTTATTTGTTAAAACCCGTAAAAATTTGATTTTTTTTTATAATAATGTTAAAATAAAACAGCACTTTTATATTTTGCAAAATATGTATGTACATATTGTTTGTATGTTGTTTTATTTATTTCGATTTCTAACATAAAATTTGCCTGTTACCCTGAAAATGTTTCTGAATGCAAAAATTTACTTTTAATTTATATATTTCTTTCTTCGATAAAAAGAAAGAAAATAAATTTAACTCTATAATTTAGATTTTTTTCTGGATCCAGGATATAAAAATATTTATTGTCTTGCATTTACTTACATTTTTTATTACAGTTTTTTAAACGAAATAAACAAAAAATCGAAAAACTTTCCGTTAGCAAATAAACAACTTGCTAAAACGTAGCTACGATCGTAAAAATTGCAATTCTGGGCGATAAAAATGAAGAATTAGTTTCTCCAACCGAAAAAATTTCGATACTAATCGAAACATAGAATTAGGGTGAATAAAAAGAATTTCAAAAGCGATAAAAAATTTTTAATAAAAAAAAAACTGTTCAAAAGCGTTAAAAAACAAAGAAAAAAACTGTTATTTAGGATAGTATCAATAAATCATCCTAAATCAATAAATCTTATTAGAAAAAATAGTTTTTATGATCACATACGCGGCAAAAACGTTTTTATTATATTTTATATATGTTTATAGTATTAGATATATTTTACTGCCTATTTATTAGGTATATTTTATACTTTTCTTATACATATACCTTTTTCTTGTTTCTTAACCAAAAAATATCATATCAGAAACTTTATAACTTAACTTCGCGCCAGACAATAAAGGCAAATAAAAATGAAGAGAAAATTTTTTTAAATTTGATAACTGGGAAAATAAATCTATTATAAGTCTAAATCCTACTGAAAAGGATGTTATACAAAATGTCTGGCCCAACTAGTTATCGTCCAGACCTACAATTTTAAAAATTCTGCTTTGAAATTGCATTAGTATCCAGATTATGAAATTAAAGTTTTGCAATTTTTGTATTTTTGTCTTAACTTTCCTCTTCTCCTTTTTATATATTATATGTAAATACAAATACAACCAACTTCAAGTTAAAAAGTGTAAGAATAACAAAACAAAACAGAATCGCAGGGTACATGAGCCTGAGTGCACCTCACCAATCTTCTCACCCCACTCACCAATAATCACCACAATTGCTGCAACAAAAATTGCAAGTCTGGACTATAACTTAGCAAAGTTATGCAATTTTGTAATACAAGTCCAAAACCACTTCTGTTTATTGTAACGTCAAGCCAGCGCATATTGTTTTTACATTTTGTCGCCCAAATGTCACATCACAATGGAAATGCCCAACTGCATGCTTTTACTTGTGCGACCAATGAAGGCAAAAACAATATTTATCCGTTTTAGAGCTTTTTATGAATTTTGCCATCGATTTGTTAGTACATATTTCTGCATATTTTACCGTTTGCAGCATTTTTTTTGCATAATTTAGTTAAAACAATATTTATCTGTTTTAGAGCTTTTTATGAATTTTGCCATCGATTTGTTGGTGCATATTTCTGCATATTTTACCGTTTGCAGCATTTTTTTTTTGCATAATTTAGTTAAAACATCCTTTTTGCAACATTTTTTAAGTTTTAAAAGCATATTTTGCCTTTTTTATGCATATTTTTATACATGTTAAATTTTTTCTGAAGCCTACAAGAGCTTTCGCAGCAAATAAAAAATGTTTTTTAGCGATATTTTGACTTCTCCGTTTTAAATATCTATCTGTATATCCAAGGTGTTTCTTCAATTTCGCCATCCACATTTAATTTTTAATCGAAAATTGTAAGACAAAGCAGGTTGTCATTAAAAATTAATTTTATTTTAAACTTTAAAATTTTATTTTTAATTTTAGTTTTAGCAAAAATTATAGAAAAACCAATTATGTACATATATACGTTTTTGGCGATGTGTGTAACATATAGACATATGGACGAATCTTTTAGTATATCGATCGATTTAGAACCACTTTTAAAGTAATCTAACGATAACCATCCGTCCGTCTGGCTGGTTGCCTGTCCATGTTAATTTTTTACGCAAAATACAAGTTGCAATCTTGAAGGTTATTTGATAAATACATTTTAATTGTACTACGAACGAATTGTATGTAAGTGGTGAGCACAGAATTCTGTGGTGGTGAGAATCGGTCTATAATTTAACATATTCCCCATAAAAACATCTTTCCAAATTACAGTATTTGTGTCTATAAACCATCTAATTATGTTGGTATGTATGATTAAATTTGCCCAAAAAATATTTTACTGCAAATTATTCTTTTTTCGAATCAGTTCACATTTGCCCAAACAATTTAAATAAACAATTTAGCGACCGTCCCTAAAATTCCCTTAAGAAAAAAAAAAAAAAAAAAAAATCGCATATGGTTTCCTTGGTTATGACTAATTTTTTACAAAAAATGTACCTATCACCATGTGATAGCCAATACTAAATTAGTGATTAAAATTTTGTTTACTGGTCCCTTATCAGGAAAGAATTACAAACACTTAAAAAGTCTTATTAGAAAAAGCACAAAATTAAGTTTTTATTTTTTATTAGAAAAAAATCCCACACTGTTTAATAATCGACGCACATACATAAATAAATATTTTCCTTAATTTAGCGCGTTTTTATTTGAAGATTTAACAATTACATCTTATTTTTTTTTAACATAGATCATTATATTATTAATCGAAAGAGGTATCCTTCTTAAAGTTTCTAATAAATCTAAAACGATTTTTAATTACTAAAACTAAAAATGTTTTCCTTACTCAAGTCACATGCGTAAAGGAAAAATAAGAATGGAACCAAAATCGGGAGGAAATTTTGAAATGTATCAAATATATGTTTCTAATTAAAAAAACTATTGCATTTAATGCTTTTTGTTTTTGCCATAACGTTCATATTTGCTTTTAGATGAGTGCCACAAGGCTAAAGGAATGGCCAGGGAAGGCAAAGTCATGATAGCAAAAGCAAACCAATCAAAGAAGTGGGAAGAGAAACGCTTGTTGAACTCGGCCAAGTTGACAATACCACCCTCACCGGGTTCAGAGCTAATGGCCAATTGCAACTAAAACATAAAAAAGTTCAAATAATTAATTAATGTGAAAAATAGAGATTTAGACTTGTTATTAAATACCTTTTCAGCTTCTTCTACTGGTTTGTAAGTGATTTCGGCAGCAGTGAAATTGAAATAACCGTGAGACTTAGGACGCACAACCAATACATGGGTGTAGTTTGCCTGAGGAGCAATACGCTCTACAATAGCAGTGGGTTGACCACCAACAATTTCAAAAGCTTCAGGGTGGAAGCTATTGTCAACCAATTTTATGTTGGTGGCAGCACCATTGCCAACATTGAATATAGTGTAACGTACCAACAGGTCGCTTTTCTCCACCAAGTATTTGTTTAATATTTGTTTTGAAACTAACAAACGGGCGGAGGTTTCATCGTCAGACAAGCACATATTGACAGCAGCCAATAAGGCGCAAACAACTAACAAGGATTTAAACATGCTGCAATTAAATAAAAATAATTTATATTAGTTTGTTAAATCACTGTTCCGTGTGGAAGTGAATTTTGTTGTATGCCGCATGATTTGTTGACGTGGTCTTTTTTTAAAAGTTTTTCCCATAATTTTACTTATTTTATATTTGAGAACTGTGTTGCAACAAGTTAATTATGTTAACATTAAATAAAAGCTTACGTTTTTCTTAAATTTTATCTAAAAACTTCCTAAATTTATAAAATCCCTCTCGGTTCCAAGCAATTTTTACTACACTGCCACTTTCTAATAAAACGTTTCAGTTTTCAATGAACGATTGAAGTGTTGTGACGTGTAAACTTCGGTAATAATGTCAATTTTCGTGTAAAATAGATGTATTCAAAAGCTGCGTGTTTTTGCTTTTGATGAGGTCTGGCAATTTAAGATGGAAAAGGCAGTGCAGTTATAATTACTATTAAAAACTGGTAGTAATACAAATTTCATGGTATTCATACTAATGCAAAGTTGCAAAATAAAAAACAAACCAAATTATGTAATATTACAATAAAAATAAAAAATCTTAAGACATTTTGTTCAACTTGTACATTAAGAAATAATAAATATTTTAAACTGATGGCAACTCCAGCCGTAATATACAACTGAAATGTCACAACTCTCCGCCATATTAACAAGAAAGAGACAACTATTGATAACCTTAAGAGAAAAACAAAGCAAAATATACCAATTGAAAGCAGAGTTGTAAAATAATTTCTAACAAAAAATTAATTAAACAAAATTTGCATTGAAAGTTCATCAATTAAAATTTATGACAAATTAAATAACTTATCAATTTATTTACTAATAAAAACTATTATATTGTCATTACTTTAACGAGTTTTTATACATTGTTACTACAAAAATGCAGCACTGAATTTTGTTGTAAATGTGTTGGGGTTAAAAGGAAATCGCAGTTGAGTTGTATTCGTCGGAGAAAATTCACGTAAATTTGTGATTCGCTGTGACGACGGTGTGAATTTTTTCATTTTTATAATTTTGTTTAATAATAAACAAAAAAGTTTTTATTACCAAGCAAAAGCGTATCAAACACAAATTTACCAAAAAAGTGTCCTCATGAAATTAATAATAGAATATATTAAGACAAAAATAGCCAGAAAGGAAAATAAATTTTGTCTTTAGAAAAAGTGCAAAAAATTTAGTATATAGTGTAGCAGTGTGTGTGTGTGCAAGAAAATATGAAATGAAAAGCAGAGACCTGCGCCGACAGATTTTATCGGCGGCGGCTTGTTCAAAAATAATTGGCTGCGGCTGTTAATCTTTGTTATGTTTAAAATAATAACAGTTATTTTTCATATTAATATACTGAGATTAATTAAATCCCGAAATACGAAATTAAATTCAAAATTACACTTTTAGCTTTGTTCACGACGATAGCAACAATTTCGTTTTTTTTTCTATCTTATATTTTTCCAAAGTATTTAATATTTTGTACAAACATTTAACTGGACTTAAAAAATTAAGTCTACGTTTACTTCAGCTACAATTTGAATGAAATTTTATATAATGGTTATAATTATACTCTGTACCACTAATGGTGAACGAGGGTATACTAATGGCCCAATTATAATATGCTTAAGTCAATTGTGCGAATACATGTGATTAAAATGTGTCGAACCATGTTGAACTTAAGAAAACTTTTTGGTTAATGTTATGAAACTGGCATTTGCTAAAGCAAGGTGCGAAACAGATCGCACTTTCCGTATGGAATAAAATATGTTTTGATTTTATTTTTTTAAATACCTTTTTTCATTTTGTTGTTAATTTTTGATAGAAGCTTAAGTCAGCTTATGCACATTGTAGTTGGGTCTTAAGTTTGTCATTACTTTTAAAACCTTTTTATTTATCTGTGACCCCATAAAGTATACACATATATTCTCGACCCTTTACTAATTCTATGTGTGTCTATTTAGTGATGTCCCTCTGTTAAAACACGCTCACTTTGATACTACTGAAAATAACAATATTGGTATGTTGCTTATAGTTATGATAATCAGTTATACTAAGTAGTTTCAAATCCAGCAAAATCGGCTTAGTAAGATATCGAGTTATGAGTCCAAATGTGGAGCAACCACACTAAAAAATTGATAATTATGTTTTAAAAACTAACTTAAATGGTGACGAAACGCGCGGATTGATATCAGATATTTCACAGATTTTATCATATTACTTAAATTCGTGGAGATCGGTCCGTAATTTGTCAAAAGACCCATATAAACCTCGAAAAAAACGCGAAAAACACTTCAGTACAACTAAAATCTTAAGGAATAATGATTTTGTAATAACACTTTGCTAGTCACAAATTAATAAGACTATAAATATTATTCCAGGGTCGTGAATATTGGTCCATATTTAACCACAGAACCCATATAAAGCTAACTTGTACATTTTATACGCCAAAAACTGTAACTAATAATGCTATAGTGTATTTGATATTAAAGTTAATTAAACTAGTTAAATAATAATTTTCTAAAATCTAGTTCAGTTGGTCGGTTGTGCATGAGACCAAATATTGTTCCCATCCCAGAATGCGGGCATGGCATAATTCCTCGAAAATATTTTCTGGATAATTTATTTTACGACACTTGTAAACCTTAATTATTTGTGTATGGCAAACAAAATCCGTTTTTTTAAAGAGTTTCTTATACAGAATATGTACTTTTTATTTTAAAAGATATTGAAAAAGACTTGGTGTTTTTTCATTATTACTTTCTTTTAAGCGGTTTTTTTTTTATATAAAATGTTTTCTTATTTCCGCTATCCACTGTATACTACTATTTTTTTGTTTTTTGTGGCAGTATGAATTAACCACAATAAAACAAAGACATATTGATAAAACAAATATGTATATATGTAGTTCTTATTTTTAATAAAATTCAAAACGGCGGCGTATTTTGAACCGGCATACGGCGAATATTTTTCGGCGTCGGCGGCTTTTCATAATTTTCGACGGCTTGGCTCAGCCGGTTCGGCGCAGGCCCCTGGTGAAAAGGCAATAAAAAATATTTTTAAAAGTGAAGGCAACAAGAAAAAAAAAAATCATAATAAGAATATAACTAAAATTGAAAAGTGCAAAAAACAAGAAAAATTAATGAAATTTCCTAAAACAGAAAGAAAAACAAATAAAAAAAGCTTAAACTGTGAAATTTATTAAAATTTTTGTAACAAGGGTTAATTTTTTATCCATCAAAAAAGCATTGAACCTGTTTTATTGGCCACAAAAGCAATTGGTGTTTTTTTTTTGTTTGTGTGACAGCAAAAGCGGATTTTATTTTTAAGAAAAATATATATTTTGAACAAGGTAAGTTTATTTTTCTTTTTATGATATTAAAATATTATGATGAAAATTTGTATCTTCATTCAAATTTTATTCAGCAACCCCTCCTTTCTCACCCATTTTTCGCCTCTTTTTTTTAGCTTATGCTTTTTTGCATTTGCACTCATTTAGTGATGTCGTGTTTTGAACCGGTCTGTTTGAACTGCGCTGTTTCGTTTGTAAACACACACACAAAACTACATGTTTGGCGCTTTCTGTTTTTAATTCCTCGTCAAGTTGGTGTTTTGCTTGTGTGTTTTGTTTTTGTTTCATTCTTTTTTAATTTAACCGTCTTTTTTTATCGTAGTTGTTGTTTGGCATTTTACGTCAAAGTATTTTGACGTTTAATATTTCTTCGGTTGCGTTTGATTTAAAGCTTTAATTAAAAACAATTTCAAATTTAACATAAAAAGCTAAAATAAAGCTAAATATTCTATTTAGATGTATTTTCAACCATAAATAAATACATAATTTAAAAAGAAGTTAAGAGATAAACTACTATAGGTTTTTATTGTGGAATTTTTCAATATTAAAATACAATAGCGGTGTTCAGTATTTGGTGCATATAAAATTCCGTTTATTGTTGGATTAAACAAAAAAGCTAAGATATTTTGGATTTGCTCTTGCGCAAGACCATTTGCACCAAACACTGAATTCCGCTTATGTAAACCTACACGTTCAATTTAAAATTTTTTAGCTAAAATGCTAAAAAAAAATTCATTCAGAATGAAAAAAAACCAAAATTAAAGTTTAAGGGGGCTGAGGCCCGTTTGGCCTCCTGGATCCAAAAAACTGCCCCGCGCAATAAGTTGCATGTATGGGTACTTAAATAATTGGTAATTTCCTCACGATTGCAAATATGTACCTATTTTGTTTTTGTATTCGTTCATTATTTCCAATCTATGTTAATTTAAATTTTTTTAGATGCAGGGAAGCTATAGGTAGCGAAGCAGGTGTTTATTATACCATATAGGAGAAATTCTTGCGACCGGCGGAAGACCGATTATGCGATAAACTTGAGTTAGAATAAAATTAATAAAATTTAAAAAAAATCGCATACATAGGCATGTAGGTACCTATATCATAATTATCAGGTGTGTTCTAGAATAATAATATCTAATAATAATAAAAATAGTAAGGAGTTGGTGAAAGTAAATCGAATCGACTTTTATTCTAATACCTATGTGATAATATTTTTAACCAAAAAAAATTTTCTTTTTGGTTTAAAATGTTCTTTATCTAATTTAAACAAAAATATATCGTTACCTAAAACGCAAAGGCTATAAATATACCTTGGTTTCATTCTTTTTTAATTTAACCGTCTTTTTTTTTATCGTAGTTGTTGTTTGGCATTTTACGTCAATTTTGACGTTTAATATTTCTTCGGTTGCGTTTGATTTAAAGCTTTAATTAAAAACAATATCAAATTTAACATAAAAAGCTAAAATAAAGCTAAATATTCTATTTATTACATTCAACCATTAATAAATACATAATTTAAAAAGAAGTTAAGAGATAAACTATTATAGGTTTTTATTGTGGAATTTTTCAATATTAAAATACAATAGCGGTGTTCAGTATTTGGTGCATATCAAATTCCGTTTATTGTTGGATTAAACAAAAAAGCTAAGATATTTTGGATTTGCTCTTGCGCAAGACCTTTTGCGACCGGCGGAAGGCCGATTATGCGATAAACTTGAGTTAGAATAAAATTAATAAAATTTAAAAAAAATCGCATACATAGGCATGTAGGTACCTATATCGTAATTATCAGGTGTGTAATATTAATATCTAATAATAATAAAAATAGTAAGGAGTTGGTGAAAGTAAAACGAATCGACTTTTATTCTAATATGTGACAATATTTTTAACAAAAAAAAAATAAAATAACAAATAAATATTAATATAAAAAATAACGGTTTAAGAACATGGATTCTGTTGCATTGTGGTTGGAAGATAGCGATGAAGAAAGTGATGCAATTGCAGAAAGATTTCAACAGAAAATAATAAGAGATACATCCGAGATTATGAGCCTTGCTAATAGTACATATAAAAGATTTTTTTAATTATGAAATCATAAAAATACTACTTTAAGTTTCGCGAAAAACTTTCGGCTTAATAAAACTTCATTTATGTATATCTACAATTGAATAAAATGCGATTCAAAGCCACCTGAAAGATCGGCAGTAACTGCACCTTTGAAAAAATTAGCTGCCACATTAAAATGTTTGGCACATGTTGGGTACCAACATCAGATTGGCCAAGATCGTCTTGTGGGACTTTCACACCCATCAATTTCCATATGCTTATCTGAGGTATGCGAAATAATCGAACTAGGGAATGGTAATTGGATACCAAAATCGATTTTCGATTTTTCGATCGACTTTTTTTATTACGGTTTTTAAAATCGATTAATCGAACCCCAAAATCGATTTTAAAATCGATTTCAAAATCGTTTAAGATAAATTTGCAAACTCATACCTTATATCACAGAGAGGTATACTCCATCTTTTTTTTTACAAAACTACTTAGATAAATTGAACTGAGATTTTTACAGTGTGTAGATATGACTACTTTTTCTAATTTTCCTGCAAAAAGTGAAAATGTGTAAAGTTTGAGATCGCCTTTAGAGGAACAAGTACATGTACATTTTACATATTAAAATTGTGTTCTTCTGTAGACAATCAGGCCTGTCACATAAATTAATTCCGATCGAAAGTGGAAGTGATTTCGTATCTTGCTTCACATAAAACGAAATCACTTTTGATAGGATTTAATTCTGTGACAAGCCTGAATTTATCGATAGTATTTCAAAGGATTATGACAGTAGTTCCTGATCGGTAGCGACTGTTTCTTTGCTAAGTTACTATTAAGTTAGTTTAAAAAAAACGTTTGCATGCCATTGATGCCAGAAAGATGCAGAGACATTCACCCTTATCGTGTTTGGCGTATTCAAAATACGCCTACGACTGTTTGGTAATAGAATAAAGGAAATAAGTTCACGTTCTCTTTAATCTATTACCAAACAGTCGTAGGCGTATTTAAAATACGCCAAACACGATAAGGGTAATTTCCTTGTAATTCCGTATTTGTTAGGATAAATTACATACTTTTTGTTTTTTCACTCTGCTTATAACTAGATTTAAATATCGCTCACAGAGCCCTTTTATTAAACTTGGAAGTATATTAAGGATACTAATAGGAAAATACGTAAAATTACAACTTTAAACTGGGAAAACTGCATTAGCATACCTACAGACGTATGTACGCACAAAAAAATACGTTATATTGTGCATGCCCATAATTTATCGATTTAATTAAGATTAAAAATTGCAAAAATTTTGATAAAAATAAAAAAATCGATTTTAAAAGCCCAATAATCGATTTCAGTATAAAATCGCATACGTAAATTCGATTGCAAAAAATCGATTTTTTTACCACAAAATCGATTTTCGATTGGAATCGAAATCGATTTACCATTCCCTAAATCGAACCAAATCTTTGCCAAAGCATATTATCTTTGAAATGACTGAAGAAAAAAAGGAGGCGAAAGGATATTTTTTTTAAATTAATGTGGAATACTTGCAGTAATTGGAGCAGTAGACGGCACTCACTTTCAAGTAATAAGGCCAAGTAACGATGAGCATTTATACTTCAACCGAAAACAAACATTTAACTTTAATGTGTTGTTTATAGTCTTTCCATACCTAGTAAAAGCACATTTGTAAAAATAGTTAACACAAATCCTTCGACTTGCTTTTAGCATTTGCAACATTGAGGTCTTCGCTCAATCTGCATGTGCAAATATAAAATCAGCAATCACCTTATACTTTCTTGGTTTTGTAAACATTGCTTTTTTGAGCTTTCCCTAAGCAACCCAAATTAAAAAAAAGGCTATGTTTAAAAATTTTCAGAATAAAAACAAAGAGTTGTGACAACAAACACAGGGTATAAATTGTGATTCCAAGTTACTCACAGTTCTGGATATAGAGGAAATCTTGTGTTTAAAATGGTATTTTACATTTTTGTAAAAAATGTTATTTAATTACTTACATTTTAAATTTTTTTTATTGTTTTCGCAAGCACAGCCACTTTCGAATAATTTACAAAAAATTTAATTGAACTGACATTAGCTTTCGTATTACATAGTTGCAATTGTAAAAGGGTAATTTTTAATTTACGAAAAGGGGTAAGTAAAAAAATCCCTCAAAAATAAAATATTTCCGAACGTTCGAAAATTAATTTTTGAAAAACGTACTACATAATACAATTTGTACGAATTCGTAAATCTTTTCTTTCGAATCGTATTACATAATAACCCCCCTGTACTTTGCGCAACAAAGTTACATGGACAGCCAGCCAGCCGGAAGGACATCGTTATTTCGACTCAAGAAGTGATTCTGTGTCGATCGGTATACTTTAAGTTGGGTCTAGGACCCATATTTTAAGGTGTTACTGACATCAGCACAAATGAATAATACCTGCTCTTAATTTGTCTTATGATAATACAACAGGCTGTTCCCAACAGTGCTATTTATCCTAATATTGTTTTTTAGTACTTATCACTTTAAAACAATTTGTATATTGACTAACGTTCCTTTCATTACTATACGCAAAATATTAACAGTTACTCAAGGCGAATTCATTTTTCAGGTGGCGTTGAAAGCACAGCTGTGCTACTTTTTTTTTAAATTAGAGAGAGGAATGTCAAAAGTTACTTGTGTTCAGGCCTGCCATTTTTGCCGATTTATCAGGGACCGTAACAGTTATGCATTTTTTCATAAAAGTCAGATGAAAACAGTTATTTTTTGATTTTTATTTTTTTGAGCAAAAATAGCAGGTGCCCAATTCTGGCAGTCGTAATCGAGCACTTTCTCGCTTCGAAAGCAATTTAATCACCCTTATTGTCTTTGGCGTTTTTGCGGCGTAAACTAGTCGTTTTTTAAAAACGGTACCGGGATTGGCGAACAACGCCAATGAATACGACACTTTTCAAATCTATTACAAAAACGACGTCAAAACAGTACCGTGTTTGGCGTATTTGTCTGCCAAAAGTGTAACAAATTGTCGTTAAACATTTTGATCACGACGTTATTTAAATTATTTGAGAAATAATTTCAATGGAAGGAAATAAAATGTAAACATGCAAAAAATTTAAAATCATTGAAATATAATTTAGTTTTTATGTGCTTGTTTACCTAACTCTGGTATAAATTTTAGGATAAAGGTCACAACTGCCGCACAATTTGCGAAGTAAGTAGCAATAATGGAGCAAAAAACATTTTTGGCAAAGGCCTTCCAAAAAAGTTTAAGCAAAAGGAATATTAAAGAGAAGTGGAATACCGCATCCCATTTCGGAGAGAGTTAGATGAAGGTATAAGCCGATTTTAAAATTTAAATTGAAGAAAAACTCACTCATAACAAAGCTGAAAGCTATGCAACAGGTGGTGGGCGGTTCAACAAAATACACTTTCAGCTGTCGAAGAAGCAGCAATTGATCTATTAGACATGCATGCTATTGTCGAACATAAAGATCCATTTGGAATTAAGAGAAAGCGGAGGATTTCACCAGACCCCGAGGCAAATTTAGACACAATAACTGACATTACCGAAATTGAAAGCCCGTGTACTTCACCTGTGATACCTCCGCTTAGAAAAAATAAAAACCAAGAGAAACTAGGGCTTTAAGAACAACAAGTAAAACTGCAAAAAGAGTTATGCTTGAATTTGAAAAATAAATTATCGGAATTGAAACGTTACACACGGAGAATGCTAAAGAGGGGAAATCGGTTTATATAAGGCGGAACTCTAAAGCAAAGAGAAAAACAGAAAAGCTCATATAGAAATACGCAAAACTTAACTAGAAATTAAAAAGTAAAATGATTTAATTTTTATTTTGTTTTAATTAATCTTAATATGATCATGTAAATAGAACTACTTACATATATGTTAATGTTGAAATAAATAAAGACGCAAAACTATCCTTTTAAAATTGTAGTTTCAGCTCATAGTGAATAGAGATGAACACAAACTTAAAGTTAACATTTTCACAAGTAAAATAATACAAACATTTTACCAACAATTTTACTATGCGTATTATTTTTAATTCAAACACTTGTTTGGCAGATCTTTAACAGGGTGTTTCAAAATAATTTAATAAAGTGTATTCTTTTACATTGTGATTCTTTTACAAAATATTGCTAGTCGAAAATTTTAGACGGTAACATAAAATTGTAAATACGACTGTAACTACGACACCTGTCGTTTTTCGACTACGCCAAACACAATAAGGGTGAATATCTAATTATTTCAGTCAATACTGAACGAATCGGAATAATTTTTTCAGTGTTGTAAAGCATTAATTTGAGTTTCACAATATTGAAAAAATTATTTCGATTCGTTCAGTATCCACTGAAAGAATTAGAAACAAAATGGCTTTCGAATCGAGAAATTACTCGATCACGACTGCCAGAATTAGGCCCCAGTTATTTTTTGATTTTTATTTTTTTGAAAAAAAAAAAAAAATAACTGTTAAAACTTAAACCTAAATCAACAAAAAAAAAAAAGAAAAAAACACATTCTGGCTCCCCAGCTACTAAGACGTTCTAAAGTTAAATTTGAATGTAAATCAAAAAAAAAAAAATAAATAACTAGTCCCGTCATACAGCGATGCTATAATCTCCTTGTAAAAAACTCAAGAAGTTTTCGTCGAAAAACATTATTTGAATGGGAAAATATACGTAATTCATAAGGTAAACAATTCCAGCAACGAGCAATTCTTACGATAAATGGTCTCTCAAAAATTAGTTTATGAATTCTTGGAATAAAAATTTGAGGATGTCTCGAAGACCTCAAAAATAAAAAAGCATTACACAAAGGAGATGGTACACCGCTTTTTATAACCTTGTGAAATGAAACCAAATTACGACATTTAGCAAATGTATCAAAGGAACATCCAAGGAATCGGTAAAAATGCCCTTAAACGTGATCCCAACGACGAACATTATAGACAAACCTTACAATCATATTAACAACACGCCTCAATCTAGCAAAGTGAATACCAGTACAACCTTAGACTATAGAAGCATAAGAAGCGAATGCGCCAGTCTTTGTTTAATATATAAGGGAAGGTATATATTGGTAGAATAAATCCTACGAATAATACCCCAAACTCTACCAGATAAAATATCTATATGACGCTCAAAGGAAAGGTTACTATCAATAATCACACCTAAACATTTATGATGACTAACTACCTCAATTTCATCATTACCCAAAAATAAGCAAAAATCCCGAACTCTACTACCCAACGATCCAAACAAAATGGCCTTTGTTTAAGATGTATTTAGAACCAACGAGTTGCTAATAGTCCATTGCAAAATACTTTCAAGACTATTAATGTTACTTTCAAATATTTCAGGACAAGTCAAGTTTCCATTAAACAGTAAAAAGACATCATCCGCAAATAAAAAAGTCTTACAAAACATGCTATTCATTTCTTTGTAAAAAAGAAGTGCTGTCAATAAACTTTTAACACAATAATTTAAATATCATAATTTAAGGATAATTTTGGCCGAGAAGGCTTTTTGTATTACCTGTTGAAATAAATAAATAAAATAAAAATAAATAAATATATTAAAATAAATATATTAAAAACCGACATAGAAGTTTTGCCTTCAAAGGTATTATTTTTAAATCAGTTGGTAAATAAATTTGTTTTAACTTAAGAAACGATTTTTTTTAATAACATGTCAGGTTCTTTTGATCGTAGACTATTTTGCTCTAAAGCTGGGATCACACGATTGCCGCAAATGCACCAATATGGCACAATTTTGATTGTGCTTTATTGACGCACAATAAAGAAATTGCACCAATCAAATATTCTGAAATCACACGATTGCCCTGTTTTATACAAACTTAATTGCCGCTAGTTGGTACAACGTGAAATGTGTACAATAATTGCCGCAGCACAGTCACACGATTGTTCTTACTTGACAACTGCGAAAACAGCTGTTGTTGTAGATTTTTCATTTGTTTGGAAGTTCTAGTTGGTATGTTCATTAAAATCGAAAAATTTGTTCATATACATAGGTACCTACCAAGGTATATTTACACAAGGTAAACTCGTTGCCCCATATGTTTCTCAGCTGATTACCCCTAGTTGGAAGCTTAACGTCAAATTTCGTGTATATGAGAAAAAATTTGTACATGTGTGCGTTAAATTGTTTTTTTTTTTTTATATGAAGACAATTTTGACAACTCCGTTCCTTTTATAGAGCAGCATGTATACACTCCCAAATGAGTCTACCTTGTGTAAATATACCTTGGTACCTACTATACAATTTTTTGTTGAATACTTTTATTTGAAATATTTTAAGAAAAATTTATGAAAATCCAAAAATTAACAAATTAAATAATAATATTCGCACTTAACAGCTACATAGTATAGCAAAAATTAAAAAAAAAGCTAAAATGCATAATAAATAAATACATATTTATCTTCATTACTTACTACGGGAAACACAAAAATGTAAAATTTATTAAAAAAAGGCAAATATTGGCGCATATTGTGTTGTTTGATTGCCGCACGAGAAGACAATAAATATTGGTGCATTTTTGTTATTTTTATTGACGCGCGGTTGCATAGCAAACAGTCACACGATTGCCGCACCAGGGTTGCATTTGATTGGTAAAAGTAAGCACAATATTGTCCTCGATTGGTACAAGAGCCAATTGGTTGTGCAGTCACACGATTGGTGTATTAAAAAGTGTGAAAATTGGTGCATTGCGGCAATCGTGTGATCCCAGCTTAACACATATGTATAGAAAGAAGTTCTTCTCAGTTGTATAAAAATAAAACAAACAAAACACAATAAATTTAAAAAGAGGTAACACAAAAAATTAAATTGTACGTGTTATCACAAAACATATCATAACTCAGTCAGTTTAAACTATTTTTATGTATTTAGCTGTTTTTAAAACTTGCATTAGTTTACTTTTTCATAAAAGAATAAGTATTATTTACATACATACACAAACAAGTATTGTGAAACGATTAAATGAGAACTTAATAAATATGAATAAAAGTACAAAAGTGAGTAGACATTCCTCAAGAGATTTTTAAAAAACTGTTTTACTTCTGAAAAGTAAAACTCAAATTAAAAACAAACAAAAAAAAAAAAAAAATCAAATGCTACATAGCAAATTTGTAATTTCTCTTACAGTATTATTCATTTTTTAAAGAAAGTGATAACATATAAAACATAAATACCAAAACATACTTAAGATATTTGAAATATGTATGTACATATGTTTTTGCAACTTTACTTTAACGAAAAGTGAGCGATAAGTTAAATAAAAATTCATCATATCTGTAGTGCGATTCACTAACTTTTATAACGACAATCGTATCTTAAAATAAGTACATACCTATAACAAAAATTAATCGAATTTGCTATTCAGTAACATTTTTACCGATATTTGCTTTCGGTTAAATTTAGCTGTTACTTTAAGCCGTATTTTTTTAAGCGACAATGATTTAAGTGGTGCTTATTAAAACGATCAAGTGTATTTTCTGCTTTTGAGTATTTTTTTTTTGTGTATTTTCACATTTTATAGGTAGTCAGAATTAAATTAGAGTTGTCAAATATTCGTATATTCCAAAAAACCGGTTTTCGAATACTTCAAAAAACTTACTTCTGAAAAAATCGGGTTTTCGGTTTTGTAACAAAAACCCGGTTTCGAATAATCGGGTTTTCGGTTTTTTTTTTAATTATTTATTTAATAAAAGTTAAAACAAAACAAGCAATTTGTAGGTACATATGTACTTCAGAACTAAAACGTATAATACATGTTAGGTATATTACAACATAAAATGTAAGTTAGCTTTAAATAGAGATCTGTTTAATAAAACAAAAAAATATTTGTTTTTATACCCACACCACAATAGTGGAGAGGGCATTATGCGTTTGTTCTGATGTGTGTAACACTAAAAAATATCGGTCCGGTGGACACTGGTTTGCCTGAATAACGAAGTTTTCGGGTTTTTAAATTTACTCATCGTGCTTTTTACCAGATATTCCGTAAAATCCTTGTTTAATTATACTATTTTTTAGCTTAAAAGTAGGTTTAAAATAGAGAAATGTTATCTACGTTAGATAAACATTCTTCTCCGTTTTGGAACTTAGCAAAAGTATTAAAAAGAAAACACAAAAACATACCACTGCCCAAAGATAATAATAAAATATACAATACACTAGGAGAAAAATGCAATGTTTTAGCAGACACTTTTTATTTAAACAACAATGTACATATCTGTCGAAAATACATCAATTTTCATTAGGAAGATCAAAAATAAAAAATCACCTGGTATTGATGAAATTAACAACAAATGTTTAAAAAAGCTTCCAAAGAAAGGAATCAAATATATAACAAATTTATTTAATGCATTCTTAAAATTATGTTATTTCCCAGATAAATGGAAAAGGTCAAAAACGATAGCAATACCAAAACCAAAAAAACCAGCTGAATCTCTGGAGTCTTATAGACCTATTAGTCTCTTACCATCAATTAGTAAAATATTGGAAAAGACTATTAAGGAAAAAATATAAATTTTGTTTATTTACATGATGTTTTTCCTACCAACCAATTTGGTTTTAGAAGAGAACACAATACAACTCAACCGTTGCTCAAAATTAAAAAAATAGTTAAAAATGAATTTAAAAATGGAAACTCAACGGGAATGGTTCTTCTTGACATCAAATCAGCATTTGACTCTGTTTGGCATAATGGCCTTATCTACAAGTTAAAAACTCTTAACTTTCCAGAGGAAATAATAAAAATTGTATTAAGTTTTCTAAGTGATAGAAGTTTTCAGGTCTACATTGGAAAAACAAAATCACGCGAAGTACATGTAAATGCAGGATGCCCACAGGGTTCCTGTTTATCACCAATATTGTATAATATTTACACTGCTGATATTCCTACATTTTCAAATTGCACAACAACAATTTTTGCAGATGATACCTCTATCCTATGCTCTGCTTTATATTCTGTTTATATAATAAATAACTTGAAATCAGCATTGGTTAAACTAAAACAATATTTTAACAAATGGAAAATTCTAATAAATCCAGAAAAAACAAAAGCCATATATTTTACGAGAAAGCGTAAGTCTTACTTCACGCCTCAAGGCCCATTGCAGTTTGAGAACCACGACATAAATTGGGAAGAAAATGTTAAATATCTGGGTGTTATACTAGATACGAAACTAAACTTCCATCACCACATTCCATACATTGTGGACAAAATAAACAGGGTCACACAAATAATATACCCGTTAATTAACAGGAAATCGGATCTCTCAATTGAGAACAAACAATTTTTAATTAAATCTATTTGTCACCCAATAATGTTTTACTGTACTCCAGTATGGTATATGTCAGCAAGTTGCCACAGAAAAAAGCTCCAAGTGGCCCAAAACAAGATTCTGAAGCTTATTTTTAAACTTCCCTGTGGCACTATTCAACGCGACGACTTCACACACTCGCTGGTTTTCCTACTGTCAATGTTAAATTAAATTATTTAACAGAAAACTTCAACAGCAGATGCGAACTCTCAATACTCTGAATAACTGAATAATCTGAATTACAATTGACGCTTTCTGAATTACAACTGAAAAAGGTGTAGAAGTCAAATGAGTAAGGGGGCATTCGATTTCTCAACAAAGTATTTATAGAGGACATTACTGCAAAACACGTTCATTGTTGAGATTGGTTTAATTGTCGGTAATGCCCTGTAAAGCAGCTCTAATATGAAAGATCTTTTAGAAAATGTATCTCTGTAGTCAAAATACTCTTTTTAGTCACTTTTATTAACTGTTTTTGACCTTTTATCTTGGGTTTGAATTTTTTTTAGTTATTATTAAGCGGTACTACTTCTATTACGGTTTACAACTCGACTCTGGTTCAGTTGAAATGTTGCAGTTTTGTATTATGGGTTTCAACTCTTTTTTTTAAGTGCCATTTACAAAAGCATCAAAAATTTACAACTTATCACTAGCAGTTGTTTTAATTTCAACTCCACTGAGTTGGGTTGCACACCAGAAACCAAAGCCAAAGTTGGAACTCTCGCTTAACTCATACTGCTGGCAATTACAAAAAAAGTTAGTGTAGTAGAATTCTTCTATGGTGTATAAAAATACTGTTGTGAATAATGAAAGTGGTTACTAAAAAATGTCATCGAATGCAAGATTATTATATTTTATATAAGAAAAAGCCGATTATTCGAGACCATAAAACCGATTTCTCGAATACTTTGAAAACCGGACCTTTTAAACAACCGGTTTTAAAAAACCGAAAAAATAGAAAAAAATCGATTTTTCGAATACTTCGGAAATCGGTTTTGACAACTCTAAAATTAAATATTAATTGTAAGGTCAGCACTTAACATTTCGTCAGCTCATTATTGGTTTGGTGTACCGACCATTTTTAAAAAAATTGTGCTAGGTATAGGGTTATTTACTTTGAATATCCCCCTTTTTAAATCCAAAACCTGTTTCACGAAATTTTTTATCGTTTCTGAGATGGTAAGTTTTAATTTTGGCCTATATCATAAAAAAAACAACTTACGAAATAAATTTTACTGCCTATTTCACGATGTCACTCGAACGTTTACGTTCGCACAAATAACATGTAAACCAAAAACAAATATTTTAGTTTTTTTTTGTTTTATATGTTATTTGTGCGAACGTAAACGTTCGAGTGACATCGTGAAATAGGCAGTTAATCCTGCTTTGCTTCATTATCGCAAGATAAACAGGTAGTTGAAGCGAAATCAAAATAAAATCACATCAAGAAAATAAATTTTACCCTTGCTTCTTTGCATTGTCGTAAGCAATGTGACCAGATTTTTTAAAATTATAAAGCTAAATCATGTTTAAAATAGAGCTTACAAAAAGCTAAAGAAGGAAATTTAAAGCCAAAAAATAAAGCTAAATTTTTTTATAGCTTCTTGTAGTAACTTTTTATTATTTCGATATTTTTCATAGATTAAGTATTGCTTATATAATTATAGCTGCGAATAATTAAATAAATAAATAAAAAAAAATCCAAAAAAAGCTTGACCAGTAAATTGATCACAGTTTAGCTTTATTTGTAACAATTTCTATGGATTTGCTTAACATTATTTATAAGAAGATAATTGTATAATGTAATTAAGAAACTGTATAATGATGTTTGATCTAGCTAAACGTTTTGCAAAAGCAAATAATTTTTTTATTAAAACAAGGGACGCCAAATATTTAATAGGTATAAACCAAGGCGAATTTACTTCAGGTGGTGTCGAAAAGACAGCCGGTTTTTTTTTTTGTTCAGGCCAGATGTGTCAAAAGTTTGTTTACATGTGCTTTTTAAAATTGAGTTTTTAAATTAACATTTTGCTTTACAACTTATAAATGAAAAAATTAAACAATAAAGAAATGATAAATTAAACTATGTATAAAAATTAAGTTAAAATCTTTTTTATATCACCAAAACTAATTTTTACCATTATAACTATAGCTTAAAGCTATTTCTATGATTATGTGCAGTTTAATATTTAAATGTATAAAATGAACACAGAAAAGAAACGGCTTAGATTATTTTAAATACAACATTAAATTCAACCGAATTTGGGAATTAATGCTCACAAAAATTGCACAAGTTTATGTTAGAAAAACTATTATTTTCTTAATTCCAAAAATAATTTTATTTTTTTTTCATTTTTTTTCTCAATTATTTTTGTTAATTTTAGTTTAGGGATGCCAGATACATTTTTTCTTCAATCCCAAATTTAAAATAAAAATTACTTAAAATATCCCCTCTAAAAATAAAAAGGCACTAAATAATTCTTTAAAAAAAAAATTATTTAGTTTAGCATAGATAAGCACACTAAAACAATAATGTCATGTAACCAATTTTACAATTTGGTAATTATCTTACAAATTCTGACCAAAAATCTACGTTATTAAAAGAAGTGGAAGTTGTGATCAGTTAATCTAAGATATAATTAATAGATTTTAAATTTCTTGTTCCTATGACTAGTGGTAAAAATATAAACCTTAAAGCATCATGAGAACATTGGCAAACATGCTTCTAGCATTAATGGAGTCTGCCTGGAAATCCATGTTACACCATTTTATATCGTTTAAGAACTTGAAATGTTCACAACTTCAGAAAATTCCAAATGTGGAGAATTAGGGCTATAATAACGACCCACAAACTCATCCATTTAACGCGTAAAATATTAATTGGCTTAGCCATTCAAGAGTGTTCTTTAAATCGAAAAAGCAAAACAATAAAATTGTTCAGTTGTTTGTAATAGTCTTTTAAACTAATTTGTATAATTTTTATTATAAAATTCAGTTTAACAAAGAAATAATTGTTTAATATTTGTCGTAAAATTCTTTTATCACGGAAATCTTATTAAAAAATTACATATACAATTTTTGGGTTTTTTGTTTTCGATTTTCAGAACACCCCTGAATACGTTTAAAAGTATTTTTACTTCATAGAGTTTTAACAGGTCAACCTAAACAAATGGGGCAAACGTTTTTTAGATGAGAAAAATATGCTGCTGATTAATTTTAAATAAAAAACTGATATTTACTGATCAGCAAATCAGATTTTTCAGCCGTCCGATATTGTATTTGCGCTATAATTTGTTTCATATATATTGTATTAAAATGAGTTTTGTACATAAAAAGTCTTACAGATTTTATATATATATGACGGCTTGTAACAGAAACAAATCTATCAATAATTTCCCTAAAAAGAAAAATGTTTTTTTTTTTTACATTCTCAATAAAGCCCGAAATTAATTGTTTTAAACTAATTTGAGATAAGAACCCCAAATCTGGTAGCCCTGCTTTAGTCAACTGTTTTATACAAAGCGAATTCATATATATATTAATTCGCCTTGTTTTTGACATTACATGACCGAAAAATAAAAACAAAATACATGTTGTTTTTTGTGTTGTTGACTTGTTGTAGTCTCGCCGCCACCTGAAGTAAATTCGCCTTGGTATAAACATAACTAGTAAAATTTTTACAAGCAGAAATTTTCAAAAAATAGTTGACGGAAGTCGTTGTCGTGTTCGAAGTCGCAGCCGTTTGAAAGTCGAAATCACGACAACGACAATGTAAAACACATAAGTAAAATGTTCGCGGTACATATGTCGTTTGCGTCAATCATAATACTAACTTTTAAAAACGACTATATTTCGACCACGACAACAACACTCATAAGAAGGTAAAACAAGATATTTTTTTCTGATACCTAAGCCAAAAACTAATTTTTTTCATGATAAAAAAAAATAAACGATTTAATTCTTAGTTCTTTTAATGGTTTTAATGGTTCGAAAATTAAAAAGAACGTAGAACGTTTTGCTTATGTAACTATAACGCCCATAATTCGATTTACTTTTGCTCTTGATGCCTGCTTATAGATGAAATAAGTATGTGGCAAATATGCTTTCATCGCAAAATGGACTATCACGTAAATACTTTATATTAAATTTACTTATAACGGCAGAAAAAATTGATAAATTGTAATATATCGCTAAAGTGGCTAAAAACTGTAGTAGGTAGGTAGGTAGGTAGAAAGGCCGGTGTGAAGTTTCCTTCACACCTTCACCCAGAGACCAATATGGTCCATTGTGACGCCTTAATTAGAGATAGCTAAGAAGGTATAAAGTAGGTGAAGTAAGCAGCAAAAGCATAAGACAGATCCGAAAGATAGGTAGAAAAGAAAGGAAAGAAAAGAAGGTAAAGAACCAACCCCGAGAGAAATCCCACTTAAACTGTAGTAACTATAAACGAAAAGTAGGCATAAAACTTACTCTAAGCTTTGCTTTTGTTCAATAATTGATTTGTGGTCTTGCTGTTATTACTGAAATATGGAATAGAAATATGTATGTTGTTTGTTTTTATAAAACACACAAGGCGAATTTATTACAGGTGGTCTTAAACTGTTACTGTAAGATTTTTGGTGTGTAATAGCTGTAACGTAAGGGAATTACTCGTCAAAAATGTAACAGTTAAGTGAGAAAAACATGTTTGTTTTAATTTATGGTATTTTTGTTTCATTTCTCACATTTCAATCGAAAAGTTTCTCAACGCGGGAGTTACAGAACATGGGCACAAAATACCAAAGTTGCCAAAAACGGAGAAAATTTCGATCCGAATCGAAACGCAGAATAGGGGTGATTACATTTTCTGTTTTTTAATTTTGGAATGTTTAACAGCCGTACCTAAACAAGACCGGAAGACGGAACGTTTTCTTTCACTTAGCTTTTACGCTGATATGCCATACCAAAGCAAGAGCGTCAACGTTGTGTCACGAACAGTAGTAATAGCTTTTTTGTTTAATAAAACCCACAAATTATAAATAAAAACAGAGATAAAACGCTAGATTGATTATCAAATATATAACAATATAGCAAACTTCAATATCAAACGAGTTGTCAAAATCGGTTTTTACAATTGCAAAGCGTGCCGCTTTTGTTTAGGTACGGCTGTAATATGCAAGTCTTAAGAAATTCTTTGATTATTTTCAGAGTACAAAAACAACAATGTTACACTTTGTATCGTCGTCAAACCACCATCGAATGAACCTTTTTCGACTCTGTATAAACAATATTTTCAACGATGATACGGCGAGCATTTTACGATTTGAAAGAGAATATCTATGTATATGAGTTTCATACAATTCTTGACATGAAAGTCCAGTTAGGTTATCGTGGTACAGTTTTTCCTGTGTGAGGAATCTACAACGATTAAAAAATGAAGTCACCGAATATCAAAGACGCTTTTTATGAGACTCCCAGTCAGAGAACCAAGCCGATTGGCCAGCAGTTGTTAAATAAAAAACAAAAAATTAAAGAAGAAGAGTGTTGGCAATATTTTGGTCACCTCTTTGTTTTAAACAAAATGGTTTTAGAAAAGTACTATATTTGCAGCTTGTGCTTTAAGTCGGTTAGCACAATTTTGAAATTTGAAGCTTACATTCTTATTAATAATTTATTGCAGGAAGCTCTACTTTTTGTAAATGGATATGTGGTCCTACTGATAACATCAGTTTAAAACAGTAATGAGAAAAAAACGAAATTGCACTATCCTTTTATTATTATTTGATGTTTTGTACTTTAACATAAAAATAAAAAGATAGAGAAATGATTAATAGTTTACCTTTAATAACAATTTTAAACAATTCAAGCCGACATTTAAGCCGCCGCCGATTCATTGGCGCAAACGCCGCCACCGATCAAACCCCTCCGGCTTGGTTCACTGCTCCCAGTAGGTCTTACACGATTGAAAATGCTTGCTAGGTATGAAGTAATTATGTTTTTGTTTAAATGTTTTTTTTTTATATAAAAATCGAACAAAAATTGCTTAAAAACAACCAAATTTTAAGTTTTGCGATTTTTTTTTTTACGATTTTTTGAAACGATAAAGACGATTTTTTTGGTGTTGGTTGACTTGTCAAAGTTTGTATAAAAACTAGTTTTTTATGTAAACAAACCTTTTTTACTTGCAATCATTTTGACAATTCGATCACAGAAACTGCGTTGTTGTAGAGTTGACCTCAACTTCTAGTCAATTCGCATTGGCAGTAAGTATACGTATGCAGCACAAATAGCTACTTTGAGTATGTGGGAAACGGTAGCGAAGTACTCATGGAAGTAAAATTTTGACACTGTTGATGTGAGTAAAATTTCACTAGACCTGGGGGAGCAGCATAAATTTTGACATTTGCGTAGAAATTCTTGACAAGTTTAATTCAACATAAAACTTTGCTAGCTTTTTACACACACTCTTTTCAGAAATAAATTTAGAAAAGTGGCGTTTACGGAACAAAAGAATATTTTCACTTTCAATAAAATGCTATTAACATCCAAGTTCGTTTATAAAAATTCGTGGATCATCTCTTTTTTTCTTTCTTAAGTCCTATTTTCATCCATTCATGATCTAGAAACTAAATCCGATGATGTACTTGGCAAAAGAAACAATTTGATACCCATATTGCCCTATTTAAAACATAGGGCTACCACCCCATTGCATTTTTGTCAAAACGCGAACTAGAACGAATTTCAAAAAAAGCTGAGAGACGTACTTATTTAATTTAATCGACTTAAGATAAAAATTTCTAAATTTGGCATTTTTATTACACACAACCCACCCGTTTTTTTTACAGAAAATCCTTAAAAAAAAGACAAATTGTTTATACAGTTGGACGCGCCTTAAAAAACCTTTCTTACGATACGCAATTTGTATGTATGTATATGTTGGAAAGGAAACAGTCTCTCAAAAAAAAAATGCAAAAATAGACCCTTTTTCAAAATGGTCCAGCTCACGAGAGGTCAAATCTGGAGCCGAAATATTTAAAATGTCATCTTAGAAAAGTCCATGGTTCATTTTAAGGAGGGTACATCGAGCACGAATTTTGCTTCCATACAACTCGAGTCGCTCTAATGTACATATGTATGTATGTATATGAATCATTTCCACTGTGATAAATAAAATTGTTCCTACTGCTGAAAGGCGCAAACTTTTTTTGTTATCTAATGATGTTAAAACTTACCTATTTGCAGAAATAATAATAAATTAAAATATATTCTTACTTTGGACTTCAAGATCATTTTAATTGTTTTGATAATTAAATTTTCTTTTAATCACATTAAAAAACCTTCATAACCTCGAAATTTTTAGAGCAGCATCGATATTTTGAACAAAAGCAGAAGCAAAAAAAGCATGCTTGTTATTGAGGGACCAACCCCCTCTCTCCACTCTCCATTAAAAAAATGTATGTACATATGTATGTCTGTATAGTGTAGTATCTGTAGAGGTTGTAGTACATACGAATTTATATATGTTTAGTTGTTTGTATGTAATCTGGTGTAGGTATGTACTATTGCTGCTGTTATTTTTTTGTTTTTTCTTTATGAACGAGCAAAAGATACCAACAATCAACTACACTTCCCTCCTCTACTCCAAACATTGGCTACAGCACATGCACACTCATACAAACACACATTAAAGTCGCATTCGCATAATTGTTAGTTGTAGTTTGATTTTTTTACTCGTTTAGTCATCTATATTCATTGTTGTTGTTATTTTCTTATTCTTCTTCTGTTTTAGTTGTTGTTTCAAACGTTTGAATTTATTGACCCCAACTCTTTTTTTTTCCATTTTTTCATGAGTTGGCTTATTGTTTTATTAGATTTTTTATTTTAAACTGTACACAATAAACAAGCACGCATTGTTATTAATTTCGCATTAAATAAAAAAAAAAACACTTTTAAACGTGATATTTAATGCAGATAAACTTTTTAACGTTTTAATTTTCTTTGTGAAAAAAACGAATCACATTTTATTCAAATTAAAATAACTTTGTATGTATCAAAATTGTTATCATTAGGGAATGGTAAATGAATTCCAAAATCGATTTTCGATTTTTCGATCGACTTTTTTTATTTCGGTTTTTGAAATCGATTAATCGAACCTCAAAATCGATTTTAAAATCGATTTCAAAATCGTTCAAGATTAATTTGCAAACTTATACCTTATATCACAAAATGGACACCATGATTTTGTTGGCAAACTACTAGAGAAATTTAACTGAGATTTTTACAGTGGGTAGATTTGACTACTTTTTATATATTTCGTGTAAAAAGTGAAAATGTGTAAATTTTGAGATGTCCTTTAGAGAACAAGTACATGTACATTTCACATATTAAAATTATATTCTTGTATAGTCAGTCAGGCCTGCCACATAAATTAATTCCGATCGAAAGTGGAAGTGATTTCGTATCTTGCTTTTCATAAAACGAAATCAATTTTGATCGGAATTGATTTCTGTGACAAGTCTGAATGTATGGATAGTATTTTAAAGGATTATGACAATAGTTCCTGATCAGTGCCGACTGTTTATTTGCTAAGTTACTATTAAGTCCCAATTCACACGTTGCAAGTCTTATTGATCAGCTTGCTACTTTATAACGAGAGTGAAGAGAGGAAAATAAACGTTTCTCTCTCACTCTCTCGGCTATAAGGTAGCAAGCTGATCAATAAGACTTGCAACGTGTGAATTGGCACTAAGTTAGTTTTAGAAATCAAATGTTTGCATGTCGTTGATGTCAGAAAGATGCAGAGATATTTCCTTGTAATTTCGCTGTTGATAGGATAAATTACATACTTCTTGTTTTTTCGCTCTACTTATACCTAACTGGATTTAAATATCGCTCATACACTGGTCGGTTTGAATATTATCATATTTCCACAGGAATGCCATGGCTTAATTCACCTGTTGTGTTTCTATAATATGTTGATTTTCACGAAGCTGACTTTCAGTGTTTGGTTCGGTACGATATGTTTAGAACTGTTTCGTTCACTGTCCAATGATGACTTTAATTTCTGAAGAACAAGAGCCCTTATATTAAAGTTGGCAGTATACCAAGGGTATTAATAGATAAATACGTAAAACTACAACGTTACATTGGAAAACTGCATAAGCATACCTACAGACGTATGTACGCACAAAAGATAAATTTTTATTGTGTATTCCCATAATTTATCGATTTAATTAAGATTAAAATTGCCAAAATTTTGATAAAAATCCCAATAATCGATCTCAGTATAAAATCGCATACGTAATCTCGATTGCAAAAAGTCGATTTTTTTTACCACAAAATCGATTGGAATCGAAATCGATTTACCATTCCCTAGTTGTGATACCTATAATGCATTATATGTGAAGCGAACAACCCGTTAAAAAAATTTTGTTGGAATTCCTTTATTTTTGGCAAAACTATTGGGGGATTCACAAGGTTGTCATAAAGTTGTAAAGTCATATGTAGTAAAATAATTACAAGAAATATATAGGACTGCTATGGGCAACAGCTTATAATTTATCTTACTACTGTATAGTTAAGACGAATCAATAAACACAGCATTAAAATTTTTATTTTGTTTTTAAACAAATTTTTTTTAAACAATTTTAAAATATTATTTAGGACATTATGACAATATGACTTGATAGCACACCTTGTGAATCCCTCATATATTTCTAGTAGATATGAATAAGTGTGCTGTATGATGTTTATGTTTGGTAAAGCTTAAACAAAATGTTTTAAATTATTCTTACGAACTAAAAACTAAACAAACAAAAAAAAAAAAAAAAAAATTGAAGTTCTTATAGGAAATCGATTGATTTTATGAAGAAAGAAAGATGTTATGAATTAAAATTTTGTAAATTATTTTCATTCTTGACTGACCGGGGAATCAAACGCTCGTTGACGGACAGGTCGATTTGACATGTTTCGATAATAACAACACTATATCCACAGAAATCTTTGCCGTTTAACACTCACGGCCATTAACGACGGCTTGCAGTCAATTGTCAAACAATAATCTTTAAACTATATGGTATTTATACTTTTTGGATCGAAAAATTGATTTGAAAAAAAAAAAAAAAAAATTTTTTTGTTGTGATTTTGCAGAAAACTATAGCTTTGTACTTTAAGATTCTGCCCAACCTTTTTATTTGAACAAAGACCTACTGAGATGCATTCACAAGCATTTATGTATATATACAACTAACTACAACTGGGGCCCTACAACGTTTTCAAAATAAATTAAATTTTGTGAATTTATTTTATTACAAACATGATGTTAATACGTATGCCGAGATACACTCTCACGCAACTTCTCATGGAAAGAGGCCATGTGACGGTATTGGAGGAAACTTCAAGCGTGAAATGTGATGATTTGAATTGAGATAAATGGAATATGTCAAAATAATCACTTAATGTTAGTGCATATTAAGGATAAATTAGGAAGCAATACATATTTCGTTTACCAGCCCTTTAGATCTCAATAGCTGCTGGTTAAAAAAAAAACATGAACTTTTTTGCTAAATTGGAAAATATGAACTTGTACGCAAATAAAGCATTTTTTTCTTAAACAATTTAGCAAAATATTCCAAGCCTAATCTTTGGGCTCAAAGCTTGCCTTGATATAATGAGCTCTTATAACAATTAAATACATTCTCGATTGCTAATATTAGATAATAATAGGGCATGCTGCAAATAATATTAATATATTGTAATTATTTCAGTAAATTGTGTAATTTTTTTTTTAGATGATCTAAATATTTTTAAATGTTTCTTACTGTTGCAATTGTGCCATTATTTTGATGCTGATTTGTACTTGAATTTTTCTTTTCAATAAAATACTCACAACTCTCAAGCAGACGGATATTCAATTCTATTTTCTCTCTCTTTTGTCTTTTTTGTTTTTATTTTATTTAAATTCGTTTTGTGCTTCTATGAGTCGTTGTTGCATTTTTATTGTTAGTGTGCATGTGTGTTGAATGTGCCTGTCAAAGTGTATGGGTTTTTTATGTTTGTTGTTGTTCTTTGTTTTATGGTTTGTTTCTACTCGATTAATTTTTCGATTGCACTTGCAAAAATGCAAAAAAGAAAAATTTATTGAGTCAATGAAAATATATTTTTACGAAACGTATTGATGTCAATAATCTTTATTGTGCTAGTGCTGATTTTGAATACGTTCATTTACTTATTTCTATGATTTTTGTGATATTTTACTAAGAAAATCAAAATACAGAATGAAGTTTTTAAATAAAGAAATACGTATTTACATTTTTTTTTAACTAGATTTTTTAGAGCAGGAATACATACTTAATTGTAACTCGCTTAAAAATAGGTCTATTATAATCAATGTCCACTTGGTGAAATGCATTCGTGCTTCGTTGAGAAATTATAATCGTCGAACACATATGTACCTACTCTAGAATTAAAAACTACCTACATCTCAATGAAAACTTCTAAAAGTGTGGATGTAGCAAATTATAGAGAAAATAAAATATTTTCTTCTTATGTATGTACATGTTTGCATTCAAACATGCAGATGAGTACAAGTGAACAAGCTCCTAGATTGCTCTTATTTGGCTTCACAACTTCTTGGACTAAAAAAAATATGCATAAAGCAACATAAATTGTATCGCATTACAACACTATAACAACAACAAATGTACAAACAACAACTAAATTTTGAGATTCAACTATACAAATATCCAACTTAAACTCTCTAGTTTTAGTTAGTAAGTATGTATGTTGTTGTTCATGCACAAACTGTTTCAAAGAGTGGAATGCGAATAACGAAGAAATTTCCGACTAACTGAGTGACAGACTAACTGTTAACGTATTGAACATATTGTTGCAACAGAAATTTGTTGGTTCTTATTGTAAATTTTTAGATGAGTGTTGTCGGTAACTTTTTACCGACAAAAATTTGTCGTTAAGTAGAAAATTTTGATTTAAAAATACTTAAAATTTACTACTTAACGACAAGTTTTTGTCGTTAAAAAGTTACAGAATTACCCTACTGATGTGGTTATTAGTTGGGCGTTTAAAGAATTGTGTTGCTTATAGTGGGCAACATTTTGCTGTAACTGTATATAAGCTATATGATTTTTGGCAATACAGTGAAAGCTTTTCTAACGCACAGCTGCTCTAGTCTGACAGCTTCAATAGCAAGGCTATTTACAAAGTCTCACTTTTCTCAATTAACACATTTAAAATAATGATCCCGTAGACGGACATCTTCGGTAAGTAGAAAAAATTGCGCCGAAGACCGGTGTCCGCCGGCCGGAACTTTAACTGTGTGCAGTTAATTTTAGGAACTAGGTAAAACTAATCAGGAAGTTTAATTTATATAAATTAAGGACAATTTGTAAAATTTTTTATAAAATTCTTGATATCTTTTGTACTACTCACGAGTCTATTAAATTATTTATGCGAGGTAAATTAACAGCCAATCCCACGATGTCACACGTTAACGTTCGCATAGAAAATTACATTTAAAACAAAAACAAAATTTAGAAATTGTTTTTGTTTTAAATGTTATTTTCTATGCGAACGTTAACGTGTGACATCGTGGGACTGGCTGTAAATCAAATTTTGGAGCAAACGGTTTTTTGTATGAATCGTTACATCTTTAGGGCTACCGCATATTTCGGTTCGAAAAACAAATTCCAATTTCAGATTCCGATCCCGATTCGAAAGTTATGACGACGTTGCTGCAAATGAGCGATATAATAAACTATTTTCAACAATAACATTAGAAAACATTTGTTTTATATCAAATCTAACATTATTAGGTATCATTTTTAATATTTTTATTTATCTTAAAACATTTACTGCCTGGCCCACGATGTCGACAAGAACATTCCTTTCGCATATTTATGTTTATTGTAAACAATAATAAAAAACTAAAACTTGCTTTTGTTTACAATATAAATATACGAAAGAAATGTTCTTATCGAAATCGAGGGTCAGGCAATTAAATAATTACATTTTTTATTGCTCTTTCACTTTGTCACTAAAAAAACAGCTTTCGAACTACAAATGTGTAGTTTACTTTAAGAGTGACTCCTACCAAGTTTGAACATTCTCACTATAACAGTTCTTAAGATACATATGTATGTGATATTTAACATTGGCGTCCTATGGAGGGTACCACTTCCCCTGCCCCTAACGAAAAAAATAAGTAGCCTATTTTATTTCCGGGGCTCACGAAAATCGCTCGCCAGCAAACAAACAGGCTAAAATTTTTCATTTTCATATACGCATATTAGGGTGGCCGTAAAAATCAAAAGTCCTAAATTTTTTTGCGACGTTTTTATCAATACCCACCGAATTGCGGGGTGAGAGCATGGAAAAATAGAAAACAAATATGCTCCATACAGTTAACCACCACCCTAATGTACATAGTATACATATATATTCAGCCATGTCACAAAGTACAATTCCGTTCGGAAACGGAATTCATTCCGTATTTTGGTGCTTCAGAAAATGACGAAAAAAAAATTCGGAATGAAACCATTTTTGTTTTCATGCACGGAATGGGAGTTTTCTGTATCTGAAAGGCCAAAAAACTATCTACACTTTCTATCAATAAACAAATATGTTTTCTTCAATTCCGAACGGAATCATTCCGAACGGAATTGTATTCTGTGACATGGCTGATTAACTCAGTTTATTTTATCAATATTATTTGTCATTTCCAATTTTTTTTACAATTTTCTTAAAATTTTTGAAATTTTTTAACAAGCCTCAATTATTGTTTTTGTTTTGTTTTTTTATTCAAATGTACATAAGTTTTTTGTTTTGTACAGGGAAGGAAGTATTTTTTAGTACTTTATGGAACAAACCATAGTTGCACCACTAAGTACTACTAGATTTAATTAGATTTCGTCAAAATTTGGTCACGAAGTAGTAAAAACTTCACAAAAAAGTTTATTTAATTAATATTTATTCACTTTTTGTTTCAATTTTATTTTTACTTTTCTTTTAATTAAATAATTTTTTTTACAATTTGTATGCTTTTTGTTTGTTTGCCTTTTGAATCATATCGTCAGCTCAGAATTGGTTTGGCGCATATGCCAAAAAGTCGGAGTGGAGAAAAACGACAAAGAAGATTTACATCAAGATTTCTCAAAATGTACCCGATAGAATTTTTTTATATTTTTACCACTGCTTTCAGTATATGTTTTGAAGAAAAGTGTAATTTTTACGCACTTTAATGAACAAAGTAAGAATTTAATAGAATTTTTTTGAAAATGAAAAATTGTTTTGTGCCGCATACGCCACTTTTCTAAAATAAAAATAAAAAAAAGTGGCTTTTTGTGCTGCATACGTATACTTATTGCGTGAGTGACTGACTCATTCATCATCGTACAGCCTAAACGCCTGAAGCTAAAGACTTGAAATTTGGACCGGCGGTGGATCTCTCCCCAAATCGATCCACTAAGACGGGATTTTTAAAAATTCGAATGTTCAGGGGTAAAAAAGGGTAAATTCGGAAACCTTTTATCTCCAAAACTAAAAGAGATACAAAAAAACTGTAATACATAACGTTGTTCTTTTGAAAAATAAGTGGACGGGTGTGTGGTACTTTTTTGAAATTCGGCTCTTTTAGGGTGAAAACGGGTAAAACCTGAATTTTGGTACGTTTTTGTCAGCCCATCTATCTGTTGATCCAATAAACCTAGAAACAAAAGTTTATACCACATTTGAAACTTATCAAAAAAAAAATACGAATACAAGTTTGGTACTTTTTCCAAATTCGAACGTTTAAGGGGTGAAAGTCGTAACTATTTTTGGTACTATTTTACAAAACATTTTGCATTTTGCAATTTTGACACTATAATGGGGAGGGGAAATAGTACCAAAATGGGAAATACGGGAAATTTAATATCTTTCTTCAGCTTTTTGGTTCTTTAACTGGTATTTTTTTTATCGTTAATATTGGACCCCAAAACATAAAATTCAACATGCAATGTCCTGAGTGCATAGTTTATATCTCAGAAACCACAAAAAATTTCGCAAAACAGATTTTGGATTCAAAAAGGGTTTATTCAAAATATATACACCCCATACCTAAGTCAATTTTTTTAAAAATGGTCAGTGGGTAAAACCAATTCTGAGCTGACGATATGATATGTTTTATGTTTTAAATTCCCAATTTTTCATATTTGATAAATAGACTGAAATTAATTGTTGGGGAAAAGGTAGCTTCTATGCTCATTTCACTGGTTGCTTAGGCCAGATCATCAGCAAACCTTTTCCAAAGATTTTAGAAAAGCTAAAAATATTATTATTTAAATAAAACCTTAAAGCGAATAAGAATTATAAACACTCAAAGTCTTACTTGTAACAATATCAAAGCTTAAACAAAACACCAACAATAAACAGTGGGTTTATCTTTTCTTATATTTCCCTACAATTGGTTGGCTTTTTCCGACTCGAATTGTAGTTGTAAGTGAGTAAAAGGAAAAAACAATATTGAAAACAAATTGTTTAATTTTATTGTCTTCGTCAGAAAACAACAAAAAAAAAAATAAATACAATTTGTCAATTCAGTTCCTTGCACTTGCACATGCAAGTATATTATCAAAGCTATTTTTGGAAATACAACAATAAATTTCAGTGTATTTATCAAATATGAAACATTGGGAATTTAGCACGTCGTACAGAGATCTTATTGAAAATAAATTTTGTATTCCCAAAAATAACTTTGATATTTTTTTTTGTGTTACAAAATTGTACTCCAAAAAATTTCTGCAGTAACTTAATACATTTCGCTCTCAATTTGTGTTCTCATTTACTGTATTTTGTGTACGCGAACGCAATTTTATAAAATGCATTAAAGTTCAGTAAAAAGTAGTATTAACTTTTGGGTTTTCGAAAGCACCTAATAAATCAGTAAAGTAAAATCTTTGGATTTTAAGAAAGTACTCGAAAATATCTGCTCGAAAGTTTTACAAAGTAGATCCCTTGCAAATTGTATAAAAATTTACAGTAAGCAACGGCAATTACGTTTCGAACAATAAATATATTTCAGATTTTATTGAACAAGCAATGCAGGGGCCAAACTTAAGAGTTTATGAAAAACCCCCTTAAGGGGTGGAGATAAAGGGCGGCAAGTATATTTTGAGAAAATGTTAAAGACAAAAAACTAATGGAGGCCGGCTATACATTTTTTCACCCTAGGGGAGACTCTTAGGCAGATATGGGACTTCTTCATCATTATATATGAATTATATTCTTCATTTAATTTCTTTATTGCTTGAAATTGATTGAAAACCCCTGTTAAACTCAAAATTTCAGTTTAACTTTAGAGAGTTTCAAAAATACACACACATCAAATATGACCCAGCGGTTACTAGAATGATTAAAGAGGCCTAATAGAAGGCCTTATTTAGCAGACACAAGCCGTCCTCGCCGCATTCCATACTTATTTTTCTTTGACACAGGTCATAATTGGGTGCAAGCCCTTCCACACTCTGTGAAAAAGGCAGGCCACTAAAAAAAATAAAACTTAACAACTTATTTTCTCCCTTCTTAAAGAAGGCATCTTAAAGAAGGGAGTAGCGAATGTGTACTGAATATTTTAGAAGGTATTACAAAAAGAAATGTATACCTTCTAGAAGACATACTTCGGAAGGCAGGATTTAATACCAAGCGAATCTTTTAGAAAGGATTATAGAGGTTTTCCAAAAGGCCTGCCACTTGCGGTCTTTTCACTATTTACCGCTAGGGAATATTATAAGTGTGTGAGTGTGTAATTATTTAACAGGGACGTAGTCATATCTATGACATAACTGCGTGCCTACGTTGTCAGTTGTGGTTGTCAATAGATAGTTAAATTCAGAAAACAGCTAGTTAGGAGACACTTGCCTTTTTGTAGCACTAACAAATAAATGGACTAATAAATAAAAGACATGTAAAATGTACTCGTGCATGCGGGCAAAATATGTTTACCCAAATTATAATACTCGTACTTAAATGTAAAATAAACAAATATTTAACATTGTACCAATGTTTGTAATTATTAACTTGGTATCTGCAGGCTGCTTTAAATATAAATATGTATGCACAAATGTAGACGGGTATGAGGAGAGTCTAGTTTACATAACGACCAGAGACGAGGCATTTCTGTGAGAGTGTTAGAAACTGAAAAATGTCGTAGACAAAATTTTTATTCACTGAAAGTTTGATTTTTTTTTTTATTGAAAAGCAAAAAAACTCAGACAAAAAAGTCAATGTATACAGGGAAAGCTATACAGCCAAACAAATGTAAATGTTCAGTTGGTTTAAGTTAAAAGTTGAGAAGTAGACGACAGTCTGTATTTTGTTGTTTTTTTTTTACAATATAGACAGTTGTTAGTTTTTTTTAGTGTTGTATTCTTAGAATGAATGTTAAAAGTGAAGTTACGAGTTCTTTCATCTTGTGTAACACTTTTGTGTTTTTTGTGTTTGATTATTTTGGAAATTTGTTTTGTTTTATTGTATGTTAAAATCATGTGCGTTTGTTGAATGAATTTAAACTTTATTCGAAGTGTAAGTGAGAGTAAACCCTGCAAATAAAATTGGACCACCTGATCCATTTTGATAAAATGGACTACTCCATGGACTGGTCCGATGTAACGCAAGCATCGACCATGTCATTGTTAATAAGTGTTCGAGTGAGACGACATGTCTTCGTTTTTTAACGACATGCTTTCGTTTTAAACGACTTCAAAACTAATCCTCTTGAGTATACAGTATCGGACAAAACCTAAGCACCCCCTCAGTATATTTTTTTTAAATGATAAATTTTTTAAGAAAACAAAATTATTAAAAAAAAATTTTTTTATTTATTTATATCTTTTTTATTGTAAAACACAAACTTAAGGAATTCAGAATTTATCAAAAAGTAATTTCAATTTTTGGGAATACAAAATTTTAATTTCAAAAGATTTTGTTATTCGTGCTTAATTAAGATGATGTTAGATGAGATGAACCCACTGTTGTTTATTGTTGATGTGTTTTGTTTAAACTTTGATATTGTTACAAGTAGAACTGTTGCTATAATTCTTATACGTTTAACAGTTTTATTTGGTTTAATATCTTTAGTTTGTCTAAAACCTTTATGGATGAAGTTTCCTGATGATCTGGCCTAAGCAACCAGTGAAATGCATAGGAATAGCTTATCCCATCAACAATAAATTTCAAGTGTTTTTATCAATAATAAAAACTGGGAATTAAGCACGAATAACAAAATCTTTTGAAATTAAAATAAAAAAATTTTTTTTTTATATAATTTTGTTTTCTTAAAAAATTTATCATTTAAAAAAAATATACTGAGGGGGTGCTTAGGTTTTGTCCGATACTGTACCATGGAGTAGTTTTAAAACTACTCCTAAGTGGTCCAAAGGTGGGTTATATGGTCCTCTCCTAGGACATCGTAATGTTAAATAGACCAGGATTTTTCCATACGTTTGGGTTACTTTTAGACTAGTCCTGGTCCCTTGTGGACTACTCTTTACACGCGTGTTTGGACTGGTCCTATTATTTGCAGGGAAAGAGTATTTTTGGGTAAAACTTCTAAGAATAGTTTAAAATTATAACATATATGAAACTTTCCAATTAAATCAAAATCGTTTTAGTTATTAACAGGCCCAAATGTTTGATGGTAAAATCTAAAATCCCATAAATTCTCAACTTTGTTGCTTCTACTTCCGTTTCATTAATTGTAAACAGTCCTCTCATTCCAACTCTAAAAGTGAAAAGTTGTACACAAATTTTCGCTTTTTTGTTAAACAGTTTTGGTTTCAACTGCAGTTTTTTAAACCATGGCTAGAACATATTTAAGAAACTTTGGCAAATTACACACAGGACGCACGAATTTTAGAACACCATAAAATTAGTCTGGCGTTTTGCCAATTTAAACCGCGCAATTGTCAGAATATGGCCGTTAATTTTATTAAATTACATATCTTTGGAACATTTAATAGCATAAGATAAGATACCATGAAAATATGTAGAAAAGCACGATCTATGAACTATTACAGTGATGGGCAAATTCTCAATTTGTCATCAAGAGTGCTTAGGCAACGAAAATTCTGGGGCGAAATTATGACATTCGATATCGAACGAAATTATACAACTTAAATGGGAATTTCGATTGAATGCCGTAATTTGGCCTCTTATTTTTCTACGTCGAGTAAATATACTACAGGGTGGCGCAGAATGAGCTGAATGAATGAATGCATTTTGTGAAAGAAACTTACTATAAAATCGAATTAAAATTATTATACCCGAAATTTTGAGAAAAGTTATGGAAAATATGTTAAAAAGAGCACGCATGTGCGAAACAGAAAATGGACATGGCTTACAGGATATCATTGTATTTAAAAAAAAGTTATAATAATCGGTTAAATAAAAAAGTTATAAACTATTTGTATTAATATCTCTATGCTCTCCAACTGTTTATCTTACTCAAATTAGAAAACCTTAAACTTGTGTTTGCTGTGTTATTGCTTTGTTGTTATTTTTATACCCACACCACACTAGTAAAGATGGAATTATGCATTTGTGCTGATGTTTGTAACACCTTAAAATATTGGTCCTAATTACACCACCTTGAAGTATACCGATCGACGCAAAGTACAGGTTGCAATTTTGGAGAAAATTTTATGAAATTTATTACACAGGTTTTAACTGGCGCAAGGACCAAGCAAATTAAAAATGCGGCGAATCGGCCAATAATTTCACATAGTCCCCATACAAGATTCTTGCCGGAACAGGGTATTTGTGCCCAAAAACAATCTTGTTATGTATGTTAGTATTTAGATGAAATTTGCCTCAAACTTATTCTATTTCTATCAAATTCATCTTGCCACATTCTATTGGAATCGGTCCATATTTTACCATAGCTCCCATACAAATACTACATCCGAAAATAACATTTAATGCCATAACTTCCTTAGTCCCCTTATACAAAGTGACAGACAGAAGGCAGACAGACGGCAGACAGACGAAGTTTGTAGGTAAGGGGGCGACGCTGTATGCGTGACACACTTTACTTTTTCCTCTCTCGCCAACAAACTTCGTCTGTCTGTTACTTTGGGAAAGGGGACATATAAATGTTAAGCTGGGATCAGACGATTGCCTTAATGCACCAATTTTCATACTTTTTAATACGCCAATCGTGTGACTGCACAATGAAACGGCTCATGTACCAATAGAGGGCAATATTGTGCTTACTTTTACCAGTAAAATTTAACTATGTTGCGGCAATCCTGTGACTACTTGATATGCTACCGCGCGTCAATACAAATAACAAATGTACCAATATTTATTGTGTTCTTGTGAGGAAATGAAAAAAACACAATACGCGTCAATATTGGCCTTTTTTAATGAAATTCCTTTTGTGTGTTTCTTTTAATAAGTAAAAAAGATATACAGATTTATTTGTTATGCATTATAATTTTGTAAATATTTTTTAAATTAATGCTAAATTTTTATTAAGTTACTGAGATTTTTCAGAAGTAAAATTCAAAAGGTTACAGAATTCAGGTACTGATATTTAAAATTTTAATTTCATTCAATATTTTTCAACAAATATTTTTTATTTATATTTCTAAAATTTAAATGGAACTCTATTTCTTTATATATTTTAAAATATAATTTAATTTTGCACAATTTTTGGAATTAAATAAGGGTGTTCATGATATCGCTTAAAAGTCTCGCAATCTGCGCAAACAGTGCATTTTCGTAAATTTGCCCAACAATTTTGACTCGTAAACTTGCGCTGTTCAATTGTGAATTTATACAAACAGATCTTTTAGTGCTTTTAACGTCGTTTTCAATGAAAAATTCTAGTGTTTATAAACCACAAACAATAAATTCTAGCAAAATATTGAGCAAATTAGTGCTTTGGCTTTCTTTGTGCATTTTTAAAAACAAATTTCACAAATTTCAACTTTTATTTTTATGTACTATTTGAATACATCGACGGATATAGAGACCCTTATCAGAGAAAAAAGGAAGTTAAGAAGACAATGGCAAAACAGTCGTTCCCCAACCACTAAGGCCCAACTACAATTATGCCTGACCACTCTTCGCAACAAATTGAGACAGAACCACGAGTCTGCAATAGAAGGCTATCTAAACAGCCTAGACGCCACAAAAAACTCCAATTATAGCTTATGGAAGGCTGTACGGCATATGAAATGCCCTATAACCCAAGAATCTCCATTAAGACTGGAAAACCGCACTTGGGCCAAAAACACACATGAAAAATTAAACGCTTTCGCGGGCCACCTTGAAAAAGTTTTCACGCCACATGATGCACATACTTATTCCTGTCGTCCAATCATTCCTGATAAGGTAACCCATCCATTAAAATTTAACATAACTCAAGTAAAATCTGCAATAGAAAAAGTGAATATTAGAAAATCTCCCGGACCTGACCGCATCACAGGGTCAATCATAAGAAACCTACCATCGTTTGCTTCCAGAATCTTGCTGCTCATTTTTAACGCTATATTAAGAGTGGGAAGTATTCCCATCCTCATGGAAGAGGTCTATAATTGTTATGATTCCCAAGCCAAGAAAAGATGCTAGCCAGGTTGCGTCGTACAGACCGATAAGCTTATTGTCAATCCTATCGAAGCTTTTCGAAAAAATATTCGTTTTAAGTATAACTCCTCATCTAAATGAACACGACATCATCCCGGATCACCAGTTCGGATTCATAGCGAAACATGGTACAATAGAACAAGTGCATAGAATTGTCACCCTTATTAGATCGGCGCTTGAGAAAAAGCAATACTGCTCAGCCCTGTTTATAGACATTTCCCAAGCATTTGACAAAGTTTGGCATGATGGGCTACTCATCAAAATAACACGAATGCTTCCTCAAAACACTCACAAGCTTCTGGAGAGCTATCTAACAGGCAGAACATTCATAGTAAGGTCGCAAGATAAATATTCCCCCCTCAAGAAAGTTACTGCTGGTGTCCCCCAAGGCAGCATATAATATACACAGCGGATATGCCAACAAACCTGAGCACGCATACCTCTACATTTGCAGACGACACAGCATTTATTAGCGGTAACCATGACCCAAAAGTCGCATCGCAAAATCTGCAGTCCCACATCAATGAACTAGAGGCCTGGCTAGAAAAATGGAGAATAAAGGTTAACCCGGCTAAATGTGCTCACTTAACTTTCACGCTCAGAAGACAAACGTGCCCAGCTGTAAAAATAAATAACATCACTGTTCCGGTAGAAAACCATGTTAAGTACTTGGGAATTCATATAGATAGACGCTTGACCTGGTCGCGTCATATTGAAGCGAAAATAACGGCTATGGAACTTAAAGCAGCTCAACTACATTGGCTTCTCGGTCGAAACTCAAACTTGTCCTTAGACAACAAAATTCTCTTATACAAGTCCATCATAAAACCAATATGGACATATGGCATCCAATTATGGGGTACTGCATGCGCATCTAACATCCAAAAGCTTCAAAGAAGACAGTCTAGAATATTACGACAAATTGTCTGCGCCCCATGGTATATACGTAATGATATTATCCACAGATATCTCAACGTCCCCACTATCCAGGAGGAAATTAAAAAATATTCAATAAGTTACATCGATAAACTAATGGCCGACCCTAACTACCTCGCTCGGGGTCTGCTTCAGTTCGAAGGTCACCAGAGGCTAAAAAGAACCGATACTTTGAGCCTAACTAGAAGACATTTTTAAAATTTGAATACAGCAGTTAGTGGTTACACTGGTAACAACTAATAAACAACAAGTAGAATTAAGATTTGAATACATATTGTAAATTTCGATAAGAAAGATTCAATAATAAAAATAAATTTAAAAAAAAAAAAAAAAAAAAAAACATATTTGAATTTTCTTTTTAGATTTATTTTTATAATCAAAAGGGTTCTTCATTAAACGAGTCTCGCACGTTTGCCCATTTGCACAAATAGCAATTTTAAGCGATATCATGAAAAGCAATAATATATTTTTTTTAAATTATACATTGAAAAATTGTTTGCCATATTTTTTTTTTTTTTTTGTTAATAAACAAATAACAAAAACTTCCAAAAAAATTAAACCAGTGTTCGAAAATAAACACTAAATATCGTTTCTTAATGTTCGGTTCGGTAGATTTGTGGAAAACACAAACGCTAATACTGTTTGTGTAGAAAATCATTAAAAAAATAACGTTTCCCTGTTAGTCATCTTTCGAACACAAAAATATTGCTGTTTTTATCAAACTCAACAAAAGATGTGAACATTTAATTCCGTTCGGTTTTTTTTTTTTGAAAATCCACAAACTTCAATGTGTTCGGTTCGGCTCGTTAATGTTCGTCCCTTTTGGCTGTTAAAAAAACCAAACATTTTTTACAAAAACAAAATACACACACGAAAAAAACATTATAGAACATTAAAATATAATGTTTGTCTACAGTATCACTACAATGGTTCCGTTTTTAACGAAGAACCGAACATTATATAATCACCCCTATCGTGAATAAAAATTCCTTGGGAGTTTTTTCCCTTTTCCCATTTTTACTATTGAATTAACATAGGAAAAATGGAAAAAGGGAAAAAACTCCCAAGGAATTTTTATTCGCGATAGGGGTGAATGTTCGGTTCTTTCTTGAAAATAGTTACGAACGGTATTAAGGCTTGTGTATGTCTACACAATCACTAAAAAAAATAGATACCGTTCTTGGGTGTGTGAGCCGAACGTTAAATAATGTACTGTTTATTTTCGAACACTGAAATAAACAAGCTATCACAATAGCTGTTTTCCAGTTGACGGAAGTTAGAACTGTGCTGTGGCAATTATTGTACACATTTCGCTTTGTACCAGCTAGCGGCAATTAAATTTGTATAAAAGGGCAATAATCGTGTGATTTCAGAATGTTTGGGGCAAAGCACAATCAAAATTGTGTCATATTGGTGCATTTGCGGCAATCGTGTGATCCTAACTTTAGTATTTACATTAAAATTGGCGGCAATGACTTTTGCGATAGCTTCTATGTCATGACAACATGTTGTGCTGGTGGGTCCAAAGCTAACCATAAACCCCCTTCCTAAAACACTTAAAGGCAAACAAATGTCATATAGCTAAAGATATCTAAATAATAATTGACGTAAAGAACTTTTATATGAATTTTAAACTCAATTACATAATGTTGTTGAGGCGGGTACATGATTGGCCATGAGACCAGTGCAAGCGTAGGGAAAAAAGGATATATTTCTCATTTTCAATATATTATCGAAAAATACTTAAATATTCATCTAAATTTCATTTAAAAATGAAAATTTTTCATATACAATAGCATTTTAGTACAAATGTAGTATTTTTTAAAAGAAACCTATTCATTTAATCGGGCTTTTACTTTGAACGGTTATTCGCTCGATTAATTAATCGAGGTTTTGGTTTAATCGGGTTTTTTTTTGATTTTGTTATTGATCGGTTAACCGATTAATAAAGACTTTTTTATAAATCAGGTAATTTCAATAAATAAAAATGAAAAATTATTTATTATTTGGAGTTAAGTAGTAAAAAAAAACAATCTATCGCGAATGTTATGGGAATATGATACATGGGATCAAACCTAAATTCCCATCCCCAACAAATCGGTATCGCAAATATTTTGGGAGTAAAAGTTTCTATTGGGAATTATTTTTCAATGCTTTGTTAACAAACGTCTCTATTGTGAGTAACTTGTCAGTGCCTGTATTGTGAAAGAAAAATATACAAAATAAAATACTAATAAAAATATGATAACATAAATAATAAATAGTGTTTATCTTCATTTTCTTTATGTACACTCCTTCAATAAGAGGAAAGAGTAATTTAATTTAGTCCTACTTTAGAATACAAATTAAAATCTACATGTTCCCTTCTCGTTCACATCAACACTTGTTGGGAATTTATTTATTAAAAAAATTCGCGGGAGTAAACATTGGCGATGCCAAATTTTTTAAGTTTGGGAGTTCATTCCCAAAAAATTTGTTATGAGAATCATTCACAATACGAAATAAAAAAATATGGGAATATTTTCATGGGAGTAGTTGTTTGCGATAGGGGTGAATAATTTTTGAACTAAAACGATAAAAAAAAATAAGTCATAACTATGTAATACATATCGAGGGTTATTTTTCAAATAGTGCTATCTGCAAATGTTCAAAAATGTGTTTTTTATAGAAATGAGTTCAATAACTGAAGGGTCATCTGTCATTTAAAGTTGTAAAAAAAAAAATTTTTCCAAAATGTTTTTTTTTTTCATAAATATTGTTTGTGCTTTCCTTTTTTTTTGTAAAAAAGTGCTATCTACATTAAAAAATATTTCTTCATATAATAAAATGATAAAAATGGTTATTGCAAAGTAGACATATTATACATCAAAGGGTTGGGAATTGTGTCTAGATTTCATAAATTAATAAATTTTTAGAATTAGTTGTAGAAATTTTGCAAGATAACTGCATAAAATTTGCTTATGATTTTTTGTAAACAATATAAATTTTAATTTATGCAACAAAAGCTTTGTTAGCTAATACTATTTAATGAAATTTTACAAGTAATGCTTAATACAAACCAGCTCAAAATCCCGAAAAAACAGCCGAAACTTCTTGAAAATTTGTGTTTTTTAGAAATATAATGGCTACCAAGCACGTGTCTTAGTATTCGTATTGCACAATTATTATAAACATATCGGGGCATACAACCTCGAACGAGTCGCCCAAAATTTGACCGTCCGAAAGGACCACCTCAGACAAAGTCATGGCCAACATTTACATGATACTTATTATACAAATAAAACTGTTAAGCGAATTTATTTGTATAATATTGTTACGAAAGTAACTTTAGTTAAGAATTATTTGTAATTATTGGTTAAGAATTAGATTAATTTATGTGTTATCTTGTATTGATTAGTTATTAAGTATTTGTTAGTTATTTTATTAGTTAAACTTGTTATTGTATAAGTTATGCACACTTCGAGTGTAAAAATCAATGTACAGATGTAATGTTAAAATTGTTGTGCATAATTGTACTTCAACCCCACTGTAAACTAGAATGTTCTTTATTAAGTTATCTCAATCTATGGCAACGCCTAAAAGTATGCCTTAGTTTATGATGCCTAATAACTCAATTAATTCAGCCATATAGATAGTAATAGCTGAATAAGTTTAATTAACGAAATAGCCGTTATTAGGCGAACTTTATAGAGCCATCTAGACTTTAGAACTCGAACGTTCTATGGTCATTTGCCCGAGTATAAATAGGATCGCAAGAGATGGCATGATTCATTCTAAGCTCTAACTTTGTCATTAACGAATCACGCTGAGAAATTATAGTTGGTTGTAAAAGTAACTAAGTACTAAATAAAGTTGTGTAAATTGTAAACAGTAGCAAGAGTGTTGTGTTTATTTGTTTTATTTGAATTGCAATAAAAGAACTCGAAACGGTTTATTATAAAGGAAATAAACCAAAACGTTATTGAAAGGCAGTAACGTAACAATATCTTTAGTTTTTCTAAAATCTTTGGATGAAGTTTCCTGATGATCTGGCCTAGGCAACCAGTGAAATGCGCATAGGAATAGCTTATCCCATCAATAATAAATTTCAGTGTTTTTATCAAAAATAAAATTTGGAAATTAAGCACGACAAACAAAATCTTGTTGATCATTCACAAAAAAATATTTCAAACAAATTATGATAAATTTGAGTCTAATATTTCCAAAACACTAGACCAATTATAAATTAGGAAGAACTCGGCAAGCGCATTTCACAAAAAAATTATTTTTAGCATCCAGCTAAAATTAAGGATTACGGATCGTTTTTAGTTTTTGATATACCCGAGACGTCCTAATTTGGGAACCTATAGCCCGGGACCGTAACAGTTATGCCTTTTTTCATAAAAGTCAGATGAAAACAGTTATTTTTTGATTTTGATTTTTTTGAACAAAAATAACTGTTATTTTTTGATTTTTATTTTTTCGATCAAAAATAACAGTTAATTTTTGATTTTTATTTTTTGAACAAAAATAACTGTTATTTTTTGATTTTTATTTTTTCGATCAAAAATAACAGTTATTTTTTGATTATTATTTTTTCGAGCAAAAATAAAAGTTATTCTCTAAATAAATGTACGTGTTTGAATAATTTACAATCTGGCCCACGTTGAAGTCTGCTATTTCGCAAGAATATCATTATTTTTATGATAATTTAAAATATGTGGAAAAAGTTTAATAATTTATTGCTTTTCAATTGCTTTTAACTTAATTTAGAGTTCTGTTAACATGATTACGCGTTTCTTTAAATTTAACTTATTATTTTAATAAAAATTCGTGTAACTAAAACTAAAGTCTCAAATAGTTTTCATTACAGCTCATTTTCATTTTTGTTCAAATAGTGCTATCTGCTTATTTCAATGTTCAAATCGATAAAATTTTAATTTGTAAATAGTGCTATCAGACATATAAGCGCGAATATCTGGAATTAAGAAAAAAATTAACATATGTATGATTAAGACGTTGGTTTTTAATAACATTGTTAAATAAAGTTTAGTTAATACTCTTAGAGATATCGAAAAAATCAGTTTTTTCGCTCTCCTGTAAAATTGTGATTTTGCTAATAGCACTATTTGAAAAATAACCCTCGATATATTTTAATGAATACATATTCGGCCACGTTCTGTAAATCGAAATCACGTGAAATTGAAATTGATAAAGATTTTAAGTTTAATTTTTTTTAAATAAACGTAGCTTTTCCTGATTTCAAAAGTTGTTTTAATAAAGATATGTGGTCCTAAAAGTATAAAATAATGAATAAGAAATATTACTATCAACTTTAAACACAGGATAGAATTAAACATTTTTTCGTTTTCAATTTCACGTGCTTCTGATTTCCAGAACAATGCCGATTATTTATTTATTAAAAAATAAGCTGTGTGATCATTTTATTAGTAATTTAAATAGTTAAAGAAGATCTTATAAAATAATCTTTTAGATAAATAATTTGGTTAAAATGTTTAGGATTTAAGAGACTTTTTTGTTTAGTTTTGATAAATTTTGACTTGGAAAAAATTCTTTCACTTATCGTAGATGTTGAAGAAATCGAAAGCAACCCATAATACAGAATATCTAAATTCTCAGTCTTTTTCCTGGATTTCTCCAAATATATAAAATCTTCCATTATGCCATTTAAATCCTGGTTTATTTTTTAAAATTTTTAACACTTCTAATTGTTTGGGTGAATTCTGTTGTTGCGTTATTATAATTAAGTAAGTAAGTTTCTTCTGTTGTCAGGTCATCATCTAACTCATCCTGACAAAGCTCAGCACCGAACATTCTGCAAAAATTTTATTGCCGAATTCCTTAATTTTCTCTTTTGTACTGTATTTTAAAAATGTATTTATAGAAGGAAATATATTGTATAAAAAAAAAATAATTCTATACACAACTTTTTTGGTGCAGTTTGGTTACTTTTTTGGTGAATTTTGGTACGGATAACGTTGTAAAATTGTAGATGGTTGCACTGTAGCATGCATTTAAAAAAGCAAGTTGCTTTACAACCGACGTTTTGGAACTCATCCATAATTTAAAACACAAAAAAATATGGCTTAATACTACAAAAAATTATAATTTTTGTTACAACGGTTAATCGACTTAAATTAACCGGTTTAATCGTTAATCGAAAAAAGGCAAATTTAAATTAACCGATCTGTTAATCGAGTAGTAATTAATCGGTTAACCGAATGAATACCCTAATTAAAACCATGTACCCGAATATTCTTCGAACCCACTAATATATACATTGCGAACTATTCTCTTATTTTTACTATTTGCATTCGCACTCACATTCTCTAAAATGTATGCGAATATTAAAAGCGAATATCTAATAAATGAAATTTCTGCATAGAAATTTATTTGTAAAAAAACAATCACACGTTCTAAGCTATGAGAAATAAAAATATGCAATTTCGAATTTTTAAAAAATTTTAAATGAAAACTTTTAAGGATATGAAATGATTTACTTTTTAAAGGACCTTTTTTTTTGTATTTAAGTCTAGGGGAACTGAAGAAAACATTGTTTTTTTTTTTAATTTTACAGAGCCCCCTTTTATTTGGTACCAAGTTTGCTAAAAATGATTAGATACTTATCTTAAAAAAATTATTAAAAATAAGTATTCTTGAAAACTATTAAGCTCTTAAAAAATGAACAAAAGACGAGGAAATGATAAATCAAATACGAAGTTTGACTCTGTTTTGTTCTAGATTAAAGGATTTTTAGAAGAGTATCACACAGTGTTATTTTTGAAAATAATTGTTTTTTTTTTAATAAATAAATTGTATTAAAATAAATATGTACAAAATGTTAACAAAATAAAAATGTATTCGTTTGTTTGTCGCCAAAAACAACAAATTTTTAACGTAGGGAAAAAGGTAGGGAATTTTTTTTTCGTTGTAGGGAAAAAAGCGATTTTTTTGGAGACACGTAGGGATTTTTTGAAATTTTTCCTGGCATCACTGCATGGGAAACAAATAGGCTATACTTGCAAAAAAATTTTCTTATATGCTGTGGTGTAGGGTATCATATAATCGGGATTGACCAACTATACTTTCTTACTTGCTTTAATCGTTAATATCGTTGTATTTGAGTTGTCCACTACTGTGGCCGTGTTCTGTATTTCGCTAAAACTAAATCTCTATCGCTAAAAACCTATAGAGTTGATTTAGTGATTTTGGGCAACGAATGCAATACTGTAAGTGCATTGCTTAATTAAGCAACGCCATAACAGTTTAATTCGCCGCAATAATAGCTTTTAGCGATCGAGATTTAGCTTTAGCTAAGCGAATTACGGAATACGGATAGGGGTTTATAAGAATACACGAAATGAAACAACTTTTAGGCCCAAATTTAGTTAGATAATAACGGTTTAACAAATTAAATATTAATACCAGCGTTTTCTTAATCATTAGCTAACCCTTAAAGCTTCGTTCACAATCAAAAAAACATTTTCATTTGGTGTTCATAATAGAGCAACAATTTCTTTTGCAACCACACACATTTTGCATCAAGAAACCGTTCGCAAATTTTAGCCACAACGATATTATGCATTTATTTTTATTTTTGTAAATATTTTGTTAAAATTTTCATTCAAATAAAATTTTCACTAAATAAAATTATTTTAAACGTCAGAAACAATTTCATACAAATTGTTGCTGAAGTTCTAGTTGACTCAACTTTAGTTACATTTTTAAAAAAATTTTAGTTACATTTTTGTTCTAAAAATGAAAGGAAAATATATGAAATACTTTGGGAAGAAAAAAGATAGAAGAAAAAACGAAATTGTTTTTTTTTGATTGTGAACGTAGCTTTAATGTTATTGGTTAACTACTTTTATTTTTTTTCATTATTTATTTTTTTAATAGAGTTACCGTTTTTGGTCTGATTAAAATTTTTACTTAACCAATTATTGTAAATATGATACTTTAGTTAAGCAATAGTTATCATTTAAGTTTACTAATAATTAACTATTGACTGTAAATTTGAGCCTAAAAGTGGTTTCATTTCGTGTTTTCTTATAAACCCCCACCCGTATTCCGTAATTCGCTTAGCTAAAGCTAATATTTTTGATCTTTAGTAAATAAAAGCCAATATAGGGGTACGGGAAACAATTATGACTTCATATTTAGTAGCAACTGCAGAAAATTTGCTTTAAGAATTACATACATAGTGAAATAACTAAATGATAGTTTTTTTAAAAGGTTCTGAGCTGATTTATAAAATATTTTTTTGTAAAGATTGGTTATATTTTACATATACAATTTTAGTTCTGCAAGATTTTTATCTTCTTTCTAAATTTCGTCAAGCATTTAAGCTTTTTGCCAAATTTTTGTTTCTTAAATAATTAAAACAGAAAATTTTTGAAACATGTTCTTTAAAATCGATTACTCTCCCCTCCCACTATTCCACTGTCATTGTTGTGTTGTTTAGTAAATTGTATAGGATTTCTGAATACATATGTACATAAATACAAACAAATGCTTACACAAACACAAATACAACAACAATACTTATGACCTGCCATTTTATATATAACTTTTAGAGAAATAAAGTAGTTGAAGTAAGTGACGGTGAGTGGATCGTAGACGGGTCGGGTCGGGTGGGTTTGAGGTTGTTGGTTGGTTGTTAAGTTCGCAACGGATGTTAGCGGGTTATATTAACGAAATTTTGAATTTCTTTTTGCTATTCGTTCGTTGTTGTTGGTATGATGATGCAGCCGGCTGGAGCATCAGTGTAAGTAACGGAATATGTTGGGGTGGTAGATAGATGTTGTGGCAGCATATGATGGCAATCGCCGTAGAGAAACCAGCAATAACAACAAACACGGACATGCACATACACACAATCTAACTAAACCAATGAAACAAACCTATGAGTTTTAACAACAATTTTAACGGAATCTATTCAAAACAAAATTCTTTACACATTCATACAATATGCACCAAACACATACACATTTATACTAACACATACGCACTCATATACACACACACACACACGCACACATACAAATAGGCTGTTTAAATACAAATATAACTAACATTTGGTCTCCTAAAAAGGGACGATGGCGGGCGGATGAAGGAACATTTTCAGTAGTATTTGAAAGGTCTAGCTAGGAGTTGCAGCACGTGGAGATTATGTGTGGTTATAGCTGATGATGTTGTAGAGTGGAATGGGAAAGAAGGTTTATTAGATGACGATAGTGGGTTTGATGGCATGGTGGTGGTGTCATTGGTGGAGCTATTTGTTTGGTTTTGTTTGTTTGGTCATAGTATTTTGTGTGGGGACCCCTAGAGTGTGTTGTTTAGGGAGTAGTTTCTGCTTTTGTTTGAATAAGTTGCAAGAGTGTATGAGTGCATGAATATACACATAGAGTGCGTTTGTAAGTGTAGAGGAGAATTATTTTGACAGTATAGTTGTGAAATAAATTTCCATGTTATTTGCTCAACATTTGTCGACAAGTTTTAGTCTTAACAATTGTATACACATGCATATATCGTGTATTATGCAGCATATGCATCCTTTAATATGCCTGTATATGTTGGCTAAACGGAAACGGAGCTGAATATAAGTATTAGTAACAATATTTTAGATTATTTATTTTTTCAACTTTTATCTTTTTTCAAAATACCTATAACTGGTAGAGTTCTGATTTGTGATTTTTGTTTTTTTTGTTTTGTTTTTTGTCTTAAAGCAAAAGAAAATTAATTTCACCAATAAGTGGAAATGTTTGATGTTTGGAATGCAGAGCTTAAAAATTCAAATTATTTAAGTTTGATGTCCAAGAATTTGAGAATTTTTTTCGCACGTATAATGTAACGGAACTTTAAGCAGAAAAAATGTCTTCGAACGGCTTAAGTTTTATTCGAAAGGAGCTTTCTCTGAATAATACAAAAGCCGAGAGATTTTTATCGGAAATTCCAGGGAAAATATTTTTTTTTAATTCCCTGGAATTTTAAAACATGAAATTTCGGGATTTGCTTTATACCAATAGCCACTTTCTTAATGTCAGAAAAATATGTAAGAAAATGGATAACGTTTTCGACCGAAACAAATAATGGGTGATTTTTTAAGAGCTATAGGAAAGTTAAAAAAAAACACATAAAATTCAGAAAAATGCATGAAATCTTTATTTGAATCGATAGTACGGTCCATATAATTTAATGTTTGAAGATTATTTCATGCAAATGTTGACCGTGACTGCGCTTCAAATGGTCCATCCGCTTAGTCCAATTTTGGCATACTCTTTCCAACATTTCGGCCGGTATCTCATGAATAAATGCTTCAGTGTTGTCTTCCAATGCGTCAATCGAAGCGGGCATGTGTGTATAGCAGTGAAGGGCACACACATACTATCACATTTATGCTTGTTTGAAGAAATAGCAACAAAGCAACAACCGAACCTACATTGTCACAGACAAAGAAGTTTATAGTCACACCAGCAGCATTTTTACTCATATGCACGCGTACATAAGATTTGCAAATGTGCCCTTCACTGGTGTATAGACTTGAGCTTGAACATAGCCCCACAAAAAATAGTCTAAAGGCGTTAAATCGCACGATCTATATATCTATATATATCTATATATATCAATAATTTGCAAGCGTTGTTCGTTTGTAAGACGATTCATGGTTAAATTATAGACCAAACGTGCGTCAGCTGTTTAAACCAGTGTTGCCAAAAAGATAATAGCTAAGAAATCACCCGATAATATTACACCTCCAGGCCGTTTAACACTATGACACAAGTTTTAAGTATTGTTTGAAATTAAAAAAAAAAAAAAAAGAAAAACATATCGTTACCTTAATATAAAAAGGCCCCAACTCATCAAAAACACTTTTTACAGGAGAAGGAAAAAACTTAATAAAAGCTGAAATAATATAGCTACACAAACATTGTCAAAAAACATCTTTATTAAAATAAAACGAGGAATTCAGATTGAAATACATATGTATGAGTCAGTGTTTTTTTCTTTCGAAAAATTGTGTGTATGAGTTAGGGCTTTTTTTCTTTAGAAAAATTGTGTGTATGAGTTAGGGCTTTTTGTGTTCTGCTTATAACTTCTTTATTTTTAATCTAATTTGCTTGAAATTTTAATAGAATGTGTATTAGCAACCATTCTACAAGAATCAATAAAAAAACGGATTTCCAAAATAAATGAGTTGGGGCCTTTTTATATTAAGGTAACGATATGAACTTATCAAACCATCAAATACGTAAGACTTGTGCGATAGTGTAAAGTACCCTTTAGGTATATTTGCAAAGCCGAATTTTATATCGTTTATCAAGACAGGATCACATTATTGTTTACAAAAATTCTTGAAGTTCATTTAATTTTTTAAAAGCGAAAATTTTAAAACTACGATTTTAAGGCCAAAACGTAGTGTTTAATTTATTGGTCGACAGTCTTTATAAAATGTTTGACATTATGAAGTCAAATTTCTAATGCCAAACACTTGCAGAAAGTTATAAGTTAACATGTTTTTAAATAAGTCTCATTTATATTTTTACAAGTCGTTATTTTGAAATGCGATGTGTAGAGATTTAACCACAATACCAACAGTTTTAAAACGAAACGCAAGCTTGGCGGCTTCCGCTGGACTCTAATATGTATCTAAAATATATTTTAAAACTAAATTCAAAAGCAGGTCTTTGATTTTAGTTTGTATCACAGTGAAACTTTGTATTTAAAAACTCGAAAAATTATCATATACAGGACTGTTTTTAAAATCGCTAACTCAAATTACAAGATTTTCATTCACATGTTCCTCTTAAAATCACACGTGTGATATTTTGGTTTTTCGTTTTATACATATGTTTCGGTTGCGATTTTCAAGTGCCGAAAGTACACTGAGAAACACAAAAACGGTATGACTTTTAGAACACCACAAAATCACACGTGTGATTTTAAAAGCACGTGATTTGAAACCACGTAATTTTCAGAACAGGCCCGACACATTTTCAATCAATAAAATTAATTTCATCCTTTACTTTGCATATTTTCTTAGGATTTTTTTTAGATTTTCTGCTTGTATACTTGAGAAAGAATCTAAAACCGTGTAGTTTGTTTAATATTGAAAAACCCTGTTTTTTGTTTAATGTCTTTTTTTACGATTTTTTTTTTCTGGGGATATTTTAATTCGAAATTTAAAACTCCATTGTGCAAACTTCTCAATTCTTTTACATCACCTTTCCCAGTCCTTTCATAAATAAATTCGTGCCACAGGACTTAAAATTCTGTTCATGACTACTGTCTTTATTGTTTCAATTTTTCTCTCTCTTTCATTAAAACAAAAATAATTTTAAAGAAAAATATTTAACAACTTTGAAAAAAAAGTAATTTTAAATTCAGCAAAAAGAAAAAAAATAGACAACGAAAAAAACTAACCTGTGATGGCAGCAGTAGAGATATAAAAATTGAAACAAAAACACGCAATAAAATGTGGGTGGTAGCAAAAAAAATTAATAATAAAAAAGTCTTAAAAAAATCAATGAGGTGTAGTGCAAGAGGGTGAAGTGCAAGTACATAGATGTACAGTTTTTTGTGTGTAAACACTTCTTTTTCCTTTTTCACAAAACCAACAAAATTTCTATTTAAAGTATAATACAGCAGCAGTAAAATTGTGTACACACTCGTACATTAAAGACATGTTTATTTTTACAGACTTTAAGTCATTTGTTTTTAACCCTCTTTTTTTTTTTTGTTTGAAAGAAAACAAGATAAAGTTCTTAAGGAAACAGGATGGTACATGAATTAAGATTTAACCTTGATATGATTTTTTTTTCCAAAAAAGTTTATTTCTTGTTTTAAGGAAATGTTTTTGAAATTTCTTTTTATGAACACACCACCAATTGATGTTTTAAAGGATTATAAAAATTTAATGTTGCTTGAAAAAAATTAAACTTTTTGAAAAATTTTTATTCTTTAAATTGCAATAAAATTTTAATAAATAATCTTTGCATTTTATCTTTAAAATTGCACCGAAATCTTGTTTTAAAAGTTTTGGTAAAATGATTAATAACACAGGCCAACAAATTTTTAAGCCATATATTAGAGTGTTTTTTTAAGGGTTTGAGTGGTGCTGAATCCGAATCTGTACTCCATCACATCAAGTTTATCAGAGTTATCTTATACCCCTGACAGACATATGGTTTACATACCATGATATGTATACTAGAATTCTTAGTGAACCAGCAATATGTGTACCACTATGTATTAGCTTAAAGCAGTGATAGCAACTCCATAGCCTCGCGAGGCAGTCAAAAATCGTATTATTCACACAGACACGGTCGGCAATTCACATGCATACAATAAATTTGTTCGTTTCAAAACATCAGACTATCATCAGCCCAGTTGGCCACGTTTTTAAGACATCCTCGAAGACGGATGCACGACAATGTTAATTCCTGCTCGACATGTGAGGGACAGCGGGAACAAATCGTCAACGACATTTTCGAATAAGTGTCGCGAAAATCGTGCACAACACAAAGAAAGACAATGTCGCCTACTTTATCATTAATCACATAATATCTTTGTGTGCGTTTGTTTTCGCACCATATAAACCCAGTTGGCCAGATTGCCGTTGACGACATCGTCGTCAATGATGTATGCACGACTTGTCCCCCGTTGTTTAGGTTTTCTAGAAGACAATTTACAGGAAATCGTCGTGCACGACAGTTTGAGCGACGTTGTCTTGTAAGTTGTCTTCTATTTAGCTTTATGTGGGACAGTATGAGCGACTTTGTCTTATAAGTTGTCGCCTATTAAACTCTATGTGGGACAGTGCCAATTTATTTTTATTACAAATTACCTTTAAAATAAATGTTTAAGCTTTGTATTATCTTGTTCCTTCTCTGAGAGGTCTTAACTTGAAGTTTGCAAAATCCGGGGTTTCGCTATTTTTGTTTTACATTTTTTCGTGATTTTTTCATAATTTTTTTTTTTTTTTAAGATTTGCTTTATTTTTATATATATTTTTTTTTGATTTTTTTTAAAAATTTTTATATATGCATTGAGACGGTAAATGTCAAAATGCCTTATTAAAAAAAGTAAATAAACAAAAAAAAAAAAAAAAAAAAAAATGACACCAAACGCCACACACAAGGAAAATCACTGCAAACAGCTGCGCTTGTGAGGTCACTTTATTAGTACATTCTGATATGTATATTTCTGTGGCATTTTGACAAAAGATCTTAAGTCGAATTAAAAAAGTTGAAAAAAATTTAATTAATCATACGAATTTAAATTAAAATTTTGTATTATAAACGAAATTTTTCTTTAATTTTGGTTTATTTTATTATTTGACAAAAATGATTATTTCACAGATTTTTTCTTTAAAACTTTTTTGCTATCTTATCTCGTCTTAAGATGTTTTGTCAAAATGCCACAGATTTTTTCAAAATAATAAAAAAAAAAAACTTTAACAAACAAATATAAAAATTAAGACAAAATTACTTTATTTCCAAATTGTGCAGGCCTGTGTAATCGAAAAGTGTGTTTTGGTGGTGGATGTTTTTTGTCCTTTTTTTTCTCTATCTAGAACCTTAGCAAAAGGAAAAAAAAAAAATTATTCAACTGAGTAAAAACAAGTAAAAAATTTACAAGTATTTGCTTCTATGCCATTTTATAAACATAAAAGAAAAAGTAAAATAAACAAAGACTGTCAAATGCACTTAGTTTATTAATGAAATATAAACCAAATATACAAAAGTATCTGGTAAAAATTACAGGATTTTTGTTTTTAAATTGGAGGTGAGAACAGAAGGATTTCTTTTATGAAAATTTGATATTGACTTAAAGAAATTTTAATTAAAGGGTCGATATCACGAAATGACTACATTCTGTGGCCCGACGCATTTTGTATTAAAAATATTACAAAATTAAAATTCTGAGAACAGGATTAAATAAAACAAAATGTACTTCAACGAGGCGCGGAAATCAAAATAAAATATTTTAGATATTTTTATGAAAAAATTTGGTGGCACGGTGCAAATCGTCATTACCATGGTGTGCGTCCAAACGTTTTGTGTTCAAAAAACACAGATTTTCATTAGTATCTCAAAATATATATTATAAATGAAGTACGTCAAGTTATTCGAGAAGAATAAACCAACTCAATTTTAATTTCATAAATATAATTTTATTTTAAAACTTATGATTTTGAGACATTTTAGTCCGTGGCTAATTTTTTTCGTCATTCCCCGTGGGCCAATTTGTTTATTAAAAAACAATGCTTTAAACCGGTTTTTGGTTAGCTGTTAACTGTCAATGTAACGACAATTCCCGTTAGTTTTAAAGTGTATTGACAGAAGTGAAAAATGTAGTCAGTTGTTTGAGAGCTTTTGAAATGTTGAGTGTTTTTTGCGCATGTTCCTGAAATTTTGTCATTTTTCCGTTATTTATATTATAATTTTCAAATTCGTTGTATTGGTTTGTTCATTTTTTAAGTCTTTATTAGATTCTAATATGTTTTATAAAAATTTTTGAAGATTTTCACATTTAAATCCAAGAATACTCACGTTTCCATCATTACCGTGCAGTCATTACCATGGGAATAATCTAAACCTCGGTAATGACAAAAGGAACACGGGAATTACCTTTTCAATGTATATTTGAGATTATTCAATCTATTGTAATTATTTAAGAAATTTGATGTTCCCCAAACTTAAAAAGTACACCTGGAATTATAATCCAAAGAATGGACATAACGTATGCATTTTATTAAATGTGTTTCCATAAATTGCTGTATGTGTTTTATTTAGCTGCAATACATGATAAAACGTCATAACCATGCTGCTCAGTCGTTACCGTGCCGCACAAATATCATTTCTGTTGGACTATTGTCATTCCCGTGGGTTGCAAAAATCATTAAAATCCTTAAATATACATGGCCCATTGCTTATTAATATATAAAAAGGTCTTATAAAACGTATCAACCGAAAAATAATTATTTAAACCCATTTTCGCACTTGGCCGTTTTCAATCCTCGATTGTAGTCATTTCATGATATCGACCCAAAAACATTTTTTACCATTAAAAAAAATAATTGTTAAATTCTTAAGAAATGGATAACTTATTGAACTACAAATATGTTAATGATTATAGTTTCAAAACTGCTAATATATCTAATATTTTCAAAAAAAAAAAAAAAAAGGATAAAGAGTAAAGCTGTGTTTCATATTAAACCCAATTATGAGTAAAAGTTCCATGGAAGTTTTTTCCCCCTTCCTCATTTTTACAATAGAATTTAAATAGGAAAAATAGGAGAAGTGAAACAAAAACTGCTGGGGAATTTTTTTTCATAATTGGGTTGATATTGATTTTTTTTTTTTTGTAGATACACAATTTTGTATGGAATGTATGACTTTGTTCAAATATTGGTAAGGACTTACACACTGTAGCTTAAATGGACTTTTAAGACAATCAATCGGTCTATAGTGTTTTACTGGTATAGAAAAGCCTTTTCTAAAAATCCTATAAAAAATTATATTTTGGGTACAAATTGGATGATAATTTTTGTCAGTTGCTTTCGATTATAACAAAGGCAATTATACAAGTCGGTGCAACTTGCCGTACAGCGCGCTAAACAATCGATTAATTGCAAAATCAATTTGGTGACAACTTTATTTCCAGAAGAGGTCCTGTTAACTGGCTCCCTCGTTCCTGCGATTAAACGCCTTACTTTTTATGGCTTTATGTTAAGTCATTGGTTTATGCCGACAAACCAGCAACTCTTGAAGCACTGGACGCCAACATTTACGCCACCGTTAACGCCATACGGTCAGATTTATTGGAAAAATTACCAATATAACCCGTGGCCGCGGCGGCAAAAAATTAAAAATTTTAGGTTACTTAAGCATAAGTGTTCCTTCTTACGATGATGTTGAACCCTATCCGTTTAATGTTCACTCCATTCAAACAATATCATTCCCATTGCATACTTGACACTACGCACATAATAAAATGTTTAAAAAACTTCAAATACTCACTGTCGTGTGGTACCAAGTTGACTTTTGAATAACTGTGCACCAGCTATTGCAACACCTTTATCAATTATATTTAATACTTCATTAAAATATGGTTACTTCCCTAGAATTTCGAAAGAATCGTTTCTCATTCCTTTATTCAAATCTGGCAATAAGTCAAATGTAATAAGTTATAGAGGCATAGCTAAATAAAACGCTATTCCAAAACTATTTGAAAAATGTATTACTGACTCTCTCGTTCATCAAATATCTCCCTTACTTAAGCCATGTCAACACGGTTTTCGTAAAGGATCTTCAGCTATGACTAACATTCTACAATTAACTACTTTGGTTAATGAAGGATTTGCTATTGGTCAACAAACTGATGTCATTTATACTGACTTCAGTAAAGCCTATGATAAAGTTAATCACAAACTTCTGCTTAAAAAGTTGGATAAAATGGGTTTCGATAATTTAAGGACACAGTCCGTCAAATTTAATTCTGCAAATTCAAGAAATATTTTGGTAAAATACGGTGTTCCGCAGGGAAGTCACCTGGGTCCAATTTTTTTCTACTTTTCATCAACGATTTGCCTGAAGCAATAAATTATTCTAATATACTGATGTTCGCAGACGATGTTAAAATATTTTTAAGCCTCAAGCATTCGCCAGATCATAGTTATCTCCAAAGGGACTTGGATAATTTTTATAATTGGTGTAACATTAATTTAATGGAACTTAACCTAAAAATATGCAAGCACATGACTTTTTCGAGAAGGCGTGACGCTCTTGGTCACTATTATATCAGGGGGGCTACTCTCTATTGCGATGCGAAAGAAAATTGTAGCAAATCTAGCGATTGGTACTCTTCAATACGTTTGCGCATGTGTCTTTCGCATCTTTAAATTTTTTTCTTTTCGTAAATCATCACTTTTATTTTATTTAAATTTTCCAATTTCAAATATTTTTACACACTTTGGCATTTCATTACTGTAAATCCGCGCCATCTTTAATTTTTATTGCCACTATCGCTTCATTTTCAAAAAATTTTGCGAAAGTGATAGAGAGTACCAAGTTGGCATTTATCTTTCGCATCGAAATTGTTTTCGCATCGCAATAGAGAGTAGACCCCCAGTGGTCATAAACTGGAGTCAGTAAGCGGTATTATGGATCTTCGTGTTTTGTTGGATGGAAAATTAAACTTTGTACAACATATCATGATGGCTGTTAATAAAGGTCGAGGAATATTGGCTTTCATCGAACGATGGGCAAAAGAATGTAAGACCAATTTTAGAGTACGGCTCAATTGTATGGCACCCCTACTATAACGTTCACATTAATCTTATCGAATCTGTTAAGAAACAGTTTTTACTTTTTTGTTTAAGAGATGTTAAGGATATTCTGCGCTTCCATCATATTCATAACGACTTGCCAACATTAAAAAGTCGAAGAATTATGCTTAACGTTTCATTTCTTGTAAATCTTTTAAACGGAAATGTTTTATCAGATTTTCTTTTAAGTAAAATATCATTGAATGTTCCGCAACGCACGTTGCGATTCAATCACCCACTATATGTTAAAACTTTTCAAACCAACTACGAGATGGCAGATCCGTTTAGGAAATTATGTTGTTGTTTAAATGAAATGTTTAATTTTTATCGAATTTCTATGTTATTAAACGTAACTGCAGTTATAATAAGAAAAATTGTTAAATTTAATATTTAGTCTGTAATACCGTGTTCAGATATGCATCTTAATTGAGTTTTACGCAATAAATGCCGCCATTATTGAGCTCAATTATCCATACAAAATTACAATTTAGTTATTGCTCAATTAATACGAAACTGTTATAAATATTGAGTAAAATTAAAATGCCACAGTGCAGTGCACTGTCACAAGTGTCTTTAGTAAGTAAAACCCAACTCACTTAACATAGCGTCTTCACCTGACAATTTCTTGTCATACCAAACGTCAAAGTCTATATAAAAAAAACTCAAAAATTTTTGTCAGTGTTTTTTTAATATGAAGTTTGACGTTTGGTATGACAAAAAATTGTCAGGTGAAGACGCTATGTAACAAAGTGTTTTGACATTTTTGCCAACAACAAAACAACAAAAACAAAGGTACATCCATTAGGTCTGCGCAAAAGCCAGATTTTGTTTTTTCTTTAAAGATTTCAAATGTTGTTTACATTTTGCTAAGTTAATTGCCAATTGCTAATTGAGTAAGCTAAATTTAAAATAAATGCTATAAAATAATCTACCAAAATAATAAAAAAAAATTTCATTGCAACAATATTTCTGTCTTGTATTTTATTTAAAGTTCTCATGCAGCTTAAACTACACTCTTTTATCTAATTTATCTAATTCTAAGATCGTTATTTTTCTTTTTCGATTATTGAGACATTTTTTCTTACACTTATAAAATTATTACAGTAACTGATTGTGGGTTATTAAATTCGTTTTCTGTTCTGTTAAAATTGAATAAAAATATAGTTATTTTCCGAATAATTTTATTTTTTAACATTTATGTTTGTTATTCAAAAAACAAACTACCAAAAAATAATGTTTTTTCGTTTTTATTATACCCACACCACAATAGTGGAGAGGGTATTATGCATTTGTGCTGATGTGTGTAACGCCTTAAAATATTGGTCCAAGACCCACCTTAAAGTATACCGATCGACTCAGAATCACTTTCTGAGTCAAAATAACGATGTCCGTCCGGCTGGCTGGCTGGCTGGATGTCCATGTAACCTTGTGCGCAAAGTACAGGTCGCCATTTTAGAGATAATTTGATAAAATTTGGGTCATAGGTTCTTATTGGCACAAGGACCAAGCCTATTGAAAATGGGCCGAATCGTAGGACCACGAGGGAAGATAGGGGGAAATTTCTTCCTCTCAGAAACTATCCAACCGATTTTAATGAAATTTAAAACATAGATATAACCATATCTATATGGACACAAAAGGTATGCATTTTTTTAAAAATAGGACCACGAGGGGAGATAGGGGCAATTTCTGTCTATCAAACCGATTTTAATGAAATTTAAAACATAGATAGATACATATCTATATGGACACATAAGCTATACAGTTTTTCAAACATAGGACCACAAGGGGAGGTAGGGGGCAATTTCTGCCTCTCACAAACTTTCAAACCGAATTTAATGAAGTTTATAAACATATATAAATCCAGATTTATATGGACATATAAGCATGATGTGTTTTTAAATACTGTGGTGTAGGGAATCATATGGTCGGCCTTGACCGACTATACTTTTTTACTTGTTTTTTTATGTAGTTTGATTTTTTCGTTGAAAGTATATTTTTTAACAGTAAAAATCATTAAATTTTAAGGAATATGTTGTTCAAAAAATCAAAAATTTAAAAATGAATGTAAAAATCATTTGTTTTAAATGAAATGTAAACGATCCGTCTTTTAAGTGAATTTTAAGTTGTTTAAAATGAATTTTCGTTTGAATTTAACTACATAATATTTTGAGTGTAATACTTTTCAAACTTCGATTCCATACGGTGGTTATATTTTGCTTGAAATCCGAAAATGTAAAAAAAAAAAATAATGTTGCCATTTTAGAAAGTTTTCAACAATAATTTTTGGCTCTGTATTTTGATTGTGATTTCTATTTACCTGTCTGGCGACCTAACTTCAAGGTGGATTTCAACCACATGTGTGTGAATATTAAGCAATTACCAAATGCCCCTGTGTGAGCTAATATTCATTTGCACAAACAGGTAGCAATTCGAGTGTATAATCCAAAATATATTATATTCCCACCCCTTGTTTAGGAGCCGGAGCTATCTAACCTCCACGTCTATTCATTTATCCCAGCAGTTTCTGTTGAATATCAACAGCACCCCCCCCCCCCCTACCCGCGGGGGTAAAAATCAGTCCTCAACTGGACGAAATCCTACCTGCGATTTTGGGTTTCAGTTACAACCATAACCGCTACGTGCTTCCCGATAGTATATTTTCAAAGAAAAGCAAGGCTTCTGCAAAGTCAATAATCCCGAAAGACAGGAAGCATTTCCCGCAAGAAGCATACTAATTGAGCATACAATAGTCAGACCGGAGTGCACACACAGGGGGCTACGGACTCCCGTAGAACCTAAGTTCAGTACTGAGGTACAACTTCGAACCCCTTTAAATCTATTGGACTCCAAGGAGCTTTGTCATTTTGATATTTGGCCATCCCAGGCTGCATACACCTGTTTTAAAATATATGAGATACTTTAAGTATGCCAGTACATTCTGCTTGGTTAATAAATTAATTCTTTGTATGATTCTAGGAACTCTGTTGTTGTTAACATTTTAAAACCCGCGACACAGTTATACAACATACAACAGTTATACAAACAAAAGGCCCAAATTAACCACACAAACTATTAAACAAACATATGAAAAAACTATGAAGCATGTTTGTGTAAATATTAAAAATGTTTTATATTCACACAAACATCTCGTTGCTATTGCCAAACTGCTTGTGCAGTCGTAATTTACCCTTGAAGCAAATATCAAAACCATTTTGATTTTTACTCTGTTAACTGCGTTAACAGCACAAACGTCTCCATTTGTAACACAAACGCACAGTAAAGCGCTTAACTTGAGCACTGAACTTTTGTATTGTATGTCCGTCATAAAACTTTAATCGAAGCCCGACCTTCTGTTCCAGTTTTTAAAAACTTTTCCACTTCCCTTTCACACAGTTTTTACGTAAACATAAACATTTGAAATTCTTTTTTAATTTTCCAAACAAACAAAATCTCAGCAACATAATGTCTGAAATCTTTTTTTTTTTCTAAATAGAAATTACAATTTATTTATTTTTAATCTTTTTGGGTCAATGTTGATTTTTTTTTGATTATTTTTTTTACTGCAAATTTCTATTAATTTATGACACGATGCTTGTTTTTTTTTCCTAAAAAAATGAGGAAAAAATAATTAAAACTGTTTTTAAATTGCGAGTGTTACTAAGAGTGAGAAAAATGAAGATGGCAAGAGTGCGAGAGAGTGAGAGAAAAAGTCAACTTGTTTTTGTTGTTGTATGTTTAAAACCTGTTTAGATGGTCATTTAATTGATTAAATATTCCAAGAACAGCATTAGCAACAACTACAATGACAACAACAAAAATGTCTGCAAATTATTTGTGCGTGTTTTATTGGACGGGATTGTAGATTTTATTATTACATATTATAATGTTGTTGTTGTTGTTGTAATTATTTGATAGTTGTAGAGATTTCAATTAATATTGTGGTTGTAAAAGCTGTCTGTCTGTCTGTCTTTCTGTTGGTTGGGAAGGTAGACGATCGGTAGTTTTGGAATGGTTGAGTGGTTTAAAGTTGTAGTTGCTGTTGTTTTTGCTCGTGTTGTTGCTGTGCATAAACATTTGTATGTATTTTTGGCATGTTATTGCGCACATGCTGTTTGTTCTTCGTCTTCACCGTTTTCTCGTTGTTGTTGTATATTTAATATTAGGTGGAGCAATATCTCTATTTACAATGCTATAAATAAAAAGATTTTCAAATGTTATACACACCACAGAAAACTAAAACAAATAGCAACAACTACTGCTAAACTATTACTGCACTTTATTGCAACTTGTACGTAAGTTGCATGTACATACATATGTTGGATAAGTTTTGATATATTTTTATTTATTTCACTTTTTTCACAGTTACTTTTTGCTCTTTATTTTTTTATTAATTTTTTTTTAATTATTATACATTTCCTTGTTGCACATCAATTCGAATGTGTGCCACAAGTGCAACGAAGATGAGTTTGTAAAATCGAAAAATTTATTAACTCGTAAATAATAAAGATTTGTACAACTTATTATAGTAAAGTATTAGGGCACTTACAAATAAAATTTACTAGGTAGGTACAAACAAGTGAGAGTGCTATATTTGGATATGGGCATTTCCGTCAAAAGGTCCACCGTGACCGAAAATTTAAAAGTTATTAAAAGCTGATTATTTTACGATATTGTTATAGAGAAATATTTAGATTTTACTAATTTTATAAATTTACCCATAAATTTGTTCACTTACATAGATGAACAGTCAGACTGCAAAGTTGTACAAACGTAATTTCTTATTTTTGACAATGTTTTATTGTATGTTTTCTTTAATATTATCTTTCTGAAAAGAGGTGATATTTGATAAAAATTATTCCAAAAAAAATTTTCATACATGGTCTCTAATCTAAGAAAGAGTTCAAAGAGAAATATGTTATTCAGATTAAAGGTAAATTTTTATTTTGTTTTAATCATTATTCAGTTAAATTATTATGGAAAAAATTTCACGTTCGAAATGTCACGTATCGACCCAGATTTCGGCTTAAAAAATAAAAATTACAGAAGATTTTGGAATCAAACCAAAGATAAATTTCTGAAAGTAGTTTGACTAAAAAATTGTGGCAGGTCTCGCTGAATTACGCCTTTTTATATATGGCAACAAAAACCACTTCTATTTTCTTCACGTTCGAACCGCTACTTCTTTTGCCATCATCTTTGACCTAGAATCGCGCCCTCCATAAACTTAAGCATAGATAACAGTGCTTTCTTTTTGCTTTAATTTAAGGGTTAAGAGAACGTAAAAATATATGTTGTTTAAAATGTTATTGCATTTTTGATGCGTACGACTGTCACGTTCAACACTTTGGAATTATCCATATGCTGAATCTTATATGTATACCTACCCTTCACCATGGTGCGATAAAAAACGAAAGTTGTATTAATATCATTCTTTGTAAATATATTTTGTGTCACGCCCACTTCTCCACTCGCGCCTTCATTGTCGGATGATGTGTATTGATAACCAAGATACGTGTACCTAAATTGGAAACCCTGGCTCATTCTGTTCTCCGGATATTCAAGAATCGATGTCTATATGAAAAGTGCCACGCCCACTTCTCCAATCCCACACACATTTTGTCGGATGTTGTGCAATGATAACCAGATGTAGGGTTGCCAGACGTACTGTTTTTAGCAGTACATGTACTGATTTTTGTCAATTGTACTGTTTTATGCACAACACCCAAAACAGTACGCAAATGTACTGTTTTTTACACTTTGTACTGTTTTTGTACTGATTTTTTGGTTTAGTCTCCAAAAAACAATGATATTAAGAAAAACCGTGTTTAAGTAATACACATTTGGGTATTTTTAACGGTATGCTATCAAGCTACATATATTGTCATAATATTTAAGAAATTGTTGTTGTTTTGCAAACAAAAAATGTTGTAAAATAAATAGAATTTTTTTTTCTACGCCTATTGTTTTGTCAAAAAATACACAGATTAAATTAGGGGTTGCTAAAATCATTCATATTTTTTCGTGGTATTATTTTAAGACATATGATAACCTTTAAATCCCTCATTAGTATTTCCCTTTATCAGGATATTAACAGTGCATAAATTTAACACACCTGAAAAAAAATTCTTTTATATTGATAAAATATTTTCAGATTTTGTGAAAAAAAAAATAAACCAAAAATTTTTTTGAGCTTATAGATTTACGGCCAATTTAATAAGTTCAGTTATACTTAACTATAACTATAAATGTGAATATTACAAAATACAGTTATAGTAATATAGCTAAAATTGGCCGTAATTAAATAAAAATTTGTTTGATATCGGAAAATTAATTGAAGAAAGAAACAAATATTTTCTGAAATTTATACGATAGTTCCACACTATGTGTGTGGTGAAAATTACTTTAAATACCAACATGTTTTAAGAAAACTCTAAAAACTCAATCAATGAGTAGCTTTTTTTAAGTTAAATATTAACTTAGATATTTAAACGTTTTACATTGGAAAATAATACTATGGCCAAATGCTTTGTTTGTGATGTATGATTTATAAACGCAAATGTTGTAATTTTGTATATGAAATACCATTAAATGTAAATCTTTCCTTTGATATAAAATGTATTTTTTTCGACCTTTGATGTTATACTTTTAAAGTGTATTTCTTTATGTTATTGTTGTTCAAGAGTTGTAAATATTAAGTAAATAGTTATGCTTTCCTTTAAAATATGTACTGTTTTTTTCTTGATTGTACTGTTTTTTCATAACCAATGTACTGTTTTTCCGAATTCAAAATCTGGCTACCCTTACCAGATGCTTGTACCTAATTTGGAAACTTCGGCTCTTGTCGTTCTCCAGATACCTATGCAGAATCTATAATGTCTGTATGGAAAGTGCCACTTCTCCAATCCCGACCATTTTCTTACATGATGTTGTGTATTGATAAACTAAATTATTGTACCTTATTTAAAAACTTTGGCTCTTGCCTTGCTCCAAAAAATATAACAAAAATAAATAAAAAAGAAACAACGACAACAAGGGATATACATATGGGTCGTGGCTGTCGTGGTTTTTGTTCATATCTCATGCACTTATGGACCGATCTGGCTGAACCACTGGATTTAGCGTACCCGAATTATGTTAAAACGCCATGTGCCCGGCTTGTCTGTTCACTGTTTCATATAATATCCGCCAAACAACTCATCTATCATTTGACATTAAAATATCGCGATTTTTTTGAGCCCTTCTTCCGTACAAATGGTATGATCTTGTTATATTGTTCATATCTCATGCACTTATGGACCGATCTGGCTGAATCACTGGATTCAGCGTACCCGAATTATGTTAAATCGCCATGTGCCCGGCTTGTCTGTTCACTGTTTCATATAATATCCGCCAAACAACTCATCTATCATTTGACAATAAAATATCGCGATTTTTTTGAGCCCTTCTTCCGTACAAATGGTATGATCTTGTTATAGGTATTCATGAAATTATTAAAAAATACTTAAAATTTTGTTGTCAAATGTTAATTTTGTATGCTTAGGAGAAAAAATTTAATTCAAAACTCGCGTTAGATGCGGAAACTTTTTTAACGATCACGAAAAAGTAATACATCATTTCTTAATATTTTTTCATGGTACATACGGCTATGCGATGAAGAATTTCATATTCGCAAAAATTGCAGAAAGTTACCACCCTACTGAATATGATATAGGATGAATATTTTGGAATTTACACACGGAATGACAAACTTATATTTACCCTTTTCGGTAAAGGGTATACAAATACGACGTAGGAGAAATAAAGCACGTTACGAATTACATACCCATAAGCAGCTATTTTCACCTGCTTTATACTTTGAATTGGTTTGATTTGAAATTAAACAGAATCCAACTTGCAAAGATGTGTTCCAGAATTTCTGGAAATTCGTAAAAAGCACAAAATTTTCCCTTTACCGGAAATCAATCTTGTGTGTTTAAAGTGCCGATAATAAATTTTGAAGCAAATAACTACATTGATCTAATAAAAACAAAAGTTTTTCGATCCGCTTATTCTAATTGAATGGCATCTGTGCGGATAAAATTAGAGAAGTTTACAATCAAGCCAGCGAAAACTTAAGTTTTTTAGGCTACCACGTCGTACTTAGGCTGTTGACAAAAGTATCAATGATCTGATGTGATAAATAATCGGGAGAAGGTTTAATACATGCATAAGGGTACATGTACACGACATGTTTTTTACATCTATCTTGTCAACTTTTTATGTTATTGTGCATGCCTGTGTGTAAAAACATGTCGTGTACATGTACCTTAAGTTCAATCCAAAAAATGATGATCAGATTTGAGAGCAAACAAGATTTTGTGACCAAAAAAATAAAACTACATAGTATTATTTTAAAAATTGATGTGTTATAAATTGTATGTTATTATTTTAAATAAATAATTATTGTGTAACAAAAAGACACTTGTATCGGCGTTTTGAAAGTTTACATCTGAATTTTGTTTGAGGGGGGTTTAAGTTTCCCAACCTCGGCACATTATTATTGTTAATCGGCATAAGAAACGATGTGACCCCTACATTTTAGGTATAAAATGTGTTCAGCAAATTTATATAGAATGTTACGGAGAACATTTTTGTAGAATTTGTTAACCCTCTAACTTCTCAAGGTATGGGTCTTTTTTGTCCTTCTTTTAAAAAAGAGCAAACAATACCATTAAAACAAAAATATTATTTTTGAAATTTTACTTTGAGTCCCTGAATACACCAAAACGGAAAATTCAACCAGAAAGTCAGAAATAAGACACAAAAGAGAGCTTAAGGTTAATTTTGCATTTATTAAGAAGTTTTTTTTTACCCAAAAAATTAAGCATGAAAAAAATAGTTCAAATTTAACTAAAAATCACTAATAACTCTATTATGTTACCTTCGATAGCAAATTGGGATACAATGTCCAGCATATTCCATTATCATACAATGTCCAGCATATTCCAGAGATAAGCGAATGATTGCTTTTGCCTTTATAGCGTTCTTCAATGGGTTCGCATGTCTGATAAAATTTTTCACCATGCTCATCAGATTCTGTTGACAACTTGTTCTCAAAGTAATCCATATGGGAATTTAAAAAATGAATTTTTGTTGACATATGAACGCCTAGTTTTTCAAAAGCTTTAAGCATGGTGTCTACGTATATTCGAGCAGTAGGAGAACGATTTTTGCCTAAGACATTGTATATCACTTTCTCGAAGTAAGCGTTTTGCATCAGCTTTCCTATATCTGGACCAACAAAAACACCTGTTGATATTAAAACAAATTTGAAGGCTTTCAACAATAACAACGACTTGAAGAACATATGCATTTGTATGTATGTAATCATTGCTTCGCTTAATTTTGGAAACATTGTTTTCAGAATATTTAATGCTGATTCATTTGTATTCAGACATTTAACAAAGTTTTTTACCACACCAAGTTTGATATGCAATGGGGGTAAGAGAATTTTTTCAGTTGCTACCAATGCTTGATGAACGATATTGTGCTCTCCCAAGTGCATAAAAAGCATCCGTACTTAACGTATCCAGCCTGCATACCTGAAAGGAAACTAACGACTTTTAAGTCACAACAGATCCGCCACTTATGGTCTTCATATTTTACAGAGTCCAGTATTAATTTTATAGAATCATAGCTTTCTTTAATATTCATTCCATAGGCAATTGGAATAGGATTTTTGGTGTTATCGTAGTACAGAAGTACAGCTTTTAAACTCTTCTTAGATGAATCAATAAATATACGCCAGTCCTTGTGGTTATACTCAAAATTCATTGCATTCATTATTCCTTTAATATCATTGCAATAAGCAAACGTGTTATTATCGTTTACTGAAAAGAACGACAGAAAGCTGTCTTGACGCTTACGAAAGCTGGTAACATTGACACCAGGTTCAAGTAGATGAAGACTTTTTAAGTCTGCAGCTAAATTGCTGACTTTAACCCCTTTAAATCCCTGTTTTAAAGGTGTTTTTGCTCTTTTTTTTAAAGAAGGGCAAAAAAAGACCCATACCTTGAGGAGTTAGAGGGTTAAAATATTCAACAAAAATGTTCACCGTAACATTCTACATAAATTTGCTGAACACATTTTATACCTAAATTGTAAGGATCACATCGTTTCTTATGCCGATTAACAATAACATGTGCCAGAGCTGGGAAACTTTAAGCCCCCTTCAGATAAAATTCAGATGTAAACTTTTAAAACGCCGATACACGTGTCTCTTTTTTTTGTCTCCTCTATCAAAATTTATAGGCCGGATCTTGTAATATTTTTTTTTGTGTTGTACATACAGTGTTATTATTTATTTAGGCGTATTCATATTATAAAAGCAATATTATGTTATAACTTTTATTTTTGCCATCATTAGCCATCCATCCTAATATGATTGTCAGCTGTTTGTTACAATACAGTTCCTGATACATATAGTAAATTTAGTTTCTCATGTGCATAATCTGATTATTTATTTAAACTTTCCAATTAACAAAAAATATTTTTTTTTTCAGGTAAGGATAAATGTTGAATAGAATCCTATTATGTTTGTATGTGTGTCAAAAGACTTTTATTATTGCTAAGATGTTCCATGGAAATCAAAATACGGGTAAATATAAAAGGAATATAAAAATATACACGCCTATAGTCACACCTTACTTTTAAACTAACGAATCGTTAATATTTTGAACACACAAAAAATACTTACTGCTGTATTCATAATAAATAAAATAAGTTTGAAATGTGTTTTAAGGCAAAATTTTCATAAATTTTTTTTTTTAAAATGCATTTCAAATCCATTTTAACTTTTTATAAATACGACAGTTAGTATTGAACTAAAAAGAACCGATTAATAGAAACATTTCAATGTTATATTATTTTTTAATTTATAATACCATCTTTATTTCATTTAGTTTTAGTATATACATATTTACAAGGATTGAGATATTATTTTTAATATTACAACAAATTAGATCAATAATTAATTTATGACTTCTTTAAAGTAAATATTTTTAATTTTTAAAAGAAAAAATAGGAAAAACCTTTCTCTGATCTTATTACTTTTTACATTGTTAGAGAACATTAATGAATAAAGATTAGTTAACTATGTTAACAGACTTATTAGAAACATTTTTAAATGCAATAAAAGAGCTAGCCAACAACTTCTATAAAAAAGAAACATTTCAAGTGCTACGGCATTCCCTTACTACGAAGCAGGTTTGTAAGGGAGAATACTAAAAAATAACTGTATCAAAACATTCAGTGTGTAAAGCTGATCGTTACATCCAACAATTTTTATATGCGCTGCATAATGCGCTTTATGTGTCAAAAATGTATTGCTTCAAAGTGGGTACTCGCCATATAAAATGCATGCCTTCCGTAAGCGCACTGGTAAGCGAAAGGTTTATGTTTCTCCCCTACAAACCTGCTTCGTTGGAAGCTCCATTTTTTATTGGGTATTTTCTTAATGTAATTGGAATTAAAAGTTATTGTTTATTTGTTCTAGAGAATAATCTTCAAGGCTATGGACGATGTTCCCATTTTGACGCTTTTCGGGTATTTTGGTATCGTTACCCTTTTATTTTTTCCAAATACTCTTTATTTTCAAAAAGTGTATTTTTGGCGCTTTTTTAATTTTTTTATGGCCCGTTTAGTGCTTTTTGTTACAACCTTGTAATTTTGGTTTTTTTTTTGCAACAAAATATCTCGTACTCGAACTGAGAGGTAAACTTACCTTAAAAATTAAATTGCCGCAAAACTTTCGCTTTTAAGCGTGGATAATAATAAAAAAAAAATAACAAAGCAGATATTATAGATTTCATGCAAAATTTCATTGATTACACAGCCCGACAAAATTAAAAAAAATTTTTGCTTTTTTATACCCTCCACTTATGACCTCCAATTACCAATTACCCAAAAGTTTTTTTTCCAAATTTTTTTTTTTATGAAAATTTTTTATTTAATGTTATAGTTATGGCCAAAAAAAAAATTCCCAAATTTTTTCAATCACAGTATTGAATTCAGCGCACCCAAATTAACTAGAATCACTTGCTAAATTAAAAGAAGCAAATTGAGTGTTGGCCTGTGTTATTCGTCTCTAATAAATAAAATAGAAATTTCCCTAAAAAATCACAATATGAACATTTTCCTTTAGAAAGTCTGAGTTTATTAATGAGAGGGGACATAGTAATGTCATGTTCTCTTCCCCTCTCACCAATAAACTAAAAACTTTCTGAAAGAGAACTTTCATGGTGTGAACCATTTTTGTATCCTTTTTTTCTTTTTTATACCCTTCACCGAAGGTAAGAGGGTATATGTATATAACTTTGTCATTCCGTTTGTAATTTCTACAATGTTGATCCTACACCTTATAAAGTATATATATTCTGGGTCCTTATGAAAAGCGAAGTTCAAATCCGGTTGTCCGTCTGACCGTCTGTCTGTTGAAATGTGTTTTCCGAAGCCCCCAGATATGATGGGGGCTTGGTTTGGGTATCTTTCTGTCAGGTATTCTTATTATAATTTTGCTATTGAAATTCAGTCCGATCGGTCCAAAAATGGCTGAGATATGAGCAAAAACCACGACTACCTCTAATTTTTTCCGAAAATCCCTTGTGGTTGTTGTATTTTTATTACTTTTTGCTGTATATCTGGGGAACGGCAAAAGCCAAAGTTTCCAAATTAGGTACACACATTTAGGTTGCCAATACACACCATCCTACAAAATGTGGGCGGGATTGGAGAAGTGGGCGTGGTACCTCCCGTACAAAAAAAATTTTAAGGCTGCCATATGTCCTATGGATATGATTTATATACCAAAATATCGGAAATTTTTAGCAGAACATATTTTATAAAAAACTCGGGAAAATCGGTTCAGATACAAAAATGTTATGACCAAAATTTTTTTTTTTTTTTTTTAATACCCACTTTCGGGAACCATAGATCTCCCCGAGTGCAAGTTTTATAACTAAAGTAAATGGTAAATTTCTTCTTTAACACGTCGGTATATAAATCTGTCAAATCGGTTAAAAAATGGCTGAGTTATCAGCAAAAAACCACGACTACCTCTAATTTTTTAAAAAAATCCCTTGTTGTTGCTGTATTTTTATTACCTTTTGCTGTATACCTGTACCCATGTTCTGGAACTTTAGTGAGAACTTCTTGCATCGAAAAGATGTGAAACAAAATATTCCATCGTTTCTCGAAAAGTGAGAAAAATGTGTGTCTGTAACTCATATCGAAAACTATCAAAAGAGATTACGTCGTTACGTTATAAATGTCATAATATTGCACTCGAAGCCGATGTGACATTGTAGACGTTCAGAACGCCAGTAACACATATCGTTGACGGCGACCAAAATTTACTTAAACTGAAAATTTTTCAACGACGGCGGCGAAAACACAACCATCGGCTGATTTTCGTTATCATCCTTCTTTATTATTTCATCTATTTAACGAAATTATTTTAACAAATCGAAACTAGAATTTTTGTGTTTTTTTGCTACTTAAAAACTCCCCAAGATAAAAGAAAACAAACACGCATACTTACATGCCACAAACTATTTTGGTGAATATATTTCGGTTCACAACTGAAATAAGTTTTATGGTTTACAACTTTGCTATTGTGGTGAACAAAAACATCAAAAGTAATTACAACTCAACACAAAGAACATTAAACGGGCCATATTTCATTTAAATGATATTCAAACAACGTTCCTTCATGGTTTAGTTGTCTAGGGGGTGTGTTAAGTTAGAAACTGTGAGTTCTCTGGTTCGAATCTTGTTTTTTTTAAAAGAACATTTTTTTTTTAAATTTTTATTTTTTTTATGTTCTAAAAATGATTTAAAAGAAAATTCGCTTTTTAAATTTAATTTATAATGAAGTTTAAAGTACATATTGTTAATATGTATGTATACATATGTAAAAATTATTTAGTTTTTGTCTAGTTGCTCTGTATTCTGCACCCACAATGGTGAAGGGTATATAAGATTCGGCACAGCCGAATATAGCACTCTTACTTGTTTTTAATTGCAACAATTTTAATTAAAAGCTTTTGTAAATTAGGCGGCATTTATTTTAGACATGTTCGTTTTTTTTATTCTGTTTTGTTTCATATTGAATTTGACACTTGAAATAAACGAACACAAAATAGTTTACTTTTGTGTTAAGTAGTTGCAGGGAAAAAGAATTAAATTGGCAACGTCGAAACGTTTGGGTTACATGTAAATATTCATAAACGGTTTTTAAATTTAACAAACGTTTATTAAAGATAATTTCCATAGTAAATTTGTTCTTTAAACCTATATTTAATTTAACATTTTTTTATGAATACAGGCATGAATTAATATTTTTTCATGATTTTAATACTTTTTATTTAAAATAAAAGATATGATATATTTTAAGAAAGTTGGTTTCATTTATATATTTATTTATTCCATTTATATATGCAATATAGGGATGCCAATCGGGATTGATTTTAGAAAATCCCGGCATTCGGGATTTTTGTATCCCGGGATTTCCCGGGATTTCGGGATTTTTTTAAATAAATAACACTATTTTTTTTAGCATAACATAAATTTTTAAAAAAGAAAAATAAGAACTATAAAAATAAAATATACAACTGAAATATAATTTTTAATAATTTTGTTTTTGTAATGAGTATAAAAATTCATAAAAACGAACATTTTTGTACACAAAAGTTGATATATTAAAAATCCCGTAAAATCCCGGGATTTTGGGATTCGGGATTTCCCGTTTGGCATCCCTAATGCAATATCAAGCCTTAGAGGCAAAAATAATCAAAGAAAAGAAGAATAAAAACAGAAATGGCAAAAATATGCGATTTATAAGATACTATTTACTAAAAAAAGAAGGAATATAAAATTTTAGCATTATATTTTAGCACTTTAATTATTGTTTTTAGTTTTTTTTAAGCCAACTTAGCTGCAAAAAAGAGGCTGTAAATAATATTAAATTGGTTTAAATATTGTTATTAGTTAAGTAAAGACTGTAAATTTGGACCTTTATGAAAAATTGCGCCATTAATTTTTTCCAGTTGCGCAAATTTTTGAAAAGTGTGGAGCAAAACGTCCATAATATGTAATAGCAAAAACGTATTCAATAATATTGTTTAAGGCCGGGATTCACTATCCTACACAATCGTACGATTCATTCACACGAAAATCTGAGGGAATTTTATCCGACATAAAAAAACTGTCTGCAAAATATACTGTCAATGCCATACTATCTCACAAAAATGACGCCAACTCAAACGACTCAGCTACTTTACAAGAAAATGCAACTCTGATCGCATAGAATCTTTCATTTTGTGTCGGACAATGTCACTCAATTTATTTCTAAGTCAAATTATCCCTATTTATGAGCACACGCGATTTTTTTAACAAATCGTACGACTGAATAGTATAGTGTATCGCCGGCTTTAGTCGATGGGTAACTTTAGACAATGTTCTTTTTGTTTATTATTTGTTTAACTTAACCTTACTTTGAACATTTTAAATTTAACATAAGAAATGTCTTGGAAAGCTTTTTAGAAACTGATAAAATTAATATTTAATGTGTTCTTAGAAATACATAATTGGGTTGTTCACGTAAGGCGGATTATCAGGTTATATGGTTATGTACAAACATAGTTATATAAACAGCAACAAAATAAATAAACATATATTTTTTTTGAGTAAAAACGATACAGATAAACTTTTTTGTTTTAAACATTAATTTTTGAATTAAACGTGTAAACGTAATTCTTTTAAATTTTTTCTTATTTTCGCTTTATTTACCTTAAATAAAATGGGATATAGACATAAACTGTTTTCGTTTTCTAAAATTCATATTAATTCTTCTTTTTGAATTAAATTTCAATGCATAAAATGTAAATTCTGTATTTCTTTCGTGCGTTCGTTTTGTTTGAACGTTCTCTTCGTTTCTCTCTGTCCAATGAACGAACGGCCTTGCATTTTTGTTAAAAAAAAAAAAAAAATTACAATAACGATGGACGTATCGACGGACGAAAGACGGGTGTATTCATGTATGGGTTATTGACCTTGAACTAAACAGGCAATAATATTTATTATGTTTTTGTTATTGTTGATTTTCTCTTTTTAATTTTACTAAAATTAGGTATATTTTTTTATTAAAAAATTAAAAAAATAAACAATTTCTGCATATACATTCATATACGTATGTATGCATTTGTATGTATGTAGGTATATCGACTTTAATTACACTGTGCAATAAAAACTTTAGACACAAAAATTATATGAAATGAAAGTAGTGTATTTTGAAATTTTTGACGCAATGGACCAAATTACGATTTAAAAGGGCTAAGTACTTTTGAAAGGGCCAACATTTTTTTTGCATTATACTTGATTATTAGGCTTTTATTTAAATAAAATCGATAGAAATATGCCTAATTTTGGCTGACGTCATCAACGCAGTATTAAAACAAATGCGTGGAAAAAGCATCACAAGTAAAAACAAGTAAGAGTGCTATATTCGGCTGTGCCGAATCTTATATACCATTCACCATTGTGCGAGCAGAATACAGAGCAACTAGACAAAAACTAAATAATTTTTACATATACATACATATTTACAATACTTTAAACTTCTATAACTGGTAAATATTTTTTTAAATCGTTTTTAGAACATAAAAAAAATAAAAATTAAAAAAAATAAAATTTCTATTTAAAAAAACAAGATTCGAACCAGAGAACTCACAGTTTCTAACTTAATACACCCCCTAGACAACTGAACCATGAAGGAACGTTGTTTGAATATCATTAAAATGAAATATGGCCCGTTTACTGTTCATAACTCAACACAGTTGAGTTGTAATTACTTTTGTTGTTTTTGTTCACCGCAATAGCAAAGTTGTAAACCATAATACTTATTTAAGTTGTGAACCGAAATAGGGAAATATATTCACCAAAATAGTTTGTGCCATGTATGTGTGTTTGTTTGTTTTCTTTTATCTTTTTTTTTTGGGAGAGTTTTTAAGTAGCACAAAAACACAAAAATTCTTAGTTTCTATTTGTTAAAATTATTTCGTTAAATAGAAGAAATAATAAAGAAGGGTGATAACGAAAATCATATTGGGCATTATGCTAGTATATGTAAACAAATGTGAAGGGGGCGCGGGGTGGGGGAGGGGGAGAGACGGACAACCGGATTTGAAATTCGCTTTTCATAAGGACCCAGAATATATATACTTTATAGGGTGTAGAATCAATATTGTAGAAATTACAAACGGAATGACAAAGTTGTATATACCCTTTTACCTTCGGTGAATGGTATAACAATGCACAAATTTTGCTAGGGATACGATAATCATACAATAACGACTTCAAGTTGCAAAGTTTTGGAAGCTATTCCTTTGAGTGTTGCATTGCAACACAGTGGTAATAAAATCAGCCTTTATATTATTAAAAACGAAAATTTACATTGCTAAAAAGTAGTTTTGTGAATTTTTGTTTCCTTTAAATAGTCCAAATCAAAAATTTATTACGCAACTTAACTTGGCACAATCTGCTTATTGTGCACTTTTGGACAGATAACATTAGCGCTATTCTTAATCTGGTGCATTTGAGATTGTAAATTTATGGAGTTGTAAATATTTTCTTTCAATTGTTAATGACCTCTTTAGTTTACACAGAAAAAATTATTTTTCAAATTCAAACAAAAAATTTGTAGAATCAAAAATTTTTTTGTCTGAAATCGGTCCTATAAACAAATTTGCATATTCAAACAATTTATTTGCATTTTGTTTATTGAAAAAAACACCGATTTTTTCAAACAAATAATTTAACTGAATTAAACAAAAAGTTTACTGAAATTCATTAAATTTCAAACAAATAATTTTGCTAAATCAAACAAAAAAGTTTTTGCACAAGCAAATGACGCGCACACAAGCAAGCACTGTTGGAGAAGATGATTAAGCAGCAGAGCAGAGCGGCCGGCTGGCTTTGAGACAAATTTTTTTGTAGGAATAATTTTTGAACGAAGTTTTATTTATACACACACCCCCGTATTTATAAACGATTATTAAATTTAACAAACGTTTATTAAGGAGAATTTCCATACAAAATTTGTTTTGTAAACCTTTATTAAATTTAAAAATTTTTGATAAATGCAGACGACAATGTTTTTCTTCATCACTCACTGTTGCAGCATCTTTTCCTTTGCTAATGAAGAAGAAATTTAACCAAAAACGGCGGCAGTCCGACTCGATATGTTTTTCGTCATCATTCTATTTTTGTATTTGATGTATTTAAGTAAACAGTTTGAAAAAATTGAATGCGGGATTTCGTTTTTTTTTTCTTACCAACTTTGAAACCAACCAAAAATTAATTTTGTTTCTTATAATGTTGTTGTTGTTTCTGTTGTTTAAAAAGAGTGAAACGTTTTTTTACCTGGTATTGCTTTTGTTGTTTTTTTACTACAAACCTCGTCATGCTATTTTATAATTTTTCTTACTGCTGTACTTTTTTAAAGCGTCCAAAAATAGACTGCATATGTTTTTTGTTGTAGTTCTAATATTTCACATAAAGAAGTGATCAAATAAAAAAACGCAAAAAACGACAACATAAGGGAGCGTTAAATATTTCATACAAAATTATGAAAACTTGAAACCAATAATAGTTGTCAAAATTGGCGGGCAATCATAAACCCGAAAGAACAAAATTATGTTATGAGGTTAAGTTTCATATAAAAGTTCTTTGTGCCGAATATTATTTACATATCTTAGATCTATCAGCACAACATTTTGTCATTACATAGAAGCTATCGTAAAAGTTTTTGTCACCAATTTTTATGTTAATACCAAAATTTATAATAAAGTTATGACGTTAAAAGCGGATATCGTATGATCGGTATATTTAAAGATGGGTCTACAAACGTCTGTACAAACGCATAATACCCTCTCCACTATTGTGGTGCGGGAATACAAATGTACTGAGCAGTTTAATGTAATTTGTTTAACTTTGACTTGAAATAGCCAAAATAGATTAGAAAGTACCACATTGCCATAAAGCATTCAAAATTGCCACAAATGGCCTAATTGTGCCACATTATGCATCACGACGGTATATGATTGTGTTTATAAAGCCTCATAAGGGTTAAAGCTGGTGATTCACTACTTTATGAGCACTATCTACTAAAAAAGTATGATAGTGTGACCTAGATATGCAATTTTATGCCAGATTTGTTTAGATTTCCAAATGTTTATGAAAATTTTTATAAAACTAACTGCCCGTTTACAACTGACATGATTTGCTGTTATAACTTGATGTTATAAAAGCGTTGTTAACACAATTGCATTAACAACCGTGTTATAACATGAGAAAACTTCTAACATGATGAGTCTTTACTTAACACTTACATCATATTAGTGTTAAAGTTAAGCATTTCATGTCAGTCGTAGACTGCATGTAAAGATTCTATGTGATTAGAGTTGCATTTTTTGTAAAGTAGCTGTGTCATACTTATATTTTTAGATCTTTTTTGTCTGACAGTAAGACATTGAGAATATAATTTTCCGACTTTTATGTCGGACAGAATTCTGTTAGGGGTTCGAGCAATTCATATGATTGTGTAGGATAGTCAATGGTCTTATGCTGATGATTTTTCACCACAATTTGTTACACAGTGTTACTTTTTTTAAATGCAATCGATACATTGATCTCTTAAACAAATTTATACTGAAATTAAAAATAAAAAATATTTTATTTATTTCTTTTCTTTAACTGTTATATCAATAAATTAAAAATAAGTATATGTATGGGGTTTATTCTTTGAGATATGAGTTTAAAAAGAATCTTTTGAGAAAATGAAATGGAATGTTTATTTTGAAAGTACTTATCAGCTCTCCCTCCTATAAGCTTTTTTGTGTGCTTTAGTGTTTTAAATATAATTATTTTTTTTTTTAGCTGATAACGTTTAATTTATTTATTTTAATACATTTCTATCAATTGTCAAGCAAAAAAATGCTGAATCTGTATTTAATGACTCATGTCAAATGTTTAACCCGTCCAAGTTAGAAAAAAGAAAACAATACGATATTTTAAATGCTTCAAATAAAGTTTTCTCTTTGCTTAAAACTTACAGGCCAACTTAAAGAGGAGCGAGCGCGGCTAGCGTTTTTTTAGATTAGACAATTTTGTTCCCAAATTGACGTAGCGATCTGTCAAATCGGATCTTTTTATCGGTGTTAAAATTCGCGTTATAAACATTTAAAAAATTTTGACTTAAAAAGCAATTGCCGCTTTAATTAAGGGTGAGCTGCTAAGCAAACAATAGTTTCTTAATAAACTCATTAATTTTTTAAATTTGTTTTTTTTGCCATATTTTAAACAACGATTCTTTAAAATATTTATTGCCTTTGAATTTTTATTAAATCGATCCCGAAGCTACTGAAAAATACAAGAACCTGACTATTCAATAAAAAAAAAATTGCCAAATATTTAAATGAATTCAACATAGTCGACGGAACTTTATTCATAATGTTGCAGCAGCGGTGCCAGAAACAACAATTATTGTTAGCTTCAATAATCCAATTGCAATACAAACAAAAATAACAACAAAAATCACAAAAACTTTACAGATATTAAATAAAATACAGTGTGTGTCATAGTTTTAGTCCCATTTTATTAAAATGTGTATTTACTCCATACTTGTGGCAAATTAAGTTTATCTGCTTAGTTTTTTCATTTGATGAAAATAAACGCGAAACAGGCATCATTGATATAGAAACAATTTTTTAATGCGTCGAATCTGTTTTCGAAGCATACAGGGGTGCTCGGGAAATCGAAAACGCAAAACGCGAGAATTTTAAACATCGTTTTTTAAAAAGATTTTTGTAATAAAAGAATTTTATTACAAATATTACACAAATATTTCTCTATTAAACAGAAATTTATAACAAAAATTAGATTAAGAATGTATTTAAAACAACTCCAAGTTCTTGCGTTTTGCGTTTCGATTTCCAGAACACCCCTGATAATTTAAACCTACACCCCCGTATTCATAAACGATAATTAAATTTAACAAAAGGTTTATTAAGGAACATTTTCAAAAAAAATTGTTTTTGCAAACCTTTATTAAATTTAAAATATTAATTAGTATTGTGGTTATTTTGTTGAACTATTTATGGTTTTTAATCCAAATTTTTAATATTTTAATTAGGCTTAAGTTCATGAAATTTAATTTTTCATTAAATTATTTTTATGAAGAAAGGAATTTTACAACATGAAAATTAATTAAAATTGTTATTGATAATCTTTCATTCTTGACGTGGCTGGGGCTCGAACCCCGGCCGGCAGGTTACCATGACATGTTTCGATTGCAACCACTCAATCTCCTCAGATGGATTTGCCGTCTTACACTCGCAGCCATCGACGACTGCTGACGTCAATAGTCAAACATCAATCCTTAAACCAAATTGTATTCTAATATTTGGTAGATCGAAATTTGCTTTCCCGAATGATTATCCATTTTAATTGATTTTACATGTTTTTTTCTTACTTCTGTTTTTTCGTACTTTTGTCAAGAATTTTTCTTGAAGTCCAAGTACATTTTTTGTTTTTTCATTTTGTCTAACTGCTTGTCAAAATGTAACAAGCAGTTAGGACGTATCAACTTTTTAGTAGTTTTTAATTTGACAGTGTTTTAAATCCCCTGAAGATGACCATCGATGCATGGTCGAAATATCGGATGAAAAATAAAAAGCAAAATTAAAAATACAAAAATTTGTGGATTTTTTATTTATAATTTTTATATGACCTTAAGCCAAACAAAAAAACAACAACATAGATAATTTGTAGGATATTTATTCGTGTTATATCGATTTTCGAAAGGGAGTCCAAAAGCGACACATCGTCGGCTTAATATGCAAACCTGCTTAATCCACTTTTCAAGTAAATTGAGATTTTGAAGCCGTGTGGAAGAGAAAGATACGCCTCGGCGACTAGCATGTAGTTTTTGCTCAATTTGAGTCTTGAAACCAACAATAGTTTTGATTTTCCTCAAGTTTTTTGTCTCTCTTGTAAAATGTGCTAAAACGGAGTTAGCAGGTTTGCATATTAAGCCGACGATATGAACTACACTGAACACTAGCATAATTAGAAAGTTTGTGGGGCTAAAAGGTCATAAATGCACTCAAAATATTATGTAGTTAAATTCAAACGAAAATTCATTTGAAACAAATTAAAATTCATTTAAAAAACGGATCATTTACATTTCATTTAAAACAAATGATTTTTTCAGTAATTTCTAAGTTTTTTATTTATTGAACATCATATTCGTTAAAATTGAATAGTTTTTACTTTTAAAAAATATATTTTAACCGATAAAAATCAAACAAATTAACAAAAAAAAATACGGAAAACATTATTTTTTGGTAGTTTGTTTTTTTTAATAACAAACATAAATGTTGAAAAATAAATTTATTCGTAAAATAACTATATTTTTATTCAATTTTAACAGTACCGAAAACGAATTTAATAACCTACAATCAGTTACTGTAATAATTTTATGAGTGTGTGGAAACTATTTAAGGCCGGAAATCAATGTTCTACACAATCGTTTGATTTGTTCACACGGAAACCGGATAGAATGTTACGACATTAACAAAATGTCTGCTTTACAAGAAAATGCAACTCTGATCGCATAGAATATATAATTTTATGAAAATTTTCATAAACATTGCAAGTCAAAAATATCTGGGGCGCTACTCTCTATTGCGATGCAAAAGAAAAAGTTAACTGAAAATCTGCTAATTGGTACTCTTAAATGCGTTTGCGCATTTGTCTTTCGCATTTTTTTTCTCTTTACGCAAATCATCATCATTTATTTGATTTAACAGCCTGTAAATTTTCCAATTTGAAATTTTTTTTTACATATTTTAATATTTTATTACTGTCAATCTGCGCCATTTTAATTAACCCACACCACAATAGTGATGTGATGTGTGTAACAACTTAAAATATTGGTCCTTAAAGTATACCGATCGACTCAGAATCACTTTTCGAGTCGATCTTGCGATGTCCGTCGGGCTGCGCAAATTACAGGTCGCAATTTTAAAGATAATTTGATGAAATTTGGTACAAATGTTCTAATTGGCACAAGGATCAAGCCTATTAAAAAATGGCGTGAATAGGTTCATCATTTCATGTAGCCCCCATCAAACCAATTTTAATGAAATTCAAACATAGATATTTCCATATGTATATAGACTATTTAAAAAAAAAAAAATAGGACCAGGAGGGGAGATAGGCGCCAAACACTCTTGAACATTTGGTTTTAAATACTGTGGTTGGGCTTGACTGATTATACTTTTTTACTTGTTTTTATAGCCAGCATGATTTCATTTCAAAAATTGTACGCAAGTGTTAAGGGATACCAAGGTGGCCTTAAGCTTACGCATAGAAATTGAATTCGCATCACAATAGAAAGTAACCCCCCTGACACTCAATTTAATTTTTGGTCACACTATCATACTTTATGAGCACACACGATTTTTTTTTTTTTTTGAGAAATCGAATAACTGAAATTTAATAGTAAATCGTCGGCTTTACTTATACCTAATCGATAAGTTTCTTAAAACAAATAAAAAAACAATAAATTTGTATCAAGTAAGGTTAAATCTCTTGAAATGCCTACAATTAAGTTTAATATAAGTACGAAATGTTTTCGCTTCTGTCAAAATTCACAAACTTTCATAAGTTCTCCAACGGTTCTTTTAAATAGTATTAAAACGCCCCTGAAATTTAACAGATATGTTTGAGATTGTAGGTATAACTCGATAAATATTTATGTTAAACGCAAGAAAACTAACACGACTACCAATTTTCTTTCGTTTAAAATCAGGGTGATTAATTTAGCACATCAAATATTTTTTTTGCAGCGCATTATACATTTTTTTCTGAAATCCCTACAAGGAACATGCACAGAAAAAAATTTCTCAAGAAAATTTTTAACAACACAGATTGTTAAATCACTTTCGATCGGAATTGACTTCTGTGAAAGGCTTGAAGTCTTGAGTTTTTGTAATTCTCATTCGCTTTACAGTTTTATTTGTACAATATGTTTCCAAAGTATTTGGTAAAAGTTTTCTGGTTAAAACTTTTTTATTAATATAGCAAAATTCGTCATCGCAGGAAATTCAAACACTTTTTAATCAAATATGCGATTTTCGTATTCAAATTTGAAAATAATTTTGTTCTGTGTGGGGGCATAATAATGGTTTTAATAATCGATATATTTAAAATGGCTAACTGATTGGGTTAACACAGCCGACCATGGTGCTGGTGCTACCATCAGACCTCCTGGCAGGTGTACGTTTACATTTGGTTATTTGATGGCGCCAATAACTCGCCATGTCGCCTTGAATATTCTTGGCGTAACCCTCAACTTCTCTGAGACCCTTCTCTCGCTGAGCTTTCCGCGACTGCTTATTTGGATCGCAACTGCTCCATATATCTATGAGCCGTTCCACTATCAACAACCTGTGGATGCGCCCGATATCACTCAGCTGTGCTTCTCTAAGGCGGTTTTGCAGCTTATTGGAAGTAAAATGAATCTGTTACTAGAAGCCGAAAAACTAACTGTCGCATTAAAGCAGACCAGCAAGATTTTTTTTAATTATTAGCTTCTTAAGGTGTTATGATACTTGCTATTTTTTTTTTTGTATTTTTTCTATATTGGAGAACAGTGCAAATATATTTGCATAGGAAAACTGACTAAGTGTAAAGAGTATGATTATATCATAAAAAATCTTGAAATGTCAAACAAATATACATGTGTTATCGATAAATAATCTAAGACTGTCAAAAAAAATATTAAAATTTTTAACTTAAAATTGACATTTCCAGATTAAATGTTAGCACTGTTGCCAATTTTTTTAGTTTTTGATCGAAAGTAACGGTTTTTAACTTTTGTTTTGCGATTTTTAGCTTTTTTGACGGGTTTTTGTGGGAAAAACGTGGGCAATATTGTTTGTTTTGTTTACATTTTATTTTGGAATCACAAACAATTTTTTTTTTTAAATACAATAAAATTTAATGCAAATAATGAAAACTATTACGAATTACATCGTGGTATATTCTTTAATTGAAAATTTATGTTTTGAAATCCCATATGAAGTGCACCTGCTTCATTTCGTTTATAAAAACAAAATAGTTTCATCTGCCCAAGCTTTTGCCATTTTTTTTTTTTTTTTGTTTTAGTCAAAGAAAAAAATATACATGAGAAATGTCAATCAGAAAAAAGGGTTTGTTAACATATTGAATTTCTTGTTCTTTCTCGCATTTGTTGTTTCATTCAGTCAATCCTAAAAAAATCCAATACAAAAAATAGCAAGTATCATAACACCTTTAAACCTTGAATTTTGAATCTTAAAATCCCGAATTTTATAATCCCGAATTTTAAAGTCCTAAATTTTAAAATAGCGATATCAAATACCAAATTTAGAAGCTTTAGCTCGAGAAGCCGGTGTTTGTTATACCATAGAGGAGAAAATCCTCGGACGAAGTCCGAAGGCCGGCTATGCATAGGAGTTTAAGTTAGCGCAGAAAGTGTTTGATATACCTTCTACTAGCCCAAAGGCCCAACCATATACCGCGCGATTCTTAAAACCAAAACTGTACAATTAATCGGGATATTAAAATTCAGGATTTTGTTTTTGGGGTTTTGGAATACGGGATTATAAGTTTCGGGCACATGACTCCAACCCCAACTAATTTACTGTCTTAAAAAATGACCTGTTGGTTAATTCAAAAATTCGAAACTGAAAGGGGTTTTTTTTAAAGCAATAAACTGGTTAATAGTTTTCCGGTAGCAGCCTTAAAACACCCTAGTGGCAATGTTTCTCCACACATATTTTTGTTTCAGAAAATCTTAAAACTGTTTGAAAGACAGCTGATTGAATGTTTTTTATTGGGAATACAAACTTTCTTATATTACTGGTTAATACATATTTTCACTTAAATCAACAAGAACTTATTTTGTATTTATGTATGAAAGAACCAATGAATTTTACAAGGGAAGTCCCAAAATGAACGCATTTTAAAGTAAGTCATTATTTGTTTACTTAAATATATGCATCCAGAAAAAAGATGTCATAGAAGTTGTTATAAATGTAGTTATAGAAGAAAGCTACTAAATAATGAGTTAAAGAAGCGAAGTTTTTACTGGGAACTAACAATAAGTCTGAGTTCATACGGCTCATGTCTTATTGACAAGATTGCTACTTTATAGGCGAGAGGGACGAGGGGAAAAGAAACGAGTACACAGATGCATGTACTCTCTTTACGTTTTGCTTTTTCATTCGTTGTTTAATTTTGTTATTGTTTTCAATATCAAAAAAGCACATGTCGTCAACATGACATGAATCATTTGAACGCCAATTCATGTTCAAAGAAGAAAAAGGAAGAATCTTGTCAATTAGACAAGAGCCGTATGAACACAGACTTAGGAATAATTTTTAAGAACATCAAATGCCGAAAAATTGTTTTGTTTGTTTTTCTACATAAAAATCTACGTTATGCTATTGCAAATCTTCTTAGCTGTTAAGACTTTGCAATTTTATCAGCAATTTTATTATAATATCAGAACGATGTAAATAAAACAATTGAGTTTTATTTCTCAAAAGAAAATCTATTTACAAATAATTTGGTCAATTGGATTTTATTTGCGTTAAAGAAACAATAATAATAAATATTTAATGACTATTTTATTATAAAACAGACTGTTAAAGATACACACGTGGAATACATACAATACAATGGTTGTATGTATTATGTATGTAAGTAAATGTATATAGAACACATTCAAGTATACAAATGTTTGGTTGAGTTTATTTTCCATACGTTGATTACGTGTACATCGTATTTAGGGCTGCCAGATTAATTCGTTGAAAAATCTTAATTTTGCTGAGAAAACATTAAAAAAAAACCGGACAACTTAAAACGTAGTTATAAAATCATTTTTATTTTTTCGATAGCAATTCAATTTTTTTTAACATACAAACATACATACACAAATGGTCTAAATAATAAGTACAATAATTTTTTTTTATTTTATATTTGGTTTTCCTAAATTTGGTTTGGCAATTTCGACAGTTTTCGATAATTTTATATAAGCAAAACCGTTTTTTAAAAAAAAGTGTTGAAAAATCACTTTACATTTTTTTTTTTTGTTAATTTTGTGCTAAAAGTGTAATATTAGCTTGGTCAAGAACGTGTGTACTCTTTTTTACAATATACTAAATTAATTGCATTGACAGATAGGTCGACAAAAACGTTTTTACTTCAGAAGAAAGAAAACTAGTATCAAAATTAAATAAAAAAAAAAAAAAAAAAAAAACGAGAGATACAGTCGTCAGCTACATCTCTAGATAGGACATTGTTTTTCGTCCAAAACGACCTTTAGCCAGAAACAAGTGGGGAAAATATTAACATTGTTACTCTCGCCAAAAGAAAACCTGTTAAATCGTCTAAGGCAATTTTCGCCCAACTAGATATTTGATAATAGTCAGAAAAGTGCCTCTGCTTTGGAACAAAAATCTTAAGACCAGGGCCCAAATTGTGGCATTCGATATCGATCGAAATTACAATAATTTAAATGGGAAATTGGATCTATATCGAATGTCGTAATATGGCTCCAGACTGCCCTATGCAAAAAGTCATTTTATTTGCTGCGAGAGAACAAGTTAAAACAAATGGCATAATATTTATAAATAAAAAAAGTTGTCGGCCCACTTGTAAGGGGTTTTATCTTGTTTTAGAAAAATTTAGTCAATCAAGTTGGCGACGAATTTATGGTATGAGGTTGTTTCTCGCCGTATTGTGTTGGTGTTCTACATATTTGTCGTATTACCTATACTTTGGAACGATTTGATTACTAAAACATATTGGATGGACACATTGTTGCCATAGGCCAAAGAAAACATATGGCTTAGATGTGTTTTCCCAGCAGGATAACGTTTCGTGGAAATAGTACAACTCCACTTTACTGGCCAAGTCAGTCTTCGAATCTAAATCCAATTGAAATCCTTCGGAGGAAGTCAAAATAATAAACTATTAAGCAAACATTTCAATATAAAGATTAACTTTGCCATTTTGTTAACTAATTAGCATTCTGACAAGGAGAGCACTCAAAATTTAAAGAAAAAATGGAGGATACACAGAGTATTAATTTAATAAAAATTCGCTTGATTATATTGAGCTATATCTATTGATTTCATTAAGGTGGTTTTACACGATCTGTATTTAGCAGTGTACTTGTCAAATTTTCCACTTCAAAATGCATACATGTCGTGTTAACGCAATTAGAGCGTGTTTTATTTTGATCTGACAAACCATCTGACGTCCATCAGCTGTTTTGCAGGTCATTTGTTTGTGGCGGCGTATATCATTATTTTTTTTTATTTTTTTTTTTTTTTGTTGAAGAATATGAGTATTCTTTAAAGAAACAACATTTTTATTATCTGAGATACAATTAAAAGCGATTTAAAATATAAATAATTTGCTGTTTTAAACGATTTTAGGTTATGTCAGATGAAACCAAAAACGAACGTGTGAAAGCAAAAATTATAATCCTTCTTTCTGTATTTGTCAATTTTGACAGCCATGTGCAATTACATATGGATTTTACATCTGACAAACCCACTGCAAAATACAGATCGTGTAAAACCACCTTAATAATCGTTAATAAAAATGTATTTTCTGGACGAATACAAAAATATAAAAAAATTTAAAGTTTTCATATTTTAAAAAATTCAACAACATCACTTTTTAGATAAAAATCGGCACTTTGCTTATTTTGAAACAAAAAATCGTCAAATCTGGCAGCCGTGGTCTTATTTTACATTTGTTTATGCTCGTGTGCATGTCTCGTACGACTTGCCGTATGTTGATGTTGTGCAGTTGACTTAAGTGTATATTGTAAAGCTGTACTATTGTGTAGTATGTACAAAAGTTTATAGCAAATAAACACAAATAAATATATAGAAAATATAAATAGGTATGTACAGAACAAGTGATGTCGGTTGCAATAACAACAATAACAGTAACAACAATAGCAGCAATAATATTAACAACATGAATAGAAGAACAACAAAAATGCATTCACAAGTGTACACACACATACATGCAACACATAAAGTAGCTGCGGAAACTTGCATTTAAAACTATGTACATACATATATACCATCATCATCACTACATAAGGGTCTCTACATACCTATGTACATATTGCACATAAACGCAATTGGCGATACAAGTACCCAGCAGTCAGTCAGAACATTTAGAGAACGCAATGTCTAATTGACACCTTCAAGTATTTCAAACACACATTGATAAGCAGTGAGGTTGATTAAATGACATCAATTTGCCATTCTTTTCTCTGTTTATTTTATTCATTTTCATCCGATCTCTTCCCTTTCTTTCGCTCTCAATATGATTATTTCCCATACTCCGTTTAGCGCAGAGATTTTCTATGCACATTTAAGTTTATTTAACAGAAAATAAAATATTATTTGGAATTTGCAAATAATCGCAATTATTCTTTATCTTGAATTTATTGGAGGGAACTGTGATTAAATTCTACAAATGTTCATACCTACTTACATATCCATATTATTAATACCTCAATCTATAAAAAATAATAACTTATTTAGATTATAAATGCTTACACATGTACATATGTATGTTATTCTCTAAACCGTGTTAATTTATTTTTAATACTAAAAGAAATTAAAAGTTTAAACAAATTATAGACATAGAGAGATTCATAATTCAGTAAGTGATGCAGTGAAATTTGACCATTGTAACTTCGGACGGTCAATAGTAGATTACTCTAAAGTTACCCACAGACGAGGCAACATTAGTCGAAACATGGGCATGTTTCACTAAATGTTGCTACGTGTGTGGTAATATTTCTGGTTGAAATTCATGTTACTTTTTTGGTTTCTCAAATATCAAAATGTTTTTATATTTTATGTTTCCAACACAATGTTTCATCGTGTGTGGCGATGTTTACTGTTTTTTCTTTCTAATTTTGTTGTGAAAATAATTATAATTGAATATAAACATATAAAAACAAAAAATTTTTTTTTTCAAATTTACAGATGTGGTCAGCCAAAAATATCGCTTCTGTTAGCTCTTGGCAAAAATACGGAAATTTTTTCAAGCAGAGAACTAACTTAATTTCATACAATGACCAATAACGTCAAATAGAACAGCTGAAGATAGCAGGCTTTTCTACGGTAATTCGCTTTCTTGATCCGCACAGGTCTTAACAAACCAAACGATATGGTTTATCATCAAAGTTATTTTTCGGAAATTTTTTCTTAATAAGATTTTTGTATGACGTGCTAAAGACCCAATTTTTAATTATTGATAAATAGGGGGGTGCTTTAAAACCATGGTAGATAAGGCCATGATGGCATTATTGCTCAATTGAATGGGAGATAAAGCCGTAATGGCCTTATTGCCCAATCATTGAGAGGTAAGGTTAGGTTAAGTTAGAGTGGCCGGTCACAAAGACCCCGCATAGACAAAATAGGTCCCTAGCGTTACCACATTGTACGATAATCCGCAGAAGAAAGTCAGTAAAAAGGTCAGTCAGATGTGATGATATCCAGAGTACCCCACACTCTCTTGACGAATGCCAGGAGTCTCATTAACCCAATTCCAGAGATTTCCCCGAGATCTTGGAGATAATGATCTCCCAGACAGTTCGCCCTAGAGCGCACGAGTGCCGGACAGTAGCATAGCAAGTGCTCTACCGTCTCCTTTTCCCCTGGAACCCCACAAAAACTACAATTGTCTATTCAACCGCCCCGCCCTACGGGCGTATGCCGCAGTCCAACAATGACCCGTCATAAAACCTATCAGAAGTCTACAGTCCCTTCTCGATAGCGACAGAAGAATTCTCGTCGACTCCGGATCGTAGGATCCCCACATTACCTTGGAAACCCTGCACGTTCTTGTTTTTTCCCAAAACGCCTCTGATCTCCTCCGTATAGCAGAGTCCGTATCTCGCCTTATATTCTGAATTGGAGCCGGGATGGCCATTATCCTATCGTGTGGTAAACGGGCCCCCCGTTTCGCCAATTCGTCCACCTCTTCGTTCCCTCTATGCCGTGGTGCCCGCGAACCCAGTAGATATTAGGGTGGGTCGAAAATATTTTTTTTCTCTTATCGACTTCTAATAGCGTAAATATGTTGTATTTTTTTCTGCACTAGAACCCTGTAAAATATTATTAATTTATTTTTAGTGTAACAGCCCGCGCATTGACCTTCAATTTTGTTAAATTTTGAATATAACAACAATTACATTGTATTGCAGAAAAGCATATTACTGTATTTTATCGACTTGTAAGTTCGTGAAAATAGTATCAGAAGCATCCATAACTCTTTACAATAAAAAATTAAGAGAAGGTTTAACATAAACGAAACTTAAATCAAGACGATAGATGCCTAGATTTTACAGTAAACAAGATTTTGTGACCAAAAAATGATTTTATTGTTTTCTGTTGTATAAGAAGCAAAGTTTTATTTTTTTTTTAAGTTAAATTCAAAATATTTTCAGTTTTAATTAATAATAATTGATAGTAAATAAAAAATTTAAATTTAAAAAATTTACTTTTCTTACATATACTTAATTTTTAGGAGCTCTTGCGCGGGCTGAAGATGTGACTTTTTTTTACTTTTTTTTTTGCAGTTTTTATTTGTTTTGACGTAAGACAAAAAAATATTGCTATTAAAACATAATTCGAGAAGTTTTATTTTTTCTCATACATCAGCGACCCAGCCTAGTAGATATGCACTCTCCTATTGGCACAGAGTCTATCTATCAAGTCCCTACACTCCTGGACGACAGAGGAGTATGAGTATTCAGCGGTTATAGCCTTGATCGCCGCCTGGCTATCAATGAAAAAGTTTACTTGCAAGTTCTGAGTGCCGGAAACACGTGCCAAGTCAGCAGCCATTTTGGCTGCAAAAACCTCCGCCTGGAAAACGCTGCAGTAATCGGGAAGCTTATACGATTCCCGAATACTCAGTTCTCGGCATCGCCTTTAAGCGGATCGCAGACCTCCTTGCAGTTCCTTCTGCCACTAGATGAATCGGCTGCAAGTCCAGGATCACATCCAGTGCCGCAGTCTGTGTACTATGAAAAGCACCGGTGATACTTAGTTCGGCGAGCCTCTGTACGCCCGTTAGCATACGATATCTTATCCAAGGCCGTCCACCACACAAGTATCCCGTAGAGTAGGATTGGTCTCGCCACCGCTGTGTAGACCCAATGTGTAAGGGCAGGGGTTAGACCCCACGCCTAGCATTCCCTTACATGCGTAGAGCGCAATCGTTGCATTTTTCACCCTCTCCTCCACATTCAATCTCCACGACACACAGTGGTATTTTTTTGGCAAAAAGTCTATTTTTTTACAGTTATTTTTTAGAAATCTTATGATGCAATTCTGTAGCGAAATGTTTCAATAGTAGAAAACCATAATTTGTTTTCGAAAAAAATAAAATTTTGTATAAAAAAGAGTGTGGTAAAGTTATCTAAATATTATACAACGAAAACTGATGAAAATTTTACTACATTTCAGTTGGTTATACAATAAATATGGTTTAACTACGAATAGTTTTAGAGCATTCTTATTAAAATATAGTATTTTAAATTTAATAGGAAAGAAAAATTATTTAAATTACATATATAGTTTAAGAGATCTGAGCAAATCAAAAGGACTCCAAAAAATTTAGAATTTGCAGTTTTCATTAGAAAAAAATAAGTTAGCTCGGTCTACCTCCGTGTTAGTACTACTACTAAATTAAAGTTTGGAATGTTTTCTTTCATTTTATGTAGCAAAATTCTGCGACTTTTTGCGATCGCTGAACAAACTTATAAATTTTGTGATAAAACTCACTTATTTTTTGTGAATATTTACAATAAATTGCAATGCATATTAACAGTAAAAGGTTTTGTATACTTTTAGGCTTTTACTTTTTAATAACTGATTGACAGCAATATCGAAAAAGTGCATACCAAAAAAAGAAAAACAAAACCATATGAATATTTGAAATAATAATATTTGCCAAAAAAAGTTTAAGAAAACTATTAAACCTAACTAATTTTTAAAATGGGTTCCTTTTGTGTTTCACATAGTGAATTGTGCAAGGAACTTATAAATTGCAATAATAATGTGGATTTATTAACTGATTTCATTTTGGGTTCTATGGGCGGTGGGTGGAGGGCGTGGCCAATTTTGATTAAACCTTATATTTTTCTTAATTGAGCTAAATAAATGCTCAGAGCAAAATTTCAAAAACTTTGGTCCAAAAAAAAAATTTGGGTTCTATGGGCGGTGGGTGGAGGGCGTGGCCAATTTTGATAAAACTTAATTTTTTATTTAATTGAGCTAAATAAAGGCTCAGAGCAAAATTTCAAAAACTTTGGGCCAAAAAAAAATTTTGGGTTCTATGGGCGGTGGGTGGAGGGCGTGGCGAATTTTGATGAAACTTAATATTTTTCTTAATTGAGCTAACCAAAGGCCCAGAGCAAAATTTCAACATTCTACGAGCACTCCTTATATTTTTTGCCAAACATTGTATTGACAAATCCCTCTGTGCGACAGTTTGCTATCCAGTATTACTCCCAGATACTTTGTGTGGTGTTTAAGTTCCAGGTTAGTACCCCCTAGTTTAGGTCTCCTCCATGGACCAACTTTGTACCTATTCGTAAAAAGTACTAGGTCCGTCTTCTCGGGATTAACTCCCAGTCCTACTCCGGCTGCCCACTGGTTGAATATCGCCAGTGTAGCCTCCATTACAGAACTAATAGTATTCAGATCCTTGCCAGTAACTATCACCGCCACATCATCTGCGTATGCGGTCATCTTTGCTGCTCCGTCCCGAAGTCTATTGAGAAGTTCGTTGACGACAAGCGTCCATAGCATCGGTGAGAGCACCCCTCCCTGGGGGGTTACCCGGTGTGCCTTCCTCGTTATCCTGGAGTTGCCCCACGCCGCAGATATAGTTCTACACCGTAGCAGGTTACCAATCCAGTTTTTAGCATGCGGATGTACCCCAGTGCGAGACAAGCTGACCAAAATTGCCTCTGTGGACACATTATTGAATGCTCCCGCGATGTCCAGGAACACACCCATAGCGAAGTCCTTAAAGCTCAGGGTCTTCTCAATCAGCGAGACAACTGAATGAAGTGCCGTCTCAGTTGATTTACCCTTCGTGTACGCATGTTGATTAACAGAGATAATGGTCGGCCCCATGTTACCCTTGACATGATAGTCCAAAATTCTCTCCAACGTTTTCAGCATGAAGGATGTGAGACTTATAGGTCTAAAATCTTTTGGGTACATATGATTGCTCCTGCCCGATTTCGGCAGAAATACAATGTTAGATATTCTCCAAGATTTAGGCACATAGCTTATCCTCAGACATCCTTTAAAAAATTCCACCAGCCATAGTACTATCCGTTGTCTACCCCGCTGTAATTACGCCGGGATGATTCCGTCAAGACCAGGCGACTTATATGGCTTGAACGAATCGATTGCCCATTCCACCCCCTCATAAGTGATAATTCCGCTATCACCATCTGCCATAACAGAAGTTTCATCAGTTGGAATGGGAGCATCAGAGCAGCCCGGAAAGTGTGTATCAACAAGCACCTCCAACGTTTCCGCGCTGCTCCCTGTCCATTCTCCGTTTTCCCTACAAACCGTACTTGGCATTACCGGACTGCCCACTAGCATCCTCCGCAGTCTTGCCGTTTCGGTTGTCTTCTCTATATTATCGCAGAAACTTTTCCACGAAGCTTGTTTAGCCCTTCGCACGTCGCGCTTATACACCCTAAGAGCGTCCTTATACTCCCCCCAGAATTCAGACCGGTCGACAATTTTCGCCAGTTTGAAAAGCTCACGAAACTCGCGTCTTCCATAGCCCAGCTGACCATTCCACCACGGTGGTCTGGACTTACGCCTAGCTCGTGTCGGGGGACACGACTTCTCATACGATCTAGTAATGCCCGATACCAATGTGTCTATAGCAAAATCTATGTCCCCTGAACTAACCAATGTTCCCGAGTGACCTAGGTCCCTATTCAAAAGTGAAGAGTATTTGGCCCATTCCGTATTCCTTGGGTTCCTAAACACTGTTTCGTTAGGTATAGTGTAGTTTAACAAAAATGTTATATAGAAGTGATCAGAGAAGGATGGCTACGTAAGCACCTTCCAATCATATATCACTGTTTTATAATCAGTATAAAGCGTCACATCAAGCACATTTTCTGAAGTGGGACCCTTATACATAGGGACCTCACCTCTATTCGCAATTTGTATATTATTCTGTAATATAAAAGCATCTTATTGCCTCACCTCTACTGTTGATATCCTTACTGCCCCATATTGTGTGATGAGCGTTAGCATCTGTCTCCTTCTACAAGCTTCTTCGACTAGTCTGTGGAGTTCTACTGGTGGGGCATCCCTATCGTGTGACATATAGGATGATGCAAGGAGTACCATGTCATCTCTGCCATCTTCCAAGGCCACAACTGTGAGATCGTCAGTGCTGTAATTATAGAGAATATAATATGAGCAAAAATTCTTCCTAACAAGTATTGCAGATCGTATTCTACCTACCACTTTAGAAGAACGTGACTTCAATCCAGATACCCGATTTCCTGTGGAGATCCACGGTTCCTGGACTAGAGCTACGTCGTAGCGACCCTCCTCTAACGTGAGGAGGAGTTCGACCGAAGCCATCTTACTGTGTTGAAGGTTGACTTGCAGGATCTTTAGCGTCATCCTCTAAGATCACCCGCTCGGGGTCGGCTCCATCCTCCTTGGCCGTCTCTTGAGCGGTAAGGCCATATTTAAAATTTTGCAAAATGAGAGATATAGCCATATTTTTTTTTCGCAAATGAGAGATAAAGCCATATTTTTTCAGAAAATTGTTATGCATGGTGTAAACATTCTGTAAAAGGGAAAATCCTTAGTTATCATTGAAAACCCTTTTTTTTTTCTTGTGACGTACGCAGGAAAACTTTGTTCAGCGAAGCCACCTGCTGCGTCCTACTGGAGGAAAAAACTCCTAAGCACGGCCGCAGGCCGTCACGCAGAAAAATTTTAGTATGCGAAGCCAGATTTCAATACTTAACTGTAGAAATGAGAGATAAAGCCATTTTCTAATATTGCTAATGTGAGCTATAAAAAAAAAAAAAAATAAAAAAGGCTTTATCTCCCTATTGAACGAGAGATAAAGCCATCATGGCCTTATCTACCATAGTATTAAAGCATCTCCCCTCGATAAATACACTGAAATTTATTGTTGAGGGAAACCTAGTTTCTATGCGCATTTCACTGGTTGCTTAGGCCAGATCATTAGGAATCCTTTTTCCAAAGATTTTAGAAAAGCTAAAAATATTATACAAATAAAACCTTAAAGCGAATAAACACTCAAAGTCTTACTTGTAACAATAACAAAGCTTAAACAAAACACCAACAATAAACATTCCCCTTCAATTGGCTGGCTTTTTTCCGACTCGAATTGTAGTTGATCGTTTAGTCGATTGTTAGCAGTTGGGGAATTTATTAGGGAGTAAAGTTGCTCATATTAAAAAATTGTATCTGCAGCATATGTTTAAGCATTTGGACTGTAACTTTGGAATTATATAACTTATCTAATTCATAGGTTATGATTCCCTGTTTTTTTTTAAACTAATTGGTTTTAAATCAAAAAAATTGGATATTAGTTCTGCGATTCCCGTCTCTGTTTATTTAATCCTTCATTTAAAGACCTGTATTTGGGCTAAGTAGCAGTAGAGAACCTCTTCTCAACTCCTTTCACTGTCAAAGTGATGCTTCTACAACCAATGATAATAATGACGTTGATGATAATGATGCTGACTAAGATGATTATGAGTAAAAGCTTAATAATACTGGGTACATACTTGTACAAATAAATGTTACAACTACTTTTACTCCATATGAGCTGGAATTGCTAACAATGGTTGGTGATGGCTAAAAGTGTTGTTGTTGCTGTTGGATAGAGAAATGTATTGCGTTGTAGTTTTGATAACAAATAGTGGTTGCATATGGAATCTAGGAACAATGCAGATTGAGACGCTTAAAAGGGTCTGTAGTTTGGAGGGAACCTAAAAACATTTTGGGTGGATTTTACTAATACACCATATACAAACAAGATGATGTAGTCGATGGTGGTTATGATGATGCTGTTTCTATTTGTGAATGTGAACATTTTAATTGAAACCAATGGTGAAATATTTTGAGGTGTTGTTATAAACATTAACATCTCCGCTTTCTTTTATATCTGCGATTTTGTGACTTCTTAATGCCGTTCCGTTCCGATAAATTCGATTTTGTTTGGATTATTATTAAATTTTTTAATTTGATTTCGTAGAATTTTTTTTATATACATATCGCACTTGATAATAAAGAGGGTATTAACTCAAAATTTAAACATTTTCAGTAGAAACCAAACAATTTTTAATTTAATATTAAAAGCATATAAACAAAATTGCACGATGTTTTTACAGCGGTGTCAATTCTTCCAAAAAGTGAAAAAATGAAAATTTTGAGTTAATATCATCTTAATGAGCCAGTGCGATATGTATTTATTAAAACTTACAAACCCAACTACAACTTTATTATACGAGCAATAGTAACTTAAACCGTTGTAGTCAAACTGACCAGAGTCTCTGGCAGCAATCGAACCCACAACCCTCGCACTGATAGACTAACTCAATACCAATTAGCCTGCTGGGGCACCCAGCCTACAAGCTAGGAAGATGGAGTTTTAGTAAAATTGAATCTAAATCCTCTAGTCAAGTACGTGCTGTACGAAAACAGGCAATTATTGACGTAATTTTTTATATATGTTGGTATTGCGTTTGTAAGTGCAGCTCCTTCAACTACATATACATACACACATATGTACTTATGTACGTATGCATATGTGGGAAAAACACTCGTATGTATTTTGGTGCTGTTGCCATCTCTATGCTGCAGTTTTGTTGTTTATTTAGTTCTTTACAAAGTTAAATACTAGATGTGGCATCGCTACGGCAACATATTCAACATTGCAACAAAAATGGAAACTAGTCCAAGCATAAGCCAAAAATGTTTGTAAGAAAAATCAAAGCGTGCCCCTGAACGTGATGAAATAAATAAATTTTTAACAATTTTTTGTTTAATTATGGTCAATAACTTATTTATCTTTAAAATAAAATTATCAGAAACTCGAATAAATTACACTTATTACAACACGAAACGTGGTCCTTTTGTAAACATAAACAAAATTTTAACATAAGATTGGACAAACAGTGCAAGACCAAAAAATTGGTATCTGGTGTAGTACTGCCACCTGTTTATTTCATCATGGTTCTTTATATGTTTAATATTTTGCATTGATATACCAAATACAAGGTGGTGCAAAAGTATTCACTTTATTTTCTTTTGCTGTAATTTTTTTTACGAAAAACTTGGTTCTTTTTGTGAAATTTGTTTATTTAATCCATTAGAATTTATTCCATCAAGTTGAAAAAATGATATTGGCCAAGTGACCGCCGCCAGAGTTGATAACCATATGAGCTCGTTTAATGGCATTTTTCATTACTCTTGTCAGATTTTTGGGCGACAGGTTCTCGCATTCCCTGCAAAAATTCTTCTTAGGGAATTCAAAAATCTAAGGCTTGTTAGCGTAAATACATCTCCTTGCCTTCTCGCACTAAATTTAAAGGCTTCTTAGCATAATTGTTGTTTCTGCAAATGCGAAATAAATATTAACTGTTGATGTTGATACTTTTTTTTTGTAAGTTGAGAAGTAATTTCTACACCAGTCATGCCAACTTTGCCCTTTTCAGGCAAGATTTATCCCTCTAATTTTAGCCCTAAACTAAAAAACGCTCACTTTCAGCCCTTTCGTTTGTGCTTCGGTATAGGCAGTTAAATTTTTTTGTTTTCTGGCTACATCAAGTTGTGAAAGCTCGGAGAAATACGTGCGCATAGAAAAACTAGCGTTTAAAAAACTGCAAACAAAGTAGAAAAACAGCCATTTCTTTCTTCCACTTTTCATTTGTCATTGGCAAAAAAAAAAAACTGTTGCTTTTACATCTGATTCATTAAATGTAAACAGTCCAAGGCGAATTGACTAGAAGGTGGGGTCAAGTCAACATGTGGTGTTTTTTTTTTTGGTGGTCGAGTTGTCAAAGTTTGTATACAAACTAGTTTTTTATGTAAACAAACCAGTTTTTTTACTAGCAATATTTTTGACAACCCGACCACAGAAGCATTGTAGTTGTAGAGTTGACCTCACCTTCTAGTCAATTCGCCTTGAAACAGTCGCTTTCAACCCAACTCAAAAAGCGAAAAGTTGTACATAAATGTTCTTTTTTTTTGAGTTTTTGGATTCGACTTCAGTCTTTTAAACCCTGAGAAAAACGTCAAGAAAACGGATAAGTTTTAGATTGATTGATTGATTTTTTTTTTCTACGATTTTTTGTAATAGTTTTCTAATCTAACTCCTTTATTCATAAAATAAGACAAATTTTCACAGAAAATTCGTTTTATAAGACTTTGATAAACATGTTTACTTAAATAAAAATATGGGAGTAAATATTTCGATATTCCCAACGATTACAAAACCATTACGAAAAATTGTAGCAAACAAAAAAAAAAAAAAAAAAAAACAAATCAATAAAATGCCATTATGGGTAATTTACTGTCTCTTATGTTCGATTAATTAATATTTTTGTTTGTTGTTAAACAATTAAAAAAATATTTTAAAAAAACACACCAATTTAAATGTACATACATATGTAAATAACACTTGAATTTTTTTTAGCAACTAAAACAACAACAAAAACTAATAAAACAATTCGAATACGAGCAATAAAAACACAATGAAATCACATAACAAACAAATGTGTTTTTCTTTTTTTTTATTATAAACAACTACATACTTCTACAACAAACACACAGTAAAAAAACACAAGGTGTTAAAAGTGATAATAAAGAAAAGAAAAAAAAAAGATGAAAAGAATACGAATTAATGGGGAACAAAATGAGAGGAAACACAAATGTGTGACAAAAAGCAAGAAAAACTATATCATATACAAACATCATTACATTTAACGGATTCACAAGGTAGTCATAATGTCATATGTACATATGTATGTCTTAAAATTTATAACACGAGTAATTATGACTGGTATAGGCAAACCCCATAGAGTTTAGTATTTCAAATTTGATGGCAGAATACGAAGAACAAGCGAAAAACCAAAAAATATTTAATTAAATTCAATTTGTTATTAAAATAAATAAAATGTTATCCCCAATTTTATTTGAAATATGTAAAACAAGTTAGAGAGCTTTATTCAGCTACATATGTACATATGCCGAATCTTATAACCTTCACCATGGTGCGATAATAACTCTGTGCTTGAATTTGACCGTTTATTTCTGCCAAGCGGGGTACCCAGCGGGTTAACCTAATTCGAGTTTGCTTAATCCAGTGACAATAACCGTTTTTTAGATTATCTTTTGCTTTTGAGATATACCGTTATTTCGAAAATGTAAGAGGTTCCACAACATATCAAGCCCTAACTGTGAAAATAACGTAAGCGCCAAAAATCAAATTTTACAGGAAGGAGTTTTTTTATTTTATATACATACATACTACATACATAGTAAATTTTGTATGTAAATTTGTCGCTTACGATAAAAATTTTCTTATAAAATCGTAACGGTACCTTATTTTAGGATATGATACAAGTGCTGCCAATTCATTTATTAAACCAGTGAAATGCATAGGAATAGCTTATCCCATCAACAATAAATTTCAAGTGTTTTTATCAAGAATAAAAACTGGGAATTAAGCACGAATAACAAAATCTTTTGAAATTAAAATTTTGTATTCTCAAAAATTGAAATTACTTTTTGATAAAAACGAAAATTTAAAATGATGTCGCTTACGTTATTTTCGCGGTTAGGGCTCGATATATTCGCGTAATTCAAAAACTGTTTAGTTCATTGAAAAAACTAAACGAAATAATTAAATTCCGCAAATAAAATTAAAATTCGCGCAGTCATTTTTTAGCAGAAGTTCGAAAATCTTGTTTTTTATGGTCTTCACAATCGACCAACTGCAAGGAGTTTGCAAGATTATAAAGAGACTTGAAGGGTAACAGATGTGGTCAGCCCTTCGGTTAGTGAAAGTGTGGTGGATAATCCGAATTTGTTGTATCCACGGTACTATGCGATTTGACCGTATGATACAGAAATTTTTCACTGGCCCACAATTGAAGATTAGGAAATGGACAATAAGTGGTTTCAACAAGAATGTGCCACGAGCCACACAAAATGACTGATTTTGGAGTTTCCAGAACGCGTAATTTCGTGTCTGGCGACGTAATTTCGCCACCAGGATCTTACGATTTGACACCGTAAGACCGTGTCTACGATTATCTCCTACCGATGGAGTATTTGAAAACCAACATTCGTCAAGTTGTCGCCGAGATACTAACCAACGTGCGAAAAAGAGATCGAAAACTATCTCAAAAAAATCGACTGTGCAAATAAAATTCTAATCCGCGCAGTTGGTTTTGAAACATTTTTTAGCAAAAGTTCGAAATTTTTTGTTTATTAAAACGGCATAAAAAGTCTGCATTATGTGTTGGACAAAAACGGATGACACCCACTTTTGAGGCTCCACCGGTTTTCAGAATTTTTGGAGGCCTTTTAAAAAAATTGGTCACAAAAATCGCCAAACTTAGTATAGGGGTTTAATACCCGTTGGTAATACAAGCGAATCTATACTGTCCAATCCGTGTGCTTTTTTCACTGTTGCACAGTGTAATTAAAACAAAATTTTATATCCTAATGTCATTGAAAAATGGCTAGATTTCTCGCAAGCCAAAAAAATGAAAATTTCACTACGATGCGAACATACAAATCGGTAGAAACGCGTCATATTGGCAACAGTGGCCAATAATAGCAACAACAATTGGTATGATTTGTGTTTGTCCGAATGTGTTCGTATGCATGGTCGGACGGTCACTGACCAAAAACAAAAAAACCATACTAAAAGAGGGGAAAAAGAACTAAAACAAAGAAAATATGTATTAAAAAAATAATAAAAAACGAAACACTAATTAATTATTCGGAGGGAGGATGTTGGCCTATTGCAAATGTGATGATAAAGAAGAATTAGTTTTTTAGAAAATTCTAAAAAAAAACCAATAGCAATAGCAATCAAGCAGTGCACGTTGTTCCTATTTCAAATAAAAACGAAAAAAGACAAAATATGTAGGATTGCTTAAACAAACGACAGACGTTGGATGGGACGGCCAAAAGTCAGCCGCAAATATATGTATACATAAGTGTTGCCATAACTTAAAAACAGTAGGCAAAACATGCTCAGAATAGTAATAAAAATATTAAAGGTGGTTTTAGACCAGTGATGTCCAAAGACATGCTGTTGTTGATTTAAAGGGCCAAATACACTTGTTAAATGATTGTCCAACAGGCGAATTCACTCGTGTACGTGTGCTGGACGTAATAATCGCCGTCATATCAGAATTTTTTTATTTTCCATCCAGCATCGTCGGTGTACAAACACATTGTCACCAATACTACCACAATGCTTTATGAAGATTTTGTTCAATGTATTTGGGCCTTAACAGATTTGCTGTCTTCGGAAGTTCTTTTCTTGAAAAAAACTTTCGATTGATACAGCTGTTGCTGGATTAACAATATTTGGCCGAGTAATACTCGGGTCGTTCCAGAACGGAGAACCAAATGACGACATGTATTTTGCAGTGGATTTGTCAGATGTAAAATCCAAATGTTATTGCACATGTCTGTCAAAACCAGGGATGGAAATAACGATTATTTTTAAAATTTCAACTGAAAAACAAAGTAAAAGATGAGTGCTACGAACATAAGGAAAACACAAAGATAATCCTTGTTACATGGATTACCTTTAGATGTATTATTTTTTTCGAGTTTTATTCAAAAAGTCAAATTTGCCGAGATTTATTTATTTCTACGGAAATTAAATTCTTTTTTGAGTTCTATTTTTTGCTTAGCCCCTTCACACTCGGCAAGTTATTTGCCGACAACAACAAAGTCTGTAAGGAAAAAACAAATTTCAAAAAAATTATTAAATTATTAAAAATTAACCATAAATAGTTCAACAAAATAACCACAATACTAATTATTGTACAGACTTTGTTGTTGTCGGCAAGTAACTTGCCGAGTGTGAAAGGGGGCTTAGAAGAAAATAATTTCCAAATTAAATGAAATTTAAATAAAAATATGTTATAAATGTGCTGTTTTACAACACAAGTAATTGAACGTGTTGTAAAATTTATGTGAAAAACACTCAAAAACAGTGTTTTTCATAAAAATTATACGTTTAATCACTTCCGTTGTGAAAACAGCAATTAAATGTAAAATTATGAGAAAACTACCTGTCAAATAAATTTAACTATTTATAATCTTTATTAATTGCAGAACACTATAATATCACAACAAGTGTTTAAGAAATATTTACATCCTACTGACATATATTAATAATATTCGTTTATCCAAAAAATTGTTGTAGTGGAGTTGTTTCGTTATGTTAAGGTCATTCTTAAAACGTTCCTTGGTCCAACAAATTATTATTTTTTTAATAACGCTAGCTTTTAAAAATATGTCAGATATTATCTTTTCTAAATCGTTTATTTATAACTGTTATTTCGGTCAAAATAGACAGCGAAAATAAAACACGTGAAAAATTTTTACAAAATTAAATAATTTTGTAAAGAAAAAATAGCAAAAGATCAGAAGGTTCATCGTCACCCTGTTTCAAAAGCAATTAAACAGTATAAGAAATACTTGAACATTGAAAGAAAATTTGGATCATGAAGAAAAAGGGCTAACAAGTTTTATTAAGGCAAAAGAAGTCGAACAACTCTTTCGAAGAGCACCGAACACTTCTATCAAAAAAGCAGCTACTAAAGTTTAATTCTCGGATTCTTTTGTGCGTAGAGCTAATGCTGGGTTAAACTCGTAAAAGATCAGAAAGTTCCAGATCGCAATGCACTAAAGATCTTAGAAGCACAAACACGTGCGAAAAATTGAGGTCAAATTTTATAAAAACAAAAAATACACCTGCTGCGTGGATGGTGAAACTATGTATTGGCAGAATTTTTGCAAGATTTTTAAGTGGCTGATGGACGAGGTATTGTTCAAGAATTATACTTGACAAAAAACAAACAAACTTGCCCAAGAAGTTTCTTGTTTGGCAAGCCATTTGCAGTTGTGGCATAAGAAGCCAATCGTTTGTGAAATCAGGTGCGATAAACACAAACGGAGTAACTACAATAATGGCCTTAAGCTTTCTTAAAACAGCACAGAGTCCCTTCATACTTCTGGCCCGATTTGGCATCATGCCACTATGGAAAAAGGCCCTTGAGTGGTATTTAAACAAAAATGTAAATTTTGTACCACGGGAGGCAAATCCATCCAACTGCCCAGAACTTCGGCCTGTGGAAAGGTATTGGGGCTCTTGTAAAAAAATAATTAAAGAACACAGGAATGGTATGCCAGGACATGCCCAATTTTAAGCTTTATTCGACCCACTCCGTCAAAAAGGGAACAAAAACATCTTGAAAATTTTTAATGGGAAGATTTTCGGAAAAATAGGATTAATTTATAATTTTTTTTTAATTAAAAAATTACTAATTTTAATATATTTTGTACTCTAGGGTAAGTGGGTTTTTTAAGTTTACAAAATTTTTACTATAAGGTCTGTTTAATAACAGAAAATAAAAGCTTATTTTCAATAATTGTTACTAGTTAGCGTTCAGGTACTCGAACAACTTGCAACGAGAGCAAGGCGAATCCATTACAGGTTATATCGGTAATACAACAAGTTCAACTCATAAAAAACCACAAGCAATTTTTTTGTAGAATCATTGTCATCAGCATGGCTTTTAAGACCACCTGAAATGAATTCACCTTGAACGAGAAGGTAAAAACCCAACAAACACGGAACTTTGATTTCAAATTAAAAATGATTTGACGTTTTCTCAAACCACAAACGTTTGATAATGATTTGAAAATCATAGCATTCTCAACAAAAAGGGGAAATTATTATCAAGTTGAAAAATGCCTTTATTTTCAACTTACTTTCAAACGTAATTCTCAAATGTTTTTCAAATGTGGATATTAATACAATGTGGAACATAAATAAAAATATTTAATTTTTTTAATTTAAATTCATTATTTATTTATTTAAATAAACTGTGGGATAAACATTCGGCAACATAGATAAAAGATGAAATGAGGTTCTTTCCGTCCTCTAATTCCTGCAAAGACGACATTGGCTCCCTTTTTTTTTTTGATGATTGTAGCACCGCAATCGTTCAACAAACTTTCTTCACTTTCCCGTTTTATTTTCCTTTTTTTTTGTATTCTTAATCATTGGAATTACTCACAAATAATTTTTAAATTTTACAACAAATAAACTGTTCACTTTATATTAAAATTTATTTTTAATAGTAAAACACATGTAACCACAAAGTAAAAAATTTCACAAACATTTGACATCAAATTGATAAAACATTTGATATTAAATGTTTATTTTGAAATCATTATCAATTTGAATATAAATGTTAAATCAAACAATTGAAAAACGTTTGAGAATTGTGTTTGATGTCAAATGATAAAGTCAAATCTTTGACTTCGTGTTTGTTGGGAAAGAGCATACAAATTTGAGACAAAAATTTTGTTGAAAATTTCTGACAGCAAAATGTTTACTTTCAATTTTTATTTAACCACCGGTTTCATGTTTTTGTCAAAATAATTTTTTAATTTAAAGATTTTCATGAACGTAAAATATTTATTTTTCTAAAATTTAAAAACAATATTTTTGTGCAATTAATTCAAAACAATTGATCATATGTTTCAGCTTAATACTACCTACGGATAAAAAAACTAAGGGTTCTCCTTAAGTGTCCTTATTAAATGTGGAATTTAAGATTTCAAAAGAACAAGACAGTTTAAAAGGGTATACTTTATGTGATATGAGGGAATAGAGTCTATGGATTCAAAAACCCATTCCGTGCTAACAATCGCGAAATTTAATTAAGATTCAATAGGAACTAGTCAGTACTAGGGTGAACGATATGTAGCAGATGGAATAAAATCAACTTCGTATTAAAAGAGGCTTATGTTTTTGAACTGTATCAAATAAGTTATTCACCCCTATTATGAAAGTCGACATCGACACAAGTCGACGGCACCTGAAAAGCAATGGCATTTTCTGAGTCGTTGTTGACAATAATCGATTACTATTGACAGTCAATTGATATTTTCTAAGGCGCTTTCAAGTCGACGTCGAGTAGTATTGTCTCCGTTTTAGTCGACAGGAAATTTTGCGACGTCTCAAATGAAAGTTAAAGAAATTTTAAATGAAATGTAAACATATTTATTGAATACGTTTGAAATAAAAAATGCAAATTTAAAAGAAGTTATGGGCACAAATTTTATTAGTAAATTTAACGCGAAAGTTGCGAAAGTTCCGAAAAGTTTGCTAAAATAGCGAAATTTCGCGAAAATTTTTTATTTAAGACGAACGCCTCAAAGAACCAAAATTGCGAAAATTCGCAAACATTTGCAAAAATAGCGAAAATTCGCGAACATTTTTAATTTATAAAAAAGCCATAAAATTGATTAAAAGTCCCTTAAACTGAAAGGAATGGCAAAAATTCGGTGAAAATTGCTAAATTACCGAAAATTCGCAAAAATTTGCTAACAGCGGCATGAAAGAAAAGTCTTACATTTATTAATAAACGTTAAAGCTATAAAGAATCAGAAAACTTACAGTAAAAATATCTTTTATCTAAAACATGCCAAAAATTCGCGAAAAAAATTCAAAATTGAAAACAAACTCTACACTTTATTTAAAGAAGCTAAATCAGTTAAAAAAATATGTCGAAATATAGCATAAATAGTCTGTGTTCATACGGCTCTTGTCTTATTGACATGATTGCTACTTTATAGGCGAGAGGGACGAGGGGAAAAGAAACGAGTACACAGATGCATGTACTGTCTTTACGTTTTGCTTTTTCATTCGTTGTTTAATTTTGTTATTGTTTTCAATACCAAAAAAGCACATGTCGTCAACATGACATGAATCATTTGAACGCCAATTCATGTTCAAAGAAGAAAAAGGAAGAATCTTTTCAATAAGACATGAGCCGTATGAACTCAGACATAGCGTTAAAAAGTGAGCCAAGAACAAAAATAAAAAAAAAAAACAATTGGAGATGGGATTTTTTTTTTTTCAAATTTTCGATAACTAGTCGACGTCGACACAACATTCTTATAAAATACCAAATTAACGTCGAAGTGATGTAGTCGTCGCCTTGATGTGACAACAATTAAAAATTAATGTTGACGTCGACAACGCCTTACATAATAGGGGTGATTATAAGATAGTAATACGGGACCAACAAAGTCTAAAATTTACAAAAACAAATCTAGTGTATCATGACTTCCATCCCTGATGCTTTTTTGTAAACACACGATTGATTTCAAGTGTGCGATAATGAGAAAATAATGAATATTGCTATTGTTGATTTACCTGTTTATTGTTGTTGTTATTATTTTATACTATTTATGCTCTTTCACAAATACACCAAGAACAAATAGATTAAAAAAAACGAAGTAGCAACAATTAAAAAGAGCAAAAAAAAAAGATAAAATATTTACATGGGGAGATAACGACTTTAGTGTATTAGTATCAGGGTTTAACAAATCGGCATTTTTGTGAATTAACATTTTAATGGCCATTTTCTCATTAGGCGATTATCTTTTTTCCCAACGAAAAACTGCTCATTAAAGAAATTTGGTTTTCTCAATGTCTCATTTGCTTCGTTTTAATCGCAAAGCTAACCGGCACTCATCTGCCAATTATTTATTTGCCGTACAGATAAATTCAATCAGCTGACTCCCATCTTTTACATGTATTTTGAGTGGCGTTGCCAGCTGAAAACTTTGTTTTTTGTCGGTATATTGAGAAACCCAAAATCGTTAACGGACAGTTTATCGGTCCAATAAATTTATGTTGACATTAAGTAACAGAGAGTTTGTCGATACATTGAGAAAATGGCCATAAGTATTTCAAACGATTGTAAAGGAAATAAGATCTTGAGTACCTACGAAAAATCAACTGTCATATTGACATTTAACATATTCCTCAATTCAATTAACTTTCTGTTTTTGTTATATTGAATAATATATTTGTAAACAATTGAAATAAACATGTACGTACATACATTTTTGTTACGAATTTGTCATATTAACAAAATACATACATATTTGTTACTATTTAATTTAAAAAATAAATTTTATTCAGTAGTTGTTTTTATTGAATTTTTAGTCACTGTTGTTTTCTTTTTCTGTGTTAAATCGATTGCAATTTTGTTACAGTGATGTGAACTTTTTACGTTTTTTTTAATATACATTTTACACCCACGTCTGGCGCTGAATCAAACCAAGTTGGGATAATTAATAAACAAAGTCATAACCAAGGCGAATTCTGTTAAAAGCAGTGGCACACTTTGACAGTCGGAGCTAGGTGCCGTGTAATAAAGCCATAGGAAATAAAACCATATGGCCTTATTTCTCAATGAATTTAGAAATAAAGCCATATGGCTCTATTACCACCATCCAAGTGCAATTACACCATAATCGCTTAATAACCAAAGTGGAAATAACGCCATAACAGTGTAATTGTTATGGTTACAAATTGCCAAAAGAATGAGTTGCCATTGTCAAGTATAGAAAAAATATGGTACAGTAGGTGGAAGGGGGAGGGGAGGAAGCGCGTCCGGCCGGCGATCGTGGCGCGCGCGGCGGGCCCGCCACAACATGTTTACAAACTTCAAAGCATAGCCGGCCTTGGGCCGGGCGCAAGGATTTTCCCCTCTATGGTATAACAAATACTTGCTTCGCTAACTTAAGCTTCTCTGCATAGCAGGCCTTCGGCCGGGAGCACGGAGTTTCTTCTCTATGGTATAACAAATACTAGCTTCGCTAACTAAAGCTTCTCTGCGTAGTCGGCCTTCGTTAGAAAACAAGGCAGATTTTAGAACCTTTACTTAGTGAAACCGGTACTTGTTATACCATAAAGTAGAAAATTCTTGCGCACGGCCGAAGGCCGGCTATGCAGTGAAGCTTAAGTAAGCGAAGCAGGTATTTGTTATACCATAGAGGAGAAAATCCTTGCGCCCGGCCGAAGGCCGGCTATGCAGAGAAGCTTTAGTTAGCGAAGCCGGTATTTGTTATACCATGGAAGAGAAAATCCTTGCGCCCAAAAGTGTTTTCGTTATATTTTTAATATATACACCCAGAGAAAAAACAACAAAACAAATTTTAAATAAATTAGAATTATATTAAAAGAAAAATTATTAAATCGGAAATAAGGCCATGTATGGCTTTATTTCACTCCTTACAGGGAAATAAAGTCATATGGCCTCATTGCTCAATGGATTGAGAAATAATGCCATATGGCTTTATTGCACGGCACCTCGAAGCGAATGTGTTTTGGTTTTGTAAGTGTTTTACTGGAAATGGTTTAGATTTCTACTGGTAAACACTAAAGATGCAAAAAACCTGGGGTCTAAACAACGCATACGATATCGAGCAAAATTGATCGAAATTATTTATTTCGGTATGATGAAACTCGAGATCGAATGAAATGTATTGAATTTGAAATAATAGCATTCGATATCGAGTAACTCGACATTACATTTATCGAGTTTTCATTCGATACGTCAGTGTCTATCGTATGCAAAACAATTCGATAGTTTATTCGATACGATAATATCGAATGCGGTGATTAGACCCCTGTGTTGCTTCTGTTGTTTTTGGATTTTTGTACTAGTGCCACCACCTGTAGTTGAATTCGGCTTGGTCATAATATTGTAAGACAGACGCGACATATTTCACTTTTATTAAGAGAGAACAATTGTAGCATGAAATGCTGAATAATGTGCGACCATAAAAAAGGCTTGTTGGTTTTGGCTACGAATTGCAACATTGTCTACAATATTATTCGAGTTTACTTCCCCGATGAAAATTTCTGTTTTCAGTACAATGTTTTAACCTTAAAAGAAAGATCCAGCTTATAAAACGAGGTAAAAATGTAAAACAGTTTAGACAAATTATTTTGAATGAAAAGATGATTACGATATAAAATAGTTTTGGTTTAAATAATAGATTTTTTTTTGTAATTTAGAGCCTTATAAACCTGCTCTCGTAGGTAAAAAATTAACATTATAATAAAATCATAAAACAAACAACTACTTCAACTATGGAGGAAAAAGTTGGCAAACTATTCATTGTGAATATGAAAAATCAACACATCCATGCTGATTACAGCTAAATGGACAGACAGCAGGCACAATTTAAAGTTTTTAACTTAAATGCTAAACGTTTTCGCTAATCAGTAATTACGATTATTTATATAAGTTGTCATAATTTATTTTATTTGTTTGTATTTATTGTCTTTAATTAGTTTTTATTTCAACGCTTCTGCTTCTGCTTCATTTTTTTTTTTATTTTCTTTTCTCTAGAACTTTTTTAACAAAATTAGTATTATAGTTTTTTTCTTCTTCTTCTTCATCTTCATTAATAACCAGTCAGCGAAATAGAGCAACAAGCTTCTCTTGCGGCTGCCGTTTATGATAATGATGGTACTCGTATTAGACAAGTGTTTTTCTTCTTTCTATAAATATTTTTCTATTTAGTCCGTCCACATGTGTGCACTAAATGTTTAGAGTCTGCTTCGAGTCTTTTTATCGTTATGTGGGTCGAATATGAAAGATACATAATTTACACTGTTCGGTCATATAAATGAGGATATTAATCAAAAATATTGCTCGTATGTTATTTTTATTGGACAACAGACAAATGTGAATTTCTTGTTTAACTTGACAAGTTGCCTGACATTTTTTTTATTTTTCGTAAAATAAGAAAATATGAAACTTAAACAGAAAAGCATCTAGACATCCATAGTTGGAGGAGAGAACATGGGTAAGAATTTTTCGCCAATAATTATTATAATCAATGAACTTGGAAGATAAAAGTTAAATCTTATATATAAATACGGAAGCAATTTTTTTATCGTTGATTTTAAAGTATCTTAACGTCCACCGATTTTAATGAAACATATATCGTTTTAAAGGTATTTTTGTGTAGAAATGCACAATATACATTTTTTTTCTAGATTTTGAGGATTAAATGGTTTTAAAAGCGTTTTAAATTTGTTTGCAAACACACGCACATACATACATGTATAAAAAGAAGTTGTGTGTTTTGTTATTCTCCCAAAATGTGTTTTTTTCTTGCATTATACTGGCAAACACACATGTGCACACATGTATAAAAGACGGTGTGCTCTATGTTGTTCTCCCAAAATGTTTTTGTTTTCACTTTGCACTTGCAAACACACATGTATACAGTGATGTTAACTTTTATTTTTTCATTACCTTACGGCACTCTAAAAATTACCGTTTTTGAGTCGAAATTACCGTACGCAAAGGTTTTTAATCAAAGCATTAATGTGCTGTTTCCAAATAATAGGCGATTGATTGCGTTCTTCTACGCACTCTGAAAAGCACTCAGTCCACCGCCTGTCATTTGGAAACAGCAGAAAGAAAAATTTATATGGAAATTAATTCTGCAAATTAATTCTGAATAAAATAGGTACATATATGTATGTATATTCATTCAACTCAAAATATTTTTATATAATCCTCTTAACGTACAGATGTGAAGAACATAAACAAAAATTTTTTTAATGTAATTTCATTTTTCATATTTTTCACTTATCGGTGTTACGAAAACATTTGCAGAAATATATTGTTCTTAATTGTTTGTTATATGATTAACTATTATAAAACCTACATATGTAAGTATATCGTCATCTTAAACACCTACATAATAACCTATCTGCAAAAATTTCAAAATTGAGTTTTTAATGGATTTTAATTATATGTGTGCAAAATTTTGAACATGTTATATTACAAATGACAAAGTTTTTGTACCTAGAGGACCGTTACTCACAAAAAAGAGAACAATAAATTATCAAAAATCACGATAAAAGTTTAATTTTGTATGCTTATAATATTCATGTGTATAAAGAAATTTTTATTTATTCATACTAATTAGTACTGCAGATAGGTTATTTGGTTTCAGATTTTTACAATTCCAAAAAACCTAAGTGTCATCACATAAGCTGTGATTAGAAAAACAAAATGTTCTCAACCGATACATATAACTGGTTTAATTTTAATCAAAACGTGTTCCAATTTTATAACGTTTTTCGCTCTCCTTTAAACTTTTGAAAACTGCAGATAGGTTATTTTGTCTTTTAGGTGACGTATTGTATTTCAAAAATCCAAATTTTTTTAAATTTCCGTATTTTAAATAAAATTATCTTGCTACCTTTTGCGGCCCAAAATTACCGTAAAAAAGGGTAATTACCGTACGGTTAACATCACTGCATGTATAAACGTATTAGGACAGGGTTACCTTAGACATTTTAAAAAATGAAGTCGCGTAAAAACGTCGTTTAGAAAAATAAAAGTCGGAAACTTTTTTAATGACTTTTAACGAAGATCTGTGTTTCTATTTTTACTTTGATAACATTTCATGAAAATCTTATAAATAAATTACGGGGATATGCACAATATATTTTTTTTTCTAAATTTTTGGAATAAAAGTGTTTAAAAAGCATTTTAATTTATCCTATAGACACACGTACAAAGATAGGTGAATAGTGAATTTAGCCGTTCTCTTAAAATGTGTACGATTTTATTGTACAACGCACAGGTTCTCTCAAAAGTAAATGTGAAGTGGTCGAATTTCGGCCACCGGGCGATCCTAGTAATGTTAACTATATAATCGTAATTGTAGAACGTACTTTTTTTATAGAGTCGTCTGAAATAAAATTTACGTTTTAGAACTAGAGGTTTTCTACACGGAAAACAATAAAAATTTATTTTTATTAAAAAATGTGTGATATTAGTTAAAAAATTTATTAAATCTGAAGAAGCGCAAGAAAAAAAAACAAAGACTAAAAATTTTTCCGCGAGCATAATACATACAAGAAAAAGGTTCAGATGTTCTACTACTGAAGTGCACCTCAGACCCATATAAGCCCATTATTCGACAAAAATGGAAATCAATCTCAATAGAATGTTTAATTTAAAGTAGTTTAAAAATTATAATTTATTTTTGATTTCAATTAGTACATAAAAACAAAATACATATACAACTGTATTAGGGATGCCAATCGGAACTGGTTTTCGGGATTTTTAAAATCAAATCCCGGGGGTTTTTCAAGATATCGGGATTTTTCTTGATTCGGGGTTTTTGAAAATTAATTAATAAATGCTTTTTATGGTTATTTATTAAAAAAAAACTTATATAAAAGAGGTTTATAAACAATCGTTTTATAATACATTTTTTTTCTCACCCCATTTTTATTTTTGAGTTTATATTTGACATTTCAAAGCGGGAACTTTCTCACAAATATTTACAGACACACTTTTTCTATAAGCTGGCGAGTAATTTCCTTACGTGACAGCTATAACTCGCCAAAAATGTTACAGACGCAGTTTAATGAGTAAAACAGTAGTTTGTTTAAATTTATGGCATTTTTGTTTCATATCTCATATCTCACATTTCAACCGAAAACTTTCTCGACTCTGTTCAAATTTGTGAAAAATGTTGAGCAACATTAATTATTTCACACGAAAACTTTGACATGTATCAATGTTACCTATCATGCGAGTTTGCACAATTTGCCGCTTTTATTCCTGCAAAGTATGCGACATTGTTTTGCGTATGTAAACAAACGCCACATGTATTTTACTAAAAATTATTTTTTTTACAAAAAATTTAATTAAATAGAAAGTAAATATGGATAAAAACTGTTACCGGTTGTGTTGTTTTAATTTTTTATTTCTTATTTAAAAATTAGTTCATACTTTTTTGCTTTTGCTTAAGATTCCACGTGCACTAAGTGAAGCTTATATTATTTCGTAGTTGTAACAAAATGTTGCCAGAAACATTTCGGAACTTTTCCACAAAACGAACAGAGTACAACTCTACCAACATTATTTCATAGAGATTCCCAGGGCTGCCAGATAAATTTGTGAGAAAATCGTCAGTTTCCTGAGAAAAAATCGTCAAAAAAAATCCAAAAATCGTCAAAAAAATCGGACAACTTAAAATTTAGTTCTTTTAAACATTTTTTGTTGGATTTTTATAAAAAAAAACAATCAAACAAAAACATAATTACTTCATACCCAGCTAGCATTTCCAATCGTGTAAGAGCTACCTACTGGGAGTCTCATGATCGTCGATGACCGCATTTTTAATCGTATAAGATTCCTCGGGAAAATCTGTATCACGAGTGAGATTCTTCCACAGCGAAAGACGCTTCTTCAATCGTTGTGGGAATCGTTTAAGACGTGGGTAAAGATAATCTAACGAGAATTTCATGTCAAGAATTGTATGAGACTTATGTAGATATTCTCTTACAACCCGTTAAATGCTTGCCGTATAATTGTTGAAAATATGATTTTTACAGAAGGCCGTAAAAGGTTCATTCGATGATGGTTTGACGACAGATAAACAAAGTGTATAATTTTTGTTTTCATACTCTGAAAAAAAATCAAAGATTTTCTTAAGACTTATATATTGCAGCCGTATCTAAACAAAAGCGTCACGCGTTTTCTAGTTTTTGAATAGAGCGGCCTAAACGTTTTGCAATTGGAAAAACCGATTTTGACAGTTCGTTTAGTAGTAAAATTTGACGCTATTGTTAATTAATAATGGCAATTTAGCTATTTTTGGTCAATCTAGCGTTTTTTTCTCTATTTTTATTTATAATTTGTGGGTTTTATTAAACAAGAAAGCTTCCACTACTGTTCGTGACACAACGTTGACGCTCTTGCTTTGGTATGGCATACCAGCGTAAAAGCTAAGCGAATGAAAACGTAAATAAAATAAGAAAATAAATCGTCAAATCTGGCAGCTCTGGAGATTCCGCACAAGTTTTTTTCATACAAGTTTTGACAGCATTTCGCGTGAAATGTTGAACAGAGTACCAGGCTTTACCCGGAAATCAAAACAGTGCGGAAAAACAATAACTCTACAAACAACTAAAAATCATCAGATTTTAATTCCAACAATTTATAATTCTCTTTTTAAAATTTATTTTATAGGAAGACTTGCCAGGAAATGCAACTATTTGAAATTACGACATTTCGACTTAAACTAAAATTTCTCTATTGGCATCATCCATATTGAAAATGTTTAATCTAAAAAAAAAAATATATAACAATGTCTGTATATCTCAATTTTGTCACGCACTGTAGGCACATTTCATAAAATAGTTACATGACGTAGCATTTTCTTCCACTCTATACTCCGGAAACTTTTTATGGTTTTTTAAATTCTTTATTCAGTATTTGTTTCTCTATAAAATATTTGAAATACAACCAATCAAATAAAAAACAACTTAACGTTTAACACTTAAACAACTAACGGTTTTTTTTATTTGCTTAATACGAAATTTCAAATACGATACAGTAATTTTGACTTAGCTGCACAATCTCCTTTGCACGATTTTTTGTGCAGGTAAATCAAAAATGCAGTTATCTTAAATGCATTTACCTGCCTTAATGTGCAGGTACAAGATTGTGGTTACCTGCACAAAAGTGCAGCTAAAGTAAAGTGTTTGATTTAAAAGTAAAATAAAAAATTATTTTATTAATATATAAATTAATATTTTATTTAAATTTTATCTCAACAAAGCTAGCACTTTCAGTTGTCTAGGAGTCTACTGGGAATCTCACAAAGAGTGTTTTTGATCGTCGACGAGCTCATCTTTTAATTGTAGACAATTTCTCGCACGGGAGAAACTGTAACACGTGCTGAGTCCTATGAGAGATTCTTCCATAACGCAGCGAAAAACGCTTATATTAATCGTAAAGGGAATCGTTTATGATGTATGTAGAGATTATGCAACGAGTCTTTCAAAAAGCATGCCAAGAGTCGTATGAGACTCATGCAGGTATTATTTTACAACTCGTGAAATGCTCAGCCGTATGAGCTACATAAATAAGGGCATCAAGTGTATTGTTCATGCCACAACTTCTAATTTTCATGCAATTTCTATAAAACAAACCTTAATCAACACCATCCTGAAGGATAATTCTTTTTAACAGATCCTTAGGCCGGTTTGTTTTATTAAAATTGTTTTGGCAAAAGCATTTTCATACTTCAAAAACGGTCTTATTTAGGTAGCTCAGTAATTGTTGTACGACTCTTACAGAGAGTCCCAAATGGTTCATTCCAAGATTTAAAGACGAGCGTGTCAAAAAGTAAATAAAAACTAATAATAAATTAAAAAAAGATTTAGATGTTTTTGTTACTAGTCAGATAATCATCAGAAGATTCTTTTAGGAGTTGTATATTAAACATAATCGTCTAACAAACAGCCTATGCTGGCTGGGAAATAACAGATCATTTTATAGATGTATGTATGTATGTATGTATGTTTAATTATTTTAAAATAAACATTAACAAAAACAATGAGACTTCACAAAGAACATACAAATTTATGTAAAAAAAACAAAATATTTGCGATTTATATTTTTATTTATGTGAAAAAGTTATATTTTTATGTGTGCAGCTAACTTTGATGTTTTGTATGAAAATATTTTAAAGCTGCCCAAAAATATGAAAAATGTGCAGGTATACAAAATGCACTTAAAAAAGGATTTTGAAGAATAATTCCAGAAAATATGTATTTTGGGCAGTTAAGTCAAAGTGCAGCTAACTTTGATTTTTTGTATGAAAATAATTTTAAAATGCCAAAAATTTTGTGCATTTATCTTATAGTATGTTCACATTTGGCTTCTTAAACGCGTTTAAGCAGTTCGAACGTGATTAAGCTCTAATCACTTCAAAATCGAGATGATTACCCATACATTGAAGTGATTTGTTAATCACTTCAAATCGACATGATTACAACTAAATCACTTCATAAACCACATAGAATCCACTGAACATACCCTAATAATGTAGAATCGCTAGATTGTGTACAACCGGCCAAGATGTCTGCTTAATGTTTTTATTTTTTTTCCTTAAATAATTCATTAATTTTCACAATTTCATCATTAAATTGATTAAAATAATCTTCTGATAACTTTATAAAAGTGTTTTTATCCAATTTTAATACTTTAAAGAAATTTAAATTTGTTTGTTGTTTTTTTGTGTGCTTGTGTGTGTGTTTTTTCTTAATCATCTGTCATCTTAATCATCTCAAATGTAATGTGAACGGCTTTGATTAGCTAAATCAACATTTTGCTTAAACGCGTTTAAAACCCCAAATGTGAACATACTATTAAATGTGCAGGTATAGAAAGTGCACTTAAAAAAGGAATTTGTATGGAATTATAAAGAATAATTCCAAAAATTATCAATTTTGTGCAGTTAAGTCAAAAGTGCACGTAAACAAAAGGCAGTTAAGTCAAAACTACTGTATCATCAAACTCTATTTTTTAAATGGCCTTCATAACTAAAAAAAAATTGTGTTGAACACAATTTTGAATATCGTCAGCTCAGAATTGGTTTGACCTACCGACCATTTTTAAAAAAATTGTTTCGCGAAATTTTTTGTGGTTTCTGAGATATAAAGCATTCATTTAGGACATTGCATGTTGAATTTTATGTTTTGAGGTCAAATATTAACGATAATTTTAAAATACCAGTTAAAGAACCAAAAAGCTGAAGAAAGATATTAAATTTCCCGTATTTCCCATTTAGGTACTATTTACCCCCCCCCCCCCCCCCACAACCCCTTATAGTGTCAAAAATTGCAAAATGCAAAATGTTTTGTAAAATAGTACCAAAAATAGTTACGATTTTCACCCCTTAAACGTTCGAATTTCGAAAAAGTACCAAACTTGTATTCGTATTTTTTTTTTGATAAGTTTCAAATGTGGTATAAACTTTTTTTTCTAGGTTTATTGGATCAACAGATAGATGGGCTGACAAAAACGTACCACAATTCAGGTTTTACCCGTTTTCACCCTAAAAGAGCCGAATTTCAAAAAAGTACCACACACCTGTCCACTTATTTTTCAAAAGAACAACGATATGTGTTACAGTTTTTTTGTATCTCTTTTAGTTTTGGAGATAAAAGGTTTCCGAATTTACCCTTTTTTACCCCCTGAACATTCGAATTTTTAAAAATCCCGTCTTAGTGGATCGATTTGGGGAGAGATCCACCGCCGGTCCAAATTTCAAGTCTTTGCTTCAGGCGTTTAGGCTGTACGATGATGAATGAGTCAGTCACTCACGCAATAAGTATACGTATGCAGCACAAAAAGCCACTGTTTTTATTTTTATTTTAGAAAAGTGGCGTATGCGGCACAAAACAATATTTTTCATTTTCAAAAAAATACTATTAAATTCTAACTTTATTCATGAAAGTGCGCAAAAATTTACATTTTTCTTCAAAACATATACCGGAAGCAGTGGTAAAAATATAAAAAAATTCTATCGGGTACATTTTGAGAATTCTTCATGTAAATCTTCTTTGTCGTTTTTCTCCACTCCGACTTTTTGGCATATGCGCCAAACTAATTCTGAGCTGACGATATGTTATAGGTATGTAATTATTATAACAACATTGTTTAAGGCAAATTTATTTTAAATAAAGGCAAATTGTGTTTAATGTTTAAAAAAAAATTATTAAATTGTGTATATTTTATTTTGCATTATAATCTTTTAATTAAAATTATTACTTTGTAGTATTTTTCATAGTTTACTCTCTATAACACTTTTATTAATTTAAATAAATGCTAATTAATTTAACGATTCATAAATAAATAAATGTTTAGTTGTTGTTCTACATTAATAATTATAAATAAAGGCCAGTTTACACGGTAATACATTGTATTACGACATAATTTAGAATGAGAGAAATATTATATTGTAAAAGCAAAATGCATTTAGTAAGAGAGAACACGAATACAAAATCTGATAAGCAGTCGGTAAATGGTTTTTTTCTAAACCATGTTAGAAACTTATGAATTTTCATCACACCAGAGGTGCATTTTAACGGAGTATATTGAAGGTGGTAGTATTTTTATACAATTACAAAAACAACTAAAATCAACTCAGGAAATTTTCATGTTGTTTTTGTAAAAATTTTAAAACTGCAACCATCTGCTTTTTTGTTATTATTTTTGATTTTACTTATACCATCCGTGTAAACATAAAGTATACTCTCAATAGACTTTTATTTTTTTCTTTTAAACACGGAGAGAATTTCATAATATTTTGATTCTACAAAGTCGTAATACATTGTATTACCGTGTAAACTGGCCTTAAGCGGCATAATGAATTTTAAACCAACATTCCGAAATTATAAATTAAAACGAGTAAACTTTAGAAATTTATTTTGTTGAAATATTTGTTTAATAAAATTTTTAATTTTTTTTTTCTTTGTAGGTACGGAATTTTAAATATTTTCCTAAAATATTAAGTTTTAAATCAAAGTAAGTATGTACGGAAACTTGTAAAACATAATTAAATTTTAAAACAACTTTAACATTATTTTTTATATTCCTCAAACAACACTAATTTTGAGGGTTGATTTGTGATTAAGACCGCATTTACATCTATACAATTAGCGCCGATTTTTTTTTCTATTTTCTTTTAAAGTAGTTTCTACGAAACTCTTTTCACATTTACATTTTGTTCAAGCATTTTTTCAACTTTTTCTTCCCTACACCTCTTGCTAACAAACAAAAAGTTGCATGTGAAAGTTGCGGCAAGTAGCGGCGTTAATTGCATAATGTAAATATGGTCTAATTTGTATTTAGTAACGCAGGAAAGTAGTATTAACAAATCTCTAATGCAGTGATGTCAAAAATGGAAATTGTGGTTGTATTGGTTTATATTAGTATTAGTGCATAAAGAGACAAGAATTTTTAATAAAAATAAAAAAAATACGTAAGCATCCGCCGCATGTGCACTCGTCGCTTGATAACCGACGACTGAATTGTGTACTCTCGTGGACTAAATTAAAGAGCGTAAGCATGTGTGTGATTTTTGAGCTAGCACAATTGTGCTATGAAATTGAATGAATTTGACATCAATGCTCTAATGACACAATTCGTGACGCGTCGCTACGTGAAAAGATCTCTGCAGTAAAGTCCCTTTCACATTTTTCTACAAGTTTTTTTATTTTTGCTCTCACAAAATCCAATGCGTTTTGGTCTGATTGGCAAAAAATTAAATTTTGCGCCTTAGTCCTAACGGGAATAACAGCTTTGTAGTGAATTTTTTTCTTTAATTTTTTTTTACTATTTTAACCTCATGTGTAGGTTAGGTTAGTGGTCCCTTTGTGATACCCACCGCCAATGCCCATCCTGCAGAGCACTTACTCATCTGGCGTCACTGCAGAACTCAACCAGTTCGTCTTCCTAATGAAGAGAAGAAGCGAATTTAGTTCTATCCTACATAGATCCACTAAGCAGGCAGGTATTTTTTCCTAATGCCCCTATTCCAGCACATTGACATAGAAAATCAAGCACACTATCCTCTTCCTCCTTGTCATGACAACTTTTGCAGTAGTCATTGAATTACAGACACATTCTCCTCGCATGAGTACCCATAAGCCAGTGCCCTAACACAACTAAGACCACTGTTCGGATTTGGTCCCTTTTGAACCAAGTAGAGAGCTAGTTCTCCGTTTAACATATCTAGGCCATAGTGCGCTAGATATGTAGCCGGTGGATTTCCAAATCCATCCCATATACGCAACTTTATAAGACTCTGGCTTGATAAGTGACTTACAGTGAGCCAATGGAAGGCATATAAAATGATAAATGAGTTTGTCATTCAAACGACCACCTCGTTTGGCCGATTCCGGCTGCAAGACACTACAACCGTCCGGCAGACGAAAGGGAACTTTAATATCCAATTCCTCTTTATATATTTACAGACAGCAAAGCTGCCATTGCTGCCCTAGCGGGTGTCTATACAACATCTAGGTTACCTGTAGAATGTTGGATGAGTTTAAATGGGATTGCGAAGCATTCTAAGGTAACGCCTTTGTGGATACCAGGGCATGCGGACTGCCCGGGCAACCAGATAGTAGATGAGCTTGCCAAACGAATTAGTTTCCGAATTTTTTAAAATGCCAACTTTTAAAAATTGCTTTTCCATTTTTTTCGAACTACGTAAGAATTCTACAAAGCCAGTTTCTTGGATAACTTACAAAAAAAAAAAAAAAATCTTTAACAATTCATTTAAGCTCTTGTTTTTTATCGACATGCTGTATCTTCTACATAAAAATAAATTAATAAATCTTTAAATTTGTTAATGACTTCTAGAAACTGGTTTTGTTTAACGGCATACAAAATAAAAAAAGAAATAAGTATGTATTAATGTATGTTTGTATATCGTACCCTGCATATAATAGGACCAGTCCAAACACGCGTATAAAGTGAAGCCGACAAGTTACTAGGACTAGTCCAAAAGTAACCCAAACGTATGGAAAAACATGGTCTATTTAACATTTCCGATGTCCTAGGGCAGGACCATATAACCCAGCTTTGGACTACAAATGTGTAGTTTTAAAACTACTCCATGGGTATCCTCAAGATAATTAGTTTTGAAGTCGTTTAAAAACGAAAGCATGTCGTTAGAAAACGAAGATATGTCGTCTCACTACAACCACTTTTTAACAATGACAGGGTCCATGCTTGCATTACATCGGACCAGTCCATGGAGTAGTTAATTTTATCAAAATGGATCAGGTGGTCCAATATTATTTGCAGGGTATATACTTGTACATATACAGAAACATAAAATATTTTCATAAACTCTTTTTTATACCTTCCACCACAATAAGTTGTGAACAGGGTATATTAAGTTTGTCATTCCGTGTGAAACTTTTTTATTATTCATCTCAGACCCCATAAAGCCATGTCCGTCTGTCCGTCTGTTGAAAACATGCTCACTTTCGAACAACTCAAAAGAAATTAACAAACTTGGTGCCAAATTGCTTGTAGTTATCCTAAGCAGTTTGGGATTGAAATCCAGCAAAATCGGTTCAGTAGGATCAGACCTATGAATCAAAATGTGGAACCACCACCTAAAAAAATTGATAATTTTGTTACAAAAAATAACATAAATGCTGGAACAAGGCACGGAATGAGATAAGATTTTGCATAAATTTGTTTTATTTGACTGGAAATCACGCTGTTAAATTTCGTGAAGATCCGTCCATAATTTACCCTAAGCCCCATATAAACGCTACTCCCGGAAAACAGTTTAGTACGCCTAAAACCGTAAAAAATAACGCTAACGTAACAAATTTGGTACGTCGCAGTTTTTTTGGACTAGAAATAACACTGTGAAAATGCGTGACGATCGGTCCATAATTTACCTTAGGCCTCATATAAACCCTACTACCGGATAACAGTTTAGTACGCCTAAAACCGTTAAAAATAATGCAATCATAACAAATTTTGGCTCGTCATAGTTTTATAGGACTATAAATGACGCTGTGAAATTTCGTGAAGATCGGTACATAATTTACCCTAGGTCCCATAGAAACCCTACTCCCGGAAAACAGTTTAGTACACCTAAAACCGTAATTAATAATGCTATCATAACAGAAATTGGTACGTCAAAGTTTTAAAGGACTAGAAATGACGCTGTGAAATTTCGTGATGATCGGTCCATAATTTACACTAGGCCCCATATAAACCTTCTACCGGAAAACAGTTTAGTCGCCTTAAACCATAATTAATAACAAATCGTAACAGTTTAAGATAATAATAACATCATGCAGATATTACTCCTTACACATTCGAACTTTCGGTGGAGGGTATCAAAGATTCGGCATAGCCGAATATAGCACTCTAACTTGTTTTCTGTTAGTCATTTCGAATCAAGCACCATCATAAATTCTATATGAAAAAGTTTTTTTTAATACCAGAAACATATTTAATGTTTAATTTACCAAAAAAAAAAAAAAAAAAAAAAAAAAAAAAGATACACAAATCACCATCGCAACGAATTACATACTATGAAATTTTTTTGTTTTTCTTTATTAATTTCTCGTGGGAACATTCGGCCCAACTATGATATACATAAGCTTTCTTAAACGCCTGTCAAAAATTAACAAAAAGTCTCAAATTCGTACGGAAGGTGCGATCCGTTTCGTACTATGCTTCAGCAAATGACAGATTCATAAAACTTAACAAAAAGTTTCCTAAAGTTCAATATGGTTTGACACATATTATTTACATGTATTATTACAGTTGCTCAAGCCAACTTAAGCATATTAAGGGCCAAATACACTTGTCAAATGCTTGTCCAGCAGGCGAATTCACTCGTGTACTTGTGTTGGACTTCATATCTAAATTTTTTGATTTTCCATCCTTAGCTAGCATTTTTTTAAAATTTTAATCATATTCGAGTCTTTTTTGACTCTTCAGCGCGATTAAAATATCCGAATACGCGCTCATTTTCTGATCATAAATGATACTTTTGTCGGGAGAAAATGGTACCCTACCCGCGACTCTTCTTGAAGAGTCATATATGATTCGTTCTTTTATTAGTTTAGAGACATTTTCGGACTCTTTTTTTAATAGTTTTTGTTATTGAGTTTTAAATCAAACACTTTTAAATCATAAGCGCGAGTAATTTTTGTGTCGATTTTTAAGCGTGCAAGTGATTAATCAGTTTAAAATCACAAAAAAGTACTCAAAAACAACTGATACCGAGGTTTTTTGATAAAACGATCTTACAAATGCTAGCAGGGTCCAGCATCGTCTATGTGACACATTCAAACATACGTATATTCACTAATACTACCACAATGCTTGAATCACCCTGCAAATAATAGGACTAGTCCAAACACGCGTGTAAAGAGTAGTCCAGAAGGGACCAGGACTAGTCCAAAACTAACCCAAACGTATGGAAAAAACCTGGTCTATTTAACATTACGATGTCCTAGGAGAGGACCATATAACCCACCTTTGGAACACTTAGGAGTAGTTTTAAAACTACTCCATGGTATACTCAAGAGGATTAGTTTTGAAGTCGTTTAAAAACGAAAGCATGTCGTTAAGAAACGAAGACATGTCGTCTCACTACAAACACTTTTTAACAATGACATGGTCCATGCTTGCATTACATCGGACCAGTCCATGGAGTAGTCCATTTTATCAAAATGGATCAGGTGGTCCAATTTTATTTGCAGGGCACATATTCACTAATACTACCACAATGCTTGATGAGTATTTTGATCAGTGTATTTGGGCCTTTATAGTTGGGCCATAATCTATTTTTACGAAGGGTTTAGCATTTGTCCCAAGTAGTGCTATAGCGTCCACATAGACTAGACAGACGGTCTAATGCCATTACCGTTATAAAGGTTTGCGGTTTTCTGATATATTGGCCAATCCACTTTAATTTTTTCCTTTTTATTTTGCTGTCCTATGGGCTCCTTGTTATCTTCCATAAACTGTTGTTGTTGCTTGTGTTAGACCAGAAGATTGTGCATATTGTTACCTAAAACGCAAACGGCCCTATTTAACATTTTGAAAATTTTACACGAAAAGCAAAAAACTATTTTAAATGGTAAATTGATAAATTTGCTTAATATCACAATACAAGACATGCTTTTTTTAACATCTGACTTGTTAACTTTTCAAGTCACATGTAATTGTGCGTGCATGTCTGTCAAAATTGTTGTTTTACAGAAGGCTTATAATATTCGACTACGAACGTACTTCTGACATATTCTCTGTTTTTTTCTCACATTGATTTTGCAGAAACCAAAGTAGTTCTTGATTTAAAAAAAGCGTTCAGCCGCCTCAATTAAACACTTGAACCGTGTAAGAGGTCAGACATCTTGAATTTTTATCTTCGAAGACAGACATTTTGGATATAATAATGAAACGTTGTTTATATCTGTTTGTACATAATTTCTATTATATTGTTAAATAAACATAAATATATCGGTATTAACTTCAGCCAGCTAATAATTCCTTTAATAGTTGACCGCCGGTTACTGGTTTCCTCACCGCAAAGAATTCAGACAACTTTTTTTTTCATAATAAAACTGGGGCAAATTGCGGCATTCGATATCGATCGAAAATACAATACAATTTAAATGGAAATTTCGATCGATATCGAATGCCGTAATTTGGCCCCAGCTGATGTCAGTTTGCATGTCGAAAGCAAATAGAGCACGATTTAATAAAAATTTTGTTTGACGACCTAGAGTCTGCCTTACACAGGTTGCCATTAGGGAGCAAGCCCTTCCACACTTCCTTTAATAACAACTTCCCAAAGAAGGTCACTAAAAAAATAAAACCACTTCCTTTTTCCCTTCCTAAATAAGGGGGTAGCGAATGTGAACTGAATATTTTGGAAGGTCTTTCAAAAAGAAATTTATACCTTCTAGAAGGCATACTTCTTAAGGTAGGATTTCATACGAAGCGAAACTTTTAGAAAGGAGTATAGAGGCCTTTAAAATGGCCTGCCATAAAAGTTACACACGACGATGTATGTACATTGTACATATTTCTTATTATTTAAAATATTTTGTGTGGGACACCTTTCCCTTTCAAATCATTCCAGTAGCGCATTTTTTTTCTCGCATCGCAAAATGTTTCGCATGCAACGAGTGAATTGCAACAAATACTGTATAAAATGAAACAAAAAATAGCTTTTTCTCCTACAAATGTTTCTTCCGCTGTACTTTGCGAGAATTATCTGTCAGGATGAATCCCCAAAACTGGGAACACTGCTTTTAATCTACATATATCTGGGCGTTTTTGTTATTGAAAAAGAATTAACACACATTTTTTAATCAAACTTAAATGATTTGATTTAATTCCAATTATTTGCATTAAATAATCTTTGTACTTCACTCTTCCAACAATTTGCTTTGTTGTGAGTAATAAAACCTAAACTATATAATTTATTTTACATTTACCTTCTTTCTATTGATTTAATCAAAAATCTAATCGAATTCATTTCAAAAATTTTCTTTTATTTGTGTGAGTGTACATAGATAGACGTATCCGTTATCAGTTTGTATATACATACACATAAAAGTTTATATATTTGTGTGTATTTGCTCATATGCATTGAATTTAGTATATATGTAAATAATATAAATGTTTCTTCTATTTATGCACATACGTACATACATACATACATACATATGTTGATATGTAACTTTATCGATTAGGCAGTGGTATAAAAGTTGAAATTCTTAACAAACGCCTTTAGCTATTGAAGACTATCTGTCAGATATACCGATGGTGGGTTATTCATTGTTATAGATCTTTTTTGTCGGCACTCGTCGCTTCGAAAGGTATTTGCAGAAGTCATTGCTTTTCACACATGGCCTTTGAAAAAGGAATTTCCAATGTCAACCTTAATTTGAAAGCTTGAAAGCTGTACAAATACAGATCAATTTCGTAACAGATCAATAAGAAAATAATATCCTATCGATCTGTTTTACTAGATGATATGACCTTCTATATGTTTTTAAATCCTCTGATTAGTTATATTTTATGGAATCAGAGCAAAACTATCGCCATTCTTCTCCGAATGTTGTGAGACAACTAAGAAAATCTATTATTTACTATCAAAACTCTTTAGAGCCCGTCTTTTTGAAAGATAGATCCTAAATAGAACCTGGTTCTTAAAGAAAGAAGGTGTAACGTCGTTTTTCGTCGGCTGAGGTAATTCAGCTACGTCTAGGTTTAATCTACGGTAGCCACGTACCTTAATGATCTGTTCATCGATTTCGAACGAATCCTTCGTTCGGAAATAAGTAACTACTGGCTTAAACTAAGAAGACAATAGACCGAAGTCGCTGTGTGTCAAAACAGGCAACCGAAGTTGATTTGCCAAAACAGTTGACCGAAGTTGCTGTGCCAAAACAGTCCACCGGAGTCCCTGTGACAAAACAGTCGACCGAAGTCGCTGTGCCAAAACAGGCAACCGAAGCTGCTATGCTTAAACAAAGTTGCTGTGTCGAAATAGTCGACCGAAGTCACAGAGCCAAAACAGGCAACCAAAGTTGCTATTCAAAACAGGCAACCAAAGTTGGTGTCTCAAAATAGTCGACCAAAGTCGCTATGCCAAAACAGGCAACCGAAGTTGCTATGCTAAAACAGGTAATCGAAGTTGGTGTGTCGAAATAATCGACCGAAGTCGCTGTGCCAAAACAGTCGACCGAAGTTGCTGTGCCAAAACAGGCAACCGAAGTCGCTTTTCCAAACAGACAACCGAAGTTGGTGTGCAAAAACAGTCGACCGAAGTCGCTGTGCCAAAACACCCGAGTACCATAAAGACAGTCTAAAAAAACAGATACAATCCCATATCTAATATTTCGCCTTAAAAAATAATTTTAATAAAAACAACATTTAAAAAAAAATTTTTTAAGAAACGCTTTTCTTAAAAAAGAACATTTAAAAAATATTTTGCCGCCCCTAGATTTTATCCTGGCTACGCCCATCTATTCGTGTATTGTCATCGGGAATATGCATGCCTTCAAAGTTTCATCCATTTGCATTGAGTAAAAGGCGGTAAAAAAGAATTTTCCCAAAAAAAAAAAAAAAATTATAATTTGTTTATAGCAATAGTGTTTTCCTCTTTTCTATGAGCAACATGCTACACATATATTTGTTATTATAAACAATAACATGTTCGGTGGAAACCATAATATGGCTGTGGCTCAATGGAGGACTAATTTAACTATGATATAGTTTCTGGTGACCATATTGACAAATGTTTTTTCTCCGGCTGTGTAGAGGCCTTTTGAAAAAATTTTTACATCTTATAGTATTTTTTTTTTTTGGACAGATGTCTTCTTGTTGTAGCAAGGCGGAGATCTCTTTGATCGAATAACCCAGATTTTAAGATCTCTTGACCTTAATGAAAAGAATATACAAATCTTGTCTAAAGGAATAACCAATTATTAAAAAATTAGTGAATAGGCCCTATAGAAGCACTGCTAAAAACTTTAACATAAGCTCTTAAAATTATTTAAAATATCCAATAAAAAACCAAACCAGATTAGCATATTTAAAAGCAAAATACTCAAAAATTTAAAAGGCGGGTCCAACCAAAACGCACGTGGTTAGTTGTAAATAAAACAAAAAGTTTTCAAAAAATAATCTTAATATTTTTTATTATGATAGAAGGAAATATGACAAAACATCGGCCAAATGCTCGTCACGGCTTCGGTGGCTTACCCCTGTCAGATGGTCCATATTTTCAAGGACTGAGACATAATTGAAGTTTAAGCTCAAATTAGACGTGACATAACCATAACAAAACTGTATTACCATCACCTCTGTATTACCAAAACGACATAAACATACAATACAAACCAATTCAATTTTGGTTTCTAAATTCGCCGTAACGGCTGTGACATTATGGTAATGTCACGTCTAATTAGATCTTTAATGTCGTTTATGTGTCGAATTATCTCATCCTTTAGCTCTTGCATTGTTCATGGCTCATTTAAAAAAGTCCAACGGTGTCAAATCACATGATCGTGCCGGCCAATTTCTCGTGCAAAAGAGACAATCACCCTTATTGTGTTTGGTGTATTTAAAATACGCCAAACACAATAAGGGTGATTGATTCGATGGCTGTGTGGAAAGTGGCACCTTCCTGTTGGAACTACATATCGTCCAGGTCCGTATCCTCAATTTCTGGCTAAAAGAAGTCATCATGCGATTGCGAACACCATTCACGGTAACTGCTTGGCCGACCTCATTTTCGAAGAAGTACGGCCCGATGACGCTGCTATATAGGTGAGCGTGTACAGCGTGTACAGCGTGTTTTCAGCTTTTCTACAGACCCGGTTTGCTTAAATATGGCACAATTTTGTTTTTAATTTCCTAAGCTAATTCCGCGAAGCTCTGTGCTTTTCTGCAGGAAAGAAATCAGAATCTCTGACGGGAATCGAACCCTCAACCCCGGCGTTGATAGACTAGCTCGCTACTAGCTAGCCTACCAAAAAAATCATGAAATGCATTTTTATTTAAACGCCTATTTTCGTAAAAGGCTTCAACAATCTTAACGCGCTGCTCAATTGCGTAGCTCTCCATAGTTGAATTTGTCAAACACTGAAACAAAGAAATGCCAAATTCAGTTGGACAAAAAACTTGACTTTAAGGTGCGACTCACAATTAACATCGTGCATTATGGTTGAACCACCCTTTACATATGTTATTAGCAATAAAAAAAATATTGTCAGCTAGAAAAGTCCTACCATAAGATACCCTCCACCACAGTATGAAGCGATAAAATTTCAAGTGTTCCTCATTTAGAAACCATGGGCAGTAAATGACCCACCAGAACAAAATTATGTTTTATGGGTTAAGAGATTAACATAAAAGTTATCTGTGCTTGCTTAATATCATCCAGATATCAACATCTATGTTTATGAGATTATTTCGAAATAAATTTTAGTAAAGTGATTAAGGTTGAAATAAAATATTTTTTGGACCGAATTTCAACTTTATACAAACACTAGTTTAACCCGGTGCGCTTCGCAACACTGCTTCAACCACTTCTTCAGTTGAGAGATATTTAATATATGCATCCTATGAAATGTTTTTCCCCCTGCGCCTTCCCGCTTTATTTTTATTTTCAAAAGTGTAGTATACCATAAGAGTGACTTCTACTAAATTTTAACATTCTTACTATTACAGTTCTTTAGATATGCGATATTAAACATTGGCGTCCTATGGGGGGTAACATTTCCCCGCTGCTATTTTATTTCAATTTTGGGGTTCAGAAGATCATGCTACAAAAAGTTCAACAAAATGAGTGCAGCGGCTCTAAATTATATTTCTATCCATGATGTGTACTGCTCCTCCTCTGTCTACCCCGACCATTTCTATATTGAAATTTAAAGTTTGCCATAATAGTAGCCTTAACCGCGTTTAAAGACTCTCCCTTTAATAGTTCTTCATTTGAGCTATATTTAATATATGCATCCTATGGGAGGTATTTCCCCCCTTCGCCTTCCCGCTTTATTTTTATTTTCAATAGTGTAGTATACCATAAGAGTGACTTCTACAAAGTTTGAACATTCTCCCTATAACAGTTCTTAAGATATGCGATATTAAACATTGGCGTCCTATGGTGGGTACCACTTCCTCGCTGCTATTTTATTTGAATTTTTGGGCTCAGAATATGCTTCTACCAAAAGTTCAACAAAATGCGTGCAGCAGCTCTTAATTATATTTCTATTTATGAGGGGTACTGCTCCTCCTCTGTCAACCCCGCCCATTTCTATATTGGAATTTATAGTTTACCATAATAGTAACCACGTTTGAAGACTATCCCTTTAATAGTTCTGCAGTTGAGCGATATTTAATATATGCATCCTATGGAAGGTATTTCCCCCCTGCGCCTACCCGCTTTATTTTTATTTTCAAAAGTGTAGTATACCATAAGTGTGACTTCTACAAGGTTTGAACATTCTCACTATAACAGTTTTTAAGATATCCGATATTAAACATTGGCGTGTTATGGGGGGTAGCACTTCCCCCGCTGGGGCTCAGAAGATCCTATTACCAAAAGTTCAACAAAATTCGTGCAGCGGTTCTTAATTATATTTCTATCTATTGGGGCTACTGGCTACCCCGCCCATTTCTATATTGAAATTTATAGTTTAACATAATAGTAGCTTTAACCAGTTTTAAAGTCTCCCTTTAATAGTTCTTCAGTTGAGCGATATTTAATATATGCATCCTATGAGAGGTATTCCCCCCCCCTGCGCCTACCCACTTTATTTTTATTTTCAAAAGTGTAGTATACCATAAGAGTGACTTCTACAAAGTTTGAACATTCTCACTATAACAGTTCTTAAGATATGCGATATTAAACATTGGCGTCCTATGGGGAACCACTTCCCCCGCTGTTATTGTATTTAAAATTTGGGGCTCAGAAGATCCTATTACGAAAAGTTCAACAAAATGCGTGCAACGGCTCTTAATTATATTTCTATCTATTGGGGGTACTGCTCCTCCTCTGTCAACCCCGCCCATTTTTATGTTGAATTTTAAAGTTTACCATAATAGTAGCTTTAACCAAGTTTGAAGACTCTCCCTTTAATAGTTCTTCAGTTGAGCGATATTTAATATATGCATCCTATGAGAGGTATTCCCCCTGCGCCTTCCCGCTTTATTTTTATTTTCAAAAGTGTAGTATACCATAAGAGTGACTTCTACAAAGTTTGAACATTCTCACTATAACAGTTCTTAAGATATGCGAAATTAAACATTGGCGTCCTATGGGGGCAACCTCTTCCCCCGCTGCTATTTTATTTAAATTTTGGGGCTTAGAAGATCCTACTACCTAAAGTTTAACAAAATGCGTGCAGCCGATCTTAAGATACGCTAAATTCAAAATTGGCATCCAATGGAGGGTACCAAATCCCCTGCCCCTATCGAAAAAATTAGTAGCCTATTTTATTTTTAGGCCTCTCGTGATGTTACGGTAAAAATTTCAGGAAAATCGGTTCAGTAGTTTAGGAGTCTATAAGCCAACATACAAACAAACAAACAAACAAACATACAAACATTTTTCATTTTTATATATATAGATAATAAAATGGTCAATGGTCACAAAGACTCTCTTCCAAAAATAAGGAAGTATGTGAAATTATAGACCGACTCTCACCATTTTCAATAAGCTTTGTCCTTGTGACATTTAGAACATTTATGTATACCAAATTATCATTAAATGATCTCCAAAATTGCGACCTGGACTTTGCGCACAAGATTAACATGGACAGACAACCAACCAACCGAATGGAGGGTGGGACATCGCTAGATCAGAATGTTATTCTGAGTCGAGCGGTATACTACACCTTTTCCAGTTGTAATTCAGAAAGCGTCAATTGTAATTCAGATCAGTCAATTGTAATTTAGAAAGCGTCAATTGTAATTCAGATTAATCAACTGTAATTCAGAACGCGTCAATTGTAATTCAGATTAGTCAATTGTAATTCAGAAAGAGTCTATTGTAATTCAGATTAGTCAATTGTAATTCAGAATATGATAAAAATACAACAAAATATATACTAATATATATTAATATATTTAGCTCTTTGGTGCACATTTTTTTATTTTTTTGTTGTAATAAAATTTGTAATAAATTTTCTTTGCTTTCTGAATTACAATTGACAATTTCTGATTTACAATTGACGCTTTCTGAATTACAATTGACTAATCTGAATTACAATTGACCCTTTCTGAATTACAAGTGACTAATCTGAATTACAATTGACGCGTTCTGAATTACAGTTGACTAATCTGAATTACAATTGACGCTATCTGAATTACAATTGACTAATCTGAATTACAATTGACGCTTTCTGAATTACAATAACGCTTTCTGAATAACAATTGGAAAAGGTGTAGAAGTTGGGTCATATTTCAATATTTGTATATTTTACAAACATCTGCACAAACGCATTATGCGTTTTTCATCTATGGGGGTGTGGGCCATCTGTTAATCAGAATTAAAAAAATCAATAACGATCAAAATATGCTTAAAAGGTGAAATATGCTCTATAAACTAAACAAAAAGAAAAAAAAATCCTGCGAAAACGCTTTTTTGACTAAACCATGCAAAATCAATGGTACAAAGGGTAAAATATGCACTAACAAATCGATGTTTAAATTCATAAAATATATTTTTTCTGCAATTGCATATTTACGGTTTCCCTGTTAATAACAATTTAAAAAAAATGTTAAGCCATTTCTATAGATTTTTTTATTCGCCTTTCTTGAAAACTTTTAAGAAATCTTATAAAATTTCTTCAAATTATTACCTAAATATTCAAAGTATTTTGAGAAACCACTCTCTAATTAATTTAAACTAAAAGTACTCGTAATACTGTATTTAAATATAAATTACACTTTTTTTTCTTAAATTGAAATCATACTTTAAAGTATTTCAGGGAAATTTAAGCAATAAAATGCACCTTAAAATGGAAAATGTACTTATATAACGTTACCATCCACCATTTACCATCACTACCAGCCAGCATCATGATCATCATCACCTTGTCAACATCATTATCAGCATATGTGAATGATTATGACGTTGGTGCACTATTGTTCTTGTTTGTTATCCATTTATATGTTTTGTGCAACAACTCAGGGATGTCTAAATATTCAGTAGTTGTTTAGTTTAGACGGCTGGTGTAGATTCGAATATTGAATAGATGTACGTACTTACATGTATTTGTATTTTGTACTTGATGTTGTATCTGTGTAAATACAACATTTAAATACACACTCACGCACACACAAATGTACTTCTTCCAATCTATATGTATATCTGTGTCTCCCAACTAAATATAATAACTACAACAAAATATATAAACTTGTTGTTTTGTAAACAGACTAGTTACTAACTTATATTTTATGCAAGTTTTCTTAATGATATGCATTGTTTTTTTATTTTTAGACTTTTGTTGTTGTATCTGTATATTTGTATATACATACGTAAATGTTGTAACTATCTAGATACATTTTGTTGAGAAATCAGTAGGGTATATAATATTGCCTTTAAAAATATGTGTAAATTTTTATGTGTTTAGAAAATTTAAAAAATTCTTGAATTTCTTATCGGTCATTGTCAGCTTCATAAGAAATTAATGTTATTGCCGTCATCATAAATGCTCTGAGGTAAATTTCTGTCGACACGTTTTCTCAAATTCTTAAAGAAATTTAATTTATCAAGCATTCTCTCAAAAGATATGCGAAAGAGTTTTTACGTATAAGCAGCGTTTTTAACTTTTAATAACCAAAACACGCTATTCCCATTCTAAAAACGCTCCTAATTACAGCGCAGCAATATTTTTAGCGCGCGAAATTGAATTTGAATAAAATTCGAAAGATATCGCACTAGTTCCTGTAAATTTGTTTTCACTTTTTGCAAGAAAACGATATAAAGCGGTCACATCTTCCACTGTAAGAATCTTACATAGTTTTCTCTACTCTTTTAAGGTAACCCTAGTTTAATAACAAGTAAAACAAGGCAAAAACAACATGTATTTTGTTGGTAAAAACACATCATGAATTATGCTAAATTAAATACTACGTGGACCTATCGCTACAACAACTAAATAACAACATGCAATTAACAACTCTCAAACACTTTCAAAGACGGACATTAATAAAAGTCAACATGAAAACATAAACCATTGTTTACACTTCGGGTTTCAAAAGCCAATTTGCCGTTTTACAGCTGTCAAATGCGGCTACCTAGTATTTATTTCGCCTTAACATGAATTAAGGTAAACAAAATGCTTTAAATAGTTTTTTATTTACTTCAAAAGATTTTGTTATTCGTGCTTAATTCCCAATTTTTATTCTTGATAAAAACACTGAAATTTATTGTTGATGGGATAAGCTATTCCTATGCGCATTTCACTGGTTGCTTAGGCCAGATCGTCAGCAAACATCATCCAAAGATTTTAGAAAAACTAAAGATATTAAACCAAATAAAACTGTTAGAGCCCTTATGCTACTACATTTTTAATGCATTGTTCAAGTTTTGGTGAACAGTGCAAATATAAAGTAATAGAAAAATTTAACAAGACCGAAGGGTTCAGCTGTATTAAAATAAATGGCAAGCTGTCAAAGATTTTACAAAAGTTATGGATAAAAAATTAAATTATGTCAAAACAAATTTAAAATTGTTCAACTTAAAATTGACATTTCAAGCTTGAAATATTAAAAGTGTTGCTGAATCAGCGGTTTACGGGCAAATTCAGCGATTTACCGCTTTTTGTTTTTAGGTTTCTCATAAACAAAAAGTTGGCAACATTTATTAAAATTAACAGAACAGGGATGGCTAAGTTGTTTCAATTATTCCTGTGAAACTGCATTGTTGTGTTTTTTATTAAATTATTGTTTTTCTATTGTTTATGGTTACCAGATCAATAAAAATATCTCCCTGAAGATGTTGGGAATCCCCAACGAAACGTCGGAAGGAAAAAATTATGTTGTAATCTTTTTATTTTCATAAAACACAAGACCTTAACCCGTTTAGAGTTTTCTAAAAAACATAACAATAAAATTTGGAAAAGGTCGATAATAATTAAAATTATATATGTACTTTTTTGTTGATACTTTTTAAACTAAGATTTATAATACCTTTTTGTGGTGTTTTTTAAGAACATAAATAAAATAAATTCCAACTTAAAAAAAATCTTTTAGTACAATTAAGGACAATTTTTAAAGGTTGTTGGTAGAATTTAAAAAAATTCTCAACGCCATCCCTGAAACGAAACCATAACAAGTGAAAAAAAACTAAAACAATAAATAGTGAGTTTATCTTTTCTTACATTCCCCACTACAATTGGTTGGAATTCTTCCAACATTAATAGTAGTTGTAAGTAGGTTAAGAAAAAACAAAAACAACCTGCTTTAAATAATAAAACATGTTGCCAGTTTTAGTTTTTTTAAGCCGTGCACTTGCCTGTTTATTATCAAAGTAATTTTTGGGAATACAAAATTTTAATTCAAAAGATTTTGTTATTCGTGCTTAATTCCCTTTGGATGAAGTTTCCTGACTATCTGGCCTAAGCAACCAGTGAAATGCGCATAGGAAAAGCTTATACCATCAACAATAAATTTTAGTGTTTTTATCAAGACTAAAAATTGGGAATTCAGCACGAATAACAAAATCTTTTGAATTCAAATTTTGTATTCCCAAAAATGACATTGTTTTTTATTTACTTTTCTAAAAACGCGCCACTTTTTTTTATAAAACACGCTAAAAAGAAAAAAGCGCGCTTTGCAAAGATAAAACGCGCTTAAACTAGCGCGCAATCTTCTAATCAATCTTCGCTTATTTTATAGTTCTTAATATATGGTATTTTCCCCTAGAACGTCTATGTAAGAAGAGCATTAAGGGCTCAGTTAGCCGGGAGTAACAGTAACGTTGCAAATCAGCTGCTTCATTTTGTTGTATGTAAAGCAATTAGAACGATTATAGTTAGCAGTAAGATGTTACGTCTCAATCTGTAAGAAATAGATTGGTCTTACTTTTTTAAGGTAAGGTTGCTGTTACTCCCGGCTAACTGAGCCTTAAGGCCCTAAATTTGTAAAACGCAAACGCAACGCCAAAAATTATATTGAAAGCGAAAACAAAATCGAAAATATTTCATAATTTTGTTGTTGTTTTCTATAGAAATTATTATTGAATTTTTAAATTTTAAACGCTGCATATGGGCATTTCCTTCAAAAGGTCCACCGTGACCGAAAATCTAAAAGTTATTAAAAGATGATTATTTTACGATATTGTTATAGAGAAATATTTAGATTTTACTAATTTTATAAATCTACTCATAAATTTGTTCACTTTGATGAACAATCAGAATGCAAGGTTATGCAAACGTAATTTCTTATATGTGAGATTGTTTTCTTTAATATTTATCTTTCTTAAAAGAGGTGATATTTGATAAAAATTATTCCAAAAAAATTTTCTTACATGGTCTGTAATCTAAGGAAGAATTCAAAGAGAAATATGTTATTCGGATTAACGGTAAATTTTTGTTTTATTTTAATCATTATTCAGTTAAACTATTAGGGAAAAATTTCACGTTCGAAATGTCACGTATCGACCCAGATGTTGGCTTAAAAAAAGAAAATACAGAAGATTTTTTGAAATCAAACCAAAACATTTTAATGTAACATTGCTACGTAAAATTCTGAAAGTAGTTTGACTAAAAAATTGTGCTAGGTTTCGCTGAATTACGCTTTTTTATACATGGCCACAAAAACTACTTTTGTTTTTTTCACGTTCGAACCGCTACTTCTTTTGCCATTATTTCTGACCTAGAATCGCGCTATCCATAAACTTTAGCATAGATAACAGTGCTTTCATAGCGCAATTATTTAGTGGATAAGAGAATGTTAAAAATATTTTTTGTTTAAAATGTTATTGCATTTTTGATGCGTACGACTGTCACGTTCAACACTTTGGAATTACCCATATCTTGTGGCGTTGATAATTTTAAAACGCAGTATATATTTCTGTAGAAAGCAACAACAAAATATTGACAAATTTTTTACATTTTTTTTTGCTTTCAATGTTATTTTTGGCATTGCGTTTGCGTTTTACAAATTTAGGGCCTTAATGTTCGTCATTAGTATGGCCGATTTTTGGCGAAGGCAGAACATTTTTATACCATTACACGCAATATTACAAAACCATGCAAATATTATTGGTTTGTGGTAAATTATATTGTTTTTGAAAAAGGTAAACAAGCAAGCAAAATCGAAAGAAAAACAAATTAAAGCTTATATATGGGAAAAGCAGCACTAAGTTCCTCACATTGAAGTCTAAGAAAATAATGAAAAGATTCTCTAAAAGGAATAACGTATTTTTGTAATCCATAAGCTTTAGGCCGTAATTATGTAAAACGAAACGCAACGCCAAAGAATTGCATTGAAAGCAAAAACAGTCATAAATATTTTGTAATTTTGTTGTTGCTTTCTACATATGGAGTCATTGGAACCAGACATTCACCAGTCCATTTTAAAAGTTCTTGTCTTCAGCTATGAATATTTTTTCTTGGTTTTTGCAATAATAATATTAGTGGATAATGGAACTAATTATATCCAAAAACTTGCATATAATTTGTTTTACTAACTTGTTTAATTCATAACAAGAAATTGTAATTATTTCATAAAAATAATCCCAACTCTCACTTTAAACTTTTGCATCTTTTTTACATTTCGCTCTCGATTCGCCCTTAACAAAATGTATCTTTTTTCTTAGAGGCAAACAAAAGTGTAGACATTCTATTGACAGTGTCACCAAAAAGTCACCATAATAACCGGCAAAAGTGGCGACTTGGAGGCACTTGATCCCAGGATTCCTGCAGGGTAATAACATAAATTTCTTAAATGCAAATAATATGAAATGTGGTTGTTTATTATATTCAGTGCTGCCAAGTTGAAAATATTGAAATCAGCTGATAATGTTTAATCGCAACCATTATTTTTTATCACAATCGAATTTTTTGAAATCAGCTTCATATAAGCGCATATGAGTTCATTTTTCGATCATAAATAATACTCCTGTTGTGGGAAAATGCTCTGGTTTGATTAAGGAATATTTTGTGATACAATTTTCTGATTTTTTGTTATGAACAATTTATTGGTAGTTTTTATAAGGATTAGCGAGTATTTTTCGTTTAATTTTTCAATCGAAATTTATATAGTTTTGATTTTATTTTAAATCATTTTTTTATTGTCATGTTTTTAATTTAACCCCGATAAAAGCAGAAAGAACCATTATGTCTTTTGGTTATTTGAACCAATTTAATTTTAAACCAAATAAAAGTTATCGGGTTCTCGCAAAGAAAAGAAGAAAAAATTCGCAATAAATGTCAATAAGTTGTTTGGCTGACACGATTTTTTTTTATTAATTTGACAAGATGAATGAACGAAAATTCCTTATATAAAAAATATTTAGAAAACATTATTTAACCATATTGTTGAATCATATCGTTATCTTAAGCACAAAAGGCCCTATCTAACACTATTAAACTGTTACATGTTTTTTTAAGTTTCTGGGTTTTTAAAAGAAGTGCCAAAATTTTTCATCGTATAGGTTTTCATTCACACAGGAACCTGGACCTACATATAATTTAATGTTTCTGAGTACGGTTCTAAGTTCAATGTTATAGAAAATTCAAAAAGTACCACATGAACCGAAAATTAAAAGAAAGAAATTTAATTTACCGTATGTCTCCTTTAGGCTTGCCAACCGTACTTTATTATAAAGTATTGTACGTTATTTCGAGTAATTTATTATTCTCATAAAGTATGGAGTACAACTTTATGAGAATAATAAAGTACGCGAAAATACTATAATTCGCATGATTAGATTTATCTAGAATTCAAAATTGATTCAGGTTATATAAGTATGGGTTTTTTTTCAGTCAGGGCCATTTGTTGATGTTTATTTTTTATATTGGCAAGACAATTTTTCGAAAAAAAAAAGAAAAAAATAAAAAAAAAAAAATTATCTGACAGCACTATTTCACTTGTTTGTTGTGTTTGAGTACAATAACTGCCTGTTTTTAAAACACGAGTGCAAAACTCCTTCAAATTACTGCCTGCTTTTATATCGCGAGCACAAAAGTGACTCGTCCCAGTAAGAAATTGTGCTTACTGATAAGCAGGTTTGTAAGGGAGAGAAGCACAATTCCCCCTTATAAACCTGCTTATAAGAGGCATGATTTTTATATGGCGAATTCCCACTTGGAAGCACTACTTTTTTGTAAAATCACTGCGTTTTTCATGGCTTACATTATTTCGTGAAGGAATAGCTCTTCCGAAAACCGCAGCTTTCATACCTTTGATTAATTGCTTCTATACTGTATACAAGAAGCGCAACACAAAAACTTATGCAAAAGAACAAAAAGCAAAACAAACACACAAAACAGTTAATATGTAATTTTTAAAATAGAACGAAACTGTACGCAAATTAAAAAGAAAACAACAACAAATCTAGTAATTGACCACACAAAAATTTGCTTGCGTCCTCTCTGCTCAAAAACAATTTGCTGACTGATTGCGTAATAAAAAAGAAGTAATTTTAAGCATCTCTTGTTTTCGATTACATGTCGGGAATAATCGTAAACACATTTTGAAATCATTGCAATACAACGTGCTTCCATGTAAGGGATTAACAGAAGCACTTTGAACTTTGGTCGTAAATTTTTTCTTTTAAATAAGCATTTCAACTACTCCCTTACAACCTGCTTACTTATAAGGGATTATGCGAAGCTATTAAATAATTTTCATTTACTTATATTAAAAATTGACTTCAATGGTTTTCGCTTCCCTGTTGCTTCTAAGTAGTATGTAATAGCCAGCGCATATATCAGCGCTCTTGTACTTTTCTTGCTTCCCAAAACCTTAAAATTTTTTACTGGGGTTTAACTAACATTTAAAACAAAATTTCAAAATTTCCATTTCTTAAGGGGGCTCCCATACAAAATGTTTGATACAGACTAGAAATACTGTAGAAAACGTACCGTAACAGCCAAGGAGTCGCCTTTACAATTTCTCGAGACATACTTGTCCCTTATCACCACTTCTTGCGTTTTATGAAATTTTTAAATTTATTAAAATTTTTCGACTTTTGTGAATAAAATCAAAAGTTGTTTACAGATTTAATTCATTTTTAGCTTGTTTTGTTTAAAGCTTTGTTTTTTATATGTCTGGAAAAAATTAGAAGCATAGCTGTAAGATTTTATAGATTTTTAACAAACAAAAATTTCGAAATGTTGCAAAAAAATTATTTTTGCTGTCAAAAAAAAAAAAAAAAAAAAAAATATGTTTCTAAAACGACTGCGCATATTAGAAAAAAATTTAACGTTTAAAGGAAATTTTATTGCGGATTTTCGTTTTTTTTTTTTTAGTAATTTCAATAAACTGAAACGTTTTTGAACAGATATAAGATTCAGCGTACCCGAATAAGGTTAAAGCGCCAGTTTCCCGGCTTGTCGAAAAAAGTGTCAAATTCTAGCAAAGTGTCATTGTTTGATAAAACTTGCGAAAAGCAATAAAAACCCGTTTTTAAATATAACAATAAAAAGAAATAATTGAACTTTATATTTATACTGTGTACTTTTTTTCTTAACCTTTAATAATCAATGTACATACTTTAATTGCAACAAAAAAAGTTGGGAACCCTATTCTCCTTTTTGAAACTTTATTTCTCCCCTTTGAAATATTCAATATTATAGTGGGATCCCATCATTTAATACGTATCTATATGTCAATGAATGGAGAAAATTGTTTTATAAAAAAGTACCAACAAATAAATACGATTTTCACCCGTTAAACTTTCGAATTTTGAAAAAGTACTAAATTTTTTTTTTTTTAGATAAGTTACGAATCTGATGTTATATTTTGTTTTATGTTCATTGAAGTTGAAGAAGTTTCAAAATATAGAGATTACCCGTTTACACATCCAAAGGGCCTGAATTTCGAAAAAGTATCAGACACCTGTATGCTTATTTTTTATTTTTCTTATTTTGGAGTTATAAGGTTACCGAATTTACCTTCCAATTTACATTCCACACTTGTATTCCTTTTAGCGATCGAATTTAAAATAAATCCCTTTTTAGTGGATCTGGCTATCAAAAGAAGTCTCCAGCTTTAGCCGTTTTGGCTAGCCGATGATGAGTCAGTGAGTGAGGTATTTTTTATCTGTTTATCGCGACCTTAGGACAACAAGGTTCTATCTTACATGCAATTAAGGTGGAAATAGAACCTTGTTGTCCTTAGGTCCCGATGAATAGATATAAACAATATTTATTTGCTGATATTATTGGAGCAAACTTTGATAGTACGTAGAACATACATATATACATTTTTTTAAGACCTCCACTCAAACATTTAGTTTAAAGTAATTTTTGTTACGAAATCGATTGCAAAATATGGAAAAATAATGCGATTTTACAAAATTCTTGCGAACACTTATTTTTGCTATAAAAATTTTTGAAAATTTTCCACTGCGCATTTCACTTAAAAAAAAAATTAAATATATTAACAATATTTTTGTGTTATTAAACTTTGTAAAATTGTTTCAAAAATCTAAACTTTTAAAAATTCCATGTACTTTTGTAAAAGTATGTGTGTATTTATTTATTTGTTTCTAAGTAGCTGCAGTCACCTCAGATCTACTTTAAACGAAAAAGTTGTACATGACGGTGTTTCTATTTGGAAGACTACATAACTTTTATACATTTTGTTGTTGTGTGTTGTGTTGTGCTGTGTTTATTGCGTGTAAGTTTAACCAAATATACTCTTTTTTGTATCTAAACATATATGTATGTATGTACGTATGAATGTATATGGACAAAAAATTTGAATGCAATATTTGTAAATTTCGCATTCTAGTAACAAAATCTATTTTCCTACTCTATTCATACTTGTAAAGATACAAACATACATGAGGTACATGCAATATGCTTTCATAATACAACTTATACAAACTCTCATGCAACATACATACATAAATACGACACATGTACTATCTGCATACCAACACCAGACGCTCTAAATATTTTGTTAGCCACCTTGCGACCCAACATTTCTACCCCTTTTACACTAACAATTTTATGCGCCGCACCTCTTTTGGTTGATTTTCCCAGGCACCAGACACATCCTTTTATCCTCTGTAATCCATCCATCTATTCAGTCAAGCAGTCAGTCAGCCAAGCAGCCTCTCAGTCATCCAAATATGCTTATTTATGTATCCTTTTACTCGTCCTCCGTTTTAGCTCTTTCGTTAGTTTTTGGTTTTGTAGTTGTTGGTTGTTATTATTTTTATTATTCTATTTACTCTTTCCATTTTGCATTTCGTTTTTAGTCTTCTTGATGGCCATTCATCCATAGTTCACCAAATGTATTTGAGTTTACAGAAATAGTTTTTGGTTTAAATTCCTGAAAAACAATTTTGTAATAAGGACTGGGATCTGTTAAATTGGTGCGTGGATATTTACTTATTATGAAAAAAGTTGTTTCGTTATTTTTCATATATTATTTTCTTTCTTAAATTTTAATAGGAGACTTAAAAGGTTAATACACAGAAAGAAAAAACCCTTATTAAATTTAAATTTTTTCTATTTACTTTAGTACAAGTCGTGCTTAAATTATTAAGTACGAATAACACTAACGGGTACTTTACACTATCATACAAGTCTTATGTATTTTTAAGAAAATACAATCCAGTTATGATAAGTTGTCATTGTTTTTTGAAAATTTTCAACCAATAAAAGATCAGAGATGCATTTCGTCAAACATTATAACAATTATAACAACTTGCAAATAGTTATTTTTAGGATGATATCTGACAGGTGAATGGTTTTCGGTTATAACATGTTAACGTAAACCTTAAAAGTGACTGATAAGCTAACAGCAGGTTAATCCTCATGGGAAATTTACAAGTGAACTTTAATAATTTAAAGCTGCCAAATCTTCTGCTGAAGATATGTTAATTCTAATGACAATTTTATGTCAAATTTAATTATTCAAACTTTATCGAAAAAACACAATTTACCAATAAATAATAACAAAATAAAGAACACAAAAATTCAATCAAAGAAAAAAAAAAAAAAACAAAAGTAAAAGTGGTTTCCACTACCGCCTCCTTTGTTTGTTTAAAATAACAACCAAAAGTAGTCGGTATCTACTACAATGTTGCCACAGTATATAAATTACAGTTTTCATTTTATCAGTCAGCTGAAATGTTCACTTTATCGTTCACGATGCGTGCATACGTGTGTGTGTTTGTAAAAGTTGGTTTTAGAAACAACAACAATACCACAAAAGAAGGCAAACACTATTTGCGTGTTTTGTGTAGAAACAACAACAACACTACAAGAAGAAAAATATATAATATTTTAGCGTTTAAAAAATTAAAAGAGGATGCAATAATTCCCATATTCTATTTGCTTAAATTATTTACGTTAATACATAAACGTTTCAAAGTAAAATGATTACGAAAACCATAGCGGGCATGGTGCTGGTATCTTATAATTGAGACATTTTCTGAAAACAAAGGGCGGAATACAATAATAGTGAAATAAACTTGTAAGCAAATAATAATATTCTCTCCACCTCTCATCTTTCGAATTATTTCAAGTACGAATCAGTATTAAACCAACTTCGAAATTATTGAATCCAGCACAGTTGAGAATAATTTTATCTCACTTTTTGATTAAGTCAATCCTTTTTTCGGAATATTTTAAGTACAATTTGTTTTTTCAGTGTAGAGTTACCATTTATTTTTTTGCTCTACTAAAAGTTTTTAGTAAACCAATAACAATTCTTCAAAATTTTTCACCAATTAAAGCACAAATCAAAAATAAAATCCATTTTGATTAAAACTTTAATCAAGTGAATTAAACGTTTAATCAATTATATTAAACGTTTAATTGATTCAATTAATTTGTTTACTGGTGCAAATTTAATTAATATCACAATTTTTTTAATTGAAATAAATTTTTATTTTTCTGTTTACATATGAAATGCTAGAAGTTAACCAATAGTTATTTATCATTTTATTAATAAGATCCCCGTATGACGTGCTAAGTTCCCACTTTTCCACATTTGATAAATACACTGAGATTTATTGTTGAGGGTAAGCTAGCTTCTATGAGCATTTCACTGGTTGCTTAGGCCAGCTCATCAGGAAACCTTTTCCAAAGATTTAAAAAAAGCCAAAAATAGTATACAAATAAAACCCTTAAAGCGAATAAGTCTTACTTGTACCTTAAACAAAACACCAACAATAAACCGTGAGTTTACCTTTCCTAATTTTTTAGTTTACTAATAATAAACTAATAAGTCACTGATATGTATATGACAATGACGATTTTTGTCACGACTTAGTTTAATCAATTTGACGAATTTTCCGCATTTTTAACGATCAACTATGCTGCCGTGTTTAAATTTAAATAAATATATAAAGAATTCAAAGCTTATTCTGCGCCGCCACCCTGTACTTTTTTTTGCATATGTTCTATATAAGTTGCTGATTTGTTTCTGACCACAAACGAGTCTTGAATATCATTGAGGGCCAATACACACGTTGTATCTTTCTTAAGCATCGGTTAGTAATACAGTAGTTTTGACTTAGCTGCACAATCTCCTTTGCAAGACTTTTTGTGCAGGTAAATCAAAAATGCAGTTATCTTAAATGCATTTACCTGCCTTAATGTGCAGGTACACAATTGTGGTTACCTGCACAAAAGTGCAGCTAAAGTAAAGTGATTGATTTAAAAGTAGAATAAAAAAAATATTTTATTATTTCAACCCAGCTAGCATTTTCAATCGTCTAGTAGTCTACTGGGAATCTCACAAAGAGTGTTTTTGATCGACGAGCTCATTTTTTAATTGTAGACAGCAGTGATGTTCACTTATATTTTTTCATTACCTTACGGCCCTCTAAAAATTACCGTTTTTGAGAAGAAATTACCGTACGCAAAGGTCTTTAATCAAAACATTACTGTGCTGTTTTCAAATGACTGGCGATTGATTGTGTAGTAAAATTTTTATGAAAAGCACTCAGTCCATTGCCTGTCATTTGGAAATAGCACATAAGAGCAGTATTCATAAACCATTTACATATTTAAATTTAAAATGATAATAAGTATTGTGGTAATTTTGTTGAACTATTTATAGTTTTTAATCCATAAAAATAACCATTTTAATTAATTTTCATGTTGTAAAATTCCTTTCTTCATAAAAATCATTTAATGAAAATTAAATTTTATTAACTTACGCCTGATTAAAAATATTGAAAATTTTGATTAATTTAAAATGTGTTTTATGAAAATTTTTGTCTTAAAATACATTTTAACAAAAATTATTGTATTTTTATGAATAAGGCAGTAAAATAATTTTCAATCAAATCAATCCATCAGTACTTAACTTTAGCCACATTTAAGCGCGGCTATTTTATGTTTAAGAAATGTTGATTTTAAAACAAACACAAAGTTAAATACCTATAAAATTAATAATATACAAGAGTAATTTAATTTTTCGTATCTTGCACTTATAGGTTTTACGAAAACATTTGGAGAAACTTAATGTTCTTAAATTTTTGTATAACATTTATCCATTTTTTAATCTAAAATGGTCGTTAAAATTATAAAACCTACAAAAATTCAAATTTCTTTAAATTACCGTATTTTAAATAAAATTACCTTGCTACCTTTTGCGACCCAAAATTACCCTAAAAAAGGGTAATAACCGTACGGTTAACATCACTGGTAGACAGTTCCTCGCACGAGAGAAACTGTTACACGTGCTGATCCCTATGAGAGATTCTTCCACAACGCAGCGAAAAAAGCTTATATTAATCGAAAAGGGAATCGTTTATGCTGTATGTAGAGATTATCTAACGAGTCTTTCAAAAAGCATGCCAAGAGTCGTATGAGACTCATGTAGGTATTTTTTTACAACTCGTGAAATGCTCAGCCGTATGACTGAGCTACCTAAATAAGGGCATCAAGCGTATTTTTCATGCCAAAACTTCCAATTTTCATACAACTTTTATAAAACAAACCTTAAGGTCGCGAAATCAACACCATCCTTTCGGAAAATCATTTTTAACAGATCCTTAGGCCGGTTTGTTTTATTAAAATTGTTTTGGCAAAAGCATTTTCATACTTCAAAAACGGTCTTATTTAGGTAGCTCAGTAATTGTTATACGACTCTTACAGAGAATCCCAATAGGTTCATTCCAAGATTTAAAGATGATGTTTTAGATGTTTTTGTTACTCATCAGATAATCATCAAAAGATTCTTTTAGGAGTTGTATATTAAACATAATCGTCTAACAAACAGCCTATGCTGGCTGGGAAATAGCAGATCATTTTATACATGTATGAATGTTTATTTAATATAAAAGAAATATTAACAAAAACATTGAGAATTAACAAAAAAAAACATAAAAATTGATGAAAAAAAAACAAAATAATTGCGATTTATATTTTATAAACAGCTTAAGCTGGATATTTATGTGAAAAAGTGACCACCATATATTTTTATGTGTGCAGCTAAATTTGATGTTTTGTATGAAAATATTTTAAAGCTGCACAAAAATATGAAAAATGTGCAGGTATACAAAATGCACTTAAACAAATATTTTGAAGAATAATTCCAGAAAATATGTATTTTGGGCAGTTAAGTCAAAGTGCAGCTAACTTTGATTTTTTGTATGAAAATAATTTTAAAATGCCAAAAATTTTGTGCATTTATCTTAAATGTGCAGGTATAGAAAGTGCACTTAAAAATGGAATTTGTATAGAATTATAAAGAATAATTCCAAAAATTTTCAATTTAGTGCAGTAAAGTCAAAAGTGCACGTAAACGAAAGGCAGTTAAGTCAAAATTACTGTACTTGAATGGAATTCATATCTTTTGTTGCAGCATTCCACGTCTCACAACCAATAGTTTTTATTTGTTAGATACATTTAAATTTATCGTACCTTTATCTCGTTCTTATCAATTATTTACTAAATCTAGAAATATTTTATAGTCACATGTATGTATATAAGAGTTTTTAAGTGCTTTAAAGTTTTAATCAATATATAATGATGACGTTGAGTATACTCATATACTTACATACTTCTATAGAAATTTTTTTCTCAGAATTTAAAAATGCAAAATAGGTTTTACTTTTATTTTATAAAATATAGTTATCAGCCAAAGCTTTTTTTAAAGAAAAAAGATTAACATAAATTATTTTGTGAGCAAATGTTTGTCTGTAATCTTTTTATGTATGTACATATGCATATGTAAATAGTTTAAGCATGTTACTAACCTATTTCTTCGCAGAATATATTTCACAATTATCTTTTTTACAATAATTGGTTTTTCTCTTTCAATTAATACACACTTTATTTTACTTATTTTATTGCTTTGTTTTGAGTTTTACACAAATAAATAAGAATAATAACAACAAAACAAAACAAAAGACAGATTTCAAATAGCAAAAGTATCCAGCGGTAAATATTAAAAGGACCGCAAGTGGCAGGCCTCTATACTTCTTTGTAAAAAATTCGCTTCGTACAATATCCTTCCTTCGGATGTATGCCTTCTGAAAGGTTTAAACTTCTTTTGAAAAACTCCTTTCTTTAAGAAAAGAAATAAAGTAGAACATTTTCTTTTTAGTGACCTACATACCTTACACTCTTCTTTGGGAAGGGAACGAAGTTCTGATTAAAAGGAAGCGTGGAAGGGCTTGCTTCCAATGACAACCTATGTAAAACATTAATAAGTATGGAATGCGACGAGGAGGGCCTTCTATTAGGCCGCTTTACTCATTCTTGTTTCCGCTGGGATGTTAAAAATAAATAAAAATATTTACTCATTTTTATTTACACACGCACACACATGTACAAAAAAAAACTTTTCGCATGCACAGTAGAATGTTGATTATTTAAAAAAAGCGCAGGTTCTTATGAAATGCAATCTATTAATTTAATATAAAATTGTTTTAACATGTAAAAATAAAAATTTCATAATTTAAAGGTTTGGTGGCTGTAGTCATATTCAGGGCAAGTTTTGTATGGCATATGGGCACTTCCACAGAAAAGCTCTCTTTTTGTCACGTCACGTCACCTAGCAATTATTCTTGTATTTTAGAACCACGTTGTCCAAATATTTCCTCTCTTTCACTAAATGAAAACCTAGTTGCGCTCTACACCTAAATGCAAAAAAGTAAATTATATTTTCATTGTTCTTTGAGAAATAATTAAAAATAGTTGGTGACGTTACGTGACAAAAAGTAGACATTTCTGTGGAAATACCAATCTGGGCATTTCCGTCAAAAGGTCCACCGTGACCGAAAATTTAAAAGTTATTAAAAGCTGATTATTTTACAATACTGTTATAGAGAAATATTAAGATTGTACTAATTTTATAAATTTAACCATAAATTTATTGACTTAGATGAACAATCAGACTGCAAAGTTGGGCAAACGTAATTTCTTATTTGTGAGAATGTTTTATTGTATGTTTTCTTTAATATTACCTTCCTTAAAAGAGGTGATATTTGAGTAAAATTATTCCAAAAAAATTTTCTTACATGGTCTGTAATCTAAGGAAGAGTTCAAAGAGAAATATGTTATTCGGATTAACGGTAAATTTTTGTTTTATTTTAATCATTATTCAGTTAAATTATTAGGGAAAAATTTCACGTTCGAAATGTCACGTATCGACCCAGATGTTGGCTTAAAAAAAGAAAATACAGAAGATTTTTTGAAATCAAACAAAAACATTTTAATGTTACATTGCTACGTAAAATTCTAAAAGTAGTTTGACTAAAAAATTGTGCTAGGTTTCGCTGAATTACGCTTTATTATACATGGCCACAAAAACAACTTCTGTTTTTTTCACGTTCGAACCGCTACTTCTTTTGCCATTATCTTTGACCTAGAATCGCGCTATCCATAAACTTTAGCATAGATAACAGTGCTTTCTTAGTGCTATTATTTAAGGGATAAGAGAACGTTAAAAATATTTGTTGTTTAAAATGTTATTGCATTTTTGATGCGTACGACTGTCACGTTCAACACTTTGGATTTACCCATATGCCATTTCTTTAATTATTTCGTTAAAAAGCCATTTTTGGTCTAGCTTGCCAAAAAATGCCTTTTTTGCATCCTCGAAAAAAATTTTAAATAATTTTAGCAGCACATCTAATTGAAATGCTAAATGAGTGTTGCAAATATCGGACGTAAAAAGTGACTTATATATATATATATATTTAGTCCTTTAAAATTCCCAGTTGGAACATAGGGCCATTACAAATGATTTCCATTGAATTCTGTCTGTTGCCAATCTTTTAGCTTCGCTCCAACTATTTCCAGCTGTGCGTAGTTCAGCTTCTACCTGCCGTCGCCATGTATGTTATATGTTATATATGTTGTATTCAATTGCTTTTCTGGTGACGTCATCATGTGGCTTTCTGAATGTATGACCCAGCCAATTCATCTTTCGCATTCGTATGTCAACTGTGACTGGGTTTTGTTGCGTTTTTTGCCATAGATCGTTGTTTGATATAGTGTCTGGCCAGAAGACATGTAATATTCTACGTAAACATCGGTTGACAAAGACTTGAAGAGAGTACGAATCTCTTTCCGTGATATTCCATGTCTCGCTTCCATATAATAATACCGACTTTACATTTGAGTTGAATAATTTCAACTTCGTGCGAAGCGTAATACGGGATGAACTCCAAACTTTTTTCAAAGCACCAAATGCTTGGTTTGATTTCGATATTCTGTATGCAATATCTTCTTTACTACCACCAGATGACGTAATTATGCTACCAAGGTAACAGAAATGATCGACATTATCAAGTGAATGGTTCCGAATTTTTAAAGATTCGTTGTTGTTTGCATTAATACGCAATGATTTCGTTTTGGAAATGTTGATATTGAGACCAGCTTTGCTGCACACTCCACAAGAAGATTGAGTTTGGACTGAAGGTCGTTGTAGCTATGCGACAAAAGACATATGTCATCAGCATAGTCAAGGTCATCCAATCTACCTTGTAACCCAAAGGTTATGCCACGATCACCTCTCATTGATTGCGTCATTACAACATCCAAAACGATATTAAAAAGAAGCGGGGAGAGCACACATCCTTGTCTCACTCCTTTACCGACCGGAAATTTGTTATGGAAATGGTTCGATGATAGTAGCGAGCCTTTTATTGAGGATGTAAGCAATAATTTTATTTGTCATATTCAAAAGTGTAAGGCCCCTCCAGTTCTTTAGTTCTGACAGATTACCCTTTTTCGGGATCTTTATTATAATTCCTTCTTTAAGTTCTACGGGGAGATGTTTGTTAGACCAAAAGTTCTCTATCAGGGGCTTAAGTAAATTGGCAGTGATGTTGCAGTCTGCCTTTAGAAGTTCAGGTGGGAGAAAGTCAGGACCTGGGGCCTTATGGCATTTCAAGGATTTGATTGCAGATATAATCTCTTCAATATTAGGTGGTTCAACATTAATGTTGTACAAAAAGGGCATTTTTAATGCATCTGCTCAAGTCTCTTAAAATTACAAACAAAAGGTCTTTCTATACATGAAAGCTTAGACTTTCATATAAAATTTTTTGAATTTTAAAAAATTTAAAAAATTCAAAAAATTTTATATGAACATTTTCTCAACGCAAGGTGAAGTGAACAACAAAATTACCCCCTTAATTGACAGTGCTAAGGAAAATATTCAAGATGTCAGAAAAAAGATTTTGTTGAAAAGTCTAAAAAAAGTTCTAGATCGTAATACCGGATCACAAGTTTAATTAAAATAAGAAATAGTATATGTTTGTGAGTAGTGCACTTGCAAACACCGCTAAGTTAAAAAAATAAATAGATATTCTGCAAAACTCGCCATTTTATTTGTTTTTTAAAATGCCTGCCTAATAGGGTTTTTACACTGATCAACATCTAACATCTACCATCAAAGATGTAGAAAATGTGAAACACTCGTTTACATTGCTCACATCTAACATCTGCCATCAAACAAAAATGTCACCATATTTGAAAAAAAAAAATTTATTAAACTAAAAATGTTTTTTTCTCACAAAAGTGCCAACATTTAAAAAGAAAACTCAAAAATGTATTTGAAGTTCAATTTGTTTAAAAATATAAAAAAATACTTAACAAAAAAACATTGCATTAAGATATAAAACTTGACAAATGGTAACGCTGCTTTCAAAGCAACTTCCATTTTGTCAGTGATGCCACAATAATAATAGAACTTATTGACACTTTTAAAGTGATGACACTAAAATAATCGAAAGATGTAGGTGGAATAAAATGAGATAGGAACATCTTTTAAAGATGTTGAAAGATGTTGTTTTTTAGCCCTATGTATTTCTTATGGAAAGATGTTAACATCTTCGCAAATGGTGGGAAATTGATGGTAGATGTTAGATGTTGATCAGTGTAAAAAGGCTATAAGCTTTTATCAAACTTGTACAAAACTCCATAAGTTACTCGCAATTTCTGGTTAATTATATAATACTCCTGCAAAACTCTCTATATGGCTTAGCATTTCGATTTGAAAAAAACTTTTTTTTATTGATTTTCGCATAATTTTGTTTGTGAACTTAACGGTGTTTGCAAGTGGACTTCTCATATTTTATTGAAAGTGGGACGTATGAGTTATTGACAACCTTTCTCTAGCTGAACTATAAGCGTTCAAATATGCTCCAGTTACACATCTTGTGATGTTGAAAGTGTTTTGCATATATTGAACTGTTTTATGCGATAACTGGAAAATATTTATTTTTGACAATTTGAAGAAACATGCTATTTGTATACCCAGAGAAAAAACATGTTTAAATATGGTCACCTCCAACCAAACTATTTTTAAAGAAAATTTTAAACATATTCTGCCGTAAACATAAAAAATAAACTAAGTTTGAATTGTTTTTTAAGGCAATATTTTCATACAAAATTTTCTTAAAAAGCATTTCAAATCCATTTTAATTTTTTATGAATACGGCAGATAATGTTTAATACAACCATTATATTGTCAGTGGTAATCATATTATGGTTTAAATAGGCCTCCATCACGAAGCCCCAAGCATATTATTGTTGCCTGCAAACATGTTATGATCAATAATAACTAAAATTTGTTAAACACTTACAATAGCATGGCTGGTTTTCAACCATAGTATGTTGCTCATGAAAAAGAGGAAAATACTATTGTAAATTCAAAAACAAATTATTGTCATATATAACCAAAACATTTTTAGAGGCAACCTTAATATGGTTGTGGGTTCTTGATGTAGGACTAATTCAACCATAATATGGTTGTCGCTGACAATTACGTGGTTATATTAACCATAATAGGTTTAAAATGTTCTTAAAAAATAACTTGGTTGGAGGCGACCACATTTAAACATGTATTTCTCTACGTGTACTATGCAATCAAAACTTAATAAAAAAAAATACTTCTTAAATAACAACATTTTTATTTTAGCCATTTTGCCAGCCATTTTTAACCATTTTTCGTGCCATTTTAAACTTGCCCTGGTCATATTTAATGCCAAAAGTTGAACTAAGTCGTTTATTACAAAAGCGAAAATCCTCTCATCTTGTTTGTAAAATTTAGTTACATTTCCGTAGTTGACCCTGAGGAGACACGTAAGAAATCTTAATGACTTTTGCACACTTAGCCCAAAAAAGTTTTAAAATCATGATTGTTTGTTTACAAAACAGTCATAATGTTATACTTGATTCATAACTAAATTGAGGCACTTGTATAGGGTGGCGCATTAGTAACGTCATCGCAAAAAAAGAGCCAAATTTGGACGAGCTGTGTGAGTTGTGGTTCCATCTAAATGGAATCACTATGCTGGATTGTTCTCTACCTCTGGCCTTGAAAAATTTACAATCATTGTCACGTATTAAATTCTATTCACATTAAGCGCAACTTGTTTGTCGTTTTCGAAAAGATATGGTCTTATGATATTTTCTGAAGTTATTCCAAAGCTTACTGATCATGTAAGTGGATGCATTTGCTCATAGTTGGAGGTATGTAGTGCATTAAATATTAATTTAAATCCGCATTGCACTAACACTAAATAAAACTGGAAAAATAGTTTGCATTTTGTTATCTTTTTTTTCAGTAGCACTAATAAAATTGAGTGGTATTGCAAATTTTTTCACTATCACAAACGGTGATTGAATGCATAAAAACTGCACTCAATTCAACTAGTGCAATTAAACGAATTTGCAATAAAAAATGCTGCATATAAACAACCTCTCCGTTAAATTTAAAAAAATTTAATTTTTTATGGTTTTTGATTTTTTTTTTTTTTTTGATTTGCATAAGCAAGACAAATTAAACCAAATAAAAATTTGTCAATAACAGAATAATTCTTGGCTTTGATAATGAAAAAACTAATACATATTTTGTTTATAAATTTAGTGCAAAAAAAATTTCAATAAACTAATGATCGCTTTTATTTATATCAAATAATTTATTTTTTATTTGCTTTTTGAGTTGAAATTTTTTAACATCACATGCACTCATGTTAAGTGAGACTGATAATTTTCAATTCCTCACTCAACATTAACAAAATGTGATTGCAATAATTTTGCACTAACACTAAGTGGGAGTTGAAACTGCAAAATTAGTGCACTACCCCTTTTATGCATTTGAAATTTAACATTTGAAATTGGATGTTGGGTGCCCCATATTTTCATGTTGTAAAATCTGCGAACCGTTAGTTCTTTACGTAAAAAAAACTTATGTATCTTGTATGGTCATCTTTAACCAAATTAAACATACTTAACAAAAAATTGGTTTCTTCAACCATATTTTTGTTACTGAAGGAAGCGACAACCATACAAAATATGATTTGTTGCAAAAAGATATAAAAAAAACTATTTAACATAAAGCTTGAAAACTTAGAATTTGCGACTCAAATTAATTATAAAATTATTTATTAAATAAATTAAACAAACTTTGTGTTAGAAAAAAAACCTTTAGATTTATATAAAATCTTAAAATTAAACTCCAGAAATTTTTCGAAATAAAATTCCCGGGAATCAACGAAAATAATTTTTCCAGGAAATTGTTTCCACACAAAGCCCTAGGAGAATGAAATCAGCTTCTGGATGTGCAAGAGATTAAAATCCTTATAGCGGGCCAATCAGTCCGTGACTTTTTCAAATCAAACACAGGCTTTTGTATAAAACGTAGTCTTATTTGCGCTCCTTTCGAAAAAATAAGATTTGTCAGGTCGTCGAAAAAGGTACATATGAGATTTTATCGTTGAAGTCAAATCTATTTCCGCCGGGCCATTTCTTAAGTTTTGAAAACAAGATGTAGTTGTAGTGTATCTAAGCAGTACACAATGCGTATTCTACAAGTCACTTGGGGCCTAATCCGGGGCGCAGCTATTTAAAATTTTCACAGCAACCAACTGACAGATTTTGAGTTTTGACAGAAAACTTGTTGCCCTTTCAGTTAAGAATCATGCAATTCTAAAGTCACTGACTTATTGACCCGCCCTCGTAGATTTCATCAGTAAGGTCATCCATCCAGAGTATTCAAAAAGGTGGGTTTCAATTTATTAAAAAAAATGTTTTTTTTAAACCAGTGATAAATAAAAATTGAATTCTGGCAAAGCCGCTAGTTAAAATTGTCAAGGGTGGTCCAACCAAAACGCACGCTGTTAATTGTAAATAAAACAAAAAGTCTTCAGAGAATTATCTTAATATTTATTACTATCATAGAAGGATCTATGACAATTATTATGTGTGAAAGAAAATATCGGACAAATGCTCGCCACGGCTACGGTGGCATACCTTTATCCGATGATCCATATTTTCAATGACTTTGAGACATAATTGAGGTTGCATGTCGGTGTCAAATCACATGATCGTGACGAACAATTAACATTGCCATGACGTGAGATAAGATGGCCATTGAAATACTCACGTAAAATATCCATCGTTTCGTTGGTTGTGTAGCAAGTGGCACCTTCCTGTTGAAACCACATATCGTCCAGGTACATATCCTCCATTTCTGGTCACAAGTAGTTCGTAGTCATCTTGCGAAAGCGAACACCATTCACAGTAACTAATTGGCCAACCTCATTTTCGAAGAAACACGGCCCGATGACGCCACCAGCCCATAAACCGCACCAAATATTCACTCTTTGTAAGTGCGTCAGAAAAAATCACAAAGTGCATGAAATGATCAATCTTAACGCGCTGCTCAATTGTTTACCTCTCCAAAGTTGAATTTGTTAAACAGTGAAACAAAGAAATATCAAATAAAGTTGCGCAAACTTTAATATCTTTTTTAACCAAATTGAATTAAAGGGTCCGTGGAAAATTATGTTCGTGAACGACAAAAACCCGTGGGAACCCCTGATCAAAACTGACAATAATTAATAAACTCACATTAATCTTTCATATTTCTGAGACAAAATCGATCTTTGGGGATGACAATGGGGGTTAGCCAAAATTATTAACCATTTTGGTATATTTGAATTTAAATTCTTTGGATTTATTCACAAAAAAATTTTTGTTAAAATAAGCTTTTAGCTTTGTTCACATTTAGGGCAACAATTTGGTTTTTTCTTCTATCTTATTTCTTCCCACAAAAATGTTACGAGAGTTTTTTTTAAAGTTGAGTCAACTTCTACTTCAGCATCATTTTGTATGAAATTGTTTATGACGTTTAAAATAATGTTATTTAGTTTTAAATGAAAATTTGAACAAAACGGTTTCTTCATTTAAAATGTGTGTGTTCACGAAAAAAATGTTTTGAATATTATGACTACGGTGACCATCCGTCCTTTTTTATAAGAGGAAGTCCCTTTTTTTGATACGATGTCCTTTAAGATTTTTAAACAAAAAGGACAGTAGATTGTCCTTTTTTTAGTGAATTGTCCTCTTGTTAGATTATGACTTCTTCTTTAAACTCAAAAACTATAAGTTTTATTTTCCCAAAACCCTAAAATTTTAACATTTATACAGAAAACCACGCTGGTTAACATTAATGTCAGCGTAAAGCCCTTATGACACTACATTTTTAATTCATTGTTCACGTTTTGGTGAACAGTGCAAATATTAAGTAATAGAAAAATTTACCAAGTGCGAAGGGTTCAGCTGTATTAAGATAAATGGCAAACTGTCAAAAATTTTACTAAAGTTATCGATAAAAAATTAAGTTATGTCAAAAAAAATTTAAAATTGTTCAACTTAAAATTGACATTTCAAGCTTCAAATATTAAAAGTGTAGCTGAATCAGCGGCTTAGGGGCAACTTCAGCGATTTACCGCTTTTTGTTTTTGGGTTTCTCATAAACAAAAAGTTAGCAACATTTAATAAAATTAACAGAACAGGGATGGCTAAGTTGTTTCAATTGTACTTTTTTGTTGATACTTTTTAAACTGAGATTTATAATACCTTTTTGTGGTGTTTGTTAAGAACATAAATAAAATTAATTTAAACTAAAAAATCTTTTAATATTAAAAAATTATCAACGCCATCCCTGAAACAAAACCATAACAAGAGAAAAAAAAACTAATGACGATTTCTTTTCTGCGAAATATGTTGCATTAATGTTTGTTTGTACAAAAAATACAACTGTGGGAAAAATTTTCAAGTTCTTTTGTGAATATGTTGATAAAAAACATGTTGCATGTTTTACCCTTACTTTTACTTAAGGTGTTCAAACTGCCCTGTTAAACAACTTTTGTTCTTACTACTTTGTTTGTATAACCAATGTTTTATTTTGTTTGTCATAATTTATACCGCTCATAATTTTGTAAAAAAATTATTTTAAAACAAAATATAAATATATTTACACATTAAAATCGAAAAAAGTCTATTTATATTATAATCGTTTACATTTTTCTAAGCCATTAGTGATGTCAATATTTGTTTCCGAGCCATAATTGCGTGCAGAAACCGCTCAAATAGCTTTAAAAATCGCTCATGAAGTACATTAATGATAAAAGTGTAATAGTTGTAAATAAAAACAGCTAATTTTGTTCTATTGAAATTGCACAACATGTAACACTTCCAGTGATTATAGGTAACATTAGAAAATGTTACATGTATATACTGTAACATAATTTTTTCAGAAAAGAAATCGCCATAAAAAACTTTGTTTACATTTTTTATAGTTTGCTCATTCTAGCATTTACTGTTTCTTTCTATCCACTAATGAATAAAAAATGTAGAGTTTGCTAAAAACCGTAAAAATGTGAAACCGCGGTTTCGGTTTTAAAATGATTAAAACCGGCCGGTTTCGGTTCGGTTTTCGGTTTTGAAAATATCAAAGTTAAATTCATAAACATAAACATATATTTTTTTTGCAAGTTTTTTATTTGTTTCAATTCAGGTACTTTTATTCGCCCTTAAGTGTATACCTGGGCCTGGCCAGGCATTTTTTGACTTTTTCTAGATTTTTTTTATATAATTATTTAGTAAAGTAGAACGAAACGTTATGTATTCCTCAATTCCGCAATTGGCCAAATGAAAATTTTATGCATATTGTATCCACCTGGGCCTGGTCAGTCCCTTCCCTATAATGTATGTACTGCAGTAAATAATATAAAAATGAAACGTTTCAAAAGGCATACACAACACATAAGAATTCTTCCTTTTCTGTTTTTTTGAAAAATTATTTTATTTCCCAACAAAATGTTCCTGCTATAGCCATAAAACTCCATACTTATAAAATTAGTCCCAGCCTTGCCCAGGGGATCGTTAGTGTGAGTTTTTTCTATAGCCACAAGAAACTCCATACAAAATCAAGTGGCCCAGGTGGCAGTTTATGCCTCACAAATATGGTGTGTACTTAAGAGTTATAAAGATAATATTTGTTCTTCTTAGTACTTATTTTGAATTTTAAGAATTTTGAAATATTTACCTTGTCATTGTTGAAGGCTGTTATTTATAAAGTTTTTGTATATTAAGTACGAGTATGATGTTTAATTTGCAATTTCTTCAAGCATAAACACATTGTTAAAGTTAAAGCTAAAACCGAGGTTTTTTTGTCGGTTTTCGGTTTCGGTTTTTAGGCATTTAAAACCGCGGTTTCGGTTTCGGTTAAAACCGAACAGCAATCCCTAAAAAAATGTAGTGTCATAAGGGCCTTAGATCGAATTCAAAAGTTGTTCGTTCTATTAAAAGAATATTTTCTCTCACAACAAAGGAGCCCGATGATTTTGCAAAATTAGTTTGATGATCCATGTGCTGGATTGTGGTTACTTTTGGCACAAAGCCAAGCCTTTATATTCGATAAATATATTTGTCGTCTATAGCAACAACATATTTCAATGCCTGTTGCTGCTCTTACTTGAAAGGACTTTAAATTAAAATGAATTGCACGCAAAGAAAATGTGTTTTGCCATTGGTTACCTAAAGGGCATAATAAACCTCACAAATGGCTTGGCAAACATGTCAAAATTTTACGTTTGTACAAACATTTTGTGTTGTTAATTGGGGTGTTTGCTGTTTGAAGCAATGTTTGCAGAAATATTAAAAATTTTTAATATTTGGCAGACATGTTGGATATTTGTCAAACTTTTTGTGGCGTCTAATGCTAAATGTATTCAATTCAACTAATTTTTAATATTAAATTAAATTTTTTTTAGTAGTATTGCTTGCCACAAAACAGCTCGTTGTTTAAAAACTGTTTACTTTAAATTTTTGGCCTTTATTTTATAATTTCTTCTCCGTTTTAAGCTAAAAGCAACAAAATTGCCGCAGCACTATTGGCATCTGCATTCATTTAAAACAAAACAAAAATTAAAATTAATGTTTGAACGGAGAATATTTGTGTTGTTTATTGGCAAACCCCAAACGGAAATAATGTGTGTGTTTGCCAAGCATTTCGTGTGGTTTATTATGCCCTTTAGTTAGCAGGTAGAATTCTGTATTGACGATTTAAAGTGCAGTGTTTTCAAAAATTTTACATTTTGATTGGCTGAGAAGTGGAGAAAAGATGATACATCAGTGGTTAAATATAGATGGAAAATGTTGGCTTTTTCAATAAAAATAATATTGGAGGTAAAAATAAAATAAAGCTTGTAGCATTTTGTTTGTATTTACCGTTCTGTAGTGCACACAAAACGGTTACAAGAAGATTACTTTCAATTGCTAATTTTGGATTTTCGAAAAGTACCAATTAAAAATGGTTACTTAAGAATCAGTTTTAATAACAAAATGCAAGTTCAAATTTCAAATGGACTGTGTAGAATTTAAAAAATTTCAAGAATTTCATATTCAAAAAAAATTTCTTTTACAGAAAAAGGTTTATCAATTATTTTTAATTATAAAATTAAATTATGAACATTAGTGAAAATGTTGCCGCCTGTTGTGAAAGAAGCTACACAGAAACAATTATTGCCGAATTATTTTCAAACAAACGCTTGTTTGAAATTTTTTTTAATTTCTACAAAATTTTTTACTGATTCAATTAAAATTTTTGTTTGATTTTTATTTAACCAACAAAAATTTTGACAACCATTCAAAAATATAATACACGCGTTATTGGTTTCAAGTTTTCATAATTTGGTATGAAATAGTTAACGCTTTTTAATGTTGTCGCCTTTTTGCATTTTTTTATTTGATCGTAAGCAACACTTCCTAATGTGAAATATAAGAACTACAACAAAAAACACATACAGTCTATTTTTGGCCACTTTAAAAAAGTACAACAGTAAGAAAGATAAAGAGGTTTGAAGTAAAAAAAAAAAACAAAAAAATAGCAGGTAAAAAAACGTTTCACTCTTTTTAAACAACAGAAACAACAACAACAATTTAAGAAACAAAATAAATTTTTGGTTGGTTTCAAAGTTGGTTAAAAAAACAAAATCCCGTATTCAATTTTTTCAAACTGTTTGCTTAAATACATCAATTACAAAAATATAATGATGACGAAAAACACATCGAGTCGGTCTGTCTCCGTTTTTGGGTTACATTTCTTCTTCATTAGCAAAGGAAAGGATACAGCAACAGTGAGTGATGACGAAAAACATTGTGTGTTTAAAAAAAGACTTCGTTCAAAAATTATTCCAACAAAAAAATGTGTCTCAAAGCCAGCCGGCCGCTCTGCTCTCTCTGCCATCATCTTCGAATACAGTGCCTGCTTGTGTGCGCATCCAGGGTTACAGTTAGGAATTTTTGAAAAGTCGCACAAAAGGTTGTTTTATAAAAATAAAGTCGCACAAAAAAGTCGTTTCAGAAAATAAAAGTCGCACATCTTTTTTTTAACGTTTTTTTATTAATAAAAAGCATAACAAAACAATTGAAACAAAAAGCTTATTGCATAATTCATTTTTATCATATTTCATAACAATGTACATGTTTGTCCATGTTTTCATGTATAGTGAAAACATTTACTTAAGTTTAATAAATTTGTCGTATGCTGCCAAGGTCAAAGGAGTAGAATTTCTGTTTAAAAACAAGCCAAAAAAGTTAAGGTTAATATATTTTTGACAAAATTTAAACTTGTCCAATTAAAGCCCCTTGAAAATTTTACTTTAATTCCGTTCGTTTGATCTTGGCGCAATATTCCTTTTTCTTAACATAGCTACATAAATACTACTTTTTTTAAATTTTATTTCTATATTTAGAAATAAGTTTATCACAGGGAATCCAGTCTTCTATATCTTTGTCTATTAAATTTAAAGATGACAGCATTGAATTGCATGTTTTTACATTGCTTTGCTAGTGTTTACGATTCGAAAACTACAGGTGGTGCTAAGACTACAACAATCCAAAACCAACAGAAACAACAGAGGTTTTTTGCATTGCATTGCTGGTGTTTACGATTCGAAATGTCAACCATTTCTAACAAAACACTGACAAATTAAAACAAATTGGTCCGAACTGTCAAAACTTGCCACCACCTTGAACTGAATTCGCCTCAAAAACGTTGTTTACATGACAAGGTTGCAAAAATGTAATAAAAGTGTTGCCAAATGAACAATAATTTATGAATTGTTTTTAAATTTTGACGAGGCTATTTTGACGAATTTTTTTTTTGATACAAATAATTAGAAAATTGAATGTTTTGTAAGAATCCTAACAAAAAGGGTAAAAAGTAGCAGAAAAATTAAAATAGTCGCAAAAGTCGGTGATAAAAAAAAGTCTCACAAAAAGTCGCAGACCGCTGAAAAAGGGTCAAATTGCGACTTTAGTCGGGCGAACGGTAACACTGTGCGCATCATTGCTTGTGCAAAAACCTTTTTTTTGGATTTTGAAATTTAGTATATGAATTTTGATTCAGTTAAATTATTTGTTTGAAAAAATCAGTGTTTTTTTTTCAATAAACAAAATGCAAATAAATTGCTTGAATATGCGAATTTGTTTATAGGACCGATTTCAGACAAAAAATTGTTTGATTCTACAAATTTTTTGTTTGAATTGGAAAAATAATTTTTTCTGTGCATAGTACATATGGGCGATTCTATTCTATACAACTTTTAACATCAATTTTCAAATCACACAATTTGATACTTTTTTGATGCCAATTTAAAGTAAAATATCTATATTTTATAATAATCACCCCTATCGTGAATAAAAATTCCTTGGGAGTTTTTTCCCTTTTCCCATTTTTGCAATAGAATTAGCATAGGAAAAATTAAAAAAGGGAAAAAACTCCCAAGGAATTTTTATTCACGATAGGGGTGAATATAATTTTTTTAGACGTAAGCTTAAATATGAATTTGTTGTGCACTTCGAAGCATTAAGATTCATAGATTTGGCGCGAACAGAAAATTCATTGCATGTTGCACCCGTCATGGCTAAAAGAGCAAATAACTTATTATTGGATTATATTTCTCTACGATGTTTAATTTGATAATCATCGTCTGATATCTCATCTTTCACAATAAAAAAAGAATAATACAATAAAAGTTTAAAAATTAACAGAGTTTTGTGTTTTTGTGGTATGATCTTACGAAAGTTGGCCAATTTGGTTGCACCCGTCATGCACTCTAAAGCTCTCTCGTGGCTATTTGATCGTTTCATATAAATTCTTGTAAATAGATAACAATAGTATATAAAAAAGCGTCTAAATGTTGCTCCCGTCAGAATAGAATCGCCCATATATACAGACTAGAGTTTGCTAAAAACCGTAAAAATGTGAAACCGCGGTTTCGGTTTTAAAATGATTAAAACAAGTCGGTTTCGGTTCATACATATTTTTTGTATGTAATAAAATTTTTTTATTAAAAACAATTGTTCTTTTTAGTACTTATTTTAAATTCAAAGAATTTTAAAATACCTTGCCATTGTTCCAGGCTGTTAAAGTTTTAGATATGAAGTACTAGTATTATGTATAATTTGCAATTTTTTTAGGCGTTAATGTATATTTAAAGTAAAAACTAAAACCGCGGTTTTTAAGTCGGTTTTCGGTTTTTAGGCAGCAATCCTTAATACAGACTCATTTTCGAGATTTTACCCTATTTGGAAACGATGGGCCGTCATCAGCTCACAAAATTAGAGTTATGTTAAGAGGTTAAAATTCAGATAAGAGTTATTTGTGCCGAATATTGTCTAGATATTAACATCCATATGAGATTTTTTGTCTAAAAGGGATTTTAGGGACGGTCGCTTAATTTTTTTTTTATTAATTTTAGCATTTAAAAAGAAGTTAAAGCTATTTATATATGGTTACTTTGGGCAAATGTGAACCGATTCTAAAAGAATTTAATTTGCAGTAAAATATTTTTGGGTCGAATTTAATCTAAATACATACCCACATAATTGAATGGTTTATGGACACAAAGAGTCTAATTTGGAAAATAGTTTTTATGGGGAATATGTGAAATTGTAGACCTATTCTCACCATTTACATAGATTTCGTCCTCGGTACAATTAAAAAGTGTATTAACCAAATTTGATCAAATTATTTACAAGATTGCAATTGCACTTTGCGCACAAGGTAAACATGGACAGAAAAATAGCCAGACGGACGTATGGACTTCGTTGTATCACTTTAAAAAGTAATTCTGAATCGCCAAAAACGTACATAATTGCTTTTTTCTTAATTTTTTCTTATATATAAAATTTTTAAGTTTAAACTAACATTAATCTTTAACGACAACCTGCTTTGTCTTACAATTTTTGAAAAATTGTTGATGGTGAAATTGAAGCAACACGTTGGATATTAAGATAGATATTTATAATAAAAGTCAAAATTTCGGAAAAAAAATAATTTTATATGTTGCGAAAGCTCTTGTAGGCATCTTAAAAATTAACATGTATCAAAATACATATGCCTCAAAAAGGCAAAATATGCACTATAAACCTAAAAATGCTGAAAAAAGGTTCTTTTAACTAAAATATGCCAAAAAATGCTGCAAACGGTAAAAAATGCAAAAATATGCACTAACAAATCGATGCCAAAATTCATAAAAAGCTCTAAAACGGATAAATATGTATATTGTTTCTGCCTTCATTGGTCGCACAAGGAAAAACATGCAATTGCATATTTTTGGTTTCCCTATTAATAACATTTTATGAGCCTGAATTTTTTCTTAATGGAAGGTTAGTTTTTGTCAAGAAAGCCGCTAAAATTATTTAAGAATCTTTGTACCTATTTGGTCTTTTTTTAAAGCAAAAAAAAAAAACATGAATGTGCTATAATTTTGTCAAATTTTCTATCCCTGGTTTATCTTGTTTGCCTTCTTAATAACATATTTAATTTATTTGTTTAAGAGATAAGCGAAATGATAAATCGATTAAGTTAAAAAAGTTTATGAATAGAGATTTTATTAAGCAATTTTCAAATCGTGATACATGTAAATATGTATGTATGTAGCTCTTCTGATATTAAACCAAATGAAATAAGTTTGAAATGAGAAGTGGGGAAAAGTTAAAGTTTTAAAGAGAAATAGAAAAGAATTGTTGAAATATCAACGTTTTAAAATATAAATTTTTTTTTCATATAAATAAAGCCAGTCTATTAAACTTACGTATACATACATAATATGTACGTTAATACGTGTCCATACTACATATAAACATATGTATACCGGTGCTGCCACTTCGTGGGCTATAACCCGAAAAGGTTGTAATTTTTTACTGTTTTGTGTAGAGGTAGGTAGGTGTAGGTACTTTCTTTTACGTTTAGATCAGGTGTAATTTGAAATTGTTTAGTTTTAAAACAAATAATAAAAAAAATTGGATTTCAGTTATGAATTTAAGATATAATAGTTCGAAAAAATTCACAGTCTTCATAACCAAGAACACTGTTTCTTTTTAGGAAAAAATTTGCATCGTATATGGAGCGCCACAATTTTTTTATACAGAAAACAACAAGAAGACTGTTAGGGAGTTTGTTCATTTTTTATGAAATATTTTTTAATTTTGTGATTGGTGATTGTTTCATAATGAAATGAAAGATAATAATATTTAGGGAATTATTTCATATATCATACAAATTTCATTAAACATTTCAAATATATATGTAAATTTCTATGGGTTGAGGTCAAATTCCAAAATCCCTTATTAAAAAATCATAAACCGCTAACTAAAACTTCTCGGCATAGCCGGCCTTTGAACGGGCGAAGGAACTTTCTCCTCCTTGGTCAAAGAAACACCGACTTCGCTTACTAAAACTTTTCTGCATAGCTTCTCTGAAGACTTAAAATGTTACGTTCATTGTGAAATAAGTTACGTTTATGGGGCTTTAGTTAATTTTTGTTTTGGGGTTTATCTATATATACAAAAATAAGTTGCATTGAGTTAGTAATTGATGTTCTCTGTAATGCGTGAACCAATTTTGTTTCTGCAAAGTTCACGTGGAAAGTCAATACCAAGGTGTTTATGTATCAACGGTCTTCAAATGTGTATTGGTTCATGAGTAATAGCTATTCCGAAACATGTATTTTTTTCGCATGGAAATTTTTCGAGTTTAACTTAATATTTGGAAAAACTGAAATTCAATTAGTTTTTAAATTCATTACAATTCGATTTTAGTCAAACCATTAACCAAGATATATTTGCATTGAGTTAGTAATTGATGTTCTCTGTAATGCGTGAACCAATTTTGTTTCTGCAAAGTTCACGTGGAAAGTCAATACCAAGGTGTTTATGTATCAACGGTCTTCAAATGTGTATTGGTTCATGAGTTATAGCTATTCCGAAACATGTATTTTTTTCGCATGGAAATTTTTCGAGTTTAACTTAATATTTGGAAATACTGAAATTCAATTAGTTTTTAAATTCATTACAATTCGATTTTAGTCAAACCATTACTTTAACTTAGCTACTTAGGTATTGTAAATCACATCTTTATGAGTTATATCCATTTAAGTGAACACTGCTTTCATTTCGAAACATGGTTTTTTTTCGTGCATGAAAATTTGCAAATTTAAGTTAACATTTTGAGAAACTGAAAGCCGTCTTCTGGCATTGCAGCCACTTTGTTATTCTGCTTTAAAATTGCCATTGAATTACCAAGTTGATGAATCTCCCACATGTAACGTTTCAAAAACATCTGGAACGGCAAAATTATTGAAACGTTGCGGTATCAATATTTGGAATGAATAAACTATGGCGAACTAGAAATCTGTTGAAGCATTGGAAAGAACAATGAAAGACCTTCTAGGTAATTCAGAGTATTTGGCAGTTACTGTTAATAAGGCGCAAGGCCAATCATAAGGAATTTGTGGAGTGAATTTAGAGTATCCAGTTTTCTTACACGGACAGTTGTATGTAGCCTGTTCGCGCGTTGTCAAACCATCGATTTTGTATATTTAAACTGAAAATGGAAAAACAAGAAATGCCCCAGTAAAAACTTCGCCTACTTTTTCAAAATGAATAGCTTCTCTCACTTATTATTTAGTAGCTTTCTTCTTTAACTTCTTCTACAACAACTTCTATAACTACTTATTCATGACTGTATTTAAGTAAAAAAATAATGACTTCCTTTTGAATGCGTTCATTTTGGGACATCCCTTGTAAAGTTCATTGGTTCTCTCAGTAGAATTGTAAGTAGTGCTTTAAAGTTTTTCCGATTACTTAACACATTATTTTGTAGGCGAAGTTTTTACTGGGTGTTGTGTACCAGAGAGCATTACAATAAAAACAATTTATCACTGATTTAAATAAATTCGAATTGATTTCTTTGCACTACGAATTGTGCAGGGGTTCGCTAGTTTCATATATTTGGGGATTTGTTTCATTTTAAAAATTGGGGCTTAAATTCAATGTGAATTAATTTCCTAATTTTCAGGATTAAGTTAATTTTTGGTTTTGGGGCTTAATTCTTTAGCGACTAAGTGCGTAGTGCCATATATAGAATTGGGTTTAGCATGGACTCTTAAATTTCGATTCATGTAAAGTTTACTTGAAAAAGTTATTCAAACTAAAAAATTACCTGGAGGAAGATATATTTTCAATATGTATAACTAAAATGTATACATTTTATTTTTATTTTATAATTTTCAAATGCTTCAGTTGAGTGAATCTTTCTGTGGCTTGGTGCTCAAAGAGCCAAAGTCAATATTTTTCTGTTTTGAGTTAATTTAACAGTTACATTAGATATCTTTTCTTATTCTCTTATATTTTTCTGATACAACCAATGTCTAATTTAACCCAGAACAATTTTATAAGGGTTGTGCTAGCCAAGAACTATTCTAAACTTTAATTTCAATAGTTTCCAAAAGTTAATATTTTGACATGGGCCCTGTTAGCACCAAGCCACAGATTTAGCACCCTTAATATTTGTTAAACTGATTTAAGGAATAGCCCGTCCGTCTGAAAACATTTCTGGAATTCTATTTACTAAAGAAGAACCAAATGCGAAATTAGAACTCATTATTTTAAGTTTTTTATGTTATTTTTGCCAATTTAGTAAAGGTTATTTACCATGTATTTGCAACTAAATAGAACACCTTATGTTAATCTTCTTTAAATAAATTTGTTGTTTTTTTTTATTAAATAAAACGTTAATTTGAACCTATCAGGTGAAATTTTAGTTAAATCGAATAATTTAGCTTCATCTCAAGTGTAATTTTGAATTCTTTTCTGGTGGTAACACTGATGTATGCATATTTATGTATGTAAATATTTATTTACGTTGGTCTGTAGGTATTGTTTTTATTATTGTTTTTTTTTTTTAACGTCGTCTCTCAATGTTAATGGTGTTGCAAATGTCGAGTTTTTTTTATTTTATAAATTTTTTTATTTTCTTAATTTACGTTTCTTTATGTTTTTGAATTGCTTTCTGTACTTTTATTTTTTCATCTATTTACTTATTTATCTTGTTATTTCTTTTTCTTTACATTAAGAAGAAAGGAAAAGAGAAACAGTTTTTTTTGTCTTCTTGCTGACGACTGTTGTGAGACACTCATGTTTCCCCACAACTTTTACCACTAATTTCTTGTGTTGTTTATTAGAATTTTCATCCTTTTATTCATTTTTCTCGCTGTTGTTATAAGGGTTTTATTTATGTTCGCAACACCAAACACTCTCATACATTCAACAAACCATTCAAACTCTTGTCAAATCTTTCCAAACAACATACATAGGTACATACATACATACATACTGCCTACTCCCGTGTTACTTACTGTTCTCGTATTTGTCTGACTGTATCTTTCCAACTCATCTTTTGTCTATTTGTTACAAAAAAAAAAAAATGGTGTTGCCTTCCTTCCTCATTTGTAACCATGAAGTGGAGTCATGTGTAGGGTTTATGTCTGCTGCTTATCCCACCACATAAAAAAATTTAATTTAAAAACAAAATTATTCGTTTGATTACAATTAAGCAGTGACGTATCCTTGTTTAAAGACATAAATAATCCTTAAAATTCAAATTAATAGGTACTACATTAAAATTTATAAACTCAAATCATTTGTTTTTATATCATAATATTATTCACATACTTTTTATAAATCGTTTCTTAATATGGACGCGCTCCTGACAATTATTATTGCTGTTGTTGTTTTTATTTTTTTTTATTAAAGTTATTTATGTTGGTTGGGTGTTGTTGTCTTTTAAAAACGTGCGAGCTTTAATCATTTGCCTGGAATGCTTTTCTACATTTAAAATAACTTTTATTTTTCACATCTTTTTTCCTCTTTACCATTTTCAGGAGTCTGTGCTAAAGTTGCTTTTGTTTTATTTTCGCTTATTTATTGTTTTAAAGGTTTGTGACGGGCTTTTGTGTATAATAGAAAAAACGTTAAGATTTATATCTTTTCGCCAAATGTCTCCCCAATCGTGTTTGTGGTAGATATTATTATTGGGATTGGAAGAAGACTTCTGAAGGGGTCATATTAAAAAAAAACATGCCAAATATAGATATATTTGTCATCTAAATTGAAAAAAGACTATAAGTAAAAAGACTTAACAAAATTTTTGTTTGATGGTTGTTTAAAAGGTTTGCTTTGCTATTTTAAAGTTTAAAAAAATTGTTTTTCTTCGGCCATTAAAAAATAAATCCAGGTCGATTTGCATCAATTGAAACAAATGGGGCAGAACATGGGTTATAAAGGCCCTGTGGGCTATTTTCTTAATAAAGCAACAAGAGGTAGAAAATGGGCCTAAACGGAAATGCGTCACTGCGCTGCAACTGATGCACGGCGCGTTCGTAAAAGCATCACCGCAAATGACAGCTGTTCGAACAACTTAACAGAAGCAGGTGATGCGCAAAGAAATCTGACTAATGCATATTGTGTCAAAAATGTAACCAAACTGCGCAACAAACAACCATTGGCATCAGCTAATTTGCGTGAGCAACGCAACCTTATTACAGGTACGTATCAGATGCAGCGCAGTGATGCTTTTCTGGACAAGGCCAATTACAGCAACGTTGGCATATTTTGCACGTTTTTTCTTAATTGTTTTTTTTTCTTTTCTTTAAACGGATCAAATGTTGTCGTTTCACATCTGCTGTGATAGTCTGATTAGATTTAAGAAGCCTATATATATGGGCAAATCCTGCGTGACGAACGCTACATTCGCACGCGTTTTCTGATTGAAATATAAACATTTTTTGGACTTTCAAAAAAGATAGCTTCAACTTATAGATAGTATTTAGTCACATTAATATGTACTTACGAATGGCATAAATCATAATTTCTTAGCAAGTATTTGTTGCGAAATAATTGATCACAAAGTCTTGTGACGCACGCTACAAAAAGTGGAAGTAACTTCAAAGGTTGAAGTGCGTTTTCCTAATTTTTTAGCGAATTCGGCATGATAAGGTATACAAAATCTAATTCCTAAAAGAAAGATGACTATAAGAGAATTCTTAACGCACTTATTCGCAGCCATAAAATGTTGTGATATTTTGACAAAAGCCGTGAACCCTTTGTGACGCACGTTACATGACGCACGCTACAGTTTTTCCAGTAGTATTTTATTATTATATTTTATTTATTTTAACAAAACAAATTATATTTTTATGAATTGCATTTCTTAAACTAATTTCTTAACTAATTAATGTCAACTTTTTTTTTTTAACGAAATTTATATTTTGATAAGTCTGCTGTAAGTGCTATTTTAAGCACAAAAATCACCTAAAATAATGCTAAATTCACGTATAACATTAAGAAATCAGCAGTGGGGTAGGATTTGGTAAAAATTATTGCATTAATCATCATTGAAATACATATTTTTTAATATACAAATTAAATTATACATCTAGTCTTATATTCCATTAAAAAAAAATTAATTTGAAAAATTTTTGGTTGGTGGACTGTTTCTGGGATTTGCCCATATGTGTATATGGGCATTTCCATTTTGACGTGTCGTGATATTCTTACCACAAAATGTAAAAAAATTATATGAAGAAGTCAAATTTGTAAAAAGGGGTTTAATATATATAAAGTTATGAAGTAGCACTATATTCAGAAAAAAAATTACAGCAAAAAAATGCGCTGGCGGGACGTTAAAAAAACGGTAGTGGATTTTGACTTGCATTACAAAACTTAATAAGACTACGAATTGAGCAAGACATTTTGAATAAAACCTTTTTAGTAAGCTGTGAACTTATATAGATTTATCTTTCAAGCTATTAGAATTAAAAATATTTGCTCGTTTAAAGGCACATATGGGCATTTTGAGCGAAAAGTCTACTTTTTTTTAATGTAACGCCAGAATGCAAATAAGACTGTATTTTAGGACCATGTTGTTCAACCGTTATCCCTTTTTTACTAAGTGTAGAGCTAGTTGCGCTTTACACCACAATTTAAAAAAGTAAACTATACATACTTATACAATTTTTTGAGAAATGATTTAAAGCTGAAAGTTTTTATTGCCCTTAAGATAATCCCGCGAGGCTCTACGCTTGTCTGCAGGGGACCAGAGTCTCTGGTGGGAATCGAATCCGCAACCCCCACTAATAGACTAGCTCACTACCAGCTAGCCTACCTGGTCGTCATAAAAGGGGTTGATTTTTTATTATTATTCGTTGATTGAGGTTTCGGTAACCAGTTGGCTTAAGATGAGTAGCGGATTGGGCTTTTGTATCCGAACCTGGAACTGGGGCTACGTGTCACGTTTATATAGCGAGCCACTTGCCGCTGCCGGCCGCCCCTAACATGGGAAACACGCTGGCTATTCGTTATTGCGCCTTTCAATAATCACTCGCTTTGACGTTTCAAGTATCTTAGGCACTCAAAACTTGTTAGGAGTCAGGTTCCACCCGGAACCCCTCTGAGACTCTCCTCTTGAAACCGCTGATTGTCCGCAATTGCATTATTAGCTGCTCCGTATATCTACGAAGCTTTCCACTATCCGCAAAAAGCAGATCGCAACTTACCACAATTCATTCGGGTATTACGAAATGCCAACTGAGCCACGTGGATATGCGGATTACTGTGTGGATTACGAGAAATAACTTTTTAATTGTTGTAATGTAGTGTTGCGATTATTGCGGGGGCTTACATATCTTTTAGATATAAAAGATGCAAAAAAGTTCAAGTTCACATTAGTTAACCAACACATTTAGCCCATACACTTTTGCTGTGCTTAGTGTGTTGGTTAACTAATGTGAACTTTTACTTTTTTTTGCATAAGCGGGAAAGCATTTGGGAAGTTATTACAGTTGTAGTTTTTGGTAAAAAGTAAGCGAAGTTTTGTTTGGATATATGTATCTCATATTAATTTATCTTAAGTGCAGATAACTAATTTGAATTCAAACTAAATAAGAAATTCATACATATCGGATTTTTAAAGCCAATTTCGATTGAAAAATACTTTAACAAACTTTAAATCAAGGTTTTCTCATGATTTAAGAGTATATTTTTACTTAATTACCAATGATTATTAGATTTCACTTGGTTTCTTTTGTTGCAACAATCTTCTCTTACAACTTTTAAAGATAATTACATTAAAATGTCAAAAGTTAATTTCGTTAGAACGTGACCATCGAAATTGCATTATTTATTGTGTGCACTACACTCCTCACTTTATTGCACCGTATATACATACGTATGTATGCATGTACGTATGCAGTGTGTAGTTACAACAGCACGTACTCATTCTATTTACAACACTGTAATTATTATGCATAAACACTTGTTCATGCTTCTTTTATACAACAGCTTCTTTATAGATTTGTATATGTATGTATGTACATTGCATTAATCTGTATGTACCTATGTATGTATGTAGCTTTACTATATAATATTGAGTACATACTTATCTTATATACTTAATGTTTGTTTAAAGAAAATATGAATATTATATGTATACAACAAAAAAACAAAATGTCTTTTGTGTAATACTACATTATATACCTACAACCAGCTGGATTTATAGAAGTATGTATATATGTATATATACATATGTACATACAAAGAAAAATAGTATATACTTTGTATTATTATTTGATGTCATACAACTAGTTGACGACGTCGTCACCAATGTCTCTTAGTGCTTGTTTTTGTTGTAGTTGTTGTTTTAAAGTCTTGTTGTTGCTTTTGTTGGTTGGTGTTGTTGATGATTTTTCTTTTTGTTCAATATATTATTTATTTTTGTGTTGCTTTTTTACATATATATAGAACAATATATAAATTACATACATATATACATACGTTTATGTACATATATGCATCTATATTTATATATACATCTATATATGTATGTATATATATATATATGTATATGCAACTATATTAATACATACATATATGTACTACATATATATGTATATTAATTTGTATACAAAAATATGTACAAGAGTTTGTTTATATGTACATATATATTATTCACCCCATTAACAGCCAGCCATTTACTCTTCTCACACTCTCTTCTTTTATATACATAGAAACATACATAATAATATTTGTTTGTGTGTCGGTATGTATAATTGTATGTATGTATGTACATTCTTTCGATGAGTGTTGTATATATGTATGTATATGTCTGTATTTATATAACTGTGTATGAAAGAGTGTGAGTGAAATGAATGAAATGGGTTTGTGTAAGTGTGTGTTACGTTTTGCTGCACAACTGTACTTTTTTGAGATAACCTTAGTTACCGAGTATTTGAATGGTTTTGCGTTGTTATCGCCGCAGATACATTTACTTCTTGTAGTTGTACAAAAAAAGCTTTTTGTTTTTTTCTTCTTTTTTTATGTGTTGTTATTGCTGATTTGTTTTTTGGTTTTTTATTTAAAATTTGATTTTTTTTATAGCAAAACAAAACCAGAAGAAAAAAAAAACATTTTTAGAAATATTTTTAAAGAACAAGGTTACAATAGAATATCTTTTTTACTCCATCTTCTTAAATTGTCAAATTCGAAAAATTTTCTTAAAAACTTAATTTATTTTGATTGGCATTAAACATTACATACATACATACTTTTTAATTTAACCTTTTTTTAAAAAACAAACAAAAAATATCATTATTTATGGCTAATTTAATTTGATATATGTACCTACATACATATGTACATACATACGTACGTTTCTTCATTTTTAATATAATTTTTATTGATTGTCATAATTATTTCACCACCACCAACGTCACCATTTTTTTATTCTCATTTTAACACAATATTTAAATTCGTTGATTAAAAAGACAACACAAATTAATAAAACTAGAAACACAACTGGAGCGAACGACGAAATATTCGCAACGCATATTCGTCGTCAGAAATAGAAAACATTGGTGCAGGTACATACAAAAACACAACCATTGCGTGTACGGAAATTCGTCGTGCGTAACAAACTCTGCGATCGGTTTATTTCGATTTCTTACGTAAACGAACGATTAATAAATTTAGACAGGGTGACCGCTTTTTATTAGAATTTAGTAAAAATGTTAATTTTTCTTTAAAATTTGTTTTTATTTTATATATACATACATACATATTTATACAATATAAATTCAATTACCACTTTATTCATTAGTGTTTCCCTAATGCTCGAAATTCGGCCATACATTTATATACATATAAATATGAAGACAACATACCTAGTATGTATGAAGGTATATCTTAGTATAATTAAATTAACATGTTTCGAGCATTTATCTTAGTGAATCGATTTGGCGAGGGACTATATGCCGTTTGATATGTTATCTTCCATGTGAGCTAATTTAATTTCAATATTAAAAAAAAATATCCGAAAATATCAATTAAAACAACCAAAAAGTCTCCTCTTATAAATTCTCATCCACTTAAATATTGCATGTTTAAATTAATGTTTCTATGTTTTTAACAGAAATCAATCAAAGTACGTACCAGATATATAACGAAAAAGTACGAAAGAGTCCCCCCTAAATATTCTTTTCACTCAGCACCATGCATGTTTAATGTTATATCAAATAATTAGTATTGTGGTTATTTTGTTGAACTATTTATTGTTTTTAATCCAAATTTTTAATATTTTTAATTAGGTTTAAGTTCATGAAATTTAATTTTTATTAAATTATTTTTGTGAAGAAAGGAATTTTACAACATGAAAATTAATTAAAATTGTTATTGATAATCTTTCATTCTTGACGTGGCTCGGGCTCGAACCCTGGCCGGCAGGTTACCATGACATGTTTCGATCGCAACCACTCGATCTCCTCAGATGGATTTGCCGTCTTACACTCGAAAAAACAGAAGTAAAGGAAAAAACATGTAAAATCAATTAAAGTGGATAATCATTCAGGAAAGCAAATTTCGATCTACCAAATGTTAAAATACAATTTGGTTTAAGGATTGATGTTTGACTAGTGACGTCAGCAGTCGTCGATGGCTGCGAGTGTAAGACGGCAAATCCATCTGAGGAGATCGAGTGGTTGCGATCGAAACATGTCATGGTAACCTGCCGGCCAGGGTTCGAGCCCGAGCCACGTCAAGAATGAAAGATTATCAATAACAATTTTAATTAATTTTCATGTTGTAAAATTCCTTTCTTCACAAAAATAATTTAATAAAAATTAAATTTCATGAACTTAAGCCTAATTAAAAATATTAAAAAGTTATATCAAATATTAATAAAAATTAAAAAAGTACCAGATGAAAAACAAGAAATTTCCAACATTTTTATCTTATAGGTTCTCATTTACTCAGAACCCTGCACCTATAATATTATGTTTCTGAGTTTAATACATATAATAGTCAAATAATTCAAAAATTATCACATGCAGCACGGAAAAGTAAAAGAAAGAAATTTAACTTCCCATTTTTCCCCTTTCTGATACTTTTTTCTCCCCATTGAGGTTCGGTTGACAAACAAAGGAAGAAAGCGAAATATTCGAAAACCTTTTTCTAAAAAATTTCGAATAATCGACCATTTTTTTTATTATTCGATAGAAAAAACTTAGTGTAATTGGAAAAATTTAATTTTTTATTTATGTGTTCTGCATATAGTAGTACATAGTAGCAAATTTGATCGTTTACAACTCTGAAAATTGTGCACTCACGTAAGTAAATACCTTTAAAATGGTTTATTTTTTGTTCTAGACAGAGGAGGAATGTGTTCTTAAGTCTGGGTTCACACTATGAAAGTTTCCTTTTAGAAAGTCTGAATTTATTGGTGAGAGGGAAAGAAAACATCATTTTATTCTCTCCTCTTTCACCCATAAACTCAGACTTTCTGAAAAAAAACTTTCAAAGTGTGAACTCAGACTTACTGTTTTGCCTTTGACGATTTATTTATAAGAAAATATTGTTTTAAACAATTTTTTGGTTATATTTTTTTTTATTACACACTAAATGTAGTGTTTTTTATTTTTGTTGAAGTATGGTCATTCTATGATTTGATAAATGTAAACAATCATTAAATAAAAATTCATTTTCACAGAAAATTAAATAAAAATTGATAACAGTGAACAATTATAGGAGAAGTTAAGAAAAACGAATGCTTATATCATCTGTGGCCGTATTCGCTGAAGCTAATTCTAAATCTCTATCGCTAAAAATCTATTAAGTTGATTTAGCGATTGCTAAATTTGGCAATGCCATACAAATTTAATTCACCGCAATTTTTGCTGCTGGCATCTAAGGTAATTTATTGTGTCTCATTTGTCAAATTTACGCAAAGAATTCTTGCCGAAGAATTCGTCGTTCGTCCCAATTGTGCTTGTACCATAATACACAACAGCTATAACAACAATAAATAATAAAATTGAACTTGTATTATAAGCAAATTTGTTTTTATTTTTCTTTCTTTTTTTTTTTTGTGTAACCACAAAATATGCGAAATAAACAAAAATTTATGCCATTCAATAAATAAAACTCAACAGCCTTTTACACTTTCTTGCAGAAATTTAAATGAATGGAGAATGAATGGAGTGTAAAGTTGTATATGAATTTAGCTTTAAACCTTGAAATGATCTAAATTGTTCAAAGTTAAAACTGACGAACGGTATGCATACATATGTAGATACTATGTATCTGAAATAAATCTGGGTTTAATAAAAAAAAAATTCAGTTCTAAAAGTGCAATGTCATGGCTTCAGTCATTGCCCAGAAAACTAGCCTCAAATTTGGCAGTCAGGAACTTGTATAAACCTTGGTTGTCTAGAGCTTCAAACTGAATCCCTTTCTTACTACTACTCAATCCACACAATTTTGTTAAAAAACCTCTGCGTTTTTTTTAACACAAACTTCTTTAAACAACTTAAGGAAAATAATACTCTTTTTTAAGTCTGTTTTTTCTGTTGATAAGTTACGGGTGTCTGTATCTGTAGTATATTGTATCTAATAACAAAGCAATTTTTGCACAGTCATAGGCTATCTCGTTCTCCTGAATCATCTTAAAACCCAAATTTTACTTACCCAAAACCGTTAAATAAATGTTCAAAGTTAAACTGCAACCACTTAACGTAATCAAGCACTCATTTCAATGTGCCACCTTAAGGACCTAATTGTGTAAAACGCAACGCCAAAGAATTACCTTGAAAGCAAAAACAGAGGCAAAAAAATTTTATAATTTTGTTGTTGCTTTCTACAGAAATGCATATTGAATTTTTAAATTTCAACCGCGGCATACCTTGTGGCGTTGAAACAGCAATTAGATTTGTTTCTTTACAAGTTTAAGAACTTAAGTGTGAACATAGTATTAGTGTTAAGCGCAACAAGCTCTACAAACATTTGAAAATATGGACTCAAAAAACAAGCTAATTGGATTGCTGGCATTACGTTGCAAAAAGTGCTTTTCGGTGGAAATGCCCATGTACATTCATACATACATATTTATAATATGTTTACTTTCCGAAAAGACATTTACCCCCGTATTCATATACGATTATTAAATTTAACAAACGGTTTTTAAGGATAATTTCCATAGTAAATTTGTTCTTTAAACCTTTATTAAATTTTAAAAAAAATTTATGAATACATACATTAATGTTTAATACGATCTTGCTCTGCTTTACAAGGTTCTTTGAATCTTATAGCCAAACTTTTAGATCAGTGACAACCAAGCCCCGAACTAACCAAGCTCCGAACGCACGCACACAAAGATATTATGTGCTTGTGTGCGGTCGCAGAGACTGATGATACCCTGCAAATAATACTGGACCACCTGATCCATTTTGATAAAATGGGCGACTACTCCATGGACTGGTCCGATGTTATGCAAGCATGGGCCATGTCATTGTTAAAAAGTGTTTGTAGTGAGACAACATGTCTTCGTTTTTTAACGACGTGCTTTCGTTTTTAAACGATTTCAAAACTTTTCCTATTGAGTAAACCGTAGAGTAGTTTTAAAACTACTCCTTTGTATGTCAAAAGTGGGTTATATGGTCCTCCCCAAGGACATCGTAATGTAAAATAGACCATGTTTTTCCATACGTTTGGGTTACTTTTGGACTAGTCCTAGTCCCTTGTGGGCTACTCTTTACACGCGTGTTTGGACTGGTCCTATTATTTGCAGGGTAGTCTGATGTTTTGAAACGAACAAAGTTGTTGTATACATGTGAATGGCGGCCGGGTCTATGTGAAAAATACGATTATTAACTGCCTCGCGGGGCTATGGAGTGGCTATCACTGTTTTAGATACACCATTTGAAGACTTTCTATGTTCTAGTATTTCTCTTATCCGGAATTAAAATATATTCGTTATCTAAACCAGAAAAGTGTATGGAATGTAGTACCTGCAGTTTTTATTCAGTGTGCAGTGTGGGGCGCGAAAAGGCACACTAGAGCTTCTGTTCTGATTTCTGAAAGTGTGTGCATCTAGTAAAACTCAGCAAATAAAAAGCTTTTTATCAATTCGAAAATGATCAGTCCCGTTCTTTAACCTCAAAATTATCTTGAACGAGTCACTAAAAAAAAAGAGAATTTTGAATTTTTAACTATTTTCTATTTCTCATATTATTGGTTTTTTACTCAAAAACATACACGCAGAAAAAATATGGTTGGAGAAACCATATTCTAAGACCTTCATACTATGGTTGGATTTTAACATTGATAATGTTAAATTATTAACATGGCTAAAAATGACTTTACGGCCATTTTCACCAAGCTCGGTTATAATTAACTATCGGTTAAAGCTGTCAAAACATATTGGTAACCGGAACTTTAATTGAAAGTTAGTTTTAACCGAACTTGGTGAAAATGGCCGTTAGTACGGTTAAAATTACCCATAATTTGTTCAAAATTAACTACAATTTTCTCAAAAGTAACCATAATATGGTAAAAATTATTTTTAATTTTGCCAAATTGAGAAAAAAGAAACGTTTTAAACAACAATAGTTTGTTTGTGTCCATTGCGGGGACCATAAACATATTTCAAACCAGTTTTTCACTGCATGCATTTACATATTACACAGTAGCACATTTTTTAACTTCATAATCTTGAACCAATTGAGATCCCAAAAATCTGAAAGCTTATGATGGTAGTAGAAAAACCCTAGGTGGGTTTTGCATTATTAGCTAAGGTTTTTTTTTTAATTCATGTTTGAAGTTTTCGACTGGGGGTGTATTTTAGTACAATTTTCAAAAACATGTACTGATTCTTAAGTCTATATCTCGTGAACTATTCGAGTTATCGCTTGTCTCTCTTCGGCAAATTTTAAGCTCTTCATCAGATCTAAAAATTTTACGTTAAGATAAAATCGAAAAAAACAACAACATCTTACTCAAAACAGCAAAACTGTTAAAAAACTTGCTCAGGCTTGCTGATTGTTTCTTCGGGCTCGAACGGTGGATCAGCCAGCACATTGTCAAACGTTTTAGTAGTCCATACAGTTGCTCTATCTGTACCTCAATTCTGTAACTTTTTGAATTTAACTACCGATATCGTTAATTAACGAGAAATCTCGGTTACTTTAACGAATTTGTTATTCTGTATTTTAAATAAACAAATATTTTTGTTTAGAAATATTGACGACAAATATCGGTAAAAATATAAGAACGTCAAAGTGAAAATTTTTTAAAATTAATAAAAAATACAAAATAAATTTGCTTTATTGCATTTATTTTAACAAAACATGAATGAAAACGTGTAAATATTGATTATATTTCTAAACAAATATGTTGGTTTTAAATCTTTTTATACATAGGGAAAAATTTCCAGATGACTGAGTCACTCTAGCACAACATTCTGCTCTTACTTTTTATACCTGCACTACTGTATGTGAAGAGGGTATTATGTGTTTGTACGAATGTGTGTAATACATTTAAATAAAGGTTCTGGGCCTGCCTTTTAGTATACCGATTGACTTAGAATCAATGTCAAAATCCATTTAACGAAGCCCGTCCTTCTATCAGGATGGCTGGTTGTCTGTCCAAGATAACCTTGTGCGCAAATTACAGGTCGCAATTTTAAAAATAATTTTTTTCTTAAATTTGGCACATATGCGTTTATTGTCACAAGGTCGAAGCCTTTTTATAATGGTGAGAAGCAGTTATTTAATTTTTATAGCCCACATGAAAACTTCTTTCCGGAATAGGGTTTTGTGCCTATTAATAGCCATCTTGTTTTATAGACATTTGGGTTGAATAAGATCCAAAAAGATTTTGTCGCAACCTACATAAATAACCAGAACAAATTTTTTTAGAATCGGTCCATATTTGACCACAGCTCCCATACGAATACACTAATAATGGTAGTAGATACTTAGATAATATTTGGCACAAAAATGTCTTATGTGAATATTAACCTCACAACATACTCTTTTTGGCGGAAACATGATCGCCCAAATACTGCAATGTAGAGTCGGACTTGATCGATTATACTTTCTTACTTTTTTCGTGTTAAAAATTGGCTACTTTCTCTATATTTTTAATCTGTTAACAGTACATTTATTGTCGTTATTATTTAACAAGAACTTTTTTTGTGTCATTAGCTACCGACATTTTTTGCCGATAAAAATTGTTAAATGTCATTACAGAATAGCTCTTAACGACAACTTTCGTTAGCTAACGAATTTTGACTGCTTAACGACAATTTTTTGTCGTTAAAAAGTTACAGAATTTCAGTACTGGACTCGATAGTCTTCGTGGTGGGTTGGCTTCAGAATGTTCTTGAGGGAGAGATGCATGAGGACCAGGAATGTACACTACATTTGACATTTTTTTCGATTCATTTTATTTTTCAAATTTATACATCCGTAGCATGTGTTTTCATCGTGTCCTTTTGGTTCCGTCCATATTACTGGTGTTCCATAATGCAGTGGGCTTGGTTTTCTGTTTATCCAGTTAAATATGTAGCAAAAGCAACGTCTGCATACTACATCTGGTGTCCACGAACAATCGAATAAGTCCAACTGGTCAGAATAATATAAGAGGTGCCCATTTCTAAATTCAGCAGTAAAATTAGTTTTTTGTGTTTTTAACTTTCATTATAAAAGTCAAAAAACCTATTGTTTTAGTAATAGTTAATTATAGCTGAACTTGGTAAAATTAGCCGTAAATAATTTAAAAATTATTTAAAATTGGAAAATTAATTTAGGAAACAAACATTTTCTCAAATTCTATATGATTTGTGCAACTATGTGTGTAGTGAAAATTGCTTTAAATACGAATATGTTTAAAGAAAATCGTACTAACAAAATTAATGAGTTGATTGTTTTGAGCTAAGTAAGGCTTTTCTCTTTTCTTATATGGCTTACAGCAATGTTATGGTTTTCCTGGCCAAATGCTTCGTTTGTGGTGTTTGCTTTTTAAACGCAAATGGAGTAATTTCATACGTATATTTATGAAATGCCATAAACTGGAAATAATTCCTTTGACGCTACAATATGTTTTGACAGCTTGAACTGATAGTTAATTATAGCTGAACTTGGTGAAATTGGGGGATACTTATTAAAACAAATGGTAATGTTGTCGTCAAAAAAAAATGTACTGTTTTTTTCTTGATTGTACTGTTTTTATGTATTCAATGTACTGTTTTTCCGAATATAAAATCTGGCTACCCTATTTCCATATCAACTTTTTTTCTACAATGTATGCCGCAATATTTAAATTCCCCAAATTTATTTAATTCGAACGTGCAATCAACACAATGCAAATTTTTTGACATTTGATATACATAGTTTGATAAGACTCAATGATCAAAAAATTAAAGCCGGTAACGTACTTGTTAACTATTCTCTTAATTTTTTGTGCATTTTTTTTTTTTTTGCTTAAAACTGGTGTGCAAGCGAAACGGTCGGGAACATGTTTTCAGATAATGAGACTAGCTCCGAAAGCGACGACTAAAGTTAAATGTATATTTAAAAAGATTTGAAGTGTCCTTATTTGTCATTCTTTACGTTCAAAATCATCAATTTTTCGAAGTTTTTGACAGTTTTGCTGTTTTGAGTAAGATGTTGTTGTTTTTTTCGATTTTATCTGAAGGTAAAATTTTTAGATCTGATGAAGCTTAAAATTTGCCGAAGAGAGACAAGCGATAACTCGAATAGTTCACGAGATATAGACTTAAGAATCAGTACATGTTTTTGAAAATTGTACTTAAATACACCCCCAGTCGAAAACTTCAAACATGAATTAAAAAAAAACTTAGCTAATAATGCAAAACCCAACTAGCGTTTTTTTTTTCTTCCATCATAAGCTTTCAGATTTTGGGGGTCTCAATTGGTTCAAGATTTTAGTGCTGCACTGTGTTATTGGAATTATCATTATTTTGAAGCAATTAGTGTTATTGGAAATTATGCAAGTGGTGTTTTTTTTACAAATTAATCAATTAATAAAAAGCAATTCAATTTAATTTTTGTTTTTCAAAGCATCTTAATAAAAGTAAATTCAAAGAAAATATATTACAATAATTGGAAAAAAAAACTATACGTGACATTGATCTAGATGTTTGATGACTTTATTATATAAATAATTTTTTTTTTAAATGTATTTGTCATAAGAACAAATTTTGCTACTTAAAACACATGTATTCTACATAAATATTTTCTACCATAATTGGAATGTTTAGAAATTTAGGTCTTCTTCCTCATTCTTTAATGAATTCCCACTCGTATTGCTGAAATAGATTAACAGCAAACACTCTTCTCTTTATAGTGTCACACACTTTAATTGATGGGACTTTATTTAACTGATTTTATTTAGTTTAATTTATATTGTTACAATATTTTGTTAAAAACAATCTAAACAAAACGTGACATGTTTTACAACAAAAGAACTACAGTGGAGTTTTTATTCCTAAGTTGTCTTGAAAACAGTGTTGTCAACTCTTAACTAGCAAATATCACAAAATTGTTTGCAAAAGTCAGCTTAGGAAATTATTTTTTTTTTTTAACATCCATACATCTTTTGTCCGACCGAACCCGAACTTTGGTAAATTTTGACAAGTTCGGCCGAACCCGAACCCGAACTTTTTGTTAATAAATCTGAGCAATTGTACTTTTGTTTATTGTATTTATTTAAAACAAAATAAAATTTCGGGAAATTATTACATTTTCACTTTTGAAAGGATGCAACATGAAAAGATAAATTGCACTTTATAGTAGTCAAAACTATTTTATAGTTAAAAAATAATTAGAAATTGTTTTTTTTTTTTAAGACAAAAAATAAACTTCAAGTTTAATACAGTATACATTAGGGCTAAACCTTTTTCACACTTAATGCGAAAATCAAAAACGGCATAGTATAGTCGTGTATAACATTAAAAGTTATTAATAAAAAATATGATAATTTTTTCGGATTGTTAAAAAAGTTCACGCATGGATCGGGTTGAAGTTTGAAAACAACCATTTTATCTCACGGAAATTTTAAAAACTATACACCTGATATTTGTATATATTCCTATAAGTATCACTTAAATGCTATTTTGGAATTTATCCACTGCTTTAGATTTAAAAATTATCCTACGGCTTACAATTCATCGCGGTTTTACCCTTTGCAGCATTTATGCGCATATTTTAGTTAAACAAGCATTTTTGCAGCACTTTTTAAGTTTATAGCGCATATTTGGCATTTTTAAGGCATATTTTAGTACATGTTAAATTTTTTTAAGATGCCTACTAGAGCAGCAAAAAAAATTATTTTTTTTCGAAATTCTGGTTTTTCTGTTTTAAATATGTATCTGTATACCCAACGTTTCAATTTCGACATCTAAATTAATTTTTACTCTTAAATTGTAAGACAAATAAGATTGTCCTTAAAATTAAATGTTATGCGGTTTGTATAATATATAGAAATCAAGACCAATCTTTTAGTATACCGATCTACTCAGAATCACTTGTTTAAGTGATCTAACGATGTCCATCCGTCCGTCTGGCTGGTTGTCTGTCCATGTTAACCTTGTGCGCAAAGTACAGGTTCCAGTTTTGTAGATAATTTAATCAAATCGGTCTATACACAGTGTTCAAAAATAAACAGAACATTTTTTAGCATTCAGCTCACACACCCAGGAGCGATATATATTTTTTAGTGTTTTTGTAGACGAACACAACCCTTAATACCGTTCGTAACTATTTTCAAGAAAGAGCCGAACATTATTTAGTGCTCTGTTCTTCGTTAAAAACCCGAACAATTGTAGTGATACTGTAGACAAACATTATATTTTAATGTTCTTTAGTGTTTTTATTTGTTGCATCGATAAAGAAATGAACAAACAAAACATTCTAGCAACTACCGCAGCACGAACAGCTTGTGTGTTTATTGTGTATATGTTATGTTTGTGTAAAATTATTATGCTGGCTTTTTGTTTATTTTTTTGAATGTGTATTTTGTTTTTGTAAAAAATATTTGGTTTATTTTTACCAGCCAAAATGGCGCTTCGCACAACACAAACGAACGAACATTTATAAACTGAACCGAACACAATGAAGTGTGTGGTTAAAAAAAAAAACGAACGGAATTAAATGTTCTCATCTTTTTGTTGAGTTTTATAAGAACAGTATTATTTTTGTGTTCGAAAGATAACAATTAGGGAAACGTTATTTGTTTAATGATTTAATATACAAACACTTTTAGCGTTTGTGTTTTCTACAAATCTACCGAACACTTAAAAACCATATTTAGTGTTTATTTTTGAACACTTATTTCACATTTTCCCCATTAAAACTTCTTTCCAAATGAGACTTTGTGTCCGTGAACCATCTATCAATTAAGCCACCATACCTTAAATCCCTTTAAGACAAAAACCCATATGGACGTTAATATCTAGATGATATTTTTACCTAAAAATATAACTTTGTGTTTGTGAGCCCATGACTGGACTGACCATCGTTTTAGTATTTGAGTTTTAGCGATAATACTTTTAGTTCTTTTTTAAGTTTTGTTATTAAATTGTTCAATATTTTGTCTTCAAATATGCAATTTTTGATTTTTTAGGGCATATTTTTTAACATTTTTCAGTTTTTACTGCATATCTAATGCACATAAAACGCATTTTTATTGTATATATCTGATTTCCCTTGTTATAACCAATATATTTAACGACAGTTAGAGTCAATAAAATCCATTTATCTAAATTCTGGCTTGTTTTAGCCCTCATTAACAACATTGCATAATTAGAGACATTTTCTTGACCAGTGCCCATGTTCTGTAACTATGTATCGCGTTAAAAAAACTTTTCGATTGAAATGTACGAAATGAAACAAAAATGGCATATATTTAAACAAACAGCTGTTTTTCTCCCTAACCTGTGTCTGTAACTTTTTTGGCGAGTAATAGCTGTCGTAAGGAAATTACTCACCAATTTAGAGAAAAAGTGTGTCTGTAAAACTTTTGTGAGAAAGTTCCCGCTTTGCACTGAGAAAAATTTTAACACAAAAAAATTTATTAAAAATGCAAAATACCATGAATAATAACACGGAACAGAGGATTTTTTTGTTCTTGGTTCATTTTTTCATGGTTTAATTATTTCGCTTTTACCATTTTTTGGTACATTTTTTGGTACATTTTTTGGTTGAGTTTTCGCTGCCGTCGTTGAAAATTTCTCAATTTTAGTAAATTTTGATCGCCGTCAACGATATGTGTTACTGGCGTTCTCAACGTCTGTAATTTCATATCAGCTTCGAGTGGAATATTATGGCATTTTTAACGTAACGAAGTAATATCTTTTCATTGTTTTCGACATGAGTTACAGACGCACTTTTTTCTCACTTTTCGAGAAACGATTGAATACTTTGTTTCACATCTTTTCCATGTTACAGCACATGGGTACAGCTGTAAAGTTATTTGGATCTGAAAACTTAACAATTTTGGAAAAATTTATCCATTTTTAAGACGCGTATCCATCTATCGTTGGGGGATAAATATGGATAGCTGTTTATGGGGGTTACCTATGCAATAAACAGCTTCGGAATACTAGTGAAAAGTGAGGGGTATCAACAAATTAGTGTTGTTTATTTTCTGCAAAACCTATTAAGCTCAAAACAAAATTGCAATATTATTAAAATGAAAAGGGTATAATTCTGAACATAGTTCATTTTAAAACGCAACATTTTGCGCCCTTAAGACAACAAGATTCTATTTGCACCTAAACTTAATGTAATATAGAACCTTGTTGTCCTCAGGTCGCGATTTCCATTGGGTGCGTATTAAAAGAAATTTATTACTGTGAATCGGTTCACAACGCGAGAATTCCAAATTGGTTTTCTAAATAATTAAAAAAAAAAATCTAAATCTATTTATTTATGATTTTCTTAAAATTACGCAAGGAACGCAATTGAGTCGTACGTTGCATGAACGTAGGTCGCAACGCCGTTCATTTTTAGAAACACGCTTCACTTACCCACAATGCCGTCGTAAGCGTACATATTATGTTTCCTTTTGAAAATAAATGTATTTTTTTTATTCTTTTATTTTGTTATCAAATATTCAATTTGAAAACACAAAAATAACTTAATTTTATAGTTTTAATTTTTTTCTATGACAATACGGTTGTAACCGGCGTATGAAATAGAATTAGATCTATGTCGACGTACGACGTAGATACGCTTTAACGTCTACGCCAGCTATAATTTGCCTTTGTAGAAAATATAATGCGTTTTAATTTGACAACGTATCTACTTCATACGCTAATACGTTTATACGGTGCGATTGTGTTTCTTCGGTAATATTTACAACAAAAACAAGTGTTTAAAAACATATATACATCCTACTGAATTTAATTAATATTATTCGTTTAGTCTGGTTTTATTGGTGTTGGTGTTGAGTTTATTGGTGAGAGGTGAGATAAGAATAGCATGTTCTCTACCCCTTTTACCAATAAACTCAGACTTTCTGACAGAAAACTTTCATAATGTAAACCCAGACTTAATTAATAATTGTTATAGTAAAATTATCGCGTTTTGTTATGGACATCCTTAATTTATATATCAAAACATTTAAAAGAATATGGACAGAACATAAACAATATATATTAGAAAATAATTTTTTCGGTTTTTTATCGTTTATTTTAAAAATCGATTTTGATCACAAACCTGATTTTCTGAGTTTTATTTTTTGACTTAAATTCGTTTAAAGTTTCAATAAATTATTTATTTAATGGCTCAAGGTCGGGTTTTTGAGATGTTGATTAAGCTTAAACTTAGTTTAACGTAGTCTGAAACTTGGATTTTTCGGGCGGAATGTGATTTTTTTTTATTATTTCATTTAAGACCAATGATCAATCAAAATTTTGTATACAAACTTGGTAATGGCGGCATGAATCTGTTTTAAGATTAACTAAACCTAGTTTAACTGAGATCTCAAAAATCCAGCCTAAGAATATCAAAAGAGTATTTCAGAAACTTATAAAAAAAATCCAAAATGAACTTATATTTCTGCAAAAATATGAAAACAACAATTGTGTCTGCCAAAAAATAAATATCAAAACTATTAATTATTTTTGCCAAAAAAAAAAAAAAAAAAAAAAAAATTAGTAGAAATCAGAAAACAACAACTGAAAGGCTTATTGCTAGAACATTATAAGCCACTAGAATTCAAAAGCTGCAGCCATATTCCGTGATTAGCTAAAGCTAAAAATCTAAAGAGTTGATTTAGCAATTTTTGGCTACAAATGTAATTCAGTAACGTGCATTGCTAAATTTGGCAATGCAATACAAATTTAATATGCCGCAATTTTAGCTTTTAGTGTTATCGCTAAAAACTTTAAATTTTGGGTTCTCTAAGGAATTTTAGCGATCGAGATTTAGCTTTAGCTAAGCGAATTACAGAATACGGCATTGACTATTACCCTTCCAACATCGCCTCAAAAGTTTTTACTTTTTTTTCCAATAACAGTTTGACTCAGTTCATACCAAACAAACTTTTAAAACGTGAATTCAACACCCGACGGCTGAGAATCTGTGATCTAACCACCGCAAACGATATCGAGCAAAATTAATCGAAATTATTTATTTTGGTATCATGAAACTCGATATCGAATGAAATGTATTGAGTTTGAAATAATAGTGTCTATCGTATGCAAAAAAATTGATGGTTTATTTGAATCGAATGCGGTAATTAGACCCCTGATTTGATTCAATTTAATTAAATAGATATATCGAGCTCTAACCGCGACATCATTTTCAATTTTCGTTTTTTTTTTTTAATAAATGACTTTATTGGCAACAATTGCACCATCGCCTAAAATGTCATGTTCACATAAGGTACCGTTACGATTTTATAGCAAGAACAATTTTATCGTAAGCGACAAATTTCATAAAAAATTTATATGAAATCAAATAAAAAAAACTCTTTCCTGTAAAATTTGATTTTTGGCGCTTACGTTAGATATTTTCGCGGTTAGGGCTCGATATTTTCAACAATAACTGCAACCGCACACATCTTTAAGTCAAATTTTTGTTTTTGTCCTTCTTTTATAAACAGCACTGTGTTTGGATTTGCAAAAAAAAAATATTGTATAAAAAAATCTTTTATTATTAAATAAAGAAAATATGTTTTTGTCACTTTGGTAAGAACTATCCCATCCCCCCTGGATCCGCGCCAGCACTAGGTCATACACAATATGTATGCTTAAAAAACTTTTTTATTTATATAAAGTAATAGTTTTGTTCAAATGCTAAAAAGAAATTTTATTTTACTTGCAAAAACGTTCTTGGCGATGTAAATTGTTATAACATGATAATAATAATGACTCTGTATAAGGATATGAATGTTGATACCGGTAAAATAAAACAGATCAAGTTTTACTGGAAAACTTGTGGTAGTAAAACCTACAAAAAGAAAGAAGAACTTACCATAGAAGGAGGCAACTTACTGTTTCAAAATGTCCATTGTATTTTACTTTATGTTGAAACTGATGTAGCCAAAAAAGACCCCAGACAGTCACAACAGCAAAAACATATGAAAAAAAACAACATGCAATACAAGTATCGTAGTAAATTGAAAAGACATATAAAACAATACAACCTTACAACAAGACCAAAACAAAATACAATAACAAAAAACACACAACAAGAACAAGTAACAAAAACAACAACAACAAGAAGTTACGACGACAAACTGAATTGTATACGACCAAGTTTATAAAATAAACGTGCAATGAACGCGGATGCCTGCATTCTGTTCACAGCACAGTGGAGACTTTAACTATAGTTGCCAGATAAAATTAGTAGAAAATCGTCAAAATTTACGCAAAAAATCTTTACAAAATCCAGTACCCATGTTCTGTAACTTTAGTGAGAACTTCTCGCATTCAAAAGATGTAAAACAAAATATTCCATCGTTTCTCGAAAAGTGAGAAAAAAGTGTGTCTGTAACTCATGTTGAAAACTATCAAAAGAGACTACGTCGTTACGTTATAAATGTCATAACATTGCACCCGAAGCCGATGTGACATTGCAGGCGTTGAGAACGCCATTCACACATATCGCTGACCGCGACCAAAATTTAACAAAATTGTAGAATTTTTAATGACGGCGGTGAAAAAACAACCGCCAGCTATACCAAATTGTGAAAAGTGCTACTTAAATGTTTTTTGTTTGCAAACGAGCTTTGAAAAAATTAATATTTATAGATATAAAAAAAAAAGTTGCATTGTGTTAGTTGCATTGTGTTAGTATTGGTTCATGAGTTATAGCCATTTTAGTGAACACTCCATTCATTCCGAAACATGTATTTATATTCCCATACAAATATCAACAAAATGCCCTCCATTTTGAACTCCTCCGAAACGGCTTGACCGATTTTTATGGAATTTTGTATGTGTATTTGTTAGGTATGAGAATAGGTCCTAGAGTATATTTTATATCGCTTGAGGGCGTGAAAGGGGTGGTGCTTTTTTACCATGTGAGATAAGGCCATGATGGCTTTATGTGCCTTTTTTTTTTATTTGAATGGGAGATAAAGCTATCATGGTTTAAGCTCACATTAGAAATATTAAAAAACGGCTTTATCTCTCATTTCAGTTCCGGAGACACTAAAGTTAAGTACTGAAATCTGGCTTCGCACACTTAAGTTTTCTGCGTGGCGGCCTGCGGTCGTGCTTAGGGGTTTTTCCTCCAGTAGGACGCGGCAGGTGGCTTCGCTGAATAAAGTTTTCCTGTGTGCGTCACAAGAATAAAAAAAAATGTTTTTCAATGATAACTAAGGATTTTCCCTTTTACCGAATGGTTACACCATGCATAACAATATTCTGAAAAAATATGGCTTTATCTCTCATTTGCGAAAAAAAAATGGCTATATCTCTCATTTCGCAAAATTTTAAATATGACCATACCTCTCAATGATTGGGCAATAAGGTCATTATGGCTTTATCTCCCATTAAATTGAGCAATAAAGCCATCATGGCCTTATCTCGCAAGGTTTTAAAGCACCCCCCCTCCCCCCGCGCAAATTATTGCAATAGGGGTAAAAGCTCCCATTCCCCAATCTTCTAAACTAATAAACCGGTTTTTTTTAAATTTGGCATGCATACACTGTAACATCGGAAAGAGGACAGGGCATTAAATAGGGCAAGAGGGGTAAAAGCTCCGCCCCCTATATCTTCTTAACTAATTAATTTTCTTGAAATTTGGCAGGCAAATAATGTAACATCTGGAAAGAACTATAGCCTATAATTTGTTCTTAAAATTTGGCTAGCAGACACTGTTACATCTGAAAGAAATAAGTTATGTGGCATAACAACGTTTGCCGGGCCAGCTAGTATTTTATAAAAATGTTAAAAGAAAATTATTGAATAATGAAAATGTGCCAAGAACAAAATATTATTATTATTACTCTTTGTACTTTGCATTTTTAATTGTTTTTTAATTTTTTCACGCTCCATTTTTATTCGTGAGCTTATATTCAAGGCGGGAACTTTTCTCACTAAAATGTCACAGACACACTTTTTCTGTCAATTGGCGAGTAATTTCCTTACGTGACAGCTGTTACTCGCCAAAAAAATTACATACACAGTTAAGTGAGAAAAACACCTGTTTGTTTCAATATATGGCATTTTTGTTTCATTTCACACATTTCTATCGAAAAGTTTCTCGACGCGAGAGTTACAGAACATGGGCACAGCATTGTAAAATAGCACATAATTTTGCAGATCTGGACATAAACAAGTCTTTTTTTGGTCGGATGGTATACCTGCACTGATCTTATAGCTATGCTCTTTGACAAATCAAAGCAAAACTTTTTATCAATTTATACCATGCCGGGGAATTTCGCGTATGTTGGAAAATTGCTAATGTAACGTCAATTCCTTAAAAATTAGTGGCTAATGACCCTGTGAATTACCGCCCAATTACAACTTGTTCGGCACTTTCTAAAGCTATGGAAAGTAAGGTTAATCACCATCTTGTTAAATTTTTAGAGACAAACTGGCTCGTATGGCTCTCGTAGAGGTCGCTCTACTGGATTACTAACTGGCATTGTTATCGGAAAAATTGTGACGTTTCATTTACCATTTTGGCGAAAGTAAGGTAATTGCTTAAGATATTTCCATGGCGTTTGACAGATGTTGGCATGGTGCACTCTTGTCAAAACTTGTTGCGTTTGTTGTTGGCTTTAATTTCTCTCGATTTGTAACGAGCTGTCTCAGAGATCGCACTATAAGAGTTGTTGTAGATGGGGTTTCGTCAAACGAGTTCAATATTCATTCAGGGGTGCCGTGCATTCTACCACTCTATTTCTTATTTGTTTAAAATACCTCCTTAGTCAAGCTTCCTACCCTCTTTTGCAGATGACAGCAACCTTTGCCATTCGTTTTCCTTTGATTATAGTCCAAGCGTATCCGATGTTGGTGCTTTGAGGCAAAACATGAATGATACTCTTGGTCGATGCCGTGATATAATCACGGAATGAGGTTATGCGAATAGGGTCGATTTTAATACCCGAAGGATCCAATGTTTCATACTGGCGCATAAGCGAGCGACGGATCAAGCTGCCTCATCTGTATATATGGGTGATATAATTATTTAGGAATCAGAATCTCTTGAAGTTCTGGGTATGAAAATACAACGTGATGCCGGATGGACAAAATATAAGTTCAATGCTTTGAAAGAAGCATTCAAGTGCGTCTGTTTTCTAAAGCGGTTTTCACTTCACATGATCTCCTTACTATTTAAACCACCTATATCCGATTGCGAATGGAATACAACTCGCATTTGTGGTCCTTTGCTTCAAAGACTATTTCCGAGCTTTTCGAACGCAATGTTTATTTAGAAACGTTTTAATATTATTGAGTTGATTATACGATTTTTTTTAGTAAAAAATATTGATAAATTCGTGAGCCTTTTCCTTTTATCAAAAAACTTTTTAAGTTAGAATTTCTCAATTTAAACCCTTTCACCAGTGACCGTGCGTAATCCTTTGTCAAAAATTACTCACGTGCACAGCTCTTCTTTTAAAAACAAAAAATCCTAAATTTTTTACTTTGAACAACATTCAATTCCTTTAATGTAAATCGGGTAATAAGCTTAGAAGTACTTTGTTTATAACCAAATTTTAATTATTGCCTCCACTGTAGGATTTTAACTTTTGACTATTGCAATATCGACTTTTTTCTGCTTTACGTTAAATTTAACACATAAGTTCTGGCAGGCGATGACTCCAACAACAAAATCCGAATGAATTTAAATGTTTGGAACTGTTGCTGTGATATTTTTCAGTTTTATTTTCATTCATTTTTGCAAAATAACTTGGCCAACTGCACGCTCTACATCAGTAGCAAACAAAAAAAAATTCACAATAAAAGAAAAAAGTTACGATGTCGTTGACAGCTTAAGCCAACCAACCAGCCTGTCAGACAGACCGCCTGGCAAAAAATACGAATAAAACGGAACAAAGTCATAAAATATTGAAAACGACAAAAAAAATGTGTTCATTTTGAGAAGAAAAGCGCGTGGTGAGTTAGTTCATAATAAACTTAACAAGCTTTTTTAAACTGGTGCCTGCCTCCAATGGTTGCATGTGCAAGCATTAAAAAATACCTTAAAGTGTTGCCACTTTAAATCATATTATTGCCCAACAACAATTTAAAAAGTTTTTGTTTTTGTACGCACACACACACACACAAAGGCAGAGTTTCTAAAGAATTAATTTATAAACCTTAAATTGAATCTTCAGTTCATTTTAAAAACTTCTCTTACCAAGTAACGTAGATTGTTATGAAAAATGATGTCCCCGTTTAAACCTATTTTGTAAGAAGAAACTAGTGTGCGAATTAATCGCTTATTTTTGATATTTGCATTAAAAAAATAGCCCTATTCACAGTTTGTGCATAAAAGATTGCAAACCTATGCAATTGTAAATATTTTCTACCTACTGTGAATGACCTCTTTGGTTTAGATACCTGAAGAACAGGTGTTACTGAGTTGACCATTCCGGTGTTGGACGTAAAATTCGTCGTCATATCTAAATTTTTTGATTTTCCTTTCAGCATCGTTGGTGCCACACATCCAAACATATTTTCACTAATACTAACACAATGCTTGATGAGTATTTTAATAAGTGTATTTAGGCTTTTACAGTGGATTGATAAATAGTGTCGCTATGTGTCAGCTGTCGGTATGCAATTTAGTGTTGCTTACGTCGATTAAAATATAAACTATTGGTCTTAATCGTTGCATATTAACAGTGTTGCCATTACTTATAATAACAAATAGTCAAATTTAAAAAATTTTGTCCTTAAAGAGATTTTATAGAATATATTCCCATACACATTCGGTTCCATGTTTATGTTTTAAGCCAAAAATGTTTTTTGTGCATAAGATCTCTAATACTTAAAGTCCAAGCTATATTTCATAAATTTTCTTAAAAGCTGCCATCATAAGATATTCGCTTTAAATATTCGCATACATTTTAGCAAATGCGAATGTAAATAGCAAAATTAAGCAAATAGTTGGCAAATGAGAATGCGAATCCGAATATTTGCCGCACCCCTAATTTATATCATTAATGATTGGAATAAAAAAAAGTAAGAAAAAATCTGTTGCTGTTATCGTTAATATATCTCTGTATTGATCACCTTTGCTGTATGAACGTTTTTAGCAGCTGCAATAATTAAAAAATTATATTTTAATTAAATCCATTGCTCAAGAATTTTTTCATTCTATATTTCGTTCTGTCAACTCCAATATTTATTAATTTAAAAGATCTTTTAAAGTTGATGCTGCGTTGTTGCAGAAATAATACACATCCATTTAAAGGGTCAATATTAGTTGACTCATTTATTATGAACGAGGAAACCAGAAATATGCTCTAAAAAATGCGTTTTATGCGCATTAAATATGCAGCAAAAATTCGAAAATATGCCGCAAAATTCTTAAAAATATGCCCCAAAAAAATTTAAAATTACTCATTAAAAAACCAAATATTCCACAATTCTATTAAAAAAAAAAAAAAATACTAAAATTATAATCTGTAAAGCCTAAACACAATAGTATTTACAGACCAATTCGAAAAGAATTTAATCTGCTGTAACATATTTTTTGGGCGAATTTAATCTAAATGCCAACATAATTAGATGGCTTACGTACACAAAGAGTCTAATTTGAAAACAAGTTTTTATGGGGGATATATTAAATTTAAGACTGATTCTCACCATTTACATTGATTTCGTCCTTGGTACAATTAAAATGTATTTACGAAATTTGATAAAATTATGTACAAAATTTCAACTTGCGCACAAGGTAAACATGGACAGAAAACCAGCCAGACAGACGGATGGGCATCATTAAATCACTTTAAAAATGGATTCTCAGTCGATCGGTGTACTAAAAGATTGGTTCAGTTTTCTATGTATTGCACGCATCGCCAAAAACTAAGTTTATAATTGCATTTTTTTAATTTTTGCTTTTATGTAAAATAGGAGAGTTTGAAATAAAATCATCTTTAATGACAACCTGCTTTGTCTTCATTTAAGAGTAAAAATTAAATGTGGATGGTGAAATTAAAGTAACACGTATGGTATACAGATATCTATCTGAAAACAGAAAACAGAAAAGCCATCTGAATTTCTAAAAAAAAAATATTTTTTTGCGGCGTAAGCTTGCAAGAGGCATCTCGAAAAATCGAATATGTATCAAAATATGCCTTAAAAAGGCAAAATATGCGCTAAAAACTTAAATATGCTCCAAACGGTAAAATATGCACTAACAAATCGATGCCAAAATTCATAAAAAACTCTAAAACGGATAGATATATTATTTCTGCCTTCATTGGTCGCACAAGGAAAATTATGCAATTGCATATTTGTGGTTTCCCTAATTATGAATATAGACAAAAAAAAATTTGTGGTAATCTTAATCATCTTGATTTTTCAAAGAATGCATTCTTTATCAGAAAAACAACGATATATTTGCATTAAAAAAAGTTTAAAAATAATGGTTTTCTTTTCGCACGCAACAAGGTCTTTGTGACACTAACTGCAACAAGCATTTATTTAATTTATATATTTAAACGAACATGTGTTTCCGTACATGAATATAGGTTTAATGTGTCTTTACTTCAGCATCAGAGTTGCCGTTTGGTTACATTTGTTACATTTTTCGTAACTTTTGAAAGCCTTTTGGCAAAATTATCTAACTTTTTTTACATGGCACAGAACGAAGTTATATTTTTAAAAAAGTACTTGATTCATAAATAAAGATAACTGATCGTCTCTAAAAGCAGTATTTAATTTTCAGACTCAAATTACTCTTAACCTTAAAAAGATTATCGAAGAGTCTTAGCTCAAACGTCGCTTTTAGATTTAAAATAAGTCGCAAATGAAATTTTTATATCAAGAAAGAAGTGTCAGTCATTTTTACTGAAGTTTTTAAAGAAATAAAGCTCAAATTTGACTTTAACGTATATTTTTTTTTTAAATCATTAAAATACATACACAAAGAAAACAGATTTGTGATCACAACCGAATTTGGGGCCAATCGAATTTTGTCGGTTGCATTACGATCACACAATTCGGTTACAATTACTGAAAATTTCGTTGCTTACCATAATATTGTTGATAGCAACATTTAAATTTTAGTACACTATTAGTTATAACAACAGATATTGTTAGTTGTAAGTATGATTATTAGAAATCAAAAATATGCTAACACCCGAATATATGATAGATGCAACTGAATCAACACATAATTGGTGTTAAGAATTTGAAGATTTGATTGTCTCTATCAATATATTTTTTTAACCGGTTACATAAACCATTTTCCCGATTTATTAGATAGAAAATCAAAATAATTGCAATAAACTCCATTTTTTGTTAGTATATTTATTTATTAATATTTTTATGTATAGTTTACAAATTGTTTAATTTTATACAAACACAAACATGCAGCTTGCCACATCATCCAACGGATTTCCAAAGGTGTACAGCTTATCCCTTAATGTACCAACAAAAACAATCATTGCCTTCAGTTCAATGCAATTTCTTCATCAATGTCGTCTTGTTCTAGTGTCTGAAGTAAAACATGTGGTTTTTACAATACGAACAGTGATTGAAGCTGTAAATAAATATGAAAATCACTAAAAAACTGAGCGATTTTCATATAATGTACTTATACCATTTTTGTTTGACCAATGTACACGCGGAGCAAAATATAAACAATATGTACATTAGGGATATAACTTTTTAACAATTTTTTGATATATCAAAATTGGCATAGCACAGTCCGATGCAGCATAAACAACTATAAGGGAACGTATATTTATTTTTTCGCTAAGGTCAAAAAAGTTCACGCACCAACCGCGATGAAGTTTTGAAAATTTTTAATTTTCTTCTTGGTTAAGAAAAATCAATAATATGTTTATTTAAAACAAAAAATAGCGCAAGTATGAAATTTCATTAATATTTAGAGATGGTAAGAGATTTTTCGGCAAACTAAAACGTATCTTTAACCTTTTTTAATGTTGTAAAAATTCCTTTCTTCATAAAAATAATTTAATGAAAATTAAATTTCATGAACTTAAGCCTAATTAAAAATATTAAAAATTTGGATTAAAACCCATAAATAGTTCAACAAAATAACCACAATACTAATTATTGTTAAAGCTAGGGCACGAGCTCTATGTGTACATTTGTCCTTCAAGTTGTGCTGAAAAAGGTCAACAGAAAAGAGAAAGACAAAATGGAAAAACAAAAAAAAAAAATTTACTTGGACTTCAAGAAAAATTCTTGACAAAAGTACGAAAAAACAGAAGTAAGGAAAAAATATGTAAAATCAATTAAAATGGATAATCATTCAGGAAAGCAAATTTCGATCTACCAAATGTTAAAATACAATTTGGTTTAAGAATTGATGTTTGACTATTGACGTCAGCAGTCGTCGATGGCTGCGAGTGTAAGACGGCAAATCCATCTGAGGAGATCGAGTGGTTGCGATCGAAACATGTCATGGTAACCTGCCGGCCAGGGTTCGAGCCCGAGCCACGTCAAGAATGAAAGATTATCAATAACAATTTTAATTAATTTTCATGTTGTAAAAATTCCTTTCTTCATAAAAATAATTTAATGAAAATTAAATTTCATGAACTTAAGCCTAATTAAAAATATTAAAAATTTGGATTAAAACCCATAAATAGTTCAACAAAATAACCACAATACTAATTATTATTAAAGCTAGGGCACGAGCTCTATGTGTACATTTGTCCTTCAAGTTGTGCTGAAAAAGGTCAACAGAAAAGAGAAAGACAAAATGGAAAAACAAAAAAAAAAAATGTACTTGGACTTCAAGAAAAATTCTTGACAAAAGTACGAAAAAACAGAAGTAAGGAAAAAATATGTAAAATCAATTAAAATGGATAATCATTCAGGAAAGCAAATTTCGATCTACCAAATGTTAAAATACAATTTGGTTTAAGAATTGATGTTTGACTATTGACGTCAGCAGTCGTCGATGGCTGCGAGTGTAAGACGGCAAATCCATCTGAGGAGATCGAGTGGTTGCGATCGAAACATGTCATGGTAACCTGCCGGCCAGGGTTCGAGCCCGAGCCACGTCAAGAATGAAAGATTATCAATAACAATTTTAATTAATTTTCATGTTGTAAAAATTCCTTTCTTCATAAAAATAATTTAATGAAAATTAAATTTCATGAACTTAAGCCTAATTAAAAATATTAAAAAAAAAAAAAATTAGAAAAGAATACATAACATTGTATAAAATTATGAGTATTAAATATTGCATTGGCTTAGAAAAACCAATTGGTGCGTAAACTTGTTTGAGAAAAATTATAAAATATTATGATTTCGTGGTTACTAGGACATGGTTGACCTCGTGGTACTATGCCAAAAAATTGGTTATACTCCTATATGTATGTATGTATGTATGTCTAAGATATTGCCCAGATAGCATCGGATGTTTGATAGATGTTTGTCTAACTCCTCAAAGAATCTTCTGATGGTTACTTGATGAGTTACAATAATAAAAACATTAAAAACATTGTTACAAGTAAAACTGGGGTTTTATTTGTAAGAAAAGATAAACTCACTGTTTATTGTTGTTGTTTTTGTTTAAGCTTTGATATTGTTACAAGTAAAACGGGCTTATAATTCTTATTCGCTTATGAGTTTTATTTGTATAATATCTTTAGTTTTTCTAAAATCTTTGGGTAAAGTTTCCTGACGATCTGGCCTAAGCAACCAGTGAAATGCGCATACGAATAGCTTATCCCTTTAACAATAAATTTCAGTTTATCAATAGTATGAAATGGGAATTTAGCACATTTAAACGAAAACTTGTTAATCAAAATTTTTTATTGATTAGTTTTTTTTTATACATTTTCTGACAAACTGGTCTTTTAATCTTGGAATGAACCTTTTGCGGCTCTCCTTATGATTCATATAACAATTACTGATCTACCTAAATAAGAGCGTTTTTAAAACATTAAAATTCACTTGTTAATACAATTTTATTTAAACAAGCCGACGTAAGAATCTGCCAAATAACATTTTCCAACAGGATTGTTGTTGAATTCCTGATCTAAAGGTTTGTTTCGTATAAATTGTATAAAAAAGAAGCTTGATACTCTTGTTTAGGTGGCTCAGTTAAATGTGTAAGCATTCCACAAGTTGTAAAGGAATTTCTCCAAGAGTCTCATAAGATTTTTGTTGTGCTTTCTGAAAGCCTCATTAGAAAATCTTTACAGAAATCTCAAACGAATTCGCCTATGATCAATACACTGTGCAACAAAACAAACCAGCCTCAATACTTGCAACGCGAAATGAAACTAGAATATTGGTAGAGCAAATCTTCCAAAGTGTTTTGAAAAGTTAGCTTGGGTTCCCGAAATATGGGCCCCTAAGGTTTTTGAATTTTTTGAAAAGGCGTTTGGTATAAGTCAAAAAAAAATATACTAAATTTACTTCTGAGCTAAAGAAAATTTCAGATGTCTTCAGTAAAATCGTATGGCGGTTCTTTTCTTAGGTTACATTAACCCTCTAACACTCATTTTAAGGGGTATTTTATGTTTTTTTTTTAAACTTCCCAGCAAAAGTAAAAAGTTCCATGAATATTTTCTGCATCAAATTTTACTATGGGTCTTTTAAGACCATAAGTTCGTGCAATGTATGAAAACGGATTTTCGAAATTCCTGGCCTTGAAATTTTAGAATTTCTTGAAAACCCGTTTTACATAAATCGCATGAACTTTTGGTTTTAGAAGAAACCTTGTAGAAATATTCAGCATATCGACGGAAAATGTATTCAATTACCTTTCCAACGATATGCCATTTATTTCGATCGGTTTTTGGTTGGGCTCCACAAGGGTTTGAAAAACACAAAAGTACAGTTATCTAAAAAACGGTACTTAGAAAATAAAAATATAGCGTTTTTTGTGTTCAGGAGGTCCCAATTAACTTATCTAGGCATGTGGCGTTCTTGGTATTTTTCCAAACTAAAAATTTGTAAAGCAGTGTAATGAAGTTTGAAGTGTTGTCCACTATAACTCTGACTCATCTCTTCAAACGACCCGTGGTTATTTAATAAATTTTATAACCTCTCAATAAAAAGAAAGAAATACATAGTCCGTTCAAAATTGTTGAAGATATTTGCATTTCAGTCACATCATCTTTTTTAAAAACACAAATAACGGTTATTTTGGAATATCTCAAAAACTGTTATACTTTTGACAATTCGGACTTCATATTCGGATTCAGGGGAAAGTTTTACATAAAGATTAGCTGTCAGAATCATTTGGTCACGACTTTGTTGAAAATTTGTCACGTAGTGCAATCACCAGGCAAAGAATGCGAAGATATGTGAAAATTTCGGTGTTATTTTTTAATTTGATTTTTTCTGGATAAAATATTCATGTTAAAGAAAACTAATACAGAGCAACATTGTTCATAAGATATAGCCCTAGAATATTTGTAAATAAGGTTTTTCTCTAACATAAATATTACGGAAGTTATCAACAATTAAAGCGACCCATAGTGAGAAAAATAGCATTTTAGCAAACTTTGTGGGCTCAAGGCACGGCTAATAACTATACAAACGATCTAAAATTTTATATAAATATTTTTTATTTTTCTAATTTGGAATCATACTAAGGGGTTTGCCAAGTGAAAATACAAAAAAAAAAAATAACGGTCACCCTAGTGTACATATTAATTCTATTGGGCCCAATCTTTCAATCAACAAGATTTAACCGATTTATTAAAAAGATTTTCAAATGTAACTTATTTCGTTGCCGAGCGAGCCTTAAATAAAGAAGGGGCTGAGTGGCGTTTTAATTGATCATGCATATTGGGAAAAAGTTAATCTAATAGGCCGTTTTCATTACAACTAAATTTCTTGGATTTAATTTACTAAATTTCTCAAAATCTAGTGGACCTTTAAAACTTGCAAGATTTTGTTTGCATAGAGAAACAGTTCGCTGAAAGTTTTTTGTGTAACATGTACATACATTTTCAAAACTTGCGTTACCTTTTATTTATAATCAAATAAGAAATTTTATCAGTATTATTTGTCTTTTTTTTTTACTATATCCTTAAAATTTAAATTTATTTAACAGGCCGCCATTATTGTTTTCTTTTTTATTAAAATGCCATTTTTCTCTTGTGTAGGGAAGTATTTTTTAGTGTTTTGTGGAAAAAGCCATTGTTGCATTACTAAGTACTACTAGATTTTATGTAGATTTCGTGAAAATCTTGAAGTAGAAAGTAGTCAAAAACCACTTGATTTTGCTCGAAATCGTAAGTACTAGATTTCGTTGTTGTGTCAATGGGCTAAACTGTCTTCGTAAAAAAGGAAGTCACATCATCATTTAGAAATACAACTCGCGAACACAAATTTTAAAAGAGAATTGACTCGAATTGTGCTCGCGAGTATAATTTTTCCCTGCCATGGTCAAAACTACTTTCTTTATTAGAAGGGCAGTATAAGAAACGCTGCGGATGAACAATTGTTCAATTATTTAAAAAAATCAATGGCGCATATTCAGAAATCATAACCAAAGTCGGTACTAATAAAACAGAAACTAAAAAGAAGCTTATAGAAAGTTATTCCCAGTGAATAAATAGCGCAGCAACTGCTCTCAGTTGATAGAAGAAATGCAGGCCCCCCTTCATGTAGAGAAAATAAAATTTTGAACGATATATACGGGCTTGTTCTGAAAATCACGTGCTATTGAAATCACACGTGTGATTTTGTGGTGTTCTGAAAGTCATACCGTTTTTGTTTTTCTCGGTGTGCTTTCAGCAATTGAAGATCACACCAAAACACACAAAAAACGGCACACTAAAATAACCCACGTGCGATGTTAGTATCACATGTGATTTGAGTTAAAGTGATTTTCAGAACAGGCCTGATACTGTTATTAATTAACCCTTTGACGACTATAGGCAAACATACTTGCCCAGGGGATTTTGCGTCATATAATTGTTCACGTAAGAGATAGAGTAAATATGTTCAAAACAGATTTGTATCGGAGGGTTGGGGCAACAAAAATGTGGTAGGTGGTAGGGGCCTATCTGGTCCCATTTGCCCGCTAGGAGGCCTCAAATTTGGCCAAAAAGTCGCTTTACTTCAGGGGGGTGCTGTGGGGAGAGCGTAGGGCGCACCTGGCTAAAACTCGGGTATATTTTGGAGGCACCTCTCACCTTTCAAAATATATATGGGGGAAGTATGTGTAAATTTCAACCTGCCCGCATTTACCCCAAATATGTTTGGCAAGTATGTTTGCCTGTGGGTTGAAACGGAAAAAAAACGCACCTAAAAATAATCTAAATATTTTTTTTATTTTCATCATTGTATGTATGTATGTGTGTATATACATAGTTTTACGTTGTTTTTTTTAAAGTCAATTGAACAAAACGCATCTTGTCTGTTATTGTTTTAACCCTTTACGGCGTCATGTTGTATTTCTGCAACATACCCTTAAAGTAAGTGTAAAAATATTATATATGGTAGCATAGCAATTTAAGGCAACGTTGCAGTTTGGCAACATAGGATTCTTGCGGCTTAAAAACTGTAAGTTTTCTAAACAGCCAAAAGTTTGTATTAATTTCATTCAAGTGGCACGTGTGTAGAATTATGTTGTGCGGTCTTTGAATTAATTTTCAAAAAATTATTTTTTTAAGTAATAGCGATATTTGGCTATTGAAATTTGTTTGAGTGAAAGGTAAGAGGATATATTTCAATAATCAATTACTAATTTTTCTCGCAAAACCAATTTCGTTTACGTTTTATACTGATTCTGGTTTGTTGTATATATGCAACATTGCCTATTTAAACTGATTTTTGTTTGTTGTATATATGCAACATTGCCTATTGAGGTGTTTTATTTTACTATTTTTTCAACATGTGAATGATTTTTCTGTAGTATCAAAATGAGCCTTAAATTGCATAATATAGCTCCTAGGGACCTAGGAATGATTCTATCACAATGGGAAGATAGTGAAGATGACCTTGATTTTTCTGATAACGATAAAGAAAGGGCCGGCTCAAAACGTTCCACCGAAAGATGCCAGGTTGGACCAATACGGAAACTGGCCAGTTTGGGTCAATAAACGCATGAGATGCAAATTTTCAGAATACAAAGGCTATATGCAGACATCTTGCGAAAAATGCGGGGTAAGTCTTTGCTACAATAAGCAAAACTACTGCTTTAAAAATTTTCATATTCTTAATTTCAACTTAAGTTTTGAGAGCAACTGGTGCAATGTTGCATTTCTGCAACATATAATTTTTTTCAATAAATAAGATCTTAAATATGAATAAAAAATTTTTTATTAATTTTTCCATTAATAGTAGGCAATTTACCACCTATTAACCAAAAACTAACGAAATTGGTGTTCCTGCGCCGTAAAGGGTTAAGTTCAAAGTTTGTTTTGCGCTGATTGTTAGTTCGTTTTTATTCATTTCTTATTCGAAATCAATCAGGGCATACGTATTTCGTGCACTACTATTCGAAAGTGTATTATTGTTGTATTTCGAGTGTTATTTTTGATCAAACAGTGTATTATTATTTGGTTATTATAAATAAAAAAAATTAAAATGAGCGGATCATTCCCTGATCGTGTTCTTTTCCTTAATGCGGACGAAATTGAGCAACTTTGGTTTTGCCACACCAGTGATAATGAGGAAGAAGCTGCTGCATATATGTATATATGGATGAAGAGGACATCGTTTTTCTAGAAAATGACGCTTTGGAAATCCAAGAGGATGAGCCCATAGAAGTTGTTAGTGAAGGAATTAATTCTATAGAATCTCCTGTAATTAAAAAGGCTCGCGTTGGTCATAAACGGTACAATTTGCTGTAGAGGATGAGCCAAGTGCATCGACTTTAAATGCTGAAGTAATACCACCAGAGAAGACTTTCTGGTTCAGAGAGACGCTTGCTTATAAAAACCCCGTTTTCACCGGATTTCAGGAGAATTGCATATATGAACATTCGCAAGATCTAAAACCCATTGTAAATGCATATGTGGAAATGCAAGTTTTTATATTGCAATAGTAGTTACTATTTTTCTATACTTTTTTGGTTTCAGCAATGTGGATAATGATAGTGCAGCAGTCCAACCCAACTGTGGTGTGCAAAGTGAAGCGGCGGGACATGCAGTTGGTTGTCCAGCACTACAACAAGGGAATGGGAGGTGTCGATCTCTTGGACCAACAAAAGGTAATGAGTATGATCGCAGAAGCAAATGGCGGTTTTATATTCGATTGTTCTTTAATCTCTTCGAAATATGCGTCCATAATAGCTACGTGATATATAGCAAACTCATGTTGGCTAACAGCTTCGCGACAAAAATGGCATCGATTGATTTTCGGACTGCTTTAGCAAAGGAATTAATTAATGACTTCTGTTCAAGACCGCGCAGATTCCCGGAAGCAACCAGAACTGCAAGTATCTCTCTAAAAAAGCCGAAGTCCTTCCATAAAATGGAAAAACGTGAAAATTGGAAACGATGCCTTCGTTGTGCCAGCTATGGCAAATATAGCCTCACAAATGTATTTTGTACTATATGCAATGTATTTCTCTGCTTTACATCACGTGACAATTTTGGCAAATACCACGTATAGGAATTATTTTAAATTGTTAGTTATTTATAAATTACTTTTTAAATAGTTTAAATAAATAAAAAATGTATAAAACATTATATTTTTCAATTTAATTTTTTGGATAAAAAATTGTCTTTCAGCCTATAGGCAACTATATTTGCCAAGCAAAAAGAGGGGCAAGGAGAAGACCAGGGGGCTAATTTTTTTAACGTTACTATTATTGAGCCATATATTATGAATATAAGAAAAAATAAAAAATCGCTTCGGCAGAAAAAGTCTGGTCCTCAAAGGGTTAAAGAACTATTTTTGTTCCCAAAAATAATTATATTGTTGGTAAATAAATCATTTAAAATAAGGGCCTGTAAAAATAACATCTCTAGGTTTTACGAAAAAATTTAACTTTTTTGAAGGAATAGCGTAATTTTTTTATTCGTATCCTGGCAACACTGTTCGGTTTTCCATTTATAATTTTTTTGTATTGTGTTTCCATTACCTTTTTTCCCCACTCAAAACTTTGTCCATTTGTTTGTAAATTTGTTGGTAAATTATATGATGTGTTTCGTCTCCTCGTTTTAATGATGATGATTTTTTTTCAGTACTAAAATGTATATTTTACCACAAAACATGTGCATTAATGACAATAAAAAAATAAAGAAAGAAAAGTTGCAAAACATTGTCATTATGTTGATGCTGGTGTTTTATACCCTCATCCGCTATTGGTGAATGAGGAGAATGACAAACTAATTCCGTGTTAAACTTTTTCTATGTTCATCTAGACCCTATAAAGTATATGAATATATTCTAGGTCCTCGAATAATTCGATTTAGTCAAGTCACTTTCAAAATACTCAACAGAAAAGAACAACATTGCTGTCAAATTCTTTCTTGTTCTCCCAACCAGTTTAGGATTGAAATCCAGTATAATCATTTCAGTACACAGAAAAAAAAAATTTTATTTAATTAAAAAATAAATTATATAAATGTGCACCAGTAAACAAATTAATATTATCAATAAAACATTTTTTGATATTAACAAAAATTTCTGCAGTAATGTTTTTTATATAAGTAAACGTTTAATTCGCTTGATTAAATTTTTGATTCAAACTGATTTTATTTTTGATTAATGGTTTAATTGAAATGAAAACTCTTAAATACACCTAAGACCAAAGCTATTTTAGAACAATTTTGTCTGTCATAGTTTGAAGAAATCAATCTGCCAAATTTCATGAAACAGATATCTAATGGATCGATTACGGATGGCAACACAACTGAAGTTGAGTTGCCAGCAGCAAAATCAGGCAAAAACGATCATCTTAAAATATACAAAAATTAACGTAAGCGGCGTTGCCTGATTTCGCTGCTGGCAACCCTACTTCAGTTGTGCTGCTATCCGTAACCGACCCATTGGATCCCTGTTTCTATCCACAGGGTAATTCCTATGCTAATCAATAAAAGTAAGAAACTTTTCGACATACATATGTATAAATGTCAACCAAACAACTCTTAGAGGCAACATAAATTAAAATCCTGAGAAACCTTTTGTAGAACTTTAATTTTTTTACAAAAAATTTGTGGTAGCTGGTCTATAAGGCTATAAGAAGACCTTTAGTTTATTTATTTTTTATGTCCATATTTTCAAGGCAATCTGCTGTTATGTTATCAAGAGATCGCACTACCGGGTCAGAACTGTTATGAGTTCGGAAAATGTGTAATAAGTAAAATAAGTAATGTGGTTGAATGACATGTCCGTAATTTCTACAAAAAAATATCTAGCTGTGTTTAGATATGTATAGTTTTCATAATTTTAAAACGTATTTTCTACCTAAGGGTTAAAGTGTAGTGCATTTTGCACCATCAATTTTACCTAGTTAATTCACGTAGACAAAATTAAAGTTAAAATAAACACAATAGTGTTGCTGAATAGGTAAAGATAACTGTTTGGTACGAACACGACCAGATATCTGTTTGTAGAAATTACGGGCATTATACTCTGTTTACACTTAAAAAGCATTTGACATTCCACACGTTACCACTATTATTATTAAACAATTATTTGTTTTTGCATAACGTTGGCAATTTGATTTAGAATATACATATGTACCAACATAGTTAAATTAATTAAGAGAACATTTTAAATTTTAAAACGAAAGCTAAAAGTAAATACATTTCGTGGTCACGCTTTTTCGGATTGCGCGTAATTTAGTAGCCTTTCGAATAAGATATAATTAATTTCAAAATAACCAGCCTTGGCACTGTAGAGAGAAGTATACCTACACTTTAAAGAGAAGAGAAGAAGAAAAACACAAATGTACCGTTATATAAATGTGAGGTGCTATACATCATATCAATATCGTTTCCCGCTACTTTTAGGACAATAACCACAAATAATAATAGTTCGAGAAAAAAAACTTGCAAAAAAAATCATATCGCAGACCTACATATCGTCGGTCTCATGTAGAAACGGTCTAACTCAATTTTTTTCGAAATTGAGTTTTTCAGTTTAACAAGCAATTGAAGAAGCCATTTTACATTATTATACATACAATTTCTATTATGTTTTTGCCTTCTACTGTAAAGTTGCATTTGTGTGAGTTAGGTCCTTTCTACATGAGACCAACGATATGTAAATATGTATGAACATACATACATTCATAGTACATACATATGTATATTAATTTCTTTTTTCCACTTATACTTTCATTTTGGAAATAAAGAAAAAAAATAATAAAAAATAAATAACAGGAATTAATTTCCAACATTGATTTCTATCTTTCTAGAGTGTCAAGGTCAGTACAAAAGGGAAAAATAACAAAATATGTACATAAATTATACAACAAACAAAAAAATATAATTACCTTTACTTTATTATTGTTGTTGTTGGTATTGTTAAGTTAACTTTAGAAACAAAACAAAAATTCTAGAAGGAAATCTTTATTTCATTATCCTGCCATAGACTCTCATATACATACATACATACTTATACATACACAACAGTTAAATACATTACCACGTACATTAACGTAAGCAGAAAAAACACAACACAAATAAAAAGAAAGAAGAAACATTTCTTCTCTACATGTCCAGTGCTAAAGCATAGAATACAACATTTTTTATACTAGAAGAAGAAAAAAAAAACAAAAAGCGCAATATTAACCGGAACTTAACAAACCTAAATGTATAACAGCAGAGTAGGAAAAAAACAACTACTACGTAAATATGTTGTCCTCGTACTCCTTAGGGGGTTGCACTCATAAGTATGGGTTTGTAAATGTACGCCCATGTTGTTATATATTAAAGCAACAAAAAAGTCAAAGACAACAATCAAAGGAGAGACAGCAGGATATAAAAAACACAAAGCTGAGAGAGCATAAACATGTTTGGCATGTTAAACTTTTTGTGTGTTTAAAGTTTTTTTTTTTTTAAATTCTTAAGAGAGCTTTAAAAGAATGTATTTGCTTATTGTCCCAGCGGGAAAATGGAATTAATAGGAATCGAGAAAGTAATACATATCTTGTATGATATTTGATTCCAGAATTCATTATTCTTAACACAGACCATGTCCTAGGATTGTAATAAATTATTTTAATGTATCCTGCGAATGAATTAAATAATTCATTCTTTGGAATAAATTATATTATTCAAAAGTCTTATAATAAAAGTCTTCTCCAATGCCGTTTGGAATACATTTTGTAATACCTGTTTACTTTAAATAACTTTGACCCACAGACATATAATTTGTGCTTTGACCGTACGCTTTCAAACACAAACTGCGACTAAAATAAAAATTATAAGTAGGCGACATAAAGGCAGCAAAAAAATAACGGATTTTTATTAAGGAAATATGTATGTAAAGCAAAAACACGAATAATTGTTACTAACAGAAACAATACATTCCTTGTTCTGCAAATGTGGGAATATACGTGGTAATCAGTGCTTAAATTTTGTGTCTGATGAAATTACCTTCTCGATTCCAATGAATGCATTATTATTCTTTCGAAAATAATGCATTATTTTTTTAATTATTTATGTAATCAATTCCTCATTTTCCCGCTGGGGTATTATTGAGAATTGTTAGGATATACTTAGTTGCATCATATCCCAAATATGGGTTTCAACTTACTAACATTAGGTCGAACACCCCCTAAAATAAAAGCCGTTTCCTTAAATGCAAAAATAAATAATTTGCCACGCCCCAAAATGCCGCACTTTTTGTTTTTTGCCTATTATGCCGCAATTTTTAAATTCCGCTCAAAACATTTTGCATATCGTTGTTAATGTTTTGAAAACCGCTTTATTTTTCTTCTCGATGATTTTTAATACTGTCAAAAAAAAATATCAAAGTGTTAAAATTTCTTAAGATGCCGGTAACGCTAAAATTGTGGAAACACAATTTTAAAAATATTTAATATTAAGTGCCTTTATTAGACTATGCCGAATCTTATATTCTCTTCACCATGGTGCGAAAAGAACAGAAACATATATAAATATCGCTATTTAGATATAAATAAATCTACACATTTTGTGCCACAGTCCCTTCTCCAATCCCGCCCACAATTTGTGTTATGTTGTGTATTGATAACCAAGATGCTTGTATCTAATTTATAAACTTTGGCTTTTGCCGTTCTCCAGATACACAAAAATCTATATTGCTTTATACGATAAGAGCCTCGCCCAATCGCGCCCACATTTTGCCGGATGTTGTGTATTAATAACCAAGAAGTTCTTAGATTATTTGGGAACTTTGGCTATTGCCGTTTTCGAGATATACAGAAATCTATAATGTCTTTGTACAGGGTCGTGGCACGCCCACTTCTACAATCCCGCCCACAATTTCTGGGATGTTGTGTATTTTTAACCGAGATGTTTGTACCTAGTATGGTAACTTTGGATCTTTTCGTTCTCCAGATGTACAGAAATTTTTATTATCTCTGTATGGGAAGTGCCATGCCCACTTCTCCTATCTGTACTGTGTACTGCGTTTTAATTATTATTTAGAAACTGCCAATACTCCCACAAATGATTTCCCAAAAATATTAAATATGAAGTACTTTAATCATCCTTATCGTGAATAACAAGTGAAATTTTTATTCCCCTCGACGGAAAAAGAGCAATCGTGAATTTCCCATGAAAATGAATGGATCTTTTGAAAGAAAAGTTTGAAAATAGCATTTTTTCGCATAGTGGAGTAGTTAATTGGCCATCAAGATCGTGCGATTTAACATCTTTAGTGGGGTTTTTTGATACCGAAAGTGTACAGCAGTAATTCTGGCAGTCGTGATCGAATACTTTTTAGACTCGAAATCAATTTTATTTCTGATTCTTTCAGTCGATAGCCAAAAAATCAAAATTATTTTTTTGGTGTTGGGAAAACTCAAATAAATGTGTTATAACACTGACAAAATAATTTTGATTCGTTCAGTATCGACTGAAAAATTTGAAATGAAATTGCTTTCGAATCGAAAATGTATTCGATCACGGCTGCCAGAATAAGCCCCCAGACATCAACCATTTATAACAGGTTTTCGAAAAACGTGATTTGGAATTTTGGTAAAAGTATGGGAGTCTGCCGTGGAAGTAGGGGGGAGGTCACTTGACCGACATCATTTTCCATTAGAACTTATTTGTAATAAACTGAAACAAATATATGTTTAATACCTGAAAAAAAAACTTTTTTTATAAAAATAAAATGATACCTCATTTCTGGTCACCCTCTACATATGTACATACATATATAGAACACATTCTTTTAACTCCCAATATTGGCACTAAAGTAAGAATAATAACACAAAATGGAATCCGAAAAGTATTAAATGAAGAATAATAACAAAAATATTAAAAAGAAGAATAAAACACTTTGCAATTGTTATGAAGAAGAAAACAAAAAATCTATATATGTACAATAAAAAAAATTCACGCACTTTACACAAACCTTCCGTAGAAACCCTTGACATTTTTGTTGTCATTCATAAATGTTTTTTATTAACTTTTCCATTTCCTATGCATTCTATACTTTGACGTTAAATTGCATTGTTGTTGTTAGAGAAAGCTGAAAGAAAAATATTTTAAAGTACTTTCTTAAATGTAAATCCTAAATTTAAAAAAATTAAAACTTATTTTATGATTACTTTTTTTGTCTTTTGCAGATAAGTCAATATAAGCCAAAACGACACGACGCGCGAAGATGGCCAAAATGGAAGTCGACGATGTCGTCGACTTAAGTTTAGGCTCTGGGCGAGATCCAGCACTGACTATAACACCTGCAACAGTAAGGGACCTGAGAGCTCTTACACAAAACTCTGGACTGACTATAACACCTGCACCACCGCCACCAACAGCTACATCACCGGCAACAGCAACTACAGCCTCAGGCCTTGGTAGTAATAACAGTAACAGTAGTAGTACAGGCAGTACGAGCAGTAGTACTGCAACAGCAAATACAAGTGGAAATACCACACCAACTACAAATAATATATCGACGACTATAACAACAGTAGATCCATCTAGTAATAGTGCAACTAATCAAATAACAAACTCAAACACACCAATCACATCCTCTGTAGCAAACTCAGTTGTGTCTACAACTACTGCAACACAAAATTCCAATACGAATTCATCAGGGATAGGGTCAACTGGTGGTGGTGGAATTGGATCTAGCAATGAAGAGAATAAAGTTCAACGTAGGGTTCTGAGACCTCGCACTGAACCAAAGTCGTATGCAGAGGCTCCAGATATTGTATTATTGCCGGCCCGCATGAATGGCCGTCAACAAAATGGTAATATAGACTCAGAAACAGATGATGAGGAAATGCCTCCATATGTGCCCATTAAAGAATTGACACCAGCCGAATTGAAAGAACGCGAAAAGGGCTTGCGAAAATTAAGGGACGATTTGCAAAATGAAGAAACGAAATTAGTGTTACTCAAGAAGCTAAAACAGTCCCAGCATGTTATGAAGGAAAATATTGTGGTCACATCAACTAGTGTATCTCCAACAAATCCTCTGGCAGCTATACCAGCAGCGCTAACATCGAAGGGTGCACTTAGTGTTACCCCCACTACGGCAGTACCACTGCCAGCACATACCAAAAGTTCTCGTTCCAATAGTAGTAACATCTCATCCTCGGTTAGCATAAGGTAAGCAAAAAAACTCAAAATAATTCTATGAAATTCAAACATATTAAAATAAAATTGTCTCCAAAATCTAGCGCCACCAATAGCCGCTCGAACCTAAACTCCTCTTTAACTGGTTCAATATCATCTCCCCATCGTTTAACTAACAACTCTATACTGCCTCCTCCACGTTCGGCACTACCCGGTGGTGCCACTCTTACACCAGGCTCTTCTGCTTCAATTAGCATTCAACCTACGTCCTCACCATCGTCCTCAACAACGTTGTCATCATCTGTCCGTTCGAGTGTTCTACCACCCCGCACTAATTTACCTAATCTCACTATAACGCCATCAGTGACTATAACACCAACATCGGCTCCTCCATCTGGACTTAAATCACGCAATGTGAGTTGTTGTAATGTGATCGTTGCAGTAAGCGCTGTGTTACATTATTACATATTTTTTTCTACATACTCCTCTCAAACTTTTTAACCACAATACAAATATTAACTTTTAACACAAATCTACCATACTACTCTTATATTCATACATACATACACACAACGCTTACTTACAACAATACATAAAGTTTTCAACTTGTAATTTTAACATACAATACTAACATAATTTATTTTCATATAGAGGCCCATTTTTATAAAGAAAGTTGTTTTGTCGGTTCTTGTTGTACAGCTAATTAACTTTATTATTAATAAAATGGGGAATCTGTTTGAGGATCAAGCTCAAAAAATTAAGCTACTTAACAGTACAAGTCCACAAATCAATAAAGTATAGTGAAGTAAGATTAACTGGCAGTTGAAGTCGGATTGCAAGGTCTTTTTAATTATGTCTGCGCGACTCTAAAACAATACAATAAACCACAGGCATGTTGTTTGTGTAAAACCACTTCGTATGTGTCAAAATAATATTCTAATATTTGTTGAATTGACATGTACTAAGCACTTACTTTAGAAGAGAATTTCGTAGAATGTTTTAAGGCCCAACTATAATATGCTTAAGTTGGCTTATACATGTAATTCATGTGTGTCGTACTGTAATAAACTTTAGAAAACTTTTTTTGTTAAATTTTATGAAACTGTGATCTGTTTCGCACTTTCTGTACGCAATTAAATATTTTTTGATTTTGTTTTTTTAAATGCATTTATAAGTCCCCATTTACCATATACGATTTTTTTCGTTGTGATTCTTACTTTGTCTGCTTTTACATTAAACGATTTCTGTCGTTGCGATTCTTACCTTATAGGCGAGAGGGGAGAGAGGAATTAAAAGGGGTACTCAAGCGAGTGTACTCTTCGATTCGTTTTGTTCGCACATTCGTTCTCTCATTGTGCTCTCATTTGACGAAAAATGTATTTAAGTTCGGTGGCACAGACAAAATCGTACAATGTAAATATCAGACTGACTTCAAAGAAGAAACATTCGTTCTCTCATTGTGCTCTCATTTGACGAAAAATGTATTTAAGTTCGGTGGCACAGACAAAATCGTACAATGTAAATATCAGACTGACTTCAAAGAAGAAACGACAATAATCGCAACGACAACAAATCTAAAGCAGACCATACACGATTCAATTCAATTGTCAACTGAGTCGGTTGTTGTCCAAATCAAAGCGTGTATGGCCTTGTCAGTTGATTAGTTTGACGGTTGTCGAGTTGGTTGAAGAAAATCAAAAGATTTTGATTTTTTCAAGTTGACTACTAAGTCTTTCAATTCGATTGTACTGTGTTTGCTCAAGTCTCTTGATCAGCTGTCAAAATTAATTTTTGTAGTTAAGTATCAAGGCGAATTCATGTAAACGGTAACAACTCCAAAAACACAACAATGTATTTTGTTGCTGCTTTCGTTTGCCGATATGTCAAAAACACAAGTAACTTTTGACATTCCTCTCTCTAATTTAAAAAAAAAAAGTAGCACAGCTGTGCTTTCAACGCCACCTGAAAAATGAATTCGCCTTGTTAAGTATTTTAAAAATTGTCTTATTTCATTCAATTTTAAAATAAATTTAAAATCATCAGTATTGTGGTTATTTTGTTGAACTATTTATGGTTTTTAATCCAAATTTTTTAATATTTTTAATTAGGCTAAAGTTCATCAAATTTAATTTTCATTAAATTATTTTTATGAAGAAAGGAATTTTACAACATGAAATTAATTAAAATTTATTAAGGGTATTCCTTTCAATTTTTTTTTTGGTTGGAAAAATGGAAAAAAGAAAAATTACACTCTTATTGACGTGAACGGGATTTTTTTTTTTACAAACTGTCAAAAAAAAATCTGTCAAATAATTCGTGGAAGTAATTGATATTTTTCAAGATGCCGAACAAAAGTGTTAAAATTGAATTAATTGAAATTTAAATTTAAAACGAAGTGATTATTGTTATTTTCATCATAATATTCGACTACAAAAAGTTACTCAAAATGGCGATTGTCTGCCAAAAAGTCGAGTATTTTATTAACTTCAGCTTCTGTCAATTTTTTTGACCCCATTTCTTTTTTTTTAATTCTTTTTTAATAACTTTTTTCATTGAACACATATTTAATATGAATTGTTCTTTTTGAAAGATTAAATGAAAAATAAGTTATCTTTGAAATGTTGTAACTATAAAAAATAATTTTTGAAATCAGAGTTGTTCAATTCAAGAGTTTATAAAAAGAGATGCAATTTTTCGTACTTTATATTAAAAATTAGCAATTTTTTATGAATGGCAACATCATTTCATTTGACGTTTAAAGGGGAAAATTACATCTTTTTATCCTGACTTTTTTACACTTGGTTATAGTCTGATAAAAATTTAACTTTTGGCGGAATTTTTTTTCTTGTGGTTGTTGTAACAAAAATTAAATTTTTCCACTTTTCCATCTTTCCAACAAATAAAAAAACTGAAATGAATACCCTTATTGATATTTTTCCATTCTTGACCGAAGCTGGGCTCGAACCCAGGTGTTTTTACGGACATTTAAATCTTTCAATTCAGTTGATGAAGTTGTCAACTGAGTTGAAAGACTCGGTTGACAACTGAATTGAACCGTGTATGGGGCGCATTATAATGTTAATTGGGACTTTGTATTCGAGAGGGGAGAGAGGAATTAAAAGGGGTACACAAGCGAGTGTACTCTCCGATTCGTTTTGTTTTCTCATTCGTTCTCTCATTGTTCTCTCATCTGACGAAAAATGTATTTAAGTTCGGTGGCACAGAAAAAGTTGTAACGACAAAAATCGAAGAACGTAAATATCAGACCGACTTCAAAGAGGAAACGACAATAATCGCAACGACAAACATCGTATAATGTAAATGGGACTTAGGCTTTTCCTAAATTTTTGACAGTAGCTTAAGCAAGCTTATGAATATTATAGTTGGGCTTTTATTTGGTATCAGCGTTGCCAGAAAGTGCTAAAATGGTAAAAAAATGATCATTAAATGTTTTACCGAAACCAAAGAAAATGCTAATTGTTTATAGTATTAAATTCGCTACGCTTATAATAAAATAATAAATCATTTATGGCATAAAAAATAATTTAGGTTTACAAAATTTTCCCTAAAATCCAAATTATTTTTTATGAATGAGGAAGTTATTCATATAATTAAAACTGTTTAGTACTAAAGATCTGGTTTTCTATATGATTTTTAGCGCCAACAGAACATAAACGCTAAAGTAAATTTTTAAAAATATAATTTTCGGTCAATAATAAACAAATATTTTTCTTCCTATTTCAAATTCCTTTGTGTGTTAGGAAAAAAACAATACATATTTAAATCATAGCGTTTGTAAAGAATTTTAGAAATCCTTTATATTATATTCCTCTTTTGTTAGCGAACTAATAAACACTATTATCTTTTTAATCACTACACTATACTAATCCCACATAATAATGTAATGATTCTAGGGTAGATTTTAATAACTAATTGTATTTTAATATTGATGTTTAAATGCAGTGATAATAATTTGTATACGTATATTAAAAAAATATGTGTATATACATACATACATATGTACATTAGGGTCATAACTTTTTGAATTTTTTGCAAATATCAGTTCGCTCAAGGTGAAATCGTGTAGGGCATGGAAAAATATTATTAAAATGGTTTTTTTACTGAAGTTATAATTATAATGTAATTTTGTCACATGATTAGCAGTTAAATAAAAATAAGGTTGGTATAGTGAAAATGATCCATAAGATAAGCAACATAATTATTACAAAAAATGCGAAAATCATCAGACATTGGGCACGAACACCATCTGCATGGAATGAAATAAGTGTATGACATATCGCTCCTATATTGCAACATAGTCATATCTCAAAAAATCAAAAATTTGAAGTTACTTAAGCAAAACTGCTCCTTCATACCTTCTCTATATGTAAAACAAAAATTAGTGTTTTATCTCAAACTGAACCGCTGCTATAGCAAAATATATTTTATTGGATCTGTTATTAAAAGGTACATTTGGAAAACTTAATTCGCATTTTGGCAAGTTTGATTTTTTTTTTTTTAGATTACATCCACTTTGTAAAACATCGCGCATACTGAACTTGAATTTGATTTCTTTTAAAACCTAGTCATAACCGTATAATCACCCCTATTCTGCGTTTCGATTCGGATCGAAATTTTCTCCGTTTTTGGAAGCTTTGGTATTCTGTGCCCATATTTTGTAACTCCCGCGTTGAGAAACTTTTCGATTGAAATGTGAGAAAAGAAACAAAAATACCATTAATTGAAACAAACATGTTTTTCTCACTTACTGTAACATTTTTGGCGAGTAATTTCCTTACGTTACAGTTATTACACACCAAAAATGTTACAGTAACAGTTAAGTGAGAAAAACATGTTTGTTTCAATTAATGGTATTTTTGTTTCAGTTCTCACATTTCAATCGAAAAGTTTCTCAACGAGGGAGTTACAAAACTTGGGCACAGAATACCAAAGTTGCGCAAAACGGAGAAAATTTCGATCCGAATCGAAACGCAGAATTTTTGTTCCCGTGAAATTTTCATTCCCCTCGAAGGGAAAAAAGCAATCGTGAATATCATGTGAAAAATTTTCCACGCTATCAGTTTCAGTGAATGTAAAAAAAGAAGAAAGATTTAAAAAAATTAAAAATCAATGAAATTTTTGTTAAAAAATATACAAGTATATATTTTAAAGAAAAGTTTAAATAATAAAGCAAAATATTTAGTATTGGAGGGATAGTTTGATTACAACGTTAGTTTTTCAAATTTTATGTAGTAAAATACTTTTCAAAATTCTGCCACCACGTCTGTCGAAAGCTTCACAAATCAGCAGCCAATCGACATTTTGTATTGCATTTTGTTGACTAATATGTCGGATTGTGCCTTATTAACGGATCCAGCCCTTAATATTTGATTTATAGGAGGAACTACTTTCATACATGTTCTGTTCCCTAGCAAAAATAAAGTGAGCAAATCTAAGGGAAACGTGATAAAATTACGAGGGAAAAAACTTTTCACGATAAGGGGAATTTTTCCCCGTGAACATTTTTTACGTTATTATTCTCCTTTGAATAACGTTTTTTCATGGGAGTTTTTCATGATCGCAAATATGTGAAAAGGGGAAAAATTTCGAGGGAAAAATTATTCACGATAGGGGTGATTTAAAAAAAAAATTAAATGCATTTTAGAAATCGCTTTTGTTTTTTCACAAAATTGAAGTAAAAAACAAGTTTTTCAATAACAAAACAATATTGACCGTAAGATAGACCCTTGGGAGAATGACGTCCAAAAAAAGTTATCACCCTAATGTACATATATATACATATGTATATACATATTTATATATATTTATCACATATTTGATTTTCATTTGTTATTTCTCATCAAACTAACCAATTTGTGTCATGTTGTGTCCGTTGTATTGTTTATATTGAACTAACAAAAACTAAATGAAAAACAAATAAGCAGCAGCCTAATGTTTCGGATAATTCAAAGGTACCTAACACCATCAGCAATTCGGTATCAATAACACCAGCGCCACCGTTGTCAACACAAAATCAACAACACAATGAATTAAAAGTAAATAAATTAAAAATATTACAAATAAGTATGGAATATAATTTTTGTATTTTATTATAGAATGAACGCTTAAATTCCCGAGAAGATGGTCAAACACCGGCACAAAGGCAAGCGGCCGCTAAACTGGCTTTAAGAAAACAACTGGAGAAAACCTTATTACAGGTATTTATTTCTAAAAGAAAGAACTTAAATCAGAATTAGTTTCACTAACCAACTTATGACTTTTATTGAAAGATTCCTCCACCTAAACCTCCACCACCAGAGATGCATTTTATACCAAATCCTAGCAATACTGAATTTGTTTACCTGCTTGGCTTAGAGACTGTTGTCGACTATATAACGACAAATAAGAAAACAAATACAGTGGCTTCACCATTTCGCTGTGCTCAATGTAAGATTGACTTTACACCCGTGTGGAAATGGGAGAAACAAGGTAAAATTCAATTTATAAATAGCATACCAGAAAAAATGTATTTTTTTATGTTAACAGGCAATAAAGAAGCTAAAGTTATTTGTGAGCAATGCGTCACCACTAATGTTAAGAAAGCTTTAAAAGCTGAACACACTAATCGACTGAAACAGGCTTTTGTAAAGGCTTTACAACAAGAACAAGAAATTGAACAACGCTTGGCCAGTCAAAGCAGTCCCTCTCCGGTGGATGCTCATGTCGCTGCTAGTTCTGCATTGTCTCAATCTCAGAATCATTCTCAACAAACGGCGCATCAATCTCAACCGCAAGCAGCGCATGCTGCATCGACTGCAGCGGCTTTAGTTAATCTACCACCTTCTGTAACGGTTATACCCACCAAATGTCAAACACCAACACCAAGTATCACTCCACGCCCCACACCACCACCTACTAATCAACCGACGCCTCCACCACCCACTACGCCACGTTCCTCGCGTGTTTCTATGTCCCATCAGAATCAACCCAGTCCTAGTACACCCACACCCAGTCAAATGCATCACCATCAACATCAGCACCAACAACAGCAGACACAACAACACCAGCATCAACAGCAACAGCGCGAGAGAGAACGGGAAAGGGAACGTGAACGAGAACGAGAGCGTGAACGCGAAAGGGAAAGAGAAAGAGAACGTGAGCGTGATCATCATCGTGCTGAACAACAACAGCAGAGGGCTGCTGCAGAACAGCAACAACAACAGCAGCAGCAACAGCAACAATATGATAAATATTCGGCAGCTGCTTTGGCGGCAGCCGCTCAACTGGGTGCTCTTGGTTTGCCAGGTCTGAACAATTTAGCTGGCTTAGGGGGTCTCGGCAATTTAGGTAACTTAGGTCAATTGGGTAATTTAGCGGCACTAGGAGGTCTTGCAAATCTTGGCGCTGCTGCAGCGGCTACGGCAAATAATCCCGCAGCAGCTGCGGCGAACCTTGGTGCACTTGGTAACGCATCACCTGCAGCTGCAATGCAAGCGTTTCAGCAGCAATTATTTAGAGGTACGTTTATTTTATTACATGAAATGTGTCAATTATTATATATTCCCAATATCTTTTTTCTCAATATTTATTTATTGAAAATTTATATATTTAACATGAATTAACAATAATTAATTGAATCTTATCCTAATACATATATGTCCAGCCAGTGCCAGACAAAATTTCATCACGGTTTATGTTCACATTTGTAGGTTTTTATAGCTCTTCTGATTGGGTGAGTGCTGCAGTGTCCCTTCTTCTTAAGCGAGTGTGGCCGCCATGATTTAAAGTATTTCGAGCTATTTTGTAATCATAGTTTTTACTAATGGCACATTGAGATTTTGTTTTTGAGTTTTTAACATAGCAGAGAGCGGCTGTGATTATTCGAAGAAGTTTTTTTTGCGCCTTGGAATTTTATCGATGTTAGAGTGTCCCATTATTGAATACCGTGGATAGATAGGCTTTAAGATAGAGTTGTAAAGTAGAAGCTTGCAATCGAGACTAAGGACAGAATTTCTTCCAATTATGCCCGTAATTTCTACAAACAGATATCTGGTCGTGTTCGTACCTAACAGTTATCTTTACCTATGCGGTAAAACTAGTTTGGTAATTTCAACGTTAAATTTACCTACGTGTTTTTTCCTTCAAATTTTCTTTAAAAATATGGCAACATTTGTGTTTTTATTAATTTTTTGAATTAACTGTCAACAATGGATGGTGTAAAATACACTACAGTTTAATCAGTAGATAAGACATATTAAAATTATGAAAAATTCGTTGCACCATAGATATCTATACACAGCTAGATATCTATTTGTAGAAATTACTGGCATAAGCCAATGAATTTGAAAGGCTTTTAGTTTCATTTGAGTTAATTTTGCCTCTATATGGCATTTCAACGTTAATCGCCGATCCAGATGCATACCGAGACATTTTACATGCGAATGTTGAGGAATTATTTGATTATTGATTTTAGTAGGGGGCGTGATTCCCGGCGTAAGGTAAATGTTATATGTACGCATTTTTGCTCATTGACCATTATCCTCCATTGTCTAACCATATTTCTAGTTGAAATATATGACGCACGCTTAGAAAATCTGTATCGTCTGCAAATGTTGAAGTTTGGGTATAGTTGTTTGTTTGCATGTCCGAAGTATAAATTAATTATAATAGAGGTTCCAGGATGCTGCCTTGTGGGACTCCAGCGACAATTGGCTGAGGTGAACTTAAGAAATTTCCTTCTTTAATAATAAACTTAAGACCGACTAAGTCTTAATACGTTTTTCAAGTGACTAACAAACTGATTTACTTTTTCAATATCGTTTCTTGCCCAACTATCATTCAATTTCTTCTAGACTTCTAGCTGCACGCCATAATGAGTAGTCTGATTGTAGAGTTACATCAAGTTCCTTAAGATATTTTTCTAGAGAAGCCGTTTTCTGAGACTGCAGTAACTTTCTTAGCCTTTTTGTGCACTCTTTTAATAAATTCTTAAGTTGCTTGGATCTGTACAGTTGGCACTCTCTTCGAACTCTCCTTTTTTCAGTCAAGCTGGGCATCTGTAGAATATATTTTATTATTTTTTGATTTTTTGGGGGGTAACGCTGAAATGTTGAACAGCTTGTTTAAGATAACTGTCAAAATTATCAATAGAGAGGTCCACATTCTCCGGTGTACTAAGCGAAATATTTTCTGTGCAATGGGCACTGAGAAATTTTATATATTTTAACCAATTTATTTTTGTGGCTGACGTCGCTAAGTAACCAGACGGAGATTAAAATTTCTTGTTTTTTTTTCAAAAGATTTTGTTATTCGTGCTTTTTGATAATAAAATTTCTTGTCTTATAAAAATAGTATATCGTCAGCTCAGAATTGGTTTGGCCTACCGACCTTTTTTTTAAATTGAGTTAGGTATGGGGTATATACATATATTTTGAATACCCCCTTTTTGAATCCAAAATCTGTTTCGCGAAATTTGTTGTGGTTTCTGAGATATAAAGCATTCATTTTGCTGCATATCAACTGTTTAAAATTTTTTTAAGTTTTGTTTTGCTCTACAAGCCACTGTTTGGCGATTGCAGCAAATTCTTTATACAAAAACGTACAAATAAATTTTACTGTTGCTTTGCTGCATTGCCTTAAGAAAAAAAGTAGTTAAAGCAAAATAAAATGACAACAAGAAAATAAATTTGTGAAAAATAGTTTTATAAAATAATGGACCCAACCAACTGTACGGTTTTCTATTATTTAGTGTTTTTAGCACTTAAGGGAAATGCTGCAACATTTTACTACAAACGAAAATTAAATATGTATAATCTTACAGCAACCATTATTATGCCAAATATACCAACTTTTACTTATTGTGCCTTTTGGACGGAAGCTCATAGTGGTCGGAGTGGTAACAGTATTGCTAGTGCTTTAATTAAAATTTTAAATGAATTAATAAAAAATGTTCCACTAATTAAAAATATTCATTAAACAAAATAATATTGATGCCGTTATACAACAGCCTTCAGAACCAGTACATTTTTTAATTCAAGAAGTGGACTGTGTCCAGCGTGCTATTGACCGGTACTTAAAGAATATTGAAATTCATAGTCCTCTTCATTAACTAAATTTGCTTAAAACAATGCCAAATAATAAAACAAAATTAAAAGTTATGGAAATGCTTCCGGAAGATTTTCGCACATACTCGTTGGAAGCAAATAAAATGGTCTTTCGAAAAGTCCCTTTTGCTAAATTTAAAGTACTTCTATACAGTAAAAATAATGATTTATGTATATATAATAAAACTTCTACGAGAAAGGAAAAATATAAAAATGCAATTTGGTTAAGTCTGCATCAAAAAATTGTTTGAAAACTCCTGAGAATTTGTTGACGAATGTTTTGAAAATATCGAAACCATCATTTATTTCCAGCGATAAAAATAGAGACATAAAAGACTTGCTTACATTTCTTCAACGTGTTGATAAAACTTATTATAAAAATTTACTCAATATTAAGGCCCATTTTCACAACTTACCGATAGCTAAAAGGAGACTTTAACCGGCCTTATAAAAAGTGTTCCCTTATTAAAATTTTACTTTAACCTTAAGTGAGCGATAAAGTAAAATAAGGTTCATCCTACTTGGTGGGCTAAAGTAAAGTTGTGTTAATGGAACACTTTTTATGCGGCCGATAAAATCCTACCTTTTGCTATCGGTAAGTTGTGAAAACGGGCCTAAGTTTAAAATTTTAAGTGTTTTTTCTTGATTCTATTTTGCTTTTGCATTATTTAAGTTGTTTAATTTGTGGCTTTTTATGTAACTTTTCATAACAGTAGAACTGTTTTTTCTGTTTTTGTAAAATAAAATCAAATAAAAAAAAAATATGTAAAATATAATAAAAATAAAAAATTCATTTCAACAAGTTACTCAATACATAGCAATAAGTATACGTATGCAGCACAAAAAGCCACTTTTTTAATTATTTTTTTTTTTAGAAAAGTGGCGTATGCGGTACAAAACAATATTTTTCATTTTCAAAAAAATACTATTAAATCCTAACTTTTTTTCTTTTAAACATATGCCGGAAGTAGTGGTAAAAATATAAAAAAATTATATCGGGTACATTTTGAGAAATCTTCATGTAAATCTTCTTTGTCGTTTTTCTCCACTCTGACTTTTGGGCATATGCGTCAAACCAATTCTGAGCTGACGATATGCCAAATTATGTCACAGTATAATTTTTCATAACGAGTTTATGCGTATTATTATTTTTCGGGAATAAGCTTTTTATATGACTTTTTTGTCATATTACACTAAAGTAGATCCAATTTCACTACTATGTGTGAGTTCCTAAACGTCACAAAGTGTAACTTTTTGCAATTTTGTGGCCATTTTCTCAATGTATCGACAGTCTGTTTGTTTCTTAATGTCAACACAAATTTATTGGACCGATAAACTGTCCGTTAACGATTTTGGGTTTCTCAATATACCGACAAAAAACATTGTTTTCAGCTGGCAACGCCACTCAAAATACATGTAAAAGTTGGGAGTCAGCTGAATAAATTTATCTGTACGGCAAATAAAAGGAAAATCAATAATTGGCAGATGAGTGCCGGTTAGCTTTGCGATAAAATCGAAGCAAATGAGACATTGCGAATACCAAATTTCTTTAATGTGCAGTTTTTCGTTGGGAAAAAAAGATAATTGCCTAATGAGAAAATGGCCATTATTAGTGTGTAAAAAAAGTCGTATTCAATAATTTCTTGAGTTAGAAGTTTAATGTGCGGTCACTTGTATTGTAAAAACCGTACATAATACAACAAGATTTCTCTTACAAAACATTTTTCAAATTCGCATATTTCACAAAAAAAAAAAAAAAAAATTAAACAATTTATTTATTTTTCTAGCTTTGGGTCAAGGTTTGGCAACGAATCCTCAACATATGATGCAGTTTACTCCTTTATTGTATTCCTATCAAATGGCTATGGCTCAGGCAGCTCAAGTAGCTGGTAAGTATTTTTAAAGATATGTATTTGCTTTTTGAATGATTAACATACATATATTAATTAAACATTCTCTACAAACTTCTCCAGCTTTTACAAATAAAAATAAGACAACGTCTGCTCCTTCCTCCTCTGCTTCATCGTCCAAGAATCAAACAGCATCATTGGCTGATATACAACGAGCTGCGGAATTGCAGCGACAATATTTATTAGAGATGATACCACCGCAAGCGCCAGGACCCAGTAACAACCGGCAAAATAATTGGAAAACGTAAATAATACACAACAACAACTTCATCATTAACAACAACTACAACAATAGTTTTAGTAACTAAACTGAAAAAAAACGAGTTTTGTGCATGCAATAATCTAAGATTTTAAATAGATCTACACTACTACAGTCAAATATTAAGTTTTAATTAATAACTTATGAGAATTTATTGTTTGCTCTTTGTGCTTTTAATTAGCTCTTTCGTTTCAATGAAAACTTAGGGTATTTATTTGTGTAAAATACAAAAAAAACGCATGCTTTGGTCGTTTGAACAGACCAAAAACTCAATAAAATATGTATTTTAAATAGTATCCTTTCTTTTTTTCTCTTACCGCTCTTATTTTGTATAGCCAATCCCTTAAAATGTTCTTTTAAAATTGATATTTTTAAATAACTAAATTATTTTTAGTTTTTTATTTATTTAATAGCAACAGCAAAAAATAAATATACAAAAGCAAAAAAATACTTCAAATTAAAAGCAAACAAATGTCAAGGGGAGCTTTAAATATCTCATAAAACAATACTCTGGCTCTCTCTCTTTCTCTCTCTCTCTCGCTCTCCTTCGTTCATATATTTTTAAGAATTAGTAACGCATGAAACAATAAATGCAAATTCTTACAAACGCAAACCCATGATTTGCATTAAAAAAACAAACAAAAAAAAAAAATATTAATATGAAATATGTACTATTTTTGTAATAAAAAAAAAAAACAAATCATACAAAAAAAAAATTATAATAAATAAAATAGTTCAATAATAATTTTTATTAGTTCTTAACGATTTAAGCATTAAGTGTTATGTTTCTTTTTTTCTATAAAACAAAACAATCAATTTTAATAAACATTTTAAATGAATTTTAGTTTTATACTTCATTCAAGCAATTAAATACACTTTATAAATATGTAATGCGTTATAGAAACTATTATTTTTTTTTTTTTTGCCTGCCCTCCCTCCCCCTCCAGAGGCAAAGTTTTTAATATTATTAATACATTTCTACAGAATATTACAAAGTAATTGTTACTTTTTCTTTTTTTTTTTCATTGTTTTAATTTGCTCTGTTTATTAGTAATTAATTACTCTGTATGTTTAAATTAAATATGTATTTTAATTTTATTATTACTGCTATTATCATTATTTTAATTTTGTAATAATTTGTATCTTAATGATTTAAAATTTTCTTTGCAAAAAGAACGAACATAAAGAAGCCTTAGTAATGTCAAATTTAGTTTTTATAGTTTATTATAAATTTTAGTTATTTGATTTAATTTAAACAACAAAATATTATTAAATATATTTTCTAGATATAATTGAATTAACAAAAATAAACATTTTATCGCTTAATTGAAACAAAAAGAAAAACAACAAGAAGAAAAAACTTATTTTTAACGGGTGATACCTAAAAACAACAATAAAACATATTTTTATATTTGACAATTTTATGTTTAATTCATTTTGCTATCACAAAAATGTTACCCCCATATTCAGCGTTGCCAGAAGATTTGGAAGGAAAATTTTCTTTTGGCGAAAAAAAAATCTTATTTTGAAGAGAAAAATCTTGAAATTTTTTATAACAAAGGCAAAAAAGTAAAAATTATTAATTTTGTAAAAGAAACTCCTTTTATTATATTAAACATTTTTCATTTTTCGAATTAAATTAAAATGCGTAATTGCGGTATTTATACAAAATTAAATTGTAGGTTTAAAATTGTGTTTTAGTTATATTTTCCAAAAAAATACATTTTTAATGCACTTAATTTCTAATAAATAAGAACGTAAAAAAGTCCATCTATATAAAGAAGTTTCATCGGAAGTAATTAAATTCTTATATTAGAGATGTATAAATTTTGGGCAAAAAAAATTTGGTTTGGGAGCTATGAAGCTCATGCATCATATGAAATCTTGAGGGTTCGCAATTTAATATTATATTTTTTGATACCGTTGTTATATCGAAGGCATTTTGAGAAAATTGCATTTAAAAAAAGCTCACTGAAAACTATGGATTTTCCTAAATATATTCCTAATGAATTTTTTTTAAAATAATGTTGGTACACGTTTAAACAGATATTCTTAAGCACTTATGTATAAATTATTTACAAATTATCATAAACATGGAATGTGGTATTTTCAAACCAAAATCTTCATAACCCTTAACTGTAACTTTTTAACACTCCTCTTGGTCTAGGCAGACCACAATTAGAACAGCTAAAAAACCCAATTAAATAAAAAGTTAATAAATATATTTTTTTTATTGAACGTATGTTTTTTGCTAGATTTTACGAATTTATTATCAATTTTTATTATTTTATTTTACACGCAAGTCATCGAATATGTAGTCCTTAATTTTGCACATTGCTTTTTCGCATCTACCACACATTTGATTCCAACTTGATTCATTCAATTCAGAACATATCATTTATAGAATTCACGTTTCTGTTTTTTTGATATTTTTTCCTATTTGAAAACAAGAATTCGGTCTGGCCAAAAGGGTAATTTCATAGACTTAAATAAAAATAAAATTTCACCCGACTAGTTTGCTTCAATCGAATCCAAATTTGTTTCATTCGATTCAGCACGTATCATTTATAGAACTTCGCCCCTGTTTTTTTGTTATATTCGAAAAATATCGCAAGGAAAACACAAATTTGGTCTGGCCCGACCAAGACGGTAATCCTAGGGGTTAGTTCCATTAGTTTTACCTTTTGGTACTAAGACATAGTAACTAAATACATGAACTTTTTTGTTCTTTGATAAATTAATCTTTAAATATATACTATACATTTTTTCTTTTCACAAATAATTTTTTTATCAATATTCCCAAAATGAACAACCGCGATTCTTAATGCTTTTTTAATGTTTTGTATGCCCAAAAATAAATGCATGTTAGTACAAAAGTGTGCAAACCAATAGACAACAAGCTGATATAAAACCTCATTGTTTTAAAAATTTACTGCTTAAAAAACTATAAGAAAATTATGTATGTTGTACAAACTTAAAGTTAAAAATCTTTATATCTAAAAATAAAAAATCTTAATTTGAGAAAAAAAATCTTTAAATCTTATTTTGTTCAAAAAGTCTTGAAAAATAAGATAAAATCTTAATTCTGGCAACGCTGCCCATATCCGAAATGATTATAAAATTTATTAAACGTTTATTAAGGAAAATTTTCATAGAAAATTTGGTTTGCAAGCCTTTATTAAATTTAAAATATTTTTATGAATACAGACATTAGTATTTAATTATTATTTACAGCCATACTGAGAAAAAAGGCTTTGGCATTTAATTTTTTTTAAAGATACATTTGTGCCAGTAATTTTAAATTCAAATTCATCTTTTAAGCCAATTACCTACGGCAATTGAGAATAAAAAAAGAATCTTATCGCCGCATACGATATCGTTTCGTTTATAATGGTCGTATTTTTAAGGTGTGTTTTGACAAAACGGTTCTTTTTTTTTTATTTTGTTTTTTTTTTCTCAATTTTGTGCCAGCGTCTAATCTAAAAAAATCGAAACATTGTTCAAAACTTTTTAAGAAGCTTAATACATACTATCGCTCTTGATCAGCAAGAAGGTATTAACACACAATTTTTATTTTTTCACTTTTTGGAAAAAACTGACACGTACAGCTCAATTATAAATAAAAATTTTTACAATTGAATTTAAATAGCAAAAAAGGGGGGAGGAAAAAAACTCCTCAATAACTAGCTGACCCGACAGACGTTGTCCTGTCCAAATTCGGAAAAATGTTTGCGTTCGATTTTTAAAATTCGTTAAAAAGATACGAACATTTGAAAGAAAAATTAGTCAAATCGATGGAGCCGTTTTCTGATTTTAGGTAAATCGAAAAGAAGTTGACATTAAAGTGGGCGGGGCCAAATTATCTTTCCGTAAAATCCTAAGTTGGACCATGGCGATGATTTTATAGAAAAAATCGTCCATATCGGTCAAGCCGTTCTCAAGTTATGCGCTTAATAGAAAAAGTGGGCGTAAAAGTAGGCGTGGTAAATTTTTCTTTCGATGAAAACTTAAAATGGATTAATACGAACATTTAAAAGAAAAATTTGTCAAATCGATGGAGCCGTTTTCTGATTTTAGGTAATTCGAAAAAAGTGGGCGGGGCAAAATTTTCTTTTCGTATAAAAAAAATCGTCCAAATCGGTCAAGCCGTTCTCAAGTTATGCGCTTAATAGAAAAAGTGGGCGTAAAAGTAGGCGTGGTAAATTTTTCTTTCGATGAAAACTTAAAATGGTTTATACGAACATTTAAAAGAAAAATTAGTCAATTCAATGAAGCCGTTTTTTGATTTTAGGTAAATCGAAAAAAGTGGGCGGTGTAAAATTTTTTTTCCGTAAAAACCTTAGTTGGACCATGGCAATCATTTTAAAGAAAAAGCCAGGCGTTTTGGAGTACGTTACATACATACACACATCCTTGGCTGGTAATATTCATAAATATGCGGTGTAAAAATGTCGTGCTATTTTTTTTTTTTTTTTTTTTTTTGTTCTCAATTTTGTGTCAGCGTCTAATCTTGATGAAAGCCAATTGTGTTCGCGTCGCCCATGAGTAAAGCTGGAGGTCCACACCACGCGTTACTCGCTTTTTCGCAGCATACGCAGCTGTCAACAAAGTAGAATCTGTGTAGTTATACGTAGTAAGTTACATGCACAAAAGCGTGGATGCCTTGAGGCGAAAAGTAGGTTTACTTTCTACTTTTGTAAGCGTCACAAGCAGCGTTCGAACAAATCAGCTGATTTTGACAAATTACATTTTATTTTTACTTGTGCTGCTGCTGCATAAAAAGCGTTGTATGTATGTAACTTAAAATGTAGAACGCAAGTAAGGTTATAAAAGCATGCGCTGCGTGTAGGCGAAAACGCGTGGTATGGACCTCCAGCTTAAGGAAAAAATTGCGATAATAATGAAGAGTTTTGATGATGAAAGAAAATCGAAACATTGTTCAAAACTTTCTACAAAAAATGCTAAATACATGCTATGCTATCGCTCTTGATCAGCAAGAAGGTATTAACACAACATTTTTATTTTTTCACTTTTTGGAAAAAACTGACACGTACAGCTCAATTATAAATAAAAATTCCCCGCTAGCTTTTTATCCTTTCCCCATTTTTACAATTGCATTTAAATAGCAAAGACTGCAGAGTAAATGAGAATTGCAAACACCAAAAAATCTTATTTGTAAGTATATCAGACTTAAACAAAATTAGGGATGGGCAAATTTAAAAAATATATCGATATATATCGAATCGATATTTTTTAAGAGTATCGATATTAATTATTTCAAAAATATCGATATATCGAACGTATTTTGCTGAAACTATTACCAAATTAAAAAATATATGTACAAATCATTATTCCAAATACATGTATATACGCACATATATTGTTCCAAAGCCGCATAAAATAAATTTTTTCAAGTTCGTTTGACTTAACTGGGGTCTAATCACCGCGTTCGATACTATCGTATCGAATAAACTATCGAATGTTTTTGCATACGATAGACCCTTACGTATCGAATGAAAACTCGATAAATGTAATGTTGAGTAACTCGATAACGAATGCTTTTATTTCAAATTCAATACATTTCATTCGATATCGAGTTTCATAATACCAAAATAAGTAATTTCGATCAATTTTGCTCGATATGGTATGCGGTGATTAGACCCCTGTTCTGCAATGTGAAAACCCCAATTTTTTCTAAATTCTTTTTCTTATAAATGCCAATCATTTTAGATCCTCATATTCGTTTAAAAAAACATATGATGCATGCAGTGATGCCAATTTTTAAAAAAACATATTGTTTGAAAAACGGCTAAAACTTTGAGTTTTTAATGAAGACTGACTTTGAAATATATCGAATTCGATAGTCGTATTTCAATATCGATATATCGGTAGTTTAAATATAGTCGATATATATCGATTATTTTTTTTAAATGTCGATATTTTGATATACTAATATTTTTTGCCTATTCCTAAACAAAATGCCAACAATAAACAGTGGGTTTATCTTTTCTTACATTCCCCACTACAATTGGTTGGAACTCTCCCAACATTATTTGTACAACTACAAATGGGTTAAGAAGAAAATCAAGAAGAAAAATTAAGCAGTTTGCCAATTCTGTTTTTGTATGCCGTGCACTTACAAATTTATTATCAGAGTAATTTTTGGGAATACAAGCTTTGATTTCGTTGCAAATAAGACTATTTGAGTGTTTGCAATTCTCATTCGCTCTGCAGTTTTTTTCCTGATGTTCTGGACTAGTGAATTGCGCATAGAACTAGCTTAACCCCAAAAATAAATGTCAGTGTTTTTATCAAGAATAAAAGTTGGGAATTAAGCACGACAAACAAAATCTTATCAATTAAAAAGTTGCATAATTTGCAAAAAAAAAAAAAAAGGTGAATAGAACTTCATAATTAAAAGCAATTTTAAGCAGCCCACACACGATTCAATTCAGTTGTCAACTAAGTCGGTTGTTCTCCAAATCAAAGCGTGTATGGCTTTGTCAACTGATTAGCTTGACTGTTGTCGAGTTGGTTGAAGAAAAATCAAAAGATTTTGATTTTTTCAAGTTGACTACTAAGTCTTTCAATTTGAGTGTACTGTGTGTGCTCGAGTCTATTGATAAGCTGTCAAAATTATTGTTTGTAGTTTTCTTTTGCAAAAAAAAAGTTAGCTTTCCGACACGGGAACATGCGACATAGAGTTGACCGTGTGAAAAACAGTCGTTCTCCAAATTTAGACCACAAACACTCAATGATTGCCCTTGGGATTTGTTGATTGTCATGGCGAATGCAAAACGAATTGGAAATTGGATTCGTTTAAACTCGAATGGCATATCGGTTAGGATCATTGGAATTCTCGGAATGAGAACTTCCTCTCCTTTAAACTTTCCTCTTAGCACTCCATAAAAAATGTATGAGAAAATGAATTTTCTTTATAATTTCTGTTTTCTGTAATATTTTTGACATTTTTTTGCTTACAGATCAAAGCATGATCAATTGCATAGCTTACGATTTGATTGATTTTCAATGGCAGTTCTTGTCGGAAATTGGTCATATCAACTTATAAACCTTATGAGCTCAACAACTTTGCTAAAGAAAATAGCATCGTCAAATGCAAAGTTTACGATTTAATTCATACTGAGTAATTTTCAATGGCGCCACCTATTTTAGATTTTTTTTGCTATTCTTCTTACTTGGTCATAGACCATTCCGAATTGGTACGAATCATCGAAATCGGTCCAGCCGTTCTTTGGTTATAAACGTAGTAACTAACGCCACTTCTTTTATATATATCGGCATTTCCCCAGAATGGTCTACCAGGTTGAAAAAATAAAATGTTGATTATCATCGTCTTTTATTGTTTATTATTATAAAAAAGTCTTTGTTCTTAAAAAAGAATGGTTTCATAGCATATCTGAGCGGTTTTACTTGAGCAAATTGGGCTGGAAACTGGAAAATTTTATATTTTTCTGTATTTTCTACTTCTAAAGACATTTTTATATACTTGTTTTGCATGCATGAAATATGTTAGCTGTACACTCATTCTTCATAATCTCTCCATTACAATCAATTGCAAAAGGAGTATTACGTTTTTTTGTTAAGGAAATTTGAAGACATTTATGGGAAAATGCGTGGTGATAATAATAAAAAAACATATGGAAAAATCGTACGTTCGCGATAGGTACGTTTGCGACCGGTAAATAAGCCAATTAAACAAAAACCAAGAGAGATATTTTATTTTGTACATACTGGATGGAGACCTGCATTAATACACTTTTAAAATAAATTAATCACTTTTGAACATTCCGTTCCATTGCGCAGATTTTTACATTTCACTACTGTCAGCCAAAGTTGACTATTTTCTATTTTGCGTACGTTCGTGACCACACGTTTATAACTCTTATTATGAAAACTTAAACTAGAAGAATTCCATTTTTTGCACTAAACATAGAGCTACCCAAATGCTATCGAGTCGAAAAAAAATTATAGGAAAAGTTTTCTTTTCTATATTATTTGTACATCAAAAGCGTACGAACGTACGTTCGTGACCCCAGGAAATGCCCATATAGAAGATAGATTTAGGAAAACAATTTTGAAAACAAAACGATTTGGAATCAATAATGTCGTTTTCAGTATCTTTAAAAATTGATTTATACATTTTCCCCGTTTTTTCTGTCTAGAATTTACTGCAGAAATGGATTTAAAAATCGGTCGAAATTCGTCACACCTAGCCCCCCTCTATTGCGATGCGAAAGAAAATTGTAGCAAATCAAGCTATTGGTACTCTTCAATACGTTTTCGCATGTGTCTTTCGCATCTTTGATTTTTTTTTCTTTTCGTAAATCATCACTTTATTTTATTAACATTTTCCAATTTCAAATATTTTTACACACTTTGGTATTTTATTACTGTAAATTCGCGCCATCTTTAATTTTTATTGCTACTATTGCTGAGTTTTCAGAAAATTTTGCGAAAGTAATAGAGAGTTCCAAGTCGGCACTTAGCTTTCGCATCGCAATCGAGGTAGACCTGGGGCCTAATTACCGCATTCAAAATCGAGTATGCTATCGTATCGAGTAAACGATAGTCACTGACGTATCGAATGAAAACTCGAGGAATGTAATGTCTTTGGTTACTCGATATCGAATGCTATCATCTCAAATTACGATACATTTCGTTGGATATCGAGAGTCATGATACCAAAATAAAAAATTTCGATCAATTTTGCTCGATATCGTATGCTTTAATTAGACCCCTGCTAAAAACGATAATTTTTCATCACATACCGGATTATATTAAAACCAAATGAATTAAAAAATACATTTTTGTGTTTCCTTTTAAAATTTTGGCACTTTTGTAAAAAAAAAGTTTTTTTCAGAAATGGTTACATATTTGATTGATGGCAGATGTTAGATGTGAACGATGTAAACTAGTGTTTCACATTTTCTACATATTCAACGCGTTTTATCGAAATGTTGATGTTGTTGAAATATCGGGCAAATAATTTCAAATGAATTTATCAGATATATATTGATTTAATAAGCCCAAGCAACTGGAAAAAATTGGCGAACTTTTAAAATTTGTTTTTTTTTTTTTTTTTTTTTTTTTTTTTTTTTTGAAAAAATGCCTAAAATTTTTCTAACTCAGATAGAAGTAAAAAATTATAAATACACACAGAAAAAAATACCAATGTTAAAATAACATTGCGAAATGTTGATTGAGAATCATGGTAAATTTCTGCAAAAGTATGCCCTTTATTTAAATTTATCATTATTTCATATTAATTTTAAATGAAAAATATTAAAATAATCTTAAATCACGTTTATTTAATATTATTCACTGTTAAAATAACATTGTTCAATATTGAATCCATAAAAACCTGTTTTATATTAAAATCAAAATTTTATCTTGTTAAATTAACATGCATACACACTTAAGTATGTACATCTTTTTATTTTCATGTTTAAAATATGTTATAAAAAGAAGACAATTCCCGTATTCTTTTAATTAAAATTATTTAGTTGAATAGTACATCAAGTTTTCAAAGTAGAATGATGACGAAAACGATATCGGGCCACTCTGCTGATGCTTCTGTTAACAAAGGAGATACAAAATAAGTGAAACATGTGTTACAGGTGTAAGTGTTTTAAATTATTCTTAAATAAATGCATATGTTGTCTTCACACTGTTATATCACACTCCAACCAATTTGATTCTACATGAAATTCACGTTGTTTCAACTTTAAATAACTTTCATTCAACGTGATTCGGATTGTTATTTCAATATTAATAACATTTTGCTCTAACTTTACTGCAATGTTAAATTAACATGAATTATAGTTATTTTAAAAGAAAAAAATGTTGTTCGCAAGTTATTGTAAAATCATGTTAAATTAACATGAAACAACAATGAAGCAAAATCACTACTGAAAAATGTAAAATCAACCTTGTTTTGAACGAATTTACATTGATTTTTTTCTGTGTGTAACTAATATTGCGATACATACTTGCTTTAACAATTTTTTTTTTTTTATAAAATAAAAATTTTATCGTTCTTTAGAGATCACCCGTTATTAAAAATATTTTGTTTTATTTTTCAACAAACTACAACCATAATTTAGTAAAATAGTATGTATCAATATTATAAAAAAAAAACTAAAACATTTCATAAAAAAATATTAATTAAAATCAAATAAAATAAAATTTAACAAGCAATAACAAAATACCAAGCCATGAAAGAATTTTTCCAATCCATATCCAATACTTAAAATAACATTAAATTAAACACAATTCTTTATAAACTTTAACCATAATAATAACAAAGTTAAAAAAAAACGCATACAGATATCTTCCTTATTTTCGAAAACAACCATTAATTTCCGAAAACAAACATTAATTTTAAACAAGATTCAAACATTTATTACAACCCTAAGCAAACAAAATGCAAACTAATTAGTCTGGGTTCACACTATGAAAGTTTTCTTTCAGAAAGTCGTGAGTTTATTGGTGAGAGGGGAAGAGAACATGCTGTACCTTTTTCCTTTCTCACCCATATACTCAGACTTTCTGAAAGAAGACTTTCATAGTGTGAACCCAGACTTACATCATTAAAATCTATTTGAAAAAAGAAAAAAATATGCCTTTAACATCAAATTACCGTATTCAGTTAAATGCCTTAAAACTTAATTTTATTTTTGTTAATTATTTATTTAAAACTCTTTTTCATCTTATCATTAAGACATGAGTATGTATTTGAAAAATAGTATATTTTTTTACAAAACTTTTATTTTAATAGAAGTTGGTTGCTAATTATGTATTTAATAATGAATAACAAAAACAAAACAAAAATACAACTAATTTAGAATTTAAAAACACATTTACATAAAATAAAATCTTCCATATGTCATACATTTATACATCATACAGTCATACCTACATCATACATTTTTAATAAACATATTTATTCGTAATCTATTCAATTATTATCATTGGCTCATTGATTGATTGCTGTAGTTAATATAGCAAAATATAACCATAAAATTAAAGTAATATTTATTAATTAATAATAAATAAAAATTTAATTTTTATAACAAAACAAAATAAAATTTATTGATTGATGTACATAAATAAACAAAAGTAATATTAAACAAATTTAATGTATTTGAATATAATTTTTTGTGAAAAAAAGATTTTATTTCTTTTTTATAACTCTTGTAAAGACTTATTTAAATAAATTTTTAAATTCATACAAGTTTCTTCAAACAAAATGTTGATATCAATCTTCCTTTATAAATTTGTATGCTATATATTCACTTTATTTTATAAATCACAATTTAAAAAAAAATATCTTCCAAATTTTCAATAATTTAAAAAAGAAGTTGCAGTGATGTATTCGATTTTGCTGAATCTAACCATGCGGTCACACGATCAAGTTGTTCTTGATAGTCTTTTACATGCATATGTATACTGCTTGTCAAAATTTACATAAATTGAAAGCTGTGACTAAGGTATATTTATAGCAGGTAGCCGCGAGATTACAACAATTGTACAATAAACATACAACAGGGCTTTTTATTGTTGTTATGTGATACGAACTGTCAAACAGCAAAGGGGTTGATAAAAGACAAAAAACTTGTTTACTTGTTTACTATACAACATTTGACAGTTTGTATCACAAAACAAGCAGATGAAAAATAACCAGCTGGCTTTCCGAGACTGCCTGCTGTAAATATACCTTGGCTGTGACGTTGGCTGCACTCAATTTGTAAGCAATTTACTTTCAAGAGGTCATCAAGAAAACAATTTATAAAGACAAACATGTAATCAGATGTTAAATTGAAAGTAAAATTGCCAAACAAATGGAGAGGTGAAATTGAAAGCAAACTCGTGGCCAGTTTAAAAACTTGGTCGTGTGGCCTCAAAATTATATACTCTTTACTGCCCGTCTACAACTGACATGATTTGCTGTTATAACATGATGTTATAAAAGCGTTGTTGAAACATTTGCATTAATAACCATGTTATAACATGATAAAACCTCTAACCAAGGCTACCGTTGGAAATTTTCAAAAAGGGTCACAAAAAGTGGATTTTCCAAAAAAAGGGGTCAAAAAAAGGGTATTTCAATAAAAAAAGGGGTCAAGTTTTTTAAAAGCAGTATTTTCCATTCGAATAAATAAAATAAGACCAAGTTTTTTATAAACAAACAAATAATATTTATTTCAGGTAGGCAGTGCTTAAAAAAGTAAGTTTTTTTATGGAATGCCCTTTCCTGTTTTTAACACCTGACCAAAAGTTTGTTCTTCATCATTATAACTCATTTTTTAATACCTTTTATGTTATGTTCCCACATTTTCTTTTTTTTTTACCGATTTAGCGATTTCAAATAAATTTTATGGATTGTTTTCAATTTTGCAATCAATCGCGAATTTTAGTGCTGTTCAGGATTGAAGTGATTTTTTTCCTGTAAGTTTTCTGATTCTTAAATAAAGTTTTTACAATTTTTTATAAATACTCGACTTAGCTATCATACTTCTGTTACCAAATACTTGAAAATTTCAGCAATTTTTACCAATTTTTTTTCATTTCTGTTAGTTTAAGGGACTTTTAATCAATTTTATGGCGCTATCTATTTTTTGAGTTTTTAAATGTTTGCTCTTTAAGGCAATCGTCGCCGTTGTAAAAATAGCCCCAATAATAAATCGAAGTCACCTTTTTTACAGGGCACTCTTAACATTGTCGATTTAAAATGGGGCGAAAAGTTCAATGCTTTATGGCATTATTAAGGGTGAATTTTAAAAAAACTTGCTTCTCTTTAAGAGACCAACACATTTTTAAGAAACAAACACCTAATTGCATTTTTTTTTTAAATTTCAAATTTTTTTTTTGAAAGAAACCACCATTAGTTATTCAATAAATAAAAAAAATACTAAATTCGTTATGAGTTATGTTTGCTATTAGGGAAATTGTACTTTAATTTGTACTTTACTATCGAAAATCTAATTTAGAAGTCATAACAGTTAGAAGGAATTTGCGTTCTATATTTTGGTATTAAATCTTCACTTGAAGTTCATTCCTCCATCTCCGCTTATTTCCAAAACATTTGTTTAGCACTAACGTTCAGCTGTGTTGACAAAACAACAAAATGTGAGTGCTATTTCTAAAAAGGGTCAAAAAGTGGCACAAAATAGGTTAAAATGATACAAAAGTATAATTTAAAGAAAGGGTCATAAAAGGTATCAAGACCGTCGAAAAAGGGTCAAATTGATACTTTAGTATCACAACGGTAACGCTGCCTCTAACATGATGAGTCTACAGCTGTAGACTGTATGTTACCATACACTAAAAAAATCCATCCTATTTTTTGCGAAATTAACTTTCGTAGCTACTTTTTTTGTACTACATATTTAAAAAAAATCCGTATTTAAGGCTAGATTACACTAGCTCTGTTTCTTCACTTTTTGGGTAAAGTTCGTGAAAATTAGAGCAAGCATAAATTTCTCTCATAAAGAGACAAAATTACACAAAAGTACGGGAACAGAAAAAACCAAATTTTAAGCAAGAAATAAAAAGTCATTGTTTTGATAGTTTTTACAAAACAATAAAAGTTTATGACACTTTTGAAAAATTGTATATTGTCTGCAGAAATAAACTAATTTAACCAAACAAACACTTTTACAATCACTAACATTATGTTTTCCTAATATTTCAACATAAAACTTTATTTAATGGCCAATTTTCAGGATTGATATTAAAACACATTTATTTTTAAAATCGTTTTAAATACAAAATTCTCTTCTTCACTAAAAACTTAAGTCACCGATGTGGTACACTTAATTTCAACTTAAGGCCAGTTTACACGGTAATATAATGTATTACGACATGTCGAAAGATTATGTAGAATGAGAAAAATCTTATCATGTAAATACAAAATGTATTGAGTAAGAGAGAATACGGATACAAAATCTGACAAGCGGTCGGTAAATGGTTTTTTTCTAAACCATTTTAGAAACTTATGTATTCTCATCACACCAGAGGTGTATTTTAACGGAGTACGTTAAAGGTGATAGCATTTTTATACAATTACAAAAACAACTAAATTCAACTCAGGAAATTTTCATGTTGTTTTTGTAAATATTTAAAATTGCAACCATCTGCTTTTTTGTTATTATTTTTGATTTTACTTATACCATCCGTGTAAACATGAATTATACTTACAAAAGATTTTTACTTTTTTCTTTTAAACACGGAGAGAATTTCATAATATTTTGATTCTACAAAGTCGTAATACATTGTATTACCGTGTAAACTGGCCTTTAAGCTTCCATTGTAATATTTTAGCAAGGTGGCGTCAATATCACAACAACAGGCAAAGCATTAACAGTCAGCTGCTTTTTTTTCGGACCACCTTGTAAATAAATACACTTTTTATATATTTTTTTTTGTATTTAGTAGTGCTACCATACTTTTATCTTAATTAAATAAGACTTTTCAAACAAAACTCAAAAAACCAATCTGTTTTAAATACGATTTAAGTTTGTTATGAAAATTAACTTAATATGGATTTAAATACTATCCTGAAAATTGGGCATAAGTACATTATTTCACTCCACAACAATTTTGGCAAAATTTGGTTCATGATTTTTTTCCTTTGCATTTCGTTGTTTTGTTTATGTTTTACAGCTGTTTGACAATTTACACAATTTGCACGAAGAAACATTCTGGGCTGTTTCGTGCAAGAAGAAGAAGAATTTTATTCTCTCAAATCCGCTCTCATTTACACAAATTAAAAGTACGGGAACGTTTTTCGTGCAAATTGGGATCCCGAGGGATCCCAAAGTAGAGTAAAGAAACAGAGCTACTATCTCACAAGTCTTACGTATTCTATAATACTTTGTGAGATATAAATCTAATAAGTTTTGTTGCAACTGTCAAAAAATCTAATGTAACATGACATTTTGTGTTCACACCATCATGCAAAGTATAAACACTCACACATGAAATAAAATGCAACCCTGATCCAATGAAATGTAATATTGTTTAGAAATTTTTCAAAAAACGATGAAGTCGTATGGGATTTCATACTTCTTTCATAATACTTTTCGTGACACATTGCATTCACACTATCACACTTTGTCATATTACTTGAGTTTTTGACATGTATTAATACAAAGTATAATAGTGTCCCTGCAGATAACGAGAACCGTCCATACATGCATGTAAAGAGTAGTCCATAAAGGAGTAGGAGTACTCCAAAACTACTCCAAATATATGGGTAAAAGGTGGTCCATTTAACATTACGATGTCCTAGGAGGGGATCATAAAACCCACCGAAGTAGCCCGTAAACTACTCCATGGAGTACTAAAGTGGGTTAGTTTTAAAAGAACAGTATGGAGTACACTTAAGGGGTAGTTTAATCTTTTTAATTTTTTACTAATCGCCTTTTATGGTGTGTACTGTAGTCTATTATTGCTATTATTAAATATATTTACTTGGTATTTTTAATTTTTTTTACATTTTTTCCACAAATTTCACAAACTTTCACTTTTAAATAAACAATAAATAATGGACACCATCGGGCTACCAATGTGTAATACTGTATACATCATGCTGTTGTTGGCAGCACTGCATGTTAATTTCTTATAACATGGTCCATACTACAGTGCATTGGACCATGTTGTAAGCAGTCCATTTAAGCCACAATGGACCACGTAGTCCAACTTTATCTGTAGGGGTAATCTAGCCTTTAATTGGAAAAACTGTTTACACTTTAATTTTTTAATTTTACAAAAGTAACGAATTATTTCTTAATCCATTTTTCATAAATATTACAACATTTTTTCATGTTTTACAAAATAACTTTTCGTAAAACACCGCAAATCGCGTATTTGCTGCAACGCGATGCAACGTCGTCACAGCACAAAAAAAATCAATTTTGTAATAAACGTGCTTAGAGTTTTTGATTTGCTCGCACCATAGAAGAAACTGTGTCTCTACATTTTCATCAAACGGGGAAAATGTAAAAAATATAAAGATAAATTGAGTATTTACAAGATATTAAGAAAAACAAAGCGAACAATTCTGCATCACTTACTCCAATAATTATTTTTTGGAGTTATAACAACGTTGCAGCAAATGAGCGAAACTAAAGAAAATATTTTGTAGCAACATTATTTTCTAAAATTTAAGAATATGTTTTGTTTATTACGAAATAACAGATCGTGTAACACTCAGTTCACATGAGGGCTTTTACGATATCTTTTTTTGCTTGTTGGCGAACGGTATAGTGAAGAAAGAAGGGTAATCAAAAAGACTCGGTTTGTGTTTTTTATGTCGTTTTTTATATTTCTCTTTTAACTTTTTCTTTTTACGTTTTATTCTTTTTTATACTTTGAAGTGTGTGGTTAAAAATACAGTGGGACCTCAATTACACTGTGCAAAAAAAAATTTTGCATCAAATTTCTCTAGGTGTCTTCTAAGACCAAAAAATCGTGCAATGTATGTAAAACGCGTTTTCAAAAAATGCAAAAACTTGGGCTCCTATTTCGGGAACCCGTGCTAACTTTTGAAAACCCTTTGGCAGTATTGGTCTACTAGTAGTATCCTTTCATTTCGCGTTGCAAGAGTGAGGCTGGCGGCGATGACCCGAATTTTGTTGCACTGTACTATCGATAACAGACGGGACCGGCAGCATTCTTGATTATTAATTTTTTTTTGTGTGTTTCTTATTTATGTAAACATGAGGACAAAAAGTAATTTTAGCAGAACATGCTTCCAGTACGTTGGAAAATTCTCTTTCTTCGTTTATTTATTTTTTTTTTTTTTTATTGTTCAAAAGTAAACGAAAAAAAAGATAATTTGTTTAGGTAATGCCGGATAAAAGAGGTAATTTAATGGCGATTTCTTTTCTGAGAAAAATATGTTACAGTACATACATGTAACATTTTCTAATGTTACCTAAAATCACTCGAAGTGTTACATGTTGTGCAATTTCAATAGAACACAACTAGTGCTTTTATTTACAACTATTACACTTTCATCATTAATGTACTTAATAAGTGATTTTTAAAGCTATTTAAGCAGTTTCTGCATGCTATTACGGGTTGGAAACAAATATTAACATCACTAATGGCTTATAAAAATTAAAACGATTATAATATAAATAGACTTTTTTTGATTTTAATTTGTAAATATTTTTATATTTTGTTTTAAAATCAATTTTTAACAAAATTATGAGCGGTATGAATTATGACGAACAAAATAAAACATTTGTTGTACAAACAAAGTAGTAAGCACCAGAGTTTTAGAACAGGGCAGTTGAACACCTTAAGTTAAAGTAAGGGTAAAACATGCAACATGTTTTGCATGTTTTTCATCAACATATTCACAAAAGAACTTGAAAATTTTTCCCACAGTTGTATTTTTTGTTCAAACGAACACAAAAATGTAGAACATGTAACATTAATGCAACATTTTTCTCAGAAAAGAAATCGCCATAAATCAATGCAAAAAAATTTTTTATTTTCCAGTTGATTGAATGACGGATAATCAAGGCCCAACTGTAAATAAAAATAGACATTCAACCAAAAATCATCATATGAATGCAAAGGGATTTTGGAAGTTGCTTTAAAAGGGAATCAAAATAAAACGACGTCATAAAGCCCTCATGTGAATTGAGTGTAAAAGCACCTTTAGGATATTTTTTTTTCGTTAAACCGTTTTGTCAAGTTATTTATTAGGGATGCCAATCGCGATTGATTTTAGAAAATCTCGGGATTTTGAAATCCCGATCCCGAAATTCAGGGATTTCTGGATCCCGGGATTTTTTTTAAAAAAAAACAACACTTTTTATTTATTTATGAATTTTCAAAAGGTATTATATATATATACCTATAACATTTATTTTAAAAAAAGAAAAATAAGAATTATAAAAATAAAAATACAACTGAAATATAATTTTTAATAATTTTTTTTTTTTGTATAGAGTATAAAAATTCAATAAAAAGGAAAATTTTTGTACACAAAAGTTGATGTATTAAAAATCCTGGGATTCAGGATTTGTCAATCCCGAAAAATCCCGGGATTTCACTTTTGGCATCTCTGTTATTTATTAACTAAAGGAAAGTTCATCGATTTTTTGTTTATTTCTTTTAAAAAAATGTAAGTGAATCCCTGACCGTAACGGTTTTAAGTTTTATACCTATTAAAAATTACTTTTTAATCATTGTTTGCTTAGAAAATAAAAGTTATTTTTTGCGTTTTATGTATTTCTCATAAATAAAAGTTATGTGGTGTTTATAGAACACGAGCGCCTTACTCGTCCGTTCAACTTACATTTAAAACAAAAACAAAATTTCGAAATTTATACATTAATCTTTTATTAATTTTTAATTGTTCATCAGAAAAAAAATTAATTTTGAGTTTTTTAATCCCTAGGAAATAATTATTTTTGAGTTTTATTTTTTGCTAAAAACATATTTTTTTTTGCGCTAAAATTAGTATTAACCGAATTTATCCCCAGAGTTCATGCAAAAATTTTGATTTTATAAATTAATTTTTTTATATTTTATTTAATTTCAAAATTACTTTTTTTTAAACAAAAAATAGCGTTAATTTTCTGAAGAAAACTCAAAAAATAAATATATTTTTTAAACAAAAAAAAACACTCAAAATTAATTTCTATTTCTTATTAAGTAAAACTCAGAAAAATAAAAATTAATGCATCTAAAGGTATCAGACCACTTAACAGGGATTATCATGGTGTATTCTTTGTGCATGTAGCACTTCTCTTTTAGTTCGATTTTTTTGTTTAAATTTGAAAAAATAATCGTTATCTGCAGTCCCTGACGAAATGCAATAAATATTTTGTTAATTATAATTTTTTTTTAAATTTAATGGTGTTTTCTTTTCTACAAAAAAATGCAACATTTTTAAGAAACAGACACCAAATTTCATTTTTTTAAATAAAATGTCACATTTTTTTGTAGAAAAGAAAACACCATAAATTTAAAAGATTTATCTAATTTATTGCAGACAAAAAAAACAACATCTGAACAATACGAAAAGCTGGCAAATACATATATTAATTAATTTTTTCACGATAAATATTTAGTTTTTGTTTATTTATTACTGCTTTTTTATTTGTAATAAATGTAACTTTTTTTTTAATTTTTTTGCAAAATTGCTTTCTGTTCCGATTTTATACGTTTCATAGCAAAACTGCAAATCTTGTCTTCTTATTATACCCTCCACCACAATTAGTTGCGAAGAGGGCATACTAAGTTTGTCATTCCGTGTTTAACCCTTTTTTTTATTCATCTCAGACCCCATAAAGTATATATCGAGCCCTAATAGCAAAAATGATGTAACCAGCAAAAATAAAATTTTACAGGAGAAGGTTTTTTTAAAATATTTTTACTTCGAGTCTAGGGTTTCGTTTGAAATTGCTTTTGCTCTTATTTCGTAACGGTACTTCCCAGAGATATGAGATTTTTAGAGATGATGTAAATGATCAAAAATGATCGATTTTCATTAAAAAAACAAAAATCTTAAATGTTGTTGGTTACATCATTTTTGCTATTAGGGCTCGATATATTCTGGGTCCTTGAGTAATTCTAAGTCGATTTAGCCATGTCCGTCTGTCCGTCTGTTGAAAACACGCTCACTTTCGAAAAACTCAAAAGAAATTAACAAACTTGGTGTCAAATTGCTTGGTGCCGGTTCACACACGTCAAGTTTGACTCGTCAAGTCTTGAGTTTTTAGGCGAGAAGGGAAAAGAGAATGCCATTTCATTTCCCCTCTCTCCTAAAAACTCAAGACTTGACGAGTAAAACTTGACATGTGTGAACCGGCACTTGTAGTTATCCTAAGCAGTTTGTGATTGAAATCCACCAAAATCGGTTCAGTAAGATCAGAGCTATGAATCAAAATGTGGAACCACCAGCTAAAAAAATTTGATAATTTTGTTACAAAAACTAACATAAATTACATAAATGGGGGAACAATGCACAGAATTATATAAGACTTTGCAAAAATTCGTTTTATTCGACTGAAAATCACGCTGTAAAATTTCGTGAAGATCCGTTTATAATTTACCCTAGGCCCCATATAAGCCCTACTCCCGGAAAACAGTTTAGTACGCCTAAAACCGTAATTAACAATGCTATCATAACAAAATTTGGTACGCCACAGTTTTATTGGACCAGAAATTACACTGTGAAATTTCGTCAAGATCGGTCCATAATTTACCCTAGGCCCCATATAAATCCTACTTTCGGAAAACAGTTTAGTAAGCCTTAATATAGATATTGCGGTAAACTTTCTTCCAGCTTAGCTTCATATGGCCAGAAAAAATGTTATGCAACTTTGTGTTATGTTATGTTATGCAACTTTGTGATATACGGTTCATAATTTACCTTAGATCCCATTTTAGCAGCCTTCTGAAATTCACTGCAAACGCCAAAACTAATTGCACCGCTGTATTGAAATTTATGTTTGTTAATACCACCCAGTAAAAATTTTAAGGTTTTGGGAAGCAAGAAAAGTACAAGAGCGCTGATATATGCGCTGGCTAGTACATACTACTTAGAAGCAACAGGGAAGCGAAAACCATTGAAGTCAATTTTTAATATAAGTAAATGAAAATTATTTAATAGCTTCGCATAATCCCTTATAAGTAAGCAGGTTGTAAGGGAGTAGTTGAAATGATTATTTCAAAGAAAAAATTTAAGACCAAAGTTCAAAGTGCTTCTGTTAATCCCTTACATGGAAGCACGTTGTATTGCAATGATTTCAAAATGTGTTTACGATTATTCCCGACATGTAATCGAAAACAAGAGATGCTTAAAATTACTTCTTTTTTATTACGCAATCAGTCAGCAAATTGTTTTTGAGCAGAGAGGACGCAAGCAAATTTTTGTGTGGTCAATTACTAGATTTGTTGTTGTTTTCTTTTTAATTTGCGTACAGTTTCGTTCTATTTTAAAAATTACATATTAACTGTGTTGTGTGTTTGTTTTGCTTTTTGTTCTTTTGCATAAGTTTTTGTGTTGCGCTTCTTATATACAGTATAGAAGCAATTAATCAAAGGTATAAAAGCTGCGGTTTTTGGAAGAGCTATTCCTTCACGGAATAATGTAAGCCATGAAAAACGCAGTGATTTTACAAAAAAGTAGTGCTTCCAAGTGGGAATTCGCCATATAAAAATCATGCCTCTTGTAAGCAGGTTTGTAAGGGGGAATAGTGCTTCTCTCCCTTACAAACCTGCTTACCAGTAAGCACAATTTTTTACTGGGCAGAAATCACTCTGCATAATTTTAGGATGATTGGTTCATAGCTTACCATGGCTCCAATATAAATTGCCCTCCTGTAAATCATTTAAGTTCAACTTTAACTACTACGAATCATGATATCTTAATCAAGGTAGTTAAAATTGCTAAAAAAAAGCATCTTGTAAAATTTTTTACATACAGTTGAGATATGCAGTGATTGTATTCATACATGAAGGAAAAGCGTTTGAAAACAAAACGATTCAAACCCGATAATATCGTTTTCAATATTGTAATGGGAGCCCATAGATTAATACGTTAATGTCAATGAATGGTTCCTACAAATGTATTGTAAATAAAGTCCAATAATACATAGATGCGATTTTCACCCCTTAAACGTTCGAATTTCGAAAAAGTACAAAATTTATGTTTAGATAAGTTGCTAATGTTATGTAATTGTTATTTCTATGTTAATTGGATTAAAAGATAGATGTGCTAACAAAAAAAGTTCGAAAATACAGGTTTTACCCTTTTACTCCTCAAAAGAGCCGAATTTCAAAAAAGTATTAAATTTGCATGTATCACTTTTAGCTTAGGAGATATGAGATTGCCCCCTAAACATTCGAACTTCCAAAAATCTTGTCTTAGTAGATCGATTTGGCCAGAGACCAATTTCCGGTACAAATTCCAACTTTTTAGTTTCAGGCGTTTGAGCTATGCGATGACGGATCAGTCAGTGCGGCAGTAATCGATTTCGTCGATCAATTTTCTTCACATACCTCGGGGCTAATTCTGGCAATACATTTTCGATTCTTTGAGTCGATAATAAACGAATCGAATTTTTTTTTCGAGTGCTGAAAAAATAAATTGTTAATTTTTTATCACACCACCAACTAAGCAATGCAGGTCCGAAGAATTTATATGCATAAACTGGAGAACAGGTGTAATAACTGGTCACTGTGTGATTGGGAAAATATCATAGCTGGGGGTAGTGCACTAGTTTTGCAGTTTCAACTCACACTTAGTAATAGTGCAAACATATTGCAATCATAACGTTGATGTTGAGTGATGAATTAAAAATTTGCAGCCTCACTTAACATGAGTGATAATGATGTAAAAAATATTTGCACTCAAAAAAAATAGTCTGATTTAGGAAAAAGCAATCATGAGATTATTGCAATTTTGCACTAAATTTACAAACAAAAAACTTGTTTTTTCATGACTAAAGCCAGGAGATATTCCGCTATTGATAAAATTTCATGTTGGTTAATATCCTTTGCTTATGCACATCATCACAAGAATCAAAAACCATGCACATATAAAATTAAATTTTAGTGAGAGTCTGCTTATATGCGACTTTTCGATTGCAAGTACAAATTTTGCGCAATTTGAATTGAGTGCACATTTTATGCATTCAATCACCGTCAGTGATAGTGAAAAAATTTGGCGTACCACTCAATTTTTTTTATTGCTAGTGAAAAAAAATACCAATCATCACTAGACAGTGCAATGTTTATTTAAATCAATATTTAGTGCACTAATGAAAATAGCACTGATATAGGAATCCAACACCTCGGAAATCTAAAGAATGTGTGAGTGTAATGAGGAAATAGAGGCAGCTAAGCACATTTTGTTAAACTGTCCTATGTTACAGAACATCAGAGAGAAAAAGCAAAGGGGGTATGTGTGTCTTACCTACCTGTAACATGAAGATACAAGATAGTCTGGTGTTCGAAAAGAAACATTAAATATCGTTCCTTAGTGGTCGGTTCGATTTGTGGAAAACACAAACGTTAATACTCAAACTTCGTTCGCTTAGCTAACATTTAAAACAAAAACAAATTCTAAAATGTTGTTGTAGTTTTTTGTTGTAGTCAGTTACCTCCTATACAAAGCTCATCATCTTTGAGAAGGCTTTCGATACTCTTGCCCATAACGTTATTTTGGAGGCACTTGAGTGTTAAGGTGTACCTCGGAAACTTATTAAATTAAAAAATCTATATGAAGGGGCATTCTGCACGATGTCACGCTCTCCCGAAAGATTGAGATCAACACAGGAGTCAGCCAGGGGTGTGTAATGTCACCATTACTGTTCAATATCATGCTAAATATTGTTACAACCCATGCAATGGTGGAAAAAAGAGGAATTCTATGGGGGGTTCAAGAGAGATTAGCGAATCTCGAGTATGATATATGTATGCCTTCTTTCCCACAATTACTCCGTTATGTCCACTAAGTTACAAAAGCTAGCGAAAACATCAGAAAAGAAAGAAAAATTAACATACGGGCATGTTCTGATAATCGCAAAACGCTTTATATTTGCGATTCTGACTTAAAACCGCATAGTAGGTGTTCTGTAAATCGCAATCGCAAAAAGTTTAGCGGCTTTGAATCGCAATAATATGCTCAAGGGAACTAGAATATTTTGAAGAAACTATGACAGATCGCAAGCAAAACGCACAAGTTTCAAAACCCAAAAAATAAATTTTTCGTTTTACGATTTAAAATCGTGCGATTGTGAGAACATGGCCGATAGGTAAAAACAAGAGAATTCGTTCTGAAAACACAAGTCCAGGTTGACTCATTCCAGTGCAGTGCAGTGCTCCAGTGCAGACATCGCTAGTCGAATAAAGAAAGCCACTCGATCCTTTCAACATCTCAGTTAAGTCTGAAAACCATCAACTATTTGCCGCCGTGTTACGATAAATAAATTCATTTGCATTGTGAAAGCAACACTGCTGTACGGATGCGAGTCATGGAATGCAAATCTAAGGGACATCCAAGCTATTTTAGTGTTCGTGAAAAGGTGCCTTGTAGAATACTTAAGCTTTCTTGGCCACATATTATTTCAAACTAAAACCTATATGGCGGAAAACACCAATTTCCACAGAAATTCAAAAGCGTGAATCCATCCCTAAAGAATCATCAAATATTGCTAGAAATGTGATCGAATGGAAACCACAGGAAGCCGCAGACAAGGCCGACCAGCTCACACTTGGCGAAGGTAAACCCAAAAGGAAACCAGAAAAATGCAAAGATCATGGGCTGATATCAAAAGCATTGCGATAAATAGATCTGAATGCAGAAAATTTGTTGGGGCCCTATGCTCCTTATAGGAACAATAAGTTAAAACTTATTATCTTTCATTTAGAAAACTAAAAATAATAACACTCTAAGCATAAATATAATTTAAATCTTAATAACTATGGGCCATATTACGGCATTCGATATGGATCGAAATTACAATATAATATAAGAATTAAATAAGAATAAAATATAATAACCTAAGAAATTGAAAAGGTTTTCAAACTTGTTTTTATATTATTTAAGAATTATGGTTGGAAGGATCAGGGGGATATGCACACCTTGTACAAAGATGTTGATTTGACTTGACTTGGGTTTTGCCTGTGCTTCTGAAATCAACAACAGTTTCAGTCAAAGGAAAATCACAAAACGAAAAACAAACAGTTGGACGAAACTTTTGCCAGCAGTTGTTTTTAAAATTGTGATTTTGATTTTCTTTTGAACAGTTTCGCAAGTAAAAGTACAGTCAGTATTTTTGCTTTTGAAAGTCGCTCAACTCAAAAAACTGAGTACTTTTCAAATAAATTTTATTACACGTTCAATCACTTGTGTTGTGAAAACAGCACATAAGAAACTTTTTTGGCATTTTTTTATGAAATGTGCTGTTATTACTTTGATGTTAATTTAGCTTTAATATTTTAAAATGTAACAATGTCATTTACCTTAAATCAAAGGCAAACTTTTATTTTTTACAGTTTTATAGTCTTGAAAACATTAAAAAATGTATTGATTCAGTGGGTGCAGGATGATTGCCTCGGATTTTTTCGGCGAAATGTGATTTTTTTTATTATTTCATTAAAGATTAACACATTAAGCAAAACTAAGCAGCTCCGTCAAAATTTTGTATACAAACTTGGTAATGGTGGCACAAATCTGTTTTCAGATTAACTAAGCCTAGTTTAACTGAGATCTCAAAAATATAGCCTAATTGTTACAGATAATGCTCAGTTCCTTTAAAGAGAGATTATTGTTCAAATGAAAGCGATCTTTAAAATGTATAGGTTTCGGATTCTATTTGTAGAAATTGATTTAAACGATATTTCGTCATTTTTTCCCCCCCAATTTTTCATATTTGATAAATACACTGAAATTTATTGTAGAGGGAAAGCTAGCTTCTATGCGCATTTCACTGGTTGCTTAGGCCAGCTCATCAGGAAAACTTTTCCAAAGATTTTAGAAAAGCCAAAAATATTAAACAAATAAAACCCTAAAGCGAATACGAATTATAAACGCTCTAAGTTTTACTTGTAACAATATCAAAGACCAAACAAAACACCAACAATAAACAGTGAGTTTATCTTTTCTAACATCACCCTACAATTCATTCATTTTATTGATAAAAAGATGATGATAAAATCTGGAAACTTCTTTATTTTTTTTGTTTTTTTTTTGTGTAAAACGCATTAAATTAAAAAAAATAGTTTCTGTAAACTTTTTTTTTAATTAATGAAAGTTTTTGTTAAGTTTTGATTATAATAAGTATAAGTTTTCTTTGCAAGGCCCAAAAATTGTATGTACCACAAAAAGGTTCTTTTATTAAGGTAAATATTTGATTCCTGGGTTAAATAAAGCAGTTTTTAATCATTTTAAAAATCAAGCCATTTTTAATTTCGATTCTAGCCTTTTTTGAACTGTCGGGTTAAAACAAGCGAAAAGCACAAGAGAGAATAAAATAAAAACCAATGAAATTTTTCTAAATTGCGGTTTTTTATTATTTTGTAAATTGTTCATTTAGAATTTTGATTTTGTTCATACATATTTATGTACTATGTACATTAGGGTGGTCGTTAACTGTATGGACTATAATTGTTTTCTATTTTTCCATGATCTCATCCCAAAAAAACTTTTAGTACAATCGGCTAAGGCTAAACCGTCCCTCACGTCCGCCAAAATTTGAGAAAAATAGTTAAGTCCGACTTTTATACCTCATAACTCGGGAAACATAAAAATCGTTTTCAAAGAAGTTGTTACTAGTGAAGTTTCCAACAACATTTATCTTAATAAGTTTTCTCTATATCTCATATTTAACAAAAAGTAAACAAAAAAAAAGAGCAAACAGCTGTTCAGCTTCAATATTTGAGTTGGTGTGTGTTTGCTTACAAAAAAAAAAAAAAATAGTCAAACGCATATCATTTGTTTCTACCATACCTACCCGCTATCTCTATTCCTTAAGGGGGCTCCCAATTGTCAATACAGACTAGAAATATATTTAAGAAAAAGGTCCATAACTGCCAAGGAATCGCCTCTAGGGACATAAAATGTATGACGGACCCTCATTAGTTATTTATGCTTAACATTTTCTTAAAACATACTTGCAATACATATATCTCCACCCCTTAGGGGGGCTCCTATACAAATATGGCAGTTTAATGAAAATCTTAAATTTTGCCCCTGCAGCGAATAGGATGCCCCTAGATGAGTCAAATGTATGACCGATCCCACTCTGTTTTTTTATCGCCATCATTTGTTTTTAACATACCTACCCGCTATCAATATTCCAAAAGGGAGCCGCCATACAAAATTTTCAATACAGACTAGAAATATATTGAAGAAAAAGTCCCATAAATGACAAGGAGGATAAAATGTATGACCGACCTCCATTAGTTTTTTGTTTTTAACATTTTCAAATAACATATCTGCTTGCCCTTTATCACCACTTTTTAGGGAGTCATAAAAATATTGCGTTTTACGAAATTCTTAAATTTAATGGAAATTTTTCGTCTTTTGTAAATAAAATCAAAAGTTGTGAACAGATTTAAAGCACTTATGGCTTTTGTGCAAATAATTTTTTTATATTTCTAAAAAAAAAAAATATAAGGACAGCTGCATCTCTAAGTTTTTTATGATTTTTTAAAGAAACAATTGTTAATTTTTTGCTAAAAAAAATATGTTTCTAAAATGAATGCGGATATAAGAAAAACCTTTAAGCGTTTTTTATTATTTATTTTATTTCGGAATTTCGATTTTTTTAGTTTATTCAATAAACTAAACAGTTTTTGAGTAACGCGAATATTTTCGATATAACAGTATATCCGGAAAACAAAAGCTAACCTAAAAAAAACGGCTACCACCACTGGCTTAAAAGCCACTAAAGCCTAGTACTCTGTTCAAATTCGTAAAAAATGTTGAGCAACATTAATTATTTTACACGAAAATTATGACAGGTATCAATGTTACCTATCATGCGAGTTTGTACAATTTGACGTTTTTATTCCTGCAAAGTATGCAACATGGTTTTGCGTATGTAAACAAACCCCACATGTATTTTACAAAAAATAATTTATTTTAATAAAAAATTTAATAAAAAAGAAAGTTAATATTGATAAAAAACTGTTATCGGTTGTGTTATTTTAATTTTTATTTCTTATTTAATAATCAGTTCATACTTGTTTGCTTTTGTTTAAAATTCCACGTGAAATAAGTGCAGCTTATATTATTTCGCAGTTGTAAAAAAATGTTGCCAGAAATATTTCGGAACTTTTTTACAAAATGAACAGAGTACAACTCTATCAACATTATTTCATTGATATTCCGCACAAGTTTTTTTCATATGCGTTTTAACAGCATTTCACGTGAAATGTTGAACAGAGTACCAGGCCTAAATCGCTATTTTTCAGTTTATTTTGTTTAATGAGAGATTAAGGAAAAACTTGTTAAGAACTATTCAACAAAATTACTATTTTCTAAGTTATGAAACATAAAAGTCAGATTTCATGTAAAAATATAATTTTTCTCAAACTTTGGTTGGCGTGAGGGACGGCTTTTGCGTTGTTTTTTTATTAATACCCACCAAATTGGCGGATGAGACCTAAAGAAATCCAACTTTTGATTTTAACGGTCGCCCTAATGTACATATGTATGCAAGAAGTCAGGTCTCAGCAATTTTAAACATAAAATTCACTTTATCGATTTATTAAATGTTGTAGCTAAAATAACGAACAGAAACTCCTTAAAGTAACAGCAAATATCGTTAAAAAATTTTACTGAATAGCATGTTCGATAAATTTTCGTTATACATATTTATTTTAACGATACGATTATCGTGTGCCCCGGTAGGCTAGTTAGTAGTGAGCTAGTCTAAACCGGGGTTGCGGTTTCGATTCCCGCCAGAGACTCTGATTTCTTTCCTGCAGACAAGCGTCAAGCTTCGCGGGGATTAGCATAGGGAAATACAAAATTAAAAAAAAAAAAAAAAAAAAAATTAATTCGTGAATCATTCATGCACTGAATAAGCAAATTTTGAATTAATTATTTTCACACGAAAAAATGAATTGAATGAATGAATGTTGTGAAAGTTAGTGAAGGTTTAATAATTCAAAACATTTGTCTTAATTAAGTTTGTATAAATAATCCATCAAATTTCTTTATTTCAAATTAACCATTTCAAATTAACCAAATTAGCCATTGGCTAAATTTTATAAATTTTAATTTAATTAATTAAAAATATTAAATGATTTCGAATTATTTAAGAATTAAAAAAAAACCAGTAAACTAAAAAACATCGAAAAAAATTATTTGTTGGTAATCTATGTGTACATATGAAATTAGCAATAATAACAATATAAAACTAATATAAATTTTTAATTAATTATAAGTTTTTGTTTCAAAGTGACTGAATTAAATTAAACAAAGACACTTTTAGGTTCTTTGACTAATTAATTATAAATTATATTAAGCATTAAAAAAGGTATTTTTGGCAAATAAATTTAAGTTGTAAAAAAGAAAAAAACGTTTCAAAATTATACTTAAAAATGCATTTAAATTAAAAAAAAGAAAAACAAAACATTAAAAATTTAATTGATATAATGTACAAGATATTTTTGGGTATTACACAGTGTATGAACATTTTGGCTTGAATTAAGTGATTATTAATACAAAAAAAAAGAAGGAACAAATAAAGGGTTTGTAAAAAAAAAATACAAAAAGAAACTAAACAAAATTAAAAAAAATTAAGAATATTTTAAGGAAAATTTATGGAGTCAAAGAAATCAAATTGTGATCAAAAATTAAAAAAAATATAGCAAACAAAATAACACAACATAAATTTTAGGCAAAAAAGAACAAAAAATCCTTTTTACAAAAAAAAAAAAAAAAAAACAATTAAATTATATACAATTATGTTTTTAATTTTTTATACATAATTTTATTATTCTGTAAAATTAAAGTTTTTATTTTATTAATTTAATTTAATTTACAAAAAATCTATTAAAACTATTTAAAGTTTATTAATAAATAAGTAGAATATTCATAAATTCAAATCTCCGTGTGCTACTTTTACTTAAAAACAAAACAAAAAAGAATACATTTTAATATAAAAAAAAAATAAATTAAATATTTATAAAATAAAATTAATAAAAACAAACCTTTACTATCTGCGGTAATGTTTGCCATTTAAACCATCATAAAAAATAATAAAAAAAAAAGAAAAACAATAATAACAAAAACTACATTCAATTTAACAAAATTATCATTTCGTAATTAATTATTTTCCATGCCTACTTAAATAATTAAAACAAAAGCAAACAAAACGTAAAAGATCATATGAATGTTTAAAACAATTAATTATATTTTCCTTTTTTTTTTTCTTTTACAACAAAAATAAAAATAATAAAAATTTCATAATTTTCTTAATGTAGAAAATACTTATATACGTATAAAAATACAATATAAATAATTGTGTTTTATTTTCCCGGGAACTTAAGCGGAAACAAGTAAGAGAGCTTTATTCGGCTTTGCCTTGGCCATTGCTGCTTTATACATATATTCTATAAGTAATATTTAAAGCTCAAATATAAACCAATACCGCAATTCTGTAACTTTTTGAATTAAACAACCGATATCGTTAAGTAGCGAGAAATCTCGGTTGGCTTAACGAATTTGTTATTCTCTATTTTAAATAAACAAATTTTTTCGTTTAGAAATATCGGTAAAAATATAAAAACGTCAAAGTTGAAATTTGTTAAAATTTATAAAAATTGAAGATTGTTACCATCCTACGATACAGCTTGATATTTTCCTTGCTACAAAAGTCTCTTCCCAGGTACCAAAAGTAAATTTAAATAATATGGCCTTCTGTTTTTCCCTTACGGACTACACAAAACTGAACTGTTTATTTATTTATTTATTGTCTATGGATTAATCCTTACAGACATTTTAGACATTTAAAATTACACTTAAATAAAATAGACTATAAGCCCCCTTTCACGCTCGGCAATTTACTTGCCGACAACAACAAAGTCTGTACAAATTTTTTTAAAATTTTTTTTTCCTTACAGACTTTGTTGTTGTCGGCAAGTAACTTGCCGAGTGTGAAAGGGGGCTAACTAACATTTGATTGCATTACACAAATTTTATCATCAATTAAGAAAAGCAATTATTAATCTACTTATTGACTTTGGATCCAACGAATAATCAATAAATCTATATAATTGATTGAAAGTGTTACACATTCTTCTAAGAGGGTCAGCATCACCATAATTAGCTCTAAAGAATTTAATGGATAATGGTATGAAATTTCGAAATGGTCGTTGAGGAATATTAAATGAAATCTCATTAATTAAAAATCCAACGCAGATATCACCATTTATAATGTTCAGAATAAACGATACATTCAGCATTGTTCTACGACTTTTTAAAGTAGGGAGCTTTATCAGAGCCAGTCGAGATGTGTATGAGAGGGCAAGGTTAGTGGGTTAAAGTGTAATCCGCGAAGACAAAAGAGCAGAAATTGTTTCTGTACAGATTCAATTAAATTTGAACCAGTGAAATGCGCCATCAACAATAAATCTCAAGTGTTTTTGTCAAGAATAAAAACTGGGAATTAAGCACGAATAACAAAATCTTTTTATTATTACTTTTTGATAATAAACAGGCAAGTGCACGGCCGAAAAAACACTTAATTGACAACATCTTTTTAAGTTGTTGTTGTTTTTAATTTGTTTTTCTTAACCTACTTACAACTACAATTAATGTTGAGAGAATTTCAACTAATTGTAGTGGGGAATGTAAGATGAGATAAACCCACTGTTGTTTATTGTTGATGTGTTTTGTTTAAACTTTGATATTATTACAAGTAGAACTGTTGCTATAATTCTTATACGTTTAACAGTTTTATTTGGTTTAATATCTTTAGTTTTTCTAAAATCTTTAAGGATGAAGTTTTCTGATGATCTGGCCTAAGCAACCAGTGAAATGCGCATAGGAATAGCTTATCCCATCAACAATAAATTTCAAGTGTTTTTGTCAAGAATAAATAGTGGGAATTAAGCACGAATAACAAAATCTTTTGAAATTTGAATAAGTTTGGTAAATGGGGTCCCATATAATCGATCCATATTCAAGAATCGGCCTTACAAGTGCCATATATAAGGTTTTTGTAATATACGGATCATCGAACTCTCTTGCCCACCGTTTTATGTACCCAAGTGTTCATCTAGCTTTACTTATCCTAAACGTAATATGCGAATTAAAGCTAAGTTTAGGGTCAAGTAGTATTCCAAGATCAAGGAAATTTTCAACTGCATCAACTTTAATACCACCTAGGAAGTAATATACTAAAGCTGGATTATTTTTTGAAAAACGCATTAGTTTACACTTCTTTAAATTAGGCTCCATTAAGTTTGCTTTACACCATTCATAAAAACAACTTGGATCATCTTGTACACACAGAAAAAAATACCAATGTTAAAATAACATGGCGAAATGTTGTTTGAGAATCATGGTAAATTTCTTCCCTTTATTTATATTTATCATTATTTCATATTAATTTTAAATGAAAAATATTAAAATAATCTTAAATCACGTTTATTTAATATTATTCACTGTGAAAATAACATTGTTCAATATTAAATCCATAAAAACCTGTTTTATATTAAAATCAAAAGTTTATCTTGTTAAATTAACATGCATACACACTTAAGTATGTACATCTTTTTATTTTCATGTTTAAAATATGTTATAAAAAGAAGACAATTCCCGTATTCTTTTAATTAAAATAATTTAGTTAAATAGGACATCAAGTTTTCAAAGTAGAATGATGACGAAAACGATATCGGGCCATTCTGCTGATGCTTCTGTTAACAAAGGAGATACAAAATAAGTGAAACATGTGTTACAGGGGTAAGTGTTTTGAATTACTCTTAAATAAAGGCATATGTTGTCTTCACACTGTTATATCACACTCCAACCAATTTGATTCTACATGAAATTCACGTTGTTTCAACTTTAAATAACTTTCATTCAACGTGATTCGGATTGTTATTTCAATATTAATTACATTTTGCTCTAACTTTACTGCAATGTTAAATTAACATGAATTATAGTTATTTTAAAAGGAAAAAATGTTGTTCGCAAGTTATTGTAAAATCATGTTAAATTAACAAGAAACAACAATGAAGCAAAATCACTACTGAAAAATGTAAAATCAACCTTGTTTTGAACGAATTTACATTGATTTTTTTCTGTGTGTAGGCGTTGGTGATCTAACACATGGTTGTAAGTTAAAAATATCTTAACATCGTTAGCATACATTAGAACATTTGAAAACTTTATAACTCCAGGTAAATCGTTTATAAAAAGCAAGAATAATATAGGTCTAAGGTGGCTGCCTTGGGGTACTCCTGATGGCACATTTATTTTTCTAGAAAACGTTTTATTAAAAAGGACAGTTTGGACCCTATTCGATAAATAAGAGTAAATCCACTTTAAGTTAAGATCTGTAAATCCCATTATTTGAAGCTTCTTAACCAAAAGAGCATGATTGACTTTGTCAAAAGCTTTGCTGAAATCGGTGTAGATAACATCTGTTTGATTCCTTGCGAAAAAACCACAATTGATAGCAATTGTGAGCTGAACAAGGTTTGTAGTGGTAGAGCAACCTTTTTTAAATCCGTGTTTATATGCAGATATTATGTTTAAGATTTGGTAATATAAATTTTCCGTTATAAATTTTTCAAAAAATTTAGGTATGATACTAAGTTTTGCAATACCACGGTAATTTTCAATATCAGATCTAGTGCCAGACTTAAACAAAGGAACAATAAAAGATTCCTTCCAAATTTTCGGAAAATACCCAAATTTAATTGACGTATTGAACAATATCGTTAAAGGGATAGATAAGGCTTCAGCACACATAATCAAAATATTACTCGGGATCTTATCAGGACCATATTTGTACGAAAATTTTAGCTTTTTTAGACCATTTGCGACAGTTTGGGTATCAAAAAACGAAATTGATATAGCTGGATTTTCTGCTATCGGAAACGGATAATTACCATTTTTATCATAGGTAGCATCTGAATAAGTGGTAGAAAAAAAATTATCGAACAAATCACTTGTACAGGTTGCATCACATGATTCATTTTGATTAAATTTCATCACTGTAGGATAACCAGTTGTTCTTTTTTTTTTTGGATTTTTTAAAATTGTAGAATGATTTCGGATCATATCTTATATTATTTTGGACTTTATTCAAGTAAAGTGCATAGCATAACTTATTTGTTCTTGTATATTCAGCTCGACTTACAGCATATCTTGAATACTCAACAGAAGATCCAGAAAGTTTGAATGTTTTGTAGCATTTTTTTTATTATTTTACTTGAAAAAATGTAAACACATGTCATTATTAAAACTTGATACTAGTTATTACAGTTAATTCCGCTAAAATGAGTTTCTAAAAATGCACGACTTTTGACGCAATTAAACGGGAACTCCATTAAGCAGTACTCGGTTAATTGAATCGCCGAAGCAATTAAAACGAAAATCGCTTAATTGAGCAAGATGTGCAATAAAGCGAAACACCCATGTGAAGATAGAAAATAAAACTCATTTCTTTATTTAATAAGTTAAAAAATAGTTTAGGTTTTTTAAACAAAATAAAAATCAGGTAAGATCATCGTACAATCTTTCTTGCCCCAAAATAATTTTTTCAAGTTTGTGGAGCAAAAACACATAAAGTAGACGGAAACAATTAAGCGAAACAATTGCTCTTGTTTTTCGCAATGCGGTCTTATTTTGCGAAACAATTAAGCGGGTGACGCAATTAAACGGAACTCAATTAAACGGGTATTTTTACATAGACAGTTATACTAAATGATTTCGTTCCATGATTTTTAGTGCAATAAAACGGGAAACTCAATTAAGCGGGGCTCAATTAACCGAAAATAACTGTATCTAAATGGAACATTACTGGATAAAGTTCACAATATTATTGATCTCGGTATTCTATTAGATCATAACCTAAAATTCTGTGATCACATTTCATTGATGGTTAATAAAGCAAATGGAGTACTTGGCTTTATGAAACGTTGGTCAAAAGAATTTTCAGACCCATATATCACTAAACATCTATATACGTCTCTGGTTCGCCCTTTTCTGGAATATGGATCAATTGTATAGGATCCTTACTTTAATACATATATCAACAGCATTGAATCTGTACAGAAACAGTTTCTTTTATTCTGTTTAAGAGGTCTTGGATGGAATTCGCTTGTATTACCTTCATATGAAAGCAGACTTGGTCTTATTAAGTTACCGACGTTAAAAAGTCGAAGAACAATGCTTAGTATTTCGTTTTTAATGGGTCTTATACGCGGTGATGTCGATTCCGATTTCTTGTTGAGTAAAATTAGCTTAAATGTTCCAGCTAGACCTACACGAAACTTTCAGCTGTTAAGTTTAAGGTACTATCGTTCTGTTTATGCTAACAACGACTCCTTTCTTCAAATTTGCGTTAAATTTAATAGTCTATATCATCTAATTGACTTTCCTGATAGTAACGATGTTTTAAAAAGAAAAATTATTGTTTATTTAAATTAATTAATAAAATAAATTTTTATTTATTGTACTCTTATTTTAGCACTTATGTCTGTAAGGATTTTTAGTCTATAGACTGAAATAAATAAATAAATAAATAAAAAATAAATAAATTGTTTATATATGTATAGGAAAAAAAGTTCGAGGTGCCCGAACCACTCTAACACAACATTCTGCTCATACTTTTACACCTACCCTAGTGTGTTACACTAGGGCGGCCCTTAAATATATAACGAATTTTTGTGTCAGCCTTTTTTCATTCTTACCCCCCAGTTTGGTGAAAAAAAAATATACTGAAACAATTTCAGGTGAATAGGGTGGCGTTAGACGGTTAAGCTCAAAAGTGCCAAAATGAGTTGATATATGAGGAAGATGAAAATCACATAATTGAAATTTTAAGCAGTTGTTACAACTTTATTTAATGGCGATTTCTTTTCTGAGAAAAATATGTTACAGAATATACATGTAACACTTTCTAATATTACCTATAATCACTCGACGTGCTACATGTTGTGCAACTTCAATAGAACAAAATTAGCTGATTTTATTTACATCTATTACTCTTTTATCATTAATGTACTTCATGAGCGATTTTAAAAGCTATTTGAGCGGTTTCTGCACGCTATTACGGTTTGGCTACAAATATTGACATCACTAATGGCTTAGAAAAATTAAAACGATTATAATTTACACAGACTTTTTTCATTTTAATATGTAAATATTTTTATATTTTGTTTTAAAACAATCTTTTTACAAAATTATGAGCGGTATGAATTATGACAAAGAGAATAAAACATTGGTTCTACAAACAAAGTAGTAAGAACCAAAGTTGATTAACAGGGCAGTATGAACGAACACCTTAAATAAAAGTAAGGGTAAAATATGCAACATGTTTTGCATGTTTTTCATCGGCATATTCACAAAAGAACTTGAAAATTTTTCCCACAGTTGTTTTTGTTTTTTGCACAAACGAACACAAAAAAGTAGAATATGTTACATTAATGCAACATATTTCTCAGAATAGAAATCGTCATAAGATATATTATAATGCAACATAATAATAAGTGTTTAAATTAAACAAAATGAATATGTAAAAAAAAATTTCTAATGTGAATTTTTTATTATATTCATAAAAATCAATGTTACAAAACTATCACTTTTGTTTTTCACTGTAGAATATTTTAGCACTTTTTTTTTTTTTTTTGATTTAGCACTTTTAATTTGAATTCTTCTGGCAAGCCTGGTACTCACTTTTCGGTGCCGTATTTTCGTTACTGGAATTTGGTTGCACAAACTAGATGCTTCATCCATTCCCAGTACAGTGGCATGTCGGGACGCAAATGGTGACATTATACAGGACACATCGTTAGTACTAGATAGTAGATGGGCAGCTTATATAACCCAGTGATGGAAGGTGGAAAAGACAATTTATTTCCGAATACATATTACCACATATAAAAAAGCAAAAAAACGACAAAGCGGCAGCTATAGATGGTTTTCGAGCTAAGTTAATAAAATCTGGAGGTGACGACCTAATTAAGAATATTAATCTTTTAATAAAATCTGTATGGAGCCAGGAAACAATGCCGATCGAATAAAACAGGGTATAATTATCCCCCAACATAAAAAAGGGTAGCAAAATGGATTAATCAAACCATACAGGACAGGAATATTAGTCAATGATATAATTAACAAAAATTACGGCAACCGGAACTTTGTAGTGTGTAAAAATAAATTGAAACCTTTCAAAATATTTTTAAGCTTTAGTTGGTGTTAAACAAAGTGATGTGCTTGCCTCCACTTCATGTTTAAGTTTTGTTTTAATATAGTTTGAGCTATTAAGAATTTCACTGTATATATTGGAATGAAAGTGATTTACGGAACCAAATGTTCATTTCTGCAAAATTTGGGTTTTTACACGAAGTTGTAACAAAATTGGAAAAAAAATATTTCATTTATTTTTCCAAGTGAATAAAAGGATATAGGAGTCAAAGTTAATACAAAATTTAAATCAGTTTTTTTAAATGAAGGATTTTCGGTACTAAAAGATATTGGGGATATTTTGGGAGACAAACGGAATTGTGAGTCCAATCGTATAAAATATACTTTAGAATAAATACTTAATTTTAAATATGCTCCACTAACATCTGTAGACGTAGAAATAACTTTTTCTATGTACAAGAACGTGCTGACTCCAAATAGACAGAGTTTTCTTTTCGAAAATTTATAGCATCAATTTATTTTTTACTGTAACAACGTATTAAACGATAAAGTGGAAAATAAACAATTAATTTAAATTGTTGTTTTTTTTTTTTAATTTCAACAGCTTATTTTCATGTTTTAAACGCTTTTTTAAGAGCCTAAAACTGTTTTTTAGTGCTTTTTTTTGGTTTCCCTACCAATAAGTGAAAAATTTGCAAACTTTTTCATTTGTTAAACTGCTAACCATGACCCCCCTTTTCCACATGCAAGTGCAAGTTCGAAAAATTAATACACTCACACTTTTTCACTAACATTCACACAATTCGAATACTTTCAGCCAATCGGCTGTTTCCTCGATTTTTCGTTGATAATACGTATACGCTACTTGCAAGTAATTACTTGCATGTGGAAACGTAGGGTGAGGTTAACTATATTTTTTGCCATTTTTCTTTTTTTAACTTGTTTTAATTAATTTCGCTAACTTTATGAAATAAAGCGTAATTAAATTTTAAATTTTATTTTTAAAACTACTAAATATAATTTTACACAATTTTGTTATTTTTTAATTTCTGATTTTTTCCCGATTTCCTATTTATTGAATTTGCATATGCTCAGATCCATACTGCACGGAACATCGAAAAAAGAAATAAATAAATAAATAAATAAATAAAATTTTTGTGCTTTTTCTGGAACACCAAATTGTACTTGTTTTTTACATTTTTGTATGAAATATTTTAGTTATGAGATATTTAAATTGTTTGTATCAAATTTTAAAATACAAAAATCCTTGCTAGAATTTATAAAAAACTAGCTTAACCCGTGCGCTTCGCTACACTGCTTTAACCACTTCTTCAGTTGAGAGATACTTAATATATGCATCCTATGGGAGGTATTTCCCCCTGTGCCTACCGGCTTTATTTTTATTTTCAAAAGTGTAGCATACCATAAGAGTGACTTTTACAAAGTTTGAACATTCTCACTTAACAGTTCTTAAGATATGCGATATTAAACATTGGTGTCCCATGGGGGGTAACACTTCCCCCGCTGCTATTTTATTTCAGTTTTGGGGCTCTGAAGATCCTACTATCAAAAGTTCAACAAAATCCGTGCAGTGGCTCTTAATTATATTTCTATCTATGAGGGGTACTGCTCCTTCTCTGTCAACCCCGCCCATTTTTATATTGAAATTTAAAGTTAACCATAATAGTAGCTTTAACCACGTTTGAAGACTCTCCCTTTAATAGTTCTTCAGTTGAGTGATATTTAATATATGCATCCTATGGGAGGTATTTCCCCCCCTGCGCCTACCCGCTTTATTTTTATTTTCAATAGTGTAGTATACCATAAGAGTGACTTCTACAAAGTTTGAACATTCTCACTATAACAGTTCTTAAGATATGCGATATTAAACATTGGTGTCCTTTTGGGGGTAACACTTCCCCCGCTACTATTTTATTTCAGTTTTGGGGCTCTGAAGATCCTACTATCAAAAGTTCAACAAAATGCATGCAGCGGCTCTTAATTATATTTCTATCTATGAGGGGTACTGCTCCTCCCCTGTCAACCCCGCCCATTTTTATATTGAAATTTTCATTTTACCATAATAGTAGCTTTAACCACGTTTGAAGGCTGTCCCTTAAATAGTTCTTCAGTTGAGCTATATTTAATATATGCATCCTATGGGAGGTATTTCCCCCCTGCGCCTACCGCTTTATTTTTATTCTCAATAGAGTAGTATACCATAAGAGTGACTTCTACAAAGTTTGAACATTCTCACTGTAACAGTTCTTAAGATATGCTATATTAAACATTGGCGTCCTATGGGAGGAACCACTTCCCCCGCTACTGTTTTATTTAAATTTTGGGGCTTAGAAGATCCTACTACCAAAAGTTCAACAAAATGCGTGCAGCGGGTCTTAAGATATGCGATATTAAATATTGGCATCCTATGGGGGGTACCAATTCCCCTGCCCCGATTTTGGATTTCAAAATCAACTAACCATCATCACTCCTCCCTGTACCTTCCCTAAAAATTTTATGGCAATCGGTCGAGCCGTTCTCGAGTTATGGAGTGACAATCAAAATGTACACTTCTTTTTATATATATAGATTGAGTACATCAATTTTAACATTATATATAGAAATAGCTTAACCCGGTGCGCTTCGCTACACTGCTTTAACCACGTTGGAAGACTCTCCCGATGCGATATTAACCATTGGCGTCCTATGGTAGGTACCACTTCCCCCGCTGCTATTTTATTTCAATTTTGGGGCTCTGATTATCCTACTACCAAAAGTTCAACAAAATGCGTGCAGCGGCTCTTATTAATATTGCTATCTATGAGGGGTACTGCTCCTCCTCTGTCTACCCCGTCCATTTTTATATTGAAATTTATAGTTGACCATAGTAGTAGCTGTAACCACGTTTGAAGACTCTCCCTTTAATAGTTCTTCTGTTGAGCGATATTTAATTTATGCATCCTATGGAAGGTATTTCCCCCCTTGCGCCTACCCGCTTTATTTTTATTTTCAAAAGTGTAGTATACCATAAGAGTGACTTCTACAAAGTTTGAACATTCTCACTATAACAGTTCTTAAGATATGCGATACTAAACATTGGCGTCCTATGGGGGTACCACTTCCCCCGTTGCTATTTTATTTCAATTTTGGGGCTCTCAAGATCCTACTACCAAAAGTTCAACAAAATACGTGCAGCGGCTCTTATAAATATTTCTATCTATCCTCTGTCTACTCCGCCCATTTTGATATTGAAATTTATAGTTTACCATAATAGTAGCTTTAACCACGTTTGAAGACTCTCCCTTTAATAGTTCTTCAGTTGAGCGATATTTAATATATGCGTCCTATGGGAGGTATTTCCCCCCTGCGCCTACACGCTTTATTTTTATTTTCAAAATAGTAGTATACCATAAGAGTGGCTTCCACAAAGTTTGAACATTCTCACTATAACAGTTCTTAAGATATGCGATATTAAACATTGGCGTCCTATGGGGGTACCATTTCCCCCGCTGCTATTTTATTTAAATTTTGGGGCTCAGAAGATGCTACTAATAAAAGTTCAACAAAATGCCTGCAGCGGCTCTTAAGATATACGATATTTAATATTGGCATTCAATGGGGGGTACCAATTCCCCTGCCCCTATCGAAAAAAGAAGTAATCTAATATTTTTTATTTTTATATATATAGAAGATAGATTTTGTTATTTTCAACAATTCAACATAAATAGTGTTTCCGAATTAAATTTAAAAAAAAAAACATATATGGGAGGTACATGAATCCTTTGACAGCATTTCTTCAAAGATTGAAATTTGTTAACTATAAAATATTATTAGTCTGGGGCAACTCCTTCCATTTTTGCAGAATTCTGTTCTACATCAAAAAGTATTGTGCGCCGGATGTTCAAAAAACATTTTTGTTTAAGTTTTTTGTTGTGCGAACGAACTCTGCGATATGTTTATTTCTAGTTCTTACGCAGACGAATAAATTGGGAAAGGGACAGCGCAGCATGATCGCAAAGTCCAATATTTATTAAAAATCGTGAACTTGGCTAAAATTCGCGAAAAAAAATTGAAAACTTTTAAACAAACACTAAAATTTATTAAAAATCTCTAAATGAGTGAAAAAAAAACAAATCATCGGAAAATGGCGAAAAAAAATTTGCAAAAATGGCGAAAAATCGCGAAAATTTTTAATATTTCAAACAAGCCATAAAAATGATTAACGGTCCCTAAAACTATAAGGAATGGCTAAAATTCGGTAAAAATTGCTTAATTAGCGGAAAGTCGCAAAAATTTGCTAACAGCGGAATGATAGCAAAGTCTACTATTTATTATAAGGCGTTAAAGCTGTAAAGAATCAGAAAACTTACGGGAACAAATCGCGAACATGGCTGAAATTCGCGAATATTTGCAAATTTTGAAACAAACCCAAAAACTAATTTGAGATCGCAAAATTGAAATGAAGAACACCGAAAATGCTGAAGTAATCCATTTCGAGTGGATTCGGATTCTAGAACACACCCAGTTAATAGTTTTTTTATAAATTAAAAAAAATTTACGTTCACGCACTTATTGTGTCTCATTTGACGAATTTACGCAACGAATTCGTCATACTATGCGAAGTTCGTCGTTCGTCCCAGTTGTGTTTCTAGCATTAATTTGTATTCGGTTTTATTTTTATACCCTTCACCTCAGGTGGAAAAGGGTATATATAAGTTTGTCATAACGTTTGTAATTTCCACAATATTGATTTTAGACCCCATAAAGTATATATATTCTGGGACCTTATGAGGAGAGAACTTGATATAACCATGTCCGTCTGTCCGTCTGTCCGTCTGACCGTCTGTCCGTCTTACGTTTGATATGTGTTTTCCGGATAATCCAGACATGATAGCGGCTAGGTTGTTTTACATTTATGTTACATACAGTCCACCATTTCTTGCTATTGAAATTCAGCCAGATCGGTCCAAAAATGACGTAGATATGAGCAAAAAACCACGACTACCTCTAAATTTTTCCAAAAATCCCTTGTTGTTGTTGTATTTTTTTAATTTCTGTATATCTTGAGAACGGCAAGAGCCAAAGTTTCCAAATTAGGTACACACATTTAGGTTGCCAATACACACCATCCTACAAAATGTGGGCGGGATTGGAGAAGTGGGCGTGGTACCTCCCGTACAAAAAAAATTAAAAATTTTATAAAAACCTAAATTTAAGGGCTGCCATATGTCCTATGGATATGACTTATATATCAAAATATCGGATATATAAAAAACTATTATAAAAAACTCGGGAAAATCGGTTCAGATACAAAAAAGTTATGACCAAAATTAAATTTTTTTTTTTAAATACCCCACTTTCGGGAAGTATAGATCTCCCCGAGTCCAAGTTTTATAACCCAACAAACTGGAAAATTTCTTCTTAAACACGTCGGTATATAAATCTGTCAAATCGGTTAAAAAATGGCTGAGTTATAATCTCTCTTTTTATACCCTTCACCTCAGGTGGAAAAGGGTATATATAAGTTTGTCATAACGTTTGTAATTTCCACAATATTGATTTTAGACCCCATAAAGTATATATATTCTGGGACCTTATGAGGAGAGAACTTGATTTAACCATGTAGAGGGACAACCGGATTTGAACTTCGCTTTTCATAAGGACCCAGAATATATCTACTTTATAGGGTGTAGGATCAATATTGTAGAAATTACAAACGGAATGACAAAGTTATATATACCCTTTTACCTTCGGTGAAGGGTATAAAAAAAATAATTTTTGGGATTGCAGTATTTTGATCATAACTTAGCCATTTTTAAACCGATTTGAAAGATTTAAATACCGACGTGCTTAGGAAGAAATTTACCATTTACTTGACTTAAAAAGTTTGGACTCGGGAAGATCAATGATTCCTAAAAATGGATATTTTAATAAAAAACATTTTATTTTGTCCATAACTTTTTTGTGTCTGAACCGATTTTCCCGAGTCTTGTGTAAAATATGTTCTACTAAAAATTTCCAATATTTTGGTATTTAAGTCATATCCATAGGACATATGGTAGCCTTAAAATTTAGGTTTTTATACAATTTTTAATTTTTTTTGTACGGGAGGTACCACGCCCACTTCTCCAATCCCGCCCACATTTTGTAGGATGGTGTGTATTGGCAACCTAATTTTGTGTACCTAGTTTGGAAGATTTGGCTTTTTCCGTTCACCAGATATACAGCAAAAAGTAATAAAAATACAACAACAACAAGGGATTTTTTTAAAAAATTAGAGGTAGTCGTGGTTTTTTGCTCATATCTCAGCCATTTGTGGACCGATCTGGCTGAATTTCAATAGCAAAATTATAATAAGAATACCTGACAGAAAGATACCCCAACGAAGCTCCCATCATATCTGGGGGCTTCGGAAAACCCATTTCAACAGACAGACGGACAGACGGACAGACGGACAGACGGACAGACGGACAGACGGACAACCGGATTTGAACTTCGCTTTTCATAAGGACCCAGAATATATCTACTTTATAGGGTGTAGGATCAATATTGTAGAAATTACAAACGGAATGACAAAGTTATATATACCCTTTTACCTTCGGTGAAGGGTATAAAAAAAATAATTTTTGGGATTGCAGTATTTTGATCATAACTTAGCCATTTTTAAACCGATTTGAAAGATTTAAATACCGACGTGCTTAGGAAGAAATTTACCATTTACTTGACTTAAAAAGTTTGGACTCGGGAAGATCAATGATTCCTAAAAATGGATATTTTAATAAAAAACATTTTATTTTGTCCATAACTTTTTTGTGTCTGAACCGATTTTCCCGAGTCTTGTGTAAAATATGTTCTACTAAAAATTTCCAATATTTTGGTATTTAAGTCATATCCATAGGACATATGGTAGCCTTAAAATTTAGGTTTTTATACAATTTTTAATTTTTTTTGTACGGGAGGTACCACGCCCACTTCTCCAATCCCGCCCACATTTTGTAGGATGGTGTGTATTGGCAACCTAATTTTGTGTACCTAGTTTGGAAGATTTGGCTTTTTCCGTTCACCAGATATACAGCAAAAAGTAATAAAAATACAACAACAACAAGGGATTTTTTTAAAAAATTAGAGGTAGTCGTGGTTTTTTGCTCATATCTCAGCCATTTGTGGACCGATCTGGCTGAATTTCAATAGCAAAATTATAATAAGAATACCTGACAGAAAGATACCCCAACGAAGCTCCCATCATATCTGGGGGCTTCGGAAAACCCATTTCAACAGACAGACGGACAGACGGACAGACGGACAGACGGACAGACGGACAGACGGACAACCGGATTTGAACTTCGCTTTTCATAAGGACCCAGAATATATCTACTTTATAGGGTGTAGGATCAATATTGTAGAAATTACAAACGGAATGACAAAGTTATATATACCCTTTTACCTTCGGTGAAGGGTATAAAAAAAATAATTTTTGGGATTGCAGTATTTTGATCATAACTTAGCCATTTTTAAACCGATTTGAAAGATTTAAATACCGACGTGCTTAGGAAGAAATTTACCATTTACTTGACTTAAAAAGTTTGGACTCGGGAAGATCAATGATTCCCAAAAATGGATATTTTAATAAAAAACATTTTATTTTGTCCATAACTTTTTTGTGTCTGAACCGATTTTCCCGAGTCTTGTGTAAAATATGTTCTACTAAAAATTTCCAATATTTTGGTATTTAAGTCATATCCATAGGACATATGGTAGCCTTAAAATTTAGGTTTTTATACAATTTTTAATTTTTTTTGTACGGGAGGTACCACGCCCACTTCTCCAATCCCGCCCACATTTTGTAGGATGGTGTGTATTGGCAACCTAATTTTGTGTACCTAGTTTGGAAGATTTGGCTTTTTCCGTTCACCAGATATACAGCAAAAAGTAATAAAAATACAACAACAACAAGGGATTTTTTTAAAAAATTAGAGGTAGTCGTGGTTTTTTGCTCATATCTCAGCCATTTGTGGACCGATCTGGCTGAATTTCAATAGCAAAATTATAATAAGAATACCTGACAGAAAGATACCCCAACGAAGCTCCCATCATATCTGGGGGCTTCGGAAAACCCATTTCAACAGACAGACGGACAGACGGACAGACGGACAGACTGACAACCGGATTTGAACTTCGCTTTTCATAAGGACCCAGAATATATCTACTTTATAGGGTGTAGGATCAATATTGTAGAAATTACAAACGGAATGACAAAGTTATATATACCCTTTTACCTTCGGTGAAGGGTATAAAAAAAATAATTTTTGGGATTGCAGTATTTTGATCATAACTTAGCCATTTTTAAACCGATTTGAAAGATTTAAATACCGACGTGCTTAGGAAGAAATTTACCATTTACTTGATTTAAAAAGTTTGGACTCGGGAAGATCTATGATTCCCAAAAATGGATATTTTAATAAAAAACATTTTATTTTGTCCATAACTTTTTTGTGTCTGAACCGATTTTCCCGAGTCTTGTGTAAAATATGTTCTACTAAAAATTTCCAATATTTTGGTATTTAAGTCATATCCATAGGACATATGGTAGCCTTAAAATTTAGGTTTTTATACAATTTTTAATTTTTTTTGTACGGGAGGTACCACGCCCACTTCTCCAATCCCGCCCACATTTTGTAGGATGGTGTGTATTGGCAACCTAATTTTGTGTACCTAGTTTGGAAGATTTGGCTTTTTCCGTTCACCAGATATACAGCAAAAAGTAATAAAAATACAACAACAACAAGGGATTTTTTTAAAAAATTAGAGGTAGTCGTGGTTTTTTGCTCATATCTCAGCCATTTGTGGACCGATCTGGCTGAATTTCAATAGCAAAATTATAATAAGAATACCTGACAGAAAGATACCCCAACGAAGCTCCCATCATATCTGGGGGCTTCGGAAAACCCATTTCAACAGACAGACAGACGGACAGACGGACAGACGGACAGACGGACAACCGGATTTGAACTTCGCTTTTCATAAGGACCCAGAATATATCTACTTTATAGGGTGTAGGATCAATATTGTAGAAATTACAAACGGAATGACAAAGTTATATATACCCTTTTACCTTCGGTGAAGGGTATAAAAAAAATAATTTTTGGGATTGCAGTATTTTGATCATAACTTAGCCATTTTTAAACCGATTTGAAAGATTTAAATACCGACGTGCTTAGGAAGAAATTTACCATTTACTTGACTTAAAAAGTTTGGACTCGGGAAGATCAATGATTCCTAAAAATGGATATTTTAATAAAAAACATTTTATTTTGTCCATAACTTTTTTGTGTCTGAACCGATTTTCCCGAGTCTTGTGTAAAATATGTTCTACTAAAAATTTCCAATATTTTGGTATTTAAGTCATATCCATAGGACATATGGTAGCCTTAAAATTTAGGTTTTTATACAATTTTTAATTTTTTTTGTACGGGAGGTACCACGCCCACTTCTCCAATCCCGCCCACATTTTGTAGGATGGTGTGTATTGGCAACCTAATTTTGTGTACCTAGTTTGGAAGATTTGGCTTTTTCCGTTCACCAGATATACAGCAAAAAGTAATAAAAATACAACAACAACAAGGGATTTTTTTAAAAAATTAGAGGTAGTCGTGGTTTTTTGCTCATATCTCAGCCATTTGTGGACCGATCTGGCTGAATTTCAATAGCAAAATTATAATAAGAATACCTGACAGAAAGATACCCCAACGAAGCTCCCATCATATCTGGGGGCTTCGGAAAACCCATTTCAACAGACAGACGGACAGACGGACAGACGGACAGACGGACAGACGGACAGACGGACAACCGGATTTGAACTTCGCTTTTCATAAGGACCCAGAATATATCTACTTTATAGGGTGTAGGATCAATATTGTAGAAATTACAAACGGAATGACAAAGTTATATATACCCTTTTACCTTCGGTGAAGGGTATAAAAAAAATAATTTTTGGGATTGCAGTATTTTGATCATAACTTAGCCATTTTTAAACCGATTTGAAAGATTTAAATACCGACGTGCTTAGGAAGAAATTTACCATTTACTTGACTTAAAAAGTTTGGACTCGGGAAGATCAATGATTCCTAAAAATGGATATTTTAATAAAAAACATTTTATTTTGTCCATAACTTTTTTGTGTCTGAACCGATTTTCCCGAGTCTTGTGTAAAATATGTTCTACTAAAAATTTCCAATATTTTGGTATTTAAGTCATATCCATAGGACATATGGTAGCCTTAAAATTTAGGTTTTTATACAATTTTTAATTTTTTTTGTACGGGAGGTACCACGCCCACTTCTCCAATCCCGCCCACATTTTGTAGGATGGTGTGTATTGGCAACCTAATTTTGTGTACCTAGTTTGGAAGATTTGGCTTTTTCCGTTCACCAGATATACAGCAAAAAGTAATAAAAATACAACAACAACAAGGGATTTTTTTAAAAAATTAGAGGTAGTCGTGGTTTTTTGCTCATATCTCAGCCATTTGTGGACCGATCTGGCTGAATTTCAATAGCAAAATTATAATAAGAATACCTGACAGAAAGATACCCCAACGAAGCTCCCATCATATCTGGGGGCTTCGGAAAACCCATTTCAACAGACAGACGGACAGACGGACAGACGGACAGACGGACAGACGGACAACCGGATTTGAACTTCGCTTTTCATAAGGACCCAGAATATATCTACTTTATAGGGTGTAGGATCAATATTGTAGAAATTACAAACGGAATGACAAAGTTATATATACCCTTTTACCTTCGGTGAAGGGTATAAAAAAAATAATTTTTGGGATTGCAGTATTTTGATCATAACTTAGCCATTTTTAAACCGATTTGAAAGATTTAAATACCGACGTGCTTAGGAAGAAATTTACCATTTACTTGACTTAAAAAGTTTGGACTCGGGAAGATCAATGATTCCCAAAAATGGATATTTTAATAAAAAACATTTTATTTTGTCCATAACTTTTTTGTGTCTGAACCGATTTTCCCGAGTCTTGTGTAAAATATGTTCTACTAAAAATTTCCAATATTTTGGTATTTAAGTCATATCCATAGGACATATGGTAGCCTTAAAATTTAGGTTTTTATACAATTTTTAATTTTTTTTGTACGGGAGGTACCACGCCCACTTCTCCAATCCCGCCCACATTTTGTAGGATGGTGTGTATTGGCAACCTAATTTTGTGTACCTAGTTTGGAAGATTTGGCTTTTTCCGTTCACCAGATATACAGCAAAAAGTAATAAAAATACAACAACAACAAGGGATTTTTTTAAAAAATTAGAGGTAGTCGTGGTTTTTTGCTCATATCTCAGCCATTTGTGGACCGATCTGGCTGAATTTCAATAGCAAAATTATAATAAGAATACCTGACAGAAAGATACCCCAACGAAGCTCCCATCATATCTGGGGGCTTCGGAAAACCCATTTCAACAGACAGACGGACAGACGGACAGACGGACAACCGGATTTGAACTTCGCTTTTCATAAGGACCCAGAATATATCTACTTTATAGGGTGTAGGATCAATATTGTAGAAATTACAAACGGAATGACAAAGTTATATATACCCTTTTACCTTCGGTGAAGGGTATAAAAAAAATAATTTTTGGGATTGCAGTATTTTGATCATAACTTAGCCATTTTTAAACCGATTTGAAAGATTTAAATACCGACGTGCTTAGGAAGAAATTTACCATTTACTTGACTTAAAAAGTTTGGACTCGGGAAGATCAATGATTCCTAAAAATGGATATTTTAATAAAAAACATTTTATTTTGTCCATAACTTTTTTGTGTCTGAACCGATTTTCCCGAGTCTTGTGTAAAATATGTTCTACTAAAAATTTCCAATATTTTGGTATTTAAGTCATATCCATAGGACATATGGTAGCCTTAAAATTTAGGTTTTTATACAATTTTTAATTTTTTTTGTACGGGAGGTACCACGCCCACTTCTCCAATCCCGCCCACATTTTGTAGGATGGTGTGTATTGGCAACCTAATTTTGTGTACCTAGTTTGGAAGATTTGGCTTTTTCCGTTCACCAGATATACAGCAAAAAGTAATAAAAATACAACAACAACAAGGGATTTTTTTAAAAAATTAGAGGTAGTCGTGGTTTTTTGCTCATATCTCAGCCATTTGTGGACCGATCTGGCTGAATTTCAATAGCAAAATTATAATAAGAATACCTGACAGAAAGATACCCCAACGAAGCTCCCATCATATCTGGGGGCTTCGGAAAACCCATTTCAACAGACAGACGGACAGACGGACAGACGGACAGACGGACAGACGGACAGACGGACAACCGGATTTGAACTTCGCTTTTCATAAGGACCCAGAATATATCTACTTTATAGGGTGTAGGATCAATATTGTAGAAATTACAAACGGAATGACAAAGTTATATATACCCTTTTACCTTCGGTGAAGGGTATAAAAAAAATAATTTTTGGGATTGCAGTATTTTGATCATAACTTAGCCATTTTTAAACCGATTTGAAAGATTTAAATACCGACGTGCTTAGGAAGAAATTTACCATTTACTTGACTTAAAAAGTTTGGACTCGGGAAGATCAATGATTCCCAAAAATGGATATTTTAATAAAAAACATTTTATTTTGTCCATAACTTTTTTGTGTCTGAACCGATTTTCCCGAGTCTTGTGTAAAATATGTTCTACTAAAAATTTCCAATATTTTGGTATTTAAGTCATATCCATAGGACATATGGTAGCCTTAAAATTTAGGTTTTTATACAATTTTTAATTTTTTTTGTACGGGAGGTACCACGCCCACTTCTCCAATCCCGCCCACATTTTGTAGGATGGTGTGTATTGGCAACCTAATTTTGTGTACCTAGTTTGGAAGATTTGGCTTTTTCCGTTCACCAGATATACAGCAAAAAGTAATAAAAATACAACAACAACAAGGGATTTTTTTAAAAAATTAGAGGTAGTCGTGGTTTTTTGCTCATATCTCAGCCATTTGTGGACCGATCTGGCTGAATTTCAATAGCAAAATTATAATAAGAATACCTGACAGAAAGATACCCCAACGAAGCTCCCATCATATCTGGGGGCTTCGGAAAACCCATTTCAACAGACAGACGGACAGACGGACAGACGGACAACCGGATTTGAACTTCGCTTTTCATAAGGACCCAGAATATATCTACTTTATAGGGTGTAGGATCAATATTGTAGAAATTACAAACGGAATGACAAAGTTATATATACCCTTTTACCTTCGGTGAAGGGTATAAAAAAAATAATTTTTGGGATTGCAGTATTTTGATCATAACTTAGCCATTTTTAAACCGATTTGAAAGATTTAAATACCGACGTGCTTAGGAAGAAATTTACCATTTACTTGATTTAAAAAGTTTGGACTCGGGAAGATCTATGATTCCCAAAAATGGATATTTTAATAAAAAACATTTTATTTTGTCCATAACTTTTTTGTGTCTGAACCGATTTTCCCGAGTCTTGTGTAAAATATGTTCTACTAAAAATTTCCAATATTTTGGTATTTAAGTCATATCCATAGGACATATGGTAGCCTTAAAATTTAGGTTTTTATACAATTTTTAATTTTTTTTGTACGGGAGGTACCACGCCCACTTCTCCAATCCCGCCCACATTTTGTAGGATGGTGTGTATTGGCAACCTAATTTTGTGTACCTAGTTTGGAAGATTTGGCTTTTTCCGTTCACCAGATATACAGCAAAAAGTAATAAAAATACAACAACAACAAGGGATTTTTTTAAAAAATTAGAGGTAGTCGTGGTTTTTTGCTCATATCTCAGCCATTTGTGGACCGATCTGGCTGAATTTCAATAGCAAAATTATAATAAGAATACCTGACAGAAAGATACCCCAACGAAGCTCCCATCATATCTGGGGGCTTCGGAAAACCCATTTCAACAGACAGACAGACGGACAGACGGACAGATGGACAGACGGACAGACGGACAACCGGATTTGAACTTCGCTTTTCATAAGGACCCAGAATATATCTACTTTATAGGGTGTAGGATCAATATTGTAGAAATTACAAACGGAATGACAAAGTTATATATACCCTTTTACCTTCGGTGAAGGGTATAAAAAAAATAATTTTTGGGATTGCAGTATTTTGATCATAACTTAGCCATTTTTAAACCGATTTGAAAGATTTAAATACCGACGTGCTTAGGAAGAAATTTACCATTTACTTGACTTAAAAAGTTTGGACTCGGGAAGATCAATGATTCCCAAAAATGGATATTTTAATAAAAAACATTTTATTTTGTCCATAACTTTTTTGTGTCTGAACCGATTTTCCCGAGTCTTGTGTAAAATATGTTCTACTAAAAATTTCCAATATTTTGGTATTTAAGTCATATCCATAGGACATATGGTAGCCTTAAAATTTAGGTTTTTATACAATTTTTAATTTTTTTTGTACGGGAGGTACCACGCCCACTTCTCCAATCCCGCCCACATTTTGTAGGATGGTGTGTATTGGCAACCTAATTTTGTGTACCTAGTTTGGAAGATTTGGCTTTTTCCGTTCACCAGATATACAGCAAAAAGTAATAAAAATACAACAACAACAAGGGATTTTTTTAAAAAATTAGAGGTAGTCGTGGTTTTTTGCTCATATCTCAGCCATTTGTGGACCGATCTGGCTGAATTTCAATAGCAAAATTATAATAAGAATACCTGACAGAAAGATACCCCAACGAAGCTCCCATCATATCTGGGGGCTTCGGAAAACCCATTTCAACAGACAGACGGACAGACGGACAGACGGACAGACGGACAGACGGACAGACGGACAACCGGATTTGAACTTCGCTTTTCATAAGGACCCAGAATATATCTACTTTATAGGGTGTAGGATCAATATTGTAGAAATTACAAACGGAATGACAAAGTTATATATACCCTTTTACCTTCGGTGAAGGGTATAAAAAAAATAATTTTTGGGATTGCAGTATTTTGATCATAACTTAGCCATTTTTAAACCGATTTGAAAGATTTAAATACCGACGTGCTTAGGAAGAAATTTACCATTTACTTGACTTAAAAAGTTTGGACTCGGGAAGATCTATGATTCCCAAAAATGGATATTTTAATAAAAAACATTTTATTTTGTCCATAACTTTTTTGTGTCTGAACCGATTTTCCCGAGTCTTGTGTAAAATATGTTCTACTAAAAATTTCCAATATTTTGGTATTTAAGTCATATCCATAGGACATATGGTAGCCTTAAAATTTAGGTTTTTATACAATTTTTAATTTTTTTTGTACGGGAGGTACCACGCCCACTTCTCCAATCCCGCCCACATTTTGTAGGATGGTGTGTATTGGCAACCTAATTTTGTGTACCTAGTTTGGAAGATTTGGCTTTTTCCGTTCACCAGATATACAGCAAAAAGTAATAAAAATACAACAACAACAAGGGATTTTTTTAAAAAATTAGAGGTAGTCGTGGTTTTTTGCTCATATCTCAGCCATTTGTGGACCGATCTGGCTGAATTTCAATAGCAAAATTATAATAAGAATACCTGACAGAAAGATACCCCAACGAAGCTCCCATCATATCTGGGGGCTTCGGAAAACCCATTTCAACAGACAGACAGACGGACAGACGGACAGACGGACAACCGGATTTGAACTTCGCTTTTCATAAGGACCCAGAATATATCTACTTTATAGGGTGTAGGATCAATATTGTAGAAATTACAAACGGAATGACAAAGTTATATATACCCTTTTACCTTCGGTGAAGGGTATAAAAAAAATAATTTTTGGGATTGCAGTATTTTGATCATAACTTAGCCATTTTTAAACCGATTTGAAAGATTTAAATACCGACGTGCTTAGGAAGAAATTTACCATTTACTTGACTTAAAAAGTTTGGACTCGGGAAGATCTATGATTCCCAAAAATGGATATTTTAATAAAAAACATTTTATTTTGTCCATAACTTTTTTGTGTCTGAACCGATTTTCCCGAGTCTTGTGTAAAATATGTTCTACTAAAAATTTCCAATATTTTGGTATTTAAGTCATATCCATAGGACATATGGTAGCCTTAAAATTTAGGTTTTTATACAATTTTTAATTTTTTTTGTACGGGAGGTACCACGCCCACTTCTCCAATCCCGCCCACATTTTGTAGGATGGTGTGTATTGGCAACCTAATTTTGTGTACCTAGTTTGGAAGATTTGGCTTTTTCCGTTCACCAGATATACAGCAAAAAGTAATAAAAATACAACAACAACAAGGGATTTTTTTAAAAAATTAGAGGTAGTCGTGGTTTTTTGCTCATATCTCAGCCATTTGTGGACCGATCTGGCTGAATTTCAATAGCAAAATTATAATAAGAATACCTGACAGAAAGATACCCCAACGAAGCTCCCATCATATCTGGGGGCTTCGGAAAACCCATTTCAACAGACAGACAGACGGACAGACGGACAGACGGACAACCGGATTTGAACTTCGCTTTTCATAAGGACCCAGAATATATCTACTTTATAGGGTGTAGGATCAATATTGTAGAAATTACAAACGGAATGACAAAGTTATATATACCCTTTTACCTTCGGTGAAGGGTATAAAAATACATATTTATGTTGAAATAAACTATTTTTTGATTTTAAGAATTCATAAAATTTAATTTCTTCAAATTTATGTGCTTTAAAGTTATTGAAATAAACATTGGACGATGCAAAGCTAATAAATTTGTCATAAATGGCTGATAAGTTACTACAGAAAAAGTAACTATTACAATTTCGTAACAGAACGGTACGGAACAGAACAGAAACAGAAAGTAAAAACTAATTCTGCCTTAAGTCAATTTGTGCTTTTATACAAAAATTTTAAATAAAAAAGTAATGTCAAATGTAGTGGCGCTTGTGGTGAAAATAGCATTTTTTTGGCATCTTTTTTTCAACATTCTCTCTATCCAATATTTTGACGTTTTCAAAATCAGCTACTACTACAACAATACAAAAAACAACAGGCATTTTGTTTGTGTAAAATTCCTCGCCGTTGTCAAAATATTACTACTACATAGGCAAAACAAAAGGAAAAATGTGTTTTGTGTGCATGTATGTGTGGCAAAAAACCAAAAAAGTAAGCAAAAATATACACGTATAAGGAAAATGTAAACAACTCTTGATATCGTTGAGGAAAAAACCAAATAAACATCTGGCTTCTTAAGCAGACCTATTGGATAGACCTTGAGTATGACCATGGTGTAACATATGTTGTGCTAGTGCTGTTGTTTTTTGTTATGTCTGCTTTGTGTTCTCCCATTCTCGTCTGTAAACTTCGTTTTGTTGTACCAATGTATATGAGGTCGCATGGTTCGTCATTATTACCCTGAAGGAAACCTGGGTGCAAGTGTCTCTAAGTCACCAGTTTTGTCGACTATATTGGTGACTTTGTCAACGAAGTGTCTACACTACATTACATTTGCCACTATATTTGGCTTTAATACGAGAAAGATTTTATCAATAACAACTGAGAAGTACAATTCATATTAAAGTTGAAGAAATTATAAAAAAAGATTGTTATGATTTCTTATTCTTACAAAAAGTGTAGACTACTTTTACTAAAATGTACTAGCGATTCTCTGGTTCCAATGTCTACATATCGTCGGTTGATTATTTAATTGTCGTATGTCGTATGTAATTTGTATCCACATACGACAATTAAATAATCAACCGACGATATGTTCGCAAAGGAACTACCTAGTCAGTAGTACCAACGTCAGTAGTAGATCTCCAATGACATGCACATGTTAAATGTCTATTGTAAATTACATTGCCTGGGGCATAATAAGTCACTAGTACTGGTGACTGTGTCAATAGTGAATCAGTACAGATTCACTAGTGACATTTCCTGCAGGGTACCTTTACATTGTATTTCGTATACAACGTTACTTATTTGTTGTTTGTCGATGGGTGTTTTTGTTCTTGTAAAAATTGTGTTGATCGTTATATTTGGTTTATAAGCAAAACAAGTGTTTTTTTGTCTTTATTGTGTTTCTTACATGGGGTCTTCACCAGACAATTTTTTGTCATACCAAACGTCAAAGTCCATATAAAAAAAACTATAAAATGTTTGTCAGCGTTTTTTTTTTATATGAAGTTTGACGTTTGGTATGACAAAAAATTGTCAGGTGAAGACCCTATGTTACATAGCGTTTACATTTGCCAGTACTGGCAAGACAGTAGCAATTCATTCAAACTTTTTCACTAATACATAAACACTTTTACAGCTATTTTGTTTTTGCATTGTACACTGTAAAAAACTGTTGGTGGTTCTTTAAGTCAGTGAAAAAAAAGGAAAATTAGTACCTACGACTTAAGGTGATCTAATTTTTTTTATTACTAGATTTGGTTACATAGAGAACAGAAGTGAAAAAGGAAAAAAAAACGATTGGGAAGAGGTGGATAGACATCCTGGGTTTTTGATTAACCTCTGCCTTTTATTATTCATAACAAGGTAAAATTTTTTTATGATTCTGTAACACAAACCTATATACATACACATAAAGCATGAGTTAACTTCTAACTTAACCCTAAAATTCTCCTCAATAGGCCGGATATAATTGTCCAGATTCAGTGAGGAAGTGGTTTTAGCCTACCACGGTAATACCACCAGATCAGCACCAGGGCCCCGAAAGTAAAGAAATATTTAATCCAGTAGTAGGAATTCGTGATTCACCAAGTAAAGTTGTTTAAGAAAAAAAAAAAAGTGCGGAAAAGATGAAAATAAAGCTGAAAAGAAGTGCAAATTGCTTGATTAGTTGTCTGTAAGAAAAGTTAAATAAAAAAAGGCACATAACCTGAATGGTTAATATCGCAAATCACGGTCAACCGGCTATAGGGGCTAATTAGAAAAAAAGGAAAATGAAGTAAAGAAAGGATGATGAAAAATGTAATTTACTTAGAATTTAAAAATAACTATTTATTTAGAATACTTACATGTTTTCCTCTCTATAGCCAAATGTCCAAAGTGATTCGCCAATGTAAAATTTAAATTATTCGTATTTTTTTTTTGTACTTATTTGATTAAAATTAACTTTTACCTTTGAATTTTGGTTATATATTTAACTAAATGTACGGCAAAAATCACACGATCGCGTTGGAAAAAAAAGTAAAGTATTACAGAAAATGTTTAAAAACAAGTGTCAGAAGAAGTCGAACCAAAACCAAAATTTGTTAATAAGAAAAAAAAGAGAAATTAAAGTCTAGGATCGCGCCAAGAGAAAAAAAAAATAATTATTAAATAAGAAGAAAAATCTATATTTGTGATAACGCATGAGAAAGATCCCAATTACTTTTAGCAGTACAGTGCGGGACAAAATATTACGGCAACGGCCAAACGACCGGGGAAAAAAAACATTGTGCATGAAGTGGAGTTAGAGATTAAAGAAATATTGCTAAGAGTGTTAAAGGGAAAATAACTATTTCTCCTATATATGTATGTATATATGTTGGATAATGTTTTTATTGGAAAGTTAACACACTAACGAAAAACCCTGCATCCAGAACCAGTACCCAGCGCGAAAAAGAAGGAGTACGGAGGCCTTCTAGAAGGCCTCTGTACCCATTCTTTTGGATAAACAAGGCCTTCTCGCTCCATTCCATACTTATATCTTTTTTACACGCGTTGTCATTGCGGAGAAGGCCTTCTGCTTTCCTTTCTTCCCCAGAGCTTCTTAAAGGCCTCCAAATAAATGGCTCTTAGAAGGCTTTCCAGAGAATAACTTTCAAAAGGTCTTAGCAAAAAGGTTATCTTGAAGGGTTTTTAAGAAAGGTATGTTAAAAGGGGTAGAAATGTTAGGAATTTAACAGTCTGTTAAAAGCGGGAGTTTACCAATATTTTGACATTACATGCTCAAGTCAGTGTGCAGATTAAGTCATAAAATTACAGTTCCTTCCTGGAATTGACGTCGTCTGGTAATTGCTGGAATCGTACCATTGGAAATATTTTTTTTGTGATTTTTTTCCTACCGTGTTTTGTGACAGTAGGTTTGGAATGACTATTTGCGGTAGACAACCCGAATCAGTACCAACCTATAATTTTTTTTGTTCTATTTCTCTTCTTTGTATTTCTTTGATCGAATTGGCTTTATTTATTGAACGAAATTTTTGTAGCACTATCCCCTATACCTCAGAATTTCGGAAGAAAATCAAGCCTCATTTTATGATATTTATTTATTTATATTTAACTTTCATAAATTTTTTTTGATATTATTCCTTTTAAGCACTATTTTTTTTGCAGTACTATTTCAAGAGTAAACTTTTCATACTTTTCCGCAAATATTGATTTTTGAAAATATGTGATTGAACATATAGGGGGTAATTTTGTTGTTCACTTCACCATGCGTTGAGAAAATTTTATTTTATATGAAAATTTTCTCAACGCAAGGTGAAGTAAACAACAAAATTACCCCCTTAATTTTTTTTTATTCTTTAGTTGTTAAATTATTATGGACGATGATGACCTCTTTAGTGATCCTAATATTTGTTATATTTGCGACGAGGGTATACTGCCTCATCAAGAAATGCTAACGATTTTTCAATGTGGGCATATTTTTCATTTGGAGTGTATTGAGGGCTACCTTGAAATATATACGGAGTGTCCGGAGTGTCCGAAAATTCCCGGAACTTATTTTAAAGTTTTTTTTTTTGTCTTTCCTTAATTAAAATTTATATTAACATATGAAAAAAAAAAGAATATCTTTGTATAATAATTTTTTTTGTAATTATAATTGGTTTGCGTAAGATTTGGATTATTTTAAATCGAGGATCTATTCAGTCATTTTATTTGACTTTTCCATTTTATTTTTGATTATTGTTTTTTTTTTCATTATGGCCACTCAGGGATCACGTGATCTGGTAGAGTTAGGTTTGCCTGCTTGTGTAGGATGTGGTCACGTTATAAGCGATAGTATATATTTGTATAAACCACCTTGTGGCCACCCTTTGCACAAATCCTGTTACCAGAAGACTGCTAAAACTAAACCTAACTGTATTATTTGCAAAAGGGGGTTTTCGGTTGTTAGTACGCCTGGCAGTAGTAATGATGTACCACCACCTATGGTTACCAGATCGCAAGGCCAGAGAACCATTAAGTTCGACGATAACCGTTCAGGCAGCGGTGATACTTCACCAGGTGATGGTGAGAGGTTGATTATGCCACCGAACATGTCAGTGTCCGAAAATTCTCCACGGGACCAAAGGGAACACATACGGAATCTGGTGACGGCTGCCGTGGGTGCGCATCAGGCTGAACTGCTTACTATGTTAAGCCAGACGTTGACCACACTGATTGAGACCAATATCGCGGCGGGCTTTCAAAGGATGCGACTCAGACGAGTATTGCGGGGTCAGATAGGCCTCCAAGAGGTGGAGAAGCCGTGTACAATGCGGATTCGGAGGTAGCGCGGCAGAGCCTGGAGGGTTTGTTAGGGTTGCCGCATGCGGATTCAGACATACCTAGGGGGAACCAGAGGTATGGACGTACCAGTACAGGCATATTTTCAATTCGTCCAGATAAAATTGGGCATATAATCCACAACTGGAAGATTAGGCTTTCTGGGGATTTGCGTGGTATGTCAGTTGACAACTTCCTTTACCAAATAGAGGTTCTGACCAATCAGACTCTCGATGGAAATTTCGACCTATTGTGCAATCACATTTAAACCCTATTTGATGGTAAAGCTAATGATTGGTTTTGGCGCTATCACCACTCAGTCTCGGTCATTTCATGGCCTCACTTACGCGCTGCTTTGCGAAAACAGTATAAGGACTCTAGAACAGATATAGATTTAGGGGAAATGATCAGGGAAAGGAAGCAACGGCATAACGAGAGTTTCGATACTTTTTATGAGGCAATTATTGAGATATCGGATAGATTAGCGGAACCACTTAGCGAGGGAATATTAGTAGAAATTTTGAGGAGAAATTTGCTCCCTGATATACAACATGAAATACTGAATTTGAAAATTGTATCCGTATCGGAGCTTCGTGATATATGTAGGCGGCGGGAATTCTTTCGGCAGGATATGGGACGAAGACAGATTGCGTCGAAAGTAGAACCATTGGTTAGACGAAGTTGATTTGTTGGAAGGTAAGGACAGTGTTTCGGCAGTAACACTGGTATGCTGGAATTGTCGCAAATCAGGACACAGGTATCACGATTGTTTAGAGGACAGAAAGGTATTCTGCTACGGATGCGGGATGGCTAATGTTTACAAACCGAAATGTTCACATTGTAATGGATCGTCAAAAAACTTCCAGTCCAGTACACTGATCAGTGCACGCAAACAAAACCACTCGAACAGTACCGATTAGGCCGCATTGAGGACAACTTGACTCAGTATATTTCGGCACAACCACCTGTTTTTTCAAAAATTAACCTCCTGATTGTAATGACGTTGGTAAAATATCTGATAGTACTATGGGTATTTCAAAGGGTGATTCCGTTGTTGAAGCAACTGAATCTTATAGCACACCAAACGAGTCTGAAAAATATCTTGGCACATTCCAGGCTTCATCCACATCTAGTAGGAAACCCTTGAGTGCTACCCCTCCAACATATTTCAAACCATTTCAAGTGCGGCTCAGGGAGTACAATGCAAAACGAGCGGAAATATTTAATGAGGTAACACCTAGCGTTAGACATCAACGGTCACTGGACCGTATGCGTAGTTTTTGGCGAAATATTAATCAGGCGCGACGTGGTCTATTAAGCACAGGGTATGATCGCAAAACCGATATTAGGCCATATGCGGACGTGCAGATTTTTGGAAGGGAAATAAAGGGCTTGTTGGACACAGGGGCCTCGATCAGCTGTTTGGGAGCTCAGGCGGCTAGAGAATTCTTAGAATCCGGGAAAAATTTTAGGAGTATAAAATCGATTGTTAGAACTGCGGACGGTAATTCGCAGGATGTGGTCGGTTTTGTTAAAACGGCGATTACTTTTAGAAAAGTTACCAGGGTTATAACTTTGTACATAATACCTGACTTGTCGCAGAATTTATACCTAGGTATAGATTTTTGGAATCTGTTTGATTTGTTGCCATTGGGTTTGATTTCGTAAGTGGGGGCAAAATTTTCCCTGGAAACGATTCAGGAATCTTCGGACCAGAAGCTTTTGACAAGAGCACAACGGCAACAATTGCAGGCGGTAGTAGATAATTTTCCATCTTTCGCTAGGGAAGGTTTAGGGAGAACGAATGTAATTGCCCATGTGATAAATGTAGGCGACGCCATGCCTATAAAACAACGGCATTTTCCGGTTTCTCCAGCTATTGAAAAGTTAATCTATGCGGAACTGGATCGTATGTTGAAAATGGATGTTATTGAAGAGTCTGATAGTGCGTGGTCGTCACCTATAGTCTTGGTACGTCAGCCTGGGAAAGTTAGGTTATGCCTAGATAGTAGGAAAGTAAACGGCGTGACTCTGAAGGATGCTAATCCGTTGCCGGTTATAGATAGTATCTTGTCTAGGTTACCCAAAGCAGAGTTTATCACTAGCCTATATTTAAAGGACGCCTTTTGGCAAATACCTCTCGACAAATCATCGAAAGATAAAACGGCATTTACAGTTCCTGGCCGTCCCTTATATCATTTCAAGGTCATGCCGTTTGGGCTTTGTAATGCTCCTCAGACAATGTCACGTCTGATGGACAAGGTGGTTCCGGCAGAACTGCGAACTGAAGTGTTCGTGTATCTGGACGATTTGTTGATTGTGTCTGATACATTTACAGGCATTTGGGGATGTACCGAAAGTTTATCAGGAACTATGCATCAATTACTGCCCCTTTGACAGATTTGTTAAAGACACATCGTAAATTTGCTTGGAGTGAAATGGCTCAACAAGCTTTTGATGAATTAAAGACCATTTTGACAACCACCCCAGTGCTGCATAGTCCTGACTTTGCAAAACCGTTTTACATACATTGCGATGCAAACAACACTGGAATAGGAAGAGTATTGGTTCAAAAAACTGCGGAGGGTGAAGAGGTTCCAATCGCATTCATGTCGAAGAAGCTCAACAAAGCCCAACGTAACTACTCTGTAACCGAACAGGAGTGTTTAGCAGCAATGCTGAGCATAAAAAAATTTAGAGCGCACGTGGAAGGGCATGAGTTTACAGTTATCACCGATCATGCATCGTTGAAGTGGCTGATGTCCCAAACAGATTTAAGTTCTAGGTTGGTAAGATGGGCTTTAAAGCTTCAGGGCTTTAGCTTTAGAATAGAACATCGTAAAGGCAGCCGAAATATAGTTCCTGATACGCTTTCGAGGGCCAACACGGATGATTTATCAGAAATCCGAGAGTTAGAATTGCCCGTTTTGGAGGAACCGGGGATTTTATTGGATTTAAATTCTACTCATTTTCAGGAGAAGGACTATAAGGCATTACTGGACAGAGTTAGGGTCAATATTGATAAAACTCCAGACTTGAAGATAATAGATGGATTTTTAGAGATTATATAAACAACTGCGACACATGTAAGGGTACCAAACATCCGAATTATGTTATGAGGCCTCCATTGGGTAAAACAACCGAAACTTTTAGATTTTTTCAGAAGCTATACATAGATTTTCTGGGTCCATACCCACGCTCGAAATCCGGCAACGTAGGAATTTTTATAGTATTGGATCACTTTTCAAAATTTTGTTTTTTAAAAACAATAAGAAAATTTACTGCAGACATTGTAATTAACTATCTTGAACGGGAACTTTTCCATACTTTCGGTACACCCGAGGTAATAGTATCCGATAATTGCTCACAATTTAGATCGAATCAATTTAATAGACTTTTACAACATTACGGCATTAAAAATATTTTTTTTTGTGATTTTTTTCCTACCGTGTTTTGTGACAGTAGGTTTGGAATGACTATTTGCGGTAGACAACCCGAATCAGTACCAACCTATAATTTTTTTTGTTCTATTTCTCTTCTTTGTATTTCTTTGATCGAATTGGCTTTATTTATTGAACGAAATTTTTGTAGCACTATCCCCTATACCTCAGAATTTCGGAAGAAAATCAAGCCTCATTTTATGATATTTATTTATTTATATTTAACTTTCATAAATTTTTTTTGATATTATTCCTTTTAAGCACTATTTTTTTTGCAGTACTATTTCAAGAGTAAACTTTTCATACTTTTCCGCAAATATTGATTTTTGAAAATATGTGATTGAATATATAGGGGGTAATTTTGTTGTTCACTTCACCTTGCGTTGAGAACACGATGATGACCTCTTTAGTGATCCTAATATTTGTTATATTTGCGACGAGGGTATACTGCCTCATCAAGAAATGCTAACGATTTTTCAATGTGGGCATATTTTTCATTTGGAGTGTATTGAGGGCTACCTTGAAATATATACGGAGTGTCCGGAGTGTCCGAAAATTCCCGGAACTTATTTTAAAGTTTTTTTTTTGTCTTTCCTTAATTAAAATTTATATTAACATATGAAAAAAAAAGAATATCTTTGTATAATAATTTTTTTTGTAATTATAATTGGTTTGCGTAAGATTTGGATTATTTTAAATCGAGGATCTATTCAGTCATTTTATTTGACTTTTCCATTTTATTTTTGATTATTGTTTTTTTTTTCATTATGGCCACTCAGGGATCACGTGATCTGGTAGAGTTAGGTTTGCCTGCTTGTGTAGGATGTGGTCACGTTATAAGCGATAGTATATATTTGTATAAACCACCTTGTGGCCACCCTTTGCACAAATCCTGTTACCAGAAGACTGCTAAAACTAAACCTAACTGTATTATTTGCAAAAGGGGGTTTTCGGTTGTTAGTACGCCTGGCAGTAGTAATGATGTACCACCACCTATGGTTACCAGATCGCAAGGCCAGAGAACCATTAAGTTCGACGATAACCGTTCAGGCAGCGGTGATACTTCACCAGGTGATGGTGAGAGGTTGATTATGCCACCGAACATGTCAGTGTCCGAAAATTCTCCACGGGACCAAAGGGAACACATACGGAATCTGGTGACGGCTGCCGTGGGTGCGCATCAGGCTGAACTGCTTACTATGTTAAGCCAGACGTTGACCACACTGATTGAGACCAATATCGCGGCGGGCTTTCAAAGGATGCGACTCAGACGAGTATTGCGGGGTCAGATAGGCCTCCAAGAGGTGGAGAAGCCGTGTACAATGCGGATTCGGAGGTAGGGCGGCAGAGCCTGGAGGGTTTGTTAGGGTTGCCGCATGCGGATTCAGACATTCAGGAACCAGAGGTATGGACGTACCAGTACAGGCATATTTTCAATTCGTCCAGATAAAATTGGGCATATAATCCACAACTGGAAGATTAGGCTTTCTGGGGATTTGCGTGGTATGTCAGTTGACAACTTCCTTTACCAAATAGAGGTTCTGACCAATCAGACTCTCGATGGAAATTTCGACCTATTGTGCAATCACATTTAAACCCTATTTGATGGTAAAGCTAATGATTGGTTTTGGCGCTATCACCACTCAGTCTCGGTCATTTCATGGCCTCACTTACGCGCTGCTTTGCGAAAACAGTATAAGGACTCTAGAACAGATATAGATTTAGGGGAAATGATCAGGGAAAGGAAGCAACGGCATAACGAGAGTTTCGATACTTTTTATGAGGCAATTATTGAGATATCGGATAGATTAGCGGAACCACTTAGCGAGGGAATATTAGTAGAAATTTTGAGGAGAAATTTGCTCCCTGATATACAACATGAAATACTGAATTTGAAAATTGTATCCGTATCGGAGCTTCGTGATATATGTAGGCGGCGGGAATTCTTTCTGCAGGATATGGGACGAAGACAGATTGCGTCGAAAGTAGAACCATTGGTTAGACGAAGTTGATTTGTTGGAAGGTAAGGACAGTGTTTCGGCAGTAACACTGGTATGCTGGAATTGTCGCAAATCAGGACACAGGTATCACGATTGTTTAGAGGACAGACAGGTATTCTGCTACGGATGCGGGATGGCTAATGTTTACAAACCGAAATGTTCACATTGTAATGGATCGTCAAAAAACTTCCAGTCCAGTACACTGATCAGTGCACGCAAACAAAACCACTCGAACAGTACCGATTAGGCCGCATTGAGGACAACTTGACTCAGTATATTTCGGCACAACCACCTGTTTTTTCAAAAATTAACCTCCTGATTGTAATGACGTTGGTAAAATATCTGATAGTACTATGGGTAATTCAAAGGGTGATTCCGTTGTTGAAGCAACTGAATCTTATAGCACACCAAACGAGTCTGAAAAATATCTTGGCACATTCCAGGCTTCATCCACATCTAGTAGGAAACCCTTGAGTGCTACCCCTCCAACATATTTCAAACCATTTCAAGTGCGGCTCAGGGAGTACAATGCAAAACGAGCGGAAATATTTAATGAGGTAACACCTAGCGTTAGACATCAACGGTCACTGGACCGTATGCGTAGTTTTTGGCGAAATATTAATCAGGCGCGACGTGGTCTATTAAGCACAGGGTATGATCGCAAAACCGATATTAGGCCATATGCGGACGTGCAGATTTTTGGAAGGGAAATAAAGGGCTTGTTGGACACAGGGGCCTCGATCAGCTGTTTGGGAGCTCAGGCGGCTAGAGAATTCTTAGAATCCGGGAAAAATTTTAGGAGTATAAAATCGATTGTTAGAACTGCGGACGGTAATTCGCAGGATGTGGTCGGTTTTGTTAAAACGGCGATTACTTTTAGAAAAGTTACCAGGGTTATAACTTTGTACATAATACCTGACTTGTCGCAGAATTTATACCTAGGTATAGATTTTTGGAATCTGTTTGATTTGTTGCCATTGGGTTTGATTTCGGAAGTGGGGGCAAAATTTTCCCTGGAAACGATTCAGGAATCTTCGGACCAGAAGCTTTTGACAAGAGCACAACGGCAACAATTGCAGGCGGTAGTAGATAATTTTCCATCTTTCGCTAGGGAAGGTTTAGGGAGAACGAATGTAATTGCCCATGTGATAAATGTAGGCGACGCCATGCCTATAAAACAACGGCATTTTCCGGTTTCTCCAGCTATTGAAAAGTTAATCTATGCGGAACTGGATCGTATGTTGAAAATGGATGTTATTGAAGAGTCTGATAGTGCGTGGTCGTCACCTATAGTCTTGGTACGTCAGCCTGGGAAAGTTAGGTTATGCCTAGATAGTAGGAAAGTAAACGGCGTGACTCTGAAGGATGCTAATCCGTTGCCGGTTATAGAAAGTATCTTGTCTAGGTTACCCAAAGCAGAGTTTATCACTAGCCTATATTTAAAGGACGCCTTTTGGCAAATACCTCTCGACAAATCATCGAAAGATAAAACGGCATTTACAGTTCCTGGCCGTCCCTTATATCATTTCAAGGTCATGCCGTTTGGGCTTTGTAATGCTCCTCAGACAATGTCACGTCTGATGGACAAGGTGGTTCCGGCAGAACTGCGAACTGAAGTGTTCGTGTATCTGGACGATTTGTTGATTGTGTCTGATACATTTACAGGCATTTGGGGATGTACCGAAAGTTTATCAGGAACTATGCATCAATTACTGCCCCTTTGACAGATTTGTTAAAGACACATCGTAAATTTGCTTGGAGTGAAATGGCTCAACAAGCTTTTGATGAATTAAAGACCATTTTGACAACCACCCCAGTGCTGCATAGTCCTGACTTTGCAAAACCGTTTTACATACATTGCGATGCAAACAACACTGGAATAGGAAGAGTATTGGTTCAAAAAACTGCGGAGGGTGAAGAGGTTCCAATCGCATTCATGTCGAAGAAGCTCAACAAAGCCCAACGTAACTACTCTGTAACCGAACAGGAGTGTTTAGCAGCAATGCTGAGCATAAAAAAATTTAGAGCGCACGTGGAAGGGCATGAGTTTACAGTTATCACCGATCATGCATCGTTGAAGTGGCTGATGTCCCAAACAGATTTAAGTTCTAGGTTGGTAAGATGGGCTTTAAAGCTTCAGGGCTTTAGCTTTAGAATAGAACATCGTAAAGGCAGCCGAAATATAGTTCCTGATACGCTTTCGAGGGCCAACACGGATGATTTATCAGAAATCCGAGAGTTAGAATTGCCCGTTTTGGAGGAACCGGGGATTTTATTGGATTTAAATTCTACTCATTTTCAGGAGAAGGACTATAAGGCATTACTGGACAGAGTTAGGGTCAATATTGATAAAACTCCAGACTTGAAGATAAAAGATGGATTTTTAGAGATTATATAAACAACTGCGACACATGTAAGGGTACCAAACATCCGAATTATGTTATGAGGCCTCCATTGGGTAAAACAACCGAAACTTTTAGATTTTTTCAGAAGCTATACATAGATTTTCTGGGTCCATACCCACGCTCGAAATCCGGCAACGTAGGAATTTTTATAGTATTGGATCACTTTTCAAAATTTTGTTTTTTAAAACCAATAAGAAAATTTACTGCAGACATTGTAATTAACTATCTTGAACGGGAACTTTTCCATACTTTCGGTACACCCGAGGTAATAGTATCCGATAATTGCTCACAATTTAGATCGAATCAATTTAATAGACTTTTACAACATTACGGCATTAATCACGTTTATACGGCAGTATATTCGCCCCAAGCCAATGCTTCTGAGCGGGTCAATCGTTCAGTACTATCTGCGATAAGGGCATACATTATATATGACCAAACTAATTGGGATGAATACCTCAGCAGTATCAGCTGTGCCTTACGTTCAGCTGTACATGCTTCCATAGGTACTTCACCTTACTATATGGCTTTTGGCCAACATATGATTAACAATGGAAAATCGTATGAATTGCTACGGAGACTGGAGATGCTGGACGATAGATCTGTTACATTTAGTCGTGAGGATACTTTTGACTTGACGCGATCTAGGGCTGCCCGTAATGTGGCTCGGCAACAAAGCCGCAATGAAAAGACGTATAACTTAAGGTCTAAAGAAGTTAATTACACGGCTGGACAGGAAGTATTTAGGAGAAATTTTAGGCAAAGCAATTTTGAAAAGGGATTCAACGCTAAACTAGCACCACCATTTTTAAAGGCAAGGATTAGGAGAAAGACTGGCACTTGTTATTACGAGCTGGAGGATCTAAATGGACGGCTGATTGGTGTATATCACGCTAAGGACATACGGCAATGATGTGGGTTTTTTTATGGATACATTACGATTTATTTTTTTACTACATTATTTGCCATAAGCGGTATCAGCTTTGATGGAGTAAAACCACCAAATCTGATTTTAGCGGGGGGTAATGTAGTGGCGCTTGTGGTGAAAATAAAATTTTTTGGCATTTTTTTTTTTTTTTGTTCATACACAGTAAATTATAGTTTCAAACTTCCAGTTGCTATGAAATTTGTATAATAGATTATACGTCGGAAACAGGTAATTGTGTTTCGAAATCTGATCTGACTTTTTATTTCTACCTAATCCAAAGAGTATTTTGTATTTGAAAACATTTTAAACTTATTGAACAATTATAGGATTATTTAAAACTTCTATTGTAAATTAAAATTTTATTTTTCGTACTTTGTAATTTGTGTTATTTCGATAACATAAATAAAAACGTCTTGATTACCTAATACATACGACGAAAACTTTAGACGCAATTTTAGTTTAAAGTATTACATCCAGTTTTTATTGTTTTTTTTTATTTTTGTAATATAATTTAATTTAGAGTAATACTACACTCAAAATATGATGTAGTGAAATTCAAACGAAAATTCATTTTAACGACTTAAAATTCATTTAAAACGGAATTTTTACATTTTATTTAAAAGAAATGATTTATACATTAATTTTTAAATTTTTATGAAACTGCATATTCCTTAAAATTAAATAGTTTTTACTTCAAGAAAAAAAAACAATTTTATTTTTTATTTGGCCAAAAAAATTTAGAATATCGGAAAAAAATCATCCATGAATTATATATGATTTTTTTTCGGTCAAGTGATAAATAAAATTATACTAGGAAACATGAATGGAACATTCGGGAGGTAATTTGAGCATAAAAGATAAAGCAGAGTAAATGATAAGGCAGTAGTGGGTATTTGAGGTGAAGTTGGATGTGGGAGTTTATGCTAAAATTTGTACGTATTTGTGTTAACATGACTTTTCCAGAAATTTTTAGGAAAATCAGAGGTATAAAAGGAGTACGCGGGCCCAAAATCTTCCTTTCCTAATTCAACGTCACCAGTGACAGTAACTTTTAAAACAGTGAAAAAAATTAAAAACTAGTGTTTGCTTTATTGTAACTTTTTTAATTTGTGTACATAATTTTTAAAAAAAAAAATAAAAAAAAAGTAAGTACGAGTGGAATTTCCTTTTAATTTAATAAAGGTTGACCAAAACCAAATCTCTATGTAATTTTTTTTAAACCTTTGCTAAAAACAAAGGTTATTTAAAAATACACGGTTTATAAACTTTGGCTCCTTTGGTATCGTGTGTAAATTTAATTCCCGTCTTGTCGTACTAATTTGATTTTTATTCTAGCAAATAATAGAAAAACTAATTCTCATCAGATTTGTTGTACATTATTTGCTTAGGATATAAATTTCAATACGGCTTTAAGTCAGTGAAAAAAAAAGGAAAATTATTACCTACGACTTAAGGTGATCTAATTTTTTTTTTTTACTAGATTTGGTTACATAGAGAACAGAAGTGAAAAAGGAAAAAAAAAACTATTGGGAAGAGGTGGATAGACATCCTGGGTTTTTGATTAACCTCTGCCTTTTATTATTCATAACAAGGTAAAATTTTTTTTATGATTCTGTAACACAAACCTATATACATACACATAAAGCATGAGTTAACTTCTAACTTAACCCTAAAATTCTCCTCAACAGGCCGGATATAATTGTCCAGATTCAGTGAGGAAGGAAGTGGTTTTAGCCTACCACGGTAATACCACCAGATCAGCAGGAAAGGGCACAGAAAGTAAAGGAATATTTAATCCAGTAGTAGGAATTCGTGACTCACCAAGTAAAGTTGTTTAAGAAAAAAAAAAGAAAGTGCGGAAAAGATGAAAATAAAGCTGAAAAGAAGTGCAAATTGCTTGATTAGTTGTCTGTAAGAAAAGTTAAATAAAAATAGGTACATAACCTAAATGGTTAATATCGCAAATCACGGTCAACCGGCTATAGGGGCTAATTAGAAAAAAAGGAAAATGAAGTAAAGAAAGGATGATGAAAAATGTAATTTACTTAGAATTTAAAAATAACTATTTATTTAGAATACTTACATGTTTTCCTCTCTATAGCCAAATGTCCAAAGTGATTCGCCAATGTAAAATTTAAATTATTCGTATTTTTTTTTTTTTTTTACTTATTTGATTAAAATTAACTTTTACCTTTGAATTTTGGTTATATATTTAACTAAATGTACGGCAAAAATCACACGATCGCGTTGGAAAAAAAAGTAAAGTATTACAGAAAATGTTTAAAAACAAGTGTCAGAAGAAGTCGAACCAAAACCAAAATTTGTAAATAAGAAAAAAAAGAGAAATTAAAGTCTAGGATCGCGCCAAGAGAAAAAAAAAATTATTAAATAAGAAGAAAAATCTATAATTGTGATAATACATGAGAAAGATCCCAGTTACTTTTAGCAGTACAGTGCGGGACAAAATATTACGCCAACGGCCAAACGAGCGGGGAAAAAAACATTGTGCATGAAGTGGAGTTAGAGATTAAAGAAATATTGCTAAGAGTGTTAAAGGGAAAATAACTATTTCTCCTATATATGTATACCTATATGTTGGATAATGTTTTTATTGGCAAATTAACACACTAACGAAAAACCCTGTATCCAGAACCAGTAATTAAACACCTATACTACTACAACCTGAAAGATCTTTCATCGTTGGAGTTCCAGTAGTAAAACAGAGGTATGTATATAATAACATTTTACTTATAGGTAAGTTGTTTCCATTTCCTAAAACTATTTACACCTAATTAAGAGCTGGGGCAACAATATGAGTAATAGCATTGGTTAGAATGTTAACAGATTACAAATGTTAACACTTTGGCAATGTTAACTTAAAATTCACAATAATTCATAATATGTACCTTCAAATCTCATTAAATTTAAAAGATTTATGCACCATCAAATTGGAAATAAAAATACCTTTAAAATAAGTATAAATTTGTTAAACAATTAGTAAAACTGGGCTGAATGAACCACAAAACGTATTTAATTATGGTATTAAAGCAGCGGTGGGCGCTGGTTTGCCTGGATTACGAAGTTTTTCGGGTTTTTACATTTACTCTTCGTGTTTTTTTTACCAGAGCTGCTAAAAATGCAAAAATTGCCCTACTAAGGTATTCCTTAAAATCACCAAAACATACCATACACTTGTTTTATTATACTACTTTTTAACTTAAAAAAAGTAGGTTTAAAATAGAGAAAATTAATAAAAAACAATTTTTTAGCAGTCAAAACAAGAAGAAACAACAATATTTACATTGAAATTAGAATGTGAAAAAATTCACCGTATAACACATACCCGTGTTTGTGTGATGTTGCTTTCGCTCATTTACAACTGCCCACAAACTGAAAATCTTGAATTCATTGTTTCATGCGTAAAAAGTAACAAAGGCAACCCGAAAAACAAATACAATAGAAAGAAAAAAAATAAAATTGTATTCAGTTGCTTAATAAATTTCAACAAAGCAGGACTGTTGCGCATGTTGTTATTTTGGCAAATTTTGCAATTTCGTAGTGGTACACTGACAATATATTTATTGTGTTGTGATCAAGCTGTGCTTATGTATGTTTTTTTTTCAGCTTGTTTTAAAAACTTTTCAGCAATCATGTGGGATGATGAATTATATTACAATCAAGTTTTTTACTGAATTCCTTTTTTTTTTGCATAGGAACACATAAATAGTACACATTTTGAAGTTTTTGCTCACGGTCTTTTCGATTTCAGGTGACCGTATGCATATACAATGTATTTTTCCGTTAATGAAAACTTGATGAATTGTATAATAATAATATTTTTACTGAACTTTTTTTTTTTTTTGGTTCTGCATATTTACATACAGTTTGAAAAACTTTTCAAACATTTCTCTAAGTGTAAATCAGAGATCTGCAAAACACCGCACATGTGCGAATGCTCTCACACAAATAAAGAGAGCATGAGAAAATAATTTGTATTTTTACTCGAAAACACTGAACAAACAAAAACAATTACGCTCAAAAATAAACAACCAAGAGAAACAAGAAATGTAAATGTATGTGTTTGGCGGACTCTGGTGTAAATCAACTAATTTACTCTCTTTTATTCAACGTTCTCTATCTGCCCTTCGCTGTAGATTTTTTGACAATAATTCATAATACCTTCAAATCTCATTAAATTTAAAAGATTTATGCACCATCAAATTGGAAATAAAAATACCTTTAAAATAAGTATAAATTTGTTAAACAATTAGTAAAACTGGGCTGAATGAACCACAAAAGGTATTTAATTATGGTATTATAGTCACATGAATTATAAAAGTTAACTTCCTTGTTTGCTATTGGCTGTTTAAAATTCGCCGCGTTCTATTTATAGAATGCTTGTTTTGTGTACCCAGTGCTGGAAAACGCAAAACATGTATTTATTATAAAGTGATTTGAGTAGTTACATAGAAGTTAATGTGCAATTGATGGGGTGAGATTTGGGTAATAAAAATAGATTTTTTTTATCGAATTTCAAGAAAAAAAAGGGAAAAAAAACATTTAGTATAATGATTATTTTATGTATGTATGTATATGTAAGAAAAGAAAAACTACAACAAAAACTACAATACACTCTAAGGGCACTGCTACACGTTCAATATATATCGTGATATTTGGATCGCGATCCATTTTAAAATATTGATGGATCACGAGCGTATGCTACATGTTCAATATTTATCGCGTCATATAATGTTATTTTTGTGCTGTGCGGGTCGTCGCGATAAACCCAAAAGAAAAAGTGGAAAGAAACATTTGGAGAAAAAGTGGTTGCAGGATCGGAAAAATACACAAATTATGTCAATTGTTTTACTTTTCAATTGTTTAATTTTTTCCACTGCGTATTTTATTTATTTTATTTTGACACTTTTTACTGACGTATCATGTCAATTGTTTTACTTTTTATTTCTTTAATTTTTTCCACACTGCGTATTTTATTTCTTTTATTTTGACACTTTTTACTGACGTATTAATTTTTATTAATATTATTTAATATCATGAAAATGCTACACGTTCAATATTTATCACGCGATCCACGATCTGGATTTCTGGATTTCATATTTTAAGCCATTCTGCGATATGGATCCGCGATCCATCAATATTGCATGCTACACGTTCAATAAATGAGCCGTTTATTTAGAAAGAGGCATTAGTCACATTTTCAAAAAAAATCGAGTTAATAATAAATATAATAATAAATAATAATAATAATAAATACTGAGAAAAATATCATTATCATGATGTATCAAATACAAGTGAATCTTCTCGAAAGTTAGCATCCATATTTTTAAACGTGTTAAAACGCAAACCCTTAAATATCTCGACTTAAAACCGAAATGACTTATGCCACTTTCAAAATAAACGGCTCAAATATCGTGATACTAGAAATATCACGATATTTATTGAACGTGTAGCAGTGCCCTAAGGTCCGCGGATCCCATCCCAGGTGGACCCACAATAAATTTTTTTAAAATATTTTTTTTCCTTCGCTTACGAATGTAAAAGTAAAATCCAATTTTTTTCGCAAATAAATTTCCCCGCAGTAATTTAATTTAATTTGATTACAATTGTATATAATACTTATTTAATGTTGTAATAAAGGCGGCCGAACTGGACGCTTCTGTAATTTTTTTCCAGGTGCAGTGTGATTTTTGCATATGTTTTGGACAGTTTTTTTTTATTAATAAAAGTACCTATTTTTTTTAGTTTTTACGTCGTTAGAAATTATTAATTTTTTTAAGTATGAATAAATAAATGTCAGAATGAATAATTGAAAAATTAAGACGTTTGATTTCTGAAGGTTTCTGAGGTGTAGGGCTGGTAACATTAGGGATCATGCCCCATGGCTCTGGCGGAAATGACATGATCATGGTTGGGAGGGTTTGTTTTGTTGTGGTAACATCAAGCACAACTTCAGCTACGAAATTGACGTTCGTACACGTCCCCATTCGATCGTACTTGCCTATCACCAGGCCTGCCATTTTTGCCGATTTTTTGCCCCTAAATTATCAAAGTGCCGATTTGCCGATTTTTGCTCCAAAAATGCCGATTTTTTGACTAACACGTAAAAGGCGATTACTTTTTGTTTGTTTGATAATACTAATACACCAACTTTAAGCGATACTGAAACAGTTGTAACATTGAAAAGAGACAACTGTTATTAAGTCAGCGCTTTTACTAAAGAAAAAGGGGTTAGTTTTATTCAATATTAAATGCAGTGTTTGTAATGTGTGTTGAGTTAATACATTTTTATTTGAAAAATATTCCACTATGAAGAATTAAAGGCCAAAGTTAAAAAAGAAATAATTTTTAAACGTAAAATAATTCAGTTAAAATTTGTTTTTCTATTAGGAAAATATAAATCACTTTATATTTGTGTTTGAAAATGGATAGATAAATACTTACAAAAGAATAAAGGTAACATAAATTTATATTCACTATCAATGAATATAATTAAAATAATAATAACTTTGATAATTAAATAATTTTTTTTTAAGATTATAACGCAATTGAGGACGATGTTAGTACATAAATTAAATAGCCAATTCTTATGTAAGGAAAATTAAATAAATTTGCAAACTTTTTGGCAAAAAATTTCAGATTAATAACGTGAACATTTTATGGCAGCATTTGGTACAATTTTTGGTCCTTCCACATTCTTCCGCAAATGTGGAAAGAATTTTTTAATGTAACAAAGTTTTGATGTTCACTGGAAAATTTATCTTTGCAAGTTATTCGTTTTTTAAAGATTATTTAAAAATTTATAATATAAACTGTTTTGATATTAATATTAAAACGGATTTAATAAAAATGTCAAAATCAAATATTTGTATTTATATGGAATATACCTAATTATAAGAAAGTTAAAAAAAAACTTTATATTTAACTACAATTTCTTTGTAAAACGTTTATTTCGATTGATTCTTTTGAAATTTCATAAGTAATAAACATTAGATAATTCTGAATTGTTCTTATTTGTAAGTAAGAATAGGTTTTATTGTATTTAAAATAGGTTTTTTTAATTTGCCGATTTTTTTATATTAAAGTGCCGATAATGCCGATTTTTTTTTTTTAATATGCCGATTTCTTATCAAAATTATCTGGCACCCCTGCCTATCACCCTTTTCCATTTTAGCATGCACATTTAAAATTATTAAGTCTGTAGTATGGTTATTTATACATTGGTGAGGTAGCAGCGAACTTCACCCATTAGCCGACGAGAAAATAGCCGGAACCCGATGCATGCTACTAGCTTACCAAGGCGAATTAACTCCAGGTAAGCCAAGGCGAATTTATACAAGGTAAGTGCAACTCTACAACTACAAAGCAAGGCGAATTAACTCCATGTATTTTGATTTTGCAATTTTCTTACTTGTTGTCAAATTTCAGTATAAAAACAAAACAATATTTTGACGTTTCATGATTTTTGTGGATACAGCTGATGAACGGCTGACGAGTTGAGTTTACCTTGTTGAATTCGCCTTGAGGTAAGCTCTTTTATTTTGCGAGCGTAAAATATAATTGTTTACTGAGAAACACTCTCATTCAGCGGGAATTATCGCACATATCGCAAGGCCTGTTCTGAGGCCTCTAAACAGAAATAATATAAATATTTATGTATATAAATAAATATGCAATAACTGTTTGTAGGTATGTACACCTTTTTTGTTTTATTATCTTTTTTATTTTGTTTTTTATCCAGATAGGGAAAATATTATTGAGTTATTGAAAAATTTAGACGGGGCGCTATATACTATATTAAAAAAAATTCCTTTAAATGTTTGTCGCTTTTTTCACATATCTTTGCGAACAAATATTTTCCGATTTGAAATACGTTTGCTCAAAACAACGCAATAAATTAACATCCGCAAACCTAAATAATGTTTTGTTGTTACGAAAATCTTCTATTTTTATAATGGTGCTAAATACTTACAGAATATTTTTAAACTTAATGGGGTCATTATTTGCATTAGTATGAGCAACTGAATTTTCATTGTTGGAATTCGCAAAGGTATGTTGAGCAAAAAACGAAAAATATTGGAAAGAATTGTATTAGGTTGTAAAAAAAACTTCAAATATTGTCAACTGCTCAATTTTTCCAAAAAATAAGGGAAGTTTTTGAGGATCTAAATTAAATTTATTTAAATAATAACTGATTGTGTATGTCCATAACTCAACATTTTTCGATAATTGTATTATTATTAATTGCTTTTAAGTCTTCATAGCAATAAATGTAAGTTAACTTTAAATGGTCTGATAAAAAATGAATGAAAAGCATGTAGGTACATACTATGTTTCCTCACATAATGCTGGCCCTGGTGTTTGCATCGCCCTTTCATGAAAATGTTTATTAGTGTAAGTTTCAGTACCTTACCTGATTTCCAAAAATGTAATCGAACATAAATGACCCTTAGAAGCCGTTAATAAGGCCTCGCAATAGACCTCGCAACCGCACATTTCGCCCGCTGGGCATGTAAAAGATAAGAGCCCTGCAAATAATAGGACCAGTCCAAACACGCGTGTAAAGAGTAGTCCACAAGGGACCAGGACTAGTCCACAATTAACCCAAACGTATGGAAAAAACCTGGTCTATTTAACATTACGATGTCCTAGGAGAGGACCATATAACCCACCTTTGGACCACTAAGGAGTAGTTTTAAAACTACTCCATGGTATATAACCCACCTTTGGACCAGTAAGGAGTAGTTTTAAAACTACTCCATGGTATACTCAAGAGGATTAGTTTTGAAGTCGTTTAAACACGAAAGCATGTCGTTAAAAAACGAAGACATGTCGTCTCACTACAAACACTTTTTAACAATGGCATGGTCCATGCTTGCATTACATCGGACTAGTCCATGGAGTAGTCCATTTTATCAAAATGGGTCAGGTGGTCCAATTTTATTTGCAGGGAGAAATCTCACCAACACAACCATAATTGACATCGCTGTTCTTTACTGAAATTTGACAACAAGTCAGAAAATTGCAAAAACAAAATGCATGGAGTTAATTCGCCTTGTTTTGTAGTTGTAGAGTTGCACTTACCTGTTATAAATTCGCCTTGTAGCTTACCTACACTCATGCATATGTAAATAAAAAAAAAGGTAATGGTTTAATCCTACTTGGCCAGACTCCAACGTTGCATGCTACACAAAGTAGTAGCACAAACTGTCGTAAATGAGTGTGAAAAATCATTTATTGAGGTTCATGCGATGTAGTTCTATACCTTGCAATAAATTCTGGTTATTAGCCAAAGCCACACCTCCTTCTGCCACATCATTTACCACTTGCAATTGTTGAACTTTTTTCTTTGCCTCTTGAAATGACTTGTTGGCTTTCCAATTCTCTGGATCTATTAAAAAAAACGATTGAAATAAGCTTCAAAAAAAGTTAGACTGGCTTTTGAAATGAATTGTGAATTTCTTTATTTCTAAAGTTTTCTTCTGTTGAAGCTACATTTGCTACTTCATAATCGCTGCATGGAGTATCTACAAGTTTTTTTGTCATTAAGTGCAAAGTTTTGGTGTCGATACGTTCATCAAAAAACGCTGAGGCAGCCAATTTCAGAGTTAAGTACCACTGATGACCTAGAAAAGTGTTAAGCGAGGCTTTTGCAACTGCTTTATTAATAATTTTATAACTATCCAATTCCTTTAATAGGCTCAGATCATTGAGAGGAGCGTATCGAGGGCACTGGCAGAGGTACCAATATGTGATATATGTTTTTAAAATAAATGAACTAAATTCAAGCAAGGCACCAACTGTTGATTTGGGTATATAAGATTGCAACTGGTTTCGGAAAATGCATATTTTCAAAGAATAGATAATTTTCATCATCCAGCGAGCCCGATTGATAGCTTCTGGAGCACACATAAAATAGAAAGTGAAAATGACAGCGTGTAACGACTAAGATCAATAAATGTCAGAAGCTAATGACAGTTAAAACCTAACTATAAAAATTTATGGAAATATACAATAATTATAACGAAAAAAGTATCACCATTTTTAAGGTACAAACTATAAAAATAGTGTAACTCGGAAACTGTAGGACAAAATTCCATTTTTGTTTTCCTTAATTGTTTAGAACTTATCGGTATTCAAAATCGCGTCACTAGTTTTTATACCTTTCATATAAATATGAAAAGTAATAAACCGTTTTTTACAGAATTTGTTAAAAAATTACAAATAAACTTAATATGTGGAATCGTAATGGACAAAAATATTGCCGGAACTTAAAGTTTTTGCATATGGAAATAAAGTTTGGCAAATTTTCTTTTGAAATATTCGGTCAAAACATTAAATGAGCGTGGTTATTGACAAAGTTATGAGTCAAGTTTGAAAAAAGGCCGAAAACCAGATTTTTAACAAAGACTTGATTTGCGCGACCTCTAAACCTCTTCGTAAAAATCTAAAAAAAAATTCAAAAATACTGGACCCTATAAGCTTGCAAATTATGCTTGAGCCTCTGACAAAAAAAAATTTTGGGACACCCTAATGTACACACATGAACTTCTCTAGGAAAATAAAAATTTTGTATTTATTACACTGCTTTACAAATTTTTAATTTGGAAAAGTACCAAGAACGCCACATGCCTAGATAAGTTAATTGGGACCTCCTGAACACGAAAACCGCTGTAATTTTTTTTCCTAAGTACCGTTTCATAAATAACGGTACTTTTGTGTTTTTCGATGTATGGTCCCACTCAAACCCTTGTGGAGCCCAACCGAAAAGTCCGATCGAAATAAATGGCACATCGTTGGAAAGGTAATTGAATGCCTTTTCTGTCGATATGCTACAAATTTCTATTTGATAAGAAATTGCTGAGTTTTTTAACCTCAAATTTGAAAAAAATCGGATGAAAAATAAAGTTTTTTTTAAGGATTTTGTGGAACGACAATATTTTTATCTTCATTGCTCACACACTATATTCGGCGTCCATCAGTTTTAACGTTACCTCCTATAGAAAAATAAACACATATTTTTACACCGAAATTAGTTTATTTTCTAAAGTAACCAATTTCCTTTCTTAACACAGAAAATCCAATAATAGTTTTATGAGTTTAACATATTTTGTTCGTATTAAGTAAAATTTTCTTGAATAAACAAACATTTTCTCATGATCAAAAAATTCACGTTTTTGGTATATGATCAAGACAAGAAATACAAAAGAAGCTTGTTTTTATTAAAAATAAGAAAGATTTTGCTTAGATCAAGCTGCATTTATTTTTTTATTAATCTGGTTATCTTGATTAATTAAAAGAATCGAATTTCTTGCATCAAGAAACAAATATTTTTTTTAATTTTCCAGAAAATGTATAAGAAAACTTGGTTTAATTCAATTAATTTTACTTGAATCGACATGTTAAGCAAATCAATAAAAAGTTTTTTTTTATACCCTCCACCACAATTAGTTGTGAAGAGGGTATATTAAGTTTGTCATTCCGTGTGAAAATTTTTTATTATTCATCTCAGACCCCATAAAGTATATATATTCTGGGTCCTTGAGTAATTCTAAGTCGATTTAACCATGTCCGTCTGTCTGTCCGTCTTTCCGTCTGTTGAAAACACGCTCACTTTCGAAAAACTCAAAAGACCTAAACAAACTTGGTGTCAAATTGCTTGTAGTTATCCTAAGCAGTTTGGGATTGAAATTCAGCAAAATCGGTTCAGTAGGCTCCGAGCCATGAATCAAAATGTGGAACCACCACCTAAAAAAAATTGATAATTTTGTTACAAAAACTAACATAAATGGTGGGATAATGCACAGAATGCCATAAGATTTTGCAAGAATGCGTCTTATTCAACTGGAAATTACGCTGTAAAATTTTATGAAGATTGGTCCATAATTTATCCTAGGCCCCATATAAACCTTACTTCCGGAAAACAGTTTAGTACGCATGAAACCGTAAAAAATAATGTTATCATAACAAAATGCGGTACATCAAAGTTTTATAGAACTAGGAAACTACATGCAGGAACTCCATTGGTAAGAACTAGGGTCTTAGGCCTGATATGGTAAACTGGATTTACACATCGGTTGTTAGGCCTATACTTACCTATGGATGCACTGTTTGGTGGGGTGCGTTGAGAGTGGATAGCTATAGGAAGATGCTCAGCAAGGTTCAAAGAAGTGCATCTCTTGGCATCACAGGCGCAAGGAGAAGCACTCCGCAGGCAGCGCTGGACATCCTACTATATCAATCCCCTATCGAGCATTATGTGAGGAGTGTGGCAGCTAGGAACTCACTTAGACTTTACGAGTCTTCTTTAGTTAGACCTAGGCGGGATGATCACACAAGAATTTTGTACGAGATGGGTCTGCTTGATCAGGGTATTATTCTCGAGGGAATTTCGGATCATAAGACTATGACCCTGGACTTCGGTGGATAGGGAAATTTGGAGTGGATCCAATGGACTGTTTGAGGGGTGGGCAGTATTTGCGGATGGATCCAAGATGGAAACCGGCACTGGTGCTGGTGTTTATATCGCGGACACCGAGGTAAAAAGGTCATTCAGACTCCCTGATGAGTGCAGTGTCTTCCAGGCTGAGATCCTAGCGATCTGGAGGGCGACGGAGGTGATACTGGATCACATCGTGGGTGGATCTGAGGTGACAATTTACGTCGATAGTCAGGCGGCGCTTCGGGCATTGAAGAGCCATACGGTGCGATCATGCCTGGTTGCGCGGTGTAGGAACGCTCTTAGGGAACTCATGGGGCATTCAACGTGAGGCTGTGTTAGGTACCAGGACACTGCATGGTTGATGGGAATGAGGTGGCGGACGAACTCGCGAGAGGAGGTTCGGGTCTCGACTTAGTGGTGGGGGACAGGGGGGTAAAACCCCCTCTATGCTGCTACTATGGGGTGATACGGGAGGAATTCAGTGATGACGTTGACCGATCCTGGAGGGGCAGAATGGATTGCAGGGTGTCTAGGGCACTATGGCCCAATTTGGACGCGGGGGCAACCAGGGTTCTACTGGGATTGGATAGGGGAAGTCTCAGAACTCTTATAGGGTTCTTGACGGGGCATTGTCCTGTCAGGGCTTTTGCGGGCAGATGGGACAACGCCATACCGGACTTCTGCAGGCTATGCGAGGATTCGGAGGAGCTAGAGACGATCGAGCATGTACTGTGCCATTGTCCTAGGATGCAGGCTCTCAGACTGAAGTGGCTAGGAGATAGGTTTCACGACGAACTGGGGTGCATAGCTGGATGTAATCCGGCCAATCTACTAGGGTTTGTCAGGGAAATAACGCGGCTGTTTCTGTTGAGGGGACTGTAAGGGGGGTATTGGTCCTACTTTCTAATTTTCTGTCTATATCATACTTTCTTTTCTCTATTTTTCACTTCCTCTTATCTCTATCTCATACTTCATATTTTCATTGAAGGGAATCACAATGGATCGTATTCGGTCTCCGAGTGGAGGTGGGCCTGTGGGCGCACAACCCTTCTTAACCTTACCTAACCTTTATAGGACAAGAAGTAAAACTATATAATTTCGTGAAGATCGGTCCATAATTTACCCTAGGCCCCATATAAACCTTACTCCCGGAAAACAGCTTAGTACGCCTAAAAACGTAAAAAATAATGCTATCATAACGAATTTTGGTACATCACAGTTTTATAGAACTAGAAATGACAATGTGAAATTTGGTGAAGATCGGTGAATAACTTACCATAGGCCCCATTTAAAGACCACTCTGGTAAAATAATTAAATACGCGGTAAACTTTCTTCCAGTTTAGCTTCATTGCAAACGCTTAAACTGCACTGCTGTATTGAAATTTATGTTTTTTAATACCAGAAATCGTTCTGCAGAATTTGGGATGATTGGTTCATAGCTTACCATGGCTTTTATATAATTTATTCTCCTGAAAATCATTTAAGTTCAGCTTAAACTGATATTCTACTCAAGCTTTTTAAAATTGATTCTGATTGTCGATCAATAATTTTATATAGGTCTAAACCGCAACAAATTTTAATGCAGATGTCTGTTTTTACAAAGATTATAATAATAAAAAGACATCATACAGATATTACTCCTAAAACATTCGAAGTGTCGGTGGAGGGTATCAAACAGGGCTGTGGAGTCGGAGTTGAAGAGTCGGAGTTGAGGTTTTTGTACCGGAGTCGGAGTCGGAGTCAAAGTACCCACAAACACTAATGACTCCGACTCCGACTTTTTGGCATTAACATTTTTTCTAATATTTTTCAAAATAAAAAAATTTTAATGACCAATTTCAGCAATTCTTTTAAAATATCAATTCATATTTAAATATAATTTTGCATATAACTTTATTTTTATTCCACATAAAAAAAAAAAACGATTTTTAAACATAAATTGATATTTAAATAAACTGGTGGAATTGGCCAAAAGAGGGTATACTTTTTGAATTTGTGAAGTCAGAAGATAATGACCAGTATACTTTTCATATGAGTAGGGGAGTAAGAAAAATTAAAAAATTGAGATAATATCTTATTTTGACAGCTCTTTTAGCAATTTATGAGAAATATATAGATTGTATCGAAGCATGTCATTTTCTATGTTTTTATGTAACCTAAAATTTCTGTAACAAAACACGCTGGTTCACTGTTTGAATTTCGCGAAGATATCCCTAATGAAATAGAGCCGAATTAAGGAAGTTAAAAATTTGTTGCTTTTTATTTATTTTATATTAACAAATATTTTTGTAGCCATGTTCCTATATATGACTTGAAATCTGCTGTAGCTCCTGTGGTGAAAGCATTAAGTAAACTAAATTTTAAGTTCTAACCTTCAAGGTGATTTATAATAGAAAAAAAAGAAAAGGAGCTCGGAAAAATACATGACATTGTTCTAAATATAATTCCCATCAATCTGGGGGTAAACCTGAAAAATTATGTGAGAATTCTTTTATCTACTCAATTTAGGAAAAATTGGAGAGATAATAAAGACTTGCAGTTTCAAATTTCGGTCTTTGACAATAATAATATTGAACTTGGAACGGAAAAAAGCAATGGTTACTGAAGAAAAAGATTTCAATTTAGTTGTTTAAAAATTCATATTTTTTAACTCTGCAAGCCACATTTTGAAACATGTTGAAAATCGCAAATGATGCTATTTCTGTATTAAAAATTTGCCTTTTGTCCGAATATTTTAATGATCCTTACATTTTTTTTATGTCAATGATAACCCTAAAAAATTATATCATAAAAGGTTCGTTACCTTGAGACAAACAGCACCAAGTCCAACAACAAAAGGTGTGCTATTTCCCAGAAATAATAGAACTTTTTACGGTACGTTTCTCTTCAAAATGTGTTATAAAAATTGTAGAAGTAACAACTGAAGGCGCATCTGCATGTTTTAATAAAAATATATTTAATTTTCCTGAGAATGATTAACAAAGTTGGTCTAAATATTTGACTTAATAAATAAAACAAGACCAAAACGGCAGTGCTTGAATTTATGTATATTAAAAACAAAAGACCTCACTTCACAATTTACAAAAAAGAACTTATGATGTTCTTTGTCTCTACAAATTCTGTGGTAAACAATTCTTAGTACACTTGGTACCCTTAACGTCTTAGCAAATTGGACATGGTATTGTTTTCAACTTTTTTATCTCGAAAGCTGCATTAGATAGAACTTATGGAAATTCACACATCTATAAATTCCAACAGATGTGAATTGGTGTAGTTTATCTCTTCCCTACACAACTATTGTTACATTTTTTAGCCCTGTTTGCATATATTTAATAAATAAATATAACTTTTAAAATATACTAAAGTTTAATGATCCCATACGGTTTGAATCAAAACTCATATCTTTCGAAAGTTCGTAACAAAACTCGGTGGTTCCAAAATTAAATCCATTATTTTTCTATATTACAGTTGGCTTAAAATGTTCAACTGTTGAGTTATTAGTCAAGAATGACATAACACTGTAGAATCAAAAAAGTAGAGCTCAGTTGGTCTATTTAATCGGGCGCTATATGTTTTTCAAGCTTTCCTCCTCATATGTTAAAGCTCAATGCGGCACGTTAGAATTAAAATATCGATTTGAAAGTTTTACAGAATAATTTTCTTGCTATATTTAACCATTTAAAAGGTACTGAATTAAAAAAACAAATTAAAAGAGTTTAAAGTCAAATAAGAACTAGTCTCATAAATAATGATAGGTTAGAGTAGGAGTCGGAGTTGGAGTCGTACTTAAAAAATTACAGCAAAAGGAGTCGGAGTCGGAGTTATAACTATTTCTTGACGACTCCACAGCCCTGGTATCAAAGATTCGGCACAGCCGAATATAGCACTCTAACTTGTTTATATTAAGTTTTCCTTAAACTAACTCATGCTATACGTTTTTATGTTAAACATTCAGGCTTTTCTTCGTATTTTGTAAAATATTAATAGCCGATTTCACTTAGTTTTGTATGTCAAATAATAAATAGGAACAACTATATTTAAATATAAATTGATATTTAATTTTAATTGGTGAAATTGGCCATAAGCAACGAATACTTAATTTTTTTAACTGTATTTAATTATAGCTCGCTTTGAGTCATAACTTTCTGCTTAAACCAAGCTACACATAAATTTAACATAAGAAAATTTTGGCTTGGACGAGAATGGTGCAAAATATTTTTAGTTCAAGCCATATTTTGTGGTGCTTTAGTAAATAATTCTTTCCGTGTATTTCCCCAAAAAATTCTAATTTTTTTTTTATATCCCCAATGTAAACCCCAAATCAAATTTTTTGTCCCTTTTTGCGATAAGAAACCCCCTTATTTGGGGTCAAAACCCCTAAGATGGCAGCCCTGACGCTGCTTTCAAAGCAACTTCCATTTTGTCAGTGATGCCACAATAATAACAGAATTTATTGCCACTTTTCTAGTGATGACACTAAAAGAATCTAAAAATGTTAAAGGGAACAAAATGAGATAGTAATGCTATGTTCATACGACGATATAAACCACTGGTTTCGCTCCCTGAAACTAGATTGCCAAACATGCTGTTCATACGATTCATTCTTGTTTCATTTTGACATTTTTTTTGTGTTGTTAGTGTAATTTTTTGTTAAAAAGATAAAAAAGTAAATAAAACTTAAAAATAAATTATTTAATGCTTTTATTAATATTATAATGTTAATTTTATCACTTTATTTTATTAAACATAAATTTTTATTCAGTTTTGATTTTTTTTTTGAGAGCTCATAGTTCAGATAAAATAACGATTAATGTTATCGAAATTGGAGATGATAGTAAATTTTTCCTGTTTCGCAGCCTGTTTCAAAATGAAAGGACCTGTTTCTCTCTTAAAATTTTGTATGGGGAAACAAGTCGTTTCAATCATGTTTGGGGCGCGTTACAGGCATAAGAGAGCGAAACACGAATATTGCTGTCCGTGTGAACATGGTATAACATTCTGTAAAGATGTTGAAAAATTTTGATTTTTAGCCCTATGTATTTCTTATGGGAAAATTCCAACATCTTCGCAAATTAATGTTAAATGTTGACAAGTGTGAAAAGGCTATTAGATTGCAATAAGTCTAGTCCAAATTTAATCTTAATACCAACGTAATAGGAGAGTTTATAGGCACTAACAATATTCCTGAAAGAATTTTGTGTGTGGACATGTGAAATTATAGATTGGTTCTCACTTATGAATTGAAGCCCTTGTTCAAAATTTCATCGAATTAACGTAAAATTGCGACCTGTACTTTACGCAGAAGGTTACATGGGTAGGGTTGAAACGATACCTCTAAGGTATCGATACTTTTTCTCGATGTGGTATCGCTCGTAAAGTATCGATACCTACTTAGTATCGATACTTACTTGTATCGGTACTTGTATCGTTTGTATGATAAAAGATGTTGCGGACGAGGTACACATGCCGAATGTAGCGCAGGGAAAAATTTTGGCGTGGACGGTCTGTACCAAATCTGTCGGGATGCGGCTGTAAAAGCCCAGAGAAGTCATCCCTTATTTATAGTTTTTCAGGGGAGGCAAATTTTTGTTGGAGCCACCACTCCTGCCGATACCCCGATGGATTTACAAAATGATTTTTCATGGAGGGGCAATATACTTTGGAGCCACTACTCCTGCCCTTGTCCAGTGGTTTTGTACATATTGAGAGGGGCTTGCGGCCAATGGAGACACTACCTCCTGCCCGAGTCTCAGTGGAATCAATTTTTGGTTGCAGATTATGGTGTTAGTAGTTTGTGTTAGTTTTAGGTAGTTTTTTTTGTTTCTTTGGGGTTAGTTTGTTAATTTGTTGTTGTTTGTTTTAAGCTGAAAAAAAAGAAGAATAAACAGTAAATGTATGGAAATACATGTAGTTTTTTTTTTTTTGGAACGATATATTTGAATACTTACGCGAATGTCCTGGTTAAGTTCCTTGGAAATTAGCCGTAAAACCTGAAAAATAAGAAAGAAAAATGGAAAAATTAAAATTTGTATTGTACTTACATGTGGATTTGATGATGACAGGCGAACAATTAAAAGATAAGATGAGTAAATAAGTATGTGTGGGTATAAGTGTAGTGTAGAAACGGTAGTACGAAATACTCACATTGAGTTGGCAACGATAAAACATATAGTAAAACTACACAGGGTTGGACTTTTCATTCACTACTGAAAATTAATATTTGAAATAAATTTTATTTGAAGTTACGAATGAATTAAATTTACCAACTAATTTTCATGAGAGCCTGATACTGGCAGTGGTAGATGCTACGCAATGTTTTTGGTTTTGGTCTATAAATTAAAAATGGAAATTGGCGGTTGACAAGGCTGCGGGATTAAATTATATAATTTTAATATTAGCAGTTAAGGAAAACAAACGTAGCGGAGAGAGATAGAAAAAGATGGGATAGAGCTGCTGGCTGACCTGATATGTATTATTGCATTTGTCTGTCGTAGTCAAGGGGGAGATCAGGAAAAAAGGTAGTAATGGGCGCGAAAATCTAGAAGTTTTTTTTTGTAGTAGGTATATTTATTATTATATGAGATGTTAAAAGGCGCCAAAGGGGAAAATGATTATGTAAGTTTTTGTGGGAAATTTTGTTAATGTATAGGAGGGAGGAGTTGTGAAAATACCGCGGAAAAGTATATAGGGAAATTAGGAAGAGACCGCGAGTATGTAAATAGGGAGCAAGTATTTAAGCTGATGAAATAAAAAAGAGTAGGTCATTAGTATACAAAATTTCAAAAGTGAGACGTTAACCAGTGCAGTTGTGGAAAAAAATAGGAGCTTATAATTAAAGAAGCAAAAGTTAAACGGCTGAAGTTTGAGTGTGTGTGAACATAAATATTTGAGAAAAAATTAATTTTAATCAAACAAATAAAAACGTAAGTGAGGCGAAAGTGTTTGAACAAAATAGTGTAGTATATTCAGAAACAAATCCTGTTTTATTGAAGTTTTTTTTTTGAAAATAACCACTGGTGTGGAAAAATAAATGGGGTTTTGCAAAACTTCAATAAAATAGAATTTGAGATGAATATCAATATCTTTTGAATATTTCTGGCAGTAAAGAGAATTTATTTTATTGTTCCACATAGCTGGCTATTCTCTCGAGGACGTGTTCAGTGAAGGGTGTGGACGAACTTTTCTAAAACCACACGGGGATTATAGCCAGGTAACAAATTTTAAAATTATATATTGAGTCAGGAAAAAGTGTCCTAGGAAGTGCGAAATTTACCGCTTAGCGAGAAAGAAGAATTAAGCAAGGAAAAATTGGTAGATACAAACCATTAATTTTCAATATATTAAAAAAAAAAATCCAAATGCAATTGGCAATATTTGTATGATAGATAAGATTTTATTATCAAACGTCTCAAGGAAGGAAAAAACGGGAAAAAAATATAAATCTGTGCTTTTGAAAGGAAGTTAAAATAGTGAATTAACAGCATAATTCTGAAAAAAATAAGAAAACAAATTTAATTGTATTAAAGTATAAAAGTTATTTCTAGTGTAAAATTATTTTTAAGTATTTAGAGAATTGTGTGTTATAAAGGTGTAAGAATTTTGAGAGGGTGTAGTTAGTTTACGTGTTTTTTTTATATATATTTAAAAAAAAAAAAAAAAAAATCATCTCTTAAAAAGAAAGATAAAATAGAAACCAGGGAAAAAGAAAGAATAGAGAATTTAGTTTGAATTTAGGTATTTATATATATATAAATTTTAAGAAAAAATTTTAAATAAAAGGAAAATATAATTATAAAAAAAAGGTAATTACGTAGAAGAGCTTAAGTGAAGAGCGGTATAAACAGAACAAAATAAGTAGAAACGAAAGGCCTGTAGAGTGACAGGAAAGAAAAGATTACCTCGGGGAGCTCCTTTAGGTGAGAGTAAAGTTACTCGTAGAAAAGAATTTAAATAAATGAGTTTAGTAAAAGTAGCTTGAGTTCTTGTTAGGTAATTACAAGTGTAATTTAAAAAAAAAGAAAAAGGTTAATTCGGAATTATTAAACTGGATTTGGATATACGTATATATATATATATATATATATATATATATAGATATTTAAAAAGAGAAAAAAAAACTAAATCTAAGAAAAAGAAGATTGTATTAATTAGTAAGAATTGCAAGAATATTTGGTATTTATAAGAAAGATTGTAGCATAAGATTATTTGTTAGTATTAACAGTTTTTTTTGATAATAAAGTATGTATTGTGTTTAATAACCTAGAGGAAAAAAAAACATGATGGCTTAAATCTAATTTAGGGGAACCGGATGTGATGGAAAGGTAAGTGGAGAAGAGGTCTGGTGGAGTTTGGGTCGCTGTGTAAATATTAGGAACGTATTCGCGACAGATTGGGAGGGCATGAGGGGAATAACATCTGTCCCCGTGATTTGTTTAATGTGGTATCGCTTGGCTTTTGTAGTTTCCGGTGTTTCGATTTCCTGTTAATTTTTTTTGTTAGGATACGCTTTTGGCGGGAGGGTTGGAACCTCCTGAGAGTTTAATGTGAGCTAAACGGAATCCTCGCCAAGTAAACCGGTCCGTAACAGAATGGCGCCCAAGCAAATGCAATAGCTTAGGATGCTTTTTAGTTAAATATGTAAAGGTACCCTAAGCGATGTAATGAAACTTCATGTACGTCACCTATACATGAGATAATAGTCCATTAAAAGATTTTTTTTTTTGTAATAGCCCGAAAACTCCGGTGAATATAGTAGAAGAGATTTATATAACCACTCTAGAAAATAGAAAAGGGAATGTTGTATATAAGTAAAGTCTACTAGGTTTATCGATTTGTTTCTGATGATACTTACAGAAATAGAAGAGAATATCTTAGTGTACTAGTGGAAAGTCTCTAATTGTATTGTTTGACATTTAACTTCCTAGTTTCTTTTGTTGGAGTCTTGAAAGTGTTGTTTGTTGAAGCCATATAATAGCCTCTCGTGCCGATTATATCACGAGGTAAGATGTATTATATGCCATCAATAATCACTCGTAATCTCGTTAATAATAAATATTAGTTTGAAGTACGAGGGAACCACGCTGGAAGAACTCCAGGAAAATGTTGTTTTAAAATTCATTTCTCGTGCCACATTTAACATGTTTTAGTTATCAACCGCTTAGACCTCCACATCCGTCCACCATTTCCGGAACCCATAAATGTATACTAATTTTGATAGAAGTAGATGGTTATATAAAAGAGAAAAGAAAAAAAAGGGAATAAATATTATTCTTTTTATTATCTTTTTTTTATTTTGTTTTTAATAAATTATTACATAGAAAATTTAAATTTTAATTTATTTGAAAATAAGTGTTTATAGTTATTTTTTTTTTTTAGTATTTTTTTAAACTCTTAAGTTTCTTGAATTAAAATTTTTATTATTTAATTAACATTTCCGTAGTATTAATAATTTTTAGTTTGTTTTTATTATTATTTTATTTTTATATTTTTATTTCAATATTATATTTTTTTTATTCTTATTTTATTTTTTTTATATTTTTCATTACTATATTTTTTTTTGTTATATTTTATTTTTTTTTATATTTTTATTATTATTTTTATTTCATATATTTACCAAAATTTGCCAATTTTTTTTCTACCATAAATTCTACCAATTTTTGAAATTAGTCACCTTCAATAGTATGAGTAATAGCCCACCCGTAACTAGATCTCGAAAAAGAGTGAGGCAGGTTCAATTCGACTTAAACCGTTCTACACCACACGTATTACACAAGACTCATAAACCAAATACACCGAAATATAGAGTAGAAATGGCGGAGAAAAATACCGGTCAGATTAGCGATTTGTCGGGGACTATAATAACGGGCAACCCTAATGTTCCTCCACATGCATACACGTTACCAACTAATATGCCAAGTCAAAATATACAAGTAGGCATTATGTTAGGTCCAATAGTGTAGAGAATGTTGATAGATCAGTAAAAAGATTAGTAGATCAGGAAATAAGTTCTCAAATGGCCGATATGAAGAAGACTATGGCTGAGTTAACGGCAACTGTTAGCAGACTCAGCATAGTGGTCCAGCAAACACAGCAAGAAAACCGAAAATTAATAGAAGTAAACTTACCAAATGTGTCAAGGTCATCAGCAGAGGGTCCACAGCCAATGGAAATGTCCGGCGTACATTCCCAGTCTTCCAGGGCTTCCTCGATAAATGGTGATGAATATCCAAAGGGCTTCCATAGACCTCGCATCGATAAATGGGGTTTAGAATTCGATGGGGATTCCAATAAATTAGCAGTCGAAGTCTTTGTTTTCCGGCTAGAGCGTCTTCAACACCAGTACGGTATATCTTGGAAGGAATTACTGGATAACTTCCATCTTTTGGTCAAAGGAGCCGCCGAAAAATGGTACTGGCTATTCATACAAACTAATTATGTGTCAGATTGGTCAACATTAAAAATAGCTCTACTGAAACAATATAAATCCACTCGTTCCAGTTTCGAACTAATGAGGGACATGGTTGAAAGGAAACAACAGCCAGGGGAGTCTATAGATTCGTTTTTCTTTACAATGACGCAGCTTCGTTCACGCTTGAGCATATCCATGCCTGAAGCGGAAATGATCAAGATGATCAAAAAGAATTTAAGGGAGAACATCGGAAGAATTGTTTACCCAAAGAATGTTTCGTCAGTAGAGGAATTGAGAATCAGTTGTATCGATGCGGAAAAAACCTTTCTCAGAAAAGAAAACAGAATCTTGTCAACTCCTGTAAACCGTTACCCTAGACACGTAAACGAAATAAGTGAAGAAAGTCCGTAATCCTATCAAATGCCTGAAATAGAACGCCCCGAAGTAGCAGCAATTAGAGCGAGCAATGCAGGAAACACGATGACCAGAACTACAGTAGTGTGCTGGAACTGCCGTCAAAATGGCCACGTTTTTATGGATTGTCCATCAAACGAGAGAACTATATTTTGTTACCGGTGTGGAAAGCCCGAAGTAATAGCACCAAATTGCATTGATTGCCGAAATAAAAATTTTTACAGGAACGAAGGGAATGCGGGGGACCATCGTTCGAAAACGAACCCGCAAACCCACCTGCAAGAATAAAAAAATCAGCAAATTTAATTAAAGAAATAAAAAAGTTTAATAGATTTATATCCCAACACAGACACTTATATACGTTAAAGGAGAGAGAAGATAATTATAAAAAGGTCAGAGAGAGAATTTTTAATTCGGAAGTCAAATATATCAAAAAGAATTAAAAAACTAAGAGAGAAGTTCGCTGAAAGGAGAAGACTGAGGAAATTAGCTATCGAGGCAATTAGAGGAGCCGACCGAAAATCATTAGATCCCAGACCATATGCTGAAATCAAAATTGGTGAAGTTAAAATAAAGGGTCTTCTTGATACTGGTGCCTCTGTGAGTATTTTAGGCAGAGGGTGTAGAGAGCTTATTAATGATCTTGATATGCAAATAGTACCGATATTCTCAGTAATATCCACGGCCAGCGGCCAAGAACATAGGTTGTTAGGAAAAATTAGATTAGATATAGAATATAATAATAAGATTAGTAAAATAGAATTTTTTCTTTGTCCTGATTTAGAGCAACAAGCATACTTAGGAATAGATTTTTGGAAAAGTTTTGAACTTGCTCCAGAAATAGTAGGCGTTTCAGAAATAACATAGAGAAGATAATGGAAAAATATGTTTCGGATAATCACAAATCTGATCCCCATGAATTATCATCTTGTCAAAGGGAAAGTCTGAACGAAGTGATTAATATGTTTCCATCATTTGAAAATAAGGGCCTAGGATGTACATCACTGGAGAAACATAGTATTAAATTAGTAGAAGGGGCCGAGCCGGTAAAAGATAGACATTACCCAATATCTCCAGCAGTACAAGAAATCGTATACAAGGAAATAGATCAAATGTTAGAACTAAACGTAATAGAAGAAAGTGAAAGCCCGTGGAGTAACCGGACGACAGTGGTACGAAAACCCGGGAAAAACAGGTTTTGTCTAGACGCCAGGAAGTTGAATAAGCTTACAGTGAAGGACGCATATCCACTGCAAAATATAGATGGTATCCTTAGCCGAATAGATGAGACCTATTACATTAGTAGCGTTGATCTAAAATTCGCATTTTGGCAGATAGAGTTAGAGGAGGAAAGCGTTTACTGTAGCAGGCCGGCCACTTTACCAGTTTCGCGTGATGCCCTTCGGTCTCTGCAACGCAGCACAACGACTTTGTAGACTTATGGACAAAGTCATTCCTCAGAAATTAAAGGAAAACGTATTTGTATATCTAGATGATTTGCTAGTTATATCAGATAGTTTTGAAAAGCATTTGGAATTGTTGAAAGAGGTAGCTCAATGTTTAATAAACGCTAATTTAACTATTGGTTTAAAGAAATCTCAGTTTTGTTTTAAACAATTAAAATACTTAGGGTTTATTATAGGCGGTGGGATGTTAAAAACGGACCCTGAAAAGGTAAAAGCCATTAGAGAAATCAATATTCCTAAAACTCCAAGGCAAGTCCGAACTCCGCACTGCAGGCTGGTACCGTAGATTTATAAGGGATTTTTCTACTATATCCGCTCCCTTAACAGATACCCTGAAAAAGAGTAAGAAGTTTGTTATGACGCCTGAAGCCATTGCATCATTCGATGAATTAAAGAAAGCCCTAACATCCGCTCCCGTTCTAAGGCACGCCGACTTCTCTAAACTCTTTTTTGTTCAGTGCGACGCTAGTGATTACGGCATAGGGGCAGTTTTGTATCAGCTCAATGAAAACAACGAGGAACATCCGATAGCTTCCTACTCTCAAAAGTTAAATTCATGCCAAAGGAATTATAGCGTGACAGAAAAGGAATGTTTAGCTGCGGTCATGGCAGTTCAGAAATTCAGACCTTACGTTGAAATGATGCCTTTTACGATAGTAACAGACCATGCGAGTTTAAAGTGGCTGATGTCGCTTAAGGACTTAACTGGCAGATTGGCGCGCTGGTCCCTTAAACTTCAGGCATTTGATTTTGAGATAATGCACCGGAAAGGATCAGAAAAAGTTGTAGCCGACATGTTGTCCAGATTACCAGATGAAAATGTCGATGAAATCACAATGGAAGATATTTTTGACTTCGAGACGACAGAATTTGAAAGCGAAGAGTATTTGGATTTAATAAATCACATACAAAATAACAGTGAACAACTTCCAGACTTAAAAATTGAAAATGGTATGATTTTCAAAAAAATGTCGTTCGAAGAGAATGAAGATGAGTACTCTGGAAACTCTGGATACCCACAAACAGTACGCAAGTTATTATAGAAAAAGCACATTCCACCCTAACGACCGCGCATGGAGGAGCGACAAAAACTTTAGAAAGATTAAAAAGGTTCTTTTACTGGCCTAAAATGGCATTTCAAGTAAAAATGTTTATAAAAAACTGTCAAGTGTGTAAAGAAATAAAGCCAACTAACCAAAACCTGAGGCCGGAAATAGGTAAACAGGTAATAACTGAAAGGCCGTTTCAAAAATTGTACATTGATTTTATGGGTAAATATCCGAGATCAAAAAAATGGCAATTCCTACATTTTTATAGTCGTTGATCATTTTTCCAAATTTACCTTTTTAAAAGCAATGAAGGAAGCATCTACAAGCAACGTCATAGAATTTCTAGTTCATGATATTTTTCATAAATTTGGTGTACCGGAAATCATACACAGTGATAATGGATCTCAATTTATCGCAAAGAGTTTTCAAAATTTAATGCATACTTACAAAATACAACACTTAAAAACTGCAGTCTATTCGCCACAGAGCAACGCCAGTGAAAGGGTGAATCAGTCTGTTCTTTCCGCAATTCGTGCCTACCTTAAAGACGACCACAGAGATTGGGACTTGTACTTGTCCGAAATTGAATGTGCCCTGCGAACATCAGTACATTCAGCAACTGGCTATACCCCGTTTTTCGCCCTATTTGGCTACCACATGTATTCAAGTGGAGCTGAATATAAATTGGGAAGAAAATTAAAATCGCTTACTGATCATCAAATTTTGGAGTTAAAAAGGAACGAAAAGTTGGATATAATCAGGGAACAGATAAAACAAATCATGACAAAAGCCTACGAAAAAAGTGCAGAGAGATACAACAAACGAGCAAGAAATGTAATATTTAACCCAGGACAGGAAGTATACCGCCGGAACACAGTATTAAGTGATTTTTCGAAAAACAGAAATGCAAAGTTTTGCCGAAAGTTTTTCAAAAATGTAGAGTAGTTAGGCCCGTAGGAAATAACATGTATGAATTAGAAACATTGCAAGGAAAATCTATAGGAACATACCACGTTAAGGATATTAAAGTTTAGAAAATAGCGAAGTTAAAATTTGAAGCCGTAGGGATTGTATGCAATATTTACTTTATTCCAATCATGAACAAATATTTAGAACACAGTACCTGATAGCGTAGATTCTTTTATCATAAGATTTATTTATTATGACAAAACTTAAAATAAATCCGCGATTACTAGTATGTACATTACATTGGAAAGTTTTTTTTTAACTTACCTTTGATTAGTCCATGAGTGCAAGAATTAGGTATAAGGAACCGCAATAAAGGCATATTAAATCTGTGATATTAATGTTGTGATGAGTCCCATTTTTTTAGCTGTTAGTAAGGTGCAATATAATTTAAGTTCATGTTGTGCCAGTCTATAAGCGTGGGATTTTAAATCTGAAATAAAAGAACAAATCACAAAGTAACATTCTTATTTAATTTATGCTTGTAAAGTAATACTTCCCGTGAGATACGATGAGCAGGTTAGATTCATACATCCTCTGATCCGTTTTTATTTTAAAAAAGGTCTCAGAGGACAGTGGTCAAGCTGGATAGTTTCCTGGTCGATGGAGAGAATATTAGGGGCGTGACCCGATTGTTTTGACGTGGATTCCTTGGATCCAAAAATATTTAATTTTGCCTCTAAGGGGCGTTCGATTTAATTCGCACTGTTGTGCACTGCGGGCAAAAGCCCAGTAACAAGATACTTTAAAAAAGGGTTTGCCTCTACGTTCTGCTTTTGCCTCGCGAAAAGGAGTTCGGAAGAGTGATTAGGTCTGGATATGACCACAGTAAATGCATCTTACTTGTTGTCCAATATCGAGCGGTTAAATCTGCTTTTTATTTTTTTTATCAGGTTTCCTTAGTAAAAAGAAAGAGAAAAATGAAATAATAGTAAAAAGAATCTATGGACTAAAGGAAGGTATGATATGTAAGAAAAAAACACTAATGGGTTTATAAATGTAAATAGTCCTAATATCGTAATCGGCTATCTTAAAAATCTACACTATTGGGAACCTACAAACGGAATTGACAGTACGGGTTTTCTTTTCAATTAATTGGCATACATTTATTTGTAAGAGCGCTTCACTACGTGATTTTCTAAACTGTCTAAGCTTTATTACCTTGTATAGCGTGTTTTGAATGAGCAAAGTCGCTAGATTCCCGCTATACGTGTCTGAAAACTGCTAGATTTCACGGACAAATAGCTAAATTACCATCCTTGGAAATAAAGACTAAAACCCCGAGTATAATGGGTATGAGCTTAATTAAACCGTTTGAACGTGTCAATTCAATGACTATATTTTAATTAGATATATAGGTACATACATTATTTATACAGGTGCTTAGATATGTAATGGTCATTTTTTTTAAAACTGATTATTACCTAAAATTAAGGAACAAACGAAAATTTTGTAGAAGGGAAATTACCTCGCAACATTGCAGAAAATGCAATTTTTTTTGTTATTGCCCGGCTTAGTTTGTAGAGATGAGACTCTTTTATCTCAGGGTCGGGGAGTTCCCCACGTTGGGCTGTTTTCAGCAAAAGATTCCGCACACCGTTTCTTCTGCGGTAACTTAGCAGCAACGGAGTTTTGTTGCGGTCGAGGTACACATGCCGAATGTAGCGCAGGGAAAAATTTTGGCGTGGACGGTCTGTACCAAATCTGTCGGGATGCGGCTGTAAAAGCCCAGAGAAGTCATCCCTTATTTATAGTTTTTCAGGGGAGGCAAATTTTTGTTGGAGCCACCACTCCTGCCGATACCCCGATGGATTTACAAAATGATTTTTCATGGAGGGGCAATATACTTTGGAGCCACTACTCCTGCCCTTGTCCAGTGGTTTTGTACATATTGAGAGGGGCTTGCGGCCAATGGAGACACTACCTCCTGCCCGAGTCTCAGTGGAATCAATTTTTGGTTGCAGATTATGGTGTTAGTAGTTTGTGTTAGTTTTAGGTAGTTTTTTTTGTTTCTTTGGGGTTAGTTTGTTAATTTGTTGTTGTTTGTTTTAAGCTGGAAAAAAAGAAGAATAAACAGTAAATGTTTTTGGAACGATATATATGTCCTGGTTAAGTTCCTTGGAAATTAGCCGTAAAACCTGAAAAATAAGAAAGAAAAATGGAAAAATTAAAATTTGTATTGTACTTACATGTGGATTTGATGATGACAGGCGAACAATTAAAAGATAAGATGAGTAAATAAGTATGTGTGGGTATAAGTGTAGTGTAGAAACGGTAGTACGAAATACTCACATTGAGTTGGCAACGATAAAACATATAGTAAAACTACACAGGGTTGGACTTTTCATTCACTACTGAAAATTAATATTTGAAATAAATTTTATTTGAAGTTATGAATGAATTAAATTTACCAACTAATTTTCATGAGAGCCTGATACTGGCAGTGGTAGATGCTACGCAATGTTTTTGGTTTTGGCCTATAAATTAAAAATGGAAATTGGCGGTTGACAAGGCTGCGGGATTAAATTATATAATTTTAATATTAGCAGTTAAGGAAAACAAACGTAGCGGAGAGAGATTGAAAAAGATGGGATAGAGCTGCTGGCTGACCTGATATGTATTATTGCATTTTTCTGTCGTAGTCAAGGGGGAGATCAGGAAAAAATGTAGTAATGGGCGCGAAAATCTAGAAGAAGTTTTTTTTTGTAGTAGGTATATTTATTATTATATGAGATGTTAAAAGGCGCCAAAGGGGAAAATGATTATGTAAGTTTTTGTGGGAAATTTTGTTAATGTATAGGAGGGAGGAGTTGTGAAAATACCGCGGAAAAGTATATAGGGAAATTAGGAAGAGACCGCGAGTATGTAAATAGGGAGCAAGTATTTAAGCTGATGAAATAAAAAAGAGTAGGTCATTAGTATACAAAATTTCAAAAGTGAGACGTTAACCAGTGCAGTGTGGAAAAAAAAGAGCTTATAATTAAAGAAGCAAAAGTTAAACGGCTGAAGTTTGAGTGTGTGTGAACATAAATATTTGAGAAAAAATTAATTTTAATCAAACAAATAAAAACGTAAGTGAGGCGAAAGTGTTTGAACAAAATAGTGTAGTATATTCAGAAACAAATCCTGTTTTATTGAAGTTTTTTTTTTGAAAATAACCACTGGTGTGGAAAAATAAATGGGGTTTTGCAAAACTTCAATAAAATAGAATTTGAGATGAATATCAATATCTTTTGAATATTTCTGGCAGTAAAGAGAATTTATTTTATTGTTCCACATAGCTGGCTATTCTCTCGAGGACGTGTTCAGTGACGGGTGTGGACGAACTTTTCTAAAACCACACGGGGATTATAGCCAGGTAACAAATTTTAAAATTATATATTGAGTCAGGAAAAAGTGTCCTAGGAAGTGCGAAATTTACCGCTTAGCGAGAAAGAAGAATTAAGCAAGGAAAAATTGGTAGATACAAACCATTAATTTTCAATATATTAAGAAAAAAAATCCAAATGCAATTGGCAATATTTGTATGATAGATAAGATTTTATTATCAAACGTCTCAAGGAAGGAAAAAACGGGAAAAAAATATAAATCTGTGCTTTTGAAAGGAAGTTAAAATAGTGAATTAACAGCATAATTCTGAAAAAAATAAGAAAACAAATTTAATTGTATTAAAGTATAAAAGTTATTTCTAGTGTAAAATTATTTTTAAGTATTTAGAGAATTGTGTGTTATAAAGGTGTAAGAATTTTGAGAGGGTGTAGTTAGTTTACGTGTTTTTTTTATATATATTTAAAAAAAAAAAAAAAAATCATCCCTTAAAAAGAAAGATAAAATAGAAACCAGGGAAAAAGAAAGAATAGAGAATTTAGTTTGAATTTAGGTATTTATATATATATATAAATTTTAAGAAAAAATTTTAAATAAAAGGAAAATATAATTATAAAAAAAAGGTAATTACGTAGTAGAGCTTAAGTGAAGAGCGGTATAAACAGAACAAAATAAGTAGAAACGAAAGGCCTGTAGAGTGACAGGAAAGAAAAGATTACCTCGGGGAGCTCCTTTAGGTGAGAGTAAAGTTACTCGTAGAAAAGAATTTAAATAAATGAGTTTAGTAAAAGTAGCTTGAGTTCTTGTTAGGTAATTACAAGTGTAATTTAAAAAAAAAGAAAAAGGTTAATTCGGAATTATTAAACTGGATTTGGATATACGTATATATATATATATATATATATATATATATAGATATTTAAAAAGAGAAAAAAAAAACTAAATCTAAGAAAAAGAAGATTGTATTAATTAGTAAGAATTGCAAGAATATTTGGTATTTATAAGAAAGATTGTAGCATAAGATTATTTGTTAGTATTAACAGTTTTTTTTGATAATAAAGTATGTATTGTGTTTAATAACCTAGAGAAAAAAAAACATGATGGCTTAAATTTAATTTGGGGAACCGGATGTGATGGAAAGGTAAGTGGAGAAGAGGTCTGGTGGAGTTTGGGTCGCTGTGTAAATATTAGGAACGTATTCGCGGCAAGGTTGGGAGGGCATGAGGGGAATAACATCTGTCCCCGTGATTTGTTTAATGTGGTATCGCTTGGCTTTTGTAGTTTCCGGTGTTTCGATTTCCTGTTAATTTTTTTTGTTAGGATACGCTTTTGGCGGGAGGGTTGGAACCTCCTGAGAGTTTAATGTGAGCTAGGCGGAATCCTCGCCAAGTAAACCGGTCCGTAACAAAGAATAGAAAGCAGCATTTCACAACTTTCTTAATAGTGTTTTAGTACTATACAATGAAATAAGAACTACGACATATTAGAATTTTTGTGCTAAATGAAAAGTGTAAAGATTGAGACCACTTTTAGTTACTACCTAGTACCAATTTCCTTTCGAAAAATCATTTTTATCTTAGGAAACAAAATTTCATAGAACGTTCAGGATAACAACCTTAATTCACCTTTTATTCCAGAAATCAACAATGTCACTATGTATTTATTTTAAATGTTAATATGTATTTTATTTTTAAAATGAGAAATATGGGCATTTTCGTCAAAAGGTCCACCGCGATCGAAAATTTAAATGTTATTAAAAGCTGATTATTTTACGATATTGTTATAGAGAAATATTTAGATTTTACTAATTTTTAACATTTACCCATGAATTTGTTCACTTAGATGAACAATCAGACTGCAAAGTTGTGCAAACGTAATTTTTATTTGTGAGAATGTTTTATAGTATGTTTTTTTAAATATTGTATTCCTTAAAAGATTATTCCAAAAAAATTTTCTTTCATAGTCTGTAATCTAAGGAAGAGTTCAAAGAGAAATATGCTATTCGGATTAACGGTAATTTTTTTTTTTTTGTTTTAATCATTATTCAGTTTAATTATTATGGAAAAAATTTCACGTTCGAAATGTCTCGTATCGACCCATATTTTTGCTTAAACAAATAATATACAGAAGATTCTGGAATCAAACCAAAGACATTTTAATGTTACATTGCTACGTAAAATTCTGAAAGTAGTTTGACTAAAAAATTGTGCCAGGTTTCGCTGAATTACGCCTTTTTATACATGGCCATAAAAACTACTTCTATTTTTTTCACGTTCGAGCCGCTACTTCTTTTGCCATTATCTTTGACCTAGAATCGCGCCCTCCATAAACTTAAGCATAGATAACAGTGCTTTCTTAGTGCTTTAATTTAAGGGTTAAAAGAACGTAAAAATATTTGTTGTTTAAGATGTTATTGCATTTTTGATGCGTACGACCGTCACGTTCAACACTTTGGATTTACCCACACATATAAAATAAATGGTAGTAAAACAATAATCCACGATGTTAATTGTGAGTCACTCCTTAACGACAAGTTTTTTGCGCAACTTAAATTGATCTTTCTTTGTTTCAGTATTTGACTACTTCTTACATTGAAAGGTACACAATTGTGCAGCGCGTTAAGATTGTTAAAGCCTTTTACGAAAATGGGCGTTCAATCAAAATGCATTTCGTGCACATCGTGATTTTATTGGTCAGCATAATCGACCAAATGTTTCCACAATCTGGAGAATTGTCAAATTTCAGAAAACCAAGTCTGCAGGAAATGGGAAAACATATGCACATGCTGCCCCGTTAGTTCTGCGGCTGTCGGCGTTATCGGGCCTTACTTCTTCGAAAATGAGGTCGGCCAAGCAATTACTGGGAATGGTGTTCGCTATCGCAAGATGATAACGGACTTTCTATAGCCAGAATTTGAGGAAATGGACCTAGACGATATGTAGTTTATAGGTGTTTACTAGGGATGCCAAACGGGACCAGGTTTTTTGAAACCCGGGATTCGGGATTTTTAATTCAAAAAACAGGATCCCGGGACGAATCGGGGTTTTTCGGTATTTCATATATAAAAGCCAATTTAAAAAAATCATATAATTATAATTGATTGTTTATGTATAAGTATTAAAACAAATTAATTCATGAAGAAAATTAAACTCATTACAAAATAAAACAGTTCAATTTATTCTTTCAAAGTAATATGGAAGTATAATGTATTAAAACTTATATTGTAAAAAGCTTCTAAAACAACTTAATGACGTCTGATAATACTATGCTAGTTGAAAAACAGACAAGCCAGGCACATGGCGTTTAAACATAATTCGGGTGGTGCCCGCCGTTTTTTTTTAGGTTGGCTCTGGTTTTCGAGATATACCGTTATTTCGAAAATGGAGGAGGTTACACAGCATATGTTCGCGTAACTCAAAAACGCTTTAGCTTATTGAAAAAGCTAAAAAAAACCGAAACTCCGCAATAAAATTATAAAATAACTTCTTTCTAATTGAGGTCGGTAGTACATCATATCCCAGTAGGGGCGGCTCCTGGGCATTTATGGGTCTTTTTCTTCAATATATTTCTAGTCTGAATTGAACATTTTGTATGGGAGCCCCCTTAAGAAATAGAGATAGCGGGTAGGTATGTTAGAAATAAAAGGTTGGGTTGAAAAATAAAGTGGGGTCGGTCATACATTTGACCCATCTAGGGTCACAATTAGGTTAAAACGCCAGGTGCCCAGCTTGTCTCAAAAAAAAAGTGTACATTTTTTGGACAGTGTAATTGATACCTTATTTTATTGCGAACATATGCTGCCGACTAAACCAATGTTCGCATTCAACACTTCTGGGTATCGTAAATAAATAGAGTTGTGTCGGTCATGAACGAACTAGTTCAATTGAACGGGTCAGTCAGATGAACGATGAACGGCCGTTCAGTTTCATCGTTCAATTCCGTTCAATCGGTCACTTGCATGGTTCACTTGGGTCTTTTTGTCTGTCGGTCACTTGTTTACCAAACAACTGGTTGAAAAGAAACAACAATACTATTGTGGTGTATATGTGATGCCATATAATATACTTATTTCATTTACTCATTGCTTTACACATTTTCATAATACGATCAGGGTTGTCAAGTTTCTTGGCGACTTAATTTTCAATTTGGCGTCATGGCGATTTATTTTTTGTGGATTTTAAAATATATGGCGATTTTAAGATTTTCGTATGACGTGCTAAATTCCCAATTTTTTCATATTTGATAAATGCACTGAAATTTATTGTTGAGGGAAAGCTAGCCTCTATGCGCATTTCACTGGTTGCTTAGGCCAGATCATTTTGTTGGTTGATAATGCTATGTTCACACTTGGGTTTTTAAACGTGTGTAAGCAAAATGTTATTACATTTGAAATGATTAAGATGACAGATTATTAAGAAAAAACCCCAACAAACAAATTTATATTTCTTTTAAGTATTAAAATGGATAAAAATACTTTATAAAGTTATCAGAAGATTATTTTAAACATATTAATGATAAAATTGTACAAATTTATGAATTATTTAAGAAAAAAAAAAAAATAAAACGTTAAGCAGAGTTAAAGAACCCAAGTGTGAGCATAGTATAAGCCATGAATTTGTTTTGAGACTCGTATACAAATTTACCGTTTGTTATTTGGAAAGACTATTTCAATGGTGGTATTACATCTAATTTAAATTAGTTTTTGAAAAAAGTTTATAGCTATAAGATACGTCCGGTACGTACCATTTTAAAGAACTCTTTATGTGCATGTTATTCCAACTGTTAATGTCTGTGTTGAAAGAGTTATTTTTAATAATTAACTTCACTAAAACTCGTTTTCAAAATAAAGTGCAATATAAACTTCTTGGCACGTTATTACGAGTTATAAATTATATGAATGTTAATAGCAGGGGACTAATCACCGCATTCGATATCGAACAAAATTGATCAAAATTATTTATTTTGGTATCATGAAACTCGATATCGAATGAAATGTAGTGAATTAAAAATAATAGCATTTGATATTGAGTAACTCGACAATACATTTATCGAGTTTTCATTCGATACGTCAGTGTCTATCGTATGCAAAAAAATTCGATAGTTTATTCGATTAGACCCCAGAATTGCCCTGCCGGTGAAGTGTATAGCGTTTAATTATATATCCAATATTTATTTAATACAAACCACAAAAAAACGTTTTGCTACTTCAATTAGACTATTATAAACTATATCTTTTTTGTGTTCACCAATCATTTTACTTTAATTAAACAATATACTACATATATCAAGGCGGCTTTTTCCCATTTTTTTTGGCAAATTTTAGCAATTGGGAAGACATTTATTTTTTAGGATTTATAAAAAAGGCTTTGCGATTTTGGACAATTAATTTGGCAAAAAAGATCAAAATAAATCCGACAACCCTGGCTGCTATTTACAATTTTTCTACAATGTACATGAGCGTTGCCAGTTGTTCCTAATATAAAACCCGCCAAATGCAAATTTTTTATTTGAGCAGAAAATTGTATACATATTTATTTCATTTATTTTTTAAATTAGACCTTTAAATAAATAACCAAATTCAATAGTCAACAGATTTATTTATTAAAGCTTAGTCAAGTTTTAGAGCACGAAATTATTATGGAAACCCCATTTTTAATGTAGATATTACTTAAGCGTTCGTTTATGAATGATGCCCGTAATTTCTAAAAAAGAAAGCTATTATTTTTACCCATTTCAACATTTATTTAGCGTTGATGTTTTATGCTTCAGTTTTCATTTAAAATATGACAGCTTTTACACCATTGACTTCTATGCACTGCTAGATTTCTTTTTGTAGAAATTACGGGCATAAGACTGTTAATATAAAAAAAAAATTAGTTTATAAGAAACTACTTATGCATTTTAAAAGCTTTTATTTAACTTACAATGTATGTTTGTGGGTAAAATCTTGCAACTCAAATTTAAAGCAGATTACTCGAACCGATTTGGCTGACATTTTGTAATGAAAATGCATGGTTAACTGTGTAAAGTTATTATACATCCAACATGGTAAAACACCCAAGATGGCGGACTTATTATTTTAAATGCATTCCAACAATATGAGTATCAAATGGGAGGACTTGCTGAGTGACTCTAAATCTTCAATATGGGTATCAACTGAAATTACTTCCTGAGAATACGAATGCGAGTTAAAAGTAAAAAATTATTTAAAAAAAACATCTTTTATTTAAAAGCTCTGAAAAGAAAAAATATAATGTAACTTAAAAACTTTTACTATCAACTTAAAACGTCGTTACATAAATTATACGATTTAAAGCTTGTCGCGAGATTTACTTGTGTAGAAAAACTTGTAAATTAAATAACTTGCGACCAATTTAACTTCCAGTTAACAATATGTTTTTGTCAGTTATAGCGGATAGTTAATTATAACTGAACTTGCTGAAATTGACCGTTGATGTGATTGATATTAACTACTAAAATTCTCAAACGAAGTAAATACGAGTACTTAAATCTTGTGACAAGCTTTTATATTTAAAAAAAATTGTGTATTGACAAGCAACATGCTTTTATATCATATAAATTGATTAATGACATTATAAGTTCGAAAAACAGGATGAAAAGTTTTTAAGTAATTCTTTCTCTTTAAATAAAGTTACCTAAAGCTTCGTACAGACGATGGTCAGATCTTACAATGTTGTAATTTTTCTGACAATGATGCCATTGTCAGATGCATTAATTTTACACATCTTACAATGTTCACACAGTTTCAATACATTTTTAGGCAATTTTTATGACAACATTGTAAGATCTGACCATCGTCTGTACGAAGCTTAATGTGGTGTTTATAGAACACGAGCGCCTTACTCGTCCGTTCAACTTACATTTAAAACAAAAACAAATTTCGAAATTTTGTTTTTGTTTTAAATGTAAGTTGAACGGACGAGTAAGGCGCTCGTGTTCTATAAACTACACATAAGCATTTAGAATATTACTACGTTTATACGTAGCCTATTCGCGAATTAAAATTATTTGCGATTAACTAACTTTCTGTTTATATGTCTATTTCTTAATGAAAATTCTTCTTTTTAAGTGATGCCAGATGGAAAATTTATTGATTTGGTAGCACTGTATGTATATAAACTTTTTATTTTTTAAATGAAAAAGATCAAAAATTATTGTGTATTTTTAAATTTATTTGCACATTATTGATTTAATTTTACTTTTGTTGTCATATGAATGTGCTACATCGAAATAAAAACGTAAAACGGTGAAAAGTGTGGCAATGCTTAAAATCTTATTTGCAAATAGTGTCGTTAATCAGGAATTGTTTTAATGAGTTAGCTATTTGCAAATAAAAATTTAATTCACTGTTAATGCGGCAATATTCTCTACTTGCAATATATTTATTTGCGAATAAGTGGTGCGTATAAACGTAGTATATTATGAGAACACCAAACAAGTATTAAAACCGCCACGTTAAGCGAGAAATCACTACATCTGGCAGCCCAGATTGTACTATGAAATTTTCTAAACAATGTGCCAAAGTGCCACTGGCAATGTGTTAAAAGAATTAAATATAGTATACTGGTACAACATAAACATTTTAATAGTATTGTTTCTTTTCAATCAGTTGTTTGGTAAACGAAAAAACAACTGAGAATTTTGCGTTTATTATTTCTATTTTTGTGTACACTCAAAAAGTTTTACAGTAACTGAATGTAATTTACTAAAATCATTTTCCGTAAAGTTAAAACTAAATCTTTAACTATTTAACGTGTTGTTCCAAAAATAAATATGTTCAGATATTTTGTATGTATAAAATAAAACTGAAATACAGTATAACCCGGTTAATTACCCCACGCTTAAATGCCTTTCACGCTTATTTACCTCGAGTTTTAAATCCCCGTTTTTTTTCTTCCATTTTTTAAACAAAAATCCACGTTTAATTGCCATACGCTTAATTACCCGATTCGGATAATTGCCTTAAAAATTTAACTCCCAAAACAAAATTATACCTAAATTTCATTCGTTTAATTGCCTCAGTACTATTTGACAAAATCACAGCAAGTAATGCAACAAAGTTTTACATGTTAATAATTTGGAAATATGCACTAAATTTTTTTTTTTAAAATATGCCTAAAAAACAAAATATGGCTTGATTAAAAGCAAAATATTCAACAAATTAATATTTGCATTAAAAGTTATGTTATGAGGTCCAGATTCATATAGAGTTATATTCTTACAATTTTCATAGGTTTTGTTCTTATGACAATTAAACGTATTAACCCAATTTTATCAAATTATATAAAAACTGCTACCTTTACTTTTCGCACAAGGTTTACATGGACATACAACCAGCAAGATGGACGGACGGACGGACACGAAAATATTACTTAAGCAAGTGTTTCCGATTCGATCGTTTACTAAACGATGCGTCTAGGTTTCTATGTTATAAGTTGCGAAAAACATTTAGCTTCAACGAAAACTTGCTTTGGCTTAAAATTGTACAGTGAAAATTTAATGTAGGTGGCGAAATTAAAGCAACAGAAAATTCATCTGTTAACCAGAATTTAAAGCAATTTTTTTTTTTGCTAACATGTATTAAAATAAGTTTTAAAAACTTAAAATATGTGTGCAATAAAATTGCAGCAATGGTAAAAATATGGAAATTATTTACAAACAAATCGATACCAAAATTCATTTAAAGCTCTAAGCGCATAAATATATTGTTTCTGCATTCATTGGTCGCACAAGAAAAACCATTCAATTGCATATTTACGGCTTCCATGAGTAGTAGTAGGATATGATAGGACATCTCAAAACGCACTACAGATAAAATTTAAGACAGCAAATCCCATTGTTTTTATTGCTATCTCTTAAGATTTAGCTGGTACATGTAAAAATTCCTTTCTTAATTTTGTTCATACATCAAAGTTAAGTTATCTTGTAAATAAATATGTCTAATTACCTCAATGAGGTAGTTAAACGTATTCTTATTATTACCTCAACGAGGTAGTTAAGCGTATTCGTTTAAATGCTTACCCCGCATAATTACCCAAAAATATTGGCATTTTTGTCGAGGTAATTATCCGTGGAATACTGTACTTAAATGCAAAGTTATTTTAAATTATTTTATTATTAACATATTATTTGCACATAAATAACATAAACAAAAATTTTTCGCTGATTTGGTAGATAATAATGACAGGTATACTGTTTAAGCTATCTTAGTATGTAATTTAAATTGAGTTAAAATTTACTGAAAAAAACTTTGAATGTAGGTATTTTTTGTAGTTTGTATATTTTTATTTTAAATAATAGAAAAATGTATTAATTTTTAAAGAATTTCTACGTTTTAAAATTAACATTAAAAAAAGCCGTAAAATTCCTTTATTTTAAATGATTTTCCGTTTTCTAATTAAATTTTCAGTTATTCAAACTTAATATTCTTTTGAATTAACCTACACAATATTTTGAGTGTAACATCATACAAGTATGCTATACTTGTTTCTTTTAACACATTGCCGTATTCAATCAATTGTGAATGACTAAACGAAGGCCACAAAAGACCAAGTGACACAAAAGACCGACTGACACAAAAGACCGCTGACAGAAAAGACCGATTGAACGAAAAGAACGAACTAGTTCATTTGTTTTAACTGAACGATAATGACCGGTCACCTAAATGAACGATTAAGCCCAAGACTATAAATAAATAGCTACATGTATGCTATATGACAATATTTAATTTTTTTTATTTCAAATATAAATGCAAGTATTAATTTAATAAAATAAACTAGAATAGAACCCCCTAAAGTTTTTAACACCTTTTTGCACAACTTGCATTTTGCGTGCGCAGTTCTATTATCATTAACTTAGAAAAAAGACCACACCGCTTGATTTTGTTTTCGTGGTACAAAATGCATTGCATGTAACATTTATTCACTTGTGACTTTTTTACAACCAGTTAAAAATTCGGTTCATGGTCAGTATGATTTATATTAAATTTTTGAATTTTTACTAAGCCCAAAATCTCGGGATTCGGGACTTAAATTTTTAGAATAGTCCCGGGATTTCGGAATCGGCATTCCTAGTGTTTGCTGGTCAAACGGTTTCTTGATACCGTTACTGCTGCTCCAGCTTTGGTAAATAATCAAAATTTAAGATTAATTTCAATACCAAAGTGAAACGATTACTTTTGACCGATACCAAGTATTTTTTCACCGATACTACTTGGTACTCGGTTGCTAAGTATCGATTACAAAAATACTTGGTACTTATATAAAAGTATCGAATATGTACTTGTATTTACTCGTATCGTTTCATCCCTATACATGGGCAGACAAAAAGCCAGACAGCCGGACGGAGGAAAGTATTATTTTGTAGTGTTATACACATCAGCACAATCGCATACCCTCTCCGCTATTGTGGTGTTGGTATAAAAATTAAGAAGAAGCAAAAGGTTGTCTATTTCTCTTTTTCTCACAGGAAGACAAAAATGTAGAAACTTGGTTGACAGTGTCACCAAAACAATCGACAAAGTGGCGATTTGAAGACACTTAATCTAAGCTTTCCACAGGGATACGAGTATAGTATCCGAAAATTACCCAGTCAGCTTGTGGAAGATCGAATCACCAAACTGAGTGTTTTAAGACTACTCTGCGCTTAAAGGCTGTAGGAAAAATCGCCCAAAGAAAAATGGCCCAAAAAAAATATGAAAAATCGCCCAAATGAAGAATCGCCCAAAAGAACATGAAAAATGACCCAAAAAGTTAAACATGAAATTTTGTCCAACAAAAACGAAAAAGGGCCAAAAAAAAAATGAAAAATTACCCAAAAAGCAGGAACGAATATTTTCCCAAAAAAAAAAATGAAAAATTGCCCAATTTGTTTATTATTCATATAAATTTAGTTACATACAAATGTAAGTTTTATGTAAAAAATTGCATTGTATCTTCAACAGCTGCTCGGCAGTATGGACAGTAATACTTATTTGAGCCCTCCGCCAAACTTTGTGCACTCTTCAATACTGAAATATTAATATTAATCACTGCATAGTTATAATCAATTACTCAAAACAGGATATAGCTTTTTGCAAGGTGGCATGTCATAACGTCTAGTGTCGTAGTGTCCTTGGACACTGTGACACTTTTGAAAATGTCCGTGGGCATTAAAACACTTTGCAAATGGATATTATGCCATTTTTAAAAATGTCATTAGGATCATAATTACTAAAGATGTTAAATACAAAAAAAAAAGATATATATAGACATACACGCAAAGAAAAACATGTTTTATTATGGTCGAAACCAACAAAACTATTTTTAAAGAAACTTATTTTACCATAATATGGTTGTCGGTGACAATGATTTGGTTAAATTAAACATAATATGGTTAAAATTTTTTAAAACTGGTTTTGTTGTTTTTTCTCTCGGTGCATATATTAAACATATAACGAAAACACTTTTGGGCGCAAGGATTTTCTCCCCTATGGTGTAACAAATACCAGCAGCGCTTATTAAAGCGACTCGACATAGCCGGCCTTTGGCCGGGCGCAAGGATTTTCTACTATATGGTATAACAAAGACCGGCTTCGCTAACTAAAGCTTCTCTTCGTAGACGGTCTTTTGGAGGGCGCAAGGATTTTTTCCTCTATGGTATAACAAGTACACAGAGGGAAAAATCCGGTATAAAAATACCAAAATTGACACCATCCGTTGTCAAAAGTGAGCCAACTACGTTTGTGTTCAATTTGATAACGGATGGTATCAATGTTTTTTAACCACCTCGTTGTCAGTTTGTCACTATTTGTTCTCAATATGACATCAAATTGGTTATATATTATCACCATAATGGTACCATACCGACAACATGCTGTTGTCATTTTTGACAACACACCGTTAATATATTGACAACATTCGGTTGTCCTTTCGATAACACATTGTTCTGATTGTAGTATGTACTTAATAACCCATTCTGAACCCAAGTAAAAAAATGGAATAATGTAAATTTATTAATTTATTTCACATTAAATAATATACTTATAAAAAAATACATAAAAAATTCACACTTTTACAGCCAGGCCCACGATGTCACACGTTAACGTTCGCATAGAAAATTAAATTGAAAACAAAAACAAATTTTAGAAATTTTTTTTATTTTATTTATTAAATTTTTATTTATTAATTTAATCACAGCACTGAAACTTTTCACTTTTTACTTTCGAATACCAAAGTTGATTGTGGGATAACTTGTATACGCTGTTAATAATGACAACAGGGCGATACCTATTTGACAACAGGGTGTTATCAATTTGACAACAATGGTACGTTTTTTATCTAACGGCCCAATTTGACAACATTTTGTTTAAAATTTAACAACAAATGCTGTCGAAATATTGACAACAGTTTGTTATCAATTTATTACCACTGGTTGACAGTTTTTTAACGTTTTTTTTCGCTCTGTGTACCGGTTTCGCTAAGTTAAGCTTCTAAAATCTGCCTTGTTTCCGAACGAAGGCCGACTTCGCAGAGAAGCTTTAGAAGACATGCCACCTTTTTGCAATATGTCCCGTTATTTTTACAAATACCATTTAGGAATGACGCATAATGATAATGAATGATTTAGACGAATAGTATGTAAGATTTGGACTACATTTAAAAAATGAAAGATGGCTTGAAAATTGGGCTAAATTTAAAAAACGAAAAATCACCCAATAATAACGAAAAATAGCCACTTTTCATAATTTCATAATTTAATTATGAATTCAGGCCCAATTTAACATGGTATTTTTGGGCGATTTTTAATTTTTTTTTTTTTGCCATTTTTCTTTGGGCGATTTTTCCTACAGCCGCGCTTAAAAGAAGACTCGAAAATGATTCACCCAAATGCTTAGAAAGTGACTTCCTAAAAACAAAATTAATCATGCAGATGATCGAAATATGACTGTTTTAAGCATTATTTTTCTTTTGGTTTTGTTTCTGTTTGTAACGGGACCATTTTTTTACAGATTTCGAAGCAAATGAGCTTCGTAAATTTATGCTTATTTATGTCAGTCAGCTCATGCTGTAAGGAATAAAACTTATGCATATAAATTTAAATTATTTTGCCCCAGTTGGCCATGTCTTCAAGACAACGTCGACGACGCCTACAAGACCCATAGTAAATCCCTGACGACATGTTGGTGACAGCCCATGCAAATCATTGACGACTTTTTCGAACAAAGGGCACTCAAGTCGTACACGACAATATGAGCGACATTATCATTTACATTGTCGTTAATGATCATTGGCGACTATATAAACGACTTTTTTCTCATAAAGTCGTTAATGCCCGATTTCTTTAATATTGTAGTTGATGACAGTATTGTTGACACTGTCTACGATTTAGCCGCTGATAGGTAAGTGTGGGAGTAACGAAAACCGATATATGGACGATACTACAGATTTTCCAATATAACCAGGATAAGGGAAAAGGGGTCTACCTTGAGGATATAGATACTTTAAGTTCAAAAAGGTTTCCTGACGACTGCAGTATATTTTTGGCGGAGGCTCTAGGGATTTTGAAGGCCGTAGAATTGGTAAAAGGTAACATTGCTGGGGCTCGACGGTCACTATATATGTGGACAGTTATAATGGCCTTGATGGGCTGTGAATTCAAACTAGTAATCAGCAAGAACATTAATTTCTTTGTGCTTCTTGACCCATCAATTCACATATGTCTAATTTCACAATTAAAGCACAGCCGAGAATAACGTTGTAAGTTACAAACAATTGTTCAGGAGAGCAAAAAAAACGTTTTCTACGTTTAGGATTATTTTTTTTAAAGTTTTTTTACTATCAAAAAACATGATAATAAAAAAATTCCTTGATATAATTTTAATTTTAAATTAAATACAAATTTAAAGTTTATTATTTTTTTTTAGTAGAGGACAACGTAAGCGACCATTACATGTATTTTGTCGTCAAAGTGGTTTGAAACTTGACAAAATTAATGCAATGGTCACTTAATTTGTCCTTAATAAATTATTATTCAAGACTAATCTAAAAAATGTCTCCAAATATGTAATATAGGCGACAAATTCAAAAATGTCCTAAAGACATCGTTGACGACATTTGCGTCTATGACAATTTTGCCAACTGGGGTGTTTTAACATAAACATTTTAAATAAAAAAGTAATGTCAAAGTAGTAGCACAAACTGAACCGAGAATCATATAACAGTCTTTCAGATGAGTCGCAGGTGGCTGATCGGAAAACGAGTCGTAAAAGACTCTTTCAGAAGAATCGCGAGTGGGGTACTATTTTCTCCGGAATGATCAGTAATTTTCGACTCTAAAACGAGCGAATAAATTATTACTTTAATCGCGCAGGGGAGTCAAAAAAGACTCGAATATGATCTATAATTTAATAAATGCTGACTTGGTAATTAACAATGCTGACTTGGTAATTAACAATATAAAAAAATTTTGGTAGCTATTCACGGCTGTTATTAAAAATTTTATTATTACAAAGAAAAATTAGTTAATCCAACACAAAGAAAGGATACAACTTCGTCGGAATTTTTTTTAAATTGTATCAAAAAGGTATAAATTGTACCAGTGTACCAATGAAGTTTCGATTGTACAAAATTTGGTAAAATTGTACCACAAATCCCATCAGTGTTATAGCCTTCATTTACTAACATACAGTAGCGGTATTCAATGTTTGGTGCGTTTTAGGTTGCAACGGTTTGGTAGTGCATTAATTTTATCATTGACAGTAAGCGGTATTTTAAGCAGCTTTGCAATTTACAAAAAGGTGAAGCAGTGCAAAAGACAATATTATCGCAGCATTAGTAGAACTACGCCAATCGTTGGCCTTTTTATAAGTTGCCTTAAGGTATCGTACCTTCCACTTTATAATATCCAAGGTTGCATCGATACCGCTTTTTCAATAAATCTTTTATAAAACATTTGAGCTGTTGGTGTCTAAATAATAATAATAAGAAAATTGCTTTTGAAAAATTACGGACTTCTCTTAAATACTAACCTCTATGTTTTCTGACTCCTCCAAATAATCTAATACAGTTTTAATTTCATATGCCGTCCACTTTTTGTTGGGTTTTTCTCCATATCTTAAATTTTGTTTCACGGTTCCAAATTATTGTTTACAAATGTCAGCTGTTCGAGTATCAGTTATGTAAACGCAACACATGTAGCAAAAAAAAGCTAAACAGTTTTAGTGTTGCTCAAAAGCAATGATGTGACAATTGAAATTCTGTATATTTTGTTGTTGGATTGCAAACAAAAGCTACAATATTTTACATTTGCACTTTCGCAAGACCATTCGCATCAAACACTGAACCCCGCTAGTGGAATTTCTGAAAGCGAAAAAAGAGGAAAAGCTGGAACTTTTTCACTGCTCTTTTACCTTTGATACTTTTTCTCTTTTCGAAAAATTACGTAAAGAGAAAGCATATGACCCATATTAAAGTATAGGGTACTTTTTAAAATGTTAAAACGGAAAAAATGGGTTCTTTTTTCTTTTGGATAAGTTTGGTAAACAGATTGCATATGATTGCTTTTCGTATGCACAGATGAATGTCAGTTGCTCAGGAGTTTCAAGTGTTCAAAACATAATTGTTTTGATTTTGGCAAAAAATAATAATTCCTAAAATGATGTTTACTTAAATGGTTCAACATAAAATAAGTATCGATGTAGAATACTCCATAAAATGTTTGTAAATTTGTTTTAGAATAAACCCTTTTCTTAAAATCTTGCTACCTACGTGATTTATATTTTTATAATTTAATACGTTATACATACAGGTATACCTTGATTTACACGGTACTTCATTTACGCGATTAAGATATAACACGGATCAATAATAGTAACCTTTTTTTGAAATACGCGCTTTTTTACGCGTTTTAATAAAACACGTTAAAAAAATTATGGCAATTTTTTCAGCTACCAGTAAATTTTTGCTGTTTATTGAAAAAATTTCAGTATTCAGCAAACTTTTACAAGTTACTGAAATAATGCAGTACTAAGCTAATTTCCCTTTTCTGAAACATATGCAAAGAAATATATTTTACCTGAAAAAGCCTTAAAATTAATTGACAATGCTTACAATATAATTTTTTTTTATTAAAATTCTTTTAAAAAGTGAATACTGATTTGTTTAGTAATCAGTAAAAATTTACTGAATATTGCCATTATTTCAGTAACCAGTAAAATTTTACTGGTCTTTAACTCAATTTGTCTTGGTTTAGTTTGTTTTTGACTATTTTACAATTTTCATCATTTTCTTATATTTTTGATTTTAAATATTCAACTACATATGCATGTTTCAATTATTTTTTTATTCTTTTTTAATTCAATTATTTTATAAAGATATAACAACAAAGCTTTATACATATCGTTATAAAGAAATATCCTTTAATTTTTTAAAACTAAAATATATACAGTTCTATGTTCTTGATTTAACACGGTTTTAGGGCCCCAAAAATAAATTTTGTATGTATCTCATGTTTTGATTTACGCGATATGTTAAATTTCTGGTTCTATATACGGAATTTGTACCAGTCCTGAACCTTGTTTTACGCGAATTTGATTTACACGTGCTTTCTTCGGTCCCAACAGACCGCGTAAATCGAGGGTTACCTGTACTTTGTTTAATATAATCTATGTATCTACATGTTTTTAAGCTACGGTTTGATCTCTTATCAGTTCAGTTTTAATAAAATATTTGAACAGAAAGCTTGTATAAACTCTCATTTGAAGTGTTATTAATATTCAGAATGGTTTTCTACACCAGAATGATAATATGTTTACTCTTGGGGTTGGTAGTTCTAATTAATGCAGTACCACTTAAAACTTTTGTTCAAGATCAACAGCTAATAAATACTCGTACAAAACGACAAATTGATTTAACCCTATCTGCTGAACACGATGACAAAGAGGATGACACCGAAATTGCACTCGAAGCTATTGCTAATCTATGGCGTAGTAGTGATGGAAATACTCAGATAGATGGTTCGGCCAAAGTTTTACATCGTTCGAATTCTTTACAAAACGGTAATACTAATTATTCGGCTCGTTTCCATCTACATCATGATTACAAAAAGCGAAAATAATGTTTGTTTTATCGATTTTTCCTTGTCATCCCGCTAAAGGTTCCGGTGCAGATTGGCGTATGGGTTTTCGAGTTGTTTTTACATAAACATTAAAATTTAAATTTTTGGAGGCGAATTTTTTAATTTTTACATACACATATACATATATTTTTTTTATATGTACATGAACTAGATGTTAAGTGATAAACTGTTTGAACTTTTCAAGGTTTGTTTTTAATTTTGTTACGAGTTGTTTATTATATTTGATAATTGTTTTTAAATAAATTTAATAATACACAAAAAAAATTACAATGATTTCTTTTTTTAATATTAAATCTTAATGACACACATTTTTATGTTTTATTTGCCAGGGTATTAGTCGAAAAGAAGACTCCTACCAAAGTCTTCGGTCGACCCAAACCATCCTTTAGGAAGCCGAAAACTTCCTCAACCCGCTTATGCAATATTATGTCTGGGTTTACACTATGAAAGTTTTCTTTCAGAAAGTCTGAGTTTATGGGTGAGAGAGGAAGAGAACATGCTGCTATTCTCTCCCCTCTCACCAACAAAATCACACTTTCTGAAAGAAAACTTTCATAGTGAGAACACAGACTATCCACAAAAAACTCTAACAATAATATTGCACCTTTTACAAAATCCGAAAACTCGTACCAATGTACAGTTAGCGAAGCTAACTCATTAACTAATACCTACTCCAGAAAGAAATACAAAGTTACTGTTTTTAGTCTTTAACTTTTTAACGACAAAAATGTGTCGTTATGTAGTCAACGTTAACGGAAATTGTCGTTAAAAATTATTCGTAGTCTGTCTTGTTTTTTAATGTTTTAGGTAAAGTTTTTTAATGTTTTAGTATAGTAGTACATGGAGTCATTGATTCGGGTTAATCAACATTACTTTAGGAACGAAACACTTTTTGATTTAGTCCATTACAGAACTGAATAGAGTTACAGTTTGCGGAGAATTTTACACAAGTTATAATGTACCTATCTTATATGTCATGACTTGTTTCGGTTCAGCTTTGGGCGCTACATACATACATATAAATAATGTATTGGGGGACGGGGTCTTTCACAGAGGTTGAAAGCTTTCTGTCTGCTATCCACTTGGGGATAGCAAGAAGCGATTCCTTTGTCTGAAATTCCCAAGCATCTCACAACTTCCGGTCTTAGACCAAGTGTTTCCTGGAAATGTTATTCAGGCACCCGTCTGATGACAGCTAAAGTGAGAAGGCGTACAGAACTGAGTATCCTGAGTGCAGGCTTACGCCGACGCGTCTCAGGAAAATAGGTGACAACTGATAACATTTAGTCACTGAAACTCACCTGTATTAAATCGGCCTAGCGGTGTTGGCAGCCCCAACTCTAGGATCGGAGGCTTTGGCCTAATCAGTCAATCTTTCTAAACTCGTATGATTACAGAAACGTCAACAAATTTTGACGCCCTATGTTCTTCGTGAACAATTTATTTAAGTATTTTTATGTTATATCGCTGTATCTATATTGTATTTAAATAAATAAAGGACATATATATATATAACCATGAAATATGTATAAAACTAGCGAAAATTATATTAATTCGTTGCTTTTGTGGAGCGTGTTGCTTTTGTTTTGTACAGTACATATATAAACTTATTTTATTTAACTATACATTAAAAATGTATGTATGTATGTTTATTTATTTGCTTGTACCTTATAGTCACCCAAGCAAGGTATATTTATAGCAGGTAGCCGCGAGATTACAACAATTGTACAACAAAACAAACAACAGGGCTTTTTATTGTTGTTTTGCGATACGAACTGTCAAACAGCAAAGGGGTTGAAAAGAGACAAAAAACTTGTTTACTTGTTTACTATACAACATTTGACAGTTTGTATCGCAAAACAAGCAAATAAAAAATAACCAGCTGGCTCTCCGAGACTACCTGCTATAAATATACCTTGCACCCAAGCTGCTAAACCGCTCTTTATGAAACTTTTACAGACTTTTACTGATGGTCTGAAAGGATCTATGGGCATTATATTTTTTTTGAAATGTTAAGTGGGCGTTACTGACACCTCCGATACAAAGACAATTTAAATTTAAGTATTCTATGCATAGAAAGATCTTAATTTGGAACCAGCATCTTGGTTATAAATACATAACATCCCACAAAATATGGGCTGGATTGGATTAGTGACCGTGGCATAAAATAGATTTATTTAAATCTAAGGAACGGTAAGATGTCCAAATTTGGTACATATAGCTGGGTTATCAATACACAGCCTCTCACGTCGCATACAAAGACATTATAGACTTCTTTATATCTGGAAAACGGCAAAAGTCAAAGATTTCAATTTAGGTACAAGCATCTTGGTTAGTAATACAAAACTATTTACCGATAATTTTGAGATTTGACCCTATTTGGAAAAAAAAAAGCTTTGGGCACATGTGAACTGATTCGAAAATAATTTAATTTGCATTTGAAAAATGCTGCAAAAAGTCTCTTTCAACTAAATTTTGCAAAAAATGCTACAAACGGTAAAATATGCAAAAATATGCACTAACAAATTGATGCCAAAGTTCGTAAAAACATCGAAAACGAGTAAATATATTGATTCTAATATCAAGAAACCGTTTGACCAGCAAACACTAGGAATGCCGATTCCGAAATCCCGGGACTATTCTAAAAATTTAAGTCCCGAATCCCGAGATTTCGGGCTTAGCAAAAATTCAAAAATTTAATATAAATCATACTGACCATGAACCGAATTTTTAACTGGTTGTAAAAAAGTCACAAGTGAATAAATGTTACATGCAATGCATTTTGTACCACGAAAACAAAATCAAGAGGTGTGGTCTTTTTTCTAAGTTAATGATAATAGAACTGCGCACGCAAAATGCAAGTTGTGCAAAAAGGTGTTAAAAACTTTAGGGGGTTCTACCGAAGGTCTTTGGACACATATTTGTTTAAGTTTATTTTATTAAATTAATACTTGCATTTATATTTGAAATAAAAAAAATTAAATATTGTCATATAGCATACATGTAGCTATTTATTTACGATACCCAGAAGTGTTGAATGCGAACATTGGTTTAGTCGGCAGCATATCGCACCTGTTCATCAAAAGTAACACAACTCAAAATTTACAAGTTTTCAGTAGAGGCAAAAAACTAATTCCGCCAATATAATGTAATTATTGTTATAAACAAATATACCGTTGTAAAGGAAACTCAATAATATTTCAATAAAATCACAAAATTTATTTCTCTTCTTCCTTTTTCCGAAATTATTACGGATTTTTGATTTAATACAGTTTTCATGAAATTTTTTGATCTACATGTCAATATTATTTCAAGTTATGCTCCTTTAACTGAAATTTATAACAACTAAAGTATCACAAACCAAAATCAACAGCTATTGATAAACAGATTTTTAACATGAAAACAATCACAACTCGAATTAATACACTTTCGCTGATTCATTTGAAAACCGTAACCATTGAACACTTCAACGCAACTAAAATTACAACTCTTTAATTGAATCAAAACAAACAATATGAGTACGCAAAGAAAGACATAACGGCATTTCTCTCATGAAATATTACAAATAGAATACCAAAAATTTTACAGTCGTTAGATATGGTAATCATACACTGTTTCCTTCAAAAAAGTGGAAAATAGAATTTTTTGAGTTGTGTTACTTTTGATGAACAGGTGCGATATGTTCGCAATAAAATAAGGTATCAATTACACTGTCCAAAAAATTTACACTTTTTTTTGAGACAAGCTGGGCACCTGGCGTTTTAACCTAATTGTGACCCTAGATGGGTCAAATGTATGGCCGACCCCACTTTATTTTTCAACCCAACCTTTTATTTCTAACATACCTACCCGCTATCTCTATTTCTTAAGGGGGCTCCCATACAAAATGTTCAATTCAGACTAGAAATATATTGCCCAGGAGCCGCCCCTACTGGGATATGATGTACTACCGACCTCAATTAGAAATAAGTTATTTTATAATTTTATTGCGGAGTTTCGGTTTTTTTTTAGCTTTTTCAATAAGCTAAAGCGTTTTTGAGTTACGCGAACATATGCTGTGTAACCTCCTCCATTTTCGAAATAACGGTATATCTCGAAAACCAGAGCCAACCTAAAAAAAAAAAACGGCGGGCACCACCCGAATTATGTTTAAACGCCATGTGCCTGGCTTGTCTGTTTTTTCAACTAGCATAGTATTATCAGACGTCATTAAGTTGTTTTAGAAGCTTTTTACAATATAAGTTTTAATACATAATACTTCCATATTAATTTAAAAGAATAAATTGAACTGTTTTATTTTGTAATGAGTTTAATTTTCTTGATGAATTAAATTGTTTTAATACTTATACATAAACAATCAATTATAATTATATGATTTTTACAAATTGGGTTTTATATATGAAATCCCGAAAAACCCCGATTCGTCCCGGGATCCTGTTTTTTTGAATTAAAAATCCCGAATCCCGGGTTTCAAAAAACCTGGTCCCGTTTGGCATCCCTAGTAAACACCTATAAACTACATATCGTCTAGGTCCATTTCCTCAAATTCTGGCTATAGAAATTCCGTTATCATCTTGCGATAGCGAACACCATTCCCAGTAATTGCTTGGCCGACCTCATTTTCGAAGTAGTAAGGCCCGATAACGCCGCCAGCCGCAGAACTAACGGGGCAGCATGTGCATATGTTTTCCCATTTCCTACAGACTTGGTTTTCTGAAATTTGACAATTCTCCAGATTGTGGAAAGATTTGGTCGATTATGCTGACCAATAAAATCACGATGTGCATGAAATGCATTTTGATTGAACGCCCATTTTCGTAAAAGGCTTTAACAATCTTAACGCGCTGCACAATTGTGTACCTTTCAATGTAAGAAGTAGTCAAATACTGAAACAAAGAAAGATCAATTTAAGTTGCGCAAAAAACTTGTCGTTAAGGAGTGACTCACAATTAACATCGTGGATTATTGTTTTACTACCATTTATTATATATGTATGGGTAAATCCAAAGTGTTGAACGTGACGGTCGTACGCATCAGAAATGCAATAACATCTTAAACAACAAATATTTTTACGTTCTTTTAACCCTTAAATTAAAGCACTAAGAAAGCACTGTTATCTATGCTTAAGTTTATGGAGGGCGCGATTCTAGGTCAAAGATAATGGCAAAAGAAGTAGCGGCTCGAACGTGAAAAAAATAGAAGTAGTTTTTATGGCCATGTATAAAAAGGCGTAATTCAGCGAAACCTGGCACAATTTTTTAGTCAAACTACTTTCAGAATTTTACGTAGCAATGTAACATTAAAATGTCTTTGGTTTGATTCCAGAATCTTCTGTATATTATTTGTTTAAGCAAAAATATGGGTCGATACGAGACATTTCGAACGTGAAATTTTTTCCATAATAATTAAACTGAATAATGATTAAAACAAAAAAAAAAATTACCGTTAATCCGAATGGCATATTTCTCTTTGAACTCTTCCTTAGATTACAGACTATGAAAGAAAATTTTTTTGGAATAATCTTTTAAGGAATACAATATTTAAAAAAACATACTATAAAACATTCTCACAAATAAAAATTACGTTTGCACAACTTTGCAGTCTGATTGTTCATCTAAGTGAACAAATTCATGGGTAAATGTTAAAAATTAGTAAAATCTAAATATTTCTCTATAACAATATCGTAAAATAATCAGCTTTTAATAACGTTTAAATTTTCGATCGCGGTGGACCTTTTGACGAAAATGCCCATATTTGTCATTTTAAAAATAAAATACATATTAACATTTAAAATAAATACATAGTGACATTGTTGATTTCTGGAATAAAAGGTGAATGAAGGTTGTTATCCTGAACGTTCTATGAAATTTATTCAATCTTTACACTTTTCATTTAGCACAAAAATTCTAATATGTCGTCACTGTTGCCAGAATTTTTTTCTAAAAAATCTGAAAAATTGGACTAAAAAATCTGGAAAATCTGGAAAAAAATTGTTAAAATCTGCAAAAAATCTGGGAACTTAAAATACTTTATTTTGGGGTTGATTTTATTTTTATTTTCGGATTCGTACATGAAAATTTAAAGTTAATATATACAAAAGAGAAAAAATATATATTATATGAATGCATGTGTATCAGAGAACTGCAAAATCACAATTTTTCTTGATTTATTCATACGCTAAAATTTACATTCACTCTTTGCTTGCAAAACAAAGTTCAACGTTGGTAATTTTTACTTCGTTTCGTACACATTTGATTTTTGCATTTATTCGTTTTTTATTGAAAGTGCTTTATTTGCATTTTTGTTGCTCACGCAATAAAACACAACTGTGTAAATTCAAAAGAACACATACTTATACTTTTGCAGTCAAGTAGTCATTGTCCTCTCGATGAGACGCTTGTTAACATTAACAACAATAACAACAAAAAACCACTCTCATGCTTTGTTAAAATTAACAACAATAAAAACAACAAGAATACATTGTACCTACATACAGAACTACTGTACTTTTTAAGATAAAAAAGTCTGTTTCTATGGAAATTGTGTGTATGTATGTACCTTAGCGTGGCCGTTAGTTGTATGGAAAACTTTTTTTTTTTTTGATTTCTTATATTCTCCCCCCCCCAAATCGGTTCAGTTTTATGTAAAAAAAAATACAAAAAAATTTCGTAGCGATAAGTTGTGTTTTAGGGGGGGCGTCGGCCCCTCAAAGTTTGCCATCAAGCCATTTATTCAAATGTAATTTGTTTGCATATGACTATCTCTTAAAAACAACATTTTACAAGAACATGGTATATGGCAATATTTTAGCTCTTCTAGTCAACAACATTAGCCTCGAAGAAAGTTTTTTGCTAAAATTAATATTTAAGAAAATAATTAAGAAAATAACAACAAAATTCCAAACATTTTATATACGTTTTATATATATAAAAGAGGGATTTAATGTCAAGTGAACTAATTTTGAAATCGAAATCTTTCGATTTGGATGAAATTTCCACCACCGTTAGTCCCATTGAATAGTAGTTCAGACACAAATTTTCAACAAGATCGGTCAAAAAGTTTCTGAGTTTGGGAGGGTCAAAGTTTGAAATTTTGGCCATACAGGTGTTCTTTCACATCCATGTAACTTATTACCAATTGGGGTTAGCAAAATTTGTCTCAAGCAGCTTAGATAGCTATTTAATCAATCTTTTTAAAAAAAATTAAAAAAAAAAATTTTTTATCGCTACGAAATTTTTTTGTATTTTTTTTTACATAAAACTGAACCGATTTGGGGGGGGGAGAATATAAGAAATCAAAAAAAAGAAAATAACGGCCACCCTAATGTACCTACATATGTGCGTTTAGTTTCATTTAAATTTTTTTTTTCTTGTACTACATAGTTACCCTGCAAATAATAGGACCAGTCCAAACACGCTTGTAAAGAGTAGACCACAAGGGACCAGGACTAGTCCAAAACTAACCCAAACGTATGGAAAAAACCTGGTGTATTTAACTTTACGATGTCCTAGGAGAGGACCATATAACCCACCTTTGGACCACTAAGGAGTAGTTTTAAAACTACTCCATGGTATACTCAAGAGGATTAGTTTGTCGTTTAAAAACGAAGACATGTCGTCTCACTACAAACGCTTTTTAACAATGACATGGTCCATGCTTGCATTACAACGGACCAGTCCATGGAGTAGTCCATTTTATCAAAATGGACCAGGTGGTCCAACTTTATTTGCAGGGTAATGCTGAATGAATACAAGAGTAATAATTGCATCATTTCTGGCTTTTTTGTTTGTATTTTTTTTTCTTTACCAAAACAATCATTGTCGCAAAGAACACACAAACATCTTTATTAAAAAACGAAGCTAACGATTGTATAAATAACAAAGCACGATATGCAATATTTGAATGACTGCAAACCAGCAGCGAATATTTGCGGTTGCGCAAGTTTTATTGTATGACCGCAAGCGAGTGTATTTGTTGTTGTTGATTAAATGCGATTTTTTTTTTCAATCGCATAAAGCTGTTCTCTGATGTGTATATAAGTATACTTAAATGTATATTCAAAAACGTTGTGCATACATAGTATCATATCATCGTATTTTAAATAATTTTATACATTTATTTATTGTAAATTTCAGAAGTCGTTTGTCTTAAAATTTTATTTTGAATTAGAGTATTAAAATAATTTGATTTATTTAATTTAAGGAAGTCTTTTGTGTACAAAATTCCTTCAAGCGATATTTTATCTGAACGATTTTTCTTTGTTTTATTTATGTATATTTACTTAATATTGGTTCCACATTAGCTGATGAATGTGGCAAAACAAATTTTTTTTAACCAAAAGGCACGATTTTGGGAAAATTATTCTTGAGTCAAAATTTTTAATTTGACATTTATTTTTCCAAAAGTGTAATAAATTGATATTTTTATTTATCAAGTATTGGAAATCAAGAGTCAATTGTTTGCATATCTTCTTTGCATATTAAATTTGCAAATTGTTTATAAAATTTCAAATACATATTGATTTTACTAAAATATTTGGATTTATTCCTTTTAAAAATTTTAATTGATCTCCAAAATCCAATCTTTTAAAAAGTTAGTCACAAAGTTCAATATAAAAGTCCAATTGCTACAATTTCTTCAATATAAAAAAATCTGCAATTTGATAGCAAAAATCTGCAAATCTCACTTCGTAATTTTTGCAACGAAAAAATCTTCAAAATGCAGAGAAATCTGCACTTCTGGCAACAGTGTATGTCGTAGTTCTTATTTCATTGTATAGTACTAAAACACTATTAAGAAAGTTTTGAAATGCTGCTTTCTATTCTTTTATCATACAAACGATACAAGTAAGTATCGATACTATTTTTTCGATACTAAGTAGGTATCGATACTTTACGAGCGATACCACATCGAGTTAAAGTATCGATACCTTAGAGGTATCGTTTCAACCCTAACGGCAAGCCCTCTGAGGAGATTGAGTGGTTGCAATCGAAACATGTCAGGGTAACCTGTCCGTAAAAACGCCTGGGTTCGAGCCCAGATTGAGTCAAGAATGAAAAATTATCAGTAAATTTTAATTAATTTTCATGTTGTAAAATTCCTTTCTTCATAAAAATAATTTAATGAAAATTAAATTTGATGAACTTAAGCCTAATTAAAAATATTAAAAATTTGGATTAAAAAGTCGATCAATAATTTTATATAGGTCTAAACCGCAACAAATTTTAATGCAGATGTCTCTTTTTACAAAGATTATAATAATAAATAGACATCATACAGATATTACTCCTAAAACATTCGAAGTGTCGGTGGAGGGTATCAATGATTCGGCACAGCCGAATATAGCACTCTAACTTGTTTTTTGTTAATTTGTTTGATTTTTGTCGGTTGAAATATATTTTTTAAAAGTAAAAACTATTCAATTTTAACGAATATGCGCTTCAATAAATTAAAAATTAATGAAAAAATCATTTGTTTTAAATGAATTGTAACTGATCCGTGTTCTATGAAAATAATCTCTCAATTTCTACCGAAGTTATAGGAGCATACTTGAAGGATGCCAATTGAATATACACATATTTTCCATTTGTTTTATTTTTTATTTTGTATCTTTATTTCATTAAATTTTTAACAAAAAAATTATATTTTTGCTTCAGCGCCAAATAAGGCTTTATAGAGGCCAACAGGCAACATAAAATATTAACATTAATTTACAAATTTAAACTTATTTTACTTAATACAATTTTCTATATAAAAAAATAAATATAAATAATAAGAACATTTAAAAAAATTTTTTTAAAAAACGCTTTTCTCATCGGTAATATGTATGCCTGCAAAGTTTCATCCATTTGCATTGAGTAAAAGGCGGTCAAAAAAGCATTTTACAAAAAAAAATTGCCCCCCCCCCGCTAGATTTTATCCTGGCTACGCCCATGTATTCGTGTATTGTCATCGGGAATATGTATGCCTGCAAAGTTTCATCCATTTGCATTGAGTAAAAGGCGGTAAAAAAAGCATTTTACCAAAAAAAAATTTGCGCCCCCCCCCCCCAGGTTTTATCCTGGCTACGCCCATGTATTTGTGTATTGTCATCAGGAATATGTATGCCTGCAAAGTTTCATCCATTTGCATTGAGCATAAGGCGGTTAAATTAACGTTACAAGATTTGATTTTCCGAAGTGAAGTAAAGAAAAGGTTTTAATAAAAACAAGTAAGAGTGCTATATTCGGCTGTGCAGAATCTTATATACCCTTCACCATTGCGGGAGCAGAATACAGAGCAACTAGACAAAAACTAAATAATTTTTACATATGTATACATACATATTTACAATACTTTAAACTTCATTATAAATTAAATTTAAAAAGCGAAAACTGGTAAATATTTTTTTTTAAATCGTTTTTAGAACATAAAAAAAATAAAAATTTTAACAAAAAATTTTCTTTTTAAAAAAACAAGATTCGAACCAGAGAACTCACAGTTTCTAACTTAACACACCCGCTAGACAACTAAACCATGAAGGAACGTTGTTTCAATATCATTAAGAGCCAGTTTTTGACAAAAAGATCAGCGATTAAATTAGAACTAATCTTGGAAATTCGTTTTTGGGTAGTCGATTATTTCATTTTGTTTCCAAGTTTAAACGCCCAAAGTTGGCGGTTTAAACTTGCGACAGAACTTTCAAAAGTACGAACAGCTTATAAAAGGAAATATTTTTTATTTTTTTTTTTATTTAAAGTTTTATTAAATCGACCCCTAACCGCGAAAATAGTGTAAGCGCCAAAAATCAAATTTTACAGGAGAGAGCTTTTTTTGTTTTATTTCATATTAATTTTGTATGAAATTTGTCGCTTACACTAAAATTGTTTTTGCTATAAAATCGTAACGGAACATTATGTGACCATGATATTTTAGGAGATGATGCAAGTGTTGCCAATAAAGTCATTTATTAAAAAAAACGAAAATTGAAAATCATGTCGCTTACGTTATTTTCGCTGTTAGGGCTCGAAATATTCCACCCTCAAGCTTAAATAATTAAAAGTAATTATAAAACAAAGGTCAAATAAGAATAAATATCTATTTATAAATATATAATATTATATAACACAATAGAAAATTCTCGCCTTTTCTTCTTCTTTTTCACGTTAAGAACAGTAATTTGATGACAATTTTTGGTATTTGTTTTAAACTGCCATACTTATACATAACATTATTGTCAATTCATATGGCAATGCTAAAAGCTTTAATCTTTCACTCAAAAACGCCACAGAGGATTAAGGCTAGATTAATTTTATTATAAGATTAACAAATCTTACTGTTGATCGTGGTTTAAACTCTAAGTAAAAAACCCGCTCTAAAATGAAATATGGCCCGTTTAATTTTCACTGTGTTGAGTTGTAATTACTTTTGATGTTTTTATTCACCACAATAGCAAAGTTGTAAACCATAAAACTTATTTCAGTTGTGAACCGAAATATAGAAATATATTCACCAAAATAGTTTGTGGCATGTAAGTATGCGTGCTTGATTTCTTTTATCTTTTTGGGGAGTTTTTAAGTAGCAAAAAAACACAAAAATTCCAAGTTTCGATTTGTTAAAATAGTTTCGTTAAATAGATGAAATAATAAAGAAGGATGATAACGAAAATCATATTGAGCATTATGCTAGTATATGTAAACAAATGTGAAGGGGGGGGAGACGGACAACCGGATTTGAACTTCGCTTTTCATAAGGACCCAAGATATATATACTTTATAGGGTGTAGGAACAATATTGTAGAAATTACAAACGGAATGACAAAGTTATATTACCCTTTTACCTTCGGTGAAGAGTATAAAAAAAATAATTTTTGGGATTGCACTATTTTGATCATAACTTAGCCATTTTTAAACCGATTTGAAAGATTTAAATACCGACGTGTTAAGGAAGAAATTTACCATTTACTTGAGTTGTAAAGTTTGGACTCGGGAAGATCTATGATTCCCGAAAATGGGTATTTTAATAAAAAAAATTTTATTTTGTCCATAACTTTTATGTTTCTGAACCGATTTTTCCGAAATTTTTAGAAAATATTTTCTACTAAAGATTTCCGGTCTTTTGATATATAAGGTGTAAACATCGGTCATATAACAGTGCACATATTCAGGTTTTTATGAAGTTTTTGATATTTTTTGTACGGGAGGTACCACGCCCACTTCTCCAATCCCGCCCACATTTTGTAGGATGGTGTGTATTGACAACCTAATTGTGTGTACCTAATTTGGAAAATTTGGCTTTTTCCGTTCACCAGATATACAGCAAAAGGTAATAAAAATACAACAAGGGATTTTTTAAAAAAATTAGAGGTAGTCGTTGTTTTTTGCTCATAACTCAGCCATTTTTAAACCGATTTGACAAATTTATATACCGACGTGTTAAAGAAGAAATTTACCATTTACTTTAGTTATAAAGCTTGGACTCGGGGAGATCTATGGTTTCCGAAAGTGGGTATTAAAAAAAATTTAATTTTGGTCATAACTTTTTTGTATCTGAGCCGATTTTCCCGAGTTTTTTATAAAAAATTTACAAAAAATTTCCGATATTTAAGTGTATAAATCATATCCATAGGACATATGGCAGCCTTAAAATTTAGGTTTTTATACAATTTTTATTTTTTTTGTATGGGAGGTACCACGCCCACTTCTCCAATCCCGCCCACATTTTGTAGGATGGTGTGTATTGGCAACCTTAATGTGTGTACCTAATTTGGAAACTTTGGCTTTTGCCGTTCCCCAGATATACAGCAAAAAGTAATAAAAATACAACAACCACAAGGGATTTTTGGAAAAAATTAGAGGTAGTCGTGGTTTTTTGCTCATATCTCAGCCATTTGTGGACCGATCTGGCTGAATTTCAATAGCAATTCTAATAAGAGTACCTGACAGAAAGATACCCCAACGAAGCCCCCATCATATCTGGGGGCTTTGGAAACCCCATTTCAACAGACAGACGGACAGACGGACAACCGGATTTGAACTTCGCTTTACATAAGGACCCAGAATATATATACTTTATAGGGTGTAGGAACAATATTGTAGAAATTACAAACGGAATGACAAAGTTATATATACCCTTTTACCTTCGGTGAAGGGTATAAAAAGATATTACGTCTTCGAGATGCAAGAAGTACTTCAACATTGTTCAATAAAAATTGTTTTAAACTACTTTTAAAAGTCGATAAAACTGATATATTTTTTAAGCGATTAGGTAATTAATTGTACTCATTAGGTTTAGTTAACTCAAGTCTATATCTTACTAAATTTAAGTCCATCGCCTGTCTTGTGATTCTCCGTGTGTGTGATATATTATTACTAAATTGTATAGTGTGTGCCAATAACTCTAGAACATTTAAAAACATAATGTAATAGTTGTTGTTTATAAAGACCTTTTACCGGAAGTATCGTTTTTGTATAATTTTTAAACAAGCCTGTTGTTCCAAACTGTAATGGAAGGTTAAATACTATTTTTAACGCCTTATTTTGTGCTGATTGCAGTGATCCCAAAACTGAATTCGATTTGCTACAGTAAATAACTGGAAGATAAGTCAAGTGCGAGTGAATAAGGGATTGATAAATTAACATTTTCGTATCAACATTAAGTTTATTTTTAAATGTATAAAGAATACCAATTCCTGATGATAATTTCGATTTGAGGCGGCTGATGTGATTTACCCACAAAAGATTATGGTTTAAGTTTATGCCAAGATATTTAACACTATTTGATTCATATATTAATTGGCCATCAATATGAACACATATCGGCTCTTCATTTTTTGAAGTATATGGCTTAAATCTTATGAATTTTGTTTTGTTAACATTCAAAATTAATTTGTTTATTCTTAGAAACTCCGATAAAATTGCAGCATCATACTCTACTTGAGTTTGAAGTACTTTCTCGTATTTATAATTGTACAAAAGGCAAATATCATCTGTAAACATAAAAAGTTTTCCATTAAACTGTATGTTTTTCAAATCATTTATAAACATTTTAAATAACAAGGGACCAAGAACACTGCCCTGCAGAACCCCACAAGCAACATCAAGCTCACTACATCTGGAATCTGCTATTTGAACAAATTGTTTCCTGTTACTTAAATAGTCTTTAAATATCTCAAGAGATTTTTCATCGAAACCAATATAATTAAGTTTTTTAATAAGTATTTTGTGATCTACCAAGTCGAGTGCTTTTGATAAATCGAAAAACACTCCAGCAACTGCTTTGTATCCTGCATAAAGACCGCTACAGATGTTTTCAACTACATTTATGACAGCTTCCTCAGCTCCACTACCTTTCCTGAAGCCATATTGACGATTTAATCAAATTTGGTTAACCTCAAGATAATTTGTTAGTTGTTCAAACATAACTTTTTTTAAATATTTTATCAATAATGGAAAGAATGGAAATTGGACGAAAATTTTCCATTTTTTTTTTGAACCAACACACTTAGGTATAGGAATGATTTTGTGTGTTTTCAAAACTTTTGGATACGAAAAAGTTATGACCAAAATATTAATTTTTTTTTTAAAAATACCCATTTTCAGGAACCATAGATCTTCCCGAGTCCACGTTTTATTGCCAAAATAACTGGCAAATTTCTTCTTTAACACGTCGGTATATAAATCTGTCAAATCGGTTAAGAAATAGCAGAGTTATGACCAAAATACTGAAATCCCAAAAATTACTCTTTTTATAGCCTTCACCGAAGGTAAAAGGGTATATATAACTTTGTCATTCCGTTTGTAATTTCTACAATATTGATCCTACACCCTATAAAGCATATATATTCTGGGTCCTTATGAAAAGCGAAGTTCAAATCCGGTTGTCCGTCTGTCCGTCTGTCCGTCTATCCGTCTGTCTGTTGAAATTGGTTTTCCGAAGCCCCCAGATATGATGGGGGCTTGGTTGGGGTATCTTTTTGTCAGGTATTCTTATTATAATTTTGCTATTGAAATTCAGCCAGATCGGTTCACAAATGGCTGACCTAATTTTTTCCAAAAATCCCTTGTGGTTGTTGTATTTTTATTACTTTTTGCTGTATATCTGGGGAACGGCAATAGCCAAAGTTTCCAAATTAGGTACACACATTGAAGTTGCCAATACACACCATCCTACAAAATGTGGGCGGCATTGGAGAAGTGGGCGTGGTACCTCCCGTACAAAAAAATTAAATATTGTATAAAAACCTAAATTTTAGGGCTGCCATATTTCTTATGGATATGAGTTATATTCCAAAATATCGGAAATTTTTAGTAGAACATATTTTGTAAAAAACTCGGGAAAATCGGTTCAGATACAAAAAAGTTATGACCAAAATTAATTTTTTTTTTAAATACCCACTTTCGGGAACTATAGATCTCCCCAAATCCAAGCTTTATAACTAAAGTAAATGGTAAATTTTTTCTTTAACACGTCGGTATATAAATCTGTCAAATCGGTTAAAAAATGGCTGAGTTATGAGCAAAAAACCACGACTACCCATTAAATTAATGAAATCAAACCAAACAAAAGCATACAAATTGTGAAAAAATTGTTAAATAAAAGAAAAGTTGAAATAAAAATTAAACCAAAACAAAATTGAATAAATATTAATCAATTAAACTTGTTTGTGTAGCATTTATTTGGCTAAATACAAACTTTTGAAATTTTGTTTTGTTATGTTAATTTATTTATGGCCATTTTCTCAATGTATCGACAAACTGTCTGCTACTTAATGTCAACATAAATTTATTGGACCGATAAACTGTCCGTTAACGATTTTGGGTTTCTCAATATACCGACAAAAAACAAAGTTTTCAGCTGGCAACGCCACTCAAAATACATGTAAAAGATGGGAGTCAGCTGATTGAATTTATCTGGACGGCAAATAAAAGGAAAATAAATAATTGGCAGATGAGTGCCGGTTAGCTTTGCGATTGATTTGATTGCAAATGAGACATTGAGAAACCCAAATTTCTTTAAAGTGCAGTTTTTCGTTGGGAAAAAAGATATGAAGTATTTGGGTACTTAAGTAATCAATAGCAAAAAAATTAGCCATGTTCTTTTAAATAATTTAACCCGCTACAAATAGGGTTGCCATACGTACTGTTTTAAGCAGTACATGTACTGATTTTTTGCAATTGTACTGTTTTATGCACAACTCCTAAAACAGTACGCAAATGTACTGTTTTTTACACTTTGTACTGTTTTTTGTACTGTTTTTTTTGCTCAGTCTATATTTAACAGAACTGGCTTACTAAAAATTATGTTGTGTTAAAAAAAAAGTTCTAAAATAATAAGAGTTTTTACGCTGTGGTCATTGTTTTCTCATAAATACACAGTAGAAATCTAAATTATAATGGGTGGCTCGTAGCAGTGGTATATTTTCGTGTTGTTATGATTTTATGGCTACCCCTTCCAATAGTCTTTCCCTTTCCACACCTGAGAAAGACAACAATAAAATCGAAATTTTTTTAAGTACTAAAAAATACTTATTCCGAAACAGTTATCGTTAATTTTTAGAACTTTTTTAATTTTCGGCCATGTTCTGGAAATCGAAATCACGTAAAATTGAAAACAAACAAATTTGGAAAATTATCCGTGTTCAAAATTTATAAAAATACCTAATACCTTTGAGGACCACTTTTCTTTACCTAAACTACTGAAATAAGAAAAAGATAAGTAAATTTTTACAAAAAATTTTTTGAAAATATTCATCGTTTTCAATTGCACTTGATTTTAAATATTTTCAGATTTTGTGAAATAAAAATAAACCAAACTATTTTTTTTTGATTTTATAGATTAATGGCCAATTTCACCAAGTTCAGGGGGCAAATTATGGCAGTCGTGATTGAATACTTTTTCGATTCGAAAGCAATTTTATTTCTAATTCTCTCTGTCTATACTGAACGGATCGAAATTATTTTTTTAGTATTAGCGGAATTCACACCGAGCTTGTTAGTTTGTTAGTCGTTAATCGTTACTTTTTTACACGCATTTTGTTTTTGTATATTTAACGCGCTACCGTATTAACATTTAACAAATTAACGACACGGCACCCCTGATAAAATAGTTGTTAGTTGGTAACACACTTCTTACCGTCAGCAAACGTTATTTCTGTCAAAGCATGAGTAATAAAATGGTTGACAATTGTTCTTTTTTACACTTTCTCGTGGCATGTTTTATTTTTTTTCAGAATAATAAATTGTGTCAGAATAATAAATCAGTTGTTTTACTACGAAAGTTACCAGACTAACAAAGTTTTAAAAAGGGGGTCGTTCACAGTTGGTAACTTTAACAAATTAACAAACTACCGAGTAACAAATTAACAAGTTCGGTGTGAATACCACTATTGTAAAGCATTTATTTTAGTTTTCACAACACTGAAAAAATAATAACGATTCGTTCAGTATCAACTGAAATAACATTGCATTCGAATCTAAAAAGTATTCGAAAACGACTGCCATAATTTGCCCCCAGGTTTAATTAACTTTCATTATAAAAGTCAAAAAACATATTGTTTTAGCAATAGTTAATTATAGCTGAACTTGGTAAAATTAGCCGTAAATAATTAAAAAATTATTTAAAATTGGAAAATTAATTTAGGAAACAAACATTTTCTTAAATTCTATATGATTTGTGCAACTATGTGTGTAGTGAAAATTGCTTTAAATACGAATATGTTTAAAGAAAATCGTACTTACAAAATCAATGAGTTGATTGTTTTGAGCTAAGTAAGGCTTTTCTCCTTTCTAATATGGCTTACAGCAATGTTATGGTTTTCCTGGCCAAATGCTTCGTTTGTAGTGTTTGCTTTTTAAACGCAAATGGAGTAATTTCATATGTATATTTATGAAATGCCATAAACTGGAAATAATTCCTTTGACGTTACACATTTTAAGTGTATTTCTTTCTTTATATAATTGTTGTTGCATATTCAATCAAAAGTTTAAAATATTTACCCCAATTTCACCAAGTTCAGTTAAAAGTAACTATTACTTTAACTTCCAGCTTACAATATGTTTTGACAGCTTGAACTGATAGTTTATTATAGCTGAACTTGGTGAAATTGGGGGTTACTTATTAAAACAAATGGTAATGTTGGCGTCAAAAAAATTGTACTGTTTTTTTCTTGATTGTACTGTTTTTATGTATTCAATGTACTGTTTTTCCGAATTTAAAATCTGGCTACCCTAGCTACAAATAAGTAAAATCAAATAAAATAAAAAACAAACAACAAACAAAATAGTTTGTTTGTATTTTCCAAAAATGTTCGTGCTATAAAAAGTATTTAATCGAGTGCCGATAAGAAAACGAGTTAAGTAGTCAAAAGTGTCAATATTTTTCAACACTTCAATTATTTGCCGTCAGCTGTTGCCTTTATTTTACGAACTTTTACAAATTTTGCGTTCGTGTACCTTTTTGGACAACAGCTTTTTGTGAGAGAAAATTTTTTAGTTTACTCCAAGGTATATTTACACAAGGTAAACTCGTTGGCCCATATGTTTGTCAGCTGATTGCCCCTAGTTGGAACATAAACGTCTAATTTCGTGTATATGAGCCAACATTTGTACATGTGTGCGTTAAATTGTTTTTGTTTTATATGAAGACAATTTTGACAAATAGGTTCCTTTTATAGAGCAGCATGTATACACTCCCAAATAAGACTACCTTGTGTAAATAAACCTTGGTTTACTCATTTACTGCATTTTACTGTAAAAGTACTCAAACGCACCTATTGTAATCACCAACAAAAACACATGGGGAGTTTTGAACTTCAATTAGTACATTTTGCACCATAACAAAAAACATATTTAAGGCACATGTTTGTGATCGATACAGGGACGCAATTATTACGGGTTTTTTGTTCTTTTTAATATCAGTCAACGATACACAAATTAATTCCAAAAACTCTTTACTTTGAGAAACAATTACATTGTATCTAATATTTTGGGTAATATAAACTGTTGTTCCACCATAATTATCTTCTCTGCAACAATGCTCCACATTATATCCGCTAATCTAGTACAAACTAACATGCATGTTCGTCCATATCATAGATGGAGGTAGTGCACTCATTTTGCAGTTTCAACTCACACTTTTTTTGATGTTGAGTGATGGGTTGAAAATTTGTAGCCTCACTAAGCTTAATGTGGTGTTTATAGCACACGAGCGCCTTACTCGTCCGTTCAACTTACATTTAAAACAAAAACAAAATTTCGAAATTTGTTTTTGTTTTAAATGTAAGTTTAACGGACGAGTAAGGCGCTCGTGTTCTATAAACACCACATAAGTGATAGTGATGTTAAAAAATTTTGCACTCAAAAAAAATTAGTTTGATTTAAAAAAAAGCAATCATCAGTTTATTGCAACTTTTTTGTTCTTCACTCATTTGAGTGCAACTAAAAATTTTGCATTCAATTTCAAGTTTTAATTGACTTGAGTTTATTTTTGTGCACAAATTTAAAACTTAAACTTTATAAGAAAAAACAAAAAAGGAACAGTAATTCAAAAACAAAAGATATTAAAAAAAAAACAGATATTAAAAATTGTTTGCTTTAAGCAAAACAAGCATTTCAAAATTATTATCACTTAATTTATTTCTTCGAGGAGCGTCTACCATTCCGCTTAAAGCAAATAAGCGCTCTACTGGAGCAGACGAAGGCAAAGGCGTATTATATTTTAAAAACATTTGCTTAATTATTGGGAATTTGTTAAGACAACACAAACCAGTATCAGCATCCAATAGATAAGTCTCCAATTCCTTTCGTGTGACCACCTCTTGTACTAGTGTTGAAGGTCCTTATATATAACATATTAAAAAAACAAAATATTCCAACAATCTCTTTATTAACTTACTATATATTTCACCGAAATCTAAGAATCCAAGTTCTGCAGTGCATTTTATCGCGACTGTGTCTTCAATAACTGGGGAGCATATTGAAGCACGCTCAACAAGTCAGAGGGACATTATACGTTAAATTAATTCCGCTTTTCATAAGGACCCAGAATTATATACTTTATAAGGTCTAAGATCAAAATTGTAGAAATTACAAACGGAATGACAAACTTTTATATACCCTTTTCCTCCTGTGGTGAAGGGTATACAAATATTCCGTTACTTGAAAAAATGTTTTCATTATGAAACATATGATGCAAAACATTTGAGTTTGAAGATGAAAGGGGCAAGACGAAAGGAAAGTTTTTTGCTTCTTCTGCAAACAGTTTTTTTTAATTTTTTATTGAGAGGAAAAAAAAGAAAAAAACTAGGTATACACAATACTTTAATGCCGCGAAACAATGTTTCATTGCATGGACACAAATGTAGTTTCAAAGAGAATTGAGTAAAGTTTCTGCAAAAAATATTTAATTATATGGACGATACAATATTTTCATCATTTTTTCGATATCAACTTAAAACCTTAGATTAGTGTTAAATTTTTTCATCCGAATAAAATAATTATATGTATGTAAAATTTTTTGATTATTATCATATAGGGCTTTTTTTTGTTTGTAGTTTTCCCTCAAAATAATATATTAAAAATAACTATTAAAAATTTTTATTTTTCGAATTTGTCTTCAAGAATTTCATGACCACTAATTTTTGAAAGATTAGTGAGAGTATGTTTATATGCAGCTTTTTTGACTGCAAGTTCAAATTTTGCACTATTTGAATTGAGTGCATTATTTTTGCACTCAATCTGCGTTTAGTGATAGTGAAAAAATTTGCAATATCACTAAATTTTTTTAGTGGTAGTTAAAAAAATAGCAATCATCACTTAAGCTGGTAAAAAAGAGTGCAAACTAATATTTGCAGTTTTATTTAGTGATAGTGCAGTGCTGATTTAAATCAATATTTAGTGCACTACCCCCAACTATGGTCCATATCAAACCACGTCTCCTGAACCGCAAATCTCACCGACACACAGAGGAGTATTTGGCCTGAAAGTGATAGAACAAAGCGGAGAAAAACTGAAGAAGTTCGTCACCAATTAACAACAGAGGAGATCACATTTGCTGCATCCATGAGTCAAAGAGCAGCGGGACATAATGATGCGGCTAAATTAATAATGGATATAACGAGATCCCCAAGAAAAGCAAGAATTTGCAAGCGATCATTAACAACTTCTGAAGTCAACCCTGTGAATAAACTTTCAGCGGAAGGAGCTTTAGCACTCTTTATAAATGCAGAGCTCACGAAAAAGCAATATGAAATTTTATACAATGCCAATAAAAATGTGTATCCATGTTACTCGTTACTAAAAAATGCAAAAAAAAATTGTTATCCCAATGAAGATGCCATAACCGTTACTGAAACATTAGCGGAAGTGAAGCTCCAAGCTCTCCTCGACCATACAGCAACACGTTTATGTATATACCTTGAAGAGGTTTTGCAGCAGTTAGACTATGAAGAGCTAAATTTCTTGGAACTTATAACCAAATGGGGCTGTGACGGATCGCACCAATCATGTTATAAGCAGAAATTCGAAAACGAAGACGTTAGTGACGCTTATATATTCCAAAGCAGTTGTGTACCAATTAAACTAATCACAAATACTAATGGAAAAATTAAAACGATATGGCGAAATCAAACACCATCCTCAACTAGGCTGTGTAGACCAATCCGCATCCGTTTTGTGCAGGAAACAACTGACATCACGAAGCAAGAAATAGGACACATAAATAATCAAATTGAATTTTTAAAGAAAAGCGAAGTACCGTGTAGTGGAAAAATTGCACAAATTAAAAACACGATGGTAATGACAATGGTCGACGGAAAAGTATGCAATGCTGCAACGGACACAAAATCGACATTGAGGTGTTACATTTGCGGTCAACCTTCGAAAGATTTTAACACGTTGCAGAAGAATGTTCGTCTGAACTGTGATGCCTTGAGTTTTGGACTATCAACTTTACATGCACGCATACGCTTTTTAGAATCGATACTTCATCTCTCATATAAACTGCCAATTAAAAAGTGGCAAGCAAGGAGCGATGAAGATAAAGCAATTGTTAAAGAGAGGAAGATATTCATCCAAAAAAGACTTAAAGACGAGATAGGAATACTTGTAGATGTTCCAAAACCAGGATACGGTAGCACTAATGATGGCAACACATCAAGAAGATTTTTTTCGGACCCAGCAACTGCATCGAAAATCACTGGAATAAATGAAGAATTAATCAACCGCCTGAAAATAATATTGGAAGCAATAACTAGCGGACACGGAATTAATATTGAGAAATTTGAGGAATATGCACATAAAACTGCCGAAATATATGTGCAACTTTACAACTGGCACCCCATGAGTCCTACGATGCACAAGATTCTTATTCATGGCGGTAGTGTTATAAAGCAAGCAATCTTGCCAATTGGACAATTGTCAGAAGAAGCTGCCGAGGCCAGAAATAAGCACTTACGATTATATCGCACGAATTATTCGAGGAAATTCAGCAGAAGCGATAAAAATCGAGATGTCTTGAATAGGTTATTTCTGAGCAGTGACCCTTTTATAAGCTGCAGTACGCAAAGAGAACGGAATAATAAAAAAGCTTTTTCATTAGAAACCATCACACTTCTTCTTCCTGACACCGATGATGCAGCTAATGAGGATACACATACGACATAATAATTAGTAAGGAATTTTTATTAGTTTAACTTTTCGTTTATAAAGTATTAAATAATATAAAATAAATATAATAAAGGGTACGTTCGTAAATGCATCACTGCGCTGCATCAGAAAAGCAAACTTTTTTTAATGGCGATAAAAGAATAAAAGTAACTTATATTATTGTGTGACTATTATTTTTGTGGAGTATTTCACAATTTTTCGGTCCACATTTACTTCACTGATAAATATATTACCCCTTGAAATCACTGATGCAGCGCAGTGATGAATTTACGAACGGACCCAAAGCCTTTTTTCATAAAAAAATACCGTTTTATAAGAGCCTTACAGTTTTCAAATTTTTTTTTTAATTAGACTGTAAATCATATGTATGTATGTACATACAGTCTGTCAAGAATGAGTTTAAACCTTTAAAATCAATATTTGTTAATTGAGTTTTGCGATTTATACCAACTTTTATTCCTTAGGAATGTGGCTTTTAGAAAAACTTAAAAATTTAAACTTTTTGGTTCTTAAATATTTTTATTGCATTTTGAAAACAAAAAATTTTAAGCATTTTGCCTGTAAATTTTTTTTTTCGCCATTAAATTTTTAATAACTCCAAAATAGTAATAGATATAAAATAAATGTGTATGGTTAGTTTAAGCAGAATTTTCCGGTGCATCTTCTGATCCTCCTGCTTTTAAAATCGGAGAACACGTTTTCAAGTTATGGCAAAATATATAAGGCAACCCAACGACTTAGGGGGTGAAGTATGCCACGCCTTTAAAAGAAAATCCTTACGTACTAGAGAAAAACGGAAAACAGATTTGAATTAAGGGCATCAAAATCCATATAGTCCACATACTTTTATTTCTAGGGTAGAGAAAAATTTTTTTGTTGCGCAGTGTACTTTTGTTGCGCAGTGTAATTTTTTCAAAATCTGCCACTAGACTTTTTATATCATACTACACCTAGAACTATCAAAAAACTAAAACTTTTAATTAAAAAAACACGTTTAATAATTTTGGCCAGCTTTTCAGGTCAAATACTCCTCTGTGCGTCGCAGCAAATGAGCAATATACATACATATATTTTATTAACCTATTGGAATTTAACGATAAATTTGATTTATTAAATGGTCGAAGTAGTGCATATTTAGTTTGCTTTCACTTAAACTTGAATTTTGTGATTTTTGTTGTAACAAGCGCATCCAGTGGTGTTTCAGTGGAACTCATAATTTTCATTAGACCTTCCTTCTGTAAACGCTTGTAAATCTTTTTTTTACACAATGGAATATGTGTGCTAAATAACGAAATGCTTCTTGTAAGTTTAAGATGCGACAATTGTTATATCAATATAATCCAATTTCACGTTAGGATTATAACTAATTTTGCCTTTAAAATCCATAATGATCCAGCATGGAAATGTTCGCGTCGTCCAAATTAATCGTCTTCAATAAAAGTAATAAATAATTATTGTTTTTTTTTATATATATCTTATTTGTAAAAAGGTCAGTGGAGATTGAGGGAGTTTACACGGTGTCTATTCAGACATGTCTAACAAACACGTTTGTTTTGCTTGTAGGCGATCGGGGTAGTGAAGAAAGAGGGGTTGCCAAACAAACATCAAATGAGTTTTCATGTTTGTTTATATGAATTTCCATGTTTTTAATTTGTATGTATATGTATGTAGATTAGACTATTATACATGAAAACAGACATGTTTGGAAAGACATCGTGAAAAGACAATAGGTTTTTGGAAGCATGTTCAAAAGAGAATGTCAAAAGCAGACATGTCTGAAAAGACTCCGTGTAAACTCCCTCATTGTCTTTATCTTTTGTCTCTTATCAACCCCTTTGCTGTTTGACAGTTTGGGTGTGTGTGAAACGGTAGCAAAGTACTCATGGAAGTAAAATTTTGACACTGTTGAGGTAATAAAATTTCACTAGCCCAGATAATTTCACTAACAGATAATTCTCGCAAAAAAAAAGATACAGAAACACTTGTGTGAGAAAAACCATTTTTTGATTCATTTCACACTATTTTTGTTACAATTCACACGTTTCATGCGAAAAATTTTACGATGTGAGAAATACAGAAATGGGCTACTGGGGGCTAGTATAAATTTTGACATTAGCGTATAAATTTTAATTCACCATACAACTTTGCTACCGCCCTGTTGTTTGTTTTATTGTACATTTGTTGTAATATCGCGGCTACCTGCTATAAATATACCTTGGCAAGGTATGAAACGGCATTCAAATGCATTCGTGCAGGGCTTTACTACTTACAACTACAATTAATGTTGAGAGAATTTCCACTAATTGTATAATAAGTACCAGGTAGGTTCATTAGAGAGAGTTGTCAATTTTTTTACCCATGTAATGTCAAACAAGAAAAATAGATTAAAAAATAAAACAAATTACCGAAAGATATAAAAAAAAATTTTGTTTATTTATGTAAAAAAAAATAATATTATAAAGGACACAAATGAATAAAAAAAAATATACCGGAGAATTTATTAGCATACATCAGAAATTCGTCTATTTCTTTTACATCAATGACAGATGGTATATCCCAGCGGATCAAACGGGAACGTTTTGGTTTTGATTCAGATAAAAAAATCTGTGTTTTCAAAATGAAACATACAGACTTTTGAAGTTTTTTTTATCAACACCGCATGAATTACTCCTGAATTTCGTTTTATTTTCGGAACATGTATAAAATTTATCTTTTTTTGATTTTTTGTTGCATATGCAACATTTTTTATAAAATTTTTTTGTCTGATTTAAAAAATTATATTAGTAACTTTTTTTATTTTAATTTTTAAATTTTTGTTTGAATTTTTTATTAATTTATTTTACTTTTTGGCATTTTCTTTTGTTTGAAATAAATTTGACATTCTATGGGTTTTCTAATTGAGAACAAAATTTCTAATGACTATACCTTGTTTTATTCCACCATGGTTGGTACCAAGAATGATAGAAATAAAGATTACGCCTTGCGCATGTTTAACCGTTTGATGACGTAGTAGTTCCCTTGTTAAGATTACCAAGTCTCTTTTATATGTGAAAATCGTAATTTCTTACAAAAAATGTATGTATTACGTGTTCGGTGGAAACCCTGCAATTCATTTACTCAGAGAGTTAAAAAAAACATTATATTAATTGTCAAAAAACTAAGAATTTTGTTTAATATTTTATATAAAAAATATCACAATAAATAAAATATCAAAAAGTGTTCAAACGTGTGCAAGGCGAATTCATCCCAGGTAATCTCGGTACTACAATAAGTCACCATTTACACTAGGGACATTTCTTGCCGGACAGACGAAGTTTGAAGGCGAGGGGTCGAAAAGGTAGAGTATGTAGTACATGAGTATCTGTACTGGACATTTTTTTATTTCCCTTTCTTACTTTTCGTAGTTTACATACAAGTATTAATTTCTGTCTGACTTCTAATGTTTCATATGTAAACGCTTCAGGTAAGATTAAAAGAGAATTCAAAAAATGTCCAGCAAGAAATGTCCCTAGTGTAAATTGGGACTAAGTACAACTCGTACAAAAACCACAAGCAATTTGTTTTTGTAAAATCATTGTACAATGTCAAAATCAGAAATAAAACAAAACAGAAACAAAGATAATAAAAGAGAATAAACAAAATTTTGACATCCAACAGTGATTTTAGCTAATATCAGCAGGGCTTTTAAGAACACCTGTAATAAATTCGCCTTGAACGTGTGTTAAAAGTAGCTTAATTAAGAAAAATAAAATCTAAATAAAAATAGAAGAGAGCAGAAAAGAGAACAAACATAAAGTGTGCAGTGGGCAAATGCCAACAAATTAGCCGCAAAAAAACAAATCGGGAAATTGTGCGAAAAGCTAACGTGTTGCGTCCTTTTAATTAAATGTCTATATTTTTAACCATAGCTAATATATATTTATGTAAGTTAACAATAAAATTGTGAAGAAAAAAGGAACTTCTTATAAAAAATTTTCAGTTTTCAAATAATTAAAATAGAAAAATAATAAATTGTTCCACTGTCAAGTTTACACATAAACATAACAGTTTGAAAGTTACAAATTATTATCCAATGAGAACGAAGGTTGTGTGACGTCACAGTTCCTACATGCGCAGTAAAAACTTTTTATATCTGCCTGATGTCGTAATCTTTATTTCTATCATTCTTGATATATGGTAGGTATAAACACTTCCGTTCGTTCGAAACAAATAGTACGAAAAGCGTAATAAACAACAATTTGCTCGAACTCGCAAAATTTTTCTTTCGAATCAAAATACGCGGTAACCCACCAGATTCGAATTCAGCGCACACAGATTTTAAAACACATGCTTCATTCCTGCAGTCTTTTTTTCAAAATTTGTGGACCAGTGTAATCGATATATTTACTAAGGTGTTGCGAATATGTGTTAAGCCCTTTTGTTTTTTAAATGAAATGTGTAACGAATATGTAGGTATACAAATTTTTTTGCTAATACATAATGGTTGCTATTCAATATGCAATTAACAAATTTGTATGCGAAAAATTTATAAAAGGTAAAAATCCACAAGGTACCTATTTTAAATAATTTCTAAACAATATTTTATTTCAACGTTTTTAAAATTTAAATTTTAGGTTCAGTAATTGTTGCTGGTGGCCAATCCCATTGTTTGTTAGGAATAGGTTGAACCAATTTTTCCCAGGGTTTCCAGCCTAACATTTTGCGTGCTAAAACCAATTCATTCTCAGCTTGTACTATTAATTCCTCAACTTGACCGCAACCAATAGCTTTTTCCAAAGCGTTGATATCTTTGTTCTGTAAATATTTTTACAAATCCTTAAATAACTAAAAAAATTTACTTATATTTATTTGAACATTCTTACAGTTTCAACAACTTTTGCTTTTTGTTGTACAATTTGTTCAGTATATTTACGGTAAGCAGCATCTTGAGGCATCTTAGCAACAGCTCTAAGGATTTTGCCATACAAAGCGCTCAAGGTATGATGGGGATTTGTTGCTACCGCTAAACCTGTCAAGCCTGTGGACTAAATATAAAAAAATTACACATGTATATCATTTCTTGGCCATTGCAAAGTTTAGGTTTTTTGGACAAAATCTTTAGGAAACACGTATGACATAACAAAAATAGTTATTGTTTTGAATACGTTCTACTTTTTCACTAAAAATTAACCTAGTTATTAAAAAAAATTAATAAATGGAGTTTTTACTTACTGCTTTTAATATTTTAGACATATTTGCTAATATTCCAATAAAGTTTTTTAATTAAAACACTGGATAAAAATCACAAATCTCTGAGAGACTGGAGTTATAACAAAAGAAACGTGCGCCAAGATAGCGTCGATAATTATCCACGAAAACGCAAAATTGAATTGGTGCTTTTGGGGGATGAATTGAAAATAGGAATTTAATGCTTTTGGGAATTCAAAATTTAGGAATTTAAGAATTAGGGTGTTCAAATTAAAATGAGGAAGTATATATAATTTTAAGCAAATAATTACTCTGAAATGGAGTAAAAAATTAATAAACAATAATAAAAATATAAAATATGTATATAAAAGTATTCAAATAATTAAATGAAGTTTATTTATAACTAAAAACAAACATTTTTACTTATAATAAAAAAAGACTTCTTTTATGATAAAAAGACAAATCATAAATATTTAATAAAAATAGTATGTATTTATAAAACCGAATTTGGTGTTTCATTTTTTTTTTTTGGGTGAGAGGTAACGTCAGGGAAGAAATTCTAGTTCTCCAGAAATCAGGTTTAGGGTAACGTTAAGGAAAAAACTGCATAGAGTATGAAAGTAGGTGTACTATAGAATATAAAACGCTTTCCGTGCAAAAAATTGCCGGGCCAGTTTTACAGAAATCTGTGTTCATCCAAAATGGTCAGTAAAAACTGGGATTTAATTTTTAAGGGTGTTAGAGGTAACGTCAAGGAAAAAACTGTATAGATTATGAAAGTAGACGTACTAAAGAATATAAATCGCTTTCCGTGCAAAAAATTGTACGGCCAGTTTTCCAGAAATCTGGGTTCCTCCAAAATGGTCAGTAAAAACTGGGATTTCATTTTTAAGGGTGTTAGAGGTAACGTCAGGGAAAAAACTGTATAGATTATGAAAGTAGACGTACTAAAGAATATAAATCGCTTTCCGTGCAAAAAATTGTACGGCCAGTTTTCCAGAAATCTGGGTTCATCCAAAATGGTCAGTAAAAACTGGGATTTAATTTTTAAGCGTGTTAGAGGTAACGTCAAGGAAAAAACTGTATAGATTATGAAAGTAGACGTACTAAAGAATATAAATCGCTTTCCGTGCAAAAAATTGTACGGCCAGTTTTCCAGAAATCTGGGTTCATCCAAAATGGTCAGTAAAAACTGGGATTTCATTTTTAAGGGTGTTAGAGGTAACGTCAAGGAAAAAACTGTATAGATTATGAAAGTAGACGTACAAAAGAATATAAATCGCTTTCCGTGCAAAAAATTGTACGGCCAGTTTTCCAGAAATCTGGGTTCATCCAAAATGGTCAGTAAAAACTGGGATTTCATTTTTAAGGGTGTTAGAGGTAACGTCAAGGAAAAAACTGTATAGATTATGAAAGTAGACGTACTAAAGAATATAAATCGCTTTCCGTGCAAAAAATTGCATGGCCAGTTTTCCAGAAATCTGGGTTCCTCCAAAATGGTCAGTAAAAACTGGGATTTCATTTTTAAGGGTGTTAGAGGTAACGTCAGGGAAAAAACTGTATAGATTATGAAAGTAGACGTACTAAAGAATATAAATCGCTTTCCGTGCAAAAAATTGTACGGCCAGTTTTCCAGAAATCTGGGTTCATCCAAAATGGTCAGTAAAAACTGGGATTTCATTTTTAAGGGTGTTAGAGGTAACGTCAAGGAAAAAACTGTATAGATTATGAAAGTAGACGTACTAAAGAATATAAATCGCTTTCCGTGCAAAAAATTGCATGGCCAGTTTTCCAGAAATCTGGGTTCATCCAAAATGGTCAGTAAAAACTGGGATTTCATTTTTAAGGGTGTTAGAGGTAACGTCAAGGAAAAAACTGTATAGATTATGAAAGTAGACGTACTAAAGAATATAAATCGCTTTCCGTGCAAAAAATTGCATGGCCAGTTTTCCAGAAATCTGGGTTCCTCCAAAATGGTCAGTAAAAACTGGGATTTCATTTTTAAGGGTGTTAGAGGTAACGTCAGGGAAAAAACTGTATAGATTATGAAAGTAGACGTACTAAAGAATATAAATCGCTTTCCGTGCAAAAAATTGTACGGCCAGTTTTCCAGAAATCTGGGTTCATCCAAAATGGTCAGTAAAAACTGGGATTTCATTTTTAAGGGTGTTAGAGGTAACGTCAAGGAAAAAACTGTATAGATTATGAAAGTAGACGTACTAAAGAATATAAATCGCTTTCCGTGCAAAAAATTGCATGGCCGGTTTTCCAGAAATCTGGGTTCCTCCAAAATGGTCAGTAAAAACTGGGATTTCATTTTTAAGGGTATTAGAGGTAACGTCAAGGAAAAAACTGTATAGATTATGAAAGTAGACGTACTAAAGAATATAAATCGCTTTCCGTGCAAAAAATTGCATGGCCAGTTTTCCAGAAATCTGGGTTCCTCCAAAATGGTCAGTAAAAACTGGGATTTCATTTTTAAGGGTGTTAGAGGTAACGTCAAGGAAAAAACTGTATAGATTATGAAAGTAGACGTACTAAAGAATATAAATCGCTTTCCGTGCAAAAAATTGCATGGCCAGTTTTCCAGAAATCTGGGTTCCTCCAAAATGGTCAGTAAAAACTGGGATTTCATTTTTAAGGGTATTAGAGGTAACGTCAAGGAAAAAACTGTATAGATTATGAAAGTAGACGTACTAAAGAATATAAATCGCTTTCCGTGCAAAAAATTGTACGGCCAGTTTTCCAGAAATCTGGGTTCCTCCAAAATGGTCAGTAAAAACTGGGATTTCATTTTTAAGGGTGTTAGAGGTAACGTCAAGGAAAAAACTGTATATATTATGAAAGTAGACGTACTAAAGAATATAAATCGCTTTCCGTGCAAAAAATTGTACGGCCAGTTTTCCAGAAATCTGGGTTCATCCAAAATGGTCAGTAAAAACTGGGATTTCATTTTTAAGGGTATTAGAGGTAACGTCAAGGAAAAAACTGTATAGATTATGAAAGTAGACGTACTAAAGAATATAAATCGCTTTCCGTGCAAAAAATTGTACGGCCAGTTTTCCAGAAATCTGGGTTCATCCAAAATGGTCAGTAAAAACTGGGATTTAATTTTAAAGGGTGTTAGAGGTAACGTCAAGGAAAAAACTGCACAGATTAATAAAGTAGACGTACTAAAGAATATAAATCGCTTTCCGTGCAAAAAATTGCATGGCCAGTTTTCCAGAAATCTGGGTTCATCCAAAATGGTCAGTAAAAACTGGGATTTCATTTTGTATCTAATTTATATGTAAAAAAGCGCTAAATTGGTACAATTTTTCTATCACAGACATGGCTTAAGGCGTCGTTTTCATTATTGGCGGAAAAAATTTTGTGCAACTCTAAAAAGGCGCTGAATTTTTTTTCATATGTATAAAGCTGCCATACCAAATTGCGCTTTACACATTGTCTTCACTAGCTATGAATTTACAACATTTTCACTAAATTGGAAAGATGCCTGAAAACTTTATACACCTAAAATTTAGCAAGTTTCTAATACTATAAGGATTGGCAAAAATTCGATAAAAATTGCTGAATTAAGTAATTTTAGAAAGGGGGCTTTTTTTAAACTTATGGCTAATTTTGGACCTACCATCACAACATTTTATCATGACATACTAGCAGCTATAATTAAAGTTATTGTCGCAAATTTTTATATCAATACCAATATTTATGAGTAAGTTATGGTATGAAAAGCTATTTTGGGGAGAAGTATTTCTATGTGAAGCAATCGTCTAATTTGGACCAATTCCAATCAAATTTGTTAAAATGATTTAGATTGAAATAAAATTAATTGGACCAAATTTGATATAAATACTAAAGGGCTGCGCAAAATATTCTTAATGTTCTGTGTTCTACTTCACACAACTATCAATCATATTATTTCACTGTAAACATACATAGCAAAACAAACATAACAACACATTACTTCCACCAAAACAAAACAAGCATAACTTGAAAAGTTTTTCTCTTCTGCTTTGTTAGTGCTTGTATTATCAAAACAAACAGAATATCAACACAAAAACAGACAATGAAATAAAGAAACGGTAAATTATAGTAAAAGCAGCGAGTGCACTAGAACATTAAAAAAAAATAAAAAAATTGATATTTTTCCTTGACGTTTTTTCCTTGACGTTACCTCTAATACCCTTAAAAATGAAATCCCAGTTTTTACTGACCATTTTGAATGAACCCAGATTTCTGGAAAACTGGCCGTACAATTTTTTGCACGGAAAGCGATTTATATTCTTTAGTACGTCTACTTTCATAATATATACAGTTTTTTCCCTGACGTTACCTCTAACACCCTTAAAAATGAAATCCCAGTTTTTACTGACCATTTTGGAGGAACCCAGATTTCTGGAAAACTGGCCATGCAATTTTTTGCACGGAAAGCGATTTATATTCTTTAGTACGTCTACTTTCATAATCTATACAGTTTTTTCCTTGACGTTACCTCTAATACCCTTAAAAATGAAATCCCAGTTTTTCTGACCATTTTGGAGGAACCCAGATTTCTGGAAAACTGGCCATGCAATTTTTTGCACGGAAAGCGATTTATATTCTTTAGTACGTCTACTTTCATAATCTATACAGTTTTTTCCTTGACGTTACCTCTAACACCCTTAAAAATTAAATCCCAGTTTTTACTGACCATTTTGGATGAACCCAGATTTCTGTAAAACTGGCCCGGCAATTTTTTGCACGGAAAGCGTTTTATATTCTATAGTACACCTACTTTCATACTCTATGCAGTTTTTTCCTTAACGTTACCCTAAACCTGATTTCTGGAGAACTAGAATTTCTTCCCTGACGTTACCTCTCACCCAAAAAAAAAAATGAAACACCAAATTCGGTTTTATAAATACATACTATTTTTATTAAATATTTATGATTTGTCTTTTTATCATAAAAGAAGTCTTTTTTTATTATAAGTAAAAATGTTTGTTTTTAGTTATAAATAAACTTCATTTAATTATTTGAATACTTTTATATACATATTTTATATTTTTATTATTGTTTATTAATTTTTTACTCCATTTCAGAGTAATTATTTGCTTAAAATTATACATACTTCCTCATTTTAATTTGAACACCCTAATTCTTAAATTCCTAAATTTTGAATTCCCAAAAGCATTAAATTCCTATTTTCAATTCATCCCCCAAAAGCACCAATTCAATTTTGCGTTTTCGTGGATAATTATCGACGCTATCTTGGCGCACGTACAAAAGAACCAAAATAAATTAAACAGCTGTTCTAAAGCGTGGCCAGATTTTCAACTTTGAAATTTCAAGACGCACCAAAACGGAGAAAAAACGCGCCATTTCATGAAAAATGCACCATTTTTTATTTCAAATGTTTATTGAGGTTATTTAGCATAAAAACACAATAAAACAGTCTTTTACAGTACATAGTTTTGACATAAAAAGAAAAAACTTAACAAAAATAAAATAACTTAATAGTTCAAATACACCATTTTTCATTGAGCCAATTTAGACTAGACTAATTTTTAGTCGGATTAACTTTTGTTTTTTCCAAACTACACTCGATTAATTATTCTGGCATAAAATTGTAAACGTACACGCAGCTTTGTATGTGTTAGTATTTTTTTACATTCATGTTTACACGACGGCGAACAACTAACGATTAAGCTGGAGGTCCACACCACGCGTTGCTCGCTTTTTCGCAGCATACGCAGCTGTCAAAAAAAGTAGAATCTGTGTCGTTATACGCATGGTGGAATAAGCAGGTGGCATCGTTACGGCAACAAATACAACAAAAATGGAAATTATATCACCTTTTACGTCAAAAAATACTTCAAACAAAAATCAAAGCGTACCGCTGAACGTGATAAATTAAATAAATTTTTAGCCAATTTTTGTTTAATTATGGTCAATATCTTATTTATTTTAATTTAAAATTATCAAAAACTGTAATAAAATACAATAATCAAAGCACACAACGTGGACTTTTTGTAAACATAAACAAAACTTTGACATAAACCTAGACAAAAAATGCAAGAGCAAAAAATCGTCATCTGGCGTAGTGCTGCCACCTGTTTATTTCACCATGGTTATACGTAATAAGTTACATGCACAAAAGCGTTGATGCCTTGAGGCGAAAAGTAGGTTTACTTTCTACTTTTGTAAGCGTCACAAGCAGCGTTCGAACAAATCAGCTGATTTTGACAAATTAAATTTTTTTTTACTTGTGCTGCTGCTGCATAAAAAGCGTTGCATGTAACTTAAAACGTAGAACACAAGTAAGGTTATAAATGCATGCGCTGCGTGGAGGCGAAAACGCGTGCTATGGACCTCTAGCTTTAAAATCGCTCTGCAAAAAAGAAAACACTGAACCTGTTTTTTCATAAGTGTGTATGTATTGGGTTTGTTCTGCTAATGCGGGGTTGAAGCTGGATTAAAAATTATGCCAACCAAAAACGACTCTCTTCACCTCTTTCGCCTACAAACAGTCGGTTTCTGCCAGAACAATTAGTCTAGTCTAAATTGGCTCATTGAAATTAAGATAATTCTTACCCTGCGGCCACACGATGAAGTTGTTCTTGATAGTCTTTTACATACTATACTGCTTGTCAAAATTTACATAAATTGAAAGCTGTGACGTAGGCTGCACTCAATTTGTAAGCAATTTACTTTTAAGCTGGAGGTCCACACCACGCGTTATTCGCTTTTTCGCAGCATACGCAGCTGTCAAAAAAGTAGAATCTGTGTAGTTATACGTAGTAAGTTACATGCACAAAAGCGTAGATGCCTTGAGGCGAAAAGTAGGTTTACTTTCTACTTTTGTAAGCGTCACAAGCAGCGTTCGAACAAATCAGCTGATTTTGACAAATTAAATTTTATTTTTACTTGTGCTGCTGCTGCATAAAAAGCTTTGCATGTAACTTGAAACGTAGAACGCAAGTAAGGTTATAAAAGCATTCGCGGCGTGGAGGCGAAAACGCGTTTGATGGACCTCCAGCTTTAAGATGTCATCAAGAAAACAATTTATAAAGACAAACATGTAATCAGCTGTTAAATTGAAAGTAAAATTGCCAAGCAAATGGAAAGGTGAAATTGAAAGCCATCTCGTGGTCAATTCAAAAAGTGTGAGTGTGTTACATTGCAGCCACACGATCAAGCTTTTCTTGATAGTCTTTTACATATACTGTTTGTCAAAATATGCAAAAATTGGCAGCTGTGACGTAGGCTGCACGCAAGTTGAAAGCAATTTACTTTCAAGATGTCATTAAAAAAAAAAATTTTAAAGAGAAACGAAAAATTTGCTCACTAACCTTGAAATCAGCTGTTTTCTTGAACGTAAATTGAAACACTCACTGGAACACTCAAGAGAATTTTAAAGGCAAGTTCGTATCAATGTTTAAAAGTATGAGTGTATTGGTAAAAAAGTGTGAGTGTATTAAAAATTGATAGACAAAACCAAGGCCTATCCAATAGGTCTGCTTACTACTACAACAATACAACAATACAAAAAACAACAGGCATTTTGTTTGTGTAAAATTCCTCGCGGTTGTCAAAATCTTACTACTACATAGGCAAAACAAAAGGAAAAATGTGTTTTGTGTGCATGTATGTGTGGCAAAAAACCAAAACAGTAAACAAAAATATACACGTATAAGGAAAATGTAAACAACTCTTGATATTGTTGAGGAAAAAACCAAATAAACATCTGGCTTCTTAAGCAGACCTATTGGATAGACCTTGGACAAAACTTGATCGTGTAACCCTCAAGTTAGTAAAAAAGTGAGAGTGTATTGCAAATTTAATGGAATTGAAAGGCAAAACTTGATCGTGTGGCCACCAAGTTAGTGAAAATCAGGGTTGTCAGATGTGGCGATTTCTCACCAAACGTGGCGACTATCAAACATGTTTGGCGACCTAATGCTATGTTCATACGACGACAAAAACCACTCGTTTCGCTCTCTGAAACTATATTGTCAAACATGTTGTTCATACGAGTCATTCTTGTTTCATTTTGACATTTTTTTTGTGTTGTTAGTGTGATTTTATTTAAAACAGATAAAAAAGTAATTAAAAGCTAAATATATATTATTTAATACTTTTATTAATATTATTATTCGATAATTATCACTTTATTTTATTAAACATCAATTTTTATTTTGTATTTTATTTTGTTTTGATTTTTTTTGAAAGCTAGTTCAGATAAACTAACGATAATTGTTATCAAAATTAGAGATGATAGTACATTTTTCCTGTTTCGCAGCCTGTTTCAAAATGAAACGACCTGTTTCGCTCACAAAATTTTGTATGGGGAAACAAGTCGTTTCAGTCATGTTTGGGGCGCGAAACAGGAATAAGAGAGCGAAACACGAATATTACTGTCCGTGTGAACATGGTATAACTTTTGGTTTGGCGATCTATAAAATAGTTAAAATCGCCAACTGGCTTTTTTTGATGACCTATGAATTTGTTTTGAAATTCGTTAAATTCAATAATATTATTTTAATTCTCGTATTTTTATGAATGAAATTTCAGGCAATCATATGTATGATAGGTATTTGAAGGTATGTTCAAATGGCTGATGAAGTTAATGATAATCTTCTAGAAAAGTGTTTTTTATATTTAAAATTGTAATTGAAAAAATCAATAATTTGCATTCTTTAAAACATTAATATGTTTTAAGTCTATAAACATTTTCACATTACGTATGTGGCAATTTATTATCACAGATAAAATACGTTGTTGTAAGTTATATTATAAAGATTTTTATGAATCCTATCATACCTTTGGACGTTTATGAAACACAATGAAAAAAATTAGCGTTGGTTAATTGGAAAGATAACTAAATAAGTTTTAACCAACATTTTAAAGCTACAAGGATACGGCCGGTACGTACAATTTCAAGGACTTTACTTTGACTGTCCTTTATATGCGGTAATTACAACTAGTAATGCCTGCGTTGAAACTATGAACTCCACTAAAACTCGCCTTCGAATTAGAATGCAATACGAACTTCTAGACGCGTTATTAGGAGTTATACAGGCATGCTCTGTAAATCACAAGATTTCAAACCACAATTGTGATTAATGGGTGTTTTGAAAACCACAAAAGTTTTAATTTAGTTAAAAATGGTGGAAACAAATAAGCAATTAAAAAAATCTGCGGCCACTTAGCTGACTGGTTTAAAATCACAATTATGAAAAAAGCTTTTTGTCCAGAACACATTTTTTGTGATTTAAATGCACTTTCACAAAAAGTGATTTTCAGAACATGCCTGATAAGTTATATGAATGTTGCACTTCTTTTGTACTTTCGTTGAATAAATGTAATACCCTCACAAAGTATTCCAAATAAGAAGACAAATAGCGAGTCTTGCCGGTGAAGCGTTTAGATATATAATAAAAGTGCAACTATTGTATTTCTAATATTTGTTTAGTACTTACCGCAAAAATTCATTATTTGTTGCTTTAAGTAGACTACTATAAACTATTTTATAGTAAACATCGTACCTTTTTTGTGTTTACTAACTATTTTTATTTCGCTCTATATAAAAATTAAACAAAATATATACTATGGCGACTTTTTTTGAAGTTTTGGCGTATTTAAGCGATACGGTATTAATTTATTTTTTAGGATTTATAAAAAATATTTTTAATAATTTAAAAAAAATGTATTTTATTGTCAAAAATTTGTAAACAAAGGCTTTGGCGATTTTTGACATTGAATTTGGCGGAAAAGGTCAAAATCAATCTGACAACCCTGGTGAAAATTAGAAAATTGAGAAAATTACAAATAAAATTGAGAATTTAAATTTAAAATTGAGAAAATTCTAATTAAAAATGGGAATATCAACTTCAAATTGAGAAAGTTCCAAAGGAAATTGGGAAAATTTTAGTTGAAATTTCATTTGAAATGGAGAAAATTCCAAAGGAAATTCGGAATTTTAATATAAAATTGATACGAGTTCATCGACCCAGCGGCATTTAGGTCAGCAAGCGCTTTTTTTTACCTTTTTTGTCAATTAGTGTGTCAATTAGTGTGTACATTCTCATAAGCACTGTTGAGATTCGCTTTACATGTTCTTCTGAGATCTGAGATCCACTCCTTACGTTCCGAGATTCTGTATCCAAGGTTGTCTTTTACGGCGTTTGTAAGACAGTTTCTTATGGTTGGCCTCTCAACAATACAGTTTTGAGCTACCTCCAGGGATGACCGTATCTCATTTCAGTAGGCTGTCGGTAGGGTACCCAACTTTATTTGTTGCAATTAAAGTACATTGATTATTAAAAGTTAAAAAAAAGTACACGGTATAAATATAAAGTACAATTAATTTCTTTTTATTGTTATATGTTTTTAAAAACTTTTTTTTTTATTGCTTTTCGCAAGTTTGATCAAACAATTACACTGTGATAGAATTTGACACTTTTTTTGAGACAAGCCGGGTAACTAGCGCTTTAACCTAATTCGGGTTCGCTGAATCCAATACCGGTTCAAAAACGGTTCAGTTTATTGAAATTACTAAAAAAAAAAGAAAATCCGCAATTTCCTTTAAACGGTAAATTTTATTCTAACATGTGCAGTCGTTTTAAAAACATATTTTTTTTTTTTTTTTTTTGACAACAAAAATAATTTTTTAGCAACATTTCGAAATTTTTGTTTGCTAAAAATCTAATTTTTTCCAGACATATAAAAAACAAAGAAAACAATCTATAAATGATCAGAATCTGTTAACAACTTTTGATTTTATCTATTTATTTTCTTTTAATATTATATTTATCATATTTATCAAAAAAGTCGAAAAATTTTAATTAATTTAAAAAAACGCAATATTTGCATGGGAGCCACCTTAATAAGTGGTGATAAGGGACAAGTATGTCTCGAGAAATTGTTAAGGCGACTTCTTGGCTGTTATGGTACGTTTTCTTCAATATATTTCTAGTCTGTATTAATCATTTTGTATGGGAGCATCCTTAAGGAATGGAAATCTTGAAATTTTGTTTTAAATGTTAGTTAAACGAGTCACTTTTGTGCTCGCGATCTAAAAGCAGGCAGTAATTTAAAAGAGTTTTGCACTTGTGTTTTAAAAACAGGCAGTTATTGTACTCAAACAAAACAAACAAGTGAATAGTGCTGTCTTATTATTTTTTTTTTTTCGAAAAATCGTCCTGCCAATATACAAAAACATAAAAAAATGGCCCTGACTAATATCAATTAGCTGTTCTTTAGTTTTTCTAAAAAAAACTTGTGGAATAAGTATTATAATGTTATGACTAATAAAACCCTTACTAATATTACCTGAATCTATTTTGAATTCTAGATAAATCTAATCATGCGAAATAAAGTATTTCCACGAACTTTATTTTTCTCATAAATTATAGAGTACAATTACTCGAAATAACGTACAATACTTTATTATAAAGTACGGTTGGCAAGCCTAGCTGTAGGGTGTATGGGATTCTGCAGTTTTCGGACATAAAATAAATCTTTGTACCACATTTTTCCTCTTATGCTCTAAACACATAGACCACAGCAGGCTACATAGCTACACGGCTACAAGTGTCGTTTACTGCAATCGTCGTCGTGTCGTCAGCTACTTATTTATTTTGAAAACTACAGCCACATCGTAAACAGCTGATATAAAGATTAAGGTTTCAAAAAATTTTAAATCATATTAAAAATTTAAGAATTAATTTTAAAAATATGGCTGATGATAATGTAATGAATATTTTAACATCAATTGCCAAAATAGCGCGAATTACTGCATCAGTATATGAAGTCCATACATTTTCTCAAAGCAGTAACCGAAGATGGTGGGCTCGCCCGGTAAATGTATCCCGCGATGAAGAGGGATTTTATAAAACATGCGTTCAACAACTTAAACAAAAGGACGATGAACATTTTTACAAGGCAACTCGGATGAGTGTGGAAAATTTTAATTTATTGTTGAAATTGTTAAAGGAAAAACTTGAAAGATTTTCAAACAGAAAAGCTATAGCTGTCGAAACGCGTCTGGCGTTAACAATAATGTAAGTAAAAGTTAGAATTATCGTTTACTTTGAATATTAAAAAAAATTATAATTTCAGTTACCTAGCACAAGGCTGTAATGTCCAAATTATTGCTTGGGCTTACAAGCTAGGAATTTCAACGGTTCGAAAAATTATTTATGAAACGTGTGATTCTTGACGGTGGCGTTCTTGCCCGAAGTGAATTCGGAAAAAGACTATTAAATGGCACGTTGGAAGTTCCTAGCTCTTCTAACCTACCAGGAACTTATATGGATTTTCCTTATTATTTTGTTGGTGATAGCGCATTCCCGTTAAAAAACAACTTAATGCGACCATTTCCTGGACATAACTTACCAGAAGACAAGGACAAATTCAATACAATGTTGTCTAAAGCTCGGGTTCATATTGAAAATGCCTTTGGTATTTGCAGCAAATTTTAATCTAATTGTGCCAATGATCAAATGGTGGTCGCTAGATCAATCCGTTCCCCTCATACTTCGGACGTCTAGTAGACAGTTGCGCCAGGTTTTGCTGATTGTAATGTGGTCAATTTGGTTTTGTGTTGTTTGGTCAGGGGCAAGGTCCATCCAATAAGTCTGCTTAAGGCGACCGTACACGACATGTTTTTGTCATCTGACATGTCAAATTTTCCACTGCAAAAAACATACATGTCGTGTGTTACTATTTTAACTTTGCTTCTGTAAAGGCCCAAATACACTTGTCAAATGTTTGTCCAGCCGGCGAATTCATCGTGTACGTGTGCTTGACGTAATATTCGCCGTAATATCTAAATTTTTTGATTTTCCATCCAGCATCGTCGGTGTGACACATACAAACATATTTTCACTAATACTACCACAATGCTTGATGAGTATTTTGATCAATGTATTTGGGCCTCAAAAGTCAGATGCAAAGTCATCTGACAAAATTTCAATTAGAGCGTGCTCTATTTTCTTGTGACAAACCATCTGACATCAGAAATCTATGCCAAGAAGAAACCGGCAGCGGCGTCCACTATTGACGGAATCATTAGCCGGCTGCAGTTAATATTGTACAATACCGAGATATGTATGATCATCGCACCATTGAATAGAATTTATGTAAATATATATATAAAAACCGTTTCAATACATTATCCTAAATTGGTATCTTTGAATTAAAAGAAAAATATGTTAAGATGGCTAAACTATTTTACGGCGTAAATAAATATTTTCGTGGCGGCATTTTTATTTTGGTTTTTGCAATAACTATGCGAAAAAAACAGAGACAATGTCAGAAGAAAATTCCATGTACATACGTTTGTGACCGAATATTATAAACCTTCTGTCGTCTACATGCACACATTTTTCCTATTGTTTTGCCTATGTGGTAGTAAGATTTTGATAACGGCGAGGAATTTTACACAAGCAAAATGCCTGTTGTTTTTTGTATTGTTGTAGTAGTAAGCAGACCTATTGGATAGGCCTTGGTCAGGGGATACCACGTAACTGTGTAACTTTCTATGAGAGAATAATGTGCCTTCAATGGCGAGGTTGTTGGACAGGCACATTTCTGCAAATAGTTGACCATTTTCGGACATTCTAGCCAGTGCGTGTCGGCCCATAATTGTGTTATCTGGTCCAAGCTGTGCATTAAAATCTCCCATTATTATAACTATGTCTCCTCGATCTGATGTTTCTGTAGGGGCATAGCATTGCACATGTTAGTGCCGGTTCACACACGTCAAGTTTAACACATCAAGTCTTGAGTTTTTAGGAAAGAGGGGAAAATAAATGGCACTCTCTTTTCCCTTCTCTCCTAAAAGCTCAATACTTGACGGGTCAAACTTGACGTGTGTGAACCAGCATTTATATTTCTTGTCCTTGTTCGGAATCTATCTGTTATTATTCTGTCTGAAAAAAATTATCAATAGTATCCCAGCACTACTTGAAATCAAAGATATAATCAAGGCCCATCTATCAGGTCTGCTTACTTGTACAAAAACAAAAAACTTTTTCTTTTAAGCTGTCAAAAACTTACTACCATATATACAAAGCAAAAGGAAAAAATGTGTATGTAAACAACTTTTGAAAGCTCAAAAGAATGAAAACAATGATCATCCGGCTTCTTGCGCAGACCTTTTCAATGGGCCTTGGATATAATTTATTATAAATATGTATGAACTTCAGTGATGCCATTAGGATACGAAAGATAAATTTTTCGTAACTTGTGATGACTTCAGGTACCATGTATAATCATGGTGAAATAAGCAGGTGGCATCGTTACGGCAACAATTACAACATTACAACAAAAATGGAAATTATAGGTCTGTCTGGTACTTTTCCAGTAGCAAATACTCAGTAAATTTTTTTGGGAGAGTAAGACCAATATTACTCTATCGGCTGAAAAAATCTCAAAAAGTACGCAGACAGTATCCAGTGAAATTTTGCAAGAAAGCAGCTGATCGGTGTGTAAACAATTGAAATAACAAAGCAAAAGAATTTTAGCATATGTGTAAGCAAAATTGAATTCTCGAGGTAAATGAAAAAATTATTAATTAAAGTAAAGCTTAAAAAGTGTTGTAAATTAAAAAACTTGTTTATTACACTGTTATTAATTCGGTAAATTCAATTTCTTCTTAGTTTTTAGTTTTATTTGTCGGGTTTTTTATAAAACTTCTTTTACTTACATTGTCCAACATAGTGCCGGCTTACAATGGAAAAAAAGAATGAAATGCCCAATAAAATGCCCTCCAACAGCTTGACAACGGAGAAAAATAATTTGGATGTGAAGTGCTCGCCAGGAAGACAATTTCAAATACTCGCATCTTCAATTGCAAAGTTTGTCCCACAAAGTTCTGCTGGTTCTATCGGTTCTGCCATCTCCACTCCACTTACGCCACGGTCGCACTGTATATTTGGACGTTTCTAGCATGAAGTAAAATGTTTTGTTTATTATAATTTATTATAAACGTTAAAAATCAACACAATTCTAACTTACTTACCTCTGCCATTGTTAAATTTAAATTTTTATTTTCATTTCACATAAACTATTTCATTCAAACAGTTGTTCAAACTATTTGCAAAATCTTACAAGCGGAAATTTCTCCAGTAACATTTTTCAAGTTCTCTAACTTCCAACTGTCAAAAAATTCTCTTTTTGGCTCTCTCGCTGCAAGAGATTTTGAGTACGCAGACAACATTTTGCAAGATTTTGCAACATTTTTCGCAAAATATGTGTACGCAGACAGACCTTATATCACCATTTACGTCAAAAAATAGTTTAAACAAAAATCAAAGCGTGCCGCTGAACGTAATGAAATAAATAAATTTTTAGCCAATTTTTATTTAATTATGGTCAATATTTTATTTATTTTAATTTAAAATGATCAAAAACTTTAATAAAATACAATAATCACAGCACAAAACGTGGACTTTTTGTAAACATAAACAAAACTTTGACATAAACCTAGACAAACAATGCGAGAGCAAAAAATCGTCATCTGGCTTAGTGCTGCCACCTGTTTATTCCATCATGTGTATAATCCTGACATTTTTCGTATCTTTTGAATCTGACGCCAAATATACAGAAATAAAATATTAAACTTTGGTTTAACAGTGGCCGCTGATGACTATTTGGAAAAATTTAAAAAATGTTGTTAATGAGCCGATGTTTAAAAATTTGAAAAAAGTAGTTTGTTTAACATATGTACTTCCATTTTCGAATGCATGTGTGGAGAGAATTTTTAGTCAACTAATGCTTACAAATTGAGTGCAGCCTACGTCACAGCTTTAAATTTATGTAAATTTTGACAAGCAGTATACATATGTAAAAGACTATCAAGAACAACTTGAACGTGTGGCTGCAAGGTTAAATAAAAAAAACTGTAACTACCGTACGGTTAACAACACTGGTGCAAACAAAATTAACATGGTCAAGGCCAATGTATATTTACACAAGGTAAACTCGTTGGCCCATATGTTTGTCAGCTGTTTACCCCATTTGGAACCCTAGTGTCAAAAGTTATTTATGTTGGTTCCTTGTGTTTGTTTACATATTTATTGTTAGTGCGCGCCATTTTGAATTAAAAAAGTGTAAAATTGTGAAAAACATTTTATTTTTGTGAAATTTTAATTCTTGTGATTACTTAGCAAACAAAATACATTTAAATGCATTATTTTTTGCAATAATACTTTATTTTTATGCTTGAGAATGCACAATATATTAAAAATTGTTTCAGCTTATTATTCTGAATGTTATAGCAGGTAGCCGCGAGATTACAACAATTGTACAATAAAACAAACAACAGGGCTTTTTATTGTTGTTTTGTGATACGAACTTTCAAACAGCAAAGGGGTTGAAAAGAGACAAAAAAGACAAAAGATAAAGACAAAAAACTTGTTTACTTGTTTTCTATACAATATTTGACAGTTTGTATCACAAAACAAGCAAATAAAAAATAACCAGCTGGCTTTCCGAGACTACCTGCTATAAATATACCTTGACCAAGGCCTATCCAATAGGTCTGCTTACTTCTACAACCAGTGATGTTAACCGTACGGTAATTACCTTTTTTTAGGGTAATTTTGGGCCGCAAAAGGTAGCAAGGTAATTTTATTTAAAATACTGTAATTTAAAGAAATTTGAATTTTTGTAGGTTTTATAATTTTAACGACCATTTTAGATTAAAAAATGGATAAATGTTATACAAAAATTTAAGAACATTAAGTTTCTCCAAATGTTTTCGTGAAACCTATAAGTGGAAGATACGAAAAATTAAATTACTCTTGTATATTATTAATTTTATATATAACTTTTTGTTTGTTTTAAAATCAACATTTCTAAAACTTAAAATAGCCGCGCTTAAATGTGGCTAAAGTTAAGTACAGATGGATTGATTTTATTGAAAATTATTTTACTGCCTTATTCATAAAAATACAATAGTTTTTGTTAAAAATGTATTTTAAGACAAAAATTTTCATAAAACACAATTTAAATTTAATCAAAATGTTCAATATTTTTATTAAATTATTTTCATTAAATTATTTTTATGAAGAAAGAAATTTTACAACATGAAAATTAATTAAAATTGTTATTTTTATGGATTAAAAACTATAAATAGTTCAACAAAATTACCACAATACTAATTATCATTTTAAATTTAAATATGTAAATGGTTTATGAATACTGCTCTTATGTGCTATTTCCAAATGACAAGCAATGGACTGAGTGCTTTTCATAAAATTTTTACTACACAATCAATCGCCAGTAATTTGAAAACAGCACAGTAATGTTTTGATTAAAAAACCTTTGCGTACGGTAATTTCTTCTCAAAAACGGTAATTTTTAGAGGGCCGTAAGGTAATGAAAAAATATAAGTTAACATCACTGTCTACAACAATACAAAAAACAACAGGCATTTTGTTTGTGTAAAATTCCTCGCCGTTGTCAAAATCTTACTACTACATAGGCGAAACAAAAGGAAAAATGTATTTTGTGTGCATGTAAACAAAAATATACATGTATAAGGAAAATGTAAACAACTTTTGACATTGTTAAGGAATAAACCAAATAAACATCTGGCTTCTTGCGCAGAGCTATTGGATAGACTTTGAACCTGGTGTTTACATTTGCCAGTACTGGAAAAACAGTAGCAATACCCTGCAAATAATAGGACCAGTCCAAACACGCGTGTAAAGAGTAGTCCACAAGGGACCAGGACTAGTCCACAAGTAACCCAAACGTATGGAAAAAACCTGGTCTATTTAACATTACGATGTCCTAGGAGAGGACCATATAACCCACCTTTGGACCACTAAGGAGTAGTTTTAAAACTACTCCATGGTATATAACCCACCTTTGGACCAGTAAGGAGTAGTTTTAAAACTACTCCATGGTATACTCAAGAGGATTAGTTTTGAAGTCGTTTAAACACGAAAGCATGTCGTTAAAAAACGAAGACATGTCGTCTCACTACAAACACTTTTTAACAATGGCATGGTCCATGCTTGCATTACATCGGACTAGTCCATGGAGTAGTCCATTTTATCAAAATGGGTCAGGTGGTCCAATTTTATTTGCAGGGTACATGCAAACCTTTTCACTAATACATGAACACTTTTCCAACTGTCTTGTCTACTGTCTAGCAAATTTTGCAGACAGTAAAATTGGACAGTGATTTGACATTTGCTAACAGTAATCTAAAGTTTTGTTAGCAAAAGAGAAAAAAATCAAAACGTAAAAAAAATTAAACATATTTTGCTATTATTGCTATTATTTTAAGCTTATACAAAATACGTTAAACTGAACTTGCGCTGCAACATTCACGTTTGACATATTTTTAAAAGTGAACTGTCCAAGGCGAATTTGGAACTGTCTTAACTACTGTCTGGACGCCTACGTCACGAACAAGGTCTATCCAATAGGTCTGTTTAAGAAGCCAGATGTTTATTTGGTTTTTTCCTCAACGATATCAAGAGTTGCTTACATTTTCCTTATACGTGTATATTTTTGTTTGGTTTTTTGCCACACATACATGCACACAAAACACATTTTTCCTTTTGTTTTGCCTATGGAGTAGTAAGATTTTGACAACGGCGAGGAATTTTACACAAACAAAATGCCTGTTGTTTTTTGTATTGTTGTATTGTTGTAGTAGTAAGCAGACCTATTGGATAGGCCTTGGTCACGAAGACAGTTAGTAGTGTTTTTGGCAAGGCGAATTTATACCAGGTAAGTGCAACTCCACAACTACAAAACAAGGCGAATTAACTCCATGTATTTTGTTTTTGCAATTTTCTGACTTGTTGTCAAATTTCAGTATAGAAACAAAACAATATTTTGACGTTTCACCATTTTTTTTATTCGCCGTGGATACAGCTGATGAACGGCTGACGAGTTGAGCTTACCTGGAGTTAATTCGCCTTGGTTTTTGGCAACTAATATGTATTTTCTTACACAGCGTTTACATTTGCCAGTACTGGCAAGACAGTAAGCATATACATTAGAGTGGGTCAATTTTTTTGCCCACCAATCGTATAGCAAAATCGTAATCTACGGAAAATTCTAAGAACTTTTCCTAAAGAAACCATGGTTCTAAAATCAAAATCGAGCTTCCGGTTTTTGACTTGAAAATTTGGTGCTCAGGAAATCTGAAAAAAATAATACTTTTTTGGAAATATTTATTGCAATTGGTGAATAGTTGGCCTGTATCGCTGAAAGAGGGCTTGTTAAAAAGAAAATTCTCTCAGCTATATATATCTGTGCCCATTTTTAGAAAAATCTGTACATCAATAGTTGGCTAAGAGGTTTTTGTCAAAATAATCATAGTCAAGCTGATAAGAAACCTAAAACTGTTACAATTTTGATACATAAAAGTAAAATAAAATAATTTAACTAAATTTTAATTCAAAGTTGATTAAAATAAAATAATTCTGCGGCATTTTGACAAAACATCTTAAGTGGAGATAAGAGAGCAAAAAAGATTTAAAAAAAACTCAGTGAAAAAAGCATTTTTGTTTAAAAATAAAATAAACCGAAATTAAAGAAAAATTTTGTTCATAATGCAAAATTTTAAAAACGTAAGCAAAAATGTTTTTTAATGAAAATTCGTACGATTAACACCATTTTTTTCAACTTTTTAATTTTGACTTAAGATGTTTTGTCGAAATGCCATAGAATTGATTAATCAAAACTTAATTAAACGAAAATTTCTTTAAATAAAATTTAAGCAAAAACTGAAAATTAAAAAATAAATGTTTTTATTATTATTCTATTTTTTATTAAAACGCAATTTTTTTGGAAAATTCACAACTTAAAAAAAGGAACCGATTAAAATAAAAATAAAAACTTTATAAAAAAAAAATACTGGCCAAGGCGGGGGTAAATTAATTTAGTTTCGGCCTATAGCTGCAATTTACATACAATATATTTTTTGCTATCCATTCGTGGTATTCTGTTGTGGCTTTTAATAGTAACTGCCAAAATATCATCTCGATTACATTCTATGGCACGTGGGAAACATTGGTAAGCAATTATACAAATCGCTCAGTTCCCTGAATATATGCCGGTAACGCTAGATCAGTAAACGGTAGATGCTTGTAGTAAATGGCGGTTCAGACAAATTGCTATCGTCCATTTCCAATTTAAAAATTTTATTAGCTATAAAAACAGAAATTTCTGAACTACAATTGGACACTTTCAGAAGTTACAATTGGAAATTTTTTAAGTTAAATTGGAAATTTCTGAAATATAGTTAGAAAATTCTGAAATACAATTGGAAATGGTGTAGTAAGAAACATAGGCCCTAATTATATAATTCGCAACGTTACGCCAAAGAATTACATTGAAAGCAAAAACAAATTCATAAATATTTTATAATTTTGTTGTTGCTTTCTACAGAAATTCTTTTTGCGTTTTAAAATTTCAAACGCCTCATTACTTGTGGCGTTGAAAATTTGAAAACGGTACATGAATTTTTGTAGAAAGCAACAACAAAATTACAAAATATTTATGAATTGGTTTTGCTTTCAATGTAATTCTTTGGCGTTGCGTTTTACATAATAAGGGCCATAATTTAAAAACAAAAAATAAAAAGGTAATGAGAAACTGAAAAGTTTGTAATTCTATCGTTCACACAATTAAAAGTTAAAATTCTCACGTCTATTCCATTTTAGAAATGTATGCTAAACAAAAATAATTTTTTTTAATAAAAATTTCACTTTTTTGACGCTTTTTCAAGAACAGCCAGCAATATTTAAAAAATGTACAAAAACTCGTATTAAAGGAGCATATAGACGACATGTTTTTGTCATCTGACATGTCAAATTTCCCACTGCAAAACACATACATGTCGTGTGTTACCTTTTTAACTTTGCTTCTGTAAAAGTCAGACGCAAAGTCATCTGACAAAATTTCAATTAGAGCGTGCTCTATTTTCTTCTGACAAACCATCTGACATCAGAAATCTATGCCGGGAAGAAACTGGCAGCGGCGTCAACTATTGACGGAATCATTAGCCGGCTGAAGTTAATATTTTACAATACCAAGATATGTATGCTCATCTCACCATTGAATAGAATTTATGTAAATATATACATAAAAACCGTTTAATTATAAAATTCTAAATTGGTATCTTTAAAATAAAAGAAAAAATTTTAAGATGGCTAAATTATTTTACGGCGCAAATAAATATTTTCGTGGCGGCAGCAAGCTATTTTGAAACCGAGAACTACTTTGGTTTCTGCAATAGCAATGCGAAAAAAACAGAGACAATGTCAGAAGCAAATTACATGTACGTTTGTTACCGAATATTATAAACCTTATGTAAAACAGCAATTTTGACAGACATGAACAATTACATGTGACTTGAAAATTTGACATGTCAGATGACAAATACATGTCGTGTACGGGCGCCTTAAGCGCTTAAGTTAATAAGTGCTGTTATGGTTTAAAGGTTATGTTGGGCCTTGTGACCCAGGATCTAATGGTTTAATTTCTGGTTTGGCCAGTATTTTTTCTTTTAAATACAATTTTATTGAAGTCGTAACCCAATAAAAAAGGGAGCTTCGAACGAAGCAGGTTTGTAAGGAAGACATGAATTTTATATGGCGAGTTCCCACTTTGAAGCAATACATTTATGACACATAAAGCACATAAAAATTGTTAGATGTAACGATAAGCTTTACACACTGATACAGTTATTTTTTAGTATTCTACCATACAAACCTGCTTCGTAGTAAGGGAATGCCGTAGCACTTGAAATGTTATTCTTTTTAAGTTGTTGAGAGCTCTTTCACTTACATACTTTACTGAATTTCTGTATGTCTTATTGTGTATCGCATAAAATTGCGCTTATTTTTTTTAAATGTACCTACTATTAGTGCTTCGCAAAATGAGAAAAATGTTTATTGGGTAATTTTATTTTATTTTTTTCATTTAGTTTCTTTCTTTAAAAGGGAGTGAATTTAAAATAGAAAATTGGGTTAAAAAAAAATAAAATACATTTTTTTTATTTTACCAGCTTGAATTTGAACATTTTGACAAAAATCTCCTAACCAATTATTTATGTACAGAATTTTCTAAAAATGAGCACAGATATATAAAGCACAGATATAAAAGTTCTTAAATTTGCTATACGCTTTGTCACTTTTTTTGGGCCCGAACAAATTGACCCACTCTAATATACATATTAGTTGGCAAAACAATGCAAAAACAAAATAGCTTTAAAAGTGTTTATGTACCCTGCAAATAAAATTGGACCACCTGACCCATTTTGATAAAATGGACTACTCCATGGACTAGTCCGATGTAATGCAAGCATGGACCATGCCATTGTTAAAAAGTGTTTGTAGTGAGACGACATGTCTTCGTTTTTTAACGACATGCTTTCGTGTTTAAACGACTTCAAAACTAATCCTCTTGAGTATACCATGCAGTAGTTTTAAAACTACTCCTTACTGGTCCAAAGGTGGGTTATATACCATGGAGTAGTTTTAAAACTACTCCTTAGTGGTCCAAAGCTGGGTTATATGGTCCTCTCCTAGGACATCGTAATGTTAAATAGACCAGGTTTTTTCCATACGTTTGGGTTACTTGTGGACTAGTCCTGGTCCCTTGTGGACTACTCTTTACACGCGTGTTTGGACTGGTCCTATTATTTGCAGGGTATTAGTGAAAAAGTTTGAATTAATTGCTACTGTCTTGCCAGTACTGGCAAATGCAAACGCTATGTTACTGTCTTGCCAGTACTGCCAAATGTAAACGCCGTGTAAATAGAGCAAATTGCTCTGATCAAAATACACGGAGCAAAAAATTGTCTGTTAATCTCCCGAGTAGACCTGGTATAAATTCGCCTAGCAAGATACCTGCAGTTTGTTTTTATCGAACTGAAGTCAATTTATAAATGCAATAAAAATATAAGTTATTACAATTTCTTAATAAAAAACGACCTTAAATTTAAAAATCACAATTTCCAAATATGTTTCAACGAAGCGAAGAATTTTTGTTATTACTGTAAAATATTGATTATAAAAATTTAACGAAACTTACGATTATATTTTTACTGTTGGCAATACTTTTTTTTGTCTTGTTAAAAAAATAACATTTGCAAAAAAAAATATAAAAATAGACTTCGAATTTGTTTAAAATTTTTGGAAGGATGACGACGCATTTTGTAAATGTCCTAAGGCAAGCTTTAAAAACATTTGACAGAGCGAACAAAATTGCATTCAATAGTAATTTAGCTTTATTAAAACAGTTGACAAATCAACTTACTTACCGCGATATACATGTCAATCAGGATGAACTATTTAAAGACGATTTATTCCAACAGCCCGGAAAGGCTCCATGTACTTTTATGCATATATTTGAAAATGAAATAGTTTCTATGAGCGTATTTATAATGAAAGGTGATTACACAATGCCGCTGCATGATCATCCTTGTATGCATGGTCTGCTTAAAGTGTTGCATGGTCAATTAAAAATTCAATCCTACAGTGAGGAATTAAATACTTGTGAACCAACAAGACTATATAAGCAAAATATGCAGAACGTAAATGTTAGAAGAGAGGATGTAAAATATTTAAATGCAGGTACGGAATGCACCCTGCTTACGCCTAAAGAAAGCAATTATCATGAAATTACTGCAGTTGAAGGTGTCGCCGCGTTTTTCGATATCTTAGCACCGCCTTATGATTCTGATATACCTGGCATTGGTCCACGCCGTTGTTCTTTCTATCATGCTGTCACAACACCAGATATTTCTGCTAATAGCGGTGGCGATGCTGATATGAAAAGAAATGTTCTGTCTCTACATCACATACCTGTTCCAACAACATACTATTGTGATGAAAAATTAGCCCATGAATCTGTTTTAGAAACAGCATTTCTTTGCTCACAAGAAGCCTACAGTGTTTTATCCTAAAAATCTTAACAAACCGATTGCGGCTTAAATGCAAAATTTCAACCAAATTGATATTTAAATCAACCTTAATGGAAGTTCTATCAAAAGGTGTTTTTTTTTGCACCAACACACCTAGTTTAGAAGTAAAAGGTCATTAAATTTTCGAAATAATTAAACAATATCTCATTGGTCTCAGTCAGTTTTTAAAACTATAAATGTAATTATAAAACTTAGTGATTTATAAAAATATAATTTTAATAACATTTATATTTTATAAGCTACATTTTCAAATTAAAGCTTAAAATGTTTATATTAACAGCATTTCGCGACAAAGACACTTTGTACAGAATATTATATATGAAAATAGAGTTTATTCTTAAAGAGATATTATTAAATTATTTTGAAACTTGACATATAACTCCAAAACTCGAAAAAATTATATCAAACATTTTTATTTTCCAAGCAGAAGCATTTTTTAATTTGTGCTCAGTTGATGCACTTGTTGAGTTAATCGATTGCGCTGTGCTACAATATCAGCCCAACACACATATAAAGTGAATAATGACAGACTGTAAGTTTAAAGCTTACTTTCCGAAGGTTACAAAATGTTTACATTTTTAAACACTTGCACAGCTAGATAAATTTGACCTAGTCATTTATTTACTTAATTTTAGTTAACAACACATTTGCATTAAATTTATGTAACAAGTTTTTAATCACCTCAAAAATTGAGCTTACCTTTTATACATCATAATTTTTGGCGTTGAGGTTTTATTACATAAATATTCAGTAAATAAAATATTTAAGAATGTTAAGTTAATAAACTGTAATTTTTATCAAAACTTTACAAATTAATTTTAAGACTACATATTCCGAAAAATACTCGAGCGTATTTTTTACATGATGTACATGGTTAGCAACGTGTTCTATTAGCTAACACGTTCGAGTTTATATTAATACAGAAACCAAATAATTATTTTAGTCCATTTTAATTTGTTTGTTATTAAAAAGACAATCACCTTTATCGTGGTTGGCGGATTTAAAACACGCCTGCCACTGTTTGTTAATATATTAAAAGAAATAAGTTCACGTTTTCTTTTATCTATTACCAAAAGCAACGATTTTTTGTCAATTTCACCACGATAAAGGTAAATGTTTTTTTTTATTAAACAGCGAGTTATTCTAAAAAATCACAATGAAAAAATTTTAAAAGATTTAAATATACGTTTAACTATATTATTAATTAAGAATTAGAAATTTTTATAAAAAATGTTATGCGATTATTAAAGCATCTATTTGTTTTAAACAACTTCTCAATTGGCTTAAAACTTATTACAAATTTATAATGAGTTAAAAATTAATATTAACCAACAAATTAATTTAAAACGATATATTTGAGAAGGAACGAATATAATTACTTTACAATTCTAATCGAAAGATTATTCACAAATTTTGAGTTTTAGTTTTCTATTTTTTAAGTATGTATATAACTGTTTATATGTACCTCAATAGATAAAATATATAAGTACTGTATTCGCCAATAAAAACCAATAATTTACAAAAGGCATATTTTAAAATTTATGCTACATACACGTCATGATTTTTAAACCAAAAATATTAAATGTTTTTAATTTAAACAAATTTTACATAATAAAGACTTATTATATTAATAAGCACATTTTGGTAAGTTTTTTTTTATTATGTAGTCTCATTTGTTTCTTCCTCGTCTTTTTCATCACTCTCTTGATAAATATATTGGTTGCGCCTTTTAAATTTTTTAATTGGAGGTTTCGGAGAAAGTGCTACCATATTTGCTTCTCCCTCTATTAGTGTAGTGTGAGTTTTTATAGGTGAATCTTTTACAGCACATCCTAATTTAAGTTCATCCTTAAGAACATTTATATCATCTTTCAAAACAATTTCCTCTGTATTTATAGCTGCACTTTCATCTCCTTTGGTTTTTGGTTTAGGCAAATTTAAACCAGAGTTACTTTTTCGCTTGAATGGACTACTGGATGTCAAACAAATTGATGCTGTTGAGGTATTTAGACTTGACGGCTGTAAATCATCCAGCGATGAATCATTTAAAGCTGAATCTTGAGTATTATCTAGTGTACTAGAATGACTTAATTCATGGCCACCTATTAACATTGCCAACGACAAAGGATCATCAATGCCCAATACATCACAGAACTGCAGCGATTGTGGATTTATTTGTGATTTAGGTTGTTTGTAAATTTGATCTTTGCGATATGTACTGGGATCGAATGCTTCGACTGTACGACAAAAGTTATTGGGTATTTTTAAATCGTTTTCAAATTTTTTACGTATTTGTTGCATTTCTTCTTCAGTTGGAGTGAAATTGAAACGTTCACTATTCGAACTTTTTTCATTCGGTAGATAATAATATGATTCTTTGACATTAACCAAGTGATTGGTTAAGTATAATATGGTTATCCACTCTAGGTCGTATTCAAATTTTAAATGACCCTCATCATCGGTATAATTCTCAGAATTAATGTCAAGAATTTGTAAAAATCTCCTTTTAGGTAGACACTTGTCTAATGCTAAAAATTTGGTAAATTTTCTATTGGGAATAGCTTCTTCTTCGTTATGGTGTTCAATAATATCATTTTTTATTTCCATTTGGTGTTCGCCTGATGGTGAATCAAAATGTTGTACCAAAGCGGAAAATTTACAATGCAAGTGCGCGGCAAACCAATACTGCGGTTGCAGCATATTTAGCAAATCTTCACAAGGACGACTGCCAAGCTTGTCATTATCCATTTCTTCACGTAAAAAAGGCTTAAAACGTGCCAACTGTTGCTTATTACCAAAGTTATATATACCTTTGGGCCAATCATGTGACATAAAAATGTCAATCTTGCCCGAAATTTGTTTAAGACGGAATACTTCTAACTGCCGCACGTGGTATACACTACGTTTAGTGTTTTCCGTGTAGGGAGAAAACTCAAAACGGCCCTTTAAATAATCATGGCCTTTGTAAATGCCTGATATACCAGCAATTCTAATACCATTCACCTTAACTACCCCAGCATAGCCCAAATAAAAAATATTAGGTGCAACCCAACCACCGTAAGGTAATTCCTGTAAATAGTTAGAAGCTTCATGATTACCTCCTATAAATATAGTTAACATGGGTGCTTTCAATTCCCCACTGTAGTACCTGCAAAATATTGCTTATGTTATATCAATTTGCGGTAACTTTATTATTTATGTTCTTACTTATAAAAGGTACACATATCTTGATATTTTTGTGAAACAGCCATTGTTTGTAAATCTTCCATATTACGAGTGGCCTGAAAATCTCCACAACAAAGCAACATATCAACCTTAATGTTATCACGTTTTTCTAACTCATGCAAGGTTTCATAAATTTTTTCTAGCTCTCCATGAGCACAACCTTCGACAGCAATTTTCATATTTGTATATTGTATTTAACCGCAGTATTTAAATTACAAAAATATTTATGCTTACAAACTAAAACATGTACCAAGGCGAATTGGCTAGAAGGTGAGGTCAACTCTACAACTAAAATGCTTCTGTGGTCGGGTTGTCAAAAATATTGCTAGTAAAAAAACAGGTTTGTTTAAGGAGCTATCAGACGGGATGTATTTTACATATGTACTGTCACTTTTCTTACCCATATGTAATTCCTTATGTATGTCAAAATTTCCAGTTTACATACGATTCATAATTTTTGCTATCACACCTGCTTATGTTTTTCCTTATGACATAACCTATAAATGTAAACAAAAGCTGACTTTTGTTTACGTTTCAAAACAAACCAGCTGTTTTGTTTATGTTTGCCACAGGAAAATAGAGCGTGTTCTAATCGAAAAAGTTACATATGTATTTCCACATGTATTTTACACATGCAAAGTTTCATATGTATCACACGATGTGTACAACTTTTACAGATGGAAAATTTGACAGTACATATGTAAAATACATCCCGTCTGATAGCACCTTTACATAAAAAACTAGTTTGTATACAAACTTTGACAAGTCGACCACCGAAAAAAAACACCACATGTTGACTTGACCCCACCTTCTAGTCAATTCGCCTTGACATGTACTATAAACAAGCTAAAATCAGTGTTACCGTCGGATATTTTAAAAAGTACCAAAAAAGAGGATATCTACAAAAAAGTGGCACCAAAAAAGGATTTAAAAAAAATGGGTACATCTTTTAAAATTAAAATAAGTACACCACATTATGCATTTTTTACGTTTTTTTCTATTTATTATAATATTAAATGGTATAAAAACATAACAAAAAACATTGTATAGTAATTATATACACTAAAAAAAATTGATCGTATTAAAATAGACATACATACTTATTTACAAACGGCTCATTTGTTGTAAAAACTAAAATAAATATTTTGGAAATATTTTTCTCAAGAAGTAATTTTTATAAAATATTTACTTTAATGGTTTGGTAATTCAAAAACTTCTGAATACATTTTCTTTGATTTATTAAATTATTATTTGATTCTTTTCTTTGATTTATTATTGCACAGGTATATATTTAAAAACTTTTTAGACATTTATTTGCCCATTCCCCCAGATTCTCCCATCACGTCGAATTAATCAGATACACCAATTACTGTAATTTCGGAAGATGATTTGTACCACAATTAATAACAAAATCCATAGTTTTATAATTGTATTCTACAGTCAACCTTATTACAAAAGTTGTAGGCTTAGGCCCACGATGTCAACAAGAACATTTCTTTGGTATATTTGTATTGAAAACAAAAACTAATTTCATTTTTTTATAAATATGCGAAAGAAATGTTCTTGTAGACACCGTAGGCCTGGCAGCTAATCCTATAACAAAAAAACGAAAATATCACTTTTTCAAATACTTTATATTTAATCAGTTCCGCAATTTAATACAAATAAATGCATATATGCTACTGAATTTAAGTGCTAGTGTTTTAATATCTATACTAAAGCATATTTAGTTTTTATCCAATTTCGTTTATTATTGCTTAAAATTTTTGTAATCAGGTTTATAAACCAAAACTATAAAACTGGATTTTATTATAAATTGTGGTACAAAACATCTTCCGAAATAACAATAATTGGTGTATCTGATAAATGTGACGTGATGAGAGAAAACTGCGCTCATATTCGTCTTTAGCATTCCAAAAAATATAAGAATCAGTTGGAATGGTTAAACAAACTTTTTCAGTGTATTCCTGTGTTATTTATTAATGGTCAGTTTCATAGAAATTTTTTTACAATTAATTGTTCTTAAAACGACTTCTATACTTTCGCAAAATGTCATCACTTGCAACCCAATTTTCAAGGCTAGTATCTAACAAATTTAAAGATAAAAGCATGGATTCGCAAGTACTTACTTTTAACGTATTTGTTACTTTATTTTTGATTAAAGCTAACTTAGTAAAAACACGCTCAGAAGCACTACTGTGGGGCTATGTAAAATATGAGAGATCAATTTGTAAAAGTTGGAATAAATATACAGGTATACTTATCAAATCTATTTTTCAATGTTCCAATTTCACGCCAAAAATCATCACAGCATTCGAAATTTTTAATATGTGTTCATAATTCGTGTCACTTACTTTACTCCCTAGAAGTTTAAATTCATGTATAAATGCATCTGGGTCAGTTATAATATCTTTAAACTCTGAAAATAATTCGAAATAGTTTACATCTTCATTAGACACTATAAATAATGGGACTAAATACGTCAATATAGTGAGCTTTTTGTTTTTTTTATATCAATTCTTGTTATCAATTCTTTACACAATTTTTGGTAAAAACTTAGATTATACTTTTAATGTCAATTACACAAATTTTAGAAAAGTTTTCGGTTTGTGCTTCACGACCAATATATAATAAATAAAACAGGTTAATAGAAAGTTTATTCAACCGATTTTTAGCCAATTACGCATGACATATTTTATTTATATTATATTTCATACATATATTAAAACAGTTGATATTTATTCTTATTTGACCTTTATTTTATAATTACTTTTAATTATTTAAGCTTGAGGTCTTTTTTATAAAAAATTATATTTATTTTCTTCAATATTTCGCTAACCTTTGGTTAGCATCGTCAGGAAGAAAATAAATATAATTTTTTATAAAAAAGACCTCAAGCTTAAATAATTAAAAGTAATTATATTAAAACAGTTTTACTTATATTAAAGCTGGGAGTTATAATAAAACAGAAAGAAAAAAGTATATTTTCCTTACGTAAAAATTATCAAAAAAGTGGCAAGAATCACAAAAAGTACCACATTTGGGTGCATTTTGTAAAAGTGGTCAAATAGTATCCAAGCAGTCGAAAAAGTGGCAAAATGCCACTTTAGTGGCACCAACGGTAACGCTGGCTACAATACAGGGATGGCATTTAGAATTTAAAAATTGTACCAAAAACATGTAAAATTTGTACTTTTTTGTAATATACATCAAGGATGTCAGCGTCATACACAATTGTGGACATTAATTCACACACATTCTCAAGCTGGAGGTCCATACCACGCGTTTTCGCCTCCACGCAGCGCATGCTTTTCTAACCTTACTTGCGTTTTACGTTTCAAGTTACATGCAACGCTTTTTATGCAGCAGCAGCACAAGTAAAAATAATATTTAATTTGTCAAAATCAGCTGATTTGTTCGAACGCTGCTTGTGACGCTTGCAAAAGTAGAAAGTAAACCCTACTTTTCGCCTCAAGGCATCTACGCTTTTGTGCATGAAACTTACTACGGGGGGTGTGCTGGAAATCGCAAACGCAAAACGCAAGAATTTGGAGGCTGTTTAATTTTATTTAAATACTATTAATCCATTAAGGATTAAGGAGCCGGTGTTTGTTATACCATAGAACAGAAAATCCTTGCGCCCGGCCAAAGGCCGGCTATGCAGAGAAGCTTTAGTTAGCGAAGCCGGTATTTGTCATACCATAGAGAAAATCCTTGCGCCCGGGCGAAGGCCGGCTATGCAGAGAAGCTTAATTTAGCGAAGCCGGTGTTTGTTATACCATAGAGGAGAAATTCCTTGCGCCCGGCCGAAGGCCGGCTATGCAGAGAAGCTTTAGTTAGCGAAGCCGGTATTTGTCATACCATAGAAAAAATCCTTCCGCCCGGCCCAAGGCCGGCTATGCAGAGAAGCTTTAGTTAGCGAAGCCGGTGTTTGTTATACCATAGAGGATAAAATCCATGCGCCCGGCCGAAGGCCGGCTATGCAGAGAAGCTTTATTTAGAGAAGCTGGGGTTTATTTGATTACATTTTTATTACCTAGTGCACTTGCGTAACATTTTGATATACATTTTGTAAAAACAGTGTTAGGAGCTAAAGATTTAAAAAATTTTAAATAAATTTTGCATTTCCAGAAAGATATGTTCAAATGCTTTCAAATAATACCAATATTGGCCATCTACGTTCAGAAATGTAGAGGGAAATCGCAAGTTTATATGAAAACTTCCGAGGTCCATAACTCGGAAACTATGCGTTTCCGAGAATTTTGCCATTTTATTTTTTCTTCTTATTTTTCAATTTTCTATCACCTTATGTACTTTTTTTTTTTTATTTAGAGCTGTGTAAGTAAACTAGACTTGTTCCTAAAAGTATAATAATAATTAAATGAAGAGCATTTATATTTAAAAACAAAAATTTTTACTTAAAATAAAAAATACCTTCTTTTCAAAAAAAAAAAAAATAATAAAAATATAAAGTCTGTATTAATAAAACCGAATTTGTTTTTAATTTTTTTGGGGGTAAAAGGAAACTTCAAGGAACATATATTATATTCTTATTATTGTGAGGTCAACTCTACAACTAAAATGCTTCTGTGGTCGGGTTGTCAAAAATATTGCTAGTAAAAAAACAGGTTTGTTTAAGGTGCTATAAGACGGGATGTATTTTACATATGTACTGTCACTTTTCTTACCCATATGTAATTCCTTATGTATGTCAAAATTTCCAGTTTACATACGATTCATAATTTTTGCTGTCACACCTGCTTATGTTTTTCCTTATGACATAACCTATAAATGTAAACATCTTTTAAATTTAAAATAAGTACACCACATTATGCATTTTTTACGTTTTTTTCTATTTATTATAATATTAAATGGTATAAAAACATAACAAAAAACATTGTATAGTAATTATATACACTAAAAAAAATTGATCGTATTAAAATAGACATACATACTTATTTACAAACGGCTCATTTGTTGTAAAAACTAAAATAAATATTTTGGAAATATTTTTCTCAAGAAGTAATTTTTATAAAATATTTACTTTAATGGTTTGGTAATTCAAAAACTTCTGAATACATTTTCTTTGATTTATTAAATTATTATTTGATTCTTTTCTTTGATTTATTATTGCACAGGTATATATTTAAAAACTTTTTAGACATTTATTTGCCCATTCCCCCAGATTCTCCCATCACGTCGAATTAATCAGATACACCAATTACTGTAATTTCGGAAGATGATTTGTACCACAATTAATAACAAAATCCATAGTTTTATAATTGTATTCTACAGTCAACCTTATTACAAAAGTTGTAGGCTTAGGCCCACGATGTCAACAAGAACATTTCTTTGGTATATTTGTATTGAAAACAAAAACTAATTTCATTTTTTTATAAATATGCGAAAGAAATGTTCTTGTAGACACCGTAGGCCTGGCAGCTAATCCTATAACAAAAAAACGAAAATATCACTTTTTCAAATACTTTATATTTAATCAGTTCCGCAATTTAATACAAATAAATGCATATATGCTACTGAATTTAAGTGCTAGTGTTTTAATATCTATACTAAAGCATATTTAGTTTTTATCCAATTTCGTTTATTATTGCTTAAAATTTTTGTAATCAGGTTTATAAACCAAAACTATAAAACTGGATTTTATTATAAATTGTGGTACAAAACATCTTCCGAAATAACAATAATTGGTGTATCTGATAAATGTGACGTGATGAGAGAAAACTGCGCTCATATTCGTCTTTAGCATTCCAAAAAATATAAGAATCAGTTGGAATGGTTAAACAAACTTTTTCAGTGTATTCCTGTGTTATTTATTAATGGTCAGTTTCATAGAAATTTTTTTACAATTAATTGTTCTTAAAACGACTTCTATACTTTCGCAAAATGTCATCACTTGCAACCCAATTTTCAAGGCTAGTATCTAACAAATTTAAAGATAAAAGCATGGATTCGCAAGTACTTACTTTTAACGTATTTGTTACTTTATTTTTGATTAAAGCTAACTTAGTAAAAACACGCTCAGAAGCACTACTGTGGGGCTATGTAAAATATGAGAGATCAATTTGTAAAAGTTGGAATAAATATACAGGTATACTTATCAAATCTATTTTTCAATGTTCCAATTTCACGCCAAAAATCATCACAGCATTCGAAATTTTTAATATGTGTTCATAATTCGTGTCACTTACTTTACTCCCTAGAAGTTTAAATTCATGTATAAATGCATCTGGGTCAGTTATAATATCTTTAAACTCTGAAAATAATTCGAAATAGTTTACATCTTCATTAGACACTATAAATAATGGGACTAAATACGTCAATATAGTGAGCTTTTTGTTTTTTTTTATATCAATTCTTGTTATCAATTCTTTACACAATTTTTGGTAAAAACTTAGATTATACTTTTAATGTCAATTACACAAATTTTAGAAAAGTTTTCGGTTTGTGCTTCACGACCAATATATAATAAATAAAACAGGTTAATAGAAAGTTTATTCAACCGATTTTTAGCCAATTACGCATGACATATTTTATTTATATTATATTTCATACATATATTAAAACAGTTGATATTTATTCTTATTTGACCTTTATTTTATAATTACTTTTAATTATTTAAGCTTGAGGTCTTTTTTATTAAAAATTATATTTATTTTCTTCAATATTTCGCTAACCTTTGGTTAGCATCGTCAGGAAGAAAATAAATATAATTTTTTATAAAAAAGACCTCAAGCTTAAATAATTAAAAGTAATTATATTAAAACAGTTTTACTTATATTAAAGCTGGGAGTTATAATAAAACAGAAAGAAAAAAGTATATTTTCCTTACGTAAAAATTATCAAAAAAGTGGCAAGAATCACAAAAAGTACCACATTTGGGTGCATTTTGTAAAAGTGGTCAAATAGTATCCAAGCAGTCGAAAAAGTGGCAAAATGCCACTTTAGTGGCACCAACGGTAACGCTGGCTACAATACAGGGATGGCATTTAGAATTTAAAAATTGTACCAAAAACATGTAAAATTTGTACTTTTTTGTAATATACATCAAGGATGTCAGCGTCATACACAATTGTGGACATTAATTCACACACATTCTCAAGCTGGAGGTCCATACCACGCGTTTTCGCCTCCACGCAGCGCATGCTTTTCTAACCTTACTTGCGTTTTACGTTTCAAGTTACATGCAACGCTTTTTATGCAGCAGCAGCACAAGTAAAAATAATATTTAATTTGTCAAAATCAGCTGATTTGTTCGAACGCTGCTTGTGACGCTTGCAAAAGTAGAAAGTAAACCCTACTTTTCGCCTCAAGGCATCTACGCTTTTGTGCATGAAACTTACTACGGGGGGTGTGCTGGAAATCGCAAACGCAAAACGCAAGAATTTGGAGGCTGTTTAATTTTATTTAAATACTATTAATCCATTAAGGATTAAGGAGCCGGTGTTTGTTATACCATAGAGCAGAAAATCCTTGCGCCCGGCCAAAGGCCGGCTATGCAGAGAAGCTTTAGTTAGCGAAGCCGGTATTTGTCATACCATAGAGAAAATCCTTGCGCCCGGGCGAAGGCCGGCTATGCAGAGAAGCTTAATTTAGCGAAGCCGGTGTTTGTTATACCATAGAGGAGAAATTCCTTGCGCCCGGCCGAAGGCCGGCTATGCAGAGAAGCTTTAGTTAGCGAAGCCGGTATTTGTCATACCATAGAAAAAATCCTTCCGCCCGGCCCAAGGCCGGCTATGCAGAGAAGCTTTAGTTAGCGAAGCCGGTGTTTGTTATACCATAGAGGATAAAATCCATGCGCCCGGCCGAAGGCCGGCTATGCAGAGAAGCTTTATTTAGAGAAGCTGGGGTTTATTTGATTACATTTTTATTACCTAGTGCACTTGCGTAACATTTTGATATACATTTTGTAAAAACAGTGTTAGGAGCTAAAGATTTAAAAAATTTTAAATAAATTTTGCATTTCCAGAAAGATATGTTCAAATGCTTTCAAATAATACCAATATTGGCCATCTACGTTCAGAAATGTAGAGGGAAATCGCAAGTTTATATGAAAACTTCCGAGGTCCATAACTCGGAAACTATGCGTTTCCGAGAATTTTGCCATTTTATTTTTTCTTCTTATTTTTCAATTTTCTATCACCTTATGTACTTTTTTTTTTTTATTTAGAGCTGTGTAAGTAAACTAGACTTGTTCCTAAAAGTATAATAATAATTAAATGAAGAGCATTTATATTTAAAAACAAAAATTTTTACTTAAAATAAAAAATACCTTCTTTTCAAAAAAAAAAAAATAATAAAAATATAAAGTCTGTATTAATAAAACCGAATTTGTTTTTAATTTTTTTGGGGGTAAAAGGAAACTTCAAGGAACATATATTATATTCTTATTATTGTGAGGTCAACTCTACAACTAAAATGCTTCTGTGGTCGGGTTGTCAAAAATATTGCTAGTAAAAAAACAGGTTTGTTTAAGGTGCTATAAGACGGGATGTATTTTACATATGTACTGTCACTTTTCTTACCCATATGTAATTCCTTATGTATGTCAAAATTTCCAGTTTACATACGATTCATAATTTTTGCTGTCACACCTGCTTATGTTTTTCCTTATGACATAACCTATAAATGTAAACAAAAGCTGACTTTTGTTTACGTTTCAAAACAAACCAGCTGTTTTGTTTATGTTTGCCACAGGAAAATAGAGCGTGTTCTAATCGAAAAAGTTACATATGTATTTCCACATGTATTTTACACATGCAAAGTTTCATATGTATCACACGATGTGTACAACTTTTACAGATGGAAAATTTGACAGTACATATGTAAAATACATCCCGTCTGATAGCACCTTTACATAAAAAACTAGTTTGTATACAAACTTTGACAAGTCGACCACCGAAAAAAAACACCACATGTTGACTTGACCCCACCTTCTAGTCAATTCGCCTTGACATGTACTATAAACAAGCTAAAATCAGTGTTACCGTCGGATATTTTAAAAAGTACCAAAAAAGAGGATATCTACAAAAAAGTGGCACCAAAAAAGGATTTAAAAAAAATGGGTACATCTTTTAAAATTAAAATAAGTACACCACATTATGCATTTTTTACGTTTTTTTCTATTTATTATAATATTAAATGGTATAAAAACATAACAAAAAACATTGTATAGTAATTATATACACTAAAAAAAATTGATCGTATTAAAATAGACATACATACTTATTTACAAACGGCTCATTTGTTGTAAAAACTAAAATAAATATTTTGGAAATATTTTTCTCAAGAAGTAATTTTTATAAAATATTTACTTTAATGGTTTGGTAATTCAAAAACTTCTGAATACATTTTCTTTGATTTATTAAATTATTATTTGATTCTTTTCTTTGATTTATTATTGCACAGGTATATATTTAAAAACTTTTTAGACATTTATTTGCCCATTCCCCCAGATTCTCCCATCACGTCGAATTAATCAGATACACCAATTACTGTAATTTCGGAAGATGATTTGTACCACAATTAATAACAAAATCCATAGTTTTATAATTGTATTCTACAGTCAACCTTATTACAAAAGTTGTAGGCTTAGGCCCACGATGTCAACAAGAACATTTCTTTGGTATATTTGTATTGAAAACAAAAACTAATTTCATTTTTTTATAAATATGCGAAAGAAATGTTCTTGTAGACACCGTAGGCCTGGCAGCTAATCCTATAACAAAAAAACGAAAATATCACTTTTTCAAATACTTTATATTTAATCAGTTCCGCAATTTAATACAAATAAATGCATATATGCTACTGAATTTAAGTGCTAGTGTTTTAATATCTATACTAAAGCATATTTAGTTTTTATCCAATTTCGTTTATTATTGCTTAAAATTTTTGTAATCAGGTTTATAAACCAAAACTATAAAACTGGATTTTATTATAAATTGTGGTACAAAACATCTTCCGAAATAACAATAATTGGTGTATCTGATAAATGTGACGTGATGAGAGAAAACTGCGCTCATATTCGTCTTTAGCATTCCAAAAAATATAAGAATCAGTTGGAATGGTTAAACAAACTTTTTCAGTGTATTCCTGTGTTATTTATTAATGGTCAGTTTCATAGAAATTTTTTTACAATTAATTGTTCTTAAAACGACTTCTATACTTTCGCAAAATGTCATCACTTGCAACCCAATTTTCAAGGCTAGTATCTAACAAATTTAAAGATAAAAGCATGGATTCGCAAGTACTTACTTTTAACGTATTTGTTACTTTATTTTTGATTAAAGCTAACTTAGTAAAAACACGCTCAGAAGCACTACTGTGGGGCTATGTAAAATATGAGAGATCAATTTGTAAAAGTTGGAATAAATATACAGGTATACTTATCAAATCTATTTTTCAATGTTCCAATTTCACGCCAAAAATCATCACAGCATTCGAAATTTTTAATATGTGTTCATAATTCGTGTCACTTACTTTACTCCCTAGAAGTTTAAATTCATGTATAAATGCATCTGGCTCAGTTATAATATCTTTAAACTCTGAAAATAATTCGAAATAGTTTACATCTTCATTAGACACTATAAATAATGGGACTAAATACGTCAATATAGTGAGCTTTTTGTTTTTTTTATATCAATTCTTGTTATCAATTCTTTACACAATTTTTGGTAAAAACTTAGATTATACTTTTAATGTCAATTACACAAATTTTAGAAAAGTTTTCGGTTTGTGCTTCACGACCAATATATAATAAATAAAACAGGTTAATAGAAAGTTTATTCAACCGATTTTTAGCCAATTACGCATGACATATTTTATTTATATTATATTTCATACATATATTAAAACAGTTGATATTTATTCTTATTTGACCTTTATTTTATAATTACTTTTAATTATTTAAGCTTGAGGTCTTTTTTATAAAAAATTATATTTATTTTCTTCAATATTTCGCTAACCTTTGGTTAGCATCGTCAGGAAGAAAATAAATATAATTTTTTATAAAAAAGACCTCAAGCTTAAATAATTAAAAGTAATTATATTAAAACAGTTTTAATTTCAAAAGATTTTGTTATTCGTGCTTAATTCCCAGTTTTTATTATTGATAAAAACACTTGAAATTTATTGTTGATGGGATAAGCTATTCCTATGCATTTCACTGGTTGCTTAGGCCAGATCATCAGGAAACTTCATCCATAAAGGTTTTAGACAAACTAAAGATATTAAACCAAATAAAACTGTTAAACGTATAAGAATTATAGCAACAGTTCTACTTGTAACAATATCAAAGTTTAAACAAAACACATCAACAATAAACAACAGTGGGATCATCTCATCTTACATTTCCCCACTACAATTAGTTGAAATTCTCTCAACATTAATTGTAGTTGTAAGTAGGTTAAGAAAAACAAAATGAAAAAAACAACAACTTACAAAAGATGTTGTCAATTAAGTGTTTTTTAGGCCGTGCACCGCCTGTTTATTATCAAAAAGTAATTTCAATTTTTGGGAATACAAAATTTTAATTTCAAAAGATTTTGTTATTCGTGCTTAATTCCCAGTTTTTATTATTGATAAAAACACTTGAAATTTATTGTTGATGGGATAAGCTATTCCTATGCATTTCACTGGTTGCTTAGGCCAGATCATCAGGAAACTTCATCCATAAAGGTTTTAGACAAACTAAAGATATTAAACCAAATAAAACTGTTAAACGTATAAGAATTATAGCAACAGTTCTACTTGTAACAATATCAAAGTTTAAACAAAACACATCAACAATAAACAACAGTGGGATCATCTCATCTTACATTTCCCCACTACAATTAGTTGAAATTCTCTCAACATTAATTGTAGTTGTAAGTAGGTTAAGAAAAACAAAATGAAAAAAAACAACAACTTACAAAAGATGTTGTCAATTAAGTGTTTTTTAGGCCGTGTACCGCCTGTTTATTATCAAAAAGTAATTTCAATTTTTGGGAATACAAAATTTTAATTTCAAAAGATTTTGTTATTCGTGCTTAATTCCCAGTTTTTATTATTGATAAAAACACTTGAAATTTATTGTTGATGGGATAAGCTATTCCTATGCATTTCACTGGTTGCTTAGGCCAGATCATCAGGAAACTTCATCCATAAAGGTTTTAGACAAACTAAAGATATTAAACCAAATAAAACTGTTAAACGTATAAGAATTATAGCAACAGTTCTACTTGTAACAATATCAAAGTTTAAACAAAACACATCAACAATAAACAACAGTGGGATCATCTCATCTTACATTTCCCCACTACAATTAGTTGAAATTCTCTCAACATTAATTGTAGTTGTAAGTAGGTTAAGAAAAACAAAATGAAAAAAACAACAACTTACAAAAGATGTTGTCAATTAAGTGTTTTTTAGGCCGTGCACCGCCTGTTTATTATCAAAAAGTAATTTCAATTTTTGGGAATACAAAATTTTTAATTTCAAAAGATTTTGTTATTCGTGCTTAATTCCCAGTTTTTATTATTGATAAAAACACTTGAAATTTATTGTTGATGGGATAAGCTATTCCTATGCATTTCACTGGTTGCTTAGGCCAGATCATCAGGAAACTTCATCCATAAAGGTTTTAGACAAACTAAAGATATTAAACCAAATAAAACTGTTAAACGTATAAGAATTATAGCAACAGTTCTACTTGTAACAATATCAAAGTTTAAACAAAACACATCAACAATAAACAACAGTGGGATCATCTCATCTTAGCAACCAGTGAAATGCATAGGAATAGCTTATCCCATCAACAATAAATTTCAAGTGTTTTTATCAATAATAAAAACTGGGAATTAAGCACGAATAACAAAATCTTTTGAAATTAAAATTTTGTATTCCCAAAAATTGAAATTACTTTTTGATAATAAACAGGCGGTGCACGGCCTAAAAAACACTTAATTGACAACATCTTTTGTAAGTTGTTGTTTTTTTCATTTTGTTTTTCTTAACCTACTTACAACTACAATTAATGTTGAGAGAATTTCAACTAATTGTAGTGGGGAAATGTAAGATGAGATGATCCCACTGTTGTTTATTGTTGATGTGTTTTGTTTAAACTTTGATATTGTTACAAGTAGAACTGTTGCTATAATTCTTATACGTTTAACAGTTTTATTTGGTTTAATATCTTTAGTTTGTCTAAAACCTTTATGGATGAAGTTTCCTGATGATCTGGCCTAAGCAACCAGTGAAATGCATAGGAATAGCTTATCCCATCAACAATAAATTTCAAGTGTTTTTATCAATAATAAAAACTGGGAATTAAGCACGAATAACAAAATCTTTTGAAATTAAAATTTTGTATTCCCAAAAATTGAAATTACTTTTTGATAATAAACAGGCGGTGCACGGCCTAAAAAACACTTAATTGACAACATCTTTTGTAAGTTGTTGTTTTTTTCATTTTGTTTTTCTTAACCTACTTACAACTACAATTAATGTTGAGAGAATTTCAACTAATTGTAGTGGGGAAATGTAAGATGAGATGATCCCACTGTTGTTTATTGTTGATGTGTTTTGTTTAAACTTTGATATTGTTACAAGTAGAACTGTTGCTATAATTCTTATACGTTTAACAGTTTTATTTGGTTTAATATCTTTAGTTTGTCTAAAACCTTTATGGATGAAGTTTCCTGATGATCTGGCCTAAGCAACCAGTGAAATGCATAGGAATAGCTTATCCCATCAACAATAAATTTCAAGTGTTTTTATCAATAATAAAAACTGGGAATTAAGCACGAATAACAAAATCTTTTGAAATTAAAATTTTGTATTCCCAAAAATTGAAATTACTTTTTGATAAAAAACAGTTTTACTTATATTAAAGCTGGGAGTTATAATAAAACAGAAAGAAAAAAGTATATTTTCCTTACGTAAAAATTATCAAAAAAGTGGCAAGAATCACAAAAAGTACCACATTTGGATGCATTTTGTAAAAGTGGTCAAATAGTATCCAAGCAGTCGAAAAAGTGGCAAAATGCCACTTTAGTGGCACCAACGGTAACGCTGGCTACAATACAGGGATGGCATTTAGAATTTAAAAATTGTACCAAAAACATTTAAAATTTGTACTTTTTTGTAATATACATCAAGGATGTCAGCGTCATACACAATTGTGGACATTAATTCACACACATTCTCAAGCTGGAGGTCCATACCACGCGTTTTCGCCTCCACGCAGCGCATGCTTTTCTAACCTTACTTGCGTTTTACGTTTCAAGTTACATGCAACGCTTTTTATGCAGCAGCAGCACAAGTAAAAATAATATTTAATTTGTCAAAATCAGCTGATTTGTTCGAACGCTGCTTGTGACGCTTGCAAAAGTAGAAAGTAAACCCTACTTTTCGCCTCAAGGCATCTACGCTTTTGTGCATGAAACTTACTACGGGGGGTGTGCTGGAAATCGCAAACGCAAAACGCAAGAATTTGGAGGCTGTTTATAATACACTTTTAATCAAATTTTTATAATTTTTTTTATAAAATTCTGTTTAATAGAGAAATGTTTGTATAATATTTGTCATAAAATTATTTTATGACAGAAATCTTACTAAAAAACGACTTTTAAAATTCTTGCGTTTTGTGTTTGCAATTTCCAGCACACCCCTGTACGTTTAACTACACAGATTCTACTTTTTTGACAGCTGCGTATGCTGCGAAAAAGCGAGTAACGCGTGGTGTGGACCTCCAGGTCAATGTACGCGGCATGCGGCTGCGGGCGGCGATCAGCTGTTTAGTTTTTCGCTTGAAAGTTTTACGTGCGCCAAGATAGCGTCGATAGTTATCTACGAAAACGCAAAATTGAGGCTGATTTCATAAACGCAGTATTGCAAAGCATCACAAAAAACAAATGCGTTAAAAAGGCATTACAAATAAAAATAATGCGCAAATTGCGCAACCGTTGTGTAGTGAATTCAGTTACCATGCAATTATGAACTCAAAGCATTGTCTACAGGAAAGTTTTGGAGTTTTTTAAGCTATTCCATTTAGTGTTGCATTGCAATACTGCGTTTATGAAGTCAGCCTGAATTGGTGCTTTGGGGGATGAATAAAAAATGGGAATTTAATGCTTTTGGGAGTTTTGCTTTTGGGAACTCAAAATTTAAGAATTTAAGAATTAGGGTGTTCGAATAAAAATGAGAAATTGTAATTTAAATAAACGCAAAAATGGAGTAAACAATTAATAAACAATAATAAAAATATATAATATATACATATATATATATATATATAAGTAGGCTTAAATCTAGTTTACCAACGCAGCCCCAAATAAAAAAAAAGTACATAGGGTGATAGAAAATTGAAAAATAAGAAGAAGAAATTAAATGACAAAATTCTCGGAAACGCATAGTTTCAGAGTTATGGACCTTTGAAGTTTTCATATAAATTCGCGATTTCCCACTACATTTTTGAACGTATATAGCCAATATTGGTATCATTTAAAAGCTTTTGAATAAATTTTTCTAGATATAAACATTTTATTTAAATACTATTAATCCATTAAGGATTAAGGAGCCGGTGTTTGTTATACCATAGAGCAGAAAATCCTTGCGCCCGGCCAAAGGCCGGCTATGCAGAGAAGCTTTAGTTAGCGAAGCCGGTATTTGTCATACCATAGAGAAAATCCTTGCGCCCGGGCGAAGGCCGGCTATGCAGAGAAGCTTAATTTAGCGAAGCCGGTGTTTGTTATACCATAGAGGAGAAATTCCTTGCGCCCGGCCGAAGGCCGGCTATGCAGAGAAGCTTTAGTTAGCGAAGCCGGTATTTGTCATACCATAGAGAAAATCCTTCCGTCCGGCCCAAGGCCGGCTATGCAGAGAAGCTTTAGTTAGCGAAGCCGGTGTTTGTTATACCATAGAGGATAAAATCCATGCGCCCGGCCGAAGGCCGGCTATGCAGAGAAGCTTTATTTAGAGAAGCTGGGGTTTATTTGATTACATTTTTATTACCTAGTGCACTTGCGTAACATTTTGATATACATTTTGTAAAAACAGTGTTAGGAGCTAAAGATTTAAAAAATTTTAAATAAATTTTGCATTTCCAGAAAGATATGTTCAAATGCTTTCAAATAATACCAATATTGGCCATCTACGTTCAGAAATGTAGAGGGAAATCGCAAGTTTATATGAAAACTTCCGAGGTCCATAACTCGGAAATTATGCGTTTCCGAGAATTTTGCCATTTTATTTTTTCTTCTTATTTTTCAATTTTCTATCACCTTATGTACTTTTTTTTTTATTTAGAGCTGTGTAAGTAAACTAGACTTGTTCCTAAAAGTATAAAAATAATTAAATGAAGTGCATTTATATTTAAAAACAAAAATTTTTACTTAAAATAAAAAATACCTTCTTTTCAAAAAAAAAAAAAAAAAAAAAATAATAAAAATATAAAGTCTGTATTAATAAAACCGAATTTGTTTTTAATTTTTTTGGGGGTAAAAGGAAACTTCAAGGAACATATATTATATTCTTATTATTGTTTATTAATTTTTTACTCCATTTTTGCGTAATTATTTGCTTTAAATTACAGTTTCTTATTTTTATTCGAACACCCTAATTCTTAAATTCCTAAATTTTGAATTCCCAAAAGCGAAACTCCCAAAAGCATTAAATTATAGAGCAGCATGTCTACACTCCCAAATGAGTCTACCTTGTGTAAATATACCTTGGTATGTTGCATGTGCAAGAAAACAAACTTCGTTTTTTGTTTTGACTTTTTCCAGAGTTGATAAGAAAGTAGTATTAGCCCTACTACCCTACAAGAAGACTACCAGTCATTTTACTAGTTATATGACCGGTAGTGTTGACCAATATATTGGTTAAAGTTTTTATTACCCTACAAGAAGACTACCAGTCATTTTACTAGTTATATGACCGGTAGTGTTGACCAATATATTGGTTAAAGTTTTTATTAGTTTATTAAGAGCAAAATGAAAAAACTAACCGAAACTCTTGTTTACATGTGAGTTTTCCTCTCTTTCTAACTAATGAATTCCACTCGACTACGGAACATATATCTGTACTGCTTAATCTACTGTTTTTCATTGGTCAATGATAACCAAAATAGTGGTTAATGCTAACTAGTTAGTCATAATGTAAAGTCAGAAAATTAGATTTCAGTAAGTAAATACGTTCCATTATTTCTGTGGCTGTTCTTTAAGGTTCCACTTCTTGCATGAGTCTGGAAATGTAGGTAAACATACGTGTTTCCAATCAATTAATCGTAGATCTTAAAAAACATTTTATTTTGTTAACAATTTGTGGCAAAAAATTATATATGTACATACTTGAAAAGCCATCAGGTTTTGTAATAATTCTTTTTGTTCCTTTATTATCATCACCAAATCTTAAACGATTATCCTGGCCAAAGCACTCCTTTCAAAACGAGCTTTTCGCACATGACTTTTATTGTTTCCTGATAATCCAGCACCACGTTCTCTGAAGCCGCCATCAATACGTCCTCCTTTACCACTAGCATTCTGATTACAGCTTTTTGGCGGTGTCACTTTTTTTATCTCACTACCTTAGTCACAAATTATAAATTTTATTTAATTTTTTTTTTTTTTTTTTTTTTATACCAATCGCAAATATTAAATTTAAGAAATTCACAAATTTTTACACGCGTATGACAAAAATATATTAAAATATTGGCATTATTTTGGAAATGTTATGGCGATTTCTTTTCTGAAAACAATATGCTACCGTATATACATGTAACATTTTCTAATTTTACCTATAATCACTGGAAGTGTTACATGTTGTGCAATTTTAATAGAACACAATTAGCTGCTTTTATTTACAACTATTACACTTTCATTATTAATGTACTTCATGAGCGATTTTTAATGCTATTTGAGCGGTTTCTGAACGCAATTATGGCTTGAAAACAAATATTGACATCACTAATGGCTTAGAAAAATTTAAACGATTATAATATAAATAGACTTTTTTTGATTTTAATGTGTAAATATATTTATATTTTGTTTTAAAATAATTTTTTTACAAAATTATGAGCGGTATAAATTATGACAAACAAAATAAAACATTGGTTGTACAAAAAAAGTAGTAAGTACCAAAGTTGTAAGACAGGGCAGTATGAACACCTTAAGTAAAAGTAACACCTAGTTTAGATGAGGGCTTTTACGACGTCGCTTTGTCGACGTCTCTTTTGGTTTGTTGGTGAGCGGTGTAGAAAAGAAAGAGGGGTTAACAAAATGACTCGTTTTGTATTTTGCATGTCGTTTTTTACATTTCTCTTTTAACTTTTTCTGTTTACGTTTAATTCTTTTTCTTACTTTGAAGTGTTTGGTTGAAAATACAGTGAGACCTCGATTATCGATAATAGACGGGATCGGCAGAATTCTTGATTATTTATTTTTTTTGGTGTGTTTCTTATTTTATGTAAATATATAACGTTTTATTATGTAAACATGAGGAAAAAAGTAAATTTGGCAGAACATGCTTCCACACCGTTAAGATATTCTCTTTCTTCGTTTATTTAAATTTCTTTTGATTGTTCAAAATTTAACGAAAAAAAGATAATTTGTTTATAATTTCGGATAATAGAGGCAATTTAAATCAGTGCAAAAAAATTTTTGTTTTCCATTTTATTGAAGCTGCCGGTTAATCGAATGACGGGTAATCAAGGCCATACTGTAAATAAAAAAAGACATGCAACCAAAAATCATCGTATGAACGCAAAGAGATTTTGGAAGTTGCTTTAAAAGGGAATCAAGATAAAACGACGTCGTAAAAGCCCTCATGTGAATTGAGTGTTAGGGTAAAACATGCAACATGTTTTGCATGTTTTTTATCAACATATTCACAAAAGAACTTGAAAATTTTTCCCACAGTTGTATTTTATGTACAAACGAACACAAAAATGTAGAACATGTAACATTAATGCAACATTTTTCTCAGAAAATAAATCGCCATTAGTTGTACCATTCTAGCATATATGTTAGAGTGGAACAACTAATCTAAAATTATTGCAAGTGTGTTAGTAATTTTTTTAGTTTTGGCTATGCATTTCTTGTAGGGTATAAACCTGAACGTGAGCCAAGATAGCGTCGACGAAATAGTGGAAACTTTTGTAAATTTAAAAACCGGGAAACCAAAATACCAAAATAAGGGGATTTGTCGAATAAAATCAAAAAGTTTGCATAGAATTTAGGAATTTTAAAAGGGGAAGTACAACTATTTAATATTTTTAACAAAAAAAAAAAAAAAATAGTTAACACAAATTAAAAAATTCACTTTTTGGAACAAAATGAGCGTTGCGTGCAAAAAATCGCCAGTTCTGTTCCTGAGATAGCTGGGATCATCCAAAATGGTCAGTAAAATGCTTTGCTGATTAATCCCATGGAACACAGGCTTTTGCACGGTATAAACGGTATATAATCTGAAAGTTATAGTTTTCCAGACAAAAAGAGCGATGCGTGCAAAAAATTGCCCGTTCTGTTTCTGAGATATTAAGGTTCATCCAAAATGGTCAGTAAAAGGATTTGCTGATTTATCCCATGGAACACAGGCTTTTGCACGATATATTTCTGAAAGTTAATAGTTTTCCGGACAAAAAGAGCGATGCGTACTCACCTACTGGATTTTACTGGAAAAGTAAACAAACGCACCTACAGCTAGATTTTTTTTTTTTTTTTTTTTTTTTTTTTTTTTTTTGAGAGCTCACATACATTTTATTTATTTATTTATTTATTTATTATTATTAATATCAATACAAAGAAAGCCTCCAAGGCCAATTATTTATGTATTGTTGATAATTACAAATTTTACAAGTATGCCACTTAAAAACTTTTAAAAATATAGAAATTTAGCTGTTATATATAAGTATAGTATAGTATAGTGGCCCCCCAGCCATAAGAATATTGGAATATAAAAATTCAATTAAGGAAAAAATAAAAATTAAAAATTTAAAAATTTAAAAAGTGGCAAGAGGCAGAAGAAAGAAAAAATAGTTAAGTGTCAATATATTAGGTCATAATTCCATTAAAGTACTCAATTATTTTTCGCTTATAAGTTAAAAATGAATAGGAGAAGAGTTTGAGACTATTCTTTTTGTAGAAATTATTTGTTCTAAGGTCCATTTCGCTTGTAGTCCATTTTCGTTTAAGAGCCACATTTTCTTAGCACGCATTTATAATTCTTTATGCAAAAATGGTCTCTTATAATCCACTCTGCTTTTTATATTTTTTTAATCAACAGGCAACATGTTTTTATTTACCTTTCTCGCAACTATTATTTTTAACAATTTATTTCAATTAAATCAATTTTTGGTTATGTTTTAAATAAACTTTTCCTTTGTTTAAAAATAATGGTTTTATTGAAGAAAATAATATGTATATAGTCCAAAATGTGGATTATAATAGATTTCACTTATTATCCATAAAATGGCTTATAAAAAAAATCGGCTATAGTCCAAATTCGCTTATAGTTCACAAAAGTTGTGCAACTAGAGTAGTGGACTATAAGCGAAAAGAACTGTATAAAATTTTTTATTTATAGAAACTAGGAATTATTTCCTTCCGAACGTTACGTTTATATTATATTCAACATTTTTCGAATTGATTCTATGAGCTAAATTTCAGTTATGTATTTTATAAAGCTTTTCAGTCTAATTCATAAACGCATCATTGCAGCTTTATAAGTCATTAATAAGCTAACGTCGAAAAAAGAGTATTTATAAATGTTTAATAGCCTATTAAACGTTTAATAAACGTTTCATAAATTTGAAATATTTGTTGTAGCCTTTACCCTACTTTAAGCGTTTAATAAAGTGATATTTCAATGTCTGTTAAAATAAAATTTTAATAATTGCATGAAAATCCAAATTTTTAATATTTTTTTTAAATTAGGCTTAAGTTCATGAAATTTAATTCTTATTAAATTATTTTTATGAAGAAAGGAATTTTACAACATGAAAATTAATTAAAATTGTTATTGATAATCTTTCATTCTTGACGTGGCTCGGACTCGAACCCTGGCCGGCAGGTTACCATGACATGTTTCGATCGCAACCACTCGATCTCCTCAGATGGATTTGCCGTCTTACACTCGCAGCCATCGACGACTGCTGACGTCACTAGTCAAACATCAATCCTTAAACCAAATTGTATTTTAACATTTGGTAGATCGAAATTTGCTTTCCTGAATGATTATCCATTTTAATTGATTTTACATGTTTTTTCCTTTACTTCTGTTTTTTCGTACTTTCGTCAAGAATTTTTCTTGAAGTCCAAGTACATTTTTGTTTTTTCACTTTGTCTTTCTCTTTTCTGTTGACCTTTTTCAGCACAACTTGAAGGACAAATGTACACATAGAGCTCGTGCCTTAGCTTTAACAATAATTAGTATTGTGGTTATTTTGTTGAACTATTTATGGTTTTTAATCCAAATTTTTAATATTTTTTTTAATTAGGCTTAAGTTCATGAAATTTAATTCTTATTAAATTATTTTTATGAAGAAAGGAATTTTACAACATGAAAATTAATTAAAATTGTTATTGATAATCTTTCATTCTTGACGTGGCTCGGGCTCGAACCCTGGCCGGCAGGTTACCATGACATGTTTCGATCGGAACCACTCGATCTCCTCAGATGGATTTGCCGTCTTACACTCGCAGCCATCGACGACTGCTGACGTCACTAGTCAAACATCAATCCTTAAACCAAATTGTATTTAACATTTGGTAGATCGAAATTTGCTTTCCTGAATGATTATCCATTTTAATTGATTTTACATGTTTTTTCCTTTACTTCTGTTTTTTCGTACTTTCGTCAAGAATTTTTCTTGAAGTCCAAGTACATTTTTGTTTTTTCACTTTGTCTTTCTCTTTTCTGTTGACCTTTTTCAGCACAACTTGAAGGACAAATGTACACATAGAGCTCGTGCCTTAGCTTTAACAATAATTAGTATTGTGGTTATTTTGTTGAACTATTTATGGTTTTTAATCCAAATTTTTAATATTTTTTTTAATTAGGCTTAAGTTCATGAAATTTAATTCTTATTAAATTATTTTTATGAAGAAAGGAATTTTACAACATGAAAATTAATTAAAATTGTTATTGATAATCTTTCATTCTTGACGTGGCTCGGGCTCGAACCCTGGCCGGCAGGTTACCATGACATGTTTCGATCGCAACCACTCGATCTCCTCAGATGGATTTGCCGTCTTACACTCGCAGCCATCGACGACTGCTGACGTCACTAGTCAAACATCAATCCTTAAACCAAATTGTATTTTAACATTTGGTAGATCGAAATTTGCTTTCCTGAATGATTATCCATTTTAATTGATTTTACATGTTTTTTCCTTTACTTCTGTTTTTTCGTACTTTCGTCAAGAATTTTTCTTGAAGTCCAAGTACATTTTTGTTTTTTCACTTTGTCTTTCTCTTTTCTGTTGACCTTTTTCAGCACAACTTGAAGGACAAATGTACACATAGAGCTCGTGCCTTAGCTTTAACAATAATTAGTATTGTGGTTATTTTGTTGAACTATTTATGGTTTTTAATCCAAATTTTTAATATTTTTTTTTAATTAGGCTTAAGTTCATGAAATTTAATTCTTATTAAATTATTTTTATGAAGAAAGGAATTTTACAACATGAAAATTAATTAAAATTGTTATTGATAATCAATCTTTCATTCTTGACGTGGCTCGGGCTCGAACCCTGGCCGGCAGGTTACCATGACATGTTTCGATCGCAACCACTCGATCTCCTCAGATGGATTTGCCGTCTTACACTCGCAGCCATCGACGACTGCTGACGTCACTAGTCAAACATCAATCCTTAAACCAAATTGTATTTTAACATTTGGTAGATCGAAATTTGCTTTCCTGAATGATTATCCATTTTAATTGATTTTACATGTTTTTTCCTTTACTTCTGTTTTTTCGTACTTTCGTCAAGAATTTTTCTTGAAGTCCAAGTACATTTTTGTTTTTTCACTTTGTCTTTCTCTTTTCTGTTGACCTTTTTCAGCACAACTTGAAGGACAAATGTACACATAGAGCTCGTGCCTTAGCTTTAACAATAATTAGTATTGTGGTTATTTTGTTGAACTATTTATGGTTTTTAATCCAAATTTTTAATATTTTTTTTAATTAGGCTTAAGTTCATGAAATTTAATTCTTATTAAATTATTTTTATGAAGAAAGGAATTTTACAACATGAAAATTAATTAAAATTGTTATTGATAATCAATCTTTCATTCTTGACGTGGCTCGGGCTCGAACCCTGGCCGGCAGGTTACCATGACATGTTTCGATCGCAACCACTCGATCTCCTCAGATGGATTTGCCGTCTTACACTCGCAGCCATCGACGACTGCTGACGTCACTAGTCAAACATCAATCCTTAAACCAAATTGTATTTTAACATTTGGTAGATCGAAATTTGCTTTCCTGAATGATTATCCATTTTAATTGATTTTACATGTTTTTTCCTTTACTTCTGTTTTTTCGTACTTTCGTCAAGAATTTTTCTTGAAGTCCAAGTACATTTTTGTTTTTTCACTTTGTCTTTCTCTTTTCTGTTGACCTTTTTCAGCACAACTTGAAGGACAAATGTACACATAGAGCTCGTGCCTTAGCTTTAACAATAATTAGTATTGTGGTTATTTTGTTGAACTATTTATGGTTTTTAATCCAAATTTTTAATATTTTTTTTAATTAGGCTTAAGTTCATGAAATTTAATTCTTATTAAATTATTTTTATGAAGAAAGGAATTTTACAACATGAAAATTAATTAAAATTGTTATTGATAATCAATCTTTCATTCTTGACGTGGCTCGGGCTCGAACCCTGGCCGGCAGGTTACCATGACATGTTTCGATCGCAACCACTCGATCTCCTCAGATGGATTTGCCGTCTTACACTCGCAGCCATCGACGACTGCTGACGTCACTAGTCAAACATCAATCCTTAAACCAAATTGTATTTTAACATTTGGTAGATCGAAATTTGCTTTCCTGAATGATTATCCATTTTAATTGATTTTACATGTTTTTTCCTTTACTTCTGTTTTTTCGTACTTTCGTCAAGAATTTTTCTTGAAGTCCAAGTACATTTTTGTTTTTTCACTTTGTCTTTCTCTTTTCTGTTGACCTTTTTCAGCACAACTTGAAGGACAAATGTACACATAGAGCTCGTGCCTTAGCTTTAACAATAATTAGTATTGTGGTTATTTTGTTGAACTATTTATGGTTTTTAATCCAAATTTTTAATATTTTTTTTAATTAGGCTTAAGTTCATGAAATTTAATTCTTATTAAATTATTTTTATGAAGAAAGGAATTTTACAACATGAAAATTAATTAAAATTGTTATTGATAATCAATCTTTCATTCTTGACGTGGCTCGGGCTCGAACCCTGGCCGGCAGGTTACCATGACATGTTTCGATCGCAACCACTCGATCTCCTCAGATGGATTTGCCGTCTTACACTCGCAGCCATCGACGACTGCTGACGTCACTAGTCAAACATCAATCCTTAAACCAAATTGTATTTTAACATTTGGTAGATCGAAATTTGCTTTCCTGAATGATTATCCATTTTAATTGATTTTACATGTTTTTTCCTTTACTTCTGTTTTTTCGTACTTTCGTCAAGAATTTTTCTTGAAGTCCAAGTACATTTTTGTTTTTTCACTTTGTCTTTCTCTTTTCTGTTGACCTTTTTCAGCACAACTTGAAGGACAAATGTACACATAGAGCTCGTGCCTTAGCTTTAACAATAATTAGTATTGTGGTTATTTTGTTGAACTATTTATGGTTTTTAATCCAAATTTTTAATATTTTTTTTAATTAGGCTTAAGTTCATGAAATTTAATTCTTATTAAATTATTTTTATGAAGAAAGGAATTTTACAACATGAAAATTAATTAAAATTGTTATTGATAATCTTTCATTCTTGACGTGGCTCGGGCTCGAACCCTGGCCGGCAGGTTACCATGACATGTTTCGATCGCAACCACTCGATCTCCTCAGATGGATTTGCCGTCTTACACTCGCAGCCATCGACGACTGCTGACGTCACTAGTCAAACATCAATCCTTAAACCAAATTGTATTTTAACATTTGGTAGATCGAAATTTGCTTTCCTGAATGATTATCCATTTTAATTGATTTTACATGTTTTTTCCTTTACTTCTGTTTTTTCGTACTTTCGTCAAGAATTTTTCTTGAAGTCCAAGTACATTTTTGTTTTTTCACTTTGTCTTTCTCTTTTCTGTTGACCTTTTTCAGCACAACTTGAAGGACAAATGTACACATAGAGCTCGTGCCTTAGCTTTAACAATAATTAGTATTGTGGTTATTTTGTTGAACTATTTATGGTTTTTAATCCAAATTTTTAATATTTTTTTTTAATTAGGCTTAAGTTCATGAAATTTAATTCTTATTAAATTATTTTTATGAAGAAAGGAATTTTACAACATGAAAATTAATTAAAATTGTTATTGATAATCAATCTTTCATTCTTGACGTGGCTCGGGCTCGAACCCTGGCCGGCAGGTTACCATGACATGTTTCGATCGCAACCACTCGATCTCCTCAGATGGATTTGCCGTCTTACACTCGCAGCCATCGACGACTGCTGACGTCACTAGTCAAACATCAATCCTTAAACCAAATTGTATTTTAACATTTGGTAGATCGAAATTTGCTTTCCTGAATGATTATCCATTTTAATTGATTTTACATGTTTTTTCCTTTACTTCTGTTTTTTCGTACTTTCGTCAAGAATTTTTCTTGAAGTCCAAGTACATTTTTGTTTTTTCACTTTGTCTTTCTCTTTTCTGTTGACCTTTTTCAGCACAACTTGAAGGACAAATGTACACATAGAGCTCGTGCCTTAGCTTTAACAATAATTAGTATTGTGGTTATTTTGTTGAACTATTTATGGTTTTTAATCCAAATTTTTAATATTTTTTTTAATTAGGCTTAAGTTCATGAAATTTAATTCTTATTAAATTATTTTTATGAAGAAAGGAATTTTACAACATGAAAATTAATTAAAATTGTTATTGATAATCAATCTTTCATTCTTGACGTGGCTCGGGCTCGAACCCTGGCCGGCAGGTTACCATGACATGTTTCGATCGCAACCACTCGATCTCCTCAGATGGATTTGCCGTCTTACACTCGCAGCCATCGACGACTGCTGACGTCACTAGTCAAACATCAATCCTTAAACCAAATTGTATTTTAACATTTGGTAGATCGAAATTTGCTTTCCTGAATGATTATCCATTTTAATTGATTTTACATGTTTTTTCCTTTACTTCTGTTTTTTCGTACTTTCGTCAAGAATTTTTCTTGAAGTCCAAGTACATTTTTGTTTTTTCACTTTGTCTTTCTCTTTTCTGTTGACCTTTTTCAGCACAACTTGAAGGACAAATGTACACATAGAGCTCGTGCCTTAGCTTTAACAATAATTAGTATTGTGGTTATTTTGTTGAACTATTTATGGTTTTTAATCCAAATTTTTAATATTTTTTTTTAATTAGGCTTAAGTTCATGAAATTTAATTCTTATTAAATTATTTTTATGAAGAAAGGAATTTTACAACATGAAAATTAATTAAAATTGTTATTGATAATCTTTCATTCTTGACGTGGCTCGGGCTCGAACCCTGGCCGGCAGGTTACCATGACATGTTTCGATCGCAACCACTCGATCTCCTCAGATGGATTTGCCGTCTTACACTCGCAGCCATCGACGACTGCTGACGTCACTAGTCAAACATCAATCCTTAAACCAAATTGTATTTTAACATTTGGTAGATCGAAATTTGCTTTCCTGAATGATTATCCATTTTAATTGATTTTACATGTTTTTTCCTTTACTTCTGTTTTTTCGTACTTTCGTCAAGAATTTTTTCTTGAAGTCCAAGTACATTTTTGTTTTTTCACTTTGTCTTTCTCTTTTCTGTTGACCTTTTTCAGCACAACTTGAAGGACAAATGTACACATAGAGCCCGTGCCTTAGCTTTAACAATAATTAGTATTGTGGTTATTTTGTTGAACTATTTATGGTTTTTAATCCAAATTTTTAATATTTTTTTTAATTAGGCTTAAGTTCATGAAATTTAATTCTTATTAAATTATTTTTATGAAGAAAGGAATTCTACAACATGAAAATTAATTAAAATTGTTATTGATAATCTTTCATTCTTGACGTGGCTCGGGCTCGAACCCTGGCCGGCAGGTTACCATGACATGTTTCGATCGCAACCACTCGATCTCCTCAGATGGATTTGCCGTCTTACACTCGCAGCCATCGACGACTGCTGACGTCACTAGTCAAACATCAATCCTTAAACCAAATTGTATTTTAACATTTGGTAGATCGAAATTTGCTTTCCTGAATGATTATCCATTTTAATTGATTTTACATGTTTTTTCCTAGTGACGTCAGCAGTCGTCGATGGCTGCGAGTGTAAGACGGCAAATCCATCTGAGGAGATCGAGTGGTTGCGATCGAAACATGTCATGGTAACCTGCCGGCCAGGGTTCGAGCCCGAGCCACGTCAAGAATGAAAGATTATCAATAACAATTTTAATTAATTTTCATGTTGTAAAATTCCTTTCTTCATAAAAATAATTTAATAAGAATTAAATTTCATGAACTTAAGCCTAATTAAAAAAAAAAATATTAAAAATTTGGATTAAAAACCATAAATAGTTCAACAAAATAACCACAATACTAATTATTGTTAAAGCTAAGGCACGAGCTCTATGTGTACATTTGTCCTTCAAGTTGTGCTGAAAAAGGTCAACAGAAAAGAGAAAGACAAAGTGAAAAAACAAAAATGTACTTGGACTTCAAGAAAAATTCTTGACGAAAGTACGAAAAAACAGAAGTAAAGGAAAAAACATGTAAAATCAATTAAAATGGATAATCATTCAGGAAAGCAAATTTCGATCTACCAAATGTTAAAATACAATTTGGTTTAAGGATTGATGTTTGACTAGTGACGTCAGCAGTCGTCGATGGCTGCGAGTGTAAGACGGCAAATCCATCTGAGGAGATCGAGTGGTTGCGATCGAAACATGTCATGGTAACCTGCCGGCCAGGGTTCGAGCGCGAGCCACGTCAAGAATGAAAGATTATCAATAACAATTTTAATTAATTTTCATGTTGTAAAATTCCTTTCTTCATAAAAATAATTTAATAAGAATTAAATTTCATGAACTTAAGCCTAATTAAAAAAAATATTAAAAATTTGGATTAAAAACCATAAATAGTTCAACAAAATAACCACAATACTAATTATTGTTAAAGCTAAGGCACGAGCTCTATGTGTACATTTGTCCTTCAAGTTGTGCTGAAAAAGGTCAACAGAAAAGAGAAAGACAAAGTGAAAAAACAAAAATGTACTTGGACTTCAAGAAAAATTCTTGACGAAAGTACGAAAAAACAGAAGTAAAGGAAAAAACATGTAAAATCAATTAAAATGGATAATCATTCAGGAAAGCAAATTTCGATCTACCAAATGTTAAAATACAATTTGGTTTAAGGATTGATGTTTGACTAGTGACGTCAGCAGTCGTCGATGGCTGCGAGTGTAAGACGGCAAATCCATCTGAGGAGATCGAGTGGTTGCGATCGAAACATGTCATGGTAACCTGCCGGCCAGGGTTCGAGCCCGAGCCACGTCAAGAATGAAAGATTATCAATAACAATTTTAATTAATTTTCATGTTGTAAAATTCCTTTCTTCATAAAAATAATTTAATAAGAATTAAATTTCATGAACTTAAGCCTAAAAAAAATATTAAAAATTTGGATTAAAAACCATAAATAGTTCAACAAAATAACCACAATACTAATTGCATGAAAATTTAAAAATGTTTGTCATATTATTTATTTTAAAATTTTTTTTTCTAGAAAAACGATAAATAATGTGTGAATTAATTTTAAATATAAGCTGCTCGATAGATATTTTTTGTTAAAAATAACGTGGGTCGGGAGATACTTATGTATGTTCTATGTTGAAACTTAAAGTCGCTATAACTTTTTGCATAAAATATAAAAAGCTATTAAGATTTATTTCAAACTAGCAAACCCGGCGAACTCCGTTTCGCCACCAGATGGCTTCGTTTTATGTAACATTTCGTTTGGTGATTAAAAGATGAAGAAAAATTTTTTTGTAGCTGACCCGACAGACGTTGTTCTGTCCCAATTAGAAAAAATGTTTGCGTTCGATTTTTAAAATCCGTTAAAAATAGGAAAAAAGTATTTTTAAATTAAAATGTTGTTCATATACATATATATGATTTACATTTGATTTGAAAATACATATGGCTATTTCCAAAAAAACGTCAACCACAAAAAATGGAAAAAAAAATTTTTCTTTTCAAGATTTATTTAGAGAATTGCTTAGATTTTTTTAATATATGCGTATAAATTAATTGATTCGAAAAAAAAAGATAAATGGTAAACGAAGTACTACAACTTTTAGCACATACTTGTGTATATTAGAAAATATGCATTTGGAACAAAAATACTCTAATCTAAGGCATATTTATGATCTGAAAAACATTTTTTATTAAGTTTCTTATATAAAGGATTATAAATAGCAACATAAAAAAATTTTAAATCATGGTGGAAAAATTGTCCCGTTTACAATGTCCCGTTTACAATTTCTTTAACAATTTATTTAAAAAAATTTAATTCATATTTTATTTTGAAATCGAAACCATTTTTAGGGCACGTTAGTACGAAACATTTTAAAATTAATCCCAATAAAATATTGTGTCAGGTTTCGCAGAAATCACTGTTTAAACGGTTACCCCTTAAAACCCACTTCCGTTTTTTGTCCCGTTTACAATCACTGGTTTTTTGCAATTATCTCGGAAACCACGACAGTAAGCGAAAAATTTAATTTGCAGAAATTAAAGAGCTAATTGAGAGTTAAAAGAATCATTAATTTAAAAAATTAAAATCAGGTTGTTTTTTACAGTTTTGTCAATATAAGCGTGTGCGAATGTCCCGTTTACAATCTTGGAAGTGCCCATATGTTTGTATATATAAGTATGCTGTGAATCTTATAGTATTCTATTTACATTTTAGTTGATAAGATCAATATTCAGGTAAACAGTAAAAAAAAGTAAAACTTATTCGGTTGCTTTGCTAGGATACAATAATTTTGTAAAATACAACATTTTTTGTTTGGTTGTCTGGTTTGTTGATTATCATTGCATATGCGAGACTTACTGGAAACTAACTGCAAGCGTTAAAATTGAATGCCATGTCGTTTGGAATCATTGGGATCCGAGGTATCAAAACATTTTCTCCCTTGTACTTTCCTTTAAGCATTGTTGCTTCGATGACGTTATTCATCAGTTTTTTTTTTACCGTAAGTCGGGTGCCATTACAAAGACGTGGTTGGTTTATATTTCGTAACATTATGATTACCGATCCAACTTTTAGTTTGAATTTATGAGGAGGTAATCCGGGTAATCCCAGGGAGTTCGATTGGATAGTTGACGACATCGTTCTGAGAAGTAATGGAATCTACCGATTTGTACGTCTCCAATTTGCCAGCGATTTCACCTTGAATCTTAAAATTCAGTTCGTCGACATCAACGTAGCTAATATAGCACGTTCGCTCAACAAATCATGATTTCTGTAATTTTGTGTAATGTTTGAAAACACCTTTCGGATGAGTTCGGACTTTGGTTCGGTGATCCGGCAGAAATTGAAATATCCACCGGGATTTTGTCGTTTCCTATGCCCAGCAATTGTTTGGAAAATACGTCTCGAGATTGATAGTTTTGCTGCTCGACCCGCATTATCAGAGTCAATTTGAGCTTCCTAACGTGTTTCCACAAAGCAGAAGACTTCAAACATGCATTTAATTCATCGACGGGCGTTGATCGTGGTATCACTGGAAGTGTTTGCCAAAAATCACCTGCCAACAAATCATCGTACCTCCAAAACGGCTTTGATTGTTTCGTAGTAGGCGTAAAAGTAGGCGTGGTAAATTTTTCTTTCGATGAAAACTTAAAATGGAATAATACAAACATTTGAAAGAAAAATTAGTCAAATCTATGGAGCCGTTTTCGGATTTTAGGTAAATCGTACAAAGTGGGCGTAAAAGTGGGCGGGACAAAATGTTATTGCCGTATAAACCTCAGTTGGACCATGGCGATCACTTTAAAGAAGAAATCGTCCAAATCGGTCAAGCCATGCTCAAGTTATGTGCTTAATAGAAAAAGTGGGCGTAAAAGTAGGCGTGGTCAATTTTTCTTTCGATGGAAACTTAAAATGCATTGATACGAACATTTGAAAGAAAAATTAGTCAAATCGATGGAGCCGTTTTCTGATTTTAGGTAAATCGAAAAAAGTGGGCTTAAAAGTCGGCGGGGAACAATTTTCTTTCCGTATAAGCCTAAGCTGGACCATGGCGATCACTTTAAAGAAAAAATCGTCCAAATCGGTCAAGCCATCCTCAAGTTATGTGCTTAATAAAAAAAGTGGGCGTAAAAGTAGGCGTGGTAAATTTTTCTTTCGATGGAAACTTAAAATGCATCGATACGAACATTTGAAAGAAAAATTAGTCAAATCGATGGAGCCGTTTTCTGATTTTAGCAGTTATATGTGGCTAAAAATGTTTTGTTAAAACCTAGGAGGTTTTATTTTCAAAACATCTGGTTAAAATTGGTTAAATTATTCATTAAACATAATAAAGCTGTATAATCTCTTTTGGATCGTACAGAGTTTATTTATTTATTTCATTAAATGTAATATAAAAAGCCACTCTAGGCCAATTAAAATATATATTACAAAGCAGTTTGCCTGAATACAGTTATAAACTAATTATTTATTTATTTATTTATTTTTTTTATTCATCAGTTAGGTAATACAAAGCCCATGTGGGCCATTAAAATATATTACCCAGTCTTAATACCTAAGTAATCAAAAACTAAAGACAAAACATTTTTATTCTATATACCTACATACATATCTGTGTCGTTATATCATAACATATTGAGTCAATTTAAAAAGTTGAAGAAAAAAAAACATCTTTCAATCATACTAATTCCCATTCAAAAGCAAAGAAAAATTTTTTTATTACGTTTTTTAAAATATTGTATTACAACTAAGCACTTTCTCCATCATGGTTTATTTATAATTTAATAAACAAAATGGTTTTTCACTTAGTTTTCCGTTTAAAAAAAAAAAAAAGAAAAACTGGTTTGCTAGCGCACCTCAACTCAAGATGTTATGTATGTACATAAAAAAAAACTTTAATCTATAACTTGTCTAATTTTACAACCTAATACTCGCCCCCCAAGGCGTAACACACATCCTATCATTAGATATAAATAGTAACTAGATTACACAAATTATGTACACGGCCCAGTTAGGGAAGAGCGTACCCAAGTAATGTAAAAAGTCAAATACTATACAGTAAAAATTTGATATTGAAATATGGGGCCATGTCACAGAGTACAATTCCGTTCGGAATGATTCCGTTCGGAATTGAAGAAAACATATTTGTTTGTTGATGGAAAGTGTATTTTGATAGTTTTATGGCCTTTCAGATACAGACAACTCCCATACCGTTCATGAAAACAAAAATGGTTTCATTCCGAAACATTTTGTCGTCATTTTCTGAAGTACCAAAATACGGAATGAATTCCGTTTCCGAACGGAATTGTACTCTGTGACGTGGCTGATGATTTACATATTTCGCTTCTATTTCAATAGTATGTATTTTATTAACAAAAAAAAACATAAAATTAATTAAAATATTACGTTTTAAAAAACAGAAATTAATTTTAAATTAAAAACAAAACAGAAATTCACTTAAAATTCGTTCGTTGAATGATATTTTTATTTACTCGTATCGTTTCATCCCTAGTTGTATGCATCACTATTACAAAAATTACATTTAAAAAAACATGTTAAAACATAATAATACAAAAGAAATATAAAAGTTTAATTGTTAATCCAATCCTATTAAGCGTTTATAAATTGGACTTTTTATTAATGGTTTATAAAACAAAAAGTATTTGATAACTATTGTATTCATTAAAGCTGAATCAAGAAATTTTTATGAATTAGACCGTTTGTGTATAAAGTAATTTCTGAAAAATTGAAAGGAATATGACTATTACAAAAGAGCTTTATAAAATACATAACTGAAATTTAGCTCATAGAATAAAATTCGAAAAATGAAAAATGTTGAATATAATATAAAAGTAACCTTCGAAAGGAAATAATTCCCAGTTACTATTTGTTAAAGTTGTTGAGTTAAATACATTCAATTTATAAAGTATCACTATCTAGTGTGACACAAAGAATGCTGACGAAGGCCGTAGCGGGCCAGAAAATGCATTACATTCTGCTGGTGTCTAATAATTGTAAATTTTTCTGTACATACAATATACCTCATTGCTGTCCAAAGGAAAGCTAAGGTAAAATGTAACAAGAAAATACAATATAATAGTCTGGTAGTGTAGTCATTTCTGAAAAATTGAAAGGAATAGTACTATTACAAAAAAGCTTTATAAAATAACTGAAATTTAGCTTATAGAATAAATTCGAAAAATGAAAAATGTTGAATTTTTTATTTATTTTTGACATCAATCTTCAGGTATATATGTATAAACATAATTAATATGGTCTTACTTTAGATTGTGTAGCATGAGTCAAAATCCATGATTTATATTCCCGTTTCTTCATGGACATTTGTTTATGGCGCGGGTGTGTTGGGCATATGACATAATGTCTCTGCTGACGCACAACGAAATAACAATCTTTGCAACGGCGCTTTAAATGGCCTTTAACCTTAAAACCAGCTACCTGAGAGATCAGTGATAAAACCGGTAACAAAAAATTTTGCAACCCTGAAGTTACGGACATTGGTGAAACCACGCAGCTAGCAATTGAACTTTGTCTTAACGTTTCGATAGTGGATTTAGGTAGAGGTTTAACCATCATCTGAAAATTACGTACTGAAGATTTTATAGCACTACCAGCGGTTAGTGTTCTCAGTCCATTTAGTATGAAGGATGTACCAATTTTTGCAGCAAACGACATCTGAAAAATGTTTAGTTTAATTGATTTGTATGTTCATTTATAAAAAAAATTGAAATACTTTTAAAGAAATCGTCCCCGTAAATTTAAGTCAGCTGTTTCAAATTGTTAAAATGTTGCATACGTGCGCCAAGATAAACGCAAAATTGAGGCTGATTTCATAAACGCAGTATTGCAAAGCATCACAAAAAACAAATGCGTTAAAAAGGTATTACATATAAAAATAATGCGCAAATTGCGCAACAGTTGTGTAGTGAATTCAGTTACCATGCAATTATGAACTCAAAGCATTGTCTACAGGAAAGTTTTGGAGTTTTTTAAGCTATTCCATTTAGTGTTGCATTGCAATACAGCGTTTATGAAGTCAGCCTCAATTGGTGCTTTTGGGGGATGAATAAAAAATGGGAATTTAATGCTCTTGGGAGTTTTGCTTTTGGGAACTCAAAATTTAGGAATTTAAGAATTAGGGTGTTCGAATAAAAATGAGAAATTGTAATTTAAAGCAAATAATTACGCAAAAATGGAGTAAAAAATAAATAAACAATAATAAAAATATAATATATATACATATATATATATATATATATATATATATATATATATATATATATATATATATATATATATATACATACAGTGCACTCGCGGTAACTTGAACACCGTCTAACGTGAACACCGCCTAACTTGAACAAGATTTTTTTTACATTGACTACTCTGTAACGTGAACAAACTCAGAAAGCTCTATAACGTGAACAATTTTTTATACCTTTTGCCAAAGGTAAAAGCGTATTAATAACTTTTTCATTCCGTTAGTAATTTCTACAATATTGATCCTACCCCCTATAAAGTTTGCATTCCCGATGATCCTGTTAAAAAAATTGCTGCAAGTGAGGCAATTCAAATTTAAATGCATTGCAATGGGCAGGAGATGCAATGGTGGATCAAAGTGACATGAGTGTATTTAGACGCTTAAGGAAGAAAGCAGTATTTCAACTACCTATTAGAAAAGAAAAAGCAGCAGAAAAAGATAGCCGATTTTTTAATGCATAAATGCTATGAGTAATTTTGTTTGCAATGTAATTTTAATTCAATAGATATATTCTCGTGATCTTATTTTGGTTTGTAATGAATTCTAATTTATAATTTTATTTTTACTAGGATCGCCCGGTGTCCGAAATTCGACCACTCGACATTTACTTTCAAAAAAACCTGTGCGTTATACAACAAAAACGTACACATTTTAAGAAAACGACAAAAATCCTATATTGACCCAACACTTTTATTCAAAAAATTTAGAAAAAAATATATTAAAAATCAACCACAAAAAAATTGTTCCCGTATTTATATATAAGATATTTTAGTAGTGGAAATAATAATAAAACACATAAATATATACATTTATATTTTAATAATGGAAATAATCAGAAAAAATTTCACGTTCAAGGGTGCAAATAGACATATTATTTATGAAATTCGACAATCGCTAACGTGAACAATTTCGCTAACATGAACTCCCTAGGTTTTAATTAGTTCACGTTACCGCGAGCGCACTGTATATATAAAAGTAGGCTTAAGTCTAGTTTACCAAGAATATAAGCGATTTATATTCTTTAGTACATTTACTTTCATAATCTATGCAGTTTTTTCCTTGACGTTACCTCTAACACCCTTAAAAATGAAATCCCAGTTTTTTCTGACCAGTTTGGAGGAACCCAGATTTCTGGAAAACTGTTCCTTAGATTTTTTGCACGGAAAGCGTTTTATATTCTTTAGTACGTCTACTTTCATAATCTATGCAGTTTTTTCCTTGACGTTACCTCTAACACCCTTAAAAATGAAATCCCAGTTTTTACTGACCAGTTTGGAGGAACCCAGATTTCTGGAAAGCTGTTCCTTAGATTTTTTGCACGGAAAGCGATTTATATTCTTTAGTACGTCTACTTTCATAATCTATACAGTTTTCTCCTTCACGTTACCTCTTACACCCTTAAAAATAAAATTCCAGTTTTTACTGACCATTTTGGATGAACCCAGATTTCTGGAAAACTGTTCCTTAGTTTTTGTAATTAAACAGTTTTTTTCCTTAATTTTACTCCAAACCAGATTTCTGGAAACCTAGAGGTTGTTCCTTGAGTTTCCTTTTACCCCAAAAAAAAAATAAAAACAAATTCGGTTTTTTTAATACATACTTTATATTTTTATTATTTTTTTTTTTTTTAAAAGAAGGTATTTTTTATTTTATAAGTAAAAATTTTTGTTTTTAAATATAAATGCACTTCATTTAATTATTATATATATATATATATCAGTGTTGCCAATTTAGCCATTTAGTGGCTAGATTTAGCCATTTTTCATCCGGTTTAGCCATTAAAAATTGAGTTTAGCCATTAGCCATTTTTAAACTTGTTTAGCCATAAAATTTTTTTGCCGTTTTTCTTTTAAAAGAATAATTTTTATTTAATTATAAAAATTATAAAAGTAAAATAAACATTTTGTACAATTAAAACGCCTTTAATTTAAATCACAACTTTTACAAATGTTGAAAATCGCTATAAACTATGACGCTGAAACATCTTTCACAATAAAGGAACAGTATTCCACTATTAAATTTATAAAATTGATCAACAAAAACATCACTGTTTCTTTCTGGTTGCAAGTATTTCAATAAAGGCAATTAGGCGGTAACAAAATTGTATTAGAAATTTCAGAATTGCCTAAAAAGTTGTTCTCACTTCCATGGTCTAATGCTGAAGTAGAGAGGGTGTTTAGCCAAGTAAACATCGTTAAAAGTAATTTGAGAAAAAGGTTACATTAAGCAACCGTTAATTCGATTTTTTCAATTAGGTAAATATTTTTACCATAAAAATACAATATTTATGCCACCACCACAATAGTGGAGAAGGTACTATGCGTTTGTGCTGATGTCTGTAACACCTTAAAATATTGGTCCTTAGCCCACCTTTACGTATACCGATTGACTCAGAATCACTTTCTGAGTCGAATTAACGATATTTGTCCGGCTGGCTGGCTGGCTGTCCATGTAAACCTTGTGCGCAAAGTACAGGTCGCAATTTAGAGATTATTTGATCAAATTTGGTACAAAGGTTCTAATGTGGTGTAGGGTATCATAAAGTCGGGTTTAATAGACTATTCTTTCTTATTTGTTTTTTATTTTAGATCTGAACTCAAAAGGCTGGGTAAATGTTGTCGTGATTATGATTTAAAACTTATAATTATTTGAAACTCATGATTGAGTGATTCCTATGAGATGAACAATAAAGACATCGAATATTTCGATGATTTAATTTTTTAATATTAATTTACGTTTATTCTTATTTAACAAATTGATCTTAACTCACAATTTCATCGAAAACAACTTTAAATTAATTACTTCTGTTTTGTTATTGAATTTTAATGTGTTTTTATTTAAAAAAGCTTTTAGCCATTTTTTAGCCAATTTTTAGCCATTTTTTTCCGTAAATTTATCCATTTTTGGTCACTAAGTTTTGGCAACACTGATATATATATATATATATATATATATATATATATATATATATATATATATATATATATATATATATATATATATATATATGTATATATATTATATTTTTATTATTGTTTATTAATTTTTTACTCCATTTTTGCATAATTATTTGCTTTAAATTACAATTTCTCATTTTTATTCGAACACCCTAATTCTTAAATTCCTAAATTTTGAATTCCCAAAAGCGAAACTCCCAAAAGCATTAAATTCCCATTTTTTTATTCATCCCCCAAAAGCACCAATTCAATTTTGCGTTTTCGTGGATAGTTATCTACGCTATCTTGGCGAACGTATGTTGCATGTGCAAGAAAACAAACTTCGTTTTTTGTTGTGACTTTTTCCAGAGTTGATAAGAAAGTAGTATTAGCCCTACTACCCTACAAGAAAACTACCAGTCATTTTACTAGTTAAATGACCGGTTTTTATTAGTTTATTAAGAGCAAAATGAAAAAACTAACCGAAACTCTTGTGTACATGTGAGTTTTCCTCTCTTTCTAACTAATGAATTCCACTCGACTACGGAACATATATCTGTACTGCTTAATCTACTGGTTTTTATTGGTCAATGATAACCAAAATAGTGGTTAATGCTAACTAGTTAGTCATAATGTAAATATTGGTTAGTACTAACTAGTTATTTATAACGTAAAAATGGTTAATACTAACCTTTATTAAAAAATACTTTTTTTTTAATTTTCATTTTAAATTAAATTTTTTATTAAAAAAAAATATAATGGAATTTCATTAATACATTAAAGTCAGAAAATTAGATTTCAGTAAGTAAATACGTTCCATTATTTCTGTGGCTGCTCTTTAAGGTTCCACTTCTTGCATGAGCCTGGAAATGTAGGTAAACATACGTGTTTCCAATCAATTAATCGTAGATCTTAAAAAACATTTTATTTTGTTAACAATTTGTGGCAAAAAATTATATATGTATGTACATACTTGAAAAGCCATCAGGTTTTTTAATAATTCTTTTTGTTCCTTTATTATCATCACCAAATCTAAAACTATTATCCTGGCCAAAGCCACCACCTGAATGACCGCTACCTGTTAAACGAGCACTCCTTTCAAAACGGCCTTTTCGCACATGACCTTTATTGTTTCCTGATAATCCAGCACCACGTTCTCTGAAGCCGCCATCAATACGCCCTCCTTTACCACTAGCATTCTGATTACAGCTTTTTGGCGGTGTCACTTTTTTTATCTCACTACCTTAGTCACAAATTATAAATTTTATTTAATTTTTTTTTTTTTTTTTTTTTTTATACCAATCGCAAATATTAAATTTAAGAAATTCACAAATTTTTACACGCGTATGACAAAAATATATTAAAATATTGGCATTATTTTGGAAATGTTATGGCGATTTCTTTTCTGAAAACAATATGCTACCGTATATACATGTAACATTTTCTAATGTTACCTATAATCACTGGAAGTGTTACATGTTGTGCAATTTTAATAGAACACAATTAGCTGCTTTTATTTACAACTATTACACTTTCATTATTAATGTACTTCATGAGCGATTTTTAATGCTATTTGAGCGGTTTCTGAACGCAATTATGGCTTGAAAACAAATATTGACATCACTAATGGCTTAGAAAAATTTAAACGATTATAATATAAATAGACTTTTTTTGATTTTAATGTGTAAATATATTTATATTTTGTTTTAAAATAATTTTTTTTTATACTTTTTTTATAGTAATTTTTTATCTCACTACCTTAGTCACAAATTATAAATTTTATTTAATTGTTTTTTTTTTTTTAATACCAATCGCAAATATTAAATTTAAGAAATTCACAAATTTTTACACGCCTATTACAAAAATATATTAAAATATTGGCATTATTTTGGAAATGTTAGTTGTACCATTCTAAACATATATGTTAGAGTGGAACAACTAATCTAAAATTATTGCAAGTGTGTTAGTAATTTTTTTAGTTTTGGCTATGCATTTCTTGTAGGGTATAAACCTGAACGTGAGCCAAGATAGCGTCGACGAAATAGTGGAAACTTTTGTAAATTTAAAAACCGGGAAACCAAAATACCAAAATAAGGGGATTTGCCGAATAAAATCAAAAAGTTTGCATAGAATTTAGGAATTTTAAAAGGGGAAGTACAACTATTTAATATTTTTAACAAAAAAAAAATAGTTAACACAAATTAAAAATTCTGTTCCTGAGATAGCTGGGTTCATCCAAAATGGTCAGTAAAATGCTTTGCTGATTAATCCCATGGAGCACAGGCTTTTGCACGGTATAAACGGTATATAATCTGAAAGTTATAGTTTTCCAGACAAAAAGAGCGATGCGTGCAAAAAATTGCCCGTTCTGTTTCTGAGATATTAAGGTTCATCCAAAATGGTCAGTAAAAGGCTTTGCTGATTTATCCCATGGAACACAGGCTTTTGCACGATATATTTCTGAAAGTTAATAGTTTTCCGGACAAAAAGAGCGATACGTACTCACCTACTGGATTTTACTGGAAAAGTAAACAAACGCACCTACAGCTAGATTTCTTTTTGTAGAAATTACGGGCATAAATTTGTATGCTATTGACAGAAGTATTTAAAAAATCCTGTATTCGGGTGTGTTCTAGAATCCGAGTAGTGTAGTAGTTTAGACACAAATTTTCAAAAAGTTTCTGAGTAAAAAGGGGTCAAATTTTGAAATTTTGGCCATACAGGTATTTTTTCTCATCCATGTAACTTATTACCTATTGGTGTTAACAAAATTTGTCCCAAGTAGCTTAGATATCTAATTTTTCAATCTTTTTAAAAAAAATTTTTTTGGTTTTTTTTATACCCTTCACCGAAGGTAAAAGGGTATATATAACTTTGTCATTCCGTTTGTAATTTCTACAATATTGATCCTACACCCTATAAAGTAGATATATTCTGGGTTCTTATGAAAAGCGAAGTTCAAATCCGGTTGTCCGTCTGTCCGTCTGTCCGTCTGTCTGTTGAAATGGGTTTTCCGAAGCCCCCAGATATGATGGGAGCTTCGTTGGGGTATCTTTCTGTCAGGTATTCTTATTATAATTTTGCTATTGAAATTCAGCCAGATCGGTCCACAAATGGCTGAGATATCAGCAAAAAACCACGACTACCTCTAATTTTTCCCAAAAATCCCTTGTGGTTGTTGTATTTTTATTACTTTTTGCTGTATATCTGGTGAACGGAAAAAGCCAAATCTTCCAAACTAGGTACACAAAATTAGGTTGCCAATACACACCATCCTACAAAATGTGGGCGGGATTGGAGAAGTGGGCGTGGTACCTCCCGTACAAAAAAAATTAAAAATTTTATAAAAACCTAAATTTTAAGGCTGCCATATGTCCTATGGATATGATTTATATACCAAAATATCGGAAATTTTTAGTAGAACATATTTTATAAAAAACTCGGGAAAATCGGTTCAGATACAAAAAAGTTATGACCAAAATTTTTTTTTTAAATACCCATTTTCGGTAACCATGGATCTTCCCGAGTCCAAGTTTTATAACACAAACAAATGGTAAATTTCTTGCTTAACACGTCGGTATATAAATCTGTCAAATCGGTTAAAAAATGGCTGAGTTATCAGCGAAAAACCACGACTACCTCTAATTTTTTAAAAAAATCCCTTGTTGTTGTTGTATTTTTATTACCTTTTGCTGTATATCTGGTGAACGGAAAAAGCCAAATCTTCCAAACTAGGTACACAAAATTAGGTTGCCAATACACACCATCCTACAAAATGTGGGCGGGATTGGAGAAGTGGGCGTGGTACCTCCCGTACAAAAAAAAATTTATAAAAACCTAAATTTTAAGGCTACCATATGTCCTATGGATATGACTTACATACCAAAATATTGGAAATTTTTAGTAGAACATATTTTACACAAGACTCGGGAAAATCGGTTCAGACACAAAAAAGTTATGGCCAAAATAAAATGTTTTTTATTAAAATATCCATTTTTGGGAATCATAGATCTTCCCGAGTCCAAACTTTTTAAGTCAAGTAAATGGTAAATTTCTTCCTAAGCACGTCGGTATTTAAATCTTTCAAATCGGTTTAAAAATGGCTAAGTTATGATCAAAATACTGCAATCCCAAAAATTATTTTTTTTATACCCTTCAAAGGGTATATATAACTTTGTCATTCCGTTTGTAATTTCTACAATATTGATCCTACACCCTATAAAGTATATATATTCTGGGTCCTTATGAAAAGCGAAGTTCAAATCCGGTTGACCGTCTTTCCCCCCACCCCCCCCCCCCCCACCTTCATATTTGCTTACATATACTAGCATAACGCTCAATATGATTTTCGTTATCATCCTTCTATATTATTTCATCTATTTAACCAATTTATTTTAACAAATCGAAACTAGGAATTTTTGTGTTTTTTTGCTACTTAAAAACTCCCCAAAATGATAAAAGAAAACAAACACGCATACTTACATGCCACAAACTATTTTGGTGAATATGTTTCCATATTTCAGTTCTCAACTCAAATAAGTTTTATGGTTTACAACTTTGCTATTGTGGTGAACAAAAGTAATTACAACCCTACACAGTGAACATAAAACGAAACTAGGAATTTTTGTGTGTTTTTTTGCTACTTAAAAACTCCCCAAAATGATAAAAGAAAACAAACACGCATACTTACATGCCACAAACTATTTTGGTGAATATGTTTCCATATTTCAGTTCTCAACTCAAATAAGTTTTATGGTTTACAACTTTGCTATTGTGGTGAACAAAAGTAATTACAACCCTACACAGTGAACATAAAACGGGCCATATTTCATTTTAATGATATTCAAACAACGTTCCTTCATAGTTTAGTTGTCTAGGGGGTTAAGTTAGCAACTGTGAGTTCTCTGGTTCGAATCTGGTTTTTTTAAAAGAAAATTTTTTTTTAATTTTTATTTTTTTATGTTCTAAAAACGATTTAAAAAAAATATTTACCAGTTTTCGCTTTTTAAATTTAATTTATAATGGAGTTTAAAGTATTATAATTATGTATGTATACATATGTAAAAATTATTTAGTTTTTGTCTAGTTGCTCTGTATTCTGCTCCCACAATGGTGAAGGGTATATAAGATTCGGCACAGCCGAATATAGCTCTCTTACTTGTTTAATTTAAAATTTTTTTTTTTTTTAAATTTAAAACTTGGTTAAAAAAATTTTTAACAGCCAGGCCCACGATGTCACATGTTAACGTTCGCATAGAAAATTACATTTAAAACAAAAACAATTTTTAAAAAAAATTTAAAAAAACGAAAAAATTTTTTTTAAAAAGTTTGATCAAAAAGCTATCGAAGCTACGTGGGACAAATTTTGATAGCACCAATAGGTAATAAGTTACATGTATGGCAAATTTTGACCCGCGTTCACTCTGAAAATTTTTGACCGATCTTGTTGAAAATTTGTGTCTAAACTACTATCCAATAGGACTAACCTTGGTGCAAATTTCATCCAAATCGGAAGAAATGGATTTCAAAATTGGGTCACTTGACATTAAATTCCCCTTTTATATAAATATAAAAAAAGTTTGGTATTTTGTTGTTATTTTCTTAATTATTTTCTAAAATATTAATTTTGGCAAAAAACTTTCTTCGAGGTTAATGTTGTTGACTGGAAGAGCTAAAATATTGCCATATATCATATTCTTTTAAAATGTTGTTTTAAGAGATAGTAATATTCAAACAATTACATTTGATTAAATGGCTTTATGGCAAACTTTGAGGGGCGGACGCCCCCCCTAAAACACAACTTATCGCTACGAAATTTTTTTGTATTTTTTTTTACATAAAACTGAACCGATTTGAGGGGGGAGAATATAAGAAATCAAAAAAAAAAAAAAGTTCTCCATACAACTTACGGCCACGCTAATGTATATGATCAAAAATTTCTTAAGACAAGGAATACAAAAGAAGCTTGTTTTTATTAAAAATAAGAAAGATTTTGCTTAAATCAAGCTGCATTTATTTAATATTAATCTGGTTATCTTGATTAATTAAAAGATTCGAATTTCTTGCATCAAGAAACAAATACTAGGGATTTTTTTAATTTTCCAGAAAATGTTTAAGAAAACTTGGTTTAATTCAATTAATTTTTATTTGAATCGATATGTTAAATCAAAAAAAAAGCAAATCAATAAAAAGTTTCTTTTTTTATATTAAGTTTCCCTTAAACTACCCTGTAGTAAATAAAATAGTCAGTTGCAAAAAACACTAACTATAAATTAACTTTTTTTTTAAATGACTACAAATTGGTATAAATCTCATGCAGATATCTACCAAAAAGGCACACGTAAAACACAAATAAAAGCAAAATAAGTAAAACAAGCATGCCATGAAGTCAAATGAAAAAAATATATACATACAAACATTTTAAAATAATTAAAAATAAATTCAATACAAATCTGTTTATGTACTAGCACCCTGTAGTAAATAAAATAGTCAGTTGCAAAAAACACTAACTATAAATTAACTTTTTTTTATATGACTACAAATTGGTTTAAATCTCATGCAGATATCAACCAAAAAGGAACACGTAAAACACAAATAAAATCAAAATAAGTAAAACAAGCATGCCATGAAGTCAAATGAAAAAAATATATACAAACATTTTAAAATAATTAAAAAATGAATCAATACAAATCTGTTTAGGTACTAGCAATTATGTGGCGTATTTATTTCAGGACTATTATTCATCATCATTTAGGGCAGTTTAATGCAAAATTTTCATAAATAATTATTTCTATAACAAAATATATAAAGATATACATACATACATATGTATGCATGTTCATATGTACATATATTTTTTTGACAAAAATTATTTAAAATTTAAATAATTTATTATTAACTGACAATACTTTTAATTAATTACAAATAGGTTGAAAAATAAGTAGTTAGTAGTCAGTTAAAAAGTCATGCAAAGATGGCCAATTGACTACTGCCTATGACATGCCCATGTTAAAATAATGAGTCGTCGACAAGGAAAAAAGTCACTTAATCAACTAGATGTGGTTATAAAAAAAACAGTTTGAAGTTAGTTATAAATGTGTTTGACTTCCTACAGGGCAATTATGTGGCGTATTAATTTCAGGACTATTATACATCATCATTTAGGGTAGTTTAATGCAAAATTTTCATAAATAATTATTTCTATATCAAAATATATAAAGATATACAAACATATGTATGCATGTTCATATGTACATATATTTTTTTGACAAAAATTATTTAAAATTTAAATAATTTATTATTAACTGACAATACTTTTAATTAATTACAAATAGGTTGAAAAATAAGTAGTTAGTAGTCAGTTAAAAAGTCATGCAAAGATGGCCAATTGACTACTGCCTATGACATGCCCATGTTAAAATAATGAGTCGTCGACAAGGAAAAAAGTCACTTAATCAACTAGATGTGGTTATAAAAAAAACAGTTTGAAGTTAGTTATAAATGTGTTTGACTTCCTACAGGGCAATTATGTGGCGTATTAATTTCAGGACTATTATACATCATCATTTAGGGTAGTTTAATGCAAAATTTTCATAAATAATTATTTCTATATCAAAATATATAAAGATATACAAACATATGTATGCATGTTCATATGTACATATATTTTTTTGACAAAAATTATTCAAAATTTAAATAATTTATTATAAACTGACATTACTTTTAATAAATTACAAATAGGTTGAAAAATAAGTAGTTAGTAGTCAGTTAAAAAGTCATGCAAAGATGGCCAATTGACTACTGCCTATGACATGCCTATGTTAAAATAATGAGTCGTCGACAAGGAAAAAAGTCACTTAATCAACTAGATGTGGTTATAAAAAAACCAGTTTAAAGTTACTTATAAATGTGTTTGACTTCCTACAGGGTAACTAATGCTATACGTTTTTATGTTAAAAATGCAGGCTTTTGTTTGTATTTTGTAAAATATTAATAACCGATTTCACTAATTTAGTTAAATACCAATTTATGTTAAAAATTAGTTTTTCATGTCAAAAAAAATAAAATTATAATATGAATTGATATTTAAATTGAATTCGTGAAATTGGCCATAAGCAACGAATACTTAATTTTTTTTTTAGCCGTATTTAATTATAGTTCGCTTTGAGTCATAACTTTTTGCTTAAACCAAGCCACACATAAATTTAACATAAGAAAATTTTGGCTTGGACGAGAATGGTACAAAATATTTTTAGTTCAAGCCATATTTTGTGGTACTTTATTTCCCCAAAAAATCCCCAATGTGAACTCCAAATCAAATTTGTTGTCCCTTTTAGCAACAAGAAAACCCCTAATTTGGGGTCAAAACCCAAAGCTGACAGCCCTGATTATCAGGTATGTTCTAGGTTTCGACTCGAATTGAAAACGAAAAATTTTTTGAATCCGCCAAATTCATAAATTGGTGTTCCCAAATGCGCATGTTTTTGTGTATTCGAAGTTTTTGTTCGAAAAAAACTTTAGTTGAACCAAAGATCGCTAATTTGTTAACCGCGGCATGATAGCAAAGTCTAAAATTTAGTAGAAATCGTGAAAGCTGTAAAGAATCACAGGAAAAAATCGCTTCTATCGCGAAAATGGCTAAAATTCGCGAAAAATTGCATACTTGTAAACAAACACTAAATTTAATTTCAAATGGCTAAATGGTTAAAATATCGGAAAATAACAAAAAAAAAAATTGCGAAAATTCGCAACAAGGAATAGCAAAAATTGCTTTTGGCGGAAATTCGCAAACATTTACTAACAGGGGCATTATAGCAAAGTCTACTATTTATTATTAATCGTTTAAGCTGTAAAGAATCAGAAAACTTACAGAAACAAATCGCTTTTATCGCGAACATCGTTAAAATTCGCGAAAAAATGCAAAATTTTAAACAAACCCAAAAACTAATTTGAGATCGCTAAGTCGATAAAAAAAAAATTTTTCAGAAAACAACAAAAAAGCGTTGAAACATGTGCTATAATTACATCAAAATCAATGAAAAAGTCGATTTTAAATTTTGGCTTAGTGAGGGCCTTTTACGTTTAAAATAACGATATATTTTTGATTAAACTGAATAAAGAAAATTTTAAACTAAAAACAAACATTTTTTTTTTAATGTTATCAGATATTAATTAGTATTGTGGTTATTTTGTTGAACTATTTATGGTTTTTAATCCAAATTTTTTAATATTTTTAATTAGGCTTAAGTTCATGAAATTTAATTTTCATTAAATTATTCTTATGAAGAAAGGAATTTTACAACATGAAAATTAATTAAAATTGTTATTGATAATCTTTCATTCTTGACGTGGCTCGGGCTCGAACCCTGGCCGGCAGGTTACCATGACATGTTTCGATCGCAACCACTCGATCTCCTCAGATGGATTTGCCGTCTTACACTCGCAGCCATCGACGACTGCTGACGTCAAAAGTCAAACATCAATCCTTAAACCAAATTGTATTTTAACATTTGGTAGATCGAAATTTGCTTTCCTGAATGATTATCCATCTTAATTGATTTTACATGTTTTTTCCTTACTTCTGTTTTTTCGTACTTTTGTCAAGAATTTTTCTTGAAGTCCAAGTACATTTTTTGTTTTTTCATTTTGTCTTTCTCTTTTCTGTTGACCTTTTTCAGCACAACTTGAAGGACAAATGTACACATAGAGCTCGTGCCTGAGCTTTAACAATAATTAGTATTGTGGTTATTTTGTTGAACTATTTATGATTTTTAATCCAAATTTTTTAATATTTTTAATTAGGCTTAAGTTCATGAAATTTAATTTTCATTAAATTATTCTTATGAAGAAAGGAATTTTACAACATGAAAATTAATTAAAATTGTTAATGATAATCTTTCATTCTTGACGTGGCTCGGGCTCGAACCCTGGCCGGCAGGTTACCATGACATGTTTCGATCGCAACCACTCGATCTCCTCAGATGGATTTGCCGTCTTACACTCGCAGCCATCGACGACTGCTGACGTCACTAGTCAAACATCAATCCTTAAACCAAATTGTATTTTAACATTTGGTAGATCGAAATTTGCTTTCCTGAATGATTATCCATCTTAATTGATTTTACATGTTTTTTCCTTACTTCTGTTTTTTCGTACTTTTGTCAAGAATTTTTCTTGAAGTCCAAGTACATTTTTTGTTTTTTCATTTTGTCTTTCTCTTTTCTGTTGACCTTTTTCAGCACAACTTGAAGGACAAATGTACACATAGAGCTCGTGCCTTAGCTTTAACAATAATTAGTATTGTGGTTATTTTGTTGAACTATTTATGGTTTTTAATCCAAATTTTTTAATATTTTTAATTAGGCTTAAGTTCATGAAATTTAATTTTCATTAAATTATTCTTATCAGATATTATAATAAAAGTCGATTCGTTTTACTTTCACCAACCCCTACTATTCTAATTGAAAACGAAAAAAAAACATGTGGATGTGAAATGCAGAACACCAAAAATGCTTTAGTAATCCACTTTCGAGTGGATTCGGATTCTAGAACCCACCCGACAACCTGTGTTTTTTAATCTACTACAAATTTCGACTTACGGTGTTACCGCCAACGAGAACCGTAAAGGCTGAATACCCCTTTATTATCAAGTGCTGTATGTACATATATTAAATTGGATTTCTTCATTTTTATTAATTGTTTAGATAAAATAAAACTGCATATGAAATAAATTACAAAAAATTAATCAATATTTATTACTTCTCCTTCAGCAGCCGGAGCATATGTTCGAGAACGTTTTGATTGCGTAGGTCCATTTTCTTCATCCGAATCTAATACTTCTGTAACATCGTTATCATCAGTTGGTTTACGTTTTATAGCAACTGTTTTTTCTGCACTTGTTACTTGTAATTTTTTGGTAGAGGCAGTGACTTGCTCAGTTGTTAATTTTGACAATTCTTTCACTTCAACCACATCATTGTCATCGTCTTCAATTACATACAAATCATCGTCATCATCAATTACATCACTGATACGTGCCTTCTTTGAAGTTGATGGCCCATCGGCCATATCAGCCTCTTCTCCATTTAGATTTTCAGTTTTATCGGTTTCCCCTTTCGCATCTTCTTTAGGTTTGAGTTGGTTTTTATCGGCAATAACTTCAAACATAGATTCTTCACGTTCGGCGTCAACATGTACAATAATGATGCTGAGTTCGTAGTTTTGAAAAAAGTCATCACACTTTAGGAGAACGCCATCAACAATATCCATATCTGACAACAGTTTACTTTCGTTACACTCAGTCTCACCCTCTTCGGAAGATATTACAACAACACCCTTTGCATCAACTATAACGTCCGGATTAACCATATTTAAAGTTTTAATTAATACTTCATCGCGAAACTCCTTAATATGCATACGTTTAGTATCAACACGTAAATGTATGGCTGGCTCTGCTGAACATACATAACAATTGGGATTAGGAGCGGTAAGGAACTTTTCGGGGACTAGTAATTGTTGACGAGGATTTGGTCTTAAACGCATATATACAGACTTGCATTTGTCAAATTCGTTTTGTAAAACTTTGAATGTCTGCAATACGACAACACCAGCAGTAATAGCATTTGTTGTAGCAATTGCTGGTATAATATTGCCGGCCATCGATTTGATTTCAAATCGGGATTTACGTCCAATTTCAAATATATATCCTCTTATGTTGGCGCAAGCAGCCACAAAGTCCATAGCTGGCTGATCGTCTTTGTCCCAAACTAATGAATCCCCTACTTCCAATATTTCAAGATTAGTTTTCAATTTGTTTAAGCAGTCAGCAAAAATGCCAGCACATTCAGCTAAAGACCAGGTTTTATGATATTGTCGCATATAGCTCTCATTCGTTTCTGACTCTGCTTTTTGCAACAAAACACTATCCCATTTTATGGGTGTTGGGGGCTTTCTCGTTTTCCATAAGTTTGACATGGACAAAAGATAAATAATGTCGTCATAGAAAAATTTGTTGAAAAGCGTCTCAGCATCATAATTACTATCTTTAGCCCATTGACGTGTATTCACACGAACAATGTTACCGTCTTTTGGTACACTTTCTTCGTTCATTTTCTCTTCCAGGTCACCACTTTTATTTTCATCTCCTGTTACAACTTTCTCTTCATCACTTTCTGCTTGTGCCTCTGGATCAGCCACGTCAGGAGATATATCCTCATCGTCGACAGTTTCGCCGAAAAGTTGACTGTAAAGGTATAAGAAAAAGTTTTTTAATATTAAAATTAAGTCATTTTTAAGAAAACTTCACAATTTTTCTTAAAATGTGAATTTTCGTTAAAACAAAATATGTAAATTATTTATTTTGATTTGTATTGCTGGATTAATTAAGGAGAGGAAAAACAAAAGCACGAAGTAAAATATGTAAAATTCGTCTAAAAGTTTGCAATAGAAAAGTTAGCAGTTAATTTTTGTATTTGTTTTTTTTATAGCTACTTACTTAAACAAATGCTTAGCCCATACTATGCAATGTATTGGTTCCGATGGAGTATTACGAATAGTACAACCAGGAAAAGTCTTTTGGGCAGCTTTGGGTGTACATTCGTAGCACTGCGTTATACCTTTTTTTATCAATTCTACTTGACCATTATAACCAGCCGTACCACTTTCAATAAGAGGTACTTCGGCGTTAAGACACATACGATTAACATGATTACGTGCGGCACGATTGTCTAAAGCATTGAGAACAACATCAAATTTCTTGAAGAAATTAACGCCGTAGTCGGTTCTGTTAAAAAAAATATTTTTAATTTAATTATTAATTTGATATAGTTTAATCTTACGCCATAATACTATCATGATATGCCGTTATTTTTACTTCAGGATTAAATAGCAGAGCACTTTCTCGGGCCACCTTCGCTTTGGATTTCCCTACATGCTCACGGTGAAATAAGAATTGACGATTTAAGTTACTTAAATCTATGGTATCCAAATCAATCTAACACGACGCAAATAATTCAAAAACAAAAAAGTACATACATATGTATGGAAGTTAAATTCATTAATATATATTTGTAAGTATGTATGTATGCACGCATACTTACAATTTCTATCTCTGGAAACCCGGAGAGTACCAAGTTCTTTAAAATTTCACAACCAATACCGCCAGCGCCGACCACCAACAGTTTAGAAACTTTAATTTTTTCTTGCAAAGTATTTGGAAAAACGTCGTTTAAAGCTGCCGCCATTATTAAACTATATACATAAAGTTTCTTGCGGTCAATATTAAATTTTTTAATACAAATACTTCAAGCACAAAATATAAAGTTGTACCTTGCTTGCAAAAAACAAATGCAAAAGACGCCGCAGGCAGGGTTGTCAGATTAATTTAGACTTTTATCGCCAAATTCAATGTAAAATCGCCAAAGCCTTTATTATTTCGTTTTTGACAGTAATACTAATGGTGTTTTCTTTTCTAGAAAATAATGATGCATTTTAGTTGTGTAATATATTTATTAGGTTACACGAACCCTTACAAAGTGATACATTTTTCTAAATTACAATGGAACAAAATAATAGCTACGTTTTACACTCAACACTAATGTGTATTTAGCGTTAAATATTGAATGCAAAGTTTGTACTAAAGCAATATTCACCACGCTTGTAGCAATTTTCAACATTAAATTTTCTTTCAATTCCAATGAGCGTTAACAGCACTGATTTTCAATAATTAATGTCAGCTGTTGTTAAAAATTTTGCGGCAAGACGTAAAAATAAATTTGTTGCGGATAGCTAAAATCATTTTTCGCAATGGCAGCTCCAGTGGCAGCAAAAATTGCATGCGAGTGGAAATTTGGCACTTGCATGCCACTAAATGTCAAAACGATAAGCAATGTTACCCTGTTAAAAATTTAATTCACATTTACTGGATTGTTGTCAAATTGTTATTGAAGTTTTAACTTAATAAAGAATTATTATGATTAATTTTTAAAAAACGCGCATAAATAAAAGCAAGTTTGTTAATAATAGAGCATTAATATCGTTAAAATAATGCTAATATAAATAAATGAAAAAATTTCCCCAAAAATGTGCCACTATGATTAACTCGGTAACACTTTTTCGTTTTCTGGTACTTTTTTTTTTAATTTGAGAAGTAAACAAATTTGCTCAAGTTGACGCTTCTACGACATTTTGAAAATGAACTCGCAGTGGCATGTGTAATCACAAAAGTAAATGGCATGAGATTCGACTATTTCGAACAAATTTTCTTTGATAATATGTATACAACAGTGGCATGCCACTACTTGCATGTGTAAAGGCAGGGTAAGAATGCTAGAAATGCAGTTTTCGAGACATTCCAAAATAACAGTTATTTGTATTTGTGAAAAAGATGATGTCACTTAAATGCAAATATCTTCAAAAATATTTAACGGTTTATGTATTTATTTAATCAATACAAATTATTTAATGATTTAATGAAAGATAATTAAAATACTCAAATAGCAATGGATTGCTAGTGAAGATTGGTCAAGAAATGACAGAGTTTCAGGGGACAAAAGTTCATTGGAAATTTTATGATTTCTTGCAATTTTGCACTTTTCAAGTTACATATTTTTCTTATACCAAAGAATAAAAAATTGCATGGGGCATTAGTTTATTTCAATACGAACAGTTTGCACCTAGACAAGACCTATATTGGTGCAAAAATTATAAATTTACAGAAGATTTAGTGAATTAACCCACATAGTAATTTAACAGTTTTAGGCTTTTTTTTTAATATTTTTTGTTACTAAACAATTTGTTAAATACACATATTAATTCATACACGGACATTCATTTGGTCACGAGTTTGTTGAAAATTTTTGACTCAGTGTTATTGGTGAACACCAAAACGGTACAATTTCTATTATAAAATAGTTTATAGTAGTATAATTAAATTAACAAAAAAAAAAATTTTGCGGTTAGTTTAAAAAATATATTAGATATACATTTGTATGTAGTTGTAGTTATGTATATTAAATGTCTTAAACGCTATACACTTCACTGTCTAGACTCGCGTTTTGTCTTCTTTTTTAGAATACATAGTAAGGGAATTAAATTTATGCAACGAAGGTACAATAAAGTGAAAATTGTACTACATACTAAAATTCATATAATTTATAACTCGTAATAATGCGCCAAGAAGTTAATTATTGAAAATACTCTCTAAGACAGGCAGTTCTAGTTGGATTTATCAGCATATAAAGAACAGCTAAAGCAAGTTCTTTAAAATGGTACCTACCTGCCGTACCTTATAGCTATAAAATATTGGCAAAGCTAATTTAAATAAGATGGAATGTCATCATTAAAATATTCTTTTTATAAACATCCAAAGGTACGTTAGGTTTGTGATAATAAACTACATTATATAATGGGAAAACGTTCGTAAACTTTAAATATTCTTATAGGAACATCTTTAAAAATATGACAAACTATTTTCTGGAAGATTTTCAATATCTTCATCAGCCGTTACAACTTTAGATAATTTAGTTTCAAATACTGACCATACATATGAATGGCTCAAATTTCATGCATAAAAATACTGGAATTAAAATAATATTATTTTTTTTTGTATTAAATTTAAAGAATTTAAAAACAAATTAACGCCAACCAAGTTTAAAAATCGCCACGTTTGACGAAAAATTGCCACGTCTGATAGCCCTGGCGCCGGTGTACTCATTGTAGTGCAGGTAATTTGATGAATACCGAGTACCAGTTACAGTGGCATTTTGGCAGTGATGGGAATTGTGGCGCATTTAAGTTTTTATGATTTGGGCCAAATTGACTTTGTATTTTAAAGGTCAAAAAACCTTTGATAGGGCCAAAATATATTTGATTATGCACAAGGCGAATTCAACAACAGGTGGTGATGGAACTACAACAATCCAAAAACAACAGAAACAACATACGATTTTTTGCATTGCATCGTTAGTGCCATTAGCTCGAAATGTCAACCATTATAAGCAAAATACAAATCAACAAATCAAAAAAAAAAAAAAATAAGCCCGAACTGTCAAAATCAGATGCCGTTTTGACACCACCTGTAGTTAATTCGCCTTGATTATGCAGTTTGTATTCACATAAATAAAACCAATAGTAACAATCGTTTTGGTAATCCTGTAAGTTTTCGGTCGAGAACTTTTTGTGTTGGGCAATTAAAAATCTAAAAAAATAATTGCCTAAATTTATAAAATAAATAATGCTAAAAAAAAGATTAAAACATTTTACCCTTAAATGCCCACTGTATCTTTAAAGATACAAAAAAAATTCCCACGGGCTCATTTTTCATAAAAATAAAAAACATAAGTATGTTTAGAAATCTCTAGAAAATCATCTAAAATTTATTTTTATTAAAAAAATTGTAGATTTTTATGTTTAAATAGCCGTAAACTTTAAAAATTATATTTTTGAAAATCTAAATTAAAAGGTTTATTTGCAACGTTAAATCGCAGATCTTAGCGGAAATTGAGGTCCAGAAAAAATGTAAGGTGGTTCGAATATATGTCCATACGCTATTAGAAATAATTTAAAAAAAAGGTTCCGGGGACACGTCGTCAAGCTTTATCCAATGGTTGTATCTTAAAAAGATACAATAGGCACTCACCAGCAAATTAAAAATTCGTTTTTGTTTACTTATATACTACTGTTTGTTTATTTTTATGTTGAAGCTTGCAGATAGAGAATTCGTTACGAGAGGCAGTTAGAGTAAAAACTGGGAGTCAGGAAGCATCTAATTGTTAATGGTGTTTTGGATGCTTGAACTGACGATGAAATTGACCTTGATGCATTCGTACTAAAGACCTGCACCTGCACCTGTGTGTTTTCTAAAGTGGATGCGTATCAGGGTTGTCGTTTGAAAAATTTTTATCCGACCAAAATTGTCTGCAAAGCCTACCAAAATCTTTTGAAACCGACCAAATTTTTGAAATATTTAAAAACAATAATATCGTCATAAATGTCATGTATTTTTGATAAAAAGTATAATTTTTATTGGATAAAGCTATAAATTTACAAATAATTTTTTTTGTAATACGTAATTATAGTAAAAACAAAAAAGTAAGCCTTTGTTCACACCTATTAAATATTTAACGTCCTACTCTTAACCCCTAGTTATACCCTTCACCACAGGTGTAAAAGGGTATATATAAGTTTGTCATAACGTTTGTAATTTCCACAATATTGATTTTAGACCCCATAAAGTATATATATTCTGGGTCCATATGAGAAGAGAAGTTGATTTAACGATGTCCGTCTGTCCGTCTTACGTTTGATAAGTGTTTTCCGGATAATCCAGACATAATAGCGGCTAGGTTGTCTTACATTTATGTTACATACAGTCCACCATTTCTTGCTATTGAAATTCAGCCAGATCGGTTCAAAAATGACGTAGATATGAGCAAAAAACCACGACTAACTCTAAATTTTTCCAAAAATCCCTTGTTGTTGTTGTATTTTTTTTAATTCTGTATATCTTGAGAACGGCAAGAGCCAAAGTTTCCAAATTAGGTACACACATTTAGGTTGCCAATACACACCATCCTACAAAATGTGGGCGGGATTGGAGAAGTACGCGTACCGTTAAAATTAAAAATTTTATAAAAACCTAAATTTTAGGGCTGCTATACGTCCTATGGATATGACTTATATATCAAAATGTCGGAAATTTGTATGAGTTATAACAGAAATACTGGGGTCTAATCACCGCATACGATATCGAGCAAAATTCATCGAAATTATTTATTTTGGTATCTTGAAACTCGATATCGAATGAAATGTATTGAATTTGAAATAATAGCATTCGACATCGAGTAACTCGACATTACATTTATCGAGTTTTCATTCGATACGCCAGTGTCTATCGTATGCAAAAAAAATTCAATAGTTTATTCGATACGATAGTATCGAATGCAGTGATTAGACCCCTGAATTCCCGAAAATTACTCTTTTTATACCCTTCACCGAAGGTAAAAAGGTATATACAATATTGATCCTACACCCTATAAGGTATTTATAATTCTTTTGTTTTTTAGGAATATGTGGTTATTTTATTATGAGGAAAAAGGCAATAATAGCAGGCATAAATATATAAAATGAATTGGGGGAAAAAAAAGTTAAAGAGAAAAACTTTCGCGGGAAAATTGGTACATCTTATATATACACTATTACTTTGTGGGAAAATGGTAAATATATATATATATATATATATATATATATATATATATGTAAAAATATATTAAGGATGGAAATGAGAGGCGGGAAATTTTTAACCGGCAAAAGAAGTACATAGGTTTTGAAATGGTATAAAAGGAGAAAATTTGAGAGATAGAGCTTAATAAGTAAAAGGTGCTCAAGTGAACAGGCAAAAAGTAGTCTCAGTGCATAATTTAAATAATTTAAACCCTAAAGTTAAAAGGGATATAAAGTGAAGAAATCCTTAGGAAAGTTTAAGAAATTTTTTTTTTGTAATCTTCGTAGTGATAATATTGAGCGTAAGTTTTGTTAAAGAATTGTTAGCTAAGTATTCATGAACAAATTAAATGTAAAAAAAGTCATATCCATAAAAAAATAATTAGTGAAAAAAAAGGTCAAAAAAAGTATCAATATTTAATTAAACTTAAACTGATAATTTGTTCATGGATAGTCTAAAGAAAATAGAATGCAAATGGTAATGTGATGTGCGTGTTATTTGTTTCTTTGCGTTTGTCAATTAGCTGGCTATAGTCTCGTCCGGAGGAAAATTTGGTAATCGGAATCGAGGAAGAAATAGCCAGGCGAATTTTTGCGGACAGCTGTAAATAAAAAAAGTTTAATTCCGGAGGATACCTAGTCGGAGAAATACCTGGGGAAAGTTCTGGTAAAGGAAGAAGGAAATTAAAGAACTCTACAATAAATATATACCCAGAATGTTTTTTAAAGACCTGGCTGTGCCATTAATGAACGTGGAATATTAAGGTACCAAACCAAATTAAAGAAAATCATTTTTAAAGTTTATTGGAAAAAAAAATATTTTTTAAGTTTTGGAAATTTATTGAAAAGAGAATTAGTAAATACTAGCATTAACCCGCTACTTCGTTAGCGTCTCCTTTTTCTTCGTGGACATATTTTTATGCCAAAGTTTATTTTCAAAAAAGTACCAGGCACCTGTCCCCTTATTTTTTTTAACGAACAACAATAAGTGTTAAATTTTTTGGATCTCTTTAATTTTGGATTTTTTTGGTTAGCGAAATCGATTTGGCGAGAGGACAACATTCGGTCCAAAAGTCAGCTTTTTAGCTTCAAGAGTTTAGGATGTGCGATGATGAATCCGTCAGTTACTTTACAAATTTATATTATATAGAGATGGAGACAAATGTTGAGAAAACAGTAACAAAATTAGGAACGATTTTCACACCTTAAACGTTTGAATTTCAAAAAAGGGGCAAACCTGTTTTGTATTTTTTAGATAAGCTAAAAATGTGATACAATATTTATTTACGCTTTTACACCCCAAAAAGGTCTTCCTTCAAAAAAGTACCAGACACCTCTCCGTTTATTTTTTTTAATGAACAATAATTAGTATTAAATTTTTTGTATCTCTTTTTGTTTAGGAAATATACGGTTAGCGAATTGCTGATGTTTTTTATCTCTTTTAGTTTAGAAGGTATGAGGTTCGCGGGATCGATATACATAGGTACAATTTTCACCCCTGAAACGTTCGAATTTCGAAAAAGTACCAAATTCGCATTTGTATTTTTTAGATAAGTAACAAATGTTATTTAATTTTTATTTCTATACGTATTGGCTTAAAAGCTAGATTTACTACCTAAAACGACCGAATTTCGTTAAAGTACCAGACACCAATTTGCTTTTTTATTTAATGCACAAAAATAAATATTAAATTAAAAAAATTACCAGTTTATTAATATTTTTAATTAGGCTTAAGTTCATTGAATTTAATTTTCATTAAATTATTTTTATGAAGAAAGGAATTTTACAACATGAAAATTAATTAAAATTTATTGATAATTTTTCATTCTTGACTTAATCTGGGCTCGAACCCAGGTGTTTACGGACAGGTTACCCTGACATGTTTCGATTGCAACCACTCAATCTCCTCAGAGGGCTTGCCGTTTAACACTCGCAGCCATCGACGACTGCTGACGTCATTAGTCAAACATCAATCTTTAAACCAAATTGTATTCAACCTTTGGTAGATCGAAATTTGCTTTGAATGATTATCTATTTTAATTTATTTTAACATGTTATTCCTTTACTTCTGTTTTTTTCGTACTTTTGTCAAGAATTCTTCTTGAAGTTCAAAGTACATATTTTTTGTTTTTTTTCATTTTTTTGTCTTTCTTATTCTTGTTGACCTTTTCAGCACAACTTGAAGGACAAATGCAAACAAGTTGTGCTGAAACGATTTTTACCCCTTAAATGTTCGAATTTCGAAAAAGTACCAAATTTAAATTCGTATATTTTTGTTAGGTTTCGAATGTGGTATTAACTTTGTTTCTATGTTTATTGGTTCAAAAGATAGATGGGGTGTCAAAAAAGTACTAAAATTCAGATATTACCCGTTTACTCCCAAATAGGGCCGAATTTCAAAAAAGTACCAGACAACTGTCCGCTTATTTTTCTAAAGAACAACGATAGGTATTAAATTTTTTTTGTATCTCTTTTAGTTTTGGAGATATAAGGTTACCGAATTTTCCCGTTTTTACCCTTTTTTACCCCCTAAACATTCGAATTTCCAAAAATCCCGTCTTAGTGGATCGATTTGGGGAGTGACCAATCTCTGGTCCAAATTTCAAGTGTCTAGCTTCAGGCGTTTAGGCTGTGCGATGATGAATCAGTAAGTCAGTGAGTCAGTCAGTCAGTGAGTCAGTAACGTTACAATTTTATATATATAGATATATTAAAAAAAAAGAAAAATAATTTATTTACATACAGCAAGAAAAAAAGAACAGTTCATTTAAATTAAAATAATAATATTTAAGTAGTAGTTATTTTTAAGGTAATGTTAAGGAGTGATAGTGTGAAAAAACTGTGTCTTTTGAAAATGTGGTGTGATGTTTTGATGTTGTGTGTCTAGACAGATAAGTTAAAATATTTTAATTAACCCATAGGCCCGGGTAAAAACCTAAAAAAAAAATAACAATTAAATAAAAATTATAAGATATCTCAGAAAAAAAAACAAAAAAAAAAAAAAAAATAGAACTATAAAAAAATTAGGTACTCAAATTAGGCGGAATAATAAAAAATAAATAGTTAGTGAAGACAAGTGATTTTTGTTTAGAAATACGTTATTAGGGAGCTCCTTCAGACGTAGAAAGTTTTAAAAAAGCGAACATCCGGTAGTGCGGATATAAAAAAAAATTTGAGCGCTTAGAGAGAAAGAAAAGAACGAATAGAGGAAAAAGGATTTTTTTTTTGTGAGATATTGAAAAATAGGAAAAAAAGGAAAGAGTAACGGCCAATATTTAAAAAAGTATAGAGTAATTTTAAGTAGAAATAAGAACATTCGAGATAATAGTAAAAAGTTAATTTTAAGTCTTATGTTTTTAGAATAAGGTATATGGTAGAAAAATATTTGAATAAAAAAAATTAGTTATGATATGAAAGATAAAATGAATATATCTGAGTAGATTTAATTTTTTTTTGGGGATTGTTGAAAACAGAAAGGGCGACGAATGACGGGTTTCTGGGACTGTGGAAAAAAGAAATTGATAGATGGATATCTCGCAGTCATGGTTGGGAAATGGGCGATTGGGGGTTAACATCCACCTCCCTATTGATTGGCATTGCTGCGATAGAGTAAGTTTTTTGTATTGTATGTAGTATTGTTTCAGATTTTTTTTTTCTTGTTGCAAACCTGGGTCAAGGGTTGAGAACCACCCTATGAGAAGAAGCCGCGGAGTAGCAGGGTATAAATGGCCTCGAGGACAAACAGGTTCGTAACAAATTTTAATTAATTTTCATGTTGTATAATTCCTTTCTTCATAAGAATAATTTAATGAAAATTAAATTTGATGAACTTAAGCCTGATTAAAAATATTGAAAATTTGGATTAAAAACCATAATTAGTTCAATAAAATTACCACAATACTATTTACTGTTAAAGCTAAGGCACGAGCTGAGCTCTATGTGTACATTTGTCCTTCAAGTTGTACTGAAAAAGGTCAACAAGAAAAAAGAAAGACCAACATGAAAAAACAAAAATGTACTTTGGACTTCAAGAAGAATTCTTGACAAAGAGTACGAAAAAACAGAACTAAAGGAAAAACATGTGGAATCAATTAGGAATGGATAATCATTAAAAAAAAAATCAAATTTCGATCTACCAAAGGTTGAAAATACAATTTGGTTTAAGGATTGATGTTTGACTATTGACGTCAGCAGACTTCGATGGCTGCGAGTGTAAGACCGCAAATCCCTTTGGGGAGATCGGGTGGTAGCGATCAAAACATGTCAGGGTAACCAGCCGCCTGGGTTCGAATCTCTGGCCAGCCGCCTGGGTTCGAATCTCAGGTCAGTCAAGAATGATTATCAATAAAAATTTTAATTAATTTTCATGTTGTAAAATTCCTTTCTTCATAAGAATAATTTAATGAAAATTAAATTTGATGAACTTAAGCCTGATTAAAAATATTGAAAATTTGGATTAAAAACCATAAATATGTGACGGTCACGTCGGTCACTGGGATCACACACCCATACACTTACCGCAATGGCGTAGACCCAATTGCATCTGGTGTGTTTCTGATCATCCCGGAAACCAGGTGACACTGCAAGTACACTCGGGACTTTCTACAGTCGTGAACATATCTAATGTAAAATTAGAACACAACTTGAGGGGGAAAACTTATTTTTGTTTATTTGAGGAGAAAAATTTTAGAAGTTTGCTTATTTTGTTTGTTTACGTTTTTATACCCTTCACCTCAGGTGGAAAAGGGTATATATAAGTTTGTCATTCCGTTTGTAATTTCTACAATATTGATCTTAGACCCTATAAAGTATATATATTATGGGTCCTTATGAGGAGAGAAGTTGATTTAACGATACCGTCCGTCTGTCCGTCTTACGTTTGATATGTGTTTTCCGGAGACTCCAGACATGATAGCGGCTAGGTTGTTTTACATTTATGTCACATATAGTCTACCATTTCGTCCTATTGAAATTCAGATAGATCGGTCCACGAGTGGCTGAGATATGACGAAAAAGCCGCGACTGCCTCTAATTTTTCCAAAAAAATCCCTTGTGGTTGTTGTTTTTTTTTTTTTAATGCGTTTAATTTTAAGCATATAAGCCCATAAACAGAATAAAGAAACAAACTCGTAGACTCAATATATTTTAATTTAACGCTTTCTCAGTAAAAGCGTTCGTAGTCGAGTTGTGGAACTTGCAGGCTAAGACTCGTGAGGTTTTAGGTATGAGTCTTGGTTGCCCCAGTTTTTAAAGAACTTTTTATTATTTTTTATTAGTACAGGTGTTTTTATACCCTTCACCTCAGGTGGAAAAGGGTATATATAAGTTTGTCATTCCGTTTGTAATTTCTACAATATTGATCTTAGACCCTATAAAGTATATATATTCTGGGTCCTTATGAGGAGAGAAGTTGATTTAACGATATCCGTCCGTCCGTCCGTCTGTCCGTCTTACGTTTGATATGTGTTTTCCGGAGACTCCAGACATGATAGCGGCTAGGCTGTTTTACATTTATGTCACATATAGTCTACCATTTCGCCCTATTGAAATTCAGATAGATCGGTTCACGAGTGGATGAGATATTTTTTTATTACTTTTTGCTGTATATCTGGGGAACGGCAAAAGTCAAAGTTTCCAAATTAGGTACACACATTAAGGTGGCCAATACACACCATCATACAAAATGTGGGCGGGATTGGAGAAGTGGGCGTGGTACCTCCCGTACAAAAAAATAAATTTTAGGGCTGCCATATGTCCTCTGGATATGACTTACATACCAAAATATCGGAAATTTTTAGTAGAACGTATTTTATAAAAAACTGGGAAAAATCAATTCAGATACAAAAAAGTAATGACCAAAATTAAATTTTTTTTTTAAATACCCAGTTTCGGGAACCATAGATCACCCCGAGTCCAAGCTTTATAACTCAAGTAAATGGCAAATTTCTTCTTAAACACGTCGGTACATAAATCTGTCAAATCGGTTAAAAAATGGCTGAGTTATACCCAAAATACTGAATCCCCAAAATCCTTTTTATTTTATCTTATTTTTTTTAACACATTTATTTCGTTGTCAAGGGCAAGCACACACTTTGCTAATTAATCTTGAAATGATTTACGTGTACTTGGAAAGTGCGCATAGAGGCCAAAGGGCACGATCATTATCCCCACTCCCCTCAGGTTTTTTCCTCCATTTCAACAACTTTTCAATGACCTTCTAAAGTATCTAAAAATGCTACTGCCCTCTATACGTCAAAAATACCCTAATACCAGCTGACTATACGAATAAGATACAGATCGAAACAATGGACATAAATCAACGAAACAAATAAATCAACTAAAAAACAAGTAAGAGTGCTATATTCGGCTGTGCCGAATCTTATATACCCTTCACCATTGTGCGAGCAGAATACAGAGCAACTAGACAAAAACTAAATAAAACTGGTACATATTTTTTAAAATAAGAGACAACCGGTTTTGAACTTCGCTTTTCATAAGGGCCCAGAATATATGTACTTTATAGGGTGTAGGATCAATATCGGTGAAGGGTATAAAAAGAGTAATTTTCGGGAATTCAGGGTTCTTATCACTGCATTCGATACTATCGTATCGAATAAACTATTGAATTTTTTTGCATACGATAGACACTGGCGTATCGAATCAAAACTCGATAAATGTAATGTCGAGTTGCTCGATGTCGAATGCTATTATTTCTAATTCAATACATCTCATTCGATATCGAGTTTCAAGATACCAAAATAAATAATTTCGATGAATTTTGCTCGATATCGTATGCGGTGATTAGACCCCAGTATTTCTGTTATAACTCATACAAATTTCCGACATTTTGATATATAAGTCATATCCATAGGACGTATAGCAGCCCTAAAATTTAGGTTTTTATAAAAATTTTGATGTTTTTTAGCCCATTTTTGGAATATTTTGCTCATAAATTACCCATTGTCTAACCGATTTGATAGTTTTATATACCGACGTGTTAAGGAAGAATTTAACCATTTACCATAGATGGGCATTTTGCAGTACCAGTACTTTTTCAGTATTTTCTTTTTTTACTGATTACTGAAAAAAAAATCAGTATTCAGTAAATATATATATATATATAAAAAAAGATTATTCTTATAATTTGTCAACATTTTTAATAAAAATTTAATACTAACACCCAATTTTCATGATGATTTTTCCCCCTATTTTTGAAACATGTCTTTTTTAGTTTGAAAGCGAGCGGGGGAGAGAAGTAAGCAGGGTAGAAAAAAAGACATGAATCGTATTTTCTGTGTTTTTTTTTGACATTCCTCTTTGCATTTAATTTTGTTTTTTAATTTATGTTGTATTTTTATTTCAAAATTACAATTGCTTAATAAAATATAAAAAAATAAACAAATTTAATTAAAAACAATTCAATGCATACATACATATATAAGGAAAATAAAAAAAAAATAAAACAAAATAAGAAGCATAGTGAAAATTTAACATGTTTTTGGAAGTTTCTTTAAAAAAGAACTACAAAAAAGACATGTCTTTTAAATCATCGTGAAAATTAGGTGTAATATTAATTATTTATTAAATTATTATAAATAATAAAAATTAAATATGAACATATTTATATATATTAAATATATATATATATATTTACTGAATACTGATTTTTTCTCCCCTGAATACTGATTTTTTTTTTTCAGTAAGCAGTAAAAAAAGAAAATATGAAAAAGTACTGGTACTGGTACTGCAAAATGCCCATCTATGCCATTTACTTAAGTTATATTTATATATAAACATTTATATAAACTTGTGAATATATATTTTAACAAAGTTAATTATAATAAAAAAAGAGTAATTTTTGTGGATTCAGTATTTCGGTTATAACTCTGCCATTTTAACCGATTTGGCAGATTTATATACCGACGTGTTGAAGAAGAAATTTACCATTTACTTTAGTTATAAAGCTTGGACTCGGGGAGATCTATGGTTCCCGAAAGTGGGTATTTAAAAAAAAAAATTAATTTTGGTCATAACTTTTTTGTATCTGCACCGATTTTTCCGAGTATTTTATAAAATATGTTTTACAAAAAATTTCAGATATTTTGGTATATAAGTCATATCCATAGGACGTATAGCAGCCCTAAAATTTAGGTTTTTATAAAAATTTTGATGTTTTTTAGCCCATTTTTGGAGTATTTTGCTCATAAATTACCCATTGTCTAACCGATTTGATAGTTTTATATACCGACGTGTTAAGGAAGAATTTTACCATTTACTTAAGTTATATTTATATATAAACATTTATATAAACTTGTAAATATATATTTTAACAAAGTTAATTATAAAAAAGAGTAATTTTTGTGGATTCAGTATTTCGGTTATAACTCTGCCATTTTTTAACCGATTTGGCAGATTTATATACCGACGTGTTGAAGAAGAAATTTACCATTTACTTTAGTTATAAAGCTTGGACTCGGGGAGATCTATGGTTCCCGAAAGTTGGGTATTTAAAAAAAAAAATTTAATTTGGGTCATAACTTTTTTGTATCTGAACCGATTTTCCCGAGTTTTTTATAAAATATGTTCTACTAAAAATTTCCGATATTTTGATATATAAGTCATATCCATAGGACATATGGCAGCCCTTAAATTTTAGATTTTTTTTGTACGGGAGGTACCACGCCCACTTCTCCAATCCCGCCCACATTTTGTAGGATGATACAATTTTTACAACCAAAATTTTTGAAAATGTTACCAAATGTGAAAAAATATAACCAAATTTAAAATGCCTTTTATAAATTGAGAAAATCATTAAAATTTATTTTAAGTTGCATTGTAATAAAAAGGTTAGATATGTGCACAATTATAAGTCAAGAAAACAAAACAAAAAATTAAATTCTTTTACATATTAAAAAAATAACGAGAAACCTAATTACCCCCAATTCCACCAGGTTCCGTTAAAACTAACTATTACTTTAACTTCCAGTTAACAATGTGTTTTGACACCTATAACTGATAGTAAATTATAACTGAACTTGGTGAAATTGGGGGTAAAAGTTTTTATTTATTCGATACTTTTTTCGAAAAAAATATTTTTATTTTATAAGAGTTAAACCCGTAAAATTTCCATACGAAATTCAGTATGTGGGCAATTCCACGCATAAGTCTACCATAAATGGAAAAAATTAATACCTGATTTTGGTAGCAAAAATTCTTAAGTATGGTGGCCACATTATGTTACTTTTAAGTTTTTGTAGTGGCAACAACCCAGTAAAAACTTCGCCTACAAAATAATATGTTGAGTAATCTGAAGAACAAAAAGGCACTACTTACAATTCTACTGAAATAACCAATGAATTTTACAAGGGATGTCCCAAAATGAACGCATCAAAAGTAAGTCTTTATTTTATCACTGCATACATCCAGAAAAAAGTTGTTACAGAAGTTGTTATAAATGTAGTTATAGAAGAAAGTTTCTAAAAAATGAGTAAAGATGCTATTCATTTTGAAAAAGTAAGCAAAGTTTTTACTGAGAATTTTTTGATATTTTATTATTATTATTTTTTTAAAGATGTAATAATATTACTATTAAATTAAGCTTGAGGTCTCTTTTTTATAAAAAATATTAAATTTATTTAATCCAATATTTTGGCACTCCGTTGTGTGGCTTCTTCAGGGTTTTTTCTTGAATGTTTGACAAAAATTAACAATTTTTAACAAATTTAACAAAAAGTAACAATTTTCAATTAAATACAAAAAAGTTTAAAGAAAAAGTTGATGAAAAAATAAATTTTTTAAGATTTTGAAAAATTTTTATTTGTTATTTCTAAAAAGAGTTTGTTTTGAATTATTTTTGTTTCAAAGTTGGTTTCTAACTTATTATTAGGGATTTCCTTTAGGTGATGTTTATATTCAAAAATAGCATTTTAACGAGATTATTAGTTACATTTTGTATCTTTCAAATAATTTTAGAGTTCCTATTTTATGCGCTGTGATTTCAGTTATAACGTTTCATGTAAAATTCCATAAATTTTAAAATTATATTTTTAAATCAATGTATTTTTGAAAAATCTTTAAAATTCCTATTTGTATTTTCAAATATGTATTTAAATTTATCTACTTCTGGAAATAACCTAAATTTAGAACATTTAATTTATATTCAAGTTTTAAGAAACACTAAAACGACTTTTGTGTAATTTTTCAGCCATTTTCTCAAATTGATTTCGCATGATTTTATGCACTTCCTACTTTAAGTCCTACTAACCTTTAGTATTCTTAAAATCAAGAAAAGCTACGCTCAATTAAAAAACATAATTGAAATCTCCATCGATTAAAACTTCATATGTTTTCGAAAATGGCCGTTTTTAATATAAAAATCTCAAATGGCAATATTTTTCTTAGAAAATATCTTAAAAAAATTATTTGGTTGCAGTTTTGAAAGGGTTTTTTATTTTCGATAAAGTACAAAAACTTCCGTTCATTGGTAACAAATAATGGGGCGATTCTATTCTGACGGGTTCAACATTTAGACGCTTTAAACGTCTTTTACTAATAGAAAGAAACACATTTGCAATTAAGTTATTTCTAGAAGGGGTAACATTTTTGTATATACTATTGTTATCTACTTACAAGAATTTATATGAAACGATCAAATAGTCACGAGAGAGCTTTAAAGTGCATGACGGGTGCAACCAAATCGGCCCACTTTCATAAGATCATACCACAAAAATACAAAACTCTGTTAATTTTTAAACTTTTATTGTATTATTCTTTTTTATTGTGAAAGATGAGATATCAGACGATGATTATCAAATCAAACATCGTAGAAAAATATAATCCAATAATAAGAAATTTTCTCTTTAAGCCATGACGGGTGCAACATTCAATGAATTTTCTGTTCAAGCCAAATCTATGAATCTTAATGATTCGAAGTGAACAACAAATTTATATTTAAGCTTACGTCTAAAAAAATTATATTATTAAATTGGCATCAAAAAGTGTCAAATAGTGTGATTTGAAAATTGATGTTAAAAGTTGTCTAGAATAGAATCGCCCAATGAAGAAATCATAGTACACAATACAAATTATTTGAGCTCGTAAAATGTTGTATCAAGAAAAACATATTCGTACTTATTATCATTTAGAAAAAAAGTAACCAAAATGAATAAAATATTCACGTCTCTACATTGAAAAAAAATATAACCAATTTTGGTTAGAAATAACCAAAAACGGCAGCTCAGTACATAAATAACTTTTGCTCATTCATACATACTCATGTGCATACATATGAATGTCTTTGCAATTGGTTAACCTACTAGTTAGTATGGATTTAATTTAATTACATACAACTTTTTATGTACATATGTATATGCTTGCCGAAATAAAATAAAACACTGTCATTGCCAATAAAATGAAAATATCGAAAAGCTTTATAGGTAATTTTAAAATCGTTTTTAGGACATAAACAAATCAAATAAAAATAAAAAAAAAAACACCTGTACTAATAAAAAAAAAAATATTAAAAAAAATTTTAAAAACTGGGGCAACCAAGACTCAAACCTGAAACCTCACGAGTCTTAGCCTGCAAGTTACACAACTAGACTACGAACGCTCTTACTGAGAAAGCGTTAAATTAAAATATATTGAGTCAACGTGTTTGTTTCTTTATTCTGTTTATGGGCTTGTATGCTTAAAATTAAACGCATTAAAATAAATAAAAAAAAAAAAAAAAAAAAAAAAATAAAACAACAACCACAAGGGATTTTTTTGGATAAATTAGAGGCAGTCGTGGCTTTAACGTCATATCTCAGCCACTCGTGGACCGATCTATCTGAATTTCAATAGGACGAAATGGTAGACTATATGTGACATAAATGTAAAACAACCTAGCCGCTATCATGTCTGGAGTCTCCGGAAAACACATATCAAACGTAAGACGGACAGACGGACGGACGGACAGACGGACGGATATCGTTAAATCAACTTCTCTCCTCATAAGGACCCAGAATATATATACTTTATAGGGTCTAAGATCAATATTGTAGAAATTACAAACGGAATGACAAACTTATATATACCCTTTTCCACCTGTGGTGAAGGGTATAATAAAAATTATAAGATATCTCAGAAAAAAACCAACAAAAAAAAAATAGAACTATAAAAAATTAGGTACTCAAATTTTTTTTTTTTTACTTTATTATTTATTTATTTTATTATTTATTTTCAAAAATATTTACAATTCATTTGCCTATACACCTTGCAAAGCCAAAGTGGCTTGTCTGCAGGTTACAAGTTAAACAAGATTGTACTTAAAATAGTTAGTATTCATTGCAAGTTTAAAAATGTTTTCTTAATTATTTTTCTTATTTTATTTGGGTTTGTGGTATTTATGATGTCTGTTGGCATCATATTAAATATTGTGGGTAACATAACGTTGAGCGTGCTTTTGCCATAATTGTTTTTAAATTTCTGGATGCTGTACCTTCCATCAGCTTTCCTTCTGGTGTTGTATTTATGGTCTATCTTGTGTAAAAATCTGGTATCGTTGAAAAATTCAATGACTAACGTTGTATAATAGATACTTTTAACATTCAATATACATATGTTCTTCAGTAGGTATTTTTTTGTTGTTGACACTTGATGTTGATGGGTTGTTTCTCGAAATGTTGTTGTTGTTATTATTTAGAGCATTTGCACTGTTGTTGTTGTTTGCATTGTTGCTTGTGTTGTTATCGGTGCTTTCATTGTTCGTGTTATTTGTTTGTTGAACATTGTTGGTTGTGCTGTTTTCTGATATGTTGTTCGTATAATTTCCGATATTTGTTGTGATGTTGATCATATTTGAGGCGCATGTTACACTTCAAAATACGATAAAGTATCAAACTAGTAGCCGCTTTTGGATCTTAGATCAAAAAGGTCAGTTGTACGGGAAGATTATTATATCTAGTTACGGGGAATACATGACCAATGCAAACAGGGAAAGGAAAGTCCTAAGGGTTGATAGGATTTGTTACCCTAAATGTTCACCTGAACCTGATTTTTAAGTTTTTTGTACGTTAGTTTCTGTCTAAATCTTCGTGTGCTAAGCAGGGGGAATGAAAAGCGACATCCGCTTTAGCCTAGGGCTTAAGGTCAGTTGTGTTGACAGTCATTCTATTCTGTCCTCTAACAATTATTGTGTTAAGGGTGAAAGTACGCAAAGATGTTTTATTTAAATTTTTCAAAATATAATATGAATTACAGGAATGCCAAAATAGGTCCCAATGGGAGAATCAAGTTTAAAATACCGTCGCACAGTGGCTGAAAATCGTTTTTCATTGGCCAAAAATTTAATTGACAGTTAGATTCTTAAACTTTCTTCACTTTAAATTTCATTAAAATCGGTTGAGTAGTTATTGAGGAATTTAAGGTCAAAGTGGAACTTTAAATTTTTTTTTAATTTAGCGTGCAATATGTTTTTTTTTAATTCTTTTAATTATTTAAAAATGTAATTTTTTGATTTAAATAATAATCATTAATATTTTTTGTAATAATGGGACACTCAAAAAATTAAATGCTTACTATAAAAAAAATTTTAACATTAAAAAAAATAGTAAAATCCACTGGAAATTTTGCTATTATTGCTGAAAAATAAACAATTTTTTGCTTTCAAATTTGTTTACACTTATTTATTAAAACATTTCATACATATGTGGATAATGTATGAATAATAGCAGCAATAGATTTTAATAGCTTTTGTAACAACGTGAGCTTCTATTTATTATTATTTTTTACTAATACACTGAAAGAAAAATGCTTCATATATTTAATGAATCATTTTCATAAAAAAATTTTCCTTGGGTAAATGTAAAATTTGCATTGATTAAATGGAATTTCATAGTTATAATGAAGTATTTTCGTTAAAATCGCTTCATTGGATTTCGTAATTACGTTAAAAATTTTCATTGGATATATGAAAACTTAAGTTTGTACAAGTTAAACAAAAAATTTTAATTGGGAACAAAAAAAAAACAATATACAAACATAACTATATTCATAAATTAATACAAAATTATAGTTTCCTTAAAAAAATGTTTAATTTTTAATTAAAAAATGTAAGATTTAAGCTGTTATGATACTTGCTATTTTTTGTATTTCTTCTATATTGGAGAACAGTGCAAATATATTTGCATAGGAAAACTGACTAAGTGTAAAGAGTATGATTATATCATAAAAAATCTTGAAATGTCAAACAAACATACATGTGTTATCGATAAATAATCTAAGACTGTCAAAAAAAATATAAAATTTTTTAACTTAAAATTGACATTTCCAGATTAATTGTTAGCACTGTTGCCGATTTTTTTAGTTTTTGATCGAAAGAAACGGGTTTTAACTTTTTTTTTGCGATTTTTAGCTTTTATGACGGTTTTTTTGTGGGGAAAAAACGTGGGCAGTATTGTTTGTTTTGTTTACATTTTATCAAATTGTATTTCTTGTTCTTTCTCGCATTTGTTGTTTCATTCAGTCAATCCTAAAAAAATCCAATACAAAAAATATCAAGTATCATAACACCTTTAATAATATCATACATCTAATGTTACATGTATGCCATTAAATTTATGAAATCAAAAATTTTTTTTATAAAAGCAACATATTTCAATAATTGCCTTCATAAATTTAAATTTTCATTATGACAATAAAAATGTCATTATAGTAATGAAACAAAAACTTTCAATCCACTTTCAATCAACGTTGTTATTGTTATTATGGAGTAAAAAACATAGTTTTTTTTATACAAAAACTACACTGCCCCGGTAGACTAGCTGGTGGTGAGCTAGTCTATCAGCACCGAGGTTGCGCGATCGAATCCCGCCAGAGACAGAAAAAAAATAAAAAATAAAATAAAGTAAAATAAGATAAGAAAAAAAATTAAAAAAATAAAAATTTTACTTTATTGAAAGTATTCATCCAATGAACAATATTCATAGATCTAATGTTATCCTTTTAATGAAACAGGTTTCATTGATCCAACAAAGCGCTGCATAGGTTCCTTTTTAATGCAATTTTTCATGGGATTAATGTCAAAATTCATTGGTATTGCGAAGACAATTCTTTCAGTGTACAATGTCTGTCTTTGATCTAATGAATTATAATTATTGTTCATTTAATTGAAAGATTGATTGCAAATATTCCATATTTTGTTCTGTGTTATTTCTGTTCTTAAGTAGTTTTTTGACTTCTTCATCTAAATCCCGATGTTCCACTTTCCATTGATTTCGAATACTGGAGATAAACGGATCTGACGTTGCCAATAATATATTAAATAGATCTTCATTAGTGGAATTTCGTGAAATTTTTCTAATATTGTGCTCTCTATAAAATCTGTAATCCTTATTCCTTTTTTCCTGAGCTTCCTCTGATAAATCTCCAAGTGGCACCAACTGATATTTAATGACATCTTCTCCATGATAAAGGATTTTATGAACTGTAGCAGACATATTCCTCCATGGGTACTTGGTTGTATATATTTTTGCAGTTTCCTTAGCAAAATCTCCAAATTTTCTAGAGTCAATTTCTTCATTGCACGCAAGTACTTCTAGGATTATTTTAAATCTAAAAATTAGGTTAAAATCAACACCTGTTATTTCAGATGCTGTTTCTGGATCTGAAAAGAATCTTCTTGCGGTATTGCCATCATTTGTATTGCCTGACCCTTGTTTCGGCTGATCTATAATCAACCCAAATTTGCGATATTCATCTTGAACATGTTTCCTTTTTGAACTTCTTAACTCCTTGTATTCTTTCATGTAGTGGTGATAATCCAAATTCGTATGCATCAGTATTATCTAATGATTTTGTCGGGACTTGGTTTAATTGGCTTGATGTTGCATGGCATATGATGCAGCTGGATGCAGCCTTCGTGTTAGTCAAAGCCTGGCTACTTTTCCATCTATCATTGTTAGCACTAATTGGTAGCTAACTTCAATTTGCTGCCCATCTAAATCTAACTGTAATGGCTGTAGCATTGCAATTTGGGCCTTGATATCACTAACTTCTTTATTAATGGCATCATGAGTTTCTTTTTTGAATTCAAATTTTATAGGTCTGCAATATTTCGTAGAAGATGGTGTCTCATTTTTCCAAATATCCTTTGTTTGCGTTGTACTCGTCGAAGGCTCTGAATCTTCCAAAATCTTTTTTAATCGCAATGGTACAAATGATACCATAAACATATCTGAGTCCGAAATATTTTCACATACTACTTGTTTGTATTGTTTTTGTCCGGAAGAACCATCACATCCCCATTTATAAAAAAGAATTAGCTTTGTGTTTCCATATTTCTTGAACTCATTTCCTTTTATTGATTGTAGCAAGCGTTCGGATGTGTGAACAAGTAGAGATTGTAGTTGTACCTCTACCGAAATTGATGTGATTGTAATAGTGTCCTTTAATGGCAAACAGTCCATTTTAGCAGATGTTATGTGATGATATGCTGGATACAGATTTAAGCCTTTTTCAATCGCACGCAATCTGAGCTGTATATATTGCTGTTTTGTTAATTTCAAATCCAGAAATAATGCTAATGCCTCCTCATTTGTGAATTGTTTTGCATCGCTTGGAGTTGGTATACTTTTAAGAATCCGTTTTGTTCTCAATGGACTAGCTTTAACAACTTTTTCAATGATATCCACTTTTGTCAATTGTTTCTGTGATCGCAATTGATGTAGGAAAGTATCTTGAATATTTTCATATCCGATTTCTTCATTTATATCCTTAAGCTTCCGCCTCTTGGATCTATCGCTACAGTTGTCCAGCGATTTTTGTGGTCTCCCACGTGTGTTTTGATTTGAAGTTTCTGAAGCGATCTGGACAGAAAGTTCGTTCTCTAACCAGTTTGCAAAGCTCTTATAAAATCTATCTTTGCTGTAATCAACTTTCCTGTATCGCTGTTTTAAATGTTTGATGAAAACATATAATTTATTTTCTAAGTCCGATTGTATTTCAGTGCTATAGGAATTTAAGTTTCCTTTTTTTCGAATGTAATTTTTAACATCTTCCTCGTTTTTGTTTCTAAAATACTCTCCGGCCAATTCTTTATAGCTGAAGCTCTCCATGTTTATGAAAAACGTTGTTATTGCTCAGATATATTATATCCACTGAGTTTGCATCCGAATGTCACTTGCTTTTAAACCTTTTCAAATTTTTTTTCATACCAAGTACAGGTAGAATAAAAAGGATTAAAAAACTTAAAATCCTTTTATTTATATGCTATAAAATACCTGACACAAATTTAACAACGCATTGCATAGCTATAGGGTCATGGACTATTATTAGAGTCATAAAAACAGATAAAATAAAAAGACCAAACAAAATTTAAAAAGCCCTTCTAAGGTGGGAGTCACAATATACCTGTTTAGCGTAAACGCGTGTATAAGCTCTTTATTCTACTATAGAATACGCTAGTGTGAACGTAGTGTAACGGATAAGGATGAATCAGGGTAGCTATACGTTTTTCTGATTGTGTAACATTAATACAATTTTTTATATGTACTACCTGTATTATGTTCGATCACGATCAATTTTCCCTATGTCATAAAATTTTTTTGAAGACAATAGCACATGATTTCTGTTACTTCTGCAAACATTTTTGCGGAATAAAACAAATTGTAAAAAACAATTTAAAAAAAATTTCTGAGTAATGTCATTAAAATTACCTTTCTATCAGTGGTTTTACCTTCTTAATCCCTTTTAGGCCGCAAAAGTTCTATTGTACTAAAGTTGAAATTTGACAAAAATATAGTAGTTTAGAAATGTTTTTTTTTGAGTAATTTCATTAAAATTAAAAAAGTGTTAAACAGACGGGTCCAAACGGGTACAAGAGTATATACAGGGTAAAAGAAAACACTTTCACCTTTCTATCAGTGGTTTCACCTTCTTGGTCCCTTTTGGGCCGCAAAAGTTCTATTGTACTTAAGTTGAAATTTGACAAAAATATAGTAGTTTAGAAATTTTATTTTGAGTAATTTCATTAAAATTAAAAAAGTGTTAAACAGACGGGTCCAAACGGGTACAAGAGTATATACAGGGTAAAAGAAAACACTTTCACCTTTCTATCAGTGGTTTCACCTTCTTGGTCCCTTTTGGGCCGCAAAAGTTCTATTCTACTAAAGTTGAAATTTGACAAAAATATAGTAGTTTAGAAAATATCATCTCAAATATAAATAACACAACAGTCGCAAATATTACCTTTTTAAAGATAACAAGACTACCAACCTAGCAGAAAAGCAAGCAGGTCATTATCGCTTATAGTTTTTGTGCAACGATAATTTCTTTCGAATTAAATATTAAAAAAAATACTTTTTTCTGAATTAAAAAAAAAAGTTGTGTTTAACAACATGTCACACCCACAATTACTAATATTTTGACCAAATTTTTTGGCTACCTTAGTTTTAATATGTTTACTATTAAATCAAATTAAAATTTTTGAAATCGGTGACAAACAAAAATTAGACTTTTGGCCAATGAAATAAAATTTTCAGCCACTGTGCGTCGTACCGCCGCTGTACAACAATCCCTAAAAAAATTATTTTTTTTTGTGTGAATTAAACAGCGTATTGTTTTTAAGTATATTTTTTTCGTATTTTATTTATTTATTAATCGCTATAAGCATTTTAGTTTTTTTTATTATATACTAATCATCATAATTTGTTTCGTAGTTACGTATATTTATAATATTTATAGATTTTGTTTTTTTTTAGTGTAGTTTAATTCGTAAATTTTTATATTTTGTGTATTACTAATTATAGGTATATTTTTTTTAAGTTACGTATTTTAATAAGTATTGTGGTTATTTTGTTGAACTATTTATGGTTTTTAATCCAAATTTTTTTAATATTTTTAATTAGGCTTAAGTTCATGAAATTTAATTTTTATTAAATTATTTTTGTGAAGAAAGGAATTTTACAACATGAAAATTAATTAAAATTGTTATTGATAATCTTTCATTCTTGACGTGGCTCGGGCTCGAACCCTGGCCGGCAGGTTACCATGACATGTTTCGATCGCAACCACTCGATCTCCTCAGATGGATTTGCCGTCTTACACTCGCAGCCATCGACGACTGCTGACGTCACTAGTCAAACATCCATCCTTAAACCAAATTGTATTTTAACATTTGGTAGATCGAAATTTGCTTTCCTGAATGATTATCCACTTTAATTGATTTTACATGTTTTTTCCTTTACTTCTGTTTTTTCGTACTTTCGTCAAGAATTTTTCTTGAAGTCCAAGTACATTTTTTGTTTTTTTCCCTTTGTCTTTCTCTTTTCTGTTGACCTTTTTCAGCACAACTTGAGCCCGAGCCACGTCAAGAATGAAAGATTATCAATATCAATTTTAATTAATTTTCATGTTGTAAAATTCCTTTCTTCACAAAAATAATTTAATAAAAATTAAATTTCATGAACTTAAGCCTAATTAAAAATATTAAAAAAATTTGGATTAAAAACCATAAATAGTTCAACAAAATAACCACAATACTAATTATTGTTAAAGCTAAGGCACGAGCTCTATGTGTACATTTGTCCTTCAAGTTGTGCTGAAAAAGGTCAACAGAAAAGAGAAAGACAAAGGGAAAAAAACAAAAAATGTACTTGGACTTCAAGAAAAATTCTTGACGAAAGTACGAAAAAACAGAAGTAAAGGAAAAAACATGTAAAATCAATTAAAGTGGATAATCATTCAGGAAAGCAAATTTCGATCTACCAAATGTTAAAATACAATTTGGTTTAAGGATTGATGTTTGACTAGTGACGTCAGCAGTCGTCGATGGCTGCGAGTGTAAGACGGCAAATCCATCTGAGCAGATCGAGTGGTTGCGATCGAAACATGTCATGGTAACCTGCCGGCCAGGGTTCGAGCCCGAGCCACGTCAAGAATGAAAGATTATCAATAACAATTTTAATTAATTTTCATGTTGTAAAATTCCTTTCTTCACAAAAATAATTTAATAAAAATTAAGTTACGTATTTTATTTTAAAATTAAAGTTTTTTTTTTTTAATTTTCTTGAATTATTTTTTTATAATTTTTGTGCTAAATTTTTTGTGTTTGCGTGAGTTCTTTATATATACATTTTTGTTGAAAAGGACAGTTTATTTTGTAAAGAATTTAGTCAAACAATTTTAAAGGGAATGAGTAGTGAGACTAGAGCTCAATTTAGAAGAAGAAAACGTTAAGTAGATTTTGATACTAGTAGAACATTAATTCCGCTATCTCCGAAACAACGTAGAATTAGATATACTGAACTCAGAATGATAGAACAAGATAGAAGGGGAAATGAAGGTCAGATCACAGATCTTTCTGCGACTATTATGTCAAAGCCTAGCACATCCAACAGTGTACCACCCGGAATAGGTTTGCCTATAACTTCCGCTAATAGTAGTGTTATGAGCGAGGAAATTACACCGGAAGTTAGAGATTTAGTAGCTGATGAAGCTTTATCGGTAAAAAAAATCGTTACAGGAGCAAATTCGTTCGATGGTACAAGTGGAAATGGCAGTCATTAGGAAGTCTATAGGAGATTTGATGACGGTTGTGAAGGATATGTCTCAGGGTAATTCAACCCATACTAATAGGCCAATAGGGGAAAATCAAAGACAAGCGAGAGTAATTTCAAGTCACATTGTGACTGAATCCCAAAATATTGGGGTAACTCAAGTTAACCCGCCTAGTGTCGAATTAAATGCAATACCGGAAATAAGACAGTACAACACGGGTCAAATTGTAACAGGTCCGAATCGAAATGAAACACCTATTAGTGTCAGGTCTATTCCAGTGCTACCAGTTAGAACTATGTATAGCCAATATGTTTCCCGTGAGAATAGTAACTTTAACCAGATTCCACAAACAGCAGGAAATCAAAGTAATGCAAATTTTCAAGAAAATAATGAAGGGAACTTACAATTTAGAATGAATTGTAGTAATAATGAAGCACCCACAGGTTATCCATTCATTAGTTATGATCAGTATTATAGACCAACGGCTTCGAATCCAGCTTTGCAAAGAGAATTGCCACCTAAAATGTGGATTAGAACTGATAAGTGGGGATTAAATTTTGATGGCAATAACTTACATATGAGTGTAGAGGACTTTATATTTCGTATTGAACGCCTTCAGGCCCAATACAGCATACCAGCAGAGGAGTTGGAGAGAGATTTCCATCTTCTATTGTCAGGTCCAGCCAAGGATTGGTATTGGTTGTTTATACAGACACATGTAGGAGTCAAATGGCAGGGATTGAAGCAGGCTTTGCTTAGTCAATACCAGACAACTAGGTCCAACTTCGAGACAATGCGCGATCTAGTAGAAAGAAAACAGAATGTTAATGAAAGCATAGACCAATTTTTTCATGCAATGAGTCGTATTCGAGCAAGACTTACTCAGGCTATACCAGAATTTGACATGATAAAAATCTTGAAACTAAATGTTAAGGAGAGCGTAGGAAGAATTGTTTACCCAATATCAGTGTCATCAGTAGAGCAATTACGGATAGAATGCAATGAGGCAGAACGAAACTTTCCGCGCAGAGACTTTAGAAATATACAGCCTACTTCTAGGTCAGTAAGACCTGTAAATGAAATGTATATAGACCATAATGAATATGTCAATGTTGAGGACAATAGATGCCAGGACTTAGAAGAAGTATCTGCGATTTTTGCAAATCAGCAGAAAACGTCGCTGGTATGTTGGAATTGTCATGTACCAGGCCATGTGTTTATGGAATGTCCCTCAGTGGAAAGGACCTTGTTTTGTTATCGCTGCGGAAAACCAAATGTAATAACACCTAATTGTCCTAATTGCCAGGGAAACCAGAAACGGGGCGTGGGTGTAACTGGGGATCTGCGTCCGTCCAAAAACCCCACGAAAGAAAATTAGAGATTGAAAGTAGCAACGTCAATGAGGTAGATTCGGAAAATTGGGGAAGTATAGCTAAGTACATCCCGGATAACAGACACAAAATACCAATAGATGTTAGGAGGAAGTATTATGAATATGTCAGGGCTCGATTGTTCGACACAGGAGAACACCGAAGGCCAGTATCTGAGAGAATTTTAAAGGTTAGAAAAAAATATAAGGAAAGACAGGAGATGAGAAAAATGCTTTTGGACTCATAGAGCAGGTAAAAATAATGATAATAGAGTTTTTGTAGATGTAGATTTGGAGGGAAAAACTATTTCCGGTTTATTGGATAGTGGAGCATCCGTAAGTTTGTTAGGACGAGGATGTAGGGAAGTAGTGGAGGAGTCAGCAACGTGAAGACTGCCAGTGGTCAACACCATAGAATATTGGGTAAAGTAAACGTATCCATTAAGTACAAAGATCAGGAAAATAATCTTTTTCTGTATCTGTGTCCTGATTTGGAACAATCTCTATATTTTGGAATAGATTTTTGGCGTAATGATTTAGATAGTGTGAAAAAACGGAGTTTAAATGAGGTCATAGCAAAATTTGATAATTTTGAGGAGAAGGGTTTAGGTAAAACAGACTTAGAAAAGCATGTTATAAAATTAATAGAGGGAGCTGAGCCGATTAAAGATCGCTACTACCCAATTTCACCTGCAGTTCAGGAAATCACGTATAGAGAGATAGATGAAATGTTAAGACTAAATGTAATCGAATTAAGTGAAAGTCCCTGGAGCCATAGGACCACTATTGTAAGGAAGCCCGGAAAAACCCGTTTTTGTTTAGACGCAAGAAAATTAAATAAGTTGACCGTTAAGGATGCGTATCCATTGCAGAATATTGATGGTATTTTAAGTAGAATCGATGAAACGTATTTCATAAGTAGTGTCGATTTAAAATACGCATTTTGGCAGGTCGAATTAGAACCAGAAAGTAGACCTTATACGGCGTTTACCGTTGCAGGGAGACCATTATACCAATTTCGGGTAATGCCCTTTGGTCTATGCAACGCTGCTCAACGTTTGTGTAGATTAATGGACAAGGTTATTCCGCAGACTTTGAAGGACAACGTATTTATTTATCTTGACGATCTATTGATTATTTCTGACGACTTTGATAAACATTTAAAATTGCTTGAAGAAGTGGCAAATTGCCTCAAGAGGGCGAATTTGACAATTGGTTTGAGCAAATCTCAATTTTGTTTTAAGCAGTTGAAGTATTTAGGATTCATTGTTGGTGGTGGTATGTTAAAAACCGACCCTGACAAAGTTAGGGCAATAAGGGAGATTAAAACACCCAAATCAATGAGAGAAGTACGAAGCTTTTTAGGAACTGCGGGGTGGTATCGCAGGTTCATAAAAAACTTTTCAGTGATATCTGCGCCACTAACCGATACGTTTAAAAAATCGAAAAAATTCGAAATGACTCCAAAGGCTATAGAAGCATTTGAGAGTTTGAAAAAAGCTTTGACTACCTAAAATTATATGACAGAGTACTTAACGCGAACCGAATTTTAGAATAAACAAATGTCTAAATCGGAAAAAAAACTTCATTGTAAAGTAATCTTATTTCAAAACAATCATATTTTGGTTTTACTTTTATTTAAAGTTATAATTTTTTTTTTTTTGTTCACATGTAACAAATATTTGAAAAAAGTCAGAAAACAATATACAATATCAAACGATTGTTAGAACATGACCGAATGTGTTATTTTGCAAATAGTGAAAAAAGCCAAACTTAAAGATTCAGTCCTGTCTAGAGAATGCAATACGTTTAACTTAATAATCTTTCAAACATTTTTTTATCAACTGGGGAATTAACTTTTGCTATTTTTGTGAATTTTTTTTTTAAACCTTGACGAAATGCATTTTTTTCTCGATTCTTAACTACCACTGAAAAGTTTAAGAAATCAGGAAAAATTCATGACCGTTCAGCTAGCCTAGGGTTTGAACAAAATTATGCCTGTGATCTGGTAATGTCAGGTATATTTTTGTTTGGGTTCGTGTATGTCTGAGTTACGTAGTTTTCTTTATAGGAAGACAGATATTGTTCAGTGTAAGAGGATAAATTTGAACTAACCTGTTCCTAGGGTATGACCATCCGCTTTTTTATGTTGCCCGGATTGTGTAATCAGGGTGTAGGAGTTCCCCACGTTGGGTTGTGGCAAATGACAAACCCGCACACCGTCCTCTTCGCCGTTGTCTTAGAGACCGGAGTTTTGTTGCGGCCATGTGTGGCAAAGGCATGGAATGCTCGAGGCCACGGATGTTTGGCGAAAGTATACTAATGCCCATGACGTGAAAAAAAATTTGGCGTGCGCTTGGGGCGATTGGCCATAATGAGGCTTAACATTCTGCCTCGTATTAAAATATTTGTAAATGGGAAAAGGCCATTATATGCTTAGGGAGCCACTACTCCAGACCTTTTCCAGTGGATTTGTTTTATTTTTTTAGTGAGATAGGGAGGGGTTTTATCCATGTGGAGTCCACCATCTCCAACCCATGTCCCGGTGAAATTTATTGAGTTTTAGCTGAAATTAAAAGGAAAATAATATTAACAAAATGTTTCAATGAAAATGAAACGATACATATTTACCCCATCCTAATGAAAAGTTAGCTCCTGATTTAAGTAGATTCCTGAAAGAAAAAAAGAAAGAAAATATAAAGGAGTTAATAAAATACCTACCGTCTTCTATGCATTTGTTGACCATGTGTAATTTGTTTTTGACAGCTGTGTGTGTGAATGTATGTATTTGGGTTATGTTTAGTGAGCATAGTATACGTAGTAGTGACGTCCCACACAGTGTGTAAAATAACGGGGTCGGCATTTTCATTTAAAACAGGAAGAAAATTAAAGAGGAAAATTTAAATTTGAAAATCATGAATGAAAATATGCATGCAGCTAAAATTTCTGATAGCCTGGTATCGTAGGGAGATGCAAGATATGGGGAATAGAAGAGCTAGGAAAATCAATCATTTCTTTCGGGGATCACCAGAGTTTTTGTTTTTATTTGAGATAAATATTCCTAGTTTTTGTAACCAAGTAATTAATGTGCCGCGAAAATTGTATGTATTTATAATTCTTTTGTTTTTTAGGAATATGTGGGTATTTTATTATGAGGAAAAAGGCAATAATAGCAGGCATAAATATATAAAATGAATCGGGGGAAAAAAAAAGTTAAAGAGAAAAACTTTCGCGGGAAAATTGGTACATCTTATATATACACTATTACTTTGTGGGAAAATGGTAAATATATATATATATATATATATATATATATATATATATATATATATGTAAAAATATATTAAGGATGGAAATGAGAGGCGGGAAATTTTTAACCGGCAAAAGAAGTACATAGGTTTTGAAATGGTATAAAAGGAGAAAATTTGAGAGATAGAGCTTAATAAGTAAAAGGTGCTCAAGTGAACAGGCAAAAAGTAGTCTCAGTGCATAATTTAAATAATTTAAACCCTAAAGTTAAAAGGGATATAAAGTGAAGAAATCCTTAGGAAAGTTTAAGAAATTTTTTTTTTGTAATCTTCGTAGTGATAATATTGAGCGTAAGTTTTGTTAAAGAATTGTTAGCTAAGTATTCATGAACAAATTAAATGTAAAAAAAGTCATATCCATAAAAAAATAATTAGTGAAAAAAAAGGTCAAAAAAAGTATCAATATTTAATTAAACTTAAACTGATAATTTGTTCATGGATAGTCTAAAGAAAATAGAATGCAAATGGTAATGTGATGTGCGTGTTATTTGTTTCTTTGCGTTTGTCAATTAGCTGGCTATAGTCTCGTCCGGAGGAAAATTTGGTAATCGGAATCGAGGAAGAAATAGCCAGGCGAATTTTTGCGGACAGCTGTAAATAAAAAAAGTTTAATTCCGGAGGATACCTAGTCGGAGAAATACCTGGGGAAAGTTCTGGTAAAGGAAGAAGGAAATTAAAGAACTCTACAATAAATATATACCCAGAATGTTTTTTAAAGACCTGGCTGTGCCATTAATGAACGTGGAATATTAAGGTACCAAACCAAATTAAAGAAAATCATTTTTAAAGTTTATTGGAAAAAAAAATATTTTTTAAGTTTTGGAAATTTATTGAAAAGAGAATTAGTAAATACTAGCATTAACCCGCTACTTCGTTAGCGTCTCCTTTTTCTTCGTGGACATATTTTTATGCCAAAGTTTATTTTCAAAAAAGTACCAGGCACCTGTCCCCTTATTTTTTTTAACGAACAACAATAAGTGTTAAATTTTTTGGATCTCTTTAATTTTGGATTTTTTTGGTTAGCGAAATCGATTTGGCGAGAGGACAACCTTCGGTCCAAAAGTCAGCTTTTTAGCTTCAAGAGTTTAGGATGTGCGATGATGAATCCGTCAGTTACTTTACAAATTTATATTATATAGAGATGGAGACAAATGTTGAGAAAACAGTAACAAAATTAGGAACGATTTTCACACCTTAAACGTTTGAATTTCAAAAAAGGGGCAAACCTGTTTTGTATTTTTTAGATAAGCTAAAAATGTGATACAATATTTATTTACGCTTTTACACCCCAAAAAGGTCTTCCTTCAAAAAAGTACCAGACACCTCTCCGTTTATTTTTTTTAATGAACAATAATTAGTATTAAATTTTTTGTATCTCTTTTTGTTTAGGAAATATACGGTTAGCGAATTGCTGATGTTTTTTATCTCTTTTAGTTTAGAAGGTATGAGGTTCGCGGGATCGATATACATAGGTACAATTTTCACCCCTGAAACGTTCGAATTTCGAAAAAGTACCAAATTCGCATTTGTATTTTTTAGATAAGTAACAAATGTTATTTAATTTTTATTTCTATACGTATTGGCTTAAAAGCTAGATTTACTACCTAAAACGACCGAATTTCGTTAAAGTACCAGACACCAATTTGCTTTTTTATTTAATGCACAAAAATAAATATTAAATTAAAAAAATTACCAGTTTATTAATATTTTTAATTAGGCTTAAGTTCATTGAATTTAATTTTCATTAAATTATTTTTATGAAGAAAGGAATTTTACAACATGAAAATTAATTAAAATTTATTGATAATTTTTCATTCTTGACTTAATCTGGGCTCGAACCCAGGTGTTTACGGACAGGTTACCCTGACATGTTTCGATTGCAACCACTCAATCTCCTCAGAGGGCTTGCCGTTTAACACTCGCAGCCATCGACGACTGCTGACGTCATTAGTCAAACATCAATCTTTAAACCAAATTGTATTCAACCTTTGGTAGATCGAAATTTGCTTTGAATGATTATCTATTTTAATTTATTTTAACATGTTATTCCTTTACTTCTGTTTTTTTCGTACTTTTGTCAAGAATTCTTCTTGAAGTTCAAAGTACATATTTTTTGTTTTTTTTCATTTTTTTGTCTTTCTTATTCTTGTTGACCTTTTCAGCACAACTTGAAGGACAAATGCAAACAAGTTGTGCTGAAACGATTTTTACCCCTTAAATGTTCGAATTTCGAAAAAGTACCAAATTTAAATTCGTATATTTTTGTTAGGTTTCGAATGTGGTATTAACTTTGTTTCTATGTTTATTGGTTCAAAAGATAGATGGGGTGTCAAAAAAGTACTAAAATTCAGATATTACCCGTTTACTCCCAAATAGGGCCGAATTTCAAAAAAGTACCAGACAACTGTCCGCTTATTTTTCTAAAGAACAACGATAGGTATTAAATTTTTTTTGTATCTCTTTTAGTTTTGGAGATATAAGGTTACCGAATTTTCCCGTTTTTACCCTTTTTTACCCCCTAAACATTCGAATTTCCAAAAATCCCGTCTTAGTGGATCGATTTGGGGAGTGACCAATCTCTGGTCCAAATTTCAAGTGTCTAGCTTCAGGCGTTTAGGCTGTGCGATGATGAATCAGTAAGTCAGTGAGTCAGTCAGTCAGTGAGTCAGTAACGTTACAATTTTATATATATAGATATATTAAAAAAAAAGAAAAATAATTTATTTACATACAGCAAGAAAAAAAGAACAGTTCATTTAAATTAAAATAATAATATTTAAGTAGTAGTTATTTTTAAGGTAATGTTAAGGAGTGATAGTGTGAAAAAACTGTGTCTTTTGAAAATGTGGTGTGATGTTTTGATGTTGTGTGTCTAGACAGATAAGTTAAAATATTTTAATTAACCCATAGGCCCGGGTAAAAACCTAAAAAAAAAATAACAATTAAATAAAAATTATAAGATATCTCAGAAAAAAAAAACAAAAAAAAAAAAAAAAATAGAACTATAAAAAAATTAGGTACTCAAATTAGGCGGAATAATAAAAAATAAATAGTTAGTGAAGACAAGTGATTTTTGTTTAGAAATACGTTATTAGGGAGCTCCTTCAGACGTAGAAAGTTTTAAAAAAGCGAACATCCGGTAGTGCGGATATAAAAAAAAATTTGAGCGCTTAGAGAGAAAGAAAAGAACGAATAGAGGAAAAAGGATTTTTTTTTTGTGAGATATTGAAAAATAGGAAAAAAAGGAAAGAGTAACGGCCAATATTTAAAAAAGTATAGAGTAATTTTAAGTAGAAATAAGAACATTCGAGATAATAGTAAAAAGTTAATTTTAAGTCTTATGTTTTTAGAATAAGGTATATGGTAGAAAAATATTTGAATAAAAAAAATTAGTTATGATATGAAAGATAAAATGAATATATCTGAGTAGATTTAATTTTTTTTTGGGGATTGTTGAAAACAGAAAGGGCGACGAATGACGGGTTTCTGGGACTGTGGAAAAAAGAAATTGATAGATGGATATCTCGCAGTCATGGTTGGGAAATGGGCGATTGGGGGTTAACATCCACCTCCCTATTGATTGGCATTGCTGCGATAGAGTAAGTTTTTTGTATTGTATGTAGTATTGTTTCAGATTTTTTTTTTCTTGTTGCAAACCTGGGTCAAGGGTTGAGAACCACCCTATGAGAAGAAGCCGCGGAGTAGCAGGGTATAAATGGCCTCGAGGACAAACAGGTTCGTAACAAATTTTAATTAATTTTCATGTTGTATAATTCCTTTCTTCATAAGAATAATTTAATGAAAATTAAATTTGATGAACTTAAGCCTGATTAAAAATATTGAAAATTTGGATTAAAAACCATAATTAGTTCAATAAAATTACCACAATACTATTTACTGTTAAAGCTAAGGCACGAGCTGAGCTCTATGTGTACATTTGTCCTTCAAGTTGTACTGAAAAAGGTCAACAAGAAAAAAGAAAGACCAACATGAAAAAACAAAAATGTACTTTGGACTTCAAGAAGAATTCTTGACAAAGAGTACGAAAAAACAGAACTAAAGGAAAAACATGTGGAATCAATTAGGAATGGATAATCATTAAAAAAAAAATCAAATTTCGATCTACCAAAGGTTGAAAATACAATTTGGTTTAAGGATTGATGTTTGACTATTGACGTCAGCAGACTTCGATGGCTGCGAGTGTAAGACCGCAAATCCCTTTGGGGAGATCGGGTGGTAGCGATCAAAACATGTCAGGGTAACCAGCCGCCTGGGTTCGAATCTCTGGCCAGCCGCCTGGGTTCGAATCTCAGGTCAGTCAAGAATGATTATCAATAAAAATTTTAATTAATTTTCATGTTGTAAAATTCCTTTCTTCATAAGAATAATTTAATGAAAATTAAATTTGATGAACTTAAGCCTGATTAAAAATATTGAAAATTTGGATTAAAAACCATAAATATGTGACGGTCACGTCGGTCACTGGGATCACACACCCATACACTTACCGCAATGGCGTAGACCCAATTGCATCTGGTGTGTTTCTGATCATCCCGGAAACCAGGTGACACTGCAAGTACACTCGGGACTTTCTACAGTCGTGAACATATCTAATGTAAAATTAGAACACAACTTGAGGGGGAAAACTTATTTTTGTTTATTTGAGGAGAAAAATTTTAGAAGTTTGCTTATTTTGTTTGTTTACGTTTTTATACCCTTCACCTCAGGTGGAAAAGGGTATATATAAGTTTGTCATTCCGTTTGTAATTTCTACAATATTGATCTTAGACCCTATAAAGTATATATATTATGGGTCCTTATGAGGAGAGAAGTTGATTTAACGATACCGTCCGTCTGTCCGTCTTACGTTTGATATGTGTTTTCCGGAGACTCCAGACATGATAGCGGCTAGGTTGTTTTACATTTATGTCACATATAGTCTACCATTTCGTCCTATTGAAATTCAGATAGATCGGTCCACGAGTGGCTGAGATATGACGAAAAAGCCGCGACTGCCTCTAATTTTTCCAAAAAAATCCCTTGTGGTTGTTGTTTTTTTTTTTTTAATGCGTTTAATTTTAAGCATATAAGCCCATAAACAGAATAAAGAAACAAACTCGTAGACTCAATATATTTTAATTTAACGCTTTCTCAGTAAAAGCGTTCGTAGTCGAGTTGTGGAACTTGCAGGCTAAGACTCGTGAGGTTTTAGGTATGAGTCTTGGTTGCCCCAGTTTTTAAAGAACTTTTTATTATTTTTTATTAGTACAGGTGTTTTTATACCCTTCACCTCAGGTGGAAAAGGGTATATATAAGTTTGTCATTCCGTTTGTAATTTCTACAATATTGATCTTAGACCCTATAAAGTATATATATTCTGGGTCCTTATGAGGAGAGAAGTTGATTTAACGATATCCGTCCGTCCGTCCGTCCGTCCGTCTGTCCGTCTTACGTTTGATATGTGTTTTCCGGAGACTCCAGACATGATAGCGGCTAGGCTGTTTTACATTTATGTCACATATAGTCTACCATTTCGCCCTATTGAAATTCAGATAGATCGGTTCACGAGTGGATGAGATATTTTTTTATTACTTTTTGCTGTATATCTGGGGAACGGCAAAAGTCAAAGTTTCCAAATTAGGTACACACATTAAGGTGGCCAATACACACCATCCTACAAAATGTGGGCGGGATTGGAGAAGTGGGCGTGGTACCTCCCGTACAAAAAAATAAATTTTAGGGCTGCCATATGTCCTCTGGATATGACTTACATACCAAAATATCGGAAATTTTTAGTAGAACGTATTTTATAAAAAACTGGGAAAAATCAATTCAGATACAAAAAAGTAATGACCAAAATTAAATTTTTTTTTTAAATACCCAGTTTCGGGAACCATAGATCACCCCGAGTCCAAGCTTTATAACTCAAGTAAATGGCAAATTTCTTCTTAAACACGTCGGTACATAAATCTGTCAAATCGGTTAAAAAATGGCTGAGTTATACCCAAAATACTGAATCCCCAAAAATTACTCTTTTTATACCCTTCACCTCAGGTGGAAAGGGTATATATAAGTTTGTCATTCCGTTTGTAATTTCTGCAATATTGATCTAAGACCCTATAAAGTACAAACATTCTGGGTCCTTATGAGGAGAGAACTTGATTTAACCATGTCCGTCCGTCTGTCCGTCTTACGTTTGATATGTGTTTTCCGGAGACTCCAGACATGATAGCGGCTAGGAAATTATTTATTTTGGTATCTTGAAACTCGATATCGAATGAAGTGTATTGAATTTGAAATAATAGCATTCGACATCGAGTAACTCGACATTACATTTATCGAGTTTTCATTCGATACGCCAGTGTCTATCGTATGCAAAAAATTCAATAGTTTATTCGATACGATAGTTTCGAATGCGGTGATTAGACCCCTGAATTCCAAAAAAATTACCCTTTTTATACCCTTCACTGAAGGTAAAAAAGGTATATATAACTGTAATTTCTACAATATTGATCCTACACCCTATAAAGTATATATATTCTGGGCCCTTATGAAAACCGAAGTTCAAAACCGGTTGTCTCTTATTTTAAAAAATATGTACCAGTTTTATTTAGTTTTTGTCTAGTTGCTCTGTATTCTGCTCGCACAATGGTGAAGGGTATATAAGATTCGGCACAGCCGAATATAGCACTCTTACTTGTTTTTTAGTTGATTTATTTGTTTCGTTGATTTATGTCCATTGTTTCGATCTGTATCTTATTCGTATAGTCAGCTGGTATTAGGGTATTTTTGACGTATAGAGGGCAGTAGCATTTTTAGATACTTTAGAAGGTCATTGAAAAGTTGTTGAAATGGAGGAAAAAACCTGAGGGGAGTGGGGATAATGATCGTGCCCTTTGGCCTCTATGCGCACTTTCCAAGTACACGTAAATCATTTCAAGATTAATTAGCAAAGTGTGTGCTTGCCCTTGACAACGAAATAAATGTGTTAAAAAAAATAAGATAAAATAAAAAGGATAAAGAACTTGCTTTAACAATCATAAGCTTAATAACAGCTTCATTTTAAATTCGGCGTGAAACTAAAACATTTTTTTTTGAAATTAAACTTATAGGAGAAAAAGTTATACATAAGTTTAATTTGGCTATCAAGGTAATCACCGACTTCCCAGAGCCACCTGGCTTTGAATTACCGAACTTATCGGAGCATATCAGAGACAACACCAACGGTAGTTCATCTTGAATTCGCCCTAAAAAAATAACCAAGACTGGGAAGAGTGAAAACCAAGGTTGGGATTACGTTTTTTTTTAAATTTCTATGGGCAAACTACTGCTGTATAATAAATACCGGGGTAAGCGCAAGAATGGACCATTACGTGACCTTAGTGACAGTGTGTATTTGAAAAACGACCCTTGAATGTCATATTCGATAACCTTCAAGTACGGGTCGAAGCGAGAGTGCCCGGCAGAATTACCGTTATTTCTTAACCGTAGAATAGAGTGTTTAGCGTTATATGTTACTATAATTTTAATATTTTTGCTACATATATACAGTCAAAGCCCGGTATAACGAATACGCAGTTTAACGAATATCCGATATAACGAATGGCCAAATTTTTACATTAACTACCTTGTATAGCGAATGACAAAAAAAAAATAATCCCGATTAAACGAATGACAAAGCAAAATAAAAAAATCGTAATAGAACCGTTAGATTTTTGTGTGTGTTTTTGGCTTCTTTGCTTTGTATTAAAGCAACACGTGTGATGCGTTGCTTTTTTCGTTAAAGTTTCAGTAGCTTTGTTTGGTTCATTGTGAAAACGAGATGTCAAATCGAAAAAGAATCTCTTTTTTTACAAAATTAAAGATCTTAGAAGAGTGTAAGAAAGGTGCAAATCTTTCAGTAAGGGGTGATTCGCACACGTCAAGTTTGACTCGTCAAGTCTTGAGTTTTTAAGAGAGAGGGGAAAAGATATGACATTCGCATTTCCCTTCTCTCCTTAAAGTTCAAGACTTGACGAGTTAAACTTGAAGTGTGTGAACCGCAGTTGATATACCAAAAGTATGGAATAACAAAATCTTATTAAAGTTTTATATCTACACCAAATTATGAATACTATTAAATTTTGATGTTTTTTAAATTGTGAACCACCATTTTTTATAAAATTTTAAGGTAAAATTACTGATCGATATAACGAATATCTCGGTATAACGAAAGGTCTGAACATTATATCATTCGTTAAACCGGGCTTTGACTGTATATATATATATATATATATATATATATATATATATATATATATATATATATATATATATATATATATACATATACCGCTTGATATGGACATGCATGTGTGCATTCACGTATGTATATATATATATAGAAACGATTATAGAAATATACATAATATAATTAACCTAACAAAACCATAAAAAAAAAAATACTAAAACATTAATTTTTATAAGTTAATTTTTTTTTTTGATCCACTTACATCTACACATTATTGAATTAATTCGTTTAAATTAAAATTATAAATTTCTCGAATGCATAAACTTCCTAACAGAGTCAACTGACATAATAAAGTTTTTTTTGTTAGAACGAATTCGTTTATTTTAGTTTAAGATTTTTATACCCACACCACAATAGTGGAGAGGGTATTATGCATTTGTGCTGATGTGTGTAACGCTTTAAAATATTGGTCCTAGACCCACCTTTAAGTATACCGATCGACTCAGAATAGGGTAGCCAGATTTTGAATTCGGAAAAACAGTACATTGGTTATGAAAAAACAGTACAATCAAGAAAAAACAGTACATTTTTTTACGAAACCATAACTAAATATTATTAGTGTTAGAGGTTCTTAACAACTCTTGAACAACAATAATATAAAGAAATAGACTTAAAACATCAACATCAAAGGAAAGATTTACATTTAATGGTATTTCATATACAAAATCACACAATTTGCGTTTATAAAGCATACACCACAAACGAAGCATTTGGCCATTGTATCATTTTCCAATGTATAATGTTTAGATATCTTAGTTTATATTTAACTTAAAAAACTTATTCATTGATTGGGTTAATAGAATTTTCTTAAAACATATTGGTATTTAAAGCAATTTTCACCACACACATATTGTGGAACTATCGCATAAATTTTAGAAAATATTGGTTTCTTTCTTTAATTTAAACGGTAGTCAGATGTCTTAAAATAATAACACGAAAATATATGAAAGATGTGAGCAACTCCATATTTAATCTGTGTATTTTGGACAAAAGAATAGACGCAGTACAAAAATTCTAATTATTTTACAACATTTTTGTTTGCAAAACAACAATTTCTTTAAATTAAATATTGTAAAATAGAGTGTGAAACAAACTTAGGGTCATCGCCACCAGCCTCAACACTTGCACCGCGAAATGAAAGTAGACTACTAGTAGAGCAAATCTGCCAAAAGGTTTTGAAAAATTAGCTCGGGCTCCCGAAATATGGGCCCCTAAAGTTTTTTAATTTTTTGAAAAGGCGTTTGGTATAAGTCAAAATACATATACTAAATGTACTTCTGAGCTAAAAAATAATTTTAGATGTCTTCAGTAGAATTGTATTGCGATTCTTTTCTTAGAATTTATTAACCCTCTAACTCTCATTTTAAGGGGCCATTTTTGCCCTTTTTCCCAACTCTTAAAAAAAGGATACTAAAACGGCACTTATAAGAGTTAAAATGCTCTTCCAATATTTTCTGCATCAAATTTCACTAGGGGTCTTCTAAGACCAAAAATTATCCAATGCAAGTAAAACGGCTTTTCGAAATTCCGGGCCTTGATTTTTTTAATTTTTCGAAAACCCGTTTTACATACATTGCACGCTTTTTTGGTCTTGGAAGACCGCTAGTGAAATTTGATGCAGAAAATATTCATAGAACATTTTAACCCTCTAACGTACCGTTTTAGTGTAGAAGTTAAAAAAATTACAAAAATTACCTCTTAAAATGGGTGTTAGAGGGTTAATATATTCTATGAAAAGAATTGCCAAGCAATTCTACTGAAGACATCTGAAATAGTTTTTTAGGTCAGAAGTACATTTAGTATATTTTTTTGACTTGTACCAAACGCCCTTTCAAGAAATTCAAAAATTTCAATGCCCGAAATTTCGAGAATTCTTTTAACCCTAATAAGTGCCGTCTAGTATACTTTTGTTTAAGAGTTGGGAAAAAGGGCAAAAATTACCCCTCAAAATGAGAGTTAGAGAATGAATAAATTCTAAGATAAGGATATTATGACAATATGACTTGATAGCATACCGTTAAAAATTTCCAAATGTGTTTTATTTAAAAACGATTTTTCTTAATATCTTTGTTTTTTGGACACTTAACTTAAAAATCAGTACAGAAAACAGGACAAAGTGTAAAAAACAGTACATTTGCGTACTGTTTTGGGTGTTGTGCATAAAACAGTACAATTGACAAAAAACAGTACATGTACTGCTAAAAACAGTACGTCTGGCAACCCTAACTCAGAATCACTTTCTGAGTCAAACTAACGATGTCCGTCCGGCTGGCAGGCTGGCTGGCTGTCCATGTAACCTTGTGCGCAAAGTACAGGTCGCAATTTTGAAGATAATTTGATAAAATTTAGGACATAGGTTATTATTGGCACAAGGACCAAGCCTTTTGACCAAGCGTTTGATATGTGTTTTCCGGACACTCCAGACATGTAGTCCACCATTTCGTGCTATTGAAATTCAGCAAGATCGGTCCACAAATGGCTGAGATATGATCAAAAAACCACGACTGCCTCTAATTTTTTCCAAAAATCCCTTGTTGTTGTATTTTTATTGCTTTTTTCTGTATATCTGGAGAACGGCAAGAGCCAAAGTTTCCAAATTAAGTACACACATTTAGGTTGTCAATACACACCACCATACAAAATGTGGGCGGGATTGGAGATGTGGGCGTGGTACCTCCCTTACCAAAAAAATTAAAAATGGTATAAAAACCTAAATTTTAGGGCTGCCATATGTCGTATGGATATCACTTATAAACCAAAATATCGGAAATTTTTAGTAGAACACATTTTATAAAAAACTCGGGAAAATCGGTTCAGATACAAAAAAATTATGACCAAAATTAAATTTTTTTTTTTAATACCCACTTTCGGGAACCATAGGTCTCACCGAGTCCAAGCTTTATAACTCAAGTAAATGGTAAATTTCTTCTTAAACACGTCGGTATATAAATCTGTCAAATCGGTAAAAAAAATGGCTGAGTTATAATCAAAATACTGAAATCCCAAAAATTACTCTTTTTATACCCTTCACCTCAGGTGGAAAAGGGTATATATACATAAGTTTGTCATTCCGTTTGTAATTTCTGCAATATTGATCTAAGACCCAATAAAGTATATACATTCTGGGTCCTTATGAGGAGACCGTCCGTCCGTCTTACGTTTGATATGTGTTTTCCGGAGACTCCAGACATGATAGCGGCTAGGTTGTTTTACATTTATGTCACATATAGTCCACCATTTCGTGCTATTGAAATTCAGCAAGATCGGTCCACAAATGGCTGAGGTATGAGCAAAAAACCACGACTGCCTCTAATTTTTTCCAAAAATCCCTTGTTGTTGTATTTTTATTGCTTTTTTCTGTATATCTGGAGAACGGCAAGAGCCAAAGTTTTCAAATTAGGTACACACATTAAGGTTGTCAATACACACCACCCTACAAAATGTGGGCGGGATTGGAGAAGTTGGCGTGGTACTCCCGACCAAAAAAAAAATTAAAAATTGTATAAAAACCTAAATTTTAGGGCTGCCATATGTCCTCTGGATATGACTTATATACCAAAATATCAGAAATTTTTAGTAGAACGTATTTTATAAAAAACTGGACAAAATCGGTTCAGATACAAAAAAGTAATGACCAAAATTAATTTTTTTTTTAAATACCCACTTTCGGGAACCATAGATCACCCCGAATCCAAGCTTTATAACTCAAGTAAATGGCAAATTTCTTCTTAAGCACGTCGGTACATAAATCTGTCAAATCGGTTAAAATATGGCTGAGTTATACCCGAAATACTGAATCCCCAAAAATTACTCTTTTTATACCCTTCACCTCAGGTGGAAAAGGGTATATATAAGTTTGTCCAAGTACATATAAATGTTTATATATAAATATGACTTAAGTAAATGGTAAAATTCTTCCTTAGCACGTCGGTATATACAACTATCAAATCGGTTAGACAATGGGTAATTTATGAGCAAAATACTCCAAAAATGGGCTAAAAAACATCAACATTTTTATAAAAACCTAAATTTTAGGGCTGCCATACGTCCTATGGATATGACTTTTACACCAAAATATCGGAAATTTTTATGAGTTATAACCGAAATACTGGGGTCTAATCACCGCATACGATATCGAGCAAAATTTGTTGCGGTGGGATAGACTAGGGTGGGGGCGAGATTGAATTCGGCTAATTTTTCATCACGAATTATGGCCAAGATTTGGTGTGGCTTTAAGTAGCGTACATCATTTTGATAATCATTATAGGTTTCATATTTAGGGGCATAGTTCTTGGTATACACACCACCCTACAAAATGTGGGCGGGATTGGAGAAGTGGGCGTGGTACCTCCCGTACAAAAAAAAATTAAAAATTGTATAAAAACCTAAATTTTAGGGCTGTTATATGTCCTATGGATATGACTTATATACCAAAATATCGGAAATTTTTAGTAGAACACATTTTATAAAAAACTCGGGAAAATCAGTTCAGATACAAAAAAATTATGACCAAAATTAAATATTTTTTTTTAATACCCTCTTTCGGGAACCATAGGTCTCCCCGAGTCCAAGCTTTATAACTCAAGTAAATGGTAAATTTCTTCTTAAACACGTCGGTATATAAATCTGTCAAATCGGTAAAAAAATGGCTGAGTTATAATCAAAATACTGAAATCCCAAAAATTACTCTTTTTATACCCTTCACCTCAGGTGGAAAAGGGTATATATAAGTTTGTCATTCCGTTTGTAATTTCTGCAATATTGATCTAAGACCCTATAAAGTATATACATTCTGGGTCCTTATGAGGAGAGAACTTGATTTAACCATGTCCGTCCGTGCGTCTGTCCGTCCGTCCGTCTTACGTTTGATATGTGTTTCCCGGAGACTCCAGACATGATTGCGGCTAGGAAATTATTTATTTTGGTATCTTGAAACTCGATATCGAATGAAATGTATTGAATTTGAAATAATAGCATTCGACATCGAGTAACTCGACATTACATTTATCGAGTTTTCATTCGATACGCCAGTGTCTATCGTATGCAAAAAAATTCAATAGTTTATTCGATACGATAGTATCGAATGCGGTGATTAGACCCCTGAATTCCAAAAAATTACACTTTTTATACCCTTCACTGAAGGTAAAAAAGGTATATATAACTGTAATTTCTACAATATTGATCCTACACCCTATAAGGTATATATATTCTGGGCCCTTATGAAAACCGAAGTTCAAAACCGGTTGTCTCTTATTTTAAAAAATATGTATCAGTTTTATTTAGTGTTTGTCTAGTTGCTCTGTATTCTGCTCGCACAATGGTGAAGGGTATATAAGATTCGGCACAGCCGAATATAGCACTCTTACTTGTTTTTTAGTTGATTTATTTGTTTCGTTGATTTATGTCCATTGTTTCGTTCTGTATCTTATTCGTATAGTCAGCTGGTATTAGGGTATTTTTGACGTATAGAGGGCAGTAGCATTTTTAGATACTTTAGAAGGTCATTGAAAAGTTGTTGAAATGGAGGAAAAAACCTGAGGGGAGTGGGGATAATGATCGTGCCCTTTGGCCTCTATGCGCACTTTCCAAGTACACGTAAATCATTTCAAGATTAATTAGCAAAGTGTGTGCTTGCCCTTGACAACGAAATAAATGTGTTAAAAAAAATAAGATAAAATAAAAAGGATAAAGAACTTGCTTAAACAATCATAAGCTTAATAACAGCTTCATTTTAAATTCGGCGTGAAACTAAAACATTTTTTTTTGAAATTAAACTTATAGGAGAAAAAGTTATACATAAGTTTAATTTGGCTATCAAGGTAATCACCGACTTCCCAGAGCCACCTGGCTTTGAATTACCGAACTTAGTCCCCTTTTAGACAGGCAAAGTTTACTTTGCAAAGTCTTGAGTTTATGGAAGGGAGGGGAAAAGAGAATAGCGGGAGAGTACGAACTTTGCTGTACTCGCAAATTCCATTTGTTTTTCGTTCGTAGTTTATTTCTGAACAGGGATGATAAAGTTGGTAGTACAATTGTACTTTTTTTACTACTATTAGCAGTGCAAAAGTAATAAAGTACTCCAGTGCAAATTTAGTACAATTTAAAAATTGCAAACGATTTTTCCTACCAAAATATGATAAAAACAAAGCAAAGAAATCGCCTTTATGTAAATACTATATCGAATTTAATTCAAACAAATTATTGCTACAGTCTTATGAATCTTGTTGCTATAGTTTAAAATAAAAAAAGTTAAATATGTATAGAAATATGTTACAAAACTAATTTCATACACCAACCGAACTTTCATCTTCTTTAAAAATAATAATTTTATGTTCCTTACTATACCTGATTGTTGTAATTTTTTAATTAAATATTTTATATATGGGCATTTCCTGGGGTCACTAACGTATGTTCGTACGCTTTTGATTTACAAATAATATAGAAAACAAAACTTTTCCTATAATTTTTTTTTTTTTTTGGCGATTCGATAGCATTTGGGTAGCTCTATGTTTAGTGCAAAAGATGGATGTCATCGAGCTTAAATTTTTTATAATGATACATAGTTATGAACATGTGGTCACGAACGTACGCAAAATAGAAGTCAACTTTGGCTGACAGTACTGAAATGTAAAAATCTGCGTAATGGAACGGAATATTCAAGAGTGATCAATTTATTTTAAGAGTGTATTAATGTACGTCTCCATCCAGTATTTACAAAATAAAATATCTCTTGGTTTTTGTTTAATTGGCTTATGTACCGGACGCGAACGTACGGGTCGCGAACGTTTGATTTTTCCATATGTTTTTTTATTATTATCACCATGCATTTTCCCATAAATATCTTCAAATTTCCTTATTGAAAATCTTAATACTCCTTTTGCAATTGATTGCAATGGAGAGATTATGAAGAAAGAGTGTAAATAACATATTTTTTGCATGTAAAATAAGTATATAAAAATGTCTTTAGAAGTAGCTTAAATACTTAGAAAATATAAAATGTTCCAGTTTTCAGCGTAATTTCCTCAAGTAAAACAGCTGAGATGTGCTATGAAACCATTCTTTTATAAAAACATATACTTTTTTTATAATAATAAATAATAAAAGACGATGATAATCAACATTTTATTTTTTCATCCTGGTAGAGTATTCTGAGGAAATGCCCATATAAGTTTTTTCCTTTAAGTTTTCTTTTAAATATGACAACATTTGTATTTTTATCGATGGTGGAACATATAATACACTTTAACCAGTAAGCAAATCATATGTGTTAAAATTATGAATAGTTCCTTGCACCATAGATATCTATACACAGCTAGATATTTTTAGTAGAAATTACGGGCATTACTACCCAGTAAAAACTTCGCCTACTTTTTTAAAATGAATAGCTTCTTTCACTAATTATTTAGTAGCTTTCTTCTATATAACTACTATAATTACTTCTATAACTACTTATTTTTCAGATGTATGTAGGAAAAAAATAATGACTTACATAAAAACGCGTTTCAAATATAAATGTATAGCACAAGTGCATTTAAATCTAAATTCTTTGTTATGCAAATAATAAAACTTGTAAAAAATATTTTTTTGGCATTAAGTACAATTAGCGTAAAAAATGTAAATTTTTTTTCTGTATTAAGTACATTTAAAAAAATGCCATTTATCAACCCTGTATATGTAAATTTGTCAAATTAAACTTTGTGTGTCTAAACACCAAACAAAGTTAAAAAGAGAACTACACAAGACTTTGCAAAGTAAATTTTGCCTGTCTAAAAGGGGACTTATCGAAGCATATCAGAGACAACACCAACGGTAGTTCATCTTGAATTCGCCCTAAAAAAAATAACCAAGACTGGGAAGAGTGAAAACCAAGGTTGGGATTACGTTTTTTTTTAAATTTCTATTGGCAAACTACTGCTGTATAATAAATACCGGGGTAAGCGCAAGAATGGACCATTACGTGACCTTAGTGACAGTGTGTATTTGAAAAACGACCCTTGAATGTCATATTCGATAACCTTCAAGTACGGGTCGAAGCGAGAGTGTCCGGGATAATTACCGTTATTTCTTAACCGTAGAATAGAAACATACATAGAACAATATCTTTATGGACACAAATGGGATGCAATTTTTAAAAAATAGGACCACGAGGGGAGATAGGGCCAATTTCTGCCTCTCAAACCGATTTTAATGAAATTCAAAACATAGATAGATCCATATCTATATGGACACATAAGCTATATAGTTTTTCAAAAATAGGACCACAAGGGGAGGTAGGGGGCAATTTCTGCCTCTGACAAACTTTTAAACCGATTTTAATGACTTTTATAAACATAGTTAAATCCATATTTATATGGACATATAATCATGATGTGTTTTTAATACTGTGGTGTAGGGTATCATATGGTCGGGCTTGACCGACTATACTTTCTTACTTGTTTTTTTATCCTTGAATAATCCAAATCATAAAAACATAAAAAAAAGAAAGTTTATATTTTTAAAAGCATAAGTTTTTTCGAACAAGATTTGTTAGATTTTTGTTTAATAAATTTTGTGTATATGCTATTAAATTATTATAAACTCGAATATTTTAAAGTTATTATTTAATATTCATAATATATAAGTAAAAGAGAAAATTAGCAAATTATTCAATGATTTAACAAAGTAACCTATAAATCAGTAAATTAATAAATAAGAAAATTAGGTAATTAACAAATAAATTTAATAATTCAAAAAACTAAATTAAAAAAAAATAAAGGAAAAAAACTAATATTCACGAAAACCAAAGCATGGTTTAAATTTCGTAATATTTTTTTTAATTACATACCAATATTGTTATTTGTTGTCATTCCCTCTAAACCTTCAATTTACGAACCAATTTGTTAATTTCGTTTCTTTTTCAAAAAAGAACTTTTTATAAATATTTTCTTAGAGTTATTCTAGCAATTATTTACTATTTATTTTTTTTGATTTTTCTCTATAAATAAAACTATGTATACGTATTTCTGAACAATACTTGAAATCCAATGCATATTATTTAAAGATGCAAGGCTAATTCAAATAAGGTAATGGTGTGAATCGTGGTGAATGGTAAGTTCGAAATAGGGGCTCCTAGGAAATTATTTTGTGGGTGAACAGGAGCCAAGGACGGCTGCAATAGTGCCATATCAGGGGTGGGCAACCCGAGAAGGCAATGTCAACTTTGCCTTCAATGACTCTACGGATCATTTACTCTCTTTTAGTGTGCTGTCGTATGTTCGTCCGGTTTTTTTTTTTTTTTTTTTGTTAAATACCCCTAGCTAAAGAATTGTTATTTTTTTAAGAAAAGGCACGATAATTTTTAAATGATGACAAACAGAGTGGAAAGAACCAACTCCATTTCCGACGAGCTAATGCCGTGCCAAGACCAGCGTGCCTGTTCCACTCCCAGTCCAAGGTTTGTCACAAATAGTTTAACAAAATTACCACAATACTAATTATTGTTAAAGCTAAGGCACGTGCTCTATGTGTACATTTATCCTTTAAGTTGTAAAAAGGTCAACAAGAAAAAAGAAAGACAAACATGAAAAAACAAAAATGTACTTTGGACTTCAAAAAGAATTCTTGACAAAGAGTACGAAAAAACAGAGGTTAAGGAAAAACATGTGGAATCAATTAGGAATGGATAATCCTTAAAAAAAACTCAAATTTCGATCTAACAAAGGTTGAAAATACAATTTGGTTTAAGAATTGATGTTTGACTATTGACGCCAGCAGTCGTCGATGGCTGCGAGTGTAAGACGGCAAAACCCTCTGAGGAGATCGAGTAGTAGCGATCTTAACATGTCAGGGTAACCAGCCGCCTGGGTTCGAATCTCAGGTCAGTCAAGAATGAATGATTATCAAGGTTTTAAGTTATGAACAAATCATCCTAAAATTCTACAGAGTGATTTCTGGTATTAAAAACGTTGACGTTCGACATCGATTAACAGGTAGTGAATTTGCTTTTTAAAATAATTTTAATGCTACCTTTTTCAACGTCTTTACTCTGCAAAGTTTTCGCTGAAGTGAATACATTTTGCATTAAGGGCATAATAAACCACACAAATGGCTTGGCAAATATGTAAAAATTTTACGCTTGTACAAATATTTTGTATTGTTAATTGGGGTATTTGCTGTTTGTACAAACATTTGAAGAAATCTTTGTAAAATTTATTAAAAAGTTGCAATACAATAAATGTTGGTCGAATTCAATCTAAATAACAACATTACAAGACGGTACAAAACTTTATACCGGAGAGAATTTTGTATGAAGGCTATGTGGAATAATGATCCGATTCTCACTATTTGCAATAGGCAGAATTTTTTTTTTATTCAGCACAAACACCCTGTCCAACATTGGTAGTGTGGGTACAAAAAAAAACAACTCTACCAAAAATAAAACTAATTACATATTTAAAATTATTCGATTATACTGATGTGTGTAATAAGTAAAACTATTGATCATGGAAATCACGAATTGCTGTCATGAGTTTAGGATTCATGTAAAAGTTCTCTATGCCCAATATTATCTAGGTATCTGGGGTATCACAAAGGGACCGATAAAGGACCCAAATGAGCTGTCTGTTGTAAGCTGCTCATTTGTATTGCTTTTTTGTTTGTTTGCATATGAAAACAACCTAAAACTTGTATTGTTCTATTGAAAAAATAAAAATATACAAAAAAAAAAAACAAATTCTTCGCTTGCTTTTGTTGATATTGACGTTTATTTAAAAATGTAATATATAAAAACTTTTTCGGTATTTTGTTGAAGTATTTTTTCACTTGCTTTTTTAATAAATAAACACACTAATAAATAACCAAACGTACAGAGAAATGAAATGTCAGATAAATTACAACTGATTTGACAGCAGATTGCTAAGCAATAATTGCTCAAGCAATAAAAAGAGCAATCATTGCGCAATGGATTGCCACTCATGGCAATATGCGGTCTATACGTCGCAAATTTTATGGAGCAATCAAATTTGACGTTTGCCGCAATAAATATTGCTACGTGGAGACCCGGGGTTAATTAATTTTTGTCTAGGGATGCCAGATAAATTTTTTTTTAATCCCAAATTTAAAATAAAAATTTCCTATAATATCCCCTCCAAAAATAAAAAGCACATAAATTCATTATTTTTAAGAAATTATTTAGTTTTAAGATTACATATTAGTGGGGATTAATTTTTTCTTATAAATTTGTATTTTAAATTTAAATAAGAATAGATAAGTACACTAAAACAATAATGTCATTTTACCAATTTTACAATTTGGTAATTATCTTTCAAATTCTGACCAAAAATCTATGTTATTAAGAAAGAGGGAAAGTTTACCATTCAGTTAATCTAAAATATTATTAATACATTTTTAATTTCTTGTATGACTACTGGTTAATATATAATACTAGAAGCATCATGTGCATACTAGCAAACACTATTCTAGCACTAATGGAGTCTGCCTGAAAATTCCCGTTTAACCATTTAAATTCGTTCACGAACATTTGAAGTTGTGACATTTCAAATATGGAGAATTCGGGTTATAATAACGACCCCGCAAACACATCAATTTAACGCGTAAAATATCCATTAGGTATTATATTGGTGGCCATACGTTTGAAAGTATTTTTACTTCTTAAGCTAAGATCCCACTATCGGCTTAAATAGCACAATCTGTGACGATTTTTATCGTGCTATATCGGCGCCCATTTTAAAACATTGCACAATTTATTCTTGGGTGTTCCCATTATCGTCGCACATTGTGACAATTGTTTTCGGTTCATATCGGCCAAAACTCAATTGCGACAATAATCGATACAATGCGGTCACACTATCGTGCTATTTGGGCAAACTAAATCATATGTTTTTGTTTATTTGCTTTTTGGCAGACATAATTTTACTTTAGAAGTTCGCAAAATTCTCCGTCTGAATATTCCATTATGTTTCCTAACAATTTTAAATAATATATTAATATTTAATTAAAAATGTATTCAATTTTATTCAAACTTACTGCACTTTTTTTTTTTTTTTTTTTTTGAAATTGTTGTTTTGTGATAAGATGTTTACAAACCAGGGATGGCAAGATAGATACAACTGCAATGTTTTGGTTCAAGCGAATTGTTTTTTTTTCATTTAATAGTACAAATGTACTATTTAATGTTTTAATACATAAATAATAGATAAAACAAATGTATTTTGATACAATTAAGCTCAAAAAAGTAAAATTTTATTAGCCAGTTGGTGCAATTTAAAAATTTCGTTTTGCCATCCCTTGTATCGGCGCTGATTGGCGACTGTGATCGGCGCGCAAGTGGCCGATAAAAATCGGTACATATTAAAAAATTTGATTGCTCCACATTGTGCAAAAGAGTGTTCACATTTTCGGCGCATCAAGGTTAATTTTGATTGTCCACAGTCAGCACAATTTCGGCACAGATTGTCGCATATTAAAAAGTTTTGACCGTTCACACTGTCGGCACATGAAATACGACAAAAATTGGTACATTGCGCCTATAGTGGGATCTTAGCTTTAGAGTATTAACAAGTCAACCTAAACACAAGGAAAAAACGTTTTTTATATAAGAAAAATTCTGCTGCTTACACATTTTAAATAAAACAAGTAAGAGTGCTATATTCCGCTGTGCCGAATCTTATATACCCTTCACCATTGTGCGAGTAGAATAGAGAGCAACTAAATAATTTTTACATATACATACATATTTACAATACTTACAACTTCATTATATATGAAATTTAAAAAGCGATAACTGGTAAATATTTTTTATTAGGAAATAATAAAGAAGGGTGATAACGAAAATCATATTGGGCATTATGCTAGTATATGTAAACAAATACGAAGGGGGTGTGAGGGGATAGGAAGAAGAAACGACAACCGGATTTGAACTTCGCTTTGCATAAGGACCCAGAATATATATACTTTAATTATAAAAAAGAGTAATTTTTGGGATTTCAGTATATTGGTCATAACTCTGCTATTTCTTAACCGATTTGACAGATTTATATACCGACGTGTTAAAGAAGAAAATTTGCCAGTTATTTTGGCTATAAAACGTGGACTCGGGAAGATCTATGGTTCCTGAAAATGGGTATTTTTCAAAAAAAAAAATTAATATTTTGGTCATAACTTTTTTGTATCTGAACCGATTTTCCCGAGTTTTTCGGAAAATATTTTCTATTAAAAATTTCCGATCTTCTGATATATAAGGCGTAACCATAGGTCATATTACAGTCAAAAAATTCAGGTTTTTATACAATTTTTAATACTTTTTGTATGAGAGGTACCACGCCTACTTCTGCAATCCCGCCGAGATTTTGTAGGATGATGTATATTTATAACTTAAATGTTTGTACCTAATTTTAAAGCTTTGGCTCTTGCCGTTCTCCAGATATACAGAAAAAGGAATACAAATACAACAACCACAAGGGATTTTTTTGGAAAAATTAGAGGCAGTCGTGGTTTTTTGGTCATATCTCAGCCATTGTTGGACCGATCTGGCTGAATTTCAATAGCAAGAAATGGTGGACTATATGTGACATAAATGTAAAACAACGTAGCCGCTATCATGTCTGGAGTCTCCGGAAAACACATATCAAACGTAAGACGGACAGACGGACGGACGGACGGATATCGTTAAATCAACTTCTCTCCTCATAAGGACCCATAATATATATACTTTATAGGGTATAAGAGCAATATTGTAGAAATTACAAACGGAATGACAAACTTATATATACCCTTTTCCACCTGTGGTGAAGGGTATAAAAACTAATATGGGCACTTCCACAAAAAAGCTCTCTTTTTGTCACGTCACGTCACCAGCAATTATTCTTGTATTTTAGAACCACATTGTTCAAATTTTTCCTCTCTTTCACTAAATGAAAACCTAGTTGCGCTCTACACCCAAATGTAAAAAAGTAAATGATATTTTAATTTTTCTTTGAGAAACAATTAAAAATGGTTGGTGACGTTACGTGACAAAATGTAGACATTTCTATGGATATACCAATAAAGCGTTCAGTAAATCCGATTTTTAAGCCATCTGGAATTATAATTGCTCTATAATTTGTTTAATATACATAAATTGTATTAATATGAGTTTTGTACATGAAAACACTTACAGATCTTATATAAGTTGGCCTGTAAAAGAAACAATACGATCAATAATTTTCCCAAAATAAAAATTTTTGAATCCCAAGAAAAACTTTGATAACTTATATACATGTGGCAGTGTAACTCACTGTTTATTGTTGTTGTTTTTGTTTAAGGTTTTATATTGTTACAAGTAAAACTGGGGGCTTATAATTCTCATTCGCTTAACAGTTTTATTTGTTTGATATCTTTAGTTTTTCTTAAATTTTTGGATGAAGTTTCCTGACGATCTGGCCTAAGCAACCAGTGATATGCGCATAGGAATAGCTTATCCCATCAACAATAAACTTCAGTTTGTTAATAGTATGAAGTGACCGGTTCTACCCGCCTTGGGAATAAAAACTACCCTAACCTCCCTCCACCCCCTAGGAATGTACCCGTTCAGCACACATACCCTAACCTCCCTCCACCTTCTAGGAATGTACCCGTTCAGCACACATACCCTAAACAGTTCCACCAACAACAGTAGTGATGATTTTCCGATATTCTGTAACATCGCCGGAAATATACTACTGGCCCCGCCGATTTGTAGGACCCAAAGGTATTTACCGCCCATGTTACCTTATCCAAGGTAATCATATCCCCCACCGTCTCCATTTCCTCACAGCCTGAGCCCGAACCAGAGAAGGGGTCACCACATACAGCCCCCGACCCAGAATCCACAAACCCCGGAAAGTGAGTCTCCATAAGCAGACAGAGATTCAGAGCCAGATTCCGCCCATGAGCCGTCCGATCTCTAAATAAATCCAGGGACTACAGGGTCCTTAGATAAAATTCTCCTGAACCTAGACATCTCATTCACGGATTCAACTGACTCGCTAAACTTAATCCACGAGTCCCTTTTCGCCCTTCTAATCTCTCCCTTATACCTCCCGTAACTCAACCTGAAGTTACTCCAATCTTCATCCCTGCGCGTATACTTCGCCTTCTGACGGTGGACCTTTGAGTTTTCAACTCGTCTGTCCACCATCTTGGCTGTGTACGCCTGCCCGGAAAATTTAACGGACAGGATCGCTCATAGCTACTGGTCAATACCCCCGTGAAGGTGTTTACCAGTTGCTCCACACCGGCCGGAGTCGACCCCCAGTTCCGTGTAACCCTAAGGTTCTGTTGCACCAGTCCCGACACCTTTTCGACCTCTCAAACATTAGACTAAAGGACAGACGACTATGGTCAGAGAAGGAAAAATCCAAAGCCACCCTCCAGTCCTCTACTAATTCCCTACAGTTCGTCAATGTTACATCTATCACTGCCTCTATCCCTAGTTCTGAACGTTGGCGTATTCTCCCTGTTACAGATAAAAAGATCGCTGGCAATAATAAAATCAAACATAGACTCACCTCTTTTGTTGATGTCGGCACTACCCCATTGGGAATGGTGTGCATTGGCGTCACATCCTAGTACCAGCCTCGAGCCGCTTCTGCCCGAGTGCTCCACCAACTCTCGCACTTTTTCACCAGGTGGATCTGCAGCTTCATATGGCAAGTATGCCGATGCTAGTGCCAGGACCGTTTTGTCCTTGGCTTCTCCTGTCACAACCGTGAGGTCTCCATTACTGAAAGAATGAGAAATCATAAATTTATGTTCAGTTCTCGCCAGTATACAAGTCCGTACCTTCTCATCAGAGCGGGGTATACCCCGTGATCTTTAATCCAACTACCCGGTTTTTGTTAATCCAGGGCTCTTGGATTAAAGCCACGTCCGCATTGTTATCAATAAGGTGGGTTACTAATTCGGTTGAGGCCGCTTCACAGTGGTGCAAGTTTATCTGCACCACTTTCAGCCTCTTAGGGTTTATCATTTTTAGGAAACCTAAATCTGATAGACCCTAACCCGAATAAAGCAACCCCTCCCATTGACTTCAGTTTTCTCAGAGATTCCCGGTCTACTGCGAACCTGAAATCTCTTCCTTGGTTCTCCTTACAACCCAGTGAATCTATCATCTTCCAATGGCCTGTAAAGAGCCCATTGTTCTGATTGGCCAGTAACCCCAGTATGACCTCCACCGGTTTTATAGGTGGAGGAATCCATACAGTGACCACCGGCCTTAATGGCAACTCAGACGCGAGTATGACGTCCAATCTGGCTTCAGGATAAGCGCTGCCACACCTGTCGATTGCAGCCTTTAAAAACTCAAAGGTTTTTAGATTGCCGCAACCGACAGTTTAGACACCTCTTATCCAGTCAGCCCCTTTGAACGATACTTCGTCCGGCCTTCCTTTGACGCACCTGCCATTTCTCGACACTGATCCTTCCATCGGGATCCTACGATCAATGACAACAGCTAGAATACCGTCCTTACCCGACGACTCCCTTAGCTTCCTTGACGTAGAGGGTTGGTCCTCTCTGGAGCCAGTCCTCGTAGTGATCTCCTTTCGGGGATCCTTCCTTTTGGCTTGGTTCCCATATCAGTGACCGTACTGTCACGGTTTAGAGGACCAGGTGCTGATTCTGTACCCCCTTTCTGACTTCCCGTTACATTATTGGAGGATTCATCAGCAGGGGTTACTGAGGGTTTGTTATCTTTAGTGACAACATTTGAGCCCTCAGCAGCCCTTGCTGTGTATCCCGCAGGATAGGGAATACCTAGGATATCACCGACAGATCCGTGGATTCGTTCGAATCTGGCAACGTTCTTTCGGTGCTTCCTCAGCTAGTGCCTATCCCGCCCATCGTGTAGTGAGGAGTCTTTCTTAGCTATCTTTTCTAGAAAGGCTAAGGAGGCCCTTACACCACTCTTGGCTTTTTCAAGACTCGTTCGGCCTTCTGATGTGACCTGTTCTGTCGCATCCTGCTGAACAATGGGTTTTGATCCACCCACTACTCCGCTCCCTATCTCGAGTGTGACCTCAGGAGCCGAAGACCCGGCCCTTTGGTCCTGATCATGAGCTGAAATCATTGTTATTTCATGCTCATCATCAGATCCCAGAGCTAGACCATCGAGTCTTTCCGAGACCCCTGTTCGAGGCGGGGAACCGACTGGGGGGTCGTTCTACTTGTCTCTGTCAGTTCTGTCAATAACTGACCTTCTTGCTCCAGAATATCTCTGTAGATACTCAGCCAATCGGCGTCTGGATCTGACACCGAAACTGCATCGACTCTTAGAGTCGCGTCCTTAGTTTTTTCATTAATTCTGTCCAGTTTTTTGGTCCCACGAGTAACTCTAAACCCAAGGATTTTAGACCAATCAGCTTGTCGTCTTTTCTCTTGAAGACGTTGGAAAGACTGATTGATCTACATCTGAGGACGAAGATTGACGCCGGCATCGTCAGCGGCGCTCAACACGCCTACCTTTAAGGTAGATCTGTTGAGAGTACGTTGCATGATGTGGTTGGTTATGTGGAGCGGGGTTTGCGAACCAGGGAATACACCCTGGCGGCATTCCTGGACATAGAGGGCGCCTTTAACAATTTGAGGATAGAGGCTATAAGGCAGGCACTGGTTGACCTGAGGGTTCCGTTGTTCTTGGTCGAATGGATAACTATGATGCTTAGCAGCAGAGTTATTCACTCGGACTGGGGAAACAAACGCTTAAGGAAATCGGTGACTAGGGGGACCCCACAGGGGGGAGTTCTCTCTCCCTTATTGTGGCTCTTCGCCATCAATGTCGTTCTGTGACGTTTTGACAGAATGGGTCAGAAGGTCGTGGCCTACGCGGATGATGTGGTGAACTGGTGGCATGGGCAAGTGACAAGGGACTGGGAGTTAATCCAGAGAAGACGGAGTTGGTTCTTTTCACTAGGAGGTACAAGGTTGGGGAGTTTAGACTGCCGGTACTGGGAGGAGTGGAGCTTGGACTATCTGATAGTGCTAAGTATCTGGGGGTTTTTCTGGACAGCAAGCTGTCATGGGGTAGGAATACTCAGGAGAGACTCAAAAGGGGTCTCAATGCCTACTATGCTTGCAGATCATCGATAGGTAGAAGCTGGGGACTCCGGCCGTCAGTGGTGGGATGGCTGTACACTTCGGAGGTTGGACCCATTCTGACGTATGGATGTTGTGTTTGGTGAGAGTCATTGAGATTGGCAAGTCGTAGGAACCTTCTTTCTAAGACTCAGAGGTGTGCTTCAATTGGCATGATAAGTGCCATGAGAAGTACTCCTCAGGCTGCCCTGGATGTCATTCTACATCTTCTGCCTATTGAGCAGTATGTGATGGGAATGGCGGCCAGGAGCATTCTTAGACTGAGGGAGTTAGGACTGATAGGGAATGACACTCAGGGTCACTCACGGGTGAGATTGAGGCTAGTGGCTATTGTCTGGGACCGCCGGGATCAACTGATTATGTGGGCACCAGAGTGGATTTTGGTCGGTTGCCAGAGGTAATAATGCCTTCTAGGGAGAGCTGGTCGGGCAGGAGCAGATTATTTGGTGGATTTGCTATTTTCACTGATGGCTCGAAGATGATGGGCACGGGCGCAGGGGTCTACATTGAGGATCTGAACATAAGAAGGTCATATAGGCTTCTTGACGACTGCAGTGTTTTTCAGGCGGAGGTTCTGGGGGTCTGGAGGGCCATGGAACTGATAAGGGACAACATTGATAGGGGCTCGGAGGTCACTATATATGTGGACAGCCAGGCGGCTCTTATGGCCGTAAGGGACTGTTATGTGAACTCCAGGCTGGTTGATGAGTGTAGGAGGGCTCTGAAGGGAGCCTTAGGGGAGTATTTGCTAAGATTGTGCTGGGTGCCGGGTCATTGCGACATAGGCGGCAATGAGGTTGCTGATGAGTTGGCAAGACAGGGCTCAGAGATGGAGGATCCTGACTGTGTGGAGGCGATTAGGCCTCCATTGGGTTTCTATTTTGGTAGAATTAAGGAGTGGGTACTGGGCGTGACCAATCGGGCCTGGTGCTTAGGAAGTCCGATTCGGTGTCGCTGCTGGGCAGAAGAAGGGTCTGCGTTTGGACCATGATAGGAATGATCACGGGCCACTTTAGATAGCTGTCAAAAATTTTTTATTTCAAATAAAATGATCACTTTTTTATAAAAGAAATTATTAAATTAACTTTAATTATTCGCAGTTTTGAAATTTTTTTATTATAAAAATAATATTTTTAGCACTTTTCATTCAACTTCTTCTCAAAACAAAATTATATTTTGACAATTACGTATTTTTTTAATTAGCCGTGGATACAGTTGATGAACGGCTGACGAGTTGAGTTTACCTTTTTAAATTCGAATTGAGTTTCACTTACTTTTTTAAATTCGCCTTGATTTTTGCCTTGTTGTAGAACTAGGGTTACATTCTTTTGTGCTTTGCACTTTTGTTTTTTCTTGCACATTTGTTGAAACTCGCAGCCAAGGTATATTTATAGCAGGTAGTCTCGGAAAGCCAGCTGGTTATTTTTTATATGCTAGTTTTGTGATACAAACCATTGTGAAATAAACATTATGTTTACAAAAAGTCCACGTTTTATGCTGTGATTATTGTATTTTGTTAAAGTTTTTGATAATTTTAAATTAAAATAAATAAGATATTGACCATAATTAAATAAAAATTGGACAAAAATTTATTTATTTTATCACGTTCAGCGGCACGCATTGATTTTTGTTTAAAGAGTTGTAGAGTTGCACTTACCTTGTATAAATTCGCCTTGATACAAACTGTCAAATGTTTTATAGTAAACAAGGCGAATTTATCCCAGGTAATCTCGGTACTACAACAAGTACAACTCGTACAAAAACCACAAGCAATTTGTTTATGTAAAATCATTGTACAATGTCAAAAACTGAAATAAAACAATAAGAAACAAAGATAATAAAAGAGAATTAACAAAATTTTGACATCCAACAGTGATTTTAGCTAATATCAGCAGGGCTTTTAAGACCACCTGTAATAAATTCGCCTTGCAAGTAAACAAGTTTTTTGTCTTTAGCTTTTGTCTCTTTTAAATCCCTTTGCTGTTTGACAGTTCGTATCACAAAACAACAATAAAAAGCCCTGTTGTTTGTTTTATTGTACAATTGTTGTAATCTCGCGGCTACCTGCTATAAATATACCTTGTATTGTACCCATGGTGGAATAAACAGGTGGCAGCACTACGCCAGATTACGATTTCTTGCTCTTGCATTGTTTGTCTAGGTTTATGTCAAAGTTTTGTTTATGTTTACAAAAAGTTCACGATTTGTGCTGTGATTATTGTATTTTATTAAAGTTTTTGATAATTTAAAATTAAAATAGGAACAAATCTAGTTAACCGACACAGCTCCAAATAAAAAAAAAGTACCTAGGGGGATAGAAACTTGAAAAATAAGAAGAAAAAATTAAATAAAAAAATTGGCGCAAACGCTTAGTTTTCGAGTTATGGACGTTTTTAATTTTCATAGAAGTATGTAATTTTTCCACTACATTTCTTAAGGTATATGGCCAAAATTGGTATCGATTTGAAGGTTTTGTCTAGATCTTTCAGGATATATAATATTTACTTAAAAAAATTTAACTCTTAAGCTCACATTTCAGTTTTTGTGTACTAAACAAAAACAAACACCGGTTTCGCTAACTAAAGCTTTTCTACAAAGCCGGCCTTTGGCCGGGCGCAAGGATTTTCTACTCTATGTTATAACATACACCGACTTCGCTAACTAAAGCTTCTCTGCATAGCCGGCCTTCGACCGGGCGCAAGGATTTTCTCCTCTATGGTATAACAAACACCGGCTTCGCTGACTAAAGCTTCTCAGCATAGCCGGCCTTCGGCCGGACGCAAGGATTTGCTCCTCTATGGTATAATAAATACTGGCTTCGCTAACTAAAGTTTCTATGCATAGCCGGCCTTCGGCCGGGCGCAAAGATTTGCTTCTCTATGGTATAACAAACCCCGGCTTCGCTAACTAGAACTTTTCTACACCTAAAAAATACTTAAATTAACCTAAAGAGGAAAATATTATGCGAATACAAAAACAAAACGTGAGTAAATTACCTTTAATTTGAGTACCCACACATATAACTAAGTGGGCGGGACAGTTTTTTGGTTCCAGGAGGTCCCACGGGCCTCAGCCCCCTTAAATTTTAATTTTGGTTTTTTTCTTTTTTTATTCTCAATCGGGTGGCATATTTTTTTTTTTTTGTAGCCCTTTAAGCTGCACTTCAGCCAAATCACATATTTCTATGAAAACTAGAAACGTCCTAACTCGAAAACTAAGCGTTTGCGCCAATATTTTTATTTAATTTTTTCTTCTTATTTTTCAATTTTCTATCCCCCTAGGTACTTTTTTTTATTTGGAGCTGTGTCGGTAAACTAGATTTAAGCCTTAAAATAAATAAGATATTGCCCATAATTAAATAAAAATTGGCTAAAAATGTATTTATTTCATCACGTTTATTGGCACGCTTTGATTTTTGTTTAAACTATTTTTTGACGTAAACGGCGATATAATTTCCATTTTTGTTGTATTTGTTGCCGTAACGATGCCACCTGCTTATTCCACCATGATTGTACCATGGCAACTATATATACACATACATATGTACATTAGGGGATAACCAATTGTTTGGCATAGTACCATGAGGTCAACCATGTCCTAGTAACCACGAAAATCATAATCTTTTGTAATTTTTCTCAAAAAAGTTCTCGCACCATTTGGTTTTTCTAAACCAATGCAATATTGAATATTCATAATTTTATATGGTGTTTTTTATTCTTTTTTAATTTTTTTTGTTAAAAAAAAGGTAAAAGCTACGTTTTAGTTTGCGGACGTAAACATTTAAATGTTTACCATCTCTAAATATTAATAAAATTTCATACTTGAGCTATTTTTTTTTTTTTTTAATAAACATATTATTAATTTTTCTTAACCAAAAAGAGAATTAAATATTTTCAAAACTTCATCGCGGTTGGTGCGTGAACTTTTTTGAATTTAGCGAAAAAATAAATATACGTTCCCTTATAGTTGTTTATGCTCTATCGGCCTGTGCTATGCCAATTGTGATATTTTGAAAAATTGTTAAAAAGTTATGTCCCTAATGTACATACATACATGCTTGTTTTTGAAAAAAGAAAATCATTTTTAATAAATAGAAAACTTAGAAGAAACAAATTTAAAGATGTCATACGAGGACTGGCTAAACTATTTAAAAAGTGCTGAGAAAAATTCTATGATTAGTGGAAGAAGTCGGAAAATCTTTTATAAGTTCCCTGATGGTCAACAAATGACAGAGGAATACAGTTTAGACACGGGAGTAGTACAAAAAAGAGCTTGGCGAAAATGTAAGCAGCTTATGGGCGAGCCGGAATGGGTAGTGGAATTAGGAGAGGATCACAGGCAATTAGCTGATGCAAGTGATAAAAGCGATTTTCGTAATGGTGATAGAAGTTTTACCGTTAAAATTGGTAACACAGAACCGATATTAACAAAAAGAATAACAAAGAAAAATATTGAATGGCGTATAAGAAATCTTCCGTATAACATAGACGTGTATCAAGTGCAAGCAAATCCAGCTAAGGGAAATATAATTGTAAGAACCACAAACAAAAAGTATTATAAAGTAATACAGGTACCAGATTTAGATCGTTGTGGTATTTTACCAAATCAAGCAAATATCTCAGTACATCACCAGTACAATACTCTTATAATAACATACCAAAAACCCGAAATTTTGTGTGAAATGGAAGCTAAGGTTTTGCTTCTGTTGAAAAATGTTGAAACCGAAACAGACATGGAAGAACTTTTACAAAGTTTGTTAAAAAAATAAATGTGGATACGGAATAACAAGCATTTTGAATATTTTATTTCAACATTTATTTTAAAAATACGAATGTAAAGATCACAAATAAAAAAAAATACTTGTTACTCATTTTATTAAACACTTTTTTTTGAAATTTTCGACTCAACCTGTTGGCCACCCAAGGCTAGCATAGTCAAAGGAAGGCAATTCTAAAGGAGCCAAAGAAAGCAAATCATCTGTTGTTTGCAAGTGATTGTCCATTAAACTTAAGTGCCTTATGTTTGTTTCTAAATGTTCTGTTAGCATATTTTTAGAATTTTCACTTAAATTTACTGTCATTTGCTCATTAGAATTGGAATCACTGTTATTTTTAGCTGTCATCTCAACCCTTTGCATATTTCCCAAAAATGTACTGCCGAATTTGTCATTAAACTCTTTTATAGTTTTATCAATTGATCTTGCAATTGATTGTGCGTTTGCAGTATCTGTTTTTATATTATTGGAAGCCACTTCAATTTGTACAGAAGGCACAATCTCTTTTGCTTTCATTTTTTCATATTGTAACTTGCGCATTTCTATTTGATTCAACTTTCTTTCGTAATCCCATTTTTGTGTATTTAAAACTTCCAAAGCTTTAACAATTTTTACATGCTTATATGCATCTTCCACGTAGAACAGTGAAGTTTCTATTGCTTTAACAGCCTCCTCATAACGATGTCGTTTAATTAACTTCTCAGCTCTTCTTTCATGAAAGTGGGCCTGTGTGGTACGAAAACTAAAAATGTATAGAAAGTCGTAGTAAATAATTTCATACATTTTACCAAATTTAAAGGTGTACAATCCATTGTTCTATAAGAAACAAAGCTATTTTTTTAATTCCAGAGAGAAATTCTACGTAGGAAATATATTAAATACAAGCAACTAGTAACAATGCAAACTTAGAGCTTTTCAAGTTGTCTTGAAATACCGTAAAAATTAGCATATGTTTTAATAATTTGTTATGCTATTTTTATTTTTAATCCTTTTTAAAATAATTACAGATATTAACAAGGCGAATTCATTTCAGTCAAAAATTATGTGTGATTACCAGGTCTGCCAGATTTGACGATTTTTTTGTTCTGAAATTAGCAAAGTGACGATTTGCTGATTTTTTTCTGAAGTGACGATATTATAATTAACCTACAAGTTCAACAGGTAGCGGTCATTTGTTTAGTGGCTTGGCCAGGATAATCGTTTAAGATTTGGTGATGATAATATAGGAACAAAAACAATTATTAAAAATCGTGATGGCTTTTCAAGTATGTATATAATTGTTTGCCACAAATTGTTAACAAAATAAAATTTCTTTTTAAGATCTACGATTAATTGATTGGAAACACGTATGTTTACCTACATTTCCAGACTCATGCAAGAAGTGGAACCTTAAAGAGCAGCCACAGAAATAATGCTATTTTGTATTTACTTTACTGAAATCTAATTTCCTGACTGTAACATAGCGTCTTCACCTGACAATTTATTGTCATACCAAACGTCAAAGTCTATATAAAAAAAAAACTCGAAAATTTTTGTCAGCGTTTTTTTAATATGAAGTTTGACGTTTGGTATGATAAAAAATTGTCAGGTGAAGACGCTATGTAAAGGGCATAATAAACCACACAAAATGCTTGGCAAACACACACATTGTTTCCGTTTGGTGTTTGCCAATAAACAACACAAATATTGTCCGTACAAACATTTATTTTCTTTTTTGTTTTGTTTTCAATGAATGCAAACGCCAATAGTGCTAAGGCAATTTTGTTGCTTTTTGATTAAAACGGAGAAGAAATTATAAAATAAAGGCAAAAATTTTAAAGTAAAAAGTGATTTAAATAACCAGCTGTTTTGTGGCAAGCAATACTACTAAAAAAAATTGATTTAAGATTAAAAATTAATTGAATTGAATACATTTAGCATTAGATGCCACAAAAAGTTTGACAAATATCCAACATGTCTGCCAAATATCAAAAATTTTTAATATTTCTGCAAACATTGCTTCAAATGTTTGTCGAAACAGCAAACACCCCAATTAACAACACAAAATGTTTGTACAAGCGTAAAATTTTTACATGTTTGCCAAGCCATTTGTGAGGTTTATTATGCCCTTAAGGTATTAATGAAATTCCATTTAATTTGTTTAATAAAAATTTAATTAAAAATGAAAATTTAAAAAAAAAGTATTTTTTTTATAAAGGTTAGTATTAACCAATTTTTACGTTATAAATAACCAGCTAGTGCTAAACAATATTTACGTTATGCCTAACTAGTTAGCATTAACCACAATTTTGGTTATCATTGACTAATAAAAAGCAGCAGAGTAAAGCCTAGATTACACTATCTTACAAGTCTTACGTATTCCATAATACTTTGTGAGATAGAAATCTAATGAGTTTTGTTGCGACTGTAAAAAAATCTAATGTAACATGACAGTTTGTGTTCACACCATCACACAAAGTATTATTATATTATGAAAAATGTTTGACATCCCATACGACTTCATCGTTTTTTGAAAAATTTCTAAACAATAATACTTTTCATTGGATCAGGGTTGCATTTTATTTCATGTGTAAGTGTTTATACTTTGTGTGATGGTGTGAACACAAACTGTCATGTTACATTAGATTTTTTGACAGTCGCAACAAAACTCATTAGATTTCTATCTCACAAAGTATTATGGAATACGTAAGACTTGTGAGATAGTGTAATCTAGGCTTAAGCAGTACAGTAGTGGGATTCTGTAACTTTTAACATTATTTATATTAGCATTATTTAACCGATATAAATGTTTTATTATTAATAAACTTGCTTTTATTTATGCGCGTTTTTAAAAAATTAATCATAATAATTCTTTATTAAGTTAAAACTTCAATAACAATTTGACAACAATCCAGTAAATGTGAATTAAATTTTTAACAGGGTAACATTGCTTATCGTTTTGATATTTAATGGCATGCAAGTGCCAACTTTCCACTCGCATGCAATTTTTGCTGCCACTGGAGCTGCCATTGCGAAAAATGTGAGTGTATTAGTAAAAAAGTGTGAATGTATTGAGTTTTTCGAACTTGCAGTGGCAAGGCGAATTAACTTTCAGGTGGTGTTGAAAACACAGCTGTGCTACTTTTTTCTTACATAATTGGGTAGAGAAATGTCAAAAGTTGTTTACATTTTTTTTTATAATTATGTAGAGAAATGTCAAAAGATGTTTATTTTTAGACATGTGCTGTACACAGTGCTGCCAGTGGATTTGTATGTACTTTTAATTATGGATGTACTTTTAATTAAATTCAATTAAGTTTGGGAAAATGCAAAATGCGCCAAATTATATGGACCAAATTAGTTGAATTTTTTTTATTTTAAAGTATTATGCCATTCTTGATTAATAGCTCAACAGTTGAAAAATTGAACCTAACTGAAATATAGAAAAATAATAGATTTCATTTTGTAACGAACGAATTTTGCTACGAATTTTCGAAAGAAACAAGTTTTGCTACGATCCATATGGGATCGAACTAGTTTTGCAACGCACTTTAGCCCACTAGGAGTATTAATCATTGAACTTTAGTATATTTGGAAAGTTTAATAAATTTATTTAAATTAGGCAAACAGTGATAAAAAAAATGTAACAATAGTTCTGTTGGTTGAAGATAAACTACCCTAACTCACATTTTTTTCTGCTGTAAAATATGAATTTTTAAACAAATAAATCGAAATCTTTTTCTTCAGTGTACTCGTCATTGTGTTTCCCGGTCCATAATCGATATTTTAATTCTCCAAGAATATAAAACTGCAAGTCCTTATTTTTTCTCCAATTTTCCCCAAGTGGGTAGATAACATTATTCTCAAATCATTTTTCGTGGAAGCCCCCACATTGATAGGAAGTATATCTGGAACAATTCATGCATTTTCTCCGAGTTCCTTTTCTATGTCTTATCTATAAGCATTCGCTTTGAAGGTTGGAAGCTAGAACAGATTTCCAGTCGTATATGAGAACATCCCTACAAAAATTTACTTCAATAAACGATTAAAAATAAAAACAAACATTTATGTCAAAGCAAACTTGTTTACAAATTCGCATGTTTAAATTCCCTAATTCGACTGTATTTAATCAACGATATCTTGGTGCACTTGTAACAGAAATTTTAAAGCAATGAACCGGTGAGTTTTGTTATACAAAATGTTGAGTGGAACGAACCAGTTTTACTACCAACTGAAATTTTATGACACATAAAAACATAGAAATAATATAATCTATGTATTTATTTTCATAAAGTGCTAAAATATCTGTCAACATCGATTGTTATCTCAATTTTTTAATTTTTGAAACGATCGAGTTTTGCAACTCACCTACTCGTATATTTTGTGTTTTTAAACCTCTCCAATAAGTTTTTCTTTGATGATTCACAAATTTGTAAAATTATTATTTTTTATTGTCAGCTGATAACTTGTCAAAAATACACAACGCGTTCAAAGTTAACCAACTTTCTGGCGCAAACGCGTCAAAATATTTTGCATGTAGCTTGATCTATGAAAATACACTATAGTGATTAAAACTATAGTTTAATTTTTTATTTACTTTTGTTATGTACTTCTACCTCAACGAAAACTGTTCGTACTCAAAGTTTGGTAAAAATTACCTACATGTAAGGATTTTCCTAAAATTCTGGCAACACTGGCTGTAGACTACTTTTTCAAACTAATATAGAGAAATGTCAAAAGCTGTTTACAATTCAATTCGCCTTGTTTATCTCTTTTGACATACGGACCAACTGAAGGTATATTTATAGCAGGTAGTCTCGGAAAGCCAGCTGGTTATTTTTTATTTGCTTGTTTTGCGATACAAACTGTCAAATGTTGTATAGTAAACAAGTAAAAAAGTTTTTTGTCTCTTTTCAACCCCTTTGCTGTTTGACAGTTCGTATCGCAAAACAACAATAAAAAGCCCTGTTGTTTGTTTTATTGTACAATTGTTGTAATCTCGCGGCTACCTGCTATAAATATACCTTGGACCAACTCAGGCAACAATAAAAAACAGTGTTGTTGACTTGTTGTAGTATCGACACCACCTGAAAGTAAATTCGCCTTGGGCAGTGGCATGTGTAAATGTTACATAGCGTCTTCACCTGACAATTTTTTGTCATACCAAATGTCAAAGTCTATATAAAAAAACTCGAAAATTTTTGTCAGCGTTTTTTAATATGAAGTTTGACGTTTGGTATGACAAAACATTGTCAGGTGAAGACGCTATGTCAGGTAACGACTATGTGATTCTGTAAATTGTTGTTAGTGCCGGTTCACACACGTCAAGTTTGACTCGTCAAGTCTTGAGCTTTTAGGAGAGAGGGGAAAAGAGAATGCCATTTCTTTTCCCCTCTCTCCTAAAAGCTCAAGACTTGACGAGTCAAACTTGACGTGTGTGAACCGGCACTTAAAAACATTGATAAAAATTAACGTCAAGTGGCATCACTGTCAAAAAAGGGCAAAATAACGAAAAACACAAAGAGGAATAAAAAAACCAAATAAAATTATTAAAACTAAACAGAATTTTTTAATTAGGCTCAAGTTCATGAAATTTAATTTTCATTAAATTATTTTTATGAAGAAAGGAATTTTACAACATGAAAATTTTTATTAAAATTGTTCTTGATAATCTTTCATTCTTGACGTGGCTCGGGCTCGTGGCTTAAAAATATTAAAAATTTGGATTAAAAACCATAAATAGTTCAACAAAATAACCACAATACTAATTACTAAACAGAATTTTTTTTAGTTTTTGTTTTTTTAAGAAGATAAGCCAAACAATTTACTATTAAATGCAAAATATTTAATTGCCATGTTTTATTTTAATTTTATAACCTTTCACTAAACAGAAAGAAATACATAATCTGTTTAAAATTTTTGAAGATATTTGCATTTCAGTCACATCATCTTTTTTAAAAACACAACTAACGGCTATTTTGGAATATCTGTTCTACTTTTTACAATTCTGACTTCATATTCGGATTCCGCGTACAATTTTACATAAAGATTTGGTGTCAGATTCATTTGGTCACGACTATGTTGAAATTTTGTGACGGTGTTATTGAGTCAAGTCAATTTTATCAATTGTATTAAAAATCGCAACAAAACCTTAAATTCAAGTATGGGAACCACGTAAAATAGTGGACCGACTTGGCTCTATCTTAAAATATAATACTCCTTATATAGAAAAAATGTGGGCCAAATTAGATCCCACTAGCTCATATCAGCGCTTTTGTGCCAAATTTCACGGTAATACCAAGGCATTGATGTCAAATTCATTCAATTTCATAGCACCAAGGTCTATGCTTAAGAAGCCAGATGTTTATTTTGCTTGTTCCCTAAGGTTGTCAAAAGTTGTTTACATTTTGCTTATACATGTATATGTTTGTTTACGTTTTTGATTTTTTGCTTGTTTACATTTTGCGCGCCATTGCTTTTCTGTGTATTTTTTAAAAAGTTTTTTGTGTGCTTTTGGTTTTTAGCAATTCTAGGTACATATGTCCAAATTTTTAAAGTGTTTAGTGTAAAAGTGTAGTGAAAGTTTTATTCCCATATAAATTTTACAATAAATTGAAATTGAAAATGCGTTACTGTGCTGTTTGTAAAAAAAAATTCACAAGTGGTTGTGGAAACCTTTTTAATGTGCCAAAAGACCCAGTGGAAAGGGCAAAATGGGGAGAAATTTGTGGCAGAAAGTTATCCTTGTGGAGTCGTGTTTGCATTGAACATTTTTCGGAGAGAAGCATTGTTCGCACAAAAAAGAAAGTGCTACTTTTGACAAATGCCGAACCTTCTGCTCAAAGACTGGTGGAATATAATGTGTCAACAGGTTATAAAGATCCTTACGTTGAAACGGTGCCAACCAATGCATCAGATCATTGCAACAAAGAAGCAGAAGAAGGTGATGTAACAGAAGGTGGTGTATGTTTTGTGCCAATTAATGAATCTTTGCCATGCCATTTTACCTGGGAGCAAACTGCAACTCCCTCACATCAAGTAAAACAAGATGTAGGAACACAAACAGAGTAAGTAGACAAAAATTTAATCGTTTTCAGAACCATTGTATATCAATGACATACGTCAATAAATACATACTTACATATATTTTAATGTTAACTTGTTTTATTAAGTATATCAAAAATAGAAACCCACTATAAAGAAATAATTCGTGCCTTAAAAGCAGAAAACAGAGACTTAAAACTGGAGCTAGAAAGGGCAAATCTGGCCATTAATTCTATGCGAAAAATTTTTTCTGATGGTCAAATTAGGAAATTATCGGCTCCCGCAAATATCCAATGGAGGTGGGAAGACATTTCTAACGCAATTTGCTTACATGCTGCTGGTCCAAGAGCGTATAACCATTTGTACAGAAAAGGATTTCCGTTGCCTCACGTTAGCACTCTGCGACGGTGGTGTGGTAAAATTAATATTAATGAAGGCATCCTCAATTCATATATCGAGTTTATGCGGCGAACTACCGATTTAACGTCAGATGACAAAATAACGGTTTTGTCATTTGACGAAATGAAAATAGCGGAAGTGTTTGAATACGAGCCAACAGTTGACATTGTGAAAAAACCATCGAAGTTTGTGCAGGTAGCTATGGCGCGCGGTCTCCGAAAATCTTGGAAGCAGCCGGTTTTTTATGGCTTTGACTGCAAAATGTCAAAGGAACTTTTGTGTCAGATAATTTGCGCCCTAAATGCAGCAGGTTTTCCTGTAGTGGCAATCGTCTGCGATTTAGGGCCAACAAATCGTAAGTTGTGGAAAGAGTTAGGTGTTTTCGCAGGTAAGTAAAATATAATAAAACACCAAAAAACTTCTAACAACAAAAATACACAACTTCTCACAACAAAAAATTCAAACACTAACCAACAGCGAATTAATTGAGATCGATTGAAATACCCTTATTTGTTCATAGTTAACATCTTCGGAAGAAATCAGGATGCAATTAGGTAATCGCGATTATATTTAGGCTTAAGATTTAATTACAATAGTTAAGATGGGTGTTGTTTAGTATAAATAATTGTTAAGTACCTTGTCTCTTACTCAATGCATTTTGCTTTTACATGATATGATTTCTCTCATCCTACATTATGTCGTAATACAATGTATTACCGTGTAAACTAGCCTTTACCGTGTAAATACGATTACAAAAACAACTAAAATCATTTCAGGAAATTTTCATGTTGTTTTTGTAAAAATTGTAAAACTGCAACCATCTGTTTTTTTGTTATTATTTTTGATTTTACTTATACCATCTGTGTTAACACAAAGTATACTCTCAACAGACTTTTATTTTTTTCTTTTAATCACGGAGAGAATTTCATATTTTTTTGATTCTACAAAGTCGTAATACATTGTATTACCGTGTAAACTGGCCTTTAGATGGAAAAGCATATATGCGGTTTTCCTTACACAGCGTTTACATTTGCCAGTACTGGCAAGACAGTAAGCATATGGGCATTTCTCCAGAATGGTCTACCAGGATGAAAAAATAAAATGTTGATTATCATCGTCTTTTATTGTTTATTATTAGAAAAAAGTCTATGTTCTTATTAAAGAATGGTTTCCTATCATATCTGAGCTGTTTTACTTGAGGAAATTGGGCTGGAAACTGGAAAATTTTATAATTTTCTGTATTTTCTACTTTTAAAGATATTTTTATATACTTATTTTACATGCAAGAAATATGTTATGTTTACACTCTTTCTTCATAATCTCTCCATTACAATCAATTGTAAAAGGAGTATTAAGTTTTTTGTTAAGCAAATTTTAAGACATTTATGGGAAAATGCGTGGTAAAAATATTAAAAAAAACATATATGTAAAAGTGTCACGTGCGTAATGTCACGTGCGTAATTTACAATTTATTTTTTTCTTCGCCAACCCATGCATAGTTGCTTTTGAACAAAACATGATTATAAAGGCCCATTACTAACCTTTATAAAAAAATTTTTTCCGAAATAAAAACCTCCTACAATTCACTTACTTTCGCACTTTTTCTTACGGTCCTAAAAGGCACTTCTATTTTTGTCACGTGAGTAAGTCAACTTTGATTGCATGGCATTTGGGTACCCAGTGCTCAATTTACCATTATATATACTTTTTAGAAAGAACTCATCACAAACAATGTAACGATTCTAGAATTCATTCTAAAATTCCAATCCACTTCTTTTTTTTTAATATTCAAACACAATAAAACGCGTACAAATGTCGCGTGCATAACCAGAGAAACACCCATATACATATTAGTTGACAAAACAATGCAAAAACAAAATAGCTGTAAAAGTGTTTATGTATTAGTGAAAAAGTTTGAATGAATTGCTACTGTCTTGCCAGTACTGGCAAATGTAAACGCTATGTTAGTTTCTTTTGAACATTTTGTACATGAGTTTTCCACTTGAAGTGCTGGTCAACGTATACACCGAGATATTTATAAGTGTTTACAAGTTCTTTAAAGGTATTACAAGTGTCGTGATTGTTGCTGATATTGTTGATTTTTTGTAAGCAGTCTGTATCGGGAAACTTTATTCTAATGTTTTTTCCTTGAAAATTGGAGGGCCTTATATGCATAGCTTCAGTTTTGGTAGCATTAATAACCAACCCATTATCATGGCATCATTTATTGACAATGTTAAGCTGGTCCTACATGATTTCAGTGGCGGTTTCAATATTTTTATGTGCGACAATAACAGCCGTATCATCTGCATATGCAAAAGTAGTGCTGTTCTTAAGTTGATTTATCATGTCGTTTGTTTATATTATTTTCATTTCAAAATTTTTTAATACAATTTCATCTAAACTATTTGATTTTTTCCCAATAATTTAATTTATTATTTGCCAAGTGGCTCTCATATTGTTTCTATTTTCGTTAAATTTTTCACGGTTATAGTAATTTTTCGTTATATTAATTTTTTTATTTAAAAAATTTCTATATTGTTTATATTGATTTTCATAAATTTTATTTGTTCGATTATTAGGCCATTTTTTATAAATATTATCCCTAATATCGCAACATTTGATTAATTCGTCACTTATACATGGACTAGTGATTTTTCGTATATATCACAAAAAGTTTTATATATTTTGTTACATAAATCGTTTGTGTTAAAGTTTTGTTGAATAATATTATTCCAATAATTGTGGAACTTGGAACCCTGCAAAATAGGGTTTTCCGTACTCTGGTTTTCAACTTCAAAACAACAAAAAATAGAGTGGCCCTGCAAATAATATTAGACCACCTGATCCATTTTGTTAAAATGGACTACTCCATGGACTAGTCCGATGTAATGCAAGCATGAACCATGTCATTGTTAAAAAGTGTTTGAAGTGAGACGACATGTCTTCGTTTTTTAACGACGTGTTTTCGTTTTTAAACGACTTCAAAACTAATCCTCTTGAGTATAACATGGAGTAGTTTTAAAACTACTCCTAAGTGGTCCAAAGGTGGGTTATATGGTCCTCTCCTTAGACATCGTAATGTTAAATAGACCATGTTTTTTCCATACGTTTGGGTTACTTTTGGACTAGTCCTGGTCCCTTGTGGGCTACTCTTTACACGCGTGTTTGGACTGGTCCTATTATTTGCAGGGAGTGATCACATATCGTTGTTTTGATTAAGGCTGCGTGCAAATGTGCGGATTGTTTGTTATTTCTTACAAAAAGATGGTCAATGCAGGCTTTAGAAGGAGTTTACACGGTGTCTATTCAGACATGTCTAACAAACACGTTTGTTTTGTTTGTAGGCGATCGGGGTAGAGAAGAAAGAGGAGGTGCCAAACAGACATGAAATGAGTTTTCATACACGACGAATTTTTTAGTAAAAATTCGCTGAGTAAATTCGTCGTATGAAACACAATAACGACGATTAACTAATTGAGAAAGTTGTTTGCTGTTTGTGCAAAGAGAGAGAAATAGTGTGACCATATGAAAAAAATTTACTTAAAAAACACAAACATTAAAAAAACACAATTAAAAACTACTAGATGACCCGTGCGAATATTTCGCACCGTTAGTTGTCATTTTTGTAACATAAAATGAAAATAATTAATAGAAATTTTACTAACTTAAATACATTTTAAAATATAATTTTTATCAATGAAAATATTAATTTTTCAATTTCTAATTATTTTTCGTCATTAGTGTTTAAAATAAGCTTTAAAATGAGATATCATCCAGTTAATTTGATGCGGTGCTATGGGAGATATTTGCAACCGACAAAAAAAAGTGCTTTAGAAATAATATATATGATTCTTATAGTTATCTACTTTGTATATTTATTTTAAATGCGATAAAATAATAAAAAACAATTATTTAAGTAAAAAAGTAACCTTTTATACTAAAATACAATACTTGAAAACTAAAATCCAACATGGTCACCTGGTACTGTTTTGTTCGTCGTTCGCCGGCGTATGAAATAGAAATAAATATATTTCAAAGTCGCCGCGTGTGACGAATTTCGGCCGACGCCTTGATTGTGTGTATTTTCATATACACAAATATGTTTTATTTTTGTCGACGAATATTCGCGGCAAAAAATTCGTCGTTCGTGTTGGGTTCCTAGCATAACACTAATATGATGAAAGTACAGTCAAATCCCGATAATTCGTACCCCGATAAATCGTAATTCCCGATAATTCGTAATAAACTTTCGGTCCCTTGAAGAAATCTCGTTAATTCGTAAAACTTCCATACATTTTGGTCCCCTCGATAATTCGTAATTTGTTTTTCAAATAAAATCTTCTTTACCTCTTATAAATCGTAATTGTTTGCTAACTACCACTTATAATTCGTAATAAAAACAACAAAAACATGGAAAGAATGATTTTTTGATTACCATTTTTTTATTTTTGCGTGGGTTTTTGCTTGTGTGTGGATTTATTTTCTTAAGATCAGTTTGTTACATGCATAATTTTTATGTATAATTTTTATATATTTTATTTTTAACAATTGTTTTTTATGTTTTTTTATCGTTTAAGTAAATAAATTGAAAACCCCCGTTTATTCGTATTTATGTTATTTTAACCCCGTTAAATCGAAACCCCGCTTAATCGAAAACCCCTATAATTCGGAAGAAATGGCCGGTCCCTTGCGATTACGAATTATCGGGATTCTACTGTAATCGTTTCACTTTGGTTATTGAAATTATATTAAATTTTTGATTATTTTCCAAAGCTGGAGCAGCTGTAACGGTATCAAGAAACCGTTTGACCAGTAAACACCTATTAACCACATATCGTCGAGGTCCATTTCCTCAATTTCTGGCTATAGGAAGTCCGTTATGATCTCGCGATAGCGAACACCATTCACGGTAATTGCTTGGCCGACCTCATTTTCGAAGAAATACGGCCCGATAACGCCGCGAGCCGCAGAACTAACTGGGCGAGCATGCACATATGTTTTTCCATTTTCTACAGACCCAGTTTGCTGAAATTTCCGCACAATTCTCCCGATTGTGGAAACATTTGGTCGATTATGCTGACCAAAAAATCACGATGTGCACGAAATGCATTTTGATTGAACGCCCATTTTCGTAAAAGGCTTTAACAATCTTAACGCGCTGCTCAATTTTGTACCTCTCAATGATAGAAGTTGTTAAATACAAAGAAAGGTCAATTTAAGTTGCGCAAAAAACTTGGCGTTTAGGTGTGACTTACAATTTACATCGTGGATTATGGTTTTACCACCCTTTATTATACACAATTTTGACTTAGACCGCATTTACATCTATGCAATTAACGCCGAGTTTTTTTTAAACTTTTTCAACCCCGTTTTCTTCCCTAGACCTCTTGCTAACAAACAAAAAGTTGCATGTGAAAGTTGCGGCAAGTTGCGGCGTTAATTGCATAATGTAAATATGGTCTTAGTTGTAAAATCTCCTATCTTAAATTTATTTAGCAGCCTTAAGGCACCCGTACACGACATGTATTTTTCATCTGACATGTCAAATTTTCAAGTCACATGTAATTGTGCATGTCTGTCAAAATTGCTGTTTTACATAAGGTTTATAATATTCGGTCACAAATGTACATGTAATTTGCTTCTGACATTGTCTCTGCTTTTTTCGCATTGTTATTGCAGAAACCAAAGTAGTTCTCGGTTTCAAAATAGCTTGCTGCCGCCACGAAAATATTTATTTGCGCCGTAAAATAATTTAGCCATCTCAACATTTTTTTCTTTTATGTTACAGATACCAATTTAGAATTTTAAAATGAAACGGTTTTTATGTATATATTTACATAAATTATATTCAATGGTGAGATGAGCATACATATCTTGGTATTGTAAAATATTAACTTCAGCCGGCTAATGATTCCGTCAATAGTTGACGCCGCTGCCAGTTTCTTCGCGGCATAGATTTCTGATGTCAGATGGTTTGTCAGAAGAAAATAGAGCACGCTCTAATTAAAATTTTGTCAGATGACTATGCGTCTGACTTTTACAGAAGCAAAGCAGTGTTTAAAAATGCTTGACTATTTTTAATGCTTTTGTAATTGCTTAACTTAACTTACTTGAGGGTTACACGATCAAGTTTTGGCTATCAAGATTTAATACACTCACACTTTTTTACCAATACACTCATACTTTTAAAAATTGATACGAGCTTGCCTCTAAAATTCTCTTGCCAGTGAGTGTATCAATTTTCGTTCAAGAAAACATCTTATTACAAATCTTTTGAAGTTGTTTTTGTTTTTTTTCACAAATTTTTTGCCGGCAAAAGCTGAAGTTCTTTTTTTTTACAAATTGTTGCGGGAATTTTAAAATTTTAACTAAAAACCTAAAAAAATAGTGAAATATGTTTATTAATAAAATTTATTTATAAAATAATTAGTATTGTGGTTATTTTGTTGAACTATTTATGGTTTTTAATCCAAATTTTTAATATTTTTAATTAGGCTTAAGTTCATGAAATTTAATTTTTTTATTAAATTATTTTTATGAAGAAAGGAATTTTACAACATGAAAATTAACTAAAATTGTTATTGATAATCTTTCATTCTTGACGTGGCTCGGGCTCGGGCTCGAACCCTGGCCGGCAGGTTACCATGACATGTTTCGATCGCAACCACTCGATCTCCTCAGATGGATTTGCCGTCTTACACTCGCAGCCATCGACGACTGCTGACGTCACTAGTCAAACATCAATCCTTAAACCAAATTGTATTTTAACATTTGGTAGATCGAAATTTGCTTTCCTGAATGATTATCCATTTTAATTGATTTTACATGTTTTTTCCTTTACTTCTGTTTTTTCGTACTTTCGTCAAGAATTTTTCTTGAAGTCCAAGTACATTTTTGTTTTTTCACTTTGTCTTTCTCTTTTCTGTTGACCTTTTTCAGCACAACTTGAAGGACAAATGTACACATAGAGCTCGTGCCTTAGCTTTAACAATAATTAGTATTGTGGTTATTTTGTTGAACTATTTATGGTTTTTAATCCAAATTTTTAATATTTTTTTTTAATTAGGCTTAAGTTCATGAAATTTAATTCTTATTAAATTATTTTTATGAAGAAAGGAATTTTACAACATGAAAATTAATTAAAATTGTTATTGATAATCTTTCATTCTTGACGTGGCTCGGGCTCGAACCCTGGCCGGCAGGTTACCATGACATGTTTCGATCGCAACCACTCGATCTCCTCAGATGGATTTGCCGTCTTACACTCGCAGCCATCGACGACTGCTGACGTCACTAGTCAAACATCAATCCTTAAACCAAATTGTATTTTAACATTTGGTAGATCGAAATTTGCTTTCCTGAATGATTATCCATTTTAATTGATTTTACATGTTTTTTCCTTTACTTCTGTTTTTTCGTACTTTCGTCAAGAATTTTTCTTGAAGTCCAAGTACATTTTTGTTTTTTCACTTTGTCTTTCTCTTTTCTGTTGACCTTTTTCAGCACAACTTGAAGGACAAATGTACACATAGAGCTCGTGCCTTAGCTTTAACAATAATTAGTATTGTGGTTATTTTGTTGAACTATTTATGGTTTTTAATCCAAATTTTTAATATTTTTAATTAGGCTTAAGTTCATGAAATTTAATTTTTTTATTAAATTATTTTTATGAAGAAAGGAATTTTACAACATGAAAATTAACTAAAATTGTTATTGATAATCTTTCATTCTTGACGTGGCTCGGGCTCTGAGGAGATCGAGTGGTTGCGATCGAAACATGTCATGGTAACCTGCCGGCCAGGGTTCGAGCCCGAGCCACGTCAAGAATGAAAGATTATCAATAACAATTTTAGTTAATTTTCATGTTGTAAAATTCCTTTCTTCATAAAAATAATATAATAAAAAAATTAAATTTCATGAACTTAAGCCTAATTAATAATTTATTTATAAAATTAATAAGCAAAATGATGTTCTGCGATTCATAGAGCTGTACAGAAGCCATGAAATTTTATGAATCTTTCATCATATGGGCGAAATGATTTGAAAATAAAAGCCTACGAGTCTATAGCTTCTGAAACAAAAATGCCAGTGGAAGAAGTAAAGAAAAAAAATAAAGTCCCTTCGAACAGCCTACAGTGCAGAAAAATCAAAAGTGGAAAATAGCAAAACATTTTGAGTTGTTTTCTCGGCGACGACATCTTGAAAAAGTAAATTGCTTTCAACTTGCGTGCAGCCTACGTCACAGCTGTCAACTTTTGCATATTTTGACAATCAGTATATGTAAAAGACTATCAAGAAAATCTTGATCGTGTGGCTGCACTGTCAGTAAAAAAATTTATAGAAATTAAAAAAATTTTCAAAACAAGCGTTTGTTTGAAAATAATTCGGCAATAATTTTTTCTGTGTACGCAATTTCGGTTACCTGCATAACTAAAATAAAGTGTTTGAAAGAGGAGTAACAACGTTTTTATTAATGAATTGATAATAAAAATGACGTTCGAACCCTGCAGATAACGAGGCTAGTCCATACCAGAGAAACTCAAAATCAACAATTTCTGTTGATTATTCATACCCTAAAATTTACATTTATTCTAAGTTTGCAAAACAAAGTTCAACGTTGGTAATTTTTTTTTCCTTTCGTACACATTTGATATTTTCATTTATTCGTTTTTTATCGAAAGTGCTTTATTTGCATTTTTGTTGCTCACGCAATTTTCTGGCTCTTTCGTTTGTATTTTTTGTTTCTTTACCAAACAATCATTTGCGCTCAGAACACTTAGAATCTTTATAAAAAAAAACGAAGGTAACGATTGTATAAATAACAAAGCACGATGTGCGTTATTTGAATGACTGCAAACCAGCAGCGAATATTTGCGGTTGCGCGAGTTTGACTGTATGACCGTAAGCGTGTGTATTTGTTGTCGTTAATTAAATGCGATTTTTTTTCAATTGCAAAAAGCTATTCTCTGGTCCATACATGCATGTAAAGAGTAGTCCATAAAGGAGTAGGAGTACTCCAAAACTACTCCAAATATATGGGTAAAAGGTGGTCCACTTAACATTACGATGTCCTAGGAGGGGTCCATATAACTCACCGAAGTAGTTCCCTAAACTACTCCATGGAGTACTACAGCGGGTTAGTTTTAAAAGTACTCCATGTTACTACAGTATGGAATACACTTAAGGGGTAGTTTAAAGATTTTTCTTTTTAATTTTTTACTAATCGCTTTTAATGGTGTATACTGTAGTCTATCATTGCTATTATTAACTATTATTTATCCACAAATTTCACAAACTTTCGCTTTTAAATAAACAATTCATAATGGACACCATCAGGGCTACCAATGTGTAATACTGTAAACTATGTAGACGGGCAGTTAGTGCCGGGCCACACACGTCAACCAGATATGTGGACATGATATTGTCCTACGGTTTGCAGTGCGTAAGTGCCGGTTCACACACGTCAAGTTTGACTCGTCAAGTATTGAGTTTTTAGGAGAGAGGGGAAAGCAAATGGCAATATCATGTCCACATATTTTTAATGTTATGTTGTTTTGCTTTAACATATCGATGTTCATATCTCCCACAATATTAATTATTGTTTTTTTTTATACTGCGTTCGGTTAAAAAATCTTTTATTTTTGAGGATGGTGGTCGATAGATTGAACGGAGTGATATAGTTCGATTGTTTAATCTTAAGTCCATTTGAATTGCTTAATTTAAAGATTATTTTTATTGTTATAGAACGTTTCCACTTACATGTTTTGGGCCACAAAACTAGTTTTTCAGAAAAACAAGTGTTTTGCTACTTGTTTTCCTATACAGTTTTCATGTTCGAAAACTCAAACAAAAACTAGTTTTGCTCCAAAACATGTCGAAAATCATGAATACAACTCTTGGTTAACCATTATTGGTAATTGACAATTTCGAAAAAGTAACATATTTACCAAAATATCAAGACTTATTAACTAGGTTTATGCAACTCTCCAGCTGATTTATTTGTTTGCAGCGTAAAAATAATAAAATAATATAATAAAAAGGTAGTAAATTATGTGCTTTTATATACGTACATATATGTATATCTGTGTATTAAAAAACAAACAAGAAAATTTCATGTTAAAGAAAAATATTTTTTTTTCAACACATATTTTTTTGGCTTTCATATTTGTATACAACATAAATGTCAAATTGATTTCGAAAATTCGAAAACCAAAACCAGTTTTACACAATGGAAACACTTTGACACGTTTTGCACAAAACAAGTTGTTTTGCTCATAGTGGAAACATAGTATTAACTACTGTCTTGCCAGTAGCGTCAAATGTAACATAGCGTTTACATTTGCCAGTACTGGCAAGACAGTAGCCAAGGCGAATTCATTTTTCAGGTGGCGTTGAAAGCACAACTGTGCTACTTTTTTTTTCTTAATTAGAGAGAGAAATGTCAAAAGTTGCTTGTGTTTTTGACATATCGATCAACGAAAGCAACAAAAAAATACATTGTTGTGTTTTTGGTGTTGTTACTTGTTGTAGTATCGACACCACCGTTTACATGAATTCGCCTTGACAGTAGCAATTCATATAAACTTGTTCACTAATACATAAACACTTTTACAGCTATTTTGTTTTTGCATTGTTTTGCCAACTAATATGTATATGCTTACTGTCTTGCCAGTACTGGCAAATGTAAACGCTGTGTAAGCACTGTGTAAAGCTACTGGCCAGTGTTCTGTTTTTTTTAACCCTTATCCCAATTTGCGATTTTTCATCCCCAAAAATAGCTATTTTCTTATCCCCAAAAATCCCCATATTTTCTTAAAAATAAAATACATAATAATATGTCAATGGAAAAATATGCACACACTAATCTTATATATAAATACGGAAGCAATTTTTTTATCGTTGATTTTTAAGTATCTTAACGTCCACCGATTTTAATGAAACATATATCGTTTTTAAGGTATTTTTGTGTAGAAATGCACAATATACATTTTTTTTCTAAATTTTGAGGATTAAATGGTTTTAAAAGCGTTTTAAATTTGTTTGCAAACACACGCACATACATGCATAAAAAGAAGTTGTGTGTTTTGTTATTCTCCCAAAATCTGTTTTTTTTTCTTGCATTATACCAAGGCCTATCCAATAGGTCTGCTTACTACTACAACAACACAACAATACAAAAAACAACAGGCATTTTGTTTGTGAAAAATTCCTCGCCGTTGTCAAAATCTTACTACTACATAGGCAACACAAAAGGAAAAATGTGTTTTGTGTGCATGTATGTGTGGCAAAAAACCAAAAAAGTAAACAAAAATATACACGTATAAGGAAAATGTAAACAACTCTTGATATCGTTGAGGAAAAAACCAAATAAACATCTGGCTTCTTAAGCAGACCTATTGGATAGACCTTGCATTATACTGGCAAACACACATGTGCACACATGTATAAAAGATGGTGTGCTCTATGTTGTTCTCCCAAAATGTTTTTGTTTTCATTTTGCACTTGCAACCACACATGTATAAACGTATTAGGACAGGGTAACCTTAGACATTTTAAAAAATTAAGTCGCGCAAAAACGTCGTTTAGAAAAATAAAAGTCGAAAACTTTTTTAATGATTTTTTACGAAGATCTGTGTTTCTATTTTTTACTTTGATAACATTTCATGAAAATCTTATAAATTAATTACAGGGATATGCACAATAAATTTTTTTTTTAAATTTTTGGAATAAAGGAGTTTAAAAAGCATTTTAATTTATCCTATCGACACACGTACAAAGATAGGTGAATAGTGAATTTAGCCGTTCTCTTAAAATGTGTACGATTTTATTGTACAACGCACAGGTTCTCTCAAAAGTAAGTGTGAAGTGGTCGAATTTCGGCCACCGGGCGATCCTATTTTATTTAAATACGTAAATCCATTTCTGTAATATTATTAAAACTAATGTTATTTATTCTTCGAGTTCTACGTATCTATGTACACATGTATAGTATGTAACAAGGGCAACGTAAAAACGCAAAAGAAAAATAATTTTGCGTCAATATTTATAATTTCAAAAACTAAAGAATCAAAATCTTCTGATTCATCAGCCAATGCAGTTTTTTTAAATATTGTTTGTTTGAAAAGTGAATTTGAGATGATTGAATAAATTTGTCACAGCAAGATGAATTATTTTAAACTGTGTATTTATTCTAATAACTTATTTTGCATTCTGTTACAAATATTGATCTTAGTTATATTTATTACAGAAAAAGACTCGTGCAATAGAAGTAACGCTTGTTGGTACAAAAAGCATACATATATAAAACTATTTTAACATGCTCTTGAAAAAGTTTTAAACCGAATTTTTTATCCCAGTTACAAAAAAAATTCCACATTTTTTTTTTTTTCGAATTTATTCTATGAGCTAAATTTCCTTCGGAAGGAAATAATTCCCAGTTTCTATTTAAAAAAAAATTCCCAAAACTGGGAACGCTGTGTCCACCTCTGGATTGGCTTACCGGTTTTTTTTATTTTTATATATTCTTTTTTTTCACTCATATGATGAGTAATAAAGAACAAAGGAGAATAAATTGACCAATAATTAGGTGTACGCAGAACTACAACAACGAAGCAATAGAAAAAACAACACGAATTTCGTTTGTGTAAATCATGGTAATTATGTCAAAAACAACCGTATTGGTTGTGTATAACATGATACAGATGTCAAAAAATTGCTCCAAAAACAATTGCACGAAAATAACACAACTAGGCAAAAAATCATCAGGCCCTTTGCATAGACCTTATAATTGTTCCATGGGAGAAAAGTTAAAAGAGGTGAATTAATTTTTTTTTTAAACTTAATAAGTACGTGGATCATAAAATATTTCGTCAGTTAAATAAAAAAGAAACGCACCGAAGAAAGTCGGCGAAATTAAAGAAATTGTTTTATATAGTATAGGTAAATATGTGTTAACAAATTTTATTGTACCATTTTTAATTTACTTTTAAATAAGTTTTTAGCTTTTTCGGTAGCAGCCGAGTGAAAAAGAAAAAGGTTTATAAAAAGAACACAAAATCTATTTAAAGATACAGAAATACCATAAACGAACAAAATGAGTCTTGTCTGGACTTTGATAGCTGGTTTTCTGTATGCCGAAATAGCTTTAGTGCTATTATTGGTTTTGCCTGTCGCTAGCCCATACAAATGGAATCGTTTTTTCAAATCAAAATTTTTGGCCATGTTGGCCCAACAGGCTCATCTATACTTTTTCCTTATTATGGGCGTATTAGTTCTATTCCTGTTGGATGCTATACGTGAAATGCGTAAATACTCACATCACGATCATTCGTCTGATGTTCATTTGAATATGGAAATGCAACATAGCATGCGTCTTTTTCGTGCACAACGCAACTTCTATATATCTGGTTTTGCCATTTTCTTGGTTCTGGTCATACGTCGTTTGGTTACTTTAATATCAACTCAAGCAAACCTTTTAGCACAAAGTGAAGCCTCAATAAAGCAGGCTCAATCGGCTTCTGCTGCTGTAAAATCGTTGTTGGACGAGAAAACGACAGAGAAAGCCAAAGAAGCTAATGAAGACAGTACATTGGGCGAGGTACGTTATTTGTTTTAAATCAACACAAAAATGTTTACTGTTTTCGCAAATTTTTTTTCAAGTTTAATGTGTGAATATACATAGTTAATTGTTTAACAAAGGGCTTTTTAGTACCTATATTTTAAATTAAATCAAGTAGTTTTTTGGATTTTGATTAATTTTTTAGTCAGTAGAAATAGGTATTAGGTTTTTTAAGTTTCTTTAAATTTTGGGGGGTGTGCTGGAAATCGCAAACGCAAAACGCAAGAACTTGGAGGCTGTTTATAATACACTTTTTATCAAATTTTTATAATTTTTGTTATAAAATTCAGTTTAATAGAGAAATGTTTGTATAATAATTGTCATAAAATTCTTTTATTACAGAAATCTTACTAAAAAACGAATTTTAAAATTGCGTTTTGCGTTTGCGATTTCCAGCACACCCCTGTTTAAATTCTTAATACTAGTAAGATTCTTGAAAAAATACAAACAAGTTTATTAGCTTATCATGTGTAGGAGGTTTAATCTCTTAATCGTCTTATGTATTCGTTTCATAAAATATTTTATTAAACATTTTTCAAATGAGTTAAATTTTAATATTTACATACTTTTCTTAATGCTATGTTCACACTTAGTCTGAGTTCATACGGCTCATGGGAACAAATCTTGTTTACCGACGCAGCCCCAAATAAAAAAAGTACGTAGGGTGAAAAATGGCGCAAACGCTTAGTTTTCGAGTTATGGACGTTTTTAGTTTTCATAGAAATATGTAATTTGTCCACTACATTTCTAAATATTGGTATCATTGGTATCATTCTGAAGGTTTTGACTAGATCTTTCTGGATATATAAAGCCCAATTATGAATAAAAATTCCCCGGGAGTTTTTTCTCTTCTCCCATTTTTCGTATGTTAATTCAATTGTAAAAATGGGAGAAGGGAGAAAACTCCCGGGGAATTTTTATTCATAATTGGTCTGATAGAATTTATTTAAAAATTTTTAACTCTTAGGTTATATTACAGTTTTTGTGTACTAAGGGCCATTATTACAACTTGAAGTTAGCTAAAGTTAAGATTAAATTGACATAATAATGTGTTATCTGTCAAAAAGCGTCTGTTAACTGTCGGATAACAGCTAACGCCAAGTTATAATAATGGCCCTAAGTGTATAATTTATTTAATTAAAAGTGTAATATAATTTGTATAAAATAATAAACACCAATGTCGCAAACAAAAACTTCGTGCTTAGCCTGCCTTCGCCCGGACGCAAGATTTTTTTCTCTATGGTATAACAAACACCGGCTTCGCTAACTTAAGCTTCTCTATATAGCCGGCCTTCGACCGGGCGCAAGGATTTTTTCTATGGTATAACAAACACCGGCTTCGCTTACTAAAGCTTCTCAGCATAGCAGGCCTTAGGCCGGGCGCAAGGATTTTCTCCTCTATGGTATAACAAATACTGGCTTCGCTAACTAAAGTTTCTCTGCATAGCAGGCCTTCGGCCGGGCGCAAGGATTTTGTGCTCTATGGTAAAACAAATTCCGGCTTCGCTAACAAAAGTTTCTCTGCATAGCCGGCCGTCGGCCGGGCAAAGATTTTCTCCTCTATGGTATAACAAAACCCCGCCTTCGCTAACTAGAACTTTTCTGCACCTATTTCTATGAAAACTAAAAACGTCCATAACTCGAAAACTAAGCGTTTGCGCCAATATTTTTATTTAATTTTTTATTTTTCAATTTTCTATCCCCCTAGGTACTTTTTTTATTTGGAGCTGCGTCGATAAACTAGATTTAAGCCAAAATAATAAAAAAATTTAAAAAGTGTATAATGAATCAAATAACGGAAAACAAGGAAATAATAAATCATAAACAGTTGTATAGGAGGAACTGTTAATAGAAATTTGATCGGAGTACATTAGTTAGCTAATGCTATGTTCACACTTAGGTTTTTAAACGCGGGTTAGCACCTCGAACGTGATTAAGCGCTAATCACCTCAAAATCGAGATTAATAACCATACATTCACATCACTTAATTATTTTTTTATTTTTATTTAATTCAATCAGTAATACAAAAGCCTTCTTGGCCAATTTAAATCATTACATAGTAATATATACATTTTAGCAACACAAATGTCTACATATTTAATAATGTATACAAATTTTTAAATCTAAACAAGTTATTTAAAAAATACAAAAAAGATAAATAAAAATAATACAAAATACAAGGTTCCCCACAAAAACCATCATCTCATTTAGTGAATTAAGTATAATATAATTAAAATATTTAATTTAAGATCCCCACTAGCGATTTAGATAAACTAGTAACTTAGTTTTAAAGCCATGAATTGAATCTGAAAAACATTTCAGTTCTGAAGGTAAGGTATTCCATATTCTAGCAACTCGAACTAAGTATGAACGTGAAAAGATCCGATATCGAGTGAGAGGTATATGAATTTGTAATATCCGTGACGAATGAAGAAAATTGAATTCATTGCATAAATCAAAGGGGACACCATATTTTAAAGTCTTAAAAAAGCACAACAAAGTTCGTAATATAACATAACTCTCATAAGTACATCCTAAAAAATCAATTGCATAGTTAGTAACATGATCACGTATTCTTAAATTCTACACAAATCTTAAAATTCTATTAAAAACTCTCCCTAATCTACCAAGAGTAACATCTGATGAACCAGCAATAACTTCAATACAATAATTAATATTTGACATAAGAAGTGCATAAGCCACACGTCTTCTCACAAATCTAGGCATATATGAGCTAAGCGAATATAATCTTAAGATGAAAGATATTTTACTAGAAATGTGATTAACATGTCGTTCAAAAGACAGTTTATGATCCAAGTAAATTCCAAGACATTTCAAATGATCAACATATTGTATAGGTACACCCGCAATAAAAATTTGAGGGTGCTGAATTATATGGTTACCTAAAACAAACTGTATGGCCTTAGTCTTAGTAGGGTTTATTAAAAGATTATTTGTTAAGATCCAATTAGAAATTAGACCCAAATGATTATTAATAGACGATTCAAATAAGTTAAGGCTGTTTGTATCAGAAAATAATAGCATAACATCATCTGCAAATACAAATGCCCTGCAAAAGTCATTGCACATTAGTCCAACACATTCGTTAAGAAATATTATAAAAAGCAAGGGGCCCGGGACAGAGCCCTGGGGAACACCAGAAGTAGCAAAACCAATACTAGAACTAACATCATTTAGCGAGTTAAATTGTGATCGATCAGATAGATAGGATAAAATAAGTTTACAAGCTGTTGCAGAAAAATTATATTTATCTCTTAATTTACATAACAAAAGGTAATGATCAATACAATCAAATGCTTTACTAAGGTCTAATGAAACCATTACACACCGTTTACGTTCATTTAAATTGTTTCTTATAGAATCAGTCAAAGAGATTAATAATGAGGTTGTGTTATAATTTTTACGAAAAGCAAACTGATTTTGATGTAGTAAAGTATGGTGATCAAAATAACATAAAATTTGCGTTTTTATCAAATTCTCAACTATCTTAGATAATGCTGGTAATATACTTATCGGTCTTAATTCATCAATATCACAATTTGAAGCTTTAGGAATGTGTACAATTCTTGCCAGTTTCCATAATTTAGGAAAAGATGAGGCTGTAAATATTGTATTAACGATATGCAGTAACAAATTTGATATAAGGGGATAAATAAGCCTAAAAAATTTCATAGGAATCATATCATGACCGACAGCATTTGATTTAATTTGCTCAATAGCCAAAATCAGTTCATCTTCAGTAACAATTCGAAAAGAAAAAGCTTGAATTTCACTGCCAAAATCAAGAAATTCAAAATTGCTAATCCTGCTCGTTCTAAAGTTGCCCAAGAATCTGTTATTTAACAATTCAACATCAATCATACTTAAAGAATTATCACTTCCTGCACAGCCAAGCTCTTTTAGTCTTTTCCAAATCAGTTTGTTATCAACAGCATCAAAGAAACGCATACCAAATTTTCTCTTTTCTCTTCTCATGGTTGACTTCGCCTTATTCCTATATTTACAGTATATTTTCCAATTTAAAACAGTAGGACTATTACGATAAGCCTGAAAAGCTAGATCTCTTAAAGACCTAGCATGCACAGCATTACTCAGTTCTATGAATTTAGTATCATCATAATTACAATTTATTCTAGAAACTGGTACCATGTCATGAAGGTCATTTAGCATCAAAGTAAATGAATATAATTGAGCATCAACATCATTTGCTCCGAAAATAATAGAGGTATCAAATTGACAAATGTAGGAAAAGAATACATCATACGGAATTTTATTATAATTTTTAAACTTTACTACACCAGCTATACAATCTGTCGTAATATTATAAGATATATATATAAAACTATGATAGGAATTTGTAAAAGGACACATGAATTGACCAGTATTTACAACCAACAAAATATCACTTACAAAAAAATAGTCAATAAGTGATGTAGAATTATGAGCTATATCCAGATGTGTGGGCGCACAGTTATGAACTATAGATAAACCAATTCTATGGCACATCAAATGTAAATTGTTAGATAAAGTGTTATTGAAAAGATTATAATTAAAATCTCCCATAACAATTATGTTTGTATATCTATCGAATAAATCAGTATGTAAACTCTCAAACGTATTAATGCAACCTCCAGGCAAATACAAATTAATCACATAGAATCCTCTGAAAATACCTCAAACTAAGCATTATGTAGAATTGGTCACCATGAGCGTACCCCTCACGTGTACAACTGACCACGATTTCTTCTTAATGTTTTTATTAAGTCCTTAAATAATTAATTAATTTTCACAATTTTATCATGAATATGTTTAAAAAAATTCTTCTGATAACATTATTTTTAAAGTAAAAAATCGGCAAAGACAAAACAGTAAAGAACACTTTCCTCCTCTGTATGTCAATCGATTTGAGCAAAATATACACCAATTGAAAGGTATTTCCTCACAGAAGTGCACAATATATATTTTATTAAAATCTAAAAATAAAAAAATTCAGAGTTATAAGCGTTCAAATTTGCTAATAATACATATGCAGAACACATATACATACATATAAATAATTTTTTTTTTTTCAATTATCAATAATAAAAAAACTCGATTATTCAATTAAATTGGCACAGGCAAAACAGTTAAGCACGCTTTCTTCCTTTGTTTGCAAACCGAACCTCTTTGAGGAGAAAAAAGCTCCAAAAAGGGGAAATACGGGAAACTAATTTCTTTCTTTTACTTTTCCGTGCTGCATGTGTTAATGTTTTAATTTTTTATTACATTGAAGTTAAAAACACAAAGTTATAGGTACAGTCTGAGTGAATGATAACCTATGTTTTTCATCTGATACTTTTTGAATTTTTGTTAATATTCGATCTATAAAGTAAAAATAAACATGCATGATCCTCAGTTAATAAGAATATGTAAAGGGGAATTTGTTGATACTTTTTCGTTCTACATCTGGTACTTTGATTAATTGTCGTTAACATTAGACATAGAAACATAAAATTAAACATGCAATGTCCTGAGTATATAACAATCTATAAATGAGACTTTTTTATACTTATCGTTTTTCAATTGATATTTTTTATATTGGACTTACAAAATTAAATTAACTACATAGAAGTTAAAAAATTAACCGGAGGTGGATCCAAATCGATCAACTATGCTTTTTTCATGTTAACATAAAAATTTATGATCGAATTATGACGATTAGGCGAACACTAGCTAAATTAATTTAATAACTGCCTATTTCACGATGTCACTCGAACGTTAATACATATAAAACAAAAACAAATTTTTGAACTTTGTTTTTGTTTTATGTGTTATTTGTGCGAACGTTAACGTTCTAGTGACATCGTGAAATAGGCAGTAAGTATATTTTGAATACCTTAAAAAAATATTAATTTGTTTGTTTTGTTTTTTTCTTAATCAACTGTCATATTAATCATCTCAAATATAATGTGAACCACTGTTGGGATCAGCCAATTCTTAAATTGTACCGTCTCAATGGCAAAAGTATGTAAAAGTTCTTTATGCGGAACAAAACCGAAACCTGGGTTCGATTCCCAGTTCAGTCAAGAATGTTAAATTATCAATAAATTCTAATTCATTTCATGTTGTAAAATTCCTTTCTTCATAAATATAATTTAATGAAAATTTAATTCAATGGCGCATATTCATAAATTACTACCAAGTGTTAACTTTTTTAAGTACCTATTTAAGTTATTCACAGATGATTACTTTCAGCATAAAAAGTTTACACTTAATTATAGGTAAAGCTGTAACTACCCAGCGGGAAAAAGAAGGAGTACGGAGGCCTTCTCGCTCCATTCCATACTCATATCTTTTTTACACGCGGGTAATTCGGCAAATTTAGAGAGTAATTCTTATTTTACTCTCAGTAGTCCGAACTTGCCCGAGATCTTGTGGAAAACACCTAATGTTCTTCTACTTTTTTGTGCTGATCGTGATAATACTGATGTTCTTGAATCCAACATCAACTATAGCCTTGAACGATTTTCACAATGGGCGTCTAGTAACGCCTTTATTATCAATACTTCTAAGACTAAGGCGATCCTCTTTGGGATAACTCGTCATCATTTTGTTGATCTAAATATTTTTATTGGTGGAGATATACTAGCCTTTGTTGACCGGATGCGATGTTTAGGTATTTACATTGACGATCGTATTATTTTTGATAAACATGTTGACGTTATTTGTTGTAGGGTCTCTGCAATTTTGAGAAGAATTTACTCGAACAATCGCCCTTATTGTGTTTGGCGTATTTAAAATACGCCTACGACAGTTTGGTAATAGATAAAAGGACAAAAGTTCACGTTCTCTTTAAAGGTGCTATCAGACGGGATGTATTTTACATATGTACTGTCACTTTTCTTTCCCATATGTAATTTCGCATGCATGTCAAAATTTCCATTTTACATACGATTCATAATTTTTGCTATCACACCTGCTTATGTTTTTCCTTATGACATAACCTATAAATGTAAACAAAAACTGACTCTTGTTTACGTTTCAAAACAAACCAGCTGTTTTGTTTATGTTTGCCACAGTAAAATAGAGCGTGTTCTAATCGAAAAATTTACATATGTATTTCCACATGTATTTTACACATGCAAAGTTTCATATGTATCACACGATGTGTACAACTTTTACAGATGGAAAATTTGACAGTACATATGTAAAATACATCCCGTCTGATAGCACCTTAATCTATTACCAAACAGTCGTAGGCGTATTTTAAATACGCCAAACACAATAAGGGTAAATATTTATTTAAAATTTCACATAAAGTATAAATTGATTTATGGACTATTAATGCCGCATATTTTTTTACGGGCTTGAAGTTGTATCTGGCTCTCTCGTTACAGCTAGATTGAATCGTATTGTGAATACTCTTGTGAGATATACGTATGGTGTTCGACGCCGAGCGCATATTTCTGGATATGTCAAACATTTTCTTGGTTGTACTTTTAAAAGATTTATATCCTATCGTAACTTGCTACTACTTTTTAGAGCTATGAAAACTGGACAACCTTCTCAACTTTGTTCTAAGTTTTTCTTCACACATTCAACTAGGAACCCTCAACTTATACTTAGAATTCGCTGTAGTTGTTTTGAACGGTCGTTTATAGTCAGAGTAGCTCGAATTTGAAATTATTTACTAGTGGACCTTCGTATATTCTCCATTCAAATAACGCATTCCGATTAAAAATTATGGTACACTTTTCTGTTTTTTCCTTTGTATTTGTGACAGCGCATAGAGAAAGGGACCAGTAAGTTAAAAGGAACAGTAAAAACCAACTTCACAAAACAAGAGGTAGGGACCAAGGTATATTTACACAAGGTAGACTCATTTGGGAGTGTATACATGCTGCTCTTTAAAAGGTACCAAATTGTCAAAATTGTCTTCATATAAAACAAAAACAATTTAACGCACACATGTACAAATTTTTTCTCATATACACGTAATTTGACGTTAAGGTACCAACTAGGGGTAATCAGCTGACAAACATATGGGCCAACGAGTTTACCTTGTGTAAATATACCTTGGTAGGGACGACCTACGCGCGTTTTCAACACGTTCCTGACGTCATGAGATGTGTCGCTTTCAAATGAGATCAATACCAACTCGCCCAGTGATGGTACACCAAAGATACACGTATTTACACCTTTAAAATTGCTCTCCTGAACAAAACCCTTAGGTCCCTTTCTATTTTGCGCGTCACATTTGTATTTTTATACTTAAAGGTGTATATACTTAAATTAATAAATTTTTGATTATTTATTGTATCCATTAATAATATTCAGGATTTTGTTTTTGTAATATATTTTTATTGGTCTTGATAGGCTTTTTTATATTGCTTATATTAAATAAATAATTAAAATAAATAAAGAAAGGGAGCGTATACGGGACGTAAAATTAATGTTGGACCTACCAGCAGGTTTATAGGCACACACTATTCCGAAAAGAAGGTTGTATGGGGACGATGTGAAATAATGGACCTATTCTCATCATTTTTAGTAGGCGTCGTGCTTATGAATTGAAACCTATGTACAAAATTTCATGAAATTACCTTCAAAATTGAGACCTGTTCTTTGCGCACAAGGTTACATGGACAGACAACCAACCAGTCTTCCAGCCTGCTGGACGGAAGGACATCGTTAAATCGACTCAGAAAGTGATATTAAGTCGATCAGTGGCCGTATTCTGTAATTCGCTTAAGCTAAATCTCTATCGCTAAAAATCTTTAAAGTTGATTTAGCGATTTTTGGCTACGAATGCAGTACTGTGACGTGCATTGCTTAATTTGGCAATGCCATAACAATTTAATCCACCGCAATTTTAGCTTTAATTGTCATCACTAAAATTTTTCAATTTTGTATTCTCTAAGGAATTTTAGCGATAGAGATTTAGCTTTAGCTAAGCGAATTACGGAATACGGGTGCAGTATACTAAAAGTTAGGTTTAGGACCAATATTTTATAGTTTTACACAGCGTTTAAAAAACTGCTGTCAAATTAGAAAAACTGCCATTTCTTTATTTGACGTTGGCAAAAAAAAAAAGTTTTTGGTTTCGACTGCAGTTTTTTAAGCCCTGGTTTGACACACATCAGCACGAACGCATTATAACCTCTTAACTATTGTGGTGTGGGTATACAAAATAAAGAAGAAGCTAAAATTGCTCTATTTGTATTTTTTGTCAAACGCAGACAAAAGTGCAGACGCTTCGTTGACAGTGTCACCAAAACTATCGGCAAAACTGGAGACGCTTGATCCCAGGCTTCCTACAGGGTTGCAGTACATCATCATAAACATAAATAACCATTAATGAAATGTTTGGTACTTCTGGGCAGGGCTGGAGCTATCTAATTAAAAGTTTTATTATTAAAAAGAAAAGTGAATAAATCCACTTAAAAGAAGTAGTAAAACTTGTGGGTATTTGGTTTTTTTTTTAATAGTACCAAAAAAGGATGAATTGTGCCAGAGTACCATAAAGTTTCGATTGTACCAAATTTGGTACAATTGTACCACAAATCCCATCAGTGATGTGAACGGCTTTGATTAGGTAGGTAGGTAGGTAGAAAGGCCGGTGTGAAGTTTCCTTCACACCTTCACCCAGAGACCAATATGGTCCATTGTGACGCCTTAATTAGAGATAGCCAAGAAGGCATAAGTAGGTGAAATAAGCAGCAGAAGAATAAGACAGATCCGAAAGATGGGTAGAAAAGAAAGGAAGGAAAAGAAGGTAAAGGACCAACCCCGAGAGAAATCCCTTAAACCAAATCCGCCCTACGAGCGGTTAGCACCCAGTCTCCCCTCGCGCAGCCAGGCCATCCCCATTACGAATCCTATCAGATTCTCGAGTCCGCAACCCGAGACATCCCCTAATTCGCCCAGGAATCTACTGCCCAGCCACCTCAACCTGCTACCCTGCAGCCTGGGACAGTGGCACAGAAGGTGCTCAACTGACTCCAACTCCTCAGGGTCCTCGCACAACCTGCATATATCCGACAAGTCGGATCCCATCCTCACCGCCATCCTGCCTATCATACAGTGGCCCGTGATAATTCCTATCATGGTCCTAACGCAGACCCTGCTCCTGCCCAACAGCGACACCGAATCGGACTTCCTAAGCACCGGCCACAGTGTCCGCGATACCCGACAGTCCGTTCGGCTCCCCCAGGCCCGATTGGTCACGCTCGTTATCCATTCCCTAATTCTACTAAAATAGAAGCCCAATGGAGGCCTAACCGCCTCCACACAGTCAGGATCCTCCAACTCTGAGCCCTGTCTTGCCAACTCATCAGCAATCTCGTTGCCGCCTATATCGCAATGACCCGGCACCCAGCATAACCTTAGCAGATACTCCCCTAAGGCTCCCCTCAGAGCCCTCCTACACTCATCAACCAGCTTGGAGTTCACATAACAGCCCCTTACGGCCATAAGAGCCGCCTGGCTGTCCACGTATATAGTGACCTCCGAGCCCCTATCAATGTTGTCCCTCATCAGTTCCACGGCCCTCCAGACCCCCAGAACCTCCGCCTGAAAAACACTGCAGTCGCCAGGAAGCCTATATGACCTTCTTATGTTCAGATCCTCAATGTAGACCCCTGCACCCGTGCCCCTCATCTTTGAGCCATCAGTGAAAATAGCAAATCCACCAAATAATCTGCTCCTGCCCGACCAGCTCTCCCTAGAGGGCATTATTACCTCTGGCAACCGACCAAAATCCAAACTGGTGCCAACATAATCAGTGGATCCCGGCGGTCCCAGGCAATAGCCACCAGCCTCAATCTCACCCAGGATCCGTGAGTGACCCTGAGTGTCATTCCTCGTAAGTCCTAACTCCCTCAGTCTAAGGATGCTCCTGGCCGCCATTCCCATCACATACTGCTCAATAGGCAGAAGATGTAGAATGACATCCAGGGCAGCCTGAGGAGTACTTCTCATGGCACCTGTCATGCCAATTGAAGCACACCTCTGAGCCTTAGAAAGAAGTTTTCTACGACTTGCCAATCTCAATGATTCCCACCAAACACAGCATCCATACGTAAGAATGGGTCTAACCACCGAAGTGTACAGCCATCCCACCACTGACGGCCGGAGTCCCCAGCTCCTACCTATCGATGATCTGCAAGCATAGTAAGCATTGAGACCCCTTTTGAGTCTCTCTTGAGTATTCCTACCCCATGACAGCTTGCTGTCCAGAAAAACCCCCAGATACTTAGCACTATCAGATAGTCCAAGCTCCACTCCTCCCAGTACCGGCAGTCTAAACTCCTCCACCTTGTACCTCCTAGTGAAAAGAACCAACTCCGTCTTCTCCGGGCTTACTCCCAGTCCCTTGTCACTTGCCCATGCCGCCAGTTCGCCCAGCGCCCCTTGCATGATGTCGCTAATTGTCGGCAGAAACTTGCCCGACACCAATATCACCACATCATCCGCGTAGGCTACGACCTTCTGACCCATTCTGTCAAAACGTCTCAGAACGACATTGACGGCCAAGAGCCACAATAAGGGAGAGAGAACTCCCCCCTGTGGGGTCCCTCTAGTCACCGATTTCCTTAAGCGTTCGTTTCCCCAGTCCGAGTGAATAACTCTGCTGCTAAGCATCATAGTTATCCATTCGACCAAGAACAACGGAACCCTTAGGTCAATCAGTGCCTGTCTTATGGCCTCTATCCTCAAATTGTTAAAGGCGCCCTCTATGTCAAGGAATGCCGCCAGGGTGTATTCCCTGGTTCGCAAACCCCGCTCCACATAACCAACCACATCATGCAACGCACTCTCAACAGATCTACCTTTAAGGTAGGCGTGTTGAGCGCCGCTGACGATGCCGGCGTCAATCTTCGTCCTCAGATGTAGATCAATCAGTCTTTCCAACGTCTTCAAGAGAAAAGACGTCAAGCTGATTGGTCTAAAATCCTTGGGTTTAGAGTGACCGGTTCTACCCGCTTTGGGAATAAAAACTACCCTAACCTCCCTCCACCTCCTAGGAATGTACCCGTTCAGCACACATACCCTAAACAGTTCCACCAACAACAGGAGTGACGATTTCCCGATATTCTGTAGCATCGCCGGAAATATACCATCTGGCCCCGCCGATTTGTAGGACCCAAAGGTATTTACCGCCCATGTTACCTTATCCAAGGTAATCATATCCCCCACCGTCTCCCTTTCCTCACCGCCTGAGCCCGAACCAGAGAAGGGGTCACCACATACAGCCTGTTCCCCCGACCCAGGATCTACACACCCCGGAAAGTGAGTCTCCATAAGCAGACAGAGAGATTCAGAGCCAGATTCCGTCCATGAGTCGTCCGATCTCTGAATAAATCCAGGGACTACAGGGTCCTTAGATAAAATTCTCCTGAACCTAGACATCTCATTCACGGATTCAACTGACTCGCTAAACTTAATCCACGAGTCCCTTTTCGCCCTTCTAATATCTCCCTTATACCTCCCGTAACTCAACCTGAAGTTACTCCAATCCTCATCCCTGCGCGTATACTTCGCCCTATTGAACAGCCTTCTGACAGTGGACCTTTGAGTTTTCAACTCGTCTGTCCACCATCTTGGCTGTGTACGCCTGCCCGGAAAATTTAACGGACAAGATCGCTCATAGCTACTGGTCAATACCCCCGTGAAGGTGTTTACCAGTTGCTCCACACCGGCCGGAGTCGACCCCCAGTTCCGTGTAACCCTAAGGTTCCGTTGCACTAGTCCCGAAAACGAATCCCAATCCGTCCTTCTCGGATTCCTATATGGACACCTTTTCGACCTCTCAAACATTAGACTAAAGGACAGGCGACTATGATCAGAGAAGGAAAAATCCAAAGCCACCCTCCAGTCCTCCACTAATTCCCTACAGTTCGTCAATGTCATATCTATCACTGCCTCTCTATCCCTAGTTCTGAACGTTGGCGTATTCCCCCTATTACAGATAAAAAGATTGCTGGCAACAATAAAATCAAACATAGACTCACCTCTTTTGTTGATGTCGGCACTACCCCATTGGGAATGGTGTGCATTGGCGTCACATCCTAGTACCAGCCTCGAGCCGCTTCTGCCCGAGTGCTCCACCAACTCTCGCACTCCCTCACCAGGTGGATCGGCAGCTTCATATGGTAAGTATGCCGATGCCAGTGCCAGGACCGTTTTGTCCCTGGCTTCTCCTGTCACAACCGTGAGGTCTCCATTACTGAAAGAATTAGAAATCATGAATTTATGTTCAGTCTTCGCCAGTATACAAGTCCGTACCTTCTCATCAGAGCGGGATACGAACAAGGTATACCCCGTGATCTTTAATCCAACTACCCGGTTTTTGTTAATCCAGGGCTCTTGGATTAAAGCCACGTCCACATTGTTATCAATGAGGTGGGTTACTAATGCGGTTGAGGCCGCTTCACAGTGGTGCAAGTTTATCTGCACCACTCTCAGCCTCTTAGGGTTTATCATTTTTAGGAAACCTAAATCTGATAGACCCTAACCCGAATATAGCAACCCCTCCCATTGACTTCAGTTTTTTCAGAGATTCCCGGTCTACTGCGAACCTGAAATCTCTTCCTTGGTTATCCTTGCAACCCAGTGAAGCTATCATCTTCCACTGGCCTGTAAAGAGTCCATTGTTCTGATTGGCCAGTAACCCCAGTATGACCTCCACCGGTTTTATAGGTGGAGGTTTGATTAACTTATTAATATTTTGCTTAAACGAGTTTAAAACCCCAAGTGAGAACATAGTATAACATTTGGTTAGCAATGAAGTACATATCACAAACCTATTTCAAAAGTGACTCAAAAAACTTAACTTTTCAGAAATCAAAAATCTTCTATTAACCTAAAAAAATAGTCAAAAACAAATCTTTGAACAATTAAGTAGAAAAATCCAAACAGATTATGATTAAAATAGTTTTTTTAACATTTATACACCAAATAGTGAACAATTTTTACTTGTGCCATTTTTGATTATGTATTATTTGCACAAGGTACCGAATAATTTTAAGCTACATATGTGACTTAGCTGAATTTCTTTCACCAAATTCTAAACTGACACAAGTCTAATTATGATGAACTCCAACAAAGATTTATTTTTTCAAAAGTGTGACAATTCGAATTAAGACTATTTAGAACTTAACAGTAGGGATTTGCTTCCATTATATTTTCTGACACAACTAAAAATAAGTCACTTATGGATTGCAACTTTATACCAATTAAAACATAAAGAGAGACATTACTGTTTTTTAGCAACGGTTAGCAACAACAAAATCCACAAAATTTTATTTCTAGATAAACAAGTGTATTGTGCATAGTTTAAGCATATAAACCAAAAAAAATGTAGACAAATGCTAAGTTATGTTGCTCATTTCCGAAATTAAACATACATATGTATGTATATCTATCGCAACTGTTCAACAATACTGTATTAACTCAAAATTTTTATTTTTTTCATTTTTTTGAAAAAATCGACAGGTATTATTCATAGCCACCCGCTGTTAAAAGACCAAGCTATTTTGTCTACTTGTTGGATTTTTAAACGGTTGGTTTAAAAATAATTTTTCATATGCCTTTCATATTAAATTAAAAATTGTTTTACTTCTACAGAAAATTTTGGGTTAATACAGTATTGTTGAACAAGTGCGATATGTATGTTTTTACATAAACAAATGCTTAAGTTGGCGAAACAATTTTTGAATATATCGGCCATGTTCTGACAATCACACGATTTGAAATTGCAAAACGCCAGATTTATTTTATAGTGTTTTCAAGTCAGAATCGAAAATGTTTGTAAGTATGTATGTCCGTTATAAGCTCTAAAACCATCAAACTGTTCTGCTCCAAACCGATTTCATTAGAAAGCCAATTTTGTGATGATGGCCTAAGGCTATACATAGATGCATCCATATTTAGATAGATACGTAAGCAATGCATATTTTCAAATATAGAACTACATGAGGAGAAGTGCGTAGTTGCACACGTCGGGTATCTGCTAGTTGATTTTAAATGTTTTGACTTTTTATTGATAAATGGTATTTAAGGTTAATTTAAGTATATATTTTTTCACATGGAATTTATTCACACATTTCAGTTCTTTGAATTTTTTAATGTTAATGCTGCCTGGCTTAAAAACACGGCGGCATGAAATAACCCCCCAAAATATAACCCCCCAAAAAAATAATGAAATAACCCCCCAAAAATTTGTACAGAGAACAACAAAAACGATTTTTGGGCGGTTATTTCATTTTGTTTGGGGTGTTATTTCATTTTTTTAATTGGGGTATATTTCATATGAAATTATACCCCAAAAAATCATTATGAAATAAAGCCCCAATATATTTTTTGGGGGATTATTTCATTTTAAAATTTATAATGAAAACGTTTTTGGGCGCAAGGATTTATCCACTTTGGTATACAGAACACCGCCTTCGATAAAAAAAGCTGCCCTGCATAGCCGGCCTTTGGCCGGGCGCAATGGTTTTCTTCTATATGGTATACCAAACACCGGCTTCGCTAACTAAAGCTTCTCTGCGTAGCCGTGTCGAGTCGGTATTTGTATACTATAGAGGAGAAAATCCTGGCGCTATGCAGAGAAGCTTTAGCTAGCGAAGCCGGTGTTTGTTATACCATAGAGGAAAAAGTCATTGCGACCGGCCGAAGGCCGGCTATGCGGAAAAGCCTTAGTTGGCGAAGCTTATGTTTGTTATATCATACCATTATATATATCGCGTGATTCTTTAAAACAAAACTGTAAAATTAATTGTATTACATGTATTGGGCCTTTATTTCATTTCAGAAATTGGGGTTTTATTTCTTATGAAATAAGCCCCCAAAAATTAGGGAATTATTTCATTTATGTTTGGGGCGTTATTTCATTTCGTTGGGGGCTAATTTCATTTTTAAAAATGGGGCTTTATTGCATATGAAATAAGGCCCCACGCTTTGGGGGGTTCTTTCATTATTTTTTTGGGGGGTTATATTTTGGGGTGTTATTTCATGCCGCCTAAAAATACAATGAGTTCTCGTACATAGTTCAACTGAAACAAAAAGCTGCTATACAAATTTTTGTTTTATAAATTGTACTTATTTTTTCTTTTTGTTTACAATGCATGTATGTTTGTTGTTTTGAATGATAAATAAAAAAAAAATGTTATTTTATTGTTTTTTTTTTTTTTTGTTAATTTTTCTATCTATGTATGTTTAATTTGAAATTTCTTAATACTCATTTCAACAGCTTTCCAGTTTAAGAAGACGTGTACAAGGACTCAATGCAAGTTTTTCACAACAAATGTTGAAACACAAATATTTATAATAAAAAAAAAAAATAAACAATTCAAGGAAGACGAAAAATATTTACAAAAAGACTCACTCACCTTCTCATGTTTCTTTACTAAACGAAAATAAAAATATGTAGTTTTGTTTTTAAAATAATATTGTTTACATTGTTTAAAACTTCGATTAACAATTTTATAAAATTATAATGTTTGTCTTAATTTTTTAAAATAGATTTCGCAATTAAAAGAACGCATTTATGAACTAACCTCCGAACTTAATCGTGAAAAGAAGGACAAAGAAGCTCTAAAATCTCAAGCTGAAAGTTTGAACAAGGAATACGATCGCCTGACCGAAGAATATAGTAAATTACAAAAGAAAATTACTGCAAGTGGTGCTTATGAAGGCAGCAGTGGTGGTAAAGGCAATTCAAAAGATGATTAATTTTAAGTGAAATTCTTATTAACAAAAAATTTATTGTGTATTAAAATATAATCAAACACTAATAACCATATTATTTGTTAAAAAAAAAAAAAATTAAAATTAATAAGTGGCGTTAATCAATTGTTTGCCTTATGGTAAAACAACAACATAAATTAATTTGGAAATTATAAATTTTTATTGTTTAATTGTATCAGTACATATTTATCTTTATGAATTATAACTTTGCCTTTTAAACTTAAATATGTTTTGTTGTTTTATATGTATAACTGACGGATTTTAAACTTAAACAGCAAAAAAAACTTCTTTTTAACTAAGGTCTAAGGCGTATTCATTCATATGTTACCCTGACCAAAGACCCTGTCGCTAATCTCTATTGCCGTGCGAAACAAAAATGGTGGCAAATCGAGTGATTAGTACTTTTTAATACATTGCGCATATGGGCATTTCCATATCATCGTACGTGACATTTGTACGCCTTCAGAGAGATAGAAATTTTGCAAAAATAGTATTAACTGGAAATTTTTTTTATCATTATTTTTCATTCAGAGTATAGTACCCTCTGAATGAAAAATATGAAAAAAAATTATTAAATTCGGAAGCTTGTTGTCCAAAATATCGAGCAAAATAAGTGCATATCGTAAATGACATAAAACGGAAGTGAGTTTGTGGTGAATGTAAAAAAATACGAAAATCTGCGAATTGTGGGACGTTTTTCCTTTATAATCCGTAATTGGAAAAAAAGATTTTTTTGATGGTTTTATAATGAACAAAATGTAGGCCGACTTCATAAACGCAGTACTGCAATGCAACACTAGAGCCACTTTTTGGGTTAGAGATTAAATTAACTTTAATCTTCGTATTTACTTTTTGAGTTGTATTTTTTTAACTTTTTTTTGCTAGTTTAAGCGGGCAACGGTGGTGGTTTAAACTGTCAACATACACATGTTTAACCAGGGTTTAAAATGCTATCGCCATATTAGCAAAAGCCGCCAAATTTTGCCTTTTTCCTATTAAAAAAAAATCAAAAATAAAAAGCCGACAAGTTCCACTGCTACAAAAGCCCACACTTTTCAAAAGCAGCAGCAAAATAAACACACTGTTTTTGAAAAGTAACCTTTTAATGGACACTGCTTTTTCCAACTATGGCTTTTTTAACAATAGCAAAAATTTCTTATTTGATGGAACTCAAAAAGCAACGGCAATAACTTTTCTGTTGTAGGAGAAAATGTGTAGGAAAGAGAATGAAACAAAAAGATTCTGTCAAACAGCCGCCAAATCAAAAACCACTGCATGCTAATAGCCGCAAAATAGGAGATAAAAGCAGCGCAAAGGTAGCTAAAAGGCACATGATCGACGAAGACAAGTGATATTTTTCATGCAAAACAAATACAACAAGAATTTGTTTTTGTTTCTATACAATAAAAAATCCAACAGACACTTCCCAGCGGGAAAACTCAGAAGACCTTCTTACTTCAGGCCTTTTTAAAGGCCTGCTTAAAAAATGTTTTGATTTAATTACTATTCTTACGTAACTGCTAAAGAATGCCTTATAGAAGGCCTCGGCTCTTTGGTATAAAAGAAGCGAGAAAAGAAGGAGTAACATTTTTTGTTTTTTTGCACAAGCAAAAGCAAAAGAGTTCAGATCCCTTTACAAAAACAAAGTAATATATGTTGTAAATCATTTTCGTTGAAGTTGAAAAGAGAAAGAGTAAAATTTTTGTTTTGTTTTTTTCGCCAAAGCGAAACAATTCAGATCCCGTTATAAAAACAAAGTAACAAAGTAGGTACATATAAAAATACAAAATAAAAACAATAATGTATATCATTTTAGTTGAGTTTTGTTCATTAAGAAGATAGGTACTTGTGCTTAAAAGCTTTTTTTATTATATACATACTTTTATTTACAATCTATTTTACAATATTTAGCAAATTTGATTATTTCAATAAAAAAAATAGATACCTATCACATGTGTTATTAAACTACAATAAGTTTAATAAAATATATAAACATACGTTTGTAAAATAGGTATACATATATAAAAAGTTAAGTATTCATTTTCTATATTGGAGATCTGATATGTACATAAAACCTATTCAGTCTTCTAATTTCATTTGTAAGGAAATATTCCTTAATGTTTTAGACTGATAGCCCTTCAAAATGACCTTTAATGCATTTGTAGAAGGATGGTCTGAAAGACCTTTTAAGAACCATTAATTGAAAAGCCTTTTACCATACCTTTCTTAAAAACCCTTCAAGATAACGTTTTTGCTAAGGCCTTTTGACAGTCATTCTCTGGAAAGCCTTCTAAAAGCCATTTATTTGAAGGCCTTTAAGAAGCTCTGGGGAAGAAAGGAAAGCGGAAGGCCTTCTCCGCAATGACGACGCGTGTAAAAAAGATATGAGTATGGAATGGAGCGAGAAGGGCTTGTTTATCCAAAAGAAGGGGTACAGAGGCCTTCTGGAAGGCCTCCGTACTCCTTCTTTTTCCCGCTGGGTTTGGTTGCCTTTACTAAAAATATTTAAAACCCTGCAAATAAAATTGGACCACCTGACCCATTTTGATAAAATGGACTACTCCATGGACTAGTCCGATGTAATGCAAGCATGGACCATGCCATTGTTAAAAAGTGTTTGTAGTGAGACGACATGTCTTCGTTTTTTAACGACATGCTTTCGTGTTTAAACGACTTCAAAACTAATCCTCTTGAGTATACCATGGAGTAGTTTTAAAACTACTCCTTACTGGTCCAAAGGTGGGTTATATACCATGGAGTAGTTTTAAAACTACTCCTTAGTGGTCCAAAGGTGGGTTATATGGTCCTCTCCTAGGACATCGTAATGTTAAATAGACCAGGTTTTTTCCATACGTTTGGGTTACTTGTGGACTAGTCCTGGTCCCTTGTGGACTACTCTTTACACGCGTGTTTGGACTGGTCCTATTATTTGCAGGGAATACACCCAAATATACACACACACATTTCGAGATATGGTCATGTAGGGTTGCCATTCGTACTGATTTTACCAGTACACGTACTGGTTTTTATTCAATGTACTGGTTTATGCATAACACCCAAATCAGTACGCAAATGTACTGGTTTTTTTAAATTTTGCCTTCAAATAATTTTACTTGTTTAAAACTGGTTTACTTCCCTTATTACTTTTGATTTGTTATGAATCACCCAGTTAAAATTCAGTCTTACGTTTTATTTTTGTTTACTCTTAACTTACCATATACTTTGTATTCAAATAAATATATGTAAGTGTCATTAGCGCTTTTCAAAATTCAAAAACAAAAAATTTTAAGTGGATTTAAAATTATAACCTATAACAATATGGCTAGATAGGAGACCTCGTGAATACCCTCATTATATTGACAATAATTTGTATGAATTTAGAATTTTTTGTGCATTTACAACAAATGTGCTGATCAATGACATTACTTCTATCTATTTTTAATAATTTGACGTGATGTTTTTATTATATGTATTTTGTTGAGTTCTTGCCTTAAAAACTAGAAAAATGAATAATTTTAATGTATAATTTTCTAAAACTAATGAATTCAGTAAAATTTTGGGTCAAAATTTGTGTACTGGTTTTTTTTCGAATGTGCTGGTATTTTTCTTACGATGTACTGATTTTTCTAATTTCAAAAATGGCAACCCTATGGTCATGCAAACTGTCGAGCAACAACAACATTACTACAACATTTCTGAAGAAAGGCAAAAATTTATTTTTCCTCACCACCATGAAAAAAAACCATGTTGCTTGTACACTGATCAGTATTTTTTCGTTGTAATCTGCCTTTTTGCAGAGCTAATAGCTCTGCTCAGACTGCTTTTAGCACACACTTCAGCGGCTTTTTGTTATTACCAGCCAGAGAAGAATTTTTGTTCTTTGAATTTTAGATTTTTTTTTGGTTTGTCTTTTTTAACTAGCTCTTCTTTCAGGAAAAAGTAAAAAAGCAAAAGGCGAAATAATTTTTTTTAGCTTTTGCTTTTTATGTGGTTGTCCATTTTTGTCGCTGGCTGGTAAAAAAGCAGTGGTCAGAAAATAAAAATATTCAAAATAGGAGATTTGCTTTTTTGCACAAACGAAAAACAGAACATTGGCTATTGGAAAAAAATTAAAAATTTCAAAAGCAGTGGCAAAAGCAAAAATAAAAAGCAGCCAGCTGATGGATGCTTTTAAACCCTGTGTTTAACATAAAGAACTTGCAATAATATATAAACAAAAAATACATTGTAAAACATTGCTTAGCACTTTTATATAATTTTTCCATTCTATATTTTTTCTGTAATATATTTTTTCTTTAAACGCAAAAAATTTCTGCCTTGTAAACAATATTAAATTCTCGCATTCTCTTCTTCTTCTTTGAAAACATCCATATTGCTTGATAAAAAGTTGATATTTGCAGAAAATGTTGCCATTTATTTGTGCTCAGTATGGTAGTGGTTTAAGCCACCACCCAAAAATATCAAATTCAATTGATACTAGATTAACTTAATTCTCTAAGCTAATTAGCTTAGAGCCACTTTTTGGGTTAGAGATTAGCGATTAAATTAACTTTAATCTCCGTATTTACTTTTTGAGTTGTATTTTCTTAACTTTTTTTTTGCTAGTTTAAGCGGCCAACGGTGGTGGTTTAAACCTTAACTTAAACTGTCAACATACACATGTTTAACATAAAGAACTTGCAAAAATATAAACAAAAAATACATTTTAAAACATTGCTTAGCACTTTTATATACAGGGGTGTTCTGGAAATCGAAAACGCAAAACGCAAGAATTTTTAACGTCGTTTTTTAATAAGATTTCTGCAATAAAAGAATTTTATGACAAATATTATACAAATCTTTTTCTATTAAACAGAATTTTATAACAAAAATTATAAAAATTACATTTAAAGTGTATCAAAAACGACTTCCAAATTCTTGCGTTTTGCGTTTTCGATTTCCAGAACACCCCTGATAATTTTTCCATTCTATTTTTTATCTGTAATATATTTTTTCTTTAAACACCAAAAATTTCTACCTTGTAAATCAAGGCGAATTAACTGTAAATTCGCCTTGCTTGTAAACTATATTAAATTCGCGCATTTTCTTCTTTGAAAACATCCATATTGCTTGATAAAAAGTTGATATTTGCAAAAAAATGTTGCCATTTATTTGTGCTCAGTATGGTAGCTCCACATGGTTTAAGCCACCACCCAAAAATATCAAATTTAATTGATACTAGATTAACTTAATTCTCAGATAAGCTAATTATAGAATAAAATTAACTGTAATCTCAAACCCAAAAAGTGGCTCTAAATGGAATAGCTTCATAAACTCCACAACTTTTTTGTAGACAATGCTTTGAGTTCATTATAGCATGGTAACTGTATTCACTGCGCAACGTTTGCAAAATTTATGCTTTGTTTTTATTTGTAATGCCTTTTTGACGCATTTGTTTTAAGTGATGCTTTGTAATACTGCGTTTATGAAATCAGCCGTAATATCGGTCGTGACATACCGTACGTAACAGATTTTTTATTATCATTTTTACAATTGAATTAACATAGGAAAGATGAGAAAAGGGAGAAAACTCCCGGGTAATTTTTATTAATAATTGGGCTGAGTATCTACATGGCATGAAATATATTTTTTGTAAATATATGTTTATAAAAATTTAAAACAAACAAATAAGAAAGTATAGTCGGTTAAGCCCGACCATATGGTACCCTACACTATAATATTAAAAAAAAAAATTTTGAGAGTGTACTACCACTTGGGGCCCGTGGCCAATCAAGATCGCCAGAACAGAATTATGCTATGAGGTTAAGAATTATATAAAAGTTATTTATGCCGAATATTATTTATTTATCTCCATCAATATGCGATTTGTTTGCCCCTAGCCGATTTAAGGAAGGGGGTTTATATGGGACCTATGGCTAATTTTTGCTTTGTATATGTGGTAGTAAGTTTTTGACAGCTTAAAAGAAAAAGTTTTTTGTTTTTGTACAAGTAAGCAGACCTGATAGATGGGCCTTGGTTAAAACTATTATTTTTTGCTTTTTAAAAATTGTAATAAGCTATAAGCATAGTTTGGGTGTTTTTTCCTTTCTACCATATTTGAAAAAAAGTCAAGCGTTTTAATTTTTTGAGTCGCGGTTGACATTCTCATGGAAATGCCCATATGTCTTTTACATCTTTTGTTTTTCTTTTCGCCACTACTATTTTTTTTATTTAAATTTTCCATTGACTCTCGTAAAACTGCTCTGAGTGGAGAAGCAGCTCGCGCTTTTTGTCATTATTTCTTAAGGGCAATCAGGTCGTTTTTGTTTGTCTGCTTTTGTTGCGTTTTGCGTTGTCACCCCGCATTGGTAAGTGATTCGGCGTCGTATAACTGTACCGAGTTACAGTTTTTGCGGTATCTGCATTAACTATGTATATACTATCGTTTTTAACCTCAATGTTTTGATGTGTTGTCTGGTGGAGAACCAAAGAAAAAACTCATGTGACTGGTGGAGAACCATATATAACTCAGACGTTTTACTGGTGGAGTACCAAGGAAATAACTCAGACGTTTTACTGTGGAGACAAGATATACTCTGGAGCTTATTCTGGAAGCTCTTCGCCTTCCTATACGAAGGTCTAGGTCGATCGAGGACTTGTAGATGAGGCTCCAACAAACCGTGTGATACCCTGGCAATATAACTCTAGATAGTTAGCCAAAAAATTTTAGTGTTTAAGCGAAATCCAAAAAAAAATTTAAATTTTCAAACCAAAACTAGTTAAGCTGCTAAACTTTTTACAATCATGCTGGTACAATAAAAAAAAAAAAATATCAAACTACATACATAAGTATTTTGATAAAGCACTAACAGCTGGTACAATCACACAACAACATCGTTCCCACAACAATCGGTTCTTCGCACCTGAACAACTTGGAGCCGTCAGGACTTCGACCAAGTATTGTCACCTCAGCTACACCCAAAACACATGTATGTAGGAACTGCAGTGGCCTTAGCAGCCACAGGGAGTGGAATGCAAGCTTTGTTGCTCCATGCTGTACAAATATGCAACGTAGGAGTTCGGTGTCTTCGACGTTCTCGTTATCATCATCAGTGTCATCATACGTATCGCCTCCCTCCTAGCAGCAACAACAACATCCGTAACAACAACAACAGTCACCATTAACCCCCAGACCTGAGGTGATCACACTGATGCAGTTTAACTGCAACGGACTCCAGAACAAAATTACCGAGATAACACGTTTTATGCAACTTCATAAAGTCATGGTCGCGGCGGTCCTAGAAATGAAGCTAAATGCCAATTCCAGTGTACAGAGATGTAATAACTACAACATCCTGCGTCAGGACCGCACCGATAGCGGAGGTGGGAGCCTCGCATTCATAATCGACAACACCGGGCAATAAAGGTTTATCTCGCTCTACCGAAATACCCAAGATCCCTATCTGGAACATCAGGCGATAGCGGTCAGGTCTGGAGCTGCAGAGATAGAGTTGTATATTGTGTACATCCCGCCAGTGAACAGCTGCCCTACCGGTTATCGGCCCGACATAGGTTTCATGCTTGTAGGCGATAATCGCATGGTTATGGAAGACTTCAATGCCCACCATGAGCCCTGGCACTCGAACCTTGGAGACGACCATAGAGAGATAGCACTGCCGGAACAGATCGATGATTCCACATTCTGCACAATAAATGATGGTGCCCCTACCAGAATTATGGGAAGCCACGCTAGCTCGCCAGACATCACTATCTCTAGCGCAAGTCTGATAAATTATGCCAACTGGCGACCGCGCATATCCTTGGCCTCAGACCACGTCTCTGAACGCCGCACCTACATCAACCATAAAAAAGCAGACGATAGGGTTTCGATATCATTCGCGGACAACACGGTATCAGACCCTAAGGATACGCCGTCATCGGCACGCAGATCAGCCACCCACAGCAGCTGAAAATCGTTTTTCATTTGCCAAAATTCTGAACTTTTGAACCGAAGGAGATATTTTAGTGAATTTTTTTTAATGGACAGATATATTCTAAAACTTCCACTTTAAATTTCTTTAAAATCGGTTGAGTAGTTATTGGGGAATTTAAGGGCAAAGTGGAACTTGGATTTTTTTAACTTTAGCGTGAAATATGTTTTTTTTTTATTTTTTTAATAATTTAAAAATTTCATTTTTGGATTTAAATAATTCATTTTTTCCTGAGCTTTCTCTGACAAATCTCCAAGTGGCACCAACTGATATTTAATGACATCTTCTCCATGATAAAGGATTTTGTGAACTGTAGCAGACATATTTGTCCATGGGTACTTGGTTGTATATATTTTTGCAGTTTCCTTAGCAAAATCTCCAAATTTTCTAGAGTCAATTTCTGCATTGCCCGCAAGTACTTCTAGGATTATTTTAAATCTTAATATGAGGTCTAAATCAACACCTGTTATTTCAGATGCTGTTTCTGGATCTGAAAAGAATCTTCTTGCGATATTGCCATCATTTGTATTGCCTGACCCTTGTTTCGGCTGATCTATAATCAACCCAAACTTGCGATATTCATCTTGAATATGTTTCCTTTTTGAACTTCTTAGCTCTTTGTTGGTTTCGTATGCATCAGTATTATCTAATGATTTTGTTGGCACTTGGTTTAATTGGTTAGATGTTGCATGGCATATGATGCAGCTGGATGCAGCCTTCATGTTAGTCAAAGCCTGGCCTTCTTTTTCATCTATCGTTGTTAGCACTAATTGGTAGCTTACTTTAATTTGCTGCCCATCTAAATCGTTGCAATTTGGGCCTTGATATCACTGACTTTTCTGTTAATGGCATCATGAGTTTCTTTTTGAATTTAAATTTGATAGGCCTGCAGTATTTCGTAGAAGATGGTGTCTATTTTTCTAAATATTCTTTTTGGCGTTCTACTAGTCGAAGGCTCTGAATCTTCCAAAATCTTTTTTAATCGCAATGGTACAAATGATACCATGAACATATCTGAGTCCGAAATATTTTCATATACTACTTGTTTGTATTCTTTTTGTCCGGAAGAACCATCACATCCGCATTTACAAAAAAGAATTAACTTTGTTTTTCCATATTTCTTTAACTCATTTCCTTTTATTGATTGTAGCAAGCTTTCGGCTGTGTGATCAAGTAATGATTGTAGTTGTACCTCTGCCGAAATTGCGTTTGTAATAGTGTCCTTTAATGGCAAACAGTCCATTTTAGCAGCTGTTATGTGATGATATACTGAATACAGATTTGAGCCTTTTTCAATCGCAACGCAATCTGAGCTGAATATATTGCTGTTTTGTTAATTTCAAATCCAGAAATTATGCTAATGCCACCTCATTTGTGAATTTTTTTTTACATCGCTCGGAGTTGGTACACTTTTAAGAATCTATTTTGTTCTCAATGGACTAGCTATAACAACTTTTTCAATGATATCCACTTTTGTCAATTGTTTCTGTGATCGTAATTGATGTAGGAAAGTATCTTGAATATTTTCATATCCGATTTCTTCATTGATATCCTTAAGCTTCCGCCTCTTAGATCTATCGCTGCAGTTGTCCAGCGATTTTTTCCTTGTTTTTCGAATGTAATTTTTAACATCTTCCTCGTTTTTATACACTTCACCTCAGCTGGAAAAGGGTATACATATATAAGTTTGTCATTCCGTTTGTAATTTCTGCAATATTGATCTAAGACCCTATAAAGTACATACATTCTGGGTCCTTATGAGGAGAGAACTTGATTTAACCATGTCCGTCCGTCTGTCCGTCTAACGTTTGATATGTGTGTTTCCGGACACTCCAGACATGATAGCGGCTAGGTTGTTTTACATTTATGTCACATATAGTCCACCATTTCGTGCTATTGAAATTCAGCAAGATCGGTCCACAAATGGCTGAGATATGATCAAAAAACCACGACTGCCTCTAATTTTTTCCAAAAATCCCTTGTTGTTGTATTTTTATTGCTTTTTTCTGTATATCTGGAGAACGGCAAAAGCCAGTTTCCAAATTAGGTACACACATTTAGGTTGCCAATACACACCATCTAACAAAATATGGGCGGAATTGGAGAAGTGGGCGTGGTACCTCCCGTACAAAAAAAATTAAAAATTGTGTAAAAACCTAAATTTTAGGGCTGCCATATGTCCTCTGGATATGACTTATATACCAAAATATCGGTAATTTTTAGTAGAACGTATTTTATAAATAACTCGGAAAAATTGGTTCAGATACAAAAAAGTAATGACCAAAATTAAATTTTTTTTTAAATATCCACTTTCGGGAACCATAGATCACCCCGAGTCAAGTAAATGGCAAATATTTTTTTAAACACGTCGGTACATAAATCTGTCAAATCGGTTAAAAAATGGCTGAGTTATACCCGAAATACTGAATCCCCAAAAATTACTCTTTTTAAACCCTTCACCTCAGGTGGAAAAGGGTATATATAAGTTTGTCCAAGTATATATTAATGCTTATATATAAATATAACTAAGGTAAATGGTAAAATTCTTCCTTAACACGTCGGTATATACAACTATCAAATCGGTTAGACAATGGGTAATTTATGAGCAAAATACTCCAAAAATGGGCTAAAAAACATCAACATTTTTATAAAATCCTAAATTTTAGGGCTGCCATACGTCCTATGGATATGACTTATATACCAAAATATCGGAAATTTTTGTGAGTTATAACCGAAATACTGGGGTCTAATCACCGCATACGATATCGAGCAAAATTGATCGAAATTATTTCTTTTGGTCCGCAAAAGTTCTATACAAAAGTTGAAATTTGACAAAAATATAGTAGTTTAGAAAATATGTCTTAAGATCTCAAATATAAATAACACAATAGTCACACATGTTACTTTTTTAAAGAATACAAAACTACCAACCTAGCAAAAAAGCAGGGCATTTTCGATGACAGTTTGTGAGCAATGATAATTTCTTTCGGATTAAAAATAAAAAAATCACTTTTTTCTGAATTAAAAAAAAAAGTTGTGCTTAACAACATGGCACAACCACAATTACCAATATTTTGACCTAAAAATTGGACTTTTGGCCAATGAAATAAAATTTTCAGCCACTGTGCCACGGTTTTAACCAGAGCCGCATTTGTGAAAGGACGATTCTTGTGGCCTTCGACAGGGTTAATCATGCCACCCTCTTCAGAGACATTTCGACATCCAGTCTCCCAAACAGCAATAAGATGTGGATCGTAAACTATCTGTATTTGCCGCCTGTCGTTGGAGAGTTTCGAAATAGACGATAAAAACCCCGTAGTATTCAACAATGAGTGCCACAGGGTGGAGTTCTCTCCCCGATTTTTTTTAATCTCTATTTTTCGAAGTTCCCCACCCCACCAATGGGAGTAGACTTAATTTCCTACGCGGACGAGAGTACGATACTGCCGACTTGTCACAACATTGATGAACAATGCGGTAACTTGGTGGCCACACGTTCAAGTTTTGCCTTTAAATTCCATTCAATTTGCAATACACTCTCAGTTTTTTATTAACACACTCACACTTTTTAAATTGACCACGAAATGGCTTTCAATTTTACCTTTCCGTTTGTTTGGCAATTTTACTTTCAATTTAACAGCTGATTACATGATTGTCTTTATAAATTGTTTTCTTGATGACATCTTGAAACTAAATTGCTAACAAATTGAGTGCAGCCTACGTCATAGCTTCCAATTTATGTAAATTTTGACAAGCAGTATATGTAAAATACTATCAAGAACAACTTGATCGTGTGGCCGCAGGGTAAGGTGAACGATTATCTCTGTACACTTCTTACGAGCTTCTTCACTGATAAGAACATGAAACTGTCACCCGCAAAATCATCCGCGACACTTTATACCACATGGACGAAGAAAATACGGGACAAGGCCCATTGAATAGGTCTGCGCAAGAAGCCTGATGATCATGTATGGGCACCACTACATTGAAAGCTTTGCATGTGTGGCATTGTATTGGTTTGTTTACGTTTGTTGGTTTTTTGCTATTTTGCTTTTTGTTTTTTGTGTATGTATACACATCGTTCGCTCTTTTTGAATTTTAATTTTGAACTTCCAGATGGCCTCTGTACCCCTTCTTTTGGATAAACAAGGCCTTCTCGCTCCATTCCATACTCATATATTTTTTACACGCGTTGTCATTGCGGAGAAGGCCTTCCGCTTTCCTTTCTTCCCCAGAGCTTCTTAAAGGCCTTCAAATAAATGGATCTTAGAAGGCTTTCCAGAGAATGACTTTCAAAAGGCCTTAGCAAAAAGGTTATCTTGAAGGGTTTTTAAGAAAGGTATGTTAAAAGGCCTTTAAATCAATGGCTCTTAAAAGGCCTTTCAGACCATCCTTCTGAAGGCATTAAAAGTCATATTAAAGGGCTATCAGTCTAAAACATTAAGGAATATTTCCTTACAAATTAAATTAGAAGACTGAATAGGCTTCATGTACATATCAGATCCCCAATATAGAAAATGAAACAACACTTAACTTTTTATATACATATGTATACCTATTTTACAAACGTATGTTTATATATTTTATTAAACTTATTGTAGTTTAATAACACATGTGATACCTATTTTGTTTTTTATTGAAATAATCAAATTTGCTAAATATTGTAAAATAGATTGTAAATAAAAGTATACCTATAATAAAAAAAAACTTTTAAGCACAAGTACCTATCTTCCTTAATGGCACAGAGTATACAGAGGCGTCACAGAAAATATTGTGTTTTTTCTGTATTTTTCTTCGAAAGCTGCCCTTTTTGCGTTTTTTGTTTTGATTATGCAATTTGTGTAGATAGTAGCGGCCTGTTTTTACGCATTGTCACTTCACTAACAAAAAACGTTTTCTTTCTCTTTCTTCGAAAGCTGCCCTCGCAAATGATTTAGCAATTTTTCATACGTCACTTTTTTCATCTCTGTATACTTTGTGCTTAATGGACAAAACTCAACTAAAATGATTTACATTATTGTTTTTATTTTGTATTTTAATATGCACTTACTTTGTTTTTATAACGGGATCTGAATTCTTGCGCCTTGGCGAAAAAAACAAAACAAAAAATTTTACTCTTTCTCTTTTCCACTTCAACTAAAATGATTTACAACATATGTTACTTTGTTTTTGTAAAGGGATCTGAATTCTTTTGCTTTTGCTTGTGCAAAAAAAAAAAAAAAACAAAACAAAAAATGTTACTCCTTCTTTTCTCGCTTCTCATACCAAAGAGCCGAGGCCTTCTATGAGGCATTCTTTAGCAGCTACGTAAGAATAGTAATTAAATCAAAAAATTTTTTGAGCAGGCATTTAAAAAGGCCTGAAGTAAGAAGGTCTTCTGAGTTTTCCCGCTGGGTTGTTTTTCCCACACATACGTTTATGGTATGCCACACATACACGTTTTTTTCTTTTGCTTTGTATATGTGGTAGTAAGTTTTTGACAACTAAAAAGAAATTTTACACAAACAAAATACATACCTATCGTTTTTTTGTTTTTGTTCAAGTAAGCAGACCTGATAGATGGGCCTTGATACGGGGAACTGGATGTAATAGTCGATGGAGTAAAAATTCCGACACTGAATAACCCTAAAATTCTAGGGGTTACATTCGACACCTTTTTCTCGTCCTCTGCGCATACCACTGCAATATGCAATTAATTGGGGAGTAGGAACAAGGTCCTCAAGTCACTAGCCGGAAGTACTTGGGGTATGGATAAAAAAACCTTGGAGGCTACCGCGTATTTCGATTCGAAAAGCAAAGTTTTTCGAATGCACTTTTCGATTCGAAAGTTAAACCGTACTGCGTAACGCGTTCGAAACGATTACAGAGTTTTACGTATGTAATTAGACAGTTAGATACAGTTGAGCACATTCTGTGTCACTGTTTCAGGCTACTGAACAGCAGGCTGAGGCGGCTAGATAGCAGATTCCTGCGAGAATTGGGAGATGTCTCGAGCTACGGGCGCGGGAATCGGACAGGATTCTAATGGGAATGACGTGGTTGTGCGGCAGAAGACTGGGCAAATGTAGGGCAGTTTTCTGTTTGGTAGGGTTGTTCTTGCTTTTGCTGTCCGATGTTTTTATCATCTACTACTTTCTCTTTTTCCAGTGCTTTTACTCTTTGCTTCTCCTTTTCTTTCATAACAGAATTATATCACAATCTAAGGCGTCACCATATTGGTGAGGGTGTGATGTTTACTTCGCACCAGCCTTTCTAACCTATCCTACCCTAAGCTCCCATCTATAAATAACTTTAATTTCTTTTTGAATGCTTGCATTAATAAACAACTTAGCGATCTTCCCTAAAATCCCAGCAAATCTCATATGGATGTTAATATCTAGATAATACTTGGCACAAATAACTCTAAAATGAATTTTAACCTCTTAACATAACTTTTTTTATACCCACACCACAATAGTGGAGAGGGTATTATGAATTTGTGCTGATGTGTGTAATGCCTTAAAATATTGGTCCTAGACCCACCTTTAAGTATACCGATCGACTCAGGATCACTTTCTAAATCGAACTAACGATGTCCGTCCGGCTGACTGGCAGGCTGGCTGGCTGTCTATGTAACCTTGCGCGCAATTTTGGAGGTAATTTGATAAAATTTGGGACATAGGTTCTTATTGGCACAAGGACCAAGCCTATTGAAAATGGGCCAAATCGTAGGACCACGAGGGAAGATAAGGGGAAATTTCTTCTTCTCAGAAGCTATCAAACCGATTTTAATGAAATTTAAAACATAGATAGAACCATAACTTAATGGACAAAAAGCGATGCATTTTTAAAAAAATAGGACCACGAGGGGAGAAAGGGGAAATTTCTGCCTCTCAAACTGATTTTAATGAAATTTAGAACAGATAGATCCATATCTATATGGACACATAAGCTTTAAAGTTTTCCAAAAATAGGACCACAAGGGAAGGTAGGGTGCAATTTCTGCCTCTCACAAACTTCCAAACCGATTTTAATGAAGTTTATAAACATAGATAAATCCATATTTATATGGACATATGCATGATGTGTTTTTTGTAATAACTTAAGGATTATTTTTATATAATAGAACTGTGGAAGATTTTGTTTTCAAATTAGTAATTTTTGATTTTTTTGTGGCATATTTTTAACAATTTTCAGGGCATATTTTAAAATTTTTACTGCATATAAAAAATGCGTTTTTGACGGACTGTTGCTTTCCCTGGTTATAATATTGTTCGAATCGCAATACGCAAAACTAAATGCTATTTGATGTTTTCCTAATACATATAAAAGTCATTTGTTTATTAATTATTGAAATTGCGCAAAAGATATAAATCATGGAAAGTTTTTAATATGTAAAAAATAGTTTTAAATATGTGTTAACCCTTTCGTTCCAAGTTTTTATTTTTTGACAATAAATATCCTATTAAATTATTAAAACAACCAGTAATTTTTTGTTCCAAAATGTATTGAATAACATAAAAAAGAAAAGCTTTTTTATTAAATTTAGCTTAAAGTGTTTTTAAATGATGCCGCCACATGCAGGCTTGCCAGAAGTATTCAAATAAAAAGTGCTAGATCGACAAAGAAAAAGTGCTAAATTGTTCTACAGTGAAAAACAAAAGTGCTAGCTTTGTAACATTGATTTTTTTAAATATACAGTATAACCCGGTTAATTACCCCACGCTTAAATGCCTTTCACGCTTATTTACCTCGAGTTTTAAATCCCCGTTTTTTTTCTTTAATTTTTTAAACAAAAATCCACGTTTAATTGCCATACGCTTAATTACCCGATTCGGATAATTGCCTTAAAAATTTAAATCCCAAAACAAAATTATACCTAAATTTCATTCGTTTAATTGCCTCAGTACTATTTGACAAAAACACAGCAAGTAAAGCAACCAAGTTTTACATGTTAATAATTTGAAAATATGCACTAAATTTTTTTTAAAAAATATGCCTAAAAAAACTAAATATGGCTTGATTAAAAGCAAAATATTCAACAAATTAATATTTGCATTAAAAGTTATGTTATGAGGTCAAGATTCATATAAGAGTTATATATTATCTAGATACACCAAATTTATGAGATATTTTGTCTTAAAGAAATTAAAGTTTGCATGGGGACTATGTGATATTATAGACCGATTCTTACAATTTACATAGGTTTCGTTCTTATGACAATTAAACGTATTTACCCATTTTTATCAAATTATCTAAAAACTTCTACCTTAACTTTTCGCACAAGGTTTACATGGCAATATGGACGGACGGACGGACACGAAAAGATAACTTAAAAAAGTGTTTCTGATTCGATCGTTTACTAAACGATGCGTCTAGGTTTCTATGTTATAAGTTGCGAAAAACATTTATCTTCAACAAAAACTTGCTTTGGCTTAAAATTGTACAGTGAAAATTTAATGTAGGTGGCGAAATTAAAGCAACAGAAAATTCATCTGTTAACCAGAATTTTAAGCAATTTTTTTTTTTGCTTAACATGTATTAAAATATGTTTTAAAAACATAAAATATGTGTGCAATAAAAATGCAGCAGTGGCTAAAATATGGATATTATTTACAAACAAATCGATAACAAAATTCATTAAAAGCTCTAAACGCATAAATATATTGTTTCTGCATTCAATGGTCGCACAAGAAAAACCATGCAATTGCATATTTACGGCTTCCATGAGTAGTAGTAGGATATGACAGGACATCTCAGAAAGCACTACAGATAAAATTTAAGACAACAAATCCCATTGTTTTTTATTGCTATATTTTAAGATTTAGCTGATGCATGTAAAAATTCCTTTCTTAAATTTTTTCATACATCGAAGTTAAGTTATCTTGTAAATAAATAAGTCTAATTACCTCACTGAGGTATTTAAACGAATTCGCTTAATTACCTCAATGAGGTAGTTTAACGTATTCTTATTATTACCTCAACGAGGTAGTTAAGCGTATTCGTTTAAATGCTTACCCCGCATAATTACCCAAAAATATTGGCATTTTTGTCGAGGTAATTATCCGTGGAATACTGTAAAAAACAATAAAAAATTTTTTCGAGCTCAAAAAAACTTTTTATTTTTAAAAAAAAAAGGTCGAAGAAATAAAAATTTATTTTAAAATATAATAAACAATTTACATTTGAATTTTTTTTTTCATTTTAATTTTTTTAATATAAACACTTATTATAATGTTAAATTATAATATATTTTATGACGATTTCTTTTCTGAGAAATATGTTGCATTAATGTAGCATGTTCTACATTTTTGTGTTCGTTTGTACAAAAAATACAACTGCGGGGAAAATTTTCAATCTCTTTTGTGAATAAGTTGATGAAAAACATACAAAACATGTTGCATATTTTACCCTTACTTTTATTTAAGGTGTTGGTACTGCCCTGTTATACAACTTTGGTGCTTACTTTGTTTGTAGAACCAATATTTTATTTTCTTCGAAAAAAGTCTATGGCCCGTTTTTACAACTTACCGATAGCTAAAGGTATGATTTTATCGGCCTTATAAACCTACCAGGTAGGATGAACATTAATTTACTTTATCGCTCACTTTAGGTTAAAGTAAAGTTTTAATAATCGAACACGTTTTATAAGGCCTTTTAAAGTCTTCTTTTAGCTATCGGTAAGTTGTGAAAACGGGCCTATGTATATTATAATTCATTTTAACTTTTCTAAGCCATTAGTGATGTCAATATTTGTTGCCAAACCGTAAAAGCTTGCAGTTGTAAATAAAATCAGCTTATTTTGTTCTATTGAAGTTTTACAACATGTAACACTTCGAGTGATTATAGGTAACATTAGAAAGTATTGCATGTATATACTGTAACATATTTTTCTCAACAAATAAATCACCATTAAATAAAGTTGTTACAACTGTTTAAAATTTCATTTATGATATTTTCATCTTCCGCATATACCAACTCATTTTGAGATGAATCGATTTTTTTTAAATATCTTCCGATATGTTTAAAGTGTGGCAACAATCGTTGTCTAATTTTGCACCTTCTGTTAAGCGTATAACTAAACATAACAGTTCTGTTTTCATTCTAGTTCTTAGTAAGGTCTATCCAATAGGTTTTTGGTCCAATAGGAGGTTGCCTCGCTGAACTTTCTCAATAGATGATGGTTTTTTGTCCCAATGTCTGAGAAAACATTAATTTGCTTCTCTAACGCCTGACAATTATTTTTGTAGTGTGGTGAAATAATTTTTGTTGATAGTATGATCAGAATACCAACTTCGCTCTAAGCATCACATACAAATTTAAAAATAGACAAGTAAGAAAGTATAGTCGGTCAAGCCCGACCATATGATACCCTACACCACAGTATTAAAAAACACATCATGCTTATATGTCCATATAAATATGGATTTATCTTTGTTTATAAAACTCATTAAAATCGAGTTAAAAGTGGGGCAAAAATTTCCCCCCATATCCCCTTGTGGTCCTATTTTTGAAAAACTGTATAGCTTATGTGTCCAAATAGATATGGATCTATCTATGTTTTGAATTTCATTAAAATCGGTTTGAAAGGCAGAAATTGGCCCTATCTCCCCTCGTGGTCCTATTTTTTAAAAAATACATCCCTTTTGTGTCCATGAAGATATGGTTTTATTTAAGTTTTAAATTTCATTAAAATCGGTTTGATAGTTTCTGAGAGGAAGAAATTTCCCCTATCTTTCCTCGTGGTCCTACGATTTGGCCCATTTTCAATAGGCTTGGTCCTTGTGTCAATAAGAACCTATGTCCCAAATTTTATCAAATTATCTCCAAATTTGCGACCTGTACTTTGCGCACAACGTTACATGGACATCCAGCCAGCCAGCCAGCCTGCCAGCCAGCCGGACGGACATCGTTAATTCGAGAAAGTGATTCTGAGTCGATCGGTATACTTTAAGGTGGGGTAGCGTTTAAGGCGTTACACACATCAGCACAAATGCATAATACCCTCTCCACTATTGTGGTGTGGGTATAAAAATAATTGCAATGGATTTTTCGGAATAAGTATAAAAGACAAGAGTGCCAGAATTCCAACGAGCATTACTGAGTACTGGGATTGGTAATTGCGTTTGATGCGAAAACTTTTATGTGATTTAAAAAAAATATGGTCTATTCGACTATGCTATACCACTTTTCCTATTTGCGAAAATTGTAAAAAGTTATATGCAGGGAAACCACAAAAATGCAATTGCATGTTTTTCCTTGTGCGACAAATGAAGGCAGACACAATATATTTATCCGTTTTAGAGCTTTTTATGAATTTTGTCATCGATTTGTTAGTGCATATTTTTGTATATTTTACCGTTTGCAGCATGTTTTTGCATAATTTTGTTAAATGAGCCTTTTTGCAGCATTTTTTATGTTTATAGTGCATATTTTGCCTTTTTGACGCATATTTTGATACATCTTCAATTTTTTATATGACTTGCAGCAAAACAATTTTTTTTGCAAAATTCTGGCTTTTGTTTTTAAACATCTACCTGTTTACCCAACATGTTGCTTCAATTTTACCATCTAAGAAAAAGCAATTATGTATATGGGCATTTCCTGGGGTCACGAACGTACGTTCGTACGCTTTTGATGTACAAATAATATAGAAAACAAAACTTTTCCTAGCATTTTTTTTTTTTTGCAATTCGATAGCATTTGGGTAGCTCTATGTTTAGTACAAAAGATGGATTTTATCGAGTTAAAGTTTTCATAATAAGAGTTAAAAACGTGTGGTCACGAACGTACACAAAATAGAAGTCAACTTCTATTTTAAGGAATTGATATTTTACTTGAATTGATTATGTGAGTTTTTAAAAGGTTTTGGGATCTAAAAAAAGTGCTAAATAATTTTAAAAATATGTTAAGCTAGCTAGCACTTAGTACTTTTTTCGACATTTTTAGTGCTAATTCAGAAAAAAATGTGCTAAAAAAAGTGCTAAGCTGGCAAGCCTGTCCACATGGCATCATTAGTTATTGTTGGTGTAAAATGTGTTTTTTTTTTAAGACAACTGTATTTTTTATTTTTAGATGTTTAATTAATTAAAAAAAAAAAAAATATACATACATACCCACCTTAAAGTATACCGATTGACTCAGAATAACTTTCTGAGTGGATGAAAAATAGGACCACGAGGGAATAGATCCCTATTCGGGATTTAGCCATACACTCTCGAAAATTCAGGGGTGTGCCGGAATTCGAAAACGTAGAATTTGGAAGTTGTTTTCAATACACTTTCGATTAAATTTTTGTTAAAAAATTCTGTTTAGTAGATTAATACTTGTACAATATTTGTCAAAAATTTTTTTTGTTACATATATTAAAAAAAAAAACAACTTTTAAAATTCTTGCGTTGTTGTGCATTGTCCTCCATTTTTTAAATAACAGTATATCTCGAAAACAAAAGTTAACCTAAAAGACCGTTAGCACCACTGGATTCAGCGTATCCAAATTAGGTTAATACGCCAGGTGCCCTTCCCGTCTCAAAAAAAGTGTCAAACTATAGCACAGTGTAATTATTAAAAAAACACATTTTTCCCTAGCAGTATGAAAGAAAACAGTTTAATTGCGGTTTAGTAAGAACTTCACCCCGTTAAAAATTACGTTATATGACATCAAAGTACTGAATGGGTTAATTTTAAAGTATATAATAATTTTTTTCTACTCGTCCTTGAAATTCATTAAAATTTTTCAACTGCTGATTAATTACAAAATTGTATGACAAATTTGTTGTGCAGTTGTTATCTAAAGGGTTCTTTACACTATGATAGAAATCTAATGAGTTTTGTTGCGACTGTCAAAAAATCTAATTTAACCAGAGACCGTAACACAGTGGCTGAAAATCGTTTTTCATTGGCCAAAAATCTGTAACTTTTGAACCGAAGGAGATATTTTAGTTTCATTTGATTAAAATCGGTTGAGCAGTTATTGGGGAATTTAAGGGCAAAGTGGAACTTTAGATTTATTTTTAACTTTAGCGTGCAATATGGTTTTTTTATTTCTTTTAATTATTTTAAAATGTAATTTTTAGATTTAAATAATAATATTAAACATTTTTTGTAATAGTGGGACACTCAAAAAAATTAAATGTTTACACTATAAAAAAAATTTAACATTAAAAAAAAATAGTAAAATCCACTGGAAATTTTGCTATTATTGCTGAAAAATAAACAATTTTTTGCTTTCAAATTTGTTTACACTTATTTATTCTTATTTATTTATTAAAACATTTCATACATATGTGGATAAAACAAACCTTTTAAAAATAATAGCAGCAATAGATTTAAATAGCTTTTGTAACAATGTGAGTTTCTGTTTATTATTATTTTTTACTAATACAATGTCTGTCTTAGATCTAATGAATTATAATTATTGTTCATTTAATTGAAAGATTGATAGCAAATATTCCATATTCTGTTCTGTTTCTGTTCTTTAGTAGTTTTTTGACTTCTTCATCCAAATCCCGATGTTCCACTTTCCATTGATTTCGAATACTGGAGATGAACGGATCTGACGTTGCCAATAATATATTAAATAGATCTTCATTAGTGGAATTTCGTGAAATTTTTCTAGTATTGTGCTCTCTATAAAATCTGTAATCCTTATTCCATTTTTTTCTGAGCTTCCTCTGATAAATCTCTAAGTGGCACCAACCGATATTTAATGACATCTTCTCCATGATAAAGGATTTTGTGAACTGTAGCAGATATATTTCTCCATGGGTACTTGGTTGTATATAGCAGTTTCCTTAGCAAAATCTCCAAATTTTCTAGAGTAAATTTCTTCATTGCACGCAAGTACTTCTAGGATTATTTTAAATCTAAAAATGAGGTTAAAATCAACACCTGTTATTTCAGATGCTGTTTCTGGATCTGAAAAGAATCTTCTTGCTGTATTGCAATCAACACCTGTTATTTCAGATGCTGTTTCTGGATCTGAAAAGAATCTTCTTGCGGTATTGCCAAGATTATTGTTTCGGCTGATCTATAATCAACCCAAATTTGCGATATTCATCTTGAACATGTTTCCTTTTTGAACTTCTTAACTCCTTGTTGGTTTCGTTGTTTCTTATTGATCCTGAAGATTCGAAATCCAAATCATAACTGATTTTAAGTATGTGTTCCATAAGTCGTATTCTTGCATGTAGTGGTGATAATCCAAATTCATATGCATCAGTATTATCTAATGATTTTGTTGGGACTTGGTTTAATTGGCTTGATTTTGCATGGCATATGATGCAGCTGGATGCAGCCTTCGTGTTAGTCAAAGCCTGGCCTACTTTTCCATCTACCATTGTTAGCACTAATTGGTAGCTAACTTCAATTTGCTGCCCATCTAAATCTAACTGTAATGGCTGTAGTATTGCAATTTGGGCCTTGATATCACTAACTTCTTTGTTAATGGCATTGAATCTTCCAAAATCTTTTTTAATCGCAATGGTACAAATGATACCATGAACATATCTGAGTCCGAAATATTTTGACATACTACTTGTTTGTATTGTTTTTGTCCGGAAGAACCATCACCTCCCCATTTACAAAAAAGAATTTACTTTGTGTTTCCATATTTCTTTAACTCATTTCCTTTTATTGATTGTGGCAAGCGTTCGGCTGTGTGATCAAGTAATGATTGTAGTTGTACCTCTGCCGAAATTGATGTGATTGTAATAGTGCCCTTTATTGGCAAACAGTCCATTTTGAGCAGCTGTTATGTGATGATATGCTGGATACAGATTTGAGCCTCTTTCAATCGCACGCAATCTGAGCTGAATATATTGCTGTTTTGTTAATTTCAAATTCAGAAACAATGCTAATGCCTCCTCATTTGTGAATTGTTTTGCATCGCTCGGAGTTGGTATACTTTTAAGAATCCGTTTTGTTCTCAATGGACTAGCTTTAACAACTTTTTCAATGATATCCACTTTTGTCAATTGTTTCTGTGATCGTAATTGATTTAGGAAATGTATTCTGTGGTAGGAAAGTATCTTAAATATTTTCATATCCGATTTCTTCATTGATATCCTTAAGCTTCCGTCTCTTAGATCTATCGCTACAGTTGTCCAGCGATTTTTGTGGTCTCCCACGTGTGTTTTGATTTGAAGTTTCTGAAGCGATCTGGACAGAAAGTTCGTTCTCTAACCAGTTTGCAAAGCTCTTATAAAATCTATCTTTGCTGTAATCAACATTCATGTACCGCTGTTTTTAATTTTTTTATGAAAACAGATAATTTATTTTCTAAGTCCAATTGTATTTTAGTGCTATAGGAATTTAAGTTTCCTTTTTTCGAATGTAATTTTTAACATCTTCCTTGTTTTTGTTTCTAAAATACTCTCCGGCCAATTCTTTGTAGCTGAAGCTCGCCATGTTTATGAAAAACGTTGTTATTGCTCAGATATATGTACATACTATATCCACTGAGTTTGCATTCGAATGTCACTTGCTTTTAAACCTTTTCATACTTTTTTTCATACCAAATACAGGTAGAATAAAAAGAATTAAAAAACGTAAAATCCTTTTATTTATATGCTATAAAATACCTGACAAAAATTTAACAACGCATTGCATAGCTATAGGGTCATGGAATATTATTAGAGTCGAAAAAACAGATATAATAAAAAGACAAAAGAAATTTAAAAATCCCTTCTAAGGTGGGATTCACAATATACCTGTTTATCGTAAAGGCGACCGTACACGACATGTATTTGTCATCTGACATGTCAAATTTTCAAGTCACATGTAATTGTTCATGTCTGTCAAAATTGCTGTTTTACATAAGGTTTATAATATTCGGTCACAAACGTACATGTAATTTGCTTCTGATTTGTCTGTGTTTTTTTCGCATTGTTATTGAAGAAACCAAAGTAGTTCTCGGTTTCAAAATAGCTTGCTGCCGCCACGAAAATATTTATTTGCGCCGTAAAATAATTTAGCCATCTTAACATTTTTTCTTTTATTTTAAAGATACCAATTTAGAATTTTATAATTAAACGGTTTTTATGTATATATTTACATAAATTCTATTCAATGGTGAGATGAGCATACATATCTTGGTATTGTAAAATATTAACTTCAGCCGGCTAATGATTCCGTCAATAGTTGACGCCGCTGTCAGTTTCTTCCCGGCATAGATTTCTGATGTCAGATGGTTTGTCAGAAGAAAATAGAGCACGCTCTAATTGAAACTTTTTCAGATGACTTTGCGTCTGACTTTTACAGAAGCAATGTTAAAAAGGTAACACACGACATGTATGTGTTTTGCAGTGGGAAATTTGGCATGTCAGATGACAAAAACATGTCGTCTATATGCTCCTTAAACGCGTGTCTATGCTCTTAATTCTACTTTAAAATACGCTAGTGTGAACGTAGTGTAACGGATAAGGATAAATCAGGGCAGCTATGCGTTTTTCTGATTGTGTAACAATAATAAAAATTTTTATATGTACTACCTGTATTATGTTCGATCACGATAAATTTTCCCTATATCATAAAATTTTTTTTGAAGGCAATAGCACATGATTGTAAAAAAACAATTTAAAAAAAAATTTTTTTTTTGAGCAATTTCATTAAAATTACCTTTCTATCAGCGGTTTTACCTTCTTAATCCCTTTTGATCCGCAAAAGTTCTATTCTGCTAAAGATGGAATTTGATAAAAATATAAATAGTAGTTTAGAAATTTTTTTTGAGTAATTTCATTAAAATTTAAAAAGTGTTAAACAGACGGGTACAAGAGTATATACAGGGTTCAAGAAAACACTTTCACCTTTCTAACAGTGGTTTTACCTTCTTAATCCCTTTTGATCCGCAAAAGTTCTATTCTACTTAAGTTGAAATTTGACAAAAATATAATAGTTTAAAAAATATGTCCTAACATCACAAATATAAATAACACAATAGTCGCCTTTTTAAAGATAATAAGACTACCAACCTAGCAAAAAAGCTAGCAGGGGTCTAATCACCGCATTCAATACTGTCGTATCGAATAAACTAACGAATGTTTTTGCATACGACATACACTGACGTATCGAATGAAAACTCGATAAATGTAATGTCGAGTTACTCGATAACGAATGCTATTATTTCAAAGTCCATAATTTTCATTCGATATCGAGTTTCAAGATACTAAAATAAATAATTTCGATCAATTTTGCTCGATATCGTATGCGGTGATTAGACCCCAGGTCATTATCGCTGATAGTTTTTGTGCAATGATAATTTCTTTCGGATTAAATAAGTTCTGTTTAAGGCCGTTACACACTATCCCACAAAGTCTTACGTATTTTATGAAAATGCAACCCTGTCATGATAAGTTGTTATTGTTTATTGAAAATTTATACAAAATAATAAGATCAGGGATGCATACGTAAGACTTTGTGGGATAGTGTGTAACGGCCTTTAACAACATAGCACAACCACAATTACCAATATTTTGACCTAATTTTTTGGCTACCTTAGTTTTAATATGTTTACTATTAAATAAAATTAAAATTTTTGAAATCGGTGACAAACAAAAATTGGACTTTTGGTCAATGAAATAAAATTTTCAGCCACTGTGCGTAATAGTTATTCCTCTTATCACAAAAGTCATATTATAAGTTATAATTCAATATCACCAGATTGGCTTTAGATAGAATTGTAAAGTTGGATCTTACAGTCTAGAATAAGGGTAAAATTTCTTTCAATGAGCCAATTTAATTATGTAAATTGCTTTAAGTTTAATTGGAATTAGTTTTGCCTCTATATGGCATTTCCATGTTAAACGTCGATCTAGATCAGGGATTTCCATTTCTTAGCACAATTGTGCACACCAATACTTAGACATATTTTTATGCTCTTCAATTCAGTCGTAGATGTGACTTCGACAACTGTACATGTCTAGCGGATGATATATTATTTTGTTTCAGCTAACACTCAAAAAATATTGTGCGGTCAAAAATGCTTTTGGTAACATCCAAAGCCTTGCGTGCAATTTTTATTTAGAGTTTAAATTTTAAGACTTAAATGTAGAATAATATAACATTTCATAAGTTTACATGCAAAGCAAAAAACTTTGTAAAATTGTAATTAAAATGCGTTAACCGATATATTATTAAGGAAAAAATATTGTATTCTAAGTTGTGTGTGTTACGTTATATTAATTTGAAATTTTCAGAAAAAAAGATGTATCATCAACGAAAGTATGTATGTATATTAGTATTAAGTGAAACAAACATTTAAAATATTAAATAATTAAATATTTGTGTTAAATTACCGGAAAAATAGAATATATGTGTATGTATATGATTATCACACGATTTACATGTAGCATCAAATTAAAACTGGTGATTTTTCCAATTTTCCAAAAACTTCAGTTGTTTATAGCATAGCTGTTCATTGTAAATAATTTTCTTCTAAATATTGGCTCAAAATGAATTTGTAACTGTTTTTCAAAAATTAAAATATGTTAAATTTATTTAACACTTTTTTAAATTAAATATAAATCAATTTTCAAATATTTAACGATAATGTCTTTCAAATATTATTTCTTCTCTTGGAAGTTAAATTCACTATTATTTGAATTTTTATTATTCAAATTAATAGTTTCAAAAATATATTCAAATCAATAGAAAAGCACACAAATTTGTGCATAATCTGTTCTTCGATATTAGAATTATTATGTTTTTTTTTTATTTCAAAATTGAAAAAAAATTTATATATGCAGTAAGTAAGAGTGGTATTTAAATTGATTTCTAGCACATAACTGTACGTTTCTTTTTGAAAAACAATGTCAAGGAAGTTTTATTTCAAAGTGATTAGAGCTCAGTCCATGGTCTTACAACCATTCGCTTCGAGCAATTCAACCTCAAAACAACCTCACAAATTGCACTTTACCAAAATTCAAGGAATATAATATTGCTTTTAGTTTCTGGGCAGTTAGTTTTCCGCCGAATTTATGTCTAAATGCCATGGAAAATAACCTTGTGGTAGTTAAGTAACCAATACCTGTATAATATCGTTAATTTTTTAAATTTTCAAAAACGATATCGTCTTACTTTTAATGCTTGTATTTTAAAATGGAGCTGAACTTTTTTTATCCCAGTATTTTATTACATTCCCTACAAGAAATGGATGACCGAAACTAATACACACGCACTACTTTTGTTTGTTTGTATTGTTACAACTGGCGTTGCCACTCGTGTGCGTTTGTATACCAAATTAGGAATATTTTGCAAAGCCCAAATTTTATTAATATTTTCTTCTTATTTTTATATATACTTAATAATATGTTGAATATATCTGTTAATACGTTTCATAAATTTCAATAATTATAAGAATTTAGCAAAATTTGTATTAATTATTTAAAAAAAAAGTAGTGGAATTTTAGGAATTGCTGTTGTTAAAAACATTTAAGAAAGAAATGATTGCTAGTGGCAACGCTAATTACTCCAGGAATGAAATGCGTATGTAAGAGTGAAACAACGAATGTATGTTAGGCAGTTTCATTTTTGAATAGAATGTGTAAAACATGTAAAAAATTCAAGATTAATTTTAAAAGCGAAAGGAATTTTATGAAATTGTGACGTGCGCGCATTATATTATTTAAAATAAATATAAAAAAGTGAAATAAAAATTGACAGTGACAATAAAGAGTGATAAAAAATAATATTTGCCTTGACAGAAAGCAAGAATGGAGTGACAATAAAAATAACACAAATACCTACCTATTAAAAAAATAAAAAAGTGACAATAAGATAGAAAATCTTGCATTTTATACATATCTTAGTATTTTATTATTCAATGCTTACTAGGCCTCATCAAAGCCAGAACAGATGGCACAAGCTAAAATTCTAATGGAGTGTAAAGTAGGCATAAAAAAAGCCCAAGAGTACCTCTGCCGCATGACAGGAGAGACTTCTGATCATGGGCTTGATGAGATCGCCAGCATGCTCCCCTTGCGGACCACAACAGCAGTGCAAGAAATAGAGGAGATGCTAGACTCCGATTACGCTCAGGCCATGGTAACAATCACAATATTTTATATATTTTACTTGCTCAAACAGTAATTGAACTTCTTTAAGTCCTATATTCATAAAATTAAAGGTGTTTCTTTAGATGTTGGCAGTGTCATTCGTGCATTGTTTGCAGATAATTTGCTATATAAATATAATTGGGATGGAAGGTGGGGAAAACTTTCGTTGTCAAATCTCACGCTGCTAAATAAAATTGTAAGAGGTATGTACAGACATAAAATAATTTTATTGTTTGAATATTTAACATTTCTGTCTTTTTTTTACTTTATATTTTAGATGTTTTTCAGAACCTAGGAGCCGGGGAGTATGAAAAAAGTATAAGAAAAGTGGTCGAACGTGCTCACCATAAGGTAAAGCAACAAAAATACATAAAAGAAAAAGCGGTTAAAAAATCAAATGACGACAATTTTTTTAATTAAAACTAAAAAAATCAATCTAAAAGAGAAAAAAAATTAAAAAATAAGCGTGACCAATAAATTGGTAAAACTTTAGCTTTATTTAAAACAAATTTTTATTGACTGAACTTTATTTGTAAGAAGGTGCTTTTTTAATGTAATTAAGAAACTGTTGAATGATGTTTGATCCAGCAAACGTTTTGCAAATGCAAACAAAACATAATTAATTTAAAAAATTTAATTAAAAAAAACAAAAAAATATTTATTTATTAAATTTGTATGAGAACTGAATGAGATGAATCGTGTTTTATTTAAGCTAAAAAGTACGTCAACAGTGAGGAATATATGCATCAGTACTGACTAGTCAGCTGTGACCAGTATATGCATCAGTACTGACTGGTCAGCTGTGTCCGGTGTATACATCAGTACTGCCTAGTCAGCTGTGTCCGGTTTATACATCAGTACTGATATGTAAAGAGTATAAGAGTAAACAGCTCAGATATATGTTTTATCAACCAAAAAATTCATAGGTTAAATAAGGATGCAAAATCACACGTACACAAAAGTTGAGGTCATTTTTTTCACGTTGGCCTTAAGAAAATGATAGAAACTTTGTTCTACGCGATGACCGACATCTCTATCAGCAATGTCGGTCATATGATAGGTCAAATGACCGTCACTATTCTTGTAGGGTTGTCTTCCTCATTTTTCAAGAAAAAATTGAAAAAAAAACTAATAGAAATTTTTGTATTTAAAATTTTTTTGTTTGAATATTTTTATTTTCTACCAATTTTGTTGAATAAAAATTCAAAAGCTACAAATCAATTTTTTTTTATTTGAATTAAATTGATTTGTACATATTCAGCTTAGAATATTTGAATATAAAAAGAATTATAGAAAATTTTTGAGAATCCAATATTAAGGTATTTTACATTCGAATGTTGTTGTATTTTTTGATTATTTATTTTAATGGGGGACATGATCCTCTAGGCAAATAAAATGTTATATCTACATATTTTTATTCGTGTACCTATGTTTTCTATTGTCTTAACCATTTTTCCAATTAAAATATGTATATGGTCCTGTAGGTATCGGTTTTCGTGGACGCTTAAAAAAGCTGTTTCATCAGGAAAGGTTAATGTTGTAGTGTATGTAGTTGTTGATAGGCGTGTCTGAAGTATATATCAGATACAAAAGAAGTCTTAGGTTGCTTTCCTGTGGAACTCCAGAACTAATTGGTTGAGGGGGACTTAATAAAGTTTCCTTTTTAATAATAAATTTCCCAATATTTATGGGTAAGTTTAGTTTTAGTTTCTGCATTAAGCCTTCAGGCCACACTTTATCAAATGCTTTAGAACAGTGATCATCACGCTATGCCCCCGGGGTCCGAGCACTTTTCGTGAATTTTACACACACACCACACGAAGACTAACGAAACAATTGTAAAAAGCCATAATTTTAAAAAACAAGAACAAAACACATAGTAAATGTCTCAAACGAGTAAATTTATTTTCCTCTGTTTGCACTCACCTCTACATACACATTTTTTAATGTCTCTCTTTGTGATGACCGCTGCTTTAGAAGCATCAATAAAGAGCGCGGAACGATATTTTTTTCTTCAAAAGTTTTTCTAATGACGTTTACTAGTCTATGCGTTTGTTCGATTGTGCTCTTTTTTCCTGAGCCCAAATTGATGATTTGGAATACAGCTATTTCTTCGAGTATTGGGGCTAATTCAGAAATTAATATTTTCTCGAATAGCTTTGCTATGTTCGGCAATAAACTTATAGGCCTGCATATATGACTCAAGTTGTGTGTGATATTTTTCTGACTTAGGCATCATGGTAACTATAGAAGCTCTCCATCTTGAAGGATGGTATTCAACTTGTAAAATAGCATCAACCATTAGAACGATATTCTTGTTTATTTTATCAATACCAGTACAAATGCTCTGTAACTTTGGTAAGAACGTCTTACATCGAAAAGATGTGAAACAAAATAATCCATCGTTTCTCGGAAAGTGAACAAAGTTTGTATGTAACTCATGTCGAATAATATTACACTCGAAGCCGATGTGAAACTGGCAGAGAATGCCAGTCACACATATCGTTGACGGCGATCAAAATTTAAACATTTTCAACGAAGGTGGCGGAAATATAACCGTCGCCTATACCAAATATTGTACAGTGCGACTTTAATGTTTGTTGCTTAAAAAATCGTTTTGAAAATATTCGTATATTTTTTAAAAATGTTAAAAGCCAAATAATTTAGCAATGAAAATATCAACCAAGAACAAAATTTTTATTATTATTCATTGCATTTTGGATTTTTAATATATTTTTTTGTGTCAAAATTTTTTCTCACCCCATTTCTATTCGTTAGTTTTTGGATAGATCAAAGCAAAGTATATTTATTACAAGTACATGCAAGTGATCAGCTGTTCAGTTGTTTTATTTTCGATAGTGGTAAAATTTGCTTACATTTTAGTGCGCCATGACTTTTTTGTTTTTTGTTTTCTTTATGTTTGGCTGTATGACAGTATCAAATGTTTTTACACAAACAAAATGAAAATGGTTTTTTTTATTGTTGATTTGTTGTAGACTTGCATGTACTTGGTATAAATATACTTTCGATCAAAGCGGGAACTTTCTCACAAAAATTTTATAGACACAATTTTTTTGTAAATTGCCGAGTAACTTCCTTACGCGACAGCTATTACTCGCCAAAATGTTATAGACACAGTTGAGTTTAAATAGTAAATTTTTGGGGCTTAAATAGTCAATTGCCTTTTCAATATCCTTTGCCATAAATTTTAAAGCTAGCTTACACTATCTCACAAGTCATTCGTTTTCCATAATACTTTGTGAGATAGAAATCTAATGAGTTTTGTTGCGACTGTCAAAAATTATTATTTAACATGACAGTTTGTGTTCTCACCATCATACAAAGTATAAGCACTCACACATGAAATAAAATGCAACCCCGATCTATTGAAAAATATTATTATTTAGAAATTTTTCAAAAAACGATGAAGTCGTATGGGATGTCAAACTTTTTTCATAATACTTGTCATTTTCGTGACACATTTCATTCACACTATTACACTTTGTCATATTACTTGAGTTTTTGACATTTATTAATACAAAGTATAATAGTGTAATCTAGCCATTAGTGGTATAGCTGTTCTGGAAACGACAGATTGCAACTCTACTGATATATCGCATGTTAAATGTTTTAGGGGTAAATATATTTTTCAAATGGTCAACAAACAGGTTCCCCTTTTCAACATCAAATCTTCCCAAAGTTTCGGAAGGGGTGTTTAGAAATGACTGGTCTTATACGATTTTTAGTTGAAAAAAAACAAAAATAAAAAATAACTTTTGTTCGAAAAAAATAAAAATTTCAATATTTTATCATATACTGTTCATAAGGATAAATATGGTATACTTTTTCAATATCCTTTTTTTGTTTTAAAACTGTTACGATGAAGTCGTATGGGATATCAATTTTCTTGTTTGTAAAATGTACTTGTCATTTTCATAACACATTGCATTCACACTATTACACTTTCATATATTACTTGAGTTTTTGACATGCCTTAACACAAAGTATAATAGTGTAAAGTACCCTTAATATGTATTACAAACACTTTGAGGAATAAACTATGTACATATTCTGTATACTATACATACATGTAGTACAAGTACAAGTAGTTGGAGCGGTCATGTATAGTTACGGTAATAATAAACATTCAACTCTTATTTTTAAAATTACTTTATGGCCAATGCGCTTGTTAATGTATATTTGCGGAGCTCTACCATACGAGTTTCAGTATGCGATAAAAATTTCACCACTTGTTTTGTTATGGAGATTTATACATTTATTATTGGTCACTTCCATTTTAATATGGATTTCAATTCTACGCTTTCGACGATTTCACGAGGTGCTCTACAAAAAAAACGACATGTTTTCGAATGTCATGGACATGGTTAGCTATTCCACGCTTATTATCTTACATGCGATTATTTACTTGGAAAATACCTGGAAAGCTTATAAATATAAATTTATATTCAAAAATTTTGAATTGATACGCAATAAGTTTAGGTTTGAACTTAAACGGCCAATAGATATTGGACGTATACGATTGTATGCTGTTCTTTTGTATGCGCTTTTTACGATGTATATGATTGTTGTGATGTTTACTATTTTTATTCGCTATATAAAATCATTGAATGGATTTCGTTTAATACTTTTACAATACAGTGATACAATATTAAAAATAAAATTAATCGAATTTAGCATATTTGCTGCAATAGTGGTGGCACTGCAATCAGAATTAAATAACTATCTGAAGCATTATATGGACGAAATACAAAAAAGTCAAAATCTTAAATGGCCCTTAAAGCGTAAAGAATTTAAAAAGTTTTACATATTACAAGAGATACACAATATTTTAATTACAACTGTGCGTTGCATTGAGGAATATTTCTATTGGAGTTTGCCCGCTTTAATATTAAAAATGTTTTTCGAATTTACTATTACGGCATATTGGATCTACTTTAGTTTTGATTTTAAAATACCTGCATTATTTACGTCCTGTAAGTCCTTAATACATGTTGTTCATACAATTTTAATAATTTAAGCTTATGTTAATTGCAGATGGTTATAGTGTGACCGTTTTAAACTTGATTATATTATTTGTTAGTTGCAGTATTGGTTCAAAATGTGAAAAGTTGGTATGTTATTTAAAGAAATTTTGGTTACTTTATTTAATTGCAATCGATCTTTACTGCCGTGCTTAGGAAAAAGGCAGAACAGATTAAAAATTAAAATCAGAGAAAACTAAAATTAAAGTTTCGGGTTTTTAAAGATTTATGTTTTAATTAATGAGTAAAAAATTATTAAAAAATTTATTTACATCACAATTAAAATAAAGCAGTAAGCGAATTTGACTGCCTTTTTCCCACATTACTTCGACGTTAATTTGTCATTTTATAAGAATATTGTTTCGACGTCGACTGGTTTGCGAAAATCGTACAAAAATTCCTGTCTCTAATTATTTTCTTAAGTTTGTTTTTTCTTTTAAACGTCTGTCTGTCGGTTGAAATTAAGTTTTTCAGAGCCCCTAATTGCATGATTCATATATCAATCGGTAAACCAAATTTAAAAAAAAAAAAATTTTAAATTTTTTTTCAAAAGATTGATCAAATAGCTATCGAAGCTACTTGGGACAAATTTTGCTAACACCAATAGGTAATGTTACATGGATAATAAAGAACACCTGTATGTCAAACTTTGACCCCCTCCAACTCAGAAACTTTTTGACCGATCTTGTGGTGTCTAAACTACTTACTATCTAATAGGGCCAACATTGGTGCAAATTTCATCCAAATCGGAAGACATCGATTTAAAAATTGGGTCACTTGACATGAAATGCCCCCTATGTATATATAATTTTGTATACATGCAAAATGTTTAATGATGCTTAATAAAATGTACATATTAGGGCGGGTCAATGATGCTGAGAAATTTTGCTCAAGAGACCATATCTATAAGTCGGGTTTGGAGCCCCCCGAAATTTCAAAATAGATATTTTTCCATATATACATAGAATAATTTAATTAAATTCGTCATAAAATCGGATAGAATTATAGTAGATTTCTCAATCTGGGCTTCGAATCGAATAGAGATTTTTATTTTATTACGATCAATTTTTTGTTTTCGAACTCCTTTTTGTAGGAAAATCGATCTGAAAAATCAAAATTTACAAGGTTTCAACAAAAAAACTCTATTTTTACATTTTTAATTCAATTAATTTTTAAATATTATTCTCGACCTAGAATTAAATGTTTTAACGTGGTAATATTACTTTTTAAGGTCCTTGACGAATTTATTAAATTATTCTATGTATATATGGAAAAACATCGCTAGTACATTTTAGTAAAAGTAGTCTACATTTTTGTAAGAATACGAAATCATAACAATCTTTTTTTATTATAGGCTGATTTCATAAACGCAGTATTGAAAAGCATCACAAAAAATAAATGCGTTAAAAAGGCATTACAAATAAAAACAATGCACAAATTTGGCTACCGTTGTGCAGTGAATACGGTTACCATGCTATTATGAACTCAAAGCATTGTCTACAGAAAAGTTGTGGAGTTTTTGAAGCTATTCCATTTCGTGTTGCATTGCAATACTGCGTTTATGAAGTCAACCATACCTTCAACTTTTATAGGAATTGTACTTCTCAGTTGTTATTGATAAAATCTTTTTCGTATTAAAGCCAAATATTGTGGCAAATGTAATGTAGTGTAGACCAAGGTATATTTATAGCAGGTAGTCTCGGAAAACCAGCTGGTTATTTTTTATTTGCTTGTTTTGCGATACAAACTGTCAAATGTTGTATAGTAAACAAGTAAACAAGTTTTTTGTCTCTTTTCAACCCCTTCGCTGTTTGACAGTTCGTATCGCAAAACAACAATAAAAAGCCCTGTTGTTTGTTTTATTGTACAATTGTTGTAATCTCGCGGCTACCTGCTATAAATATACCTTGGTGTAGACACTTCGTTGACAATGTCATCAATATAGTCGACAAAGCTTGTGACTTGGAGACACGTGCACCCAGGTTTCTTTCAGGGTGGTAACATATTTTTTTCGTTAACACTGCTTATTGTGAATAAAACAGAGAACCACAACGTTCAATCATTTTTCAGTCCCGAGCCAGCGTGAAAATTTAAAAATTTTGCTGATTATTTATCCTCATGAGGACGAGTAAAAAAAATATTTTGAATTTCCTCACTCATGAGGACGAGCGAGTTTTATTTTTGAGAGTTGAAAAATATAACTCGCGAAAAGAATTCAAATTTTAAGAGTCCAAAATAAAACTCAATTCGTAAGTCAAGCTGAAAAGAATTGCTCGCGATTTTATTTTTGGTTGTAAATTTTGTGAGCGAAACAGGTCGTTTCATTTTGAAACAGGCTGCGAAACAGGAAAAATGTACTATCATCTCTAATTTTGATAACAATTATCGTTAGTTTATCTGAACTAGCTCTCAAAAAAATCAAAACAAAATAAAATACAAAATAAAAATTGATGTTTTATAAAATAAAGTGATAATTATCAAATAATAATAAAAGTATTAAATAATATATTTTTAACTTTTAATTACTTTTTTATCTGATTTAAATAAAATCACACTAACAACGCAAAAAAAATGTCAAAAAGAAACCAGAATGAATCGTATGAACAGCATGTTTGACAATCTAGTTTCAGAGAGCGAAACGAGTGGTTTTTGTCGTCGTATGAACATAGCATTATCTTGGATAAATATGCCTGCATACTAGTTCTGGGAAACTATCGATAGACTATCGATATTATCGATAGTCTGAAAATATCGATAGGAAAAATATAAATATCGATATATTTAGTATTTAAAATACAGGTATGAAGACATCTAACACAGTTTTTTGCCGCAAATATTTACTTGCTTTTATTAATTCGCGCTGAATTACAGCAATGAATATAAACAACAAGAATGGCAAGTGGTATGGTTTGCTTAGCAGTGCTTTTTACTGCTAATTAAAGGACTTTAAGCCGAAATTTTAACATGTTTGGCAAATATTTTTGTAATGTTGTAAAAAAAATGCAAATCCAAATGCAATTGCAAGCATAAGACAAAACAATGAACGACCATTAGAGGATAAGTCCGCTAGATTGATTACCTTTTTGGGTTTAGAATTTAGAAAATTTTTTAAAGTTGCAATGGAATATCTTATAGTCCCTGTTACTTCGGGTCCTTCAGAAAGGTACTTATCAATTTTTAAAAAACTGCCATCTAAAATAACGTGCGTATATACATACGTCTCATACATTCAATAAAGTGATGAAAACAACGGACTGTTGCTTTATAACAAAATAATTAAAGTTTTCCTGTACAAGTACAAACATTCAGTCGATAGTAATATCGATATATCGAAAGTGAAATCTGAACTATCGATAAATATCGTTAGTGGAAAATATCGATAGTATCCCAGCACTACTGCATACTATGCATGAATAAATGTATCATCAAGGACACACAACAACAACGGATAAAATAAGAAGTAAAATGTTTTTATTGATACAACAAGAATAATGTTGTGACAAGCATAACTTATCAGGAAGTAGAAATAGCAAAGGAAAGAGTTCGTGTAAAGGAATGCAATCATGTAATACGTTTTAAAAATATAAAAAAAAACCATGGTAAAGGAGCCCAGTTGGCCAGATTGACGTTGACGACATCTTCGTCAATGATGTATGCACGACATGTCTCCTAGCTATTAGGTTTTCTTGAAGACAATATAAAGGAAGTCGTCGTTCACGACAGTTTAAGAGACATTGTCTTCTATAAAACTCTATGTAGGATAGTATGAGGGACGTTGTCTTTTACTTAGCTCAATGTGGGACAGTATAAGCGACATTGTCTTGTATAAAAGCTATTGACGACAAAGTTTTCTTGTATGCTTTTCAATCACTTGCTTGGTTTTCTAAAAATTCCCAGATTCTTTTTTTTTAATTATTAATTTAAATACCTACATGAAATTTACGAATTATCACTAACCAGTAAAACCGAAAATTGCTGATGAAGTTATTCGCGGGCTGGAAAAAAGACTACATGTAGCTAATATTTCGTTGTCAACTGAAGGATTGTTTAAGAGTCGAAAATAAAACATGTAACAGAAATAAAAATTCCAACTACTAAAAAAAACTGTCTAAAATAGATAACCGTATAAAATTTTTTGTCGTTTACGTCAAAATAGACGACATTGTCATCCATGTAGTCGTTGAAAATGTCGTTGACGATTTGTTCTTGCTGTCCTTCACATGTCGTGCAGAACTTAACATTGTCGTGCATCCGTCTTCGAGGATGCCTTAAAGACGTGGCAAACTGGGAGTTTTAAATTGGGAAGTATTCACTAACATAGTATTGAAAATAAATGAATGAAAAATTAGCTAAATCGGTTTAGGCCCGTTTTCACATACTTCCGATAGCTAAAAGAAGATAGCCTTTAGCTATCGGTAAGTTTTGAAAACGGGCCTTAATCTTACAAAAATAAAACCAAAACAAGCAAAAACTTTTGTTTTTATACCCACACCACAATAGTAGAGAGGGTATTATGCATTTGTGCTGATGTGTGTAACGCCTTAAAATATTGGTCCTAGACCCACCTAAAAGTATACCGATCGACTTAGAATCACTGAGTCGAACTAACGATGTCCGTCCGGCTGGCTGGCAGACTGGCTGTCCATGTAACCTTGTGCGCAAAGTACAGGTCGTAATTTTGGAGATAATTTGATCAAAGTTGGGACAAAGATTCTTATTGGCACAAGGGCCAAGCCTATTGAAAATGGACCGAATCGTAGGACCACGAGGGAAGATAGGGATTTTAATGAAATTTAATTCATAGATAGAAATATATTTATATGGACACAACAGCTATGTGTAAGGGGGCCATTTCTGCCTCTCACAAACTTTCAAACAAATGTTAATAAAGTGGTTGGGCTTGACCGGCTATACTTACTTACTTGTTATTTTTAAATTCATTGTTTTCTTTATTATTAAATAAGTAAAAACACCTTAACATATTTTTCCAGTGCTTAACATTTTTTTAAGACTCCATAACAACAAAACTAAAAGGATTATACAAATATGTAATATAAATACCGCGTTTTAAAGAGTTAAACAGTTAATATGAATATACTAAAAAAGTTTACATTAAAAAAGGTATTTTAAAAATAAAGAAACTAGGAAAAATTTAAATTCTATCTTTACAATCTATAAGAATCAACTAATTTGATTGTCGCAAAACAATTATATGGTGGCTATTGCAGCCATAAAAACTCTTATATTGGTTTCTTTAACTCCTATTAAAAGAATAGTGCCGTGCACATAAAAAACTCTTACTGCCTGTTTAATATTGTTACGTTACTGCCTTTCAATAACGTTTTGGTTTATTTCCTTTATAATAAACCTCTTCAGTTCTTTATTGCACTTTAAATAAAACTAAATAAACACAACACTTTGCACACTGTTTACAATTTACACAACTATATTTAGTACTTAGTCACTTTAACAATCGTAATTTACAGCTTTTATTCAATGCTCACTATGTGATCCACACACTTGAAAGTTTAAACTAAAAACTCATTTGGCAACGTCATTTCGCAAGTATTTATACTCAAAAAAATGTATCTAGAAAGCTCCAGAATGTGTCTGGTATGTTAATTAAATTACCACAAGATAACTAGTAAATACAAGATAACTAATAAATACAACTAATTCTTAACTAATAATTACAACTAATTCTTAACTAAAGTTACTTTCGTAACACTGCCGCCCACTTAAGCCTGTTCGTCCCGAATAGGCTCAAAATCACCTCTTCCATAAGGGGCTAATCGTTCTAAATGAAAACTTTCATTTTAGCTCTTGAACTTTTATATCACTGTATTCGGTATACATCATTTAATTTCTTTATCACCTAATGTGCTCCATTCCAATATAGTTGTGGCTTGGCAACTAATTTTTCCTTTGGTTGTTGATTCATTGGCAAAATCAACTGGCCCTTTTTAGATCCTTCCGAATACACTGCCCGATCATATCTGGATAACTTACTACGGCCACGCCCGAACTTTCTAAGGTCTTAAGGATTTCTCCGCTCCAATGAAGATACCTGCTTACGAGCGACCTTCACTGATGCATTCCCTTCTATCTGCCTCCGTACAGTGCCTTGCTTCCAATCTGCTAAGCTGTCTTACATGAGCAACCGCTTTTCCCCGTTTTGCAACTTTTCTGTATGGTGATGATTCCAGACGAGTACAAGCGAGAAGCTGTCCCACACGAGCCTCACTTTCATACCCAACATTCAGGGGTATTTCATAATCAAACAAATACATGATTTGTTTTCCCATATTCAGACTTATGTTATGACTAATCATAAAATCTGCGCCAATCAGTACTTCGTCTACAATGTCGGCCACAATAAACTGAAATGAAAATTGACAACATTGGCAATTCTTAACACCACACGTGTTTTGCCATAGACACTCCGCTTAGTGGTTCGACAGCTCCCGTTACCAAGTCAGGCCTTATAATTGAAAATCCTGCACCAGTGTCGATAGTCAAAATTCGCTTTTTACCACCGATGTAGCCAAATGTCGTAATACTTTTATATCTCTTAGGCACTACTAAATTTATTACCGAGTCCTCAGATGCGAAAGGTAGCACTCCCTCCATACTTAACGGCGACTCCTGCGATGACTGAGGACTAGCCCGTTGGTTGTTTCTCGGCGGCGTTGCAGATCTTGAAATTTTTTCCGGTGCTTTGCAGTTACGCTGTATGTGCCCAATCTTCCCGCAGTTATAGCATTTCAATTTGTTTTTGCCCAGCTTCTCACTTAACACCCGCAAAACTGCTTCTTTAAGGCTCTTTAATTCCTTCATGATATCTCTATCATCATCAGCAATAACATCGAGCCTTTGCACCTTATACAAATTCTGCTTTGCAACAATTCTTGCGGTTTCCTGAGCTAGGGCAAATGAAACAGTTTCTGCAAATGTCAACTTTAATGCTGCACACACCGCATACTTAACATCAGCATCTCTTATACCGTTAATAAATGCTTCTGTTTTGAAGCTGTCCAACAATGCTGTACCAACCGCTCAATCTCCAGTGTGAAGTCCTGTAAGGTTTCGTTTGCCTTTTGCACTCTGCCACGCAACTCCATTTTGTAGATTTCCTTTTTGTGTTCAACTCCATACTTACGTTGCAGTGCTCCCATAATTTCATTATAATTGTTTCTGCTACTTACAGGTACACATTCAAGCACTTCAGCCGCAGTCCCCTTTAAAGCTAGAATTAGCTCGATGGCTTTTTCCTCACTGTTCCATGCATTTCTGTTGGCAACAGTATCGAACTGGAACTTAAAAACATTTAATGGCACACTACCGTCAAAGCAAGGGCCCTTTATTCTAGTAGAAACTTCTGGAATAACCCGTACTGGTCCTTCTTGACATTGAATGTTATTAACTTTTGCTTCCAGATTGTGTAGTTTTTCATCCACTTCTATTTTAACATCAGTCAACTTTTTGTTGAACTCTATTTCCATTTCATTTACTCTCTCATTTATTTCACTGGAAATCTCCTGAAGTTTCCCATTTGTTATTCTGGAATTCTCTTGAATTTCAGCCAGGATGGTGCTACTTTTCTCCTCCATTTTTCTAGAAGCTTCATCCATTTTTTTAGAAGTTTCATCAATTTTTCTAGAAGTTTCAGCCAAGATATCGTTAGAATTTTCTTTTATCATCTGTGCCATGCTTTTGGAATTATCGTCCATTTTTCTAGAAGTTTCATCAATCTTTCTAGATGTTTCAGCTAGAATATCTCTCGAATTTTCTGTACCATGCTTTTGGAATTATCGTCCATTTTTCTAGAATTTTCTTCTGACATTTTTTCCATTTTTGCCATCATAGCAGCAAACATTGCGTTTAAATCCATACTGCTGGCAACTGCACGAGTACATACCTCTATTTCTTCTTTGACCTCAAATTCGTAACCCGCAATGTTCATATTGCGTCGCTCGAATTCATCTAATAGTCTCTTCTGAAGCTCTGCTTTATTACATGCAGTTGGGAGATCCAACTTGCCCAATTCTTTCTTGAGCTGTTCTACTTTAAGCTCTTCAAATTTCATGGCTGTCTGTTTTTTTTTTTTAATAATTTATTTATTTATTTTTATTAATGCAATTTCACTTCTGACACCAATTGTTACGTTACTGCCTTTCAATAACGTTTTGGTTTATTTCCTTTATAATAAACCTCTTGAGTTCTTTATTGCACTTTAAATAAAACTAAATAATCACAACACTTTGCACACTGTTTACAATTTACACAACTATATTTAGTACTTAAGTCACTTTAACAACCGTAATTTACAGCTTTTATTCAATGCTCACTATGTGATCCACACACTTGAAAGTTTAAACTAAAAACTCATTTGGCAACGCCATTTCGCAAGTATTTATACTCAATAAAATTTATCTAGAAAGCTCCAGAATGTGTCTGGTATGTTTGAGATTTTGCTATTTGATGTTAACGATTAATACATTGGCTATGTTATGCATTTTAAACTTAACAGTTATGTAATAAGTAGCGTCTCTATGGTTAAATAGTCGCATCCCTTAAACTATAGCTTTTTTAACAGACTTTTTAACATCAATTTTTCTAGAGCATTCTGCACATTGGGGTTGAAGTATGTATAATGATAACAATTTTTAATAACGTTGTAAACTAATTAAATTACCACAAGATAACTAGTAAATACAAGATAACTAATAAATACAACTAATTCTTAACTAATAATTACAACTAATTCTTAACTAAAGTTACTTACGTAGCAATATTATAAATATAAAAATGTCCTTTCCTTTTAATAATTTCTCAAGCTCAAGGTGCGTTTTATATAAAGAATATTTATATTCAACATTTTTTCATTTTTCGAATTTATTCTATGAGCTAAATTTCAGTTATGTATTTTATAAAGCTTTTTTGTAATAGTTCTATTCCTTCAATTTTTCAGAAATGACTTTATACACTACCAGTCATTTCTGAAAAATTGAAGGAATAGAACTATTACAAAAAAGCTTTATAAAATACATAACTGAAATTTAGCTTAAAGAATATTTATTTAAAATTTATCATATATTTCGCTAGCTCACTGAATAGCTTCTTCGGGGATTTTTTTGGTTTTTTTTATATGTATATCAAACAAATTTTTTAATAAACAAAATTTAATGAAACAACAAAATTGTCAATTATGAAAATTAATAAAAATTAAACACAGGAAACAAAAATTATTCTATTACATTTTTATAAACTTATTTAATTTCCTATCTTATTCTATAAATTAAATGTCTGTAATTTTGAGCTACATTGTCCGTATCTGTCTTAAAATTAATTCTTTGTTCCATTGGTATGTTTATAATTTGCAACGTTTCTAACATGAAGCGTCGTTTGTAGTTTGTTTCTGTATTTAAAACTGTTGTATTTTCAAAATCTGGTGTATGATTGAAATTGGCACAATGCGATGATTAAGCAGTTTTTCGAGAAGATGTATTTTTGTATTTTTGATCAGATCTATGTCCTGCTAATCTAGTTCTTAATTTGTTTTTTGTTGTACCTATATATACTTTACTACATACATACATACTTCATTATTCTTACCCTATGTTACGGTATGTTGTAAATAACATTATAATGATCCAATTTTTCTGTCTTATCTTTAATTTTACTGAATAATCTATCCAATGTATTATATGTTTTATGAGCCATCCTATAATTATTTATATCATAAAAAATATAATTTTGCAATCGTTCTGAAAACATTGGTACATACGTTAAAGACTTATAAATTTAAGGTTCAGTTACCGTATTCACACAACCTTTGTACTGTCCAATCAATTTACAAATCAATTCCCTTAAGAAATTATTATCCCCTAAAATATTTTTGATTCTCATCTTATTATTCCTATGAAAAACTATATCGCTAATATTTAAAACCTTATCTATACAATTTTTGGCAGTATTTATTAAAACCCTTCTCGGATGTTTCCAATAATAATTAATAATTCTTCCTGAAGAAATTGGCTTTTGGTACCAATCTACTAATAAGTTATTCTCCTTTCTTATAACTAATGCGTCTAAATATGGAAGTTTATGATTACCAGGGAAACCATAAATATGCAATTGCATGTTTTTCCTTGTGCGACCAATGAAGGCAGCAGTGTGACCACAACTAAAAAAAAATTGGATGCTAAATGGGGCTAAAAACAATGCTAAAAATGCTAAAAATAAAATTTGAAAATGCTAAAAAAATGCTAAATTTTCTTAATTAATTGTACCATTTTAATTAATGAATTATACATTAATTTACCTGAAAATATTATATTTCTTTAAAATAAAATGCAAGTTTATGTAAAAAAAAATTATATTAGCGATTTTTAAACCAAAAAAACAAAAGGCCCTATCTACAAAATATTACATGATAAACGCTGTAAGCCCTAACCTACCGTTTGCAAAATATGCAACATTGTCAACTGTCAAGGCGAAGCCATAATGTGCTTAAGTTGACTTAAGCAAATGTGCAAATACATGTAAATCATATGAGGCAAACCATTTTGAACTTTAGGAACATTTTTGTTAAGTTTTATGAAACTGTAATTTGCTTAAGCAAAGTGCGTAGCTGATCGCACATTCCGTACGGAATCAAATGTTTTTTGTTTATGTTTTTTAAATACATTTGAGATACTGTTTGTTAATTTCTGACAGTAGGTTCAGCAAGGCTATGAATATTATGGTTGGGCCTTTAGGTTTTACAAGAAAAGTAGAAGAAAAATAAATTATAAACTGTTTAAGTCGATTAATAAATTTATCATTTTAAATAGTTTTTTGTAAAATTTTCAAAATGTTAGATAGGGTTTTTTTAAGTTTTAGGTAACGATATACATACATATCTGTGGCAATAAATAATAATGGCTTAAGTCGAAATTTCGTGTTTTGAGATGTTAAGGGTTTTGTCTCAAATGAAATCTTATTAATAATGACATTTTATACTTGAAATTTGGATGCGTCATAGATCATGAAGAAGATAATAAGAATATGTAATAAAATTAAAAAGCACTTAAGTCAACTTAAGCCATTATTGCCACAGATATATATTTTTAAATACAAAATTTAAGTAAAAACAAAAATTTTCATTGAAAACATAAAGGGCTATTCAACAGCATTTTCAGTAAATTTAATTACACATTAAACACATCATTATATGAATAGTTTTCCTTAATTTCCAAAGTGTTTGTCAAAATACCATTAGAATATGATCTGTTTTCATCACACATTTTTATAACATCAACAGTAATGATAAATACTCTGCAACAACGTAAATCAATGAATTCAATACCATCCTATTTCTAATCTCTGGTTTTATAAGGTTCATGCCGCTAAAAATTCTTTTAATTTCCGCGTTACAAAACCAAAAACTTCATAACAAAAGTAGCTAGCTCGTAGAAAGCATTTCCTTTTAAAGCGTGTACTCATAAACACATATCCAAAATTCAGTAGTTGAACTTTGGTTTATCAATTCGTTTGCATTCAGCTTTTGCCATTGCTGTTCCAAGACCGTTACTTCTTCTGTAATTTTTAATTTTTTTTTGTTGGGTTGCTATTATTATACATTTGTATCAAGGTCTATCCAATAGGTCTGCGCAAGAAGCCAGATGTTTATCTGGTTAATTCCTCAACGATGTCAAAAGTTGTTTACATTTTCCTTATACATGTATATTTTTGTTTACGTTCTCATTTTTTTGACACACATACGTGCACACAATTCACATTTTTCCTATTGTTTTCCCTATGTAGTAGTAAGATTTTGACAACGGCGGGAAATTTAACACAAACAAAATGCTTGTTGATTTTTGTATTGTTGTATTGTTGTAGAAGTAAGCAGACCTATTGGATAGGCCTTGATTTGTATATACGTAAACAAAATACAATTATAGAGATTGACAGAAGTGATAAGTTATATTGTGAAGTAGCAATATATAAAATTTTTAAGATTAAAAAATGCTAAATAATGCTAAAAAAATATTCCAAAAATGCTGAAAATAATGCTAAATGCTATTTGAAAAATTCGCTGCTAAATCAAAGAAATAATGCTAAATTTAGCAGTGAAAATGCTAAAAGGGTCACACTGGAAGGCAGAAACAATATATTTATCCGTTTTACGGCCATTTTCACCAAGTTCGGTTAAAACTAACTTTCAGTTAAAGTTCCGGTTACCAATATGTTTTGACAGCTATAACCGACAGTTAATTATAACCGAACGTGGTGAAAATGGCCGTTAGAGACTTTTATGAATTTTGGCATCGATTTGTTAGTGCATATTTTTGCGTATTTTACCGTTTGATGTATTTTTTTGCATAATTTATTTAAAAGAGCATTTTTGTAGCATTTTTTAAGTTTATAGCGCAATTTTTTCCTTTTTAAGGCATATTTTGCCATTTTCAGGCATTTTTTGATACATGTGGAATTTTTAAAGATGCCTAATAAAAATATTAATTTTTTTTCGAAATTCTAGTTAACAGATGGCTTTTCTGATTAAAATATCTATCTATGTATATACCCAACCCATCAAAACTTCTTTCAAAATTAGACACTTTGTGTCCGTAAACCATCTAATTATTATTAGCCCCAAAAATATTTTACTGCAAGTTAAATTTTTTTTGAACCGGTTTACATCTGCCCAAAGCTTCCATCCTTAAAAAGCTTATACTTCTTTTTAAATGTCAACATTAATAAACAATTTAGCGACCGTACCTGAAATCCCTTTAAGACAAAAAATTTCATATAGATGTTAACATTTAGATAACATTGGGCACAAACATCTCCTTTATGAATTTTAACCTGTTAACATAACTTTGTTTTTGTGAGTCCGTTAATAGTATGGTGTATGGGCTTTACCGATTATAATTTTAGGATTGTTTTTTTATACCCTTCACCGAAGGTAAAAGGGTTCCGGTTCGAATCTTGTTTTTTTAAAAAGAAAATTTTTTTTTATGTTCTAAAAACGATTTAAAAAAAATATTTACCAGTTTTCGCTTTTTAAATTTAATTTATAATGAAGTTTAAAGTATTGTAAATATGTATGTATACATATGTAAAAATTATTTAGTTTTTGTCTAGTTGCTCTGTATTCTGCTCCCACATTGGTGAAGGGTATAAAAGATTCGGCACAGCCGAATATAGCACTCTTACTTGTTTTTAATGCAAATGTTATTAAACTGTTAAATATTTTGTTCTCTTGTTAAAGTTGATATCGTTGAGTTTGGGTTGATTGTCAGTAACGTCTTGTAAAGCAGTTCTAACTTAAAAGATCTTTTAGAAAATGTATCTACATATGTAGTTAAAATCCTGTTTTAAGTCATTGTTATTTATTGTTTTTGACCTTTTAGCTGGGTTTGGAATCTCTTTTAAGGTAGAATTAAACAGTTCTTCTAAATTTTGAAATTCGCTTTCAAAATATTCTGCTGAAAATTTTTAAAAAGTCTGTTGTAGAGTTCTTCTGCAAGTTCAATTGCTTGGTACTTTGATAAATATGATGTTTTTCGAAGATGCTGGAAGGCTTATTGATTGTAAATAGAGTAGATGCGTATTTAACACAACATTTCTACGATCATAAATTCTTTTGTTAAAAGAATCAAGCAGATTTTTCGATATAATATTTCACTGTATTTTGATAGTTTTAAATACAAATTTAAATATTGTTTCAGATTCTAAAAGGGTTGCTGAATAACTTGAAAACTTTTTTACAGCGATTCTGTATCCAAATTCTGTATCTGTACGCGTTTCAATCATTCCATCAGTGTTTAACGTCTAACTGGAGCAACACCTGATGTCCACATTCTTTTTTAACATAATGCTGTAATTAGTCTGGCTTTTCCTGCGATTTATTAAACATTTTAACACACTGTCTTAATTTTACAATAGCTGGTACAATGTTGTCCAGAACATATATTGACGAATTTAAGGCCCGTTTTCACAAATTACATATAGCTAAAGGTAGGAAGTTATTGACCGTATAAAAAGTGTTCCATTATTACAACTTTACTTTAACCTCCCAGGTAGTATGAACCTTAATTTACTTTAACGCTAACTTTAGGTTAAAATAAAGTTTTAATGATAGAACCCCTTTTATAAACCCGGTTTAAGTCTACTTTTAGCTATCGTTAAGTTGTGAAAACGGGCCTAAGTCTTCCAATGAACTTTCCAAATCTGAATCTTCGAAATAATCTGACTTTTGAAAATGTATCTTATTATACAATTGATTCCTTGATTGATTCCTGCACACAAATGTGATTGTAACACAGTTGTCCAATAGCTGGAATATTATTCCCAATTTTTTTTTATAACTGCTGCACAATCGGGTGTGGAAGCTACTAAATATGTCATTATAGAGGTCCAGTTCAAATTCTAAAAGTGGTTTCTTTACGTAGATTTCTAAATTTGCAGATCTTCCTTTTAACTGTATTCGCTGAAGACCTAAATTAAAAATCTGAAATATATATATATCGTCAGCTCATTACTGGTTTGACCTACCGACCATTTTTAAAAAAAATGAGTTAGGTATGAGGAATATATTTTTTTAATACCCTCTTTCTAAATCAAAAACCTGTTTCGCGAAAATTTTTATGGTTTCTGAGATATAAAGCATTCATTTTGCTGCATATCAACTGTTTAAAAATTTTTTAAGTACTGTTTTGCTCTACAAGCCATTGTTTGGCGATTGCAGCAAATTCTTCATACAAAAACGTACAAAATAAATTTTACTGTTGCTTTGCTGCATTGCCGTAAGAAAAAATATAGTTAAAGCAAAAGCAAAATAAAATGACAACAAGAAAATTAATTTGTGAAAAATAGTTTTATAAAATAATGGACCCAACCAAGTGTACGGTTTGCTATGATATGCAAAGTGTTTTTAGCCTACCTAAGGGAAATGCTTCAACATTTTGCTACAAACGAAAATTGAGTATGTACAATCTTACAGCAACCATTATTATGCCAAATATACTAACTTTTACTTATTGTACCTTGTGGACGGAAGCTCATAGCGGTCGGAGTGGTAACGATATTGCTAGTGCTTTAATTAAAATTTTAAATGAATTAATAAAAGATTATCCACTAATTAAAACTTTGACATTATGGAGCGATTCTTGCGTACCTCAAAATAAAAATCAAATTAACGCAACCGCAATCAAAATGTTCTTTAAACAAAATAATATTGATGCCGTAATACAAAAGTCTTCAGAACCAGAACATTCTTTAATTCAAGAAGTGGAAGGTGTCCATGGTTTTATTGACCGGTACTTAAAGAATGAAATTCATAGTCCTCTTCATTTACTAAATTTGCTTAAAACAATGCCAAATAATAAAACAAAACTTAAAGTTATGGAAATGCTTCCGGCAAATTTTCGCACACACTCGTTGGAAGCAAATAAAATGGACTTTCGAATAGTCCCTTTTGCTAAAATTAAAGTACTTCTATACAGTTAAAATAATGATTTATGTATATATTATAAAACTTCTACCAGAGAGGAAAAATATAAAAATGCAATTTTGGTTAAGTCTGCATCAAAAAATTGTTTAAAAACTCCTGAGAATTTGTTGACGAATGTTTTGAAAATATCGAAACCATCATTTATTTCCAGCGATAAAAATACACTCAAAAAAAAAAAAAATAACTGAAACTTAGAAAAATTTACTAAACTTTAGTAAGCCATGGCTGTCGTATGGCGCCAAAGACATTTTTTACAGCAAGTTAGTACAAAAATTTCTTGTTATTAAGAAATAAATTTTATTCACTTCTACTTCAAAATATCAAAATTTAACCAAAATTTTACTTAATTTAAATAAATGTTTACTAAAAAATATGAAATTTTGTTGTTATACTTAATTTAATAATTATCTTAAAATTTCCCTTAAATATGTTTAAATTTCCTTTAATTTAGTTCAAATAATTTGTATACGCTATAGGAAATAAGAAATCATTTCCAAACTTAAAGTTAAAAAGATAAAATTTTTTAACTTAAAATAATGGAAATTTTACCTAAATTAAGTAAAAACATTCTTTAAGTTTCCAACTTTTAATTTACTTCGATTTAGTAAATATTTTTGCAAAAGCCAATAAAAAATACAGCTTTCCAACCCACCCATTTCATTAATTCTATAAAAAAATATCTAATAATTAGGACATACATTTATTAAAAATGGCAAATTAGAACCAGTTTTTGATAACTATTTTTTGATATTTTATAAATTTTTCCTTTTGAATGGGAACTATATTGTGCCATTCAGTAAAATTATTTATATTTTCAAAGAACATGATAACCTATCAGTAGTATGTATTTCCTAAAAATAAGTAAAAGGGTATTGTAATTAAGCAAATATTCATCCGCCAAAAAGAATTTTTAAACTAACCATTTCATTACCAAAAAGTTCTCAATACTGCACTATATATTTACAGCTGGTAGATATGAATTCTATTTGGAATGAATATCTACTTAATTTTTCAATATGTGCGGTATACACAATTGTTTAACCTTTCGAAAACATATTTGGTTAATTTGTATACGTTTTCTTAGTTTTTTAAGATTGCTGATAAATTACAAAAAAAATATACAAACTGAGCATTGAAGATATTATATGTTTTTATTACACATAAATTTAAAATAATAACATTAACGGCGAACTTCACCAAGTTCAGTTATAACTTACTATCAGTTATATTGTTCTCTAGAAGTTAAAGAAATTGTTAGTTTTAACTGAACTTGGTGAAATTGGTCGTAAGAAAAATACATACCAATCATAAACATAAAATAAGTTACATTTCAATAAAAATTCTGCTCATTTCAAAACGAAAAAACAAAATATCTTAAGTTTAATATTTATATAAAAATGATTAACATCAAATTTTAAATTAATAATAAAACTTACAATTACCAAGTGTTTTTAGGTCTTAAATAATATTTTTTATTTAATTCAAGAATGTGAATTGGAGGCGATTTTAAGGATTTAACAGATATTATGCTATAGTCTAACAACTTAGAACAAACAGAATATGATGAAAAAGATTTGACATATGATAAAATCTTTATTGTTTGACATAACAAAAATATATTGCCATTTACTTCAAAAATTTCTAGAATTTTAGATGCATTAAAGTCGGGATCGTAATTATAAATAATAAAGCCATTTTTATATAAAGTTCCATAACGTTCAAAACTTTTGAAACATGTGCACCGTTCTAATTCATCCCTTTTTATGAACTTTAGTAGTATATCATAGAATAACGAATTGTGAGCATTGTATTTTTTATTTCCCATTACCAAAATTTTTTTTTCAAAATTTAAAATTGTTTCTGCAAAAGAAATGCAAAACTTTATAGCCAATGATAACATAACATTCCTTCTAGAGCTTATATTTTTAACATAAGATTTTAATTGCCGATGTTTTGATTCAAAGCTGATAGTCCACAAATAAGCAAATGGACCAGAATGTTCTACAATTCTACAATAATGTGTCAAAAAATGATGCTTTGGTTTTAAATTATCTGCGAAAAGTGTTATATATTTTTCGTTATGATAATCAATGTGAGTTTTTAAATTTATAATGTCTAAGCTTGTAAAATCTGTTAACCGTAATAAATCAATTAGTTCAATTGATATCTACCAAATCCCCAATAAACAATGGAAAAAAGTGAGCAAAGGTAAGCATTTCGCTGCCAGACATTTTCAGGTTAAATGACTTTAGATGGTTTATTTTAATTTCCGGAGATTTATTTCCCATATCTTGTTCTCCATAGTTAAAATTTTGTTTTCGAATATTAAAAAGCTCAAGATCAAAAATCTTATTATTTATGAAAAATAAAAGTATATGGCAAAAGTCGTATTTCAATACACCCTCTAAAACATCGTGTAATAAATCTGCGTATAAATTGCCAACAACGTGGTAATTGTTAACTTTGTTAAATATACTATTTTCTCTTAAGCCATTTTTTTCAAAATCACTTAAATTCAAGTCGTCTGCATAATTTTTTAAATTTCTTAACTTATTTGCATCTTCTGCATAGCTAACTTTTGATTCCGTCTTATTAATTTTGCAAAGCCTGCAAAAATACTTAGATGAAAATGATCTCGAAAACCCTAACACATTATTTAATGCTAAATTATCACCAACAATCAATGCTAAGCAAAAATAAATTTTATATTTTCCATTTTTAGTTACAATCTCAATTCCATTTGATTCTATGTCATTAAAAATTTCTATCAATTTAAAAAAACATTTATCATTACCAAAATCTTTAACATCTTTAGATTTAAATAGTGCAGCAATAAAAATATTTTTTAACCTAAATTTAAGAAATTCTGGAGCAGAAGGAAGAGAGAAATATACACCCATAAGGCCCGAACTGTGAGAGCCAAGGGGGTTGTTAATTTCAAAATCATCAAAATATAAAAAATATGGTAATACAAATTTTTGATTGTAGTGTCTAAGTTTTTTCTTCCATATTTTAACATTACAAAATTTTTTTAAGGTATTACAATTATTTATATTTTGCATTGTTTCTTGAAATTCTTCATAAATTCCTGGAATTTCAACAAATTTTTGTAATTGGAATTTAATTGGAAATAAAACTCCTTTTGCTACGACTTCATCCATTGTATTAACATTATTTAAAACAATAGTGTTATTATTATTAAAATGTTAATTTATATTTTAGGTATAAGTAATAAAGTACTTGATTTTTGTAAATCTGTAAATAAAAATTAAAATTTATGGAATGCGATTTTAATTTTTGATGCTTTAACCTTACCAAGTATTTGGGTTCAAATATTTTGAATATCTGTTAAAATTGTAGATAGTGCTGTACATCTTTCATTGTTATTTACTGTAATTTCAAAAAAATATTCCTGGATGAAAAGCCAAATTAAATTGCAGTTTTGTGGGTATTTGATATTAATTGAACTAAAAATTTTGAATGTCAAATCCACACACGATTTAATATTTTCCAACTTGCAAAAAATATTTCCAAAATAAACATAAAATTCGTACAAATCAAATACTGACGACCCAATCGCACAAATAAAAGGTTGCAGCGTTTGTTTTTGGATAAAACATTCATCAACTAAAAGTTTTATTTTTGAATTAAGCTCGGAATTATTAGATGAGTACAATACAAAAGAGTTCTTTGAATCTTCAACTGAAGCCTTTTCATACTTTCGTTTCTTTTTGTCAATTATTATACATTTTCTCGAAGCTGGTTTTAAAACTGAGTGAATAAGATCCAGAACAACACAATCTCTTACATCTGTAAATTTTAATGCAATAAGTAAAAAGTATAATTAAAACTAAACTATTGATTAAAAAACAAATAATATATACATACATGTTATTACAAATAAAAAAGTGAATATTTGTAAATTAAAGGTTATTAATAAGTTGGAATACTTAATTTTAATATAAGTGTACTGATTAAATATCAAAAATATAACGTTAGTGACATGAGACTATTACTAACGTTAATTACCAGAATTGTACTCAGATGCTTTAAATTTTACTAATGTATCCAAACTGTTGTTATCTTTTACATCGCGTTCTATTATTTTCATTATCTGCGTACAAAAGTTCTCCCACTTTTCATCAAGTAAATGTTCTTTTCCTGGATAAAATTTTGAAAAGTCCGCCAATATCTATATATGTATGTATGTAAATATATGAAACAAAAATTATTTCTAATTTTATCTTTAAAAACAACCAAAGAATAACTAACTAATTTATGCCCAAAAGATTGTTTGAAAATAGGCCATTCTTCAAAAATATCATCCAAACTGTTATCTGGAGATTTTAGGAAATTTGTTTTTATAAAAAATGTGTTATCCCATTTTTTAATTACATCGCACATTGGCTCAATATTGCTCATTAGCCATTCCTTATCACTTAACGAATCGCCTTCGTCAAAACATTTAAATGTTTTGTATAAAGATTTAAGAAGTAAACAAAAAACTTCGATGTATTAATGTCATACATATATTAAAATTTTGTTGCCAACAAAGTAAACAAATTAAAAAGACGTACTTTTGAGTATTTTCAAAAATGTAATATATTGATGAATATACTTCAAACCTTTTTCTAGTTTAATCATGGTTCTCTTTTAGAAAAGTTCGTGGAAGGGGCACTCTTTGTGACGCACAGCATCTATGGCTAAGGAACACTTGAGGTCCTTAGTCTTCCTAATTATACTAGCAAAAGGCAATTGTTTCAAAAGTAAAAAATCGTAACTGAAGTAATAATCTTTGTAAATAAAACTCTAAGTTTCACATGACGAAAAATAATGAATTAAATGTTGCGATTTTTGTATTTTTAAAAACAAACAATTAAATTACGTAAAAGCTCATATTTAAAATTCGTTTGCGTTATTTTCCACAACATTTTAACATATTTTTATTATACATTAACTTGGTACCTGAAAACTGCGCTTCGTCTAATTCAATAGATTTAGTTTTGTTTTCAAGAATATTATCAATTATACCCTCTTTTTTCAAGTTTGATATAGAATTATGATACTTGCTATATAAACAACCACCTGGCTTTCTACTTTTCTTGCGTATAAAATACAAGTCCTATTTAAAAAGAAATAGTTAAAATTTGGTTCCAGAAATTTTGCTGACAACAACTTACTTTGTTTTCAGTAGTAAAATATTTAACAATATTTTCAGCAATATTTTCAAAATATGTTGGAGTTGGACTTATTTTGTTTTCGATAATGTAAGCTGTAACACAACGGGCAATCATTCGACGAAATTTTGTAATCAATTTTTTGTTAATGTTGTAATACGTTAAAACTGATTTTCCAGTTAGAGACGATTTTAAAACTGCTTCAATAGAAAACTATTTTTGAAAATTTAATAAAACAACCACATATAAGTTATATACATATAAAAGACTTACTTCTTTCTGATCTAATAATAAATTAACAGATGGTTGTTTCGATAAATTTGACAAAGGTGCCACCTCCTTTTGCCAAGAATTAAGATGGTATTCAAATACAATTCGTGTGCCAAACAATGGTTTTGGTATTATGACATTTAAATGGTTTGAAGTCATATATTTTAAAGCATTTGTATCAATTTTGTGTTCTGTATTACAAAAATAAATAAAATTATGGGGAAATTCAACATAAAATAGGGCTTTTGATACAAATACTAACCTTTAAAAACTTCCAAAAATTCTTCTCCCTTCAATGTTTTCAATAAATATTTTAAATTATCTTCTGATTCCATATTGGACCTGTAACCTTTACGTATTTGAATTAATTATGATAATAAAAACAAAATATTACTTCTAAAAACAATGATTTAAGCAGACAAAAGAACAAGAACTTAAGAACAAGTAAATATGGAAATAGATAAGAGTTACAGTAACTTTTTAGTTTTCCAACAATACTCAAATGCTGAAATTATGACTTTTAGTACCACATAATAATTTGGTAATCATCGTTGAACACATACAAAAGCCGAATTTATATTAAATCGAGTTTCACACGAAATAATCGTTGTTGCTTAAGATACAAAATAAAACTGAATTCTAACGAAATATTATATTATTATTACATATATTATTTAATTATATCCATGTCTAGATAGTGATTTATGGAATAAAGACGAGACCTGCAAATTTCAACAATTACTAATTTTAAGAGGATGTAAATGCTACTCATACCTACAGTTATATTATTTAATTTGATGTGAAATCAATCTATAATCCGAAAAGGATAAAACCAAATTCACGTACAAATACATACGATGGTGCACGAACCTGAGCACTTAAAGCAAAACACAATCAAAAGTGTTTTAAAAATTAAATTACTGATAACAAAAGTACATATTTAAAACATGTTTTCTTCTTGCTCTTACCTTTCGTGGTTTCTCAGCTGTTGCTCTGAAATTTGCTGATGAGGTTGTCGGAGTTCAGGTTGCAGAATTGCTGCAGCTAGATACAGTTGTCAAAGAATTCAGTCAACAGGTTAGAGCAAACTATAGGGGCAATACGACAGCAGAAAAATATAATTTGTTCCACAAAAAATTCGCCAATTTAAACTCACGTTTTTAAGTTGTTAATACTTATTATATGAATATTAACCACAATAGTTATTCCAACTTTCAAAATGAGTTTTAATTTAAATTTTAAAAAAACTTTAGAGCAACTTTATTTTCTATAAAATTTTTTATAATAATTGAGGCATAGGTTGCTTTTTTTAAAATAAAAATTTTTCATAATTTTATCTACATACATTTTCTAGGAAATTTACAACTAATTAAAATATTTACTAAAATCTAATAAATTTTTTCTCAAAATTAAATATTTTTTCAATATTTTTTTAACTTATTTTTAAGTAAGTATATTGTAAAAAGTAGTTTAAAATTAAGAAAAATTAATATATCTTTTATCTGAACTTTTTTAAAAATCAATTTTTATTGAATTTTTGTTAGATTATTGTCACCAGGAGAATACATCTTTACTTAAAACAAGGAAAAGATTTGTTAGTATGTTTTTTATCTTTATTTGAACTAAATTGATGAAAAAAGTTCTTTAAGGTTAGTAACACATAAACTAAATTTAGGTTTTTGGAAATAATTTCACAAATTAAGTATAAATTCTGCAACAAAAACGAAAATTGAATACTTAAATAAAGTATATTTATTAACAATTTATGAGTTTTTAAAATTTTATAAACTCCTTCAAAGTAAATCATTTACTTAATCATATTTTTTGAACTATACTGAAAATTGATTGTTTTTACGAAGTAATTTCCTTTAGTTTAGTAAACGTACCCCTAACTTTAGGAAGTACTAATTTTCTTTCAGTAAGAATTTCTTAAAGTTAAGTAATTTTCCTCTGTAAATTTATAATCTATTTTAAAGTTAATGAACTATTATATTTCAACACGTTCTAAGGTAGTTTTATTGCATTTTAATAAATGTTTCTACATTATAGTAAAATGTTGCTTCAAATTAAGGAAATTTTTGAACTATTTTAAAGAAAATCGTTTTCCTCTCATTAAGTATGTGTCTTTTTTTTGAGTGTAGAGACATAAAAGACTTGCTTATATTTCTTCCACGTGTTAATAAAGCTTATTATAAAAATTTTCCCAATATTAAGTTTTAAATTTTCTTTTTACTTTTGCATTATTTAAGTTGTTTAATTTGTGGCTTTTTATGTAACTTTACATAACAGTAGAACTGATTTTTCTGTTTTTGTAAAGTACAATCAAATAAAAAAAAATTCATCTCAACAACAAGTTATTAATAAACAGCAATAAGTATACGTATGCAGCACAAAAAGCCACTTTTTTAATTTTTTTTAGAAAAGTGGCGTATGCGGCACAAAACAATATTTTTCATTTTCAAAAAAATACTATTAAATTCTAAATTTATTCATGAAAGTGCGCAAAAATTTTGGATGAGGGTTTATATGGAACCTATAGTTTATTTTGGAACTACCTGGACAACATTTTGTCATGACATAGTAGCTATAGTAAAAGTCATTGTCGCCAATTTGTATGTAAACACTAATATTTTTAAGGAAGCTGACATTAAAAGCTATTTTCGGGAGAATGATTTTTATGATGTAATAAAATGGTTTTTGTAAAATAATGGACCGATTCGTTCCATTTTTAATAGGCTTGGTCCTTGTACCAGTCAGAGCCTCTGTGACAAATTTCATCAAATTGTCTCCGAATTTGCGATCTGTACAAGGTTGCATTGACAGCCAGCCGGCCGGACGGACATCACTTTCTGAGCCGATATTACGAATTATTTAAAATTATTTCTTATTATATTCCTAATTAATTTTCTTTAAACTAATTTATTTATTACATTTACATACACAGAAAAAAAAAATTTCAAAATCAAAAAGAAACAATCTTATTTTAAAATAAAACAGTTTGAAATCGAAACAAGCTGGGTTTCTTTTGTTTTAAAAGTTTTCGTTTTTATTTTAAAAACTACAATTTTTATAAAAAAAATTTTAAATCAAAAATAAAAATTTTTGATTTAAAGTGAAAATCAATTTTAAAAGAAAATATACCATTTTTGTATTAAAAATTATAGTTTTTAAAACAAGAATATAGCCCTTTTAAATCAAGAATGTAATATTTTTAAATTAAAAATGTGTAATTTTAAATTAAAAGTACCTAATTTTGAAGGTATACGTTGCTTCATACTTACTTTTACACCAGGCAATAAGTAATTAACTCATTATTAAATTTTTAAGGTTTATTAGAGTATAAAAATATACAGCTTAGTACAACTTAAAAGTTATTTAATCTTATTTGATTTATAATTATAATTTGTAATTGAGGTATTTTTGTTTATAAAATATTATATTTATTTATTGACCTTTGTTTAGCATCGTCAGTTAATTAAGTTTACAAAATTTTAATATGAATAACACAAAAAAAGCAATACTTTAATTATATATTATTTTTGTTATTATGGCTTTTTGTAATTGTGTTATGACAAATAGGTTTTGGAATTTAAATTAAGAAAAATTTTTTTAAAAATTTTGTTTTAGTTTTTTTGTGTTATTCATATTAAAATTTTGTAAATTTAAGTAACTGCCGATGCAAACCAAAGGCTAGTGAAATATCGATAGAAATAAATAAATATAATATTTTATAAATAAAAAGACCTTTAGCTTAAACATCTAAAAATAATTATTATGTTCTAAAATATTTACAAAAATTTATTAGATATATTTAATATTATAAAATAATACAACTTATTTTTTATGTGCTAAAATAATTACAAAAACTCATTGGATGTACATACATATTTTGGAATACTTTTCAAAAACTAACTAAAGTAATTTTGGTCAAACATATATATTTATTACCATTATTATTTGCATATAAGTTTATTGGAGGACTAGAAAATACTTTAATATCTTATTTATATAAGATATATATAAGATAATACTTACCAAATTTGGAAACCTTGGATCTTTGAACTTAGGCCAAGTTTTTAAGAATTCAGCTACATATATTTAAACTCTTTAACTCTCTTTGCCGCAAAAGAAAACATTTTTCCCATTTGTCGATTATTGCATCCCAATTATCTTTTTCAACGTTAAGATTGTCCTTTAAGGCTTTAGCTGTGGATTAATCAAATTCGGCTGTTCTACTTCTAGGTGAAATAGGTTCTTGTTCTGCAGTATTTTAAATTTTTTTTCTTTTAAATCTCATATTTACGTATTTTTTTTTACCACGCCGTGTTATAAAGTAGTATTCCTAAAAAAAATTTTAAAATAGAACATTAACAATAAATCTGTCAGATAGCCGAATATAGCACTTTTACTTGTCTATTTATTAGTTTGATTCGCAAATACTTACAGGATATTTTCTTTCGCTGGGAAAAACTTTACATATCTCATCAACAATATTTGTAAAACCCTTTGGAGATAGTGACCTATTGCAAAATAGAGAGTCCTCAACGATTATATTAATAAGTTCCGTTCACGTTGGTAAGAGCATTTGCCTTTTCGTACAAATTTAAAATGGCTTTGTTCTTTGCCGTCTCCATTAATAAAGTTTTTAAATCCTATAATTAAAGTCAGAAATTATTTCATTTGTTTATAATTCAAAGATAAAAACTTACTTTTACTACAGCTGCACCCGAGTTGTTTAATGATGATTGGGTTTGCGAATGACACAACCAATCTTGCACTTTTGACGGAGCTGATAAAGTGTCATCATCAATACCAAACTAAAAAATTTTAAAATAAAGCAAAGAATATTAAATAAACTTATTAATAAACACCTCTTTTTTCCTCCACGCAAATAACTTCTCTCTAAATTCCACTCGAAGGCCTATCAAGGGATTAATTTCTTTCAAATCTTCATTTTTTAAGTATTGAAGACTTGGTATGTTATACTACTCTCTAAAAAGATTAAAAAAAATGGAAAGATTTTAATATGGGCGACATTTTGACTAACACATAACCTTAAAAAATGAATTTTATAATAATAAGTTGCAACTTACCTTTTAGAAATGACATTACAATCATTAAATCAAAACGTTTTAAAAGATCCACTAAAGGATCACTTTCGGTATTTGGCTCGTGCAAAATATCATTAATGTCATATACCTCTAAAAAATCTTCAGCGTGGTCTTTCATTTTTTACAATATTCTTTGAGCTATAATATTTTTTTAACTTTTTTAAAACACACTGCACCGAGCTTTTAATATTTTTTTAACTTTTTATACTTTTTAAAATACACTGCACTGAGATTTAATATTTGTTTAACTTTTTATACTGTTTAAAACACAATGCACCGAGCTATATTTTTTTAATGACGCTTAGTTGTCAACTTTTAAAATTAAAATGGTTTATTTTATTTTCAAGTACAAACCTATTTTGATTTTAATACGTTTTTCAAATTGTTAAACTTTTTAAAACAAAAACGAAAAATTTTAAATTTTAGCATTTTTTTTCTGCTTCTTATAGTAAAAACAAAAGTGTTGCCTTTTAATATAAAAGAAAACCTTTTTGTTCTTAAAAGTTTTAGTAAAAAAATAATATTTTTTGATACAAAAACATACATTTTTGTTTTAAATATGATTTTTATTGCCTAATTTTGAAAACCACACCGTTTCTTTTTAAAATAAAATTGAACATTTTTGTTTTTAATATATTTTCAAAAAAATTGCTGCAATTTTAAAATAAAAACGCAAAATTTTGTTTTAAATAGCGTTTTTTGGTTCAGTGTGCATATGGTAATTTTTTTTTAATTACAATGAATCATCTTCAGTACTGGATTCTTCCAAAAAAAAAAATAATGCCGCTCAACGAAACGTTTGTTTCGTCATCTTTAGCTGGTTCATCATTCTCATTTTCTCTCAGAATATATTTCTCAATTTCTTCAAAAAATATATTTTTTTAGTCTTTGGATTCCTTTTTGAAGATTACAACGGATCTGAGGAAAGTATTAAATGAGTCATTAAATCTTTATGAGTGTCCTCGTGACGTTTTTCTCTTATGGGACAGTCTGGTTTTTCTCACGATGTTGTGGTTGGCTTCCAATGCTTCTTCGGACAATCACCCTGAAATTAATTTTAGTTATTAGTTACGTTTCATTATAATTACATAAAGCCACTTTAATACCTTAATATTTCTTATTATGTTCCTAGTTTATTTTTTTTTTAACTAATTCAATCAATGAAAATTTGAGCAAAAATCATGAAAATAGCATTTTTTAAATACATATTTTTCAAGTTGTGGTAAAATTTTTTTTAATTTTTTTTCTTGTAGTTATTAGAAAACAGTCTAAATATTCGAAATCAGAAAAAAACCCATAGACGATATTTTTCTTTTTTTTTTAATATTCCATCAAAGTTAAGAAATTTTTAGAGCTTAAGTAAATAATAAGCATTTTTCAAACCATTAAAAAATATGTATAGGAGAATAATTCACCTAAAAATTTAAAATTTTTAAGTTGGTTTAGAACAGTGATGTCAATTGTGGTTGTATTGATTTATATTAGTATTAGTGAATAAAGAGACCATAATCCAAAAAATTAAATTTTTACAATTATTTTCTTGAAACAATAAAAAACCAAGGATCGGAAATTACGAACGGAAAACACAAAATTAGATTTTATTTTTTAAATAAAAAATTTTTGTGTGTGAAAAAAAGAATATTGTTTTTCTGTGTTTAAAAATTTAAACGAAAAAAGAAAAAAAAATTCTTTGAAAACAAAATTTATAGTTTCAAAAAAAAAGCAAACACTTTTTTGTAAAAAAAAACAAATACAAATTTTTAAAAAACTTTTTTTTTGTTGAAAAATATTTCTGAAAACGTTTTTTTTAGAAATTTTTTTTCTATGTATGTATGTATTTTTAAAAAATGTTATATTTATGTATGTATGTATTCTCAGAAACCTCTTCATAAATTTTATTTAAATTTGTTTTGAAAATGAAATTTTTATGACAATGCTTAAATATTTCGTTTTTTTATGTTTTTAAGAAAACGTTTTATTTTAAAAACTTTAAGCTACGTTCACAATCAAAAAAACATTTTCATTTGGTGTTCATAATAGATCAACAATTTCTTTTGTAACTACACACATTTTGCATCAAGAAACCGTTCGCAAATTTTAGCCACAACAATATTATGCATTTATTTTTATTTTTGTAAACATTTTGTTAAAATTTTCATTCAAAACTAAATAAAATTATTTTAAACGTCTATTATGAAAACCAAGTGAAAATGATTTTTTGGTTGTGAACGCAGCTTTATTTTATGTTTTTAAGAAAACGTTTTATTTTAAAAGCTTTATTTTATTTATTTTTTTCGACGGCTTTTTTTCAAAACTATTTTAGAATTTTTTATTTTCTGTAAAATGTAGAATTTTTTAAACTTGCACAATAAATATTTTTTTTAGAAATAAAATAAAAAAACATTTTCCGGTGCTTGTAAAAAACCAAGGGTATTTGTGATTTCAGCGCCCTCTTATGCCGTAAAATGCAGACAACCACAAACAATTTTTTATACATATATTGATTTTTGTTGTTTTTTTATTGAACGGTATTAGTTTGAATTTATATTTCACAGAATTTGTAGTTTATTGTCTTTTAAACTCCTGAAAACTATGAAAATTTGAGCAAAAATCATGAAAATAGCCATTTAAAAAAAAAGTTTTTTTCATGTTGTGGTAAAATTTTTTCAATTTTTTTTCTTGTAGTTGTTAGAAAACCGTCTAAATGTTCGAAATCAGAAAAAAACCCATAGACGATATTTTTCTTTTTTCTTATATTCCATCAAAGTTAAGAAATTTTTACAGCTTAACTAAATAATAAGCATTTTTCAAACCAATAAAAAAACACTTATAAGAAAATAATTCAATAAAATTTTTTTACAGTTAGTTCTAAATATAGTAAACTACTACAGAAAATTTCAATCTTGTGCTTTAAAAAACAACAGTTTTCCTGAAGCATGTAAAACTCAAGTAGTTGTTTAGCCATTTTTACTTTAAATTTTCAAACTTTGGCGCCCTCTAGCGCCGCCAAAAAGAGTTAAATCTTAAAAATTCTTCAAAATTAATTTTAATTATTTTGTTATCTATCGATCTGTACATTTTTAATTACAATATAAGACTTGTTTTTTTTTTATTTATGTCTATAGGCCACAGCACTGTGCGACATGTCTGTCAGAATTCGTGTCAACCACTTCATACGTTTTTGGGTCAGAAATCTGACAGAATTCGTATACAATTCCGACGTTTCTCTCAGATATCTGAACGACGTCGGATTATTTTGCTGGCTGGGTTATTATACAAAATTACAGTATAAGAGATTATCATTATTTAATATTAATTAGATTTTAAAAACAACGAATTGAATTTAAATTCATGGTAAAATTATCAAAATTTTAATTACTTTTAAAACAAACAAAAATGTGTAAGAGATTATTATTTAAAATTAATATTGAAAAGATTTTTGTTTTCGTATTTTGCAATTCCGTTTAAAGCAAGACCTGCAATGCAAGATAGTCCCTCAGATGCGACAGAACTCATTTCTGCGCCATGTTATGTTAACATTTCATTCCGCCAGTAAGGAAGCGGAACTGACTTTAGGAAAATAAGAAAATCTAAGGTATCAACATCAGCGTCATTGTATTTCTAATAATGTTCGAAGACTGTTAACTTGCGGAATAGCGTCAGACAATTACTCTTATCTTGGTGGGCGAATTTGGTAATTGATTAAATGAAACGAAGGTTTAATCTATAATTAAACAGTCGCAAGCGAATTTGAAATTGCAAACTATGACAAGGGTCTGGTTTTTCGAAGTTACCCAACATTTTTAGAAAAATTACTAGCGGGCCCGTTGCCTGCTTCGCACGGCAAAACAAAATAAGAAAAGAAACACACTTGTTTTTAATAAAGTTGGCTTTCCTGCGGCAAAAACACCCTCACTTCACATACGCACCGCACACACATGCGTTATCGAACCAAACTTCATATAAACCATATATGGGCCACTGCCTACGTATAAGTTTGGTTGAAATCGCACGACGCGTTTATGAGTAGTTCGGCGACGTACATATACGGACTTATTTTTATATATATAGATTTTATTCTCACAAAAATCAATAAAAGTTAGTAAAAAATTTTAAAACGTACAAATACATACCCAATAAAACATGGAGCTTACAATGAAGCAGGTTTATAAGGGAAAAATGTAAGAGTTTCGCATACCATCTCGCTTAATTTTATATGGTGATTCCCACTTTGAAGCAATACATTTTTGACAACGCTTTATTCAACGCATATAAAAACTGTTAAGTGAAGCTTTACACACTGAACGATTTGTTAGTTATTTTTTAGTATTCTCCCTGGCACTTGAAATGTTTTTTTTACAAAACTTGCTTAGAGTTCGTTCACTTTCTTTACCGCATCTCTGTTTATCTTATCGCCTACCGCATAAGTGTGCACTTATTTATTTTAAATGTACCTTTAGTGTTTTGAAAAATGATAAAAAATTTTATTGGGTACACGACTTATCAAGAGAGAACATATACTACATATGTATTATGTTGCAAAGCAAAACGGCTAAGGCTACCGGTCATGCATCTGTCTAAAAAGTAGTAGTGTAAAATCGTGTTGACAAGAAATCATCTATTACCCATGTCTGCAGCTCTGCTTTATTTCCTGCAGTTGGCGGATCAAACTTGCTCAACTCTTTCTTGAGCTGGCCCACTTTTTGTTTCTTAAATTTCATTGCTGTCCATTTTTTTAATTTTTTAATTGTTATTTACATATTTTATTTTTGCAATCCAACTTCTGATATCAATTGTTATGTAATAGACTTTTCAATAACGTTTTTGGTTTATTTCCTTTATAATAAACCTCTTGAGTTCTTTTCTTGCATAATAGCTTATTATCCTTTATTACATATTATGATATAACGTGTATTTATTGTATAAGTTGGTGTTTCTTCTTGTTTTTTTAATTTTGCAGGATAAAGAATTTTCAAATCTGTTTCACTTGATGCGCCACGGAAGATATGATCCATTTTTTAACGCTTGTTTAAACGAAATCACATTACAACTATTGCACCAAAAACTATTCTTTTCGGCTGGAGGCTTTGTTGATTTAAATTTTATATTCTTCGGAAGGGTAGGTGACTCATATAAATAAGCTCGTTCTGGGGACTAATTATTAGAACAACTCAAAATAATGAAAATACAGCCATGTTCTAGAAATCGAACCAATTTCGATAACAAAACTGAAGGCTACTCTCTGTTGCGATGCACATGTTATTTCGATACGAAACTTTTTTTCTTAATAATTATCATTGTTTTAATAAACAGAAGAAACCTGTAGTGAAAAAAATAACAATACCATGTTCACACGGACAGCAATATTCGTGTTTCGCTCTCTTATTCCTGTTTCGCGCCCCAAACATGATTGAAACGACTTGTTTCCCCATACAAAATTTTGTGAGCGAAACAGGTCGTTTCATTTTGAAACAGGCTGCGAAACAGGAAAAATGTACTATCATCTCCAATTTTGATAACATTTATCGTTAGTTTATCTGAACTAGCTCTCAAAAAAAAAAATCAAAACAAAGAAAAAAACAAAATAAATATTGATGTTTAATAAAATAAAGTGATTATTATAACATAATAATATCAATAAAAGTGTTAAATAATATAGAGCAATTCCATATGAAAGCGATCACCTTTTGGACGACCCCTCTCCGATTTTAAAATAAATAGTCTCAATCGATTGCCCAGCAAAAAATAATGTACCTACATATTTTTTTTTTTTTATAGTGACTGGTTTAGTGGTGGTGTACACCACTGTCATGTGAAAAATTGAAGAATTCTTCATAAGGGACCTCATTGAAAGTTGTTTTAAATTATCCATGGATTTATGGCCGATCTTGTGAAGGCAGGCAGACCATATTCACTACACACTCAACTTAGGGCTCTTAAAAAAAAAATTGATTTTTTCTTCATAAATGTATTTTTAACTGTAAAATAATTTTTAAAATGTATTTTTAACAAGGTGGTCTCTTAAATGCTCTTCTCCTGTCCAAACAAGGAGTCGGGGCCCATTTTTTTATTGCTGATTCTTAAAGCAAAAATTATGAGGAATCCAAAAAAATTAGCCGGAAAATTTAGGAGCTTCTGTGGAAAATCGGAAAATTTAATTTTCATGGGAAAATTTAAAGGTAAATTTTTAAGAAAAATTAGGAAAATTTTATTTTTCAATTAAAGCCTGATTTAATACCTTTCCAACGAGCTATCACTCGTTGCGATCGCTTTATGAGGTCCCTTATGAAGAATTCTTCAATTTTTCACATGACAGTGGTGTACACCACCACTAAACCAGTCACTATAAAAAAAAAAAAAAAATATGTAGGTACATTATTTTTTGCTGGGCAATCGATTGAGACTATTTATTTTAAAATCGGAGAGGGGTCGTCCAAAAATTTGCCAATTTTGATCGTTTTCATATGGAATTGCTCTATATGTTTAAGTTTTATTTTTTTTTTTTTTTTAATCTATTTAAAAAAAAATCACACTAACAACACAAAAAAAATGTCAAAATTAAACAGGAATGAATCGTATGAACAGCATGTTTGACAAACTAGTTTCAAAGAGCGAAACGAGTGGTTTATATAGGGTATGTTTATATTGGTTATGAAAAAACAGTGCATTTTTTTACGAAACCATAACTAAATATTTACAACTCTTGAACACCAATAATATAAAGAAATAGACTTCAAACATCAACATCAAAGGAAAGATTTACATTTAATGGTATTTCATATACAAAATCACACCATTTGCGTTTATAAAGCATACACCACAAACGAAGCATTTGGCCATTGTATCATTTTCCAATGTATAATGTTTAAATATCTTAGTTTATATTTAACTTAAAAAACTAATTCATTGATTGGGTTAGTAGAATTTTCTTAAAACATATTGGTATTTAAAGCAATTTTCACCACACACATATTGTCGAAATCGACGTACTTCTTGTCTCTGAAACACACTTTACTCATAAAAACTGCTTTAGGGTAAATGGTTACCTTACGTATAACACAAAACATCCCAGCGGACGAGCTTGTGGTGGCACAGCCATAATTGTGCACAAACACATCAGACACTTACCATTGCCAGAGTTCGAAGAAGATTGTATCCAGGCCACATCTATAAATCTTACTGATTTCAAACTAACGTTAACATCCGTTTATTGTCCCCCGAGGCACAAAATTCTACACGATAAATTTCTCAACTTCTTCTCCACATTGGGCCAGAAATTCATTGCTGCTGGCGACTACAACGCTAAACATACATATTGGGGCTCCAGACTTATTAGTCCTAGAGGTAATCAGCTATATAATACCGTAACTGCAAATAACTTTGATGCGGTATCGAGTGGTGAGCCTACCTATTGGCCAACCGACTTCAACAAGCTACCAGACCTTATTGACTTTGCTGTTATCAAAAACATCAAGCGCGATCAGGTACTAGTTAGTTCCTCCTATGATCTTTCGTCTGATCATTCACCTTCAATCCTCATTTTAAAAGGTAACTCTGACGCCGCAGCTGCAAACTGTATTTCCTATCCAAACGGAAACACAAATTGGTTAAAGTATAAAATGTATGTGAGCTCTCACCTATCACAGTGCATTCCCCAATCAAGCGGACAATTAAATGTGCTCCTTACAATACATCGACGGATATAGAGGCCCTTATCAGAGAAAAAAGGAAGTTAAGAAGACAATGGCAAAACAGTCGTTCCCCAACCACTAAGGCCCAACTACAATTATGCCTGACCACACTTCGCAACAAATTGAGACAGAACCACGAGTCCGCAATAGAAAGCTATCTAAACAGCCTAGACGCCACAAAAAACACCAATTATAGCTTATAGAAGGCTGTACGGCATATGAAATGCCCTATAACCCAAGAATCTCCATTAAGACTGGAAAACCGCACTTGGGCCAAAAACACAGATGAAAAATTAAACGCTTTCGCGGGCCACCTTGAAAAAGTTTTCACGCCACATGATACACATACTTGTTCCTATCGTCCAATCATTCCTGATAAGGTAAACCATCCATTAAAATTTAACATAACTCAAGCAAAATCTGCAATAGAAAAAGTGAATATTAGAAAATCTCCCGGACCTGACCGCATCACAGGGTCAATGATAAGAAACCTACCATCGTCTGCTTCCAGAATCTTGCTACTCATTTTTAACGCTATATTAAGAGTCGGACACTTCCCATCCTCATGGAAGAGGTCTATAATTGTTATGATTCCCAAGCCAGGAAAAGATGCTAGCCAGGTTGCGTCGTACAGACCGATAAGCTTATTATCAATCCTATCGAAGCTTTTCGAAAAAATATTCATTTTAAGTATAACTCCTCATCTAAATGAACACGACATTATCCCGGATCACCAGTTCGGATTCTGAGCGAAACATGGTACAATAGAACAAGTGCATAGAATTGTCACCCTTATTAGATCGGCGTTTGAGAAAAAGCAATACTGCTCAGCCCTGTTTATAGACATTTCCCAAGCATTTGACAAAGTTTGGCATGATGGGCTACTCATCAAAATAACACGAATGCTTCCTCAAAACACTCACAAGCTTCTGGAGAGCTATCTAACAGGCAGAACATTCATAGTAAGGTCGCAAGATAAATACTCCCCCCTCAAGAAAATTGCTGCTGGTGTTCCCCAAGGCAGCATATTAGGACCGCTTCTATATATAATATACACAGCGGATATGCCAACAAACCTGAGCACGCATACCTCTACATTTGCAGACGACACAGCATTTATTAGCGTTAACCATGGCCCAAAAGTCGCATCGCAAAATCTGCAGTCCCACATCAATGAACTAGAGGCATGGCTAGAAAAATGGAGAATAAAGGTTAACCCGGCTAAATGTGCTCACTTAACTTTCACGCTCAGAAGACAAACGTGCCCAGCAGTAAAAATAAATAACATCTCTGTTCCAGTAGAAAACCATGTAAAGTACTTGGGAATTCATATAGGTAGACGCTTGACCTGGTCTCGTCATATCGAAGCGAAAATAACGGCTATGAAACTTAAAGCAGCTCAACTACATTGGCTTCTCGGTGGAAACTCAAACTTGTCTTTAGACAACAAAATTCTTCTATACAAGTCCATCATAAAACCAATATGGACATATGGCATCCAATTATGGGGTACTGCATGCGCATCTAACATCCAAAAGCTTCAAAGAAGACAGTCTAGAATATTACGACAAATTGTCTGCGCCCCATGGTATATACGTAATGAAATTATCCACAGAGATCTCAATGTCCCCACTATCCAGGAGGAAATTAAAAAATATTCAATAAGCTACATCGATAAACTAATGGTCCACCCTAACTACCTCGCTCGGGGTTTGCTTCAGTTCGAAGGTCACCAGAGGCTAAAAAGAACCGATACTTTGAGCCTAACTAGAAGACAGTCTTAAAATTTGAATACAGCAGTTAGTGGTTACACTGGTAACAACTAATAAACAACAAGTAGAATTAAGATTTGAATACTTATTGTAAATATCGATAAGAAAGATTCAATAATAAAAAAAATAAATTTAAAAAAAATAATGTCGAACTATCGCATAAATTTCAGAAAATATGTATTTTTGACAAAACAATAGACGCAGTACAAAAATTCTAATTATTTTACAACTTTTTTGTTTGCAAAACAACAATTTCTTTAAACTAAATATTGTAAAATAGAGTGTGCAACAAAATTAGGGTCATCGCCACCAGCCTCAACACTTGCACCGCGAAATGAAAGTAGACTACTAGTAGAGCAAATCTGCCAAAAGGTTTTGAAAAATTAGTTCGGGCTCCCGAAATATGGGCCCCTAAAGTTTTTAAATTTTTTGAAAAGGCGTTTGGTATAAGTCAAAATAAATATACTAAATGTACTTCTGAGCTAAAAAATAATTGTAGATGTCTTCAGTAGAATCGTATTGCGATTCTTTTCTTAGAATTTATTAACCCTCTAACTCTCATTTTAAGGGGTAATTTTTGCCCTTTTTCCCAACTCTTAAAAAAAAAGATACTAAAACGGCAATTATAAGAGTTAAAATGCTCTACCAATATTTTCTGCATCAAATTTCACTAGGGGTCTTCTAAAACCAAAAATTATCAAATGCAATTAAAACGGGTTTTCGAAATTCCGGGCCTTGATTTTTTTTAATTTTTCGAAAACCCGTTTTACATACATTGCACACTTTTTTGGTCTTGGAAGACCGCTAGTGAAATTTGATGCAGAAAATATTTATAGAATATTTTAACCCTACTTTCGAGCCAGCTCTTGACGAGTACGGAGTAAGAAAAATAAAAAAATTCGAAGTGAAAAAAAAATATTTGTAATAGGTGAAAAAAACAATATTTGTAATTGCTGAAAAAAAGAATAGTTTTTAAGGTGCCCGAAGAGATTTGTGGATGAGCCTCACAAATACTCCCAATAAGGAGAGAAGGCCCAGCACAAATAGCAGAAATGCGTTTATTGTGGTAAGCTCCCCGAGCGTGAGCAATGAAAACATTCGATACCCAGAATTAAATAAAAATTATTTAAATGCAAAAATTGCCAGCGCAACTGGTTTTCCATACAGCAATTTAAGTGCAAGTGTGCCCAACCTGAGCAAGTGTGTTGATTCTACCGTAAATGTGGTTCAAAGTGTGAAGTCGTCTGACCAGAGGAATAATAACGAAAAACCTGGAACATCACGATTTGCATTAATAAATACAGGAGCTGTGCCAAAAAGTACTAAAGTGCAAACAGGCATGGACAGATAAGGCTCTAACGTAGTCTCTTTGCCAGCAAATGGTAACAGATTCTCTGTACTATCCATACCTGACGATGAAGAAGCAGAATCAGCACATGGAACAGCCACTAAAGATGTTAAACCGCCACCTATCTATCTGCGGGAGCAAACATCAAATAGCATAGTCAACATGTTGATTCAACTGGTAGGTAAGAATAATTTCTACGTCGTTTCTATACGACGCGGGCAAATTCAAGAAACCAAAATTCAATCCAGTACAGAAACGAACTTTCGTATTATATCAAGACACCTGGACACAGAAAATAAAAGTTACTATACATATCAATTAAAAAGTGCTAAGGGATTGATTATTGTCATAAAAGGCATAGATAGTTCTGTTCCTACAGAGGAAATAAAATCTGCCATAGAGCTAGAGGGGTATGAGGTAAAATCTGTTCATAACATTTTGAACAGGAATAAAGTTCCTCAACCAATGCACCGCGTTGAAATATCGTTTGATTCATCGGTTCTCAAACCAAAAATTCAGTTCATCCCATATACAACTTGCGCTACCTACTCAACAGAAGAATAACTGTTGAGGAGCCATTAAAACGAAAGGGTCCCTCCCAATGCACAAACTGTCAGGAATATGGGCATACAAAATCATATTGTAAATTGCCTCACGTATGTGTGGTTTGTGGCGACGCTCGTAAAATCGCCGAATGTAATCGTTCTAAAGCTGACCCGAATGAAAAGAAATGCAGCAACTGTGGCGAAAATCACACGGCAAACTATAGGGGTTGTAGAGTCTTCTTGTATTTAAAAAAACCTGCTTTAGTTCAAAAATATACTCACTCCCAATATGGTCCGTCACATGCGCCCAGCCAAGCCGCTGGCTCTATTGTTAGTACTTCACAAACAAAGAATCAAAACCAATCATATGCCCAAGTCTTCAAAGGAAACCCTAATGCGAAAAATCCCCCGAGTACTTCTAACGCAAAGCAACCTCCAAACGCTAATGTTCCTAGGGAAGGTCTATAAATGCCTTCTGGAAATATGCCTACCCCAATTGAAAATTTAATTCAAACTATGAATAACTTCATGGCCACTATGCAGAACATGTTTCAGGAAATGATGCGAAACCAGAACATGCTCCTGCAAGTTCTACTCAACAAAAAATGAACCAGTTAAAAATATGTTTCTGGAATGCAAACGGGTTATCCCAACATAAACACGAAGTTGCAAACTTTCTTCATAGGCATGAAATCGACGTACTTCTTGTCTCTGAAACACACTTTACTCATAAAAACTGCTTTAGGGTAAATGGATACCTTACGTATGACACAAAACATCCCAGCGGACGAGCTTGTGGTGGCACAGCCATAATTGTGCACAAACACATCAGACACTTACCATTGCCAGAGTTCGAAGAAGATTGTATCCAGGCCACATCTATAAATCTTACTGATTTCAATCTAACGTTAACATCCGTTTATTGTCCCCCGAGGCACAAAATTGTAAACGATAAATTTCTCAACTTCTTCTCCACATTGGGCCAGAAATTCATTGCTGCTGGCGACTACAACGCTAAATATAAATTTTGGGGCTCCAGACTTATTAGTCCTAGAGGTAATCAGCTATACAATACCGTAACTGCAAATAATTTAATTAAAAACATTTAATTAAAAACATCAAGCGCGATCAGGTACTAGTTAGTTCCTCCTATGATCTTTCGTCTGATCATTCACCTTCAATCCTCATTTTAAAAGGTAACTCTGACGCTGCAGCTGCAAACTTTATTTCCTATCCAAACAGAAACACAAATTGGTTAAAGTATAAAATGTATGTGAGCTCTCACCTATCACAGTGCATTCCCCTAAAGGTTAACCCGGCTAAATGTGCTCACTTAACTTTCACGCTCAGAAGACAAACGTGCCCAGCAGTAAAAATAAATAACATCTCTGTTCCAGTAGAAAACCATGTAAAGTACTTGGGAATTCATATAGGTAGACGCTTGACCTGGTCTCGTCATATCGAAGCGAAAATAACGGCTATGAAACTTAAAGCAGCTCAACTACATTGGCTTCTCGGTGGAAACTCAAACTTGTCTTTAGACAACAAAATTCTTCTATACAAGTCCATCATAAAACCAATATGGACATATGGCATCCAATTATGGGGTACTGCATGCGCATCTAACATCCAAAAGCTTCAAAGAAGACAGTCTAGAATATTACGACAAATTGTCTGCGCCCCATGGTATATACGTAATGAAATTATCCACAGAGATCTCAATGTCCCCACTATCCAGGAGGAAATTAAAAAATATTCAATAAGCTACATCGATAAACTAATGGTCCACCCTAACTACCTCGCTCGGGGTTTGCTTCAGTTCGAAGGTCACCAGAGGCTAAAAAGAACCGATACTTTGAGCCTAACTAGAAGACAGTCTTAAAATTTGAATACAGCAGTTAGTGGTTACACTGGTAACAACTAATAAACAACAAGTAGAATTAAGATTTGAATACTTATTGTAAATATCGATAAGAAAGATTCAATAATAAAAAAAATAAATTTAAAAAAAATAATGTCGAACTATCGCATAAATTTCAGAAAATATGTATTTTTGACAAAACAATAGACGCAGTACAAAAATTCTAATTATTTTACAACTTTTTTGTTTGCAAAACAACAATTTCTTTAAACTAAATATTGTAAAATAGAGTGTGCAACAAAATTAGGGTCATCGCCACCAGCCTCAACACTTGCACCGCGAAATGAAAGTAGACTACTAGTAGAGCAAATCTGCCAAAAGGTTTTGAAAAATTAGTTCGGGCTCCCGAAATATGGGCCCCTAAAGTTTTTAAATTTTTTAAAAAGGCGTTTGGTATAAGTCAAAATAAATATACTAAATGTACTTCTGAGCTAAAAAATAATTGTAGATGTCTTCAGTAGAATCGTATTGCGATTCTTTTCTTAGAATTTATTAACCCTCTAACTCTCATTTTAAGGGGTAATTTTTGCCCTTTTTCCCAACTCTTAAAAAAAAAGATACTAAAACGGCAATTATAAGAGTTAAAATGCTCTACCAAATGCAATTAAAACGGGTTTTCGAAATTCCGGGCCTTGATTTTTTTTAATTTTTCGAAAACCCGTTTTACATACATTGCACACTTTTTTGGTCTTGGAAGACCGCTAGTGAAATTTGATGCAGAAAATATTTATAGAATATTTTAACCCTACTTTCGAGCCAGCTCTTGACGAGTACGGAGTAAGAAAAATAAAAAAATTCGAAGTGAAAAAAAAAATATTTGTAATAGGTGAAAAAAAAAATATTTGTAATTGCTGAAAAAAAGAATAGTTATTAAGGTGCCCGAAGAGATTTGTGGATGAGCCTCACAAATACTCCCAATAAGGAGAGAAGGCCCAGCACAAATAGCAGAAATGCGTTTATTGTGGTAAGCTCCCCGAGCGTGAGCAATGAAAACATTCGATACCCAGAATTAAATAAAAATTATTTAAATGCAAAAATTGCCAGCGCAACTGGTTTTCCATATAGCAATTTAAGTGCAAGTGTGCCCAACCTGAGCAAGTGTGTTGATTCTACCGTAAATGTGGTTCAAAGTGTGAAGTCGTCTGACCAGAGGAATAATAACGAAAAACCTGGAACATCACGATTTGCATTAATAAATACAGGAGATGTGCCAAAAAGTACTAAAGTGCAAACAGGCATGGACAGATAAGGCTCTAACGAAGTCTCTTTGCCAACAAATGGTAACAGATTCTCTGTACTATCCATACCTGACGATGAAGAAGCAGAATCAGCACATGGAACAGCCACTAAAGATGTTAAACCGCCACCTATCTATCTGCGGGAGCAAACATCAAATAGCATAGTCAACATGTTGATTCAACTGGTAGGTAAGAATAATTTCTACGTCGTTTCTATACGACGCGGGCAAATTCAAGAAACCAAAATTCAATCCAGTACAGAAACGAACTTTCGTATTATATCAAGACACCTGGACACAGAAAATAAAAGTTACTATACATATCAATTAAAAAGTGCTAAGGGATTGATTATTGTCATAAAAGGCATAGATAGTTCTGTTCCTACAGAGGAAATAAAATCTGCAATAGAGCTAGAGGGGTATGAGGTAAAATCTGTTCATAACATTTTGAACAGGAATAAAGTTCCTCAACCAATGCACCGCGTTGAAATATCGTTTGATTCATCGGTTCTCAAAACCAAAAATTCAGTTCATCCCATATACAACTTGCGCTACCTACTCAACAGAAGAATAACTGTTGAGGAGCCATTAAAACGAAAGGGTCCCTCCCAATGCACAAACTGTCAGGAATATGGGCATACAAAATCATATTGTAAATTGCCTCACGTATGTGTGGTTTGTGGCGACGCTCGTAAAATCGCCGAATGTAATCGTTCTAAAGCTGACCCGAATGAAAAGAAATGCAGCAACTGTGGCGAAAATCACACGGCAAACTATAGGGGTTGTAGAGTCTTCTTGTATTTAAAAAAACCTGCTTTAGTTCAAAAATATACTCACTCCCAATATGGTCCGTCACATGCGCCCAGCCAAGCCGCTGGCTCTATTGCTAGTACTTCACAAACAAAGAATCAAAACCAATCATATGCCCAAGTCTTAAAAGGAAACCCTAATGCGAAAAATCCCCCGAGTACTTCTAACGCAAAGCAACCTCCAAACGCTTATGTTCCTAGGGAAGGTCTATAAATGCCTTCTGGAAATATGCCTACCTCAATTGAAAATTTAATTCAAACTATGAATAACTTCATGGCCACTATGCAGAACATGTTTCAGGAAATGATGCGAAACCAGAACATGCTCCTGCAAGTTCTACTCAACAAAAAATGAACCAGTTAAAAATATGTTTCTGGAATGCAAACGGGTTATCCCAACATAAACACGAAGTTGCAAACTTTCTTCATAGGCATGAAATCGACGTACTTCTTGTCTCTGAAACACACTTTACTCATAAAAACTGCTTTAGGGTAAATGGATACCTTACGTATGACACAAAACATCCTAGCGGACGAGCTTGTGGTGGCACAGCCATAATTGTGCACAAACACATCAGACACTTACCATTGCCAGAGTTCGAAGAAGATTGTATCCAGGCCACATCTATAAATCTTACTGATTTCAATCTAACGTTAACATCCGTTTATTGTCCCCCGAGGCACAAAATTGTAAACGATAAATTTCTCAACTTCTTCTCCACATTGGGCCAGAAATTCATTGCTGCTGGCGACTACAACGCTAAATATAAATTTTGGGGCTCCAGACTTATTAGTCCTAGAGGTAATCAGCTATACAATACCGTAACTGCAAATAATTTTGATGTGGTATCGAGTGGTGAGCCTACCTATTGGCCAACCGACTTCAATAAGCTACCAGACCATATTGACTTTGCTGTAATTAAAAACATCAAGCGCGATCAGGTACTAGTTAGTTCCTCCTATGATCTTTCGTCTGATCATTCACCTTCAATCCTCATTTTAAAAGGTAACTCTGACGCTGCAGCTGCAAACTTTATTTCCTATCCAAACAGAAACACAAATTGGTTAAAGTATAAAATGTATGTGAGCTCTCACCTATCACAGTGCATTCCCCTAAAAAATTCATCTGACATCCAAATAGCTGTCAACCGATTTACAGAAGTCTTGGATACTGCAGCAAGAAATGCAACCCCAATCAAGCGGACAATTAAACGTGCTCCTTGCAATACATCGACGGATATAGAGACCCTTATCAGAGAAAAAAGGAAGTTAAGAAGACAATGCCAAAACAGTCGTTCCCCAACCACTAAGGCCCAACTACAATTATGCCTGACCACTATTCGCAACAAATTGAGACAGAACCACGAGTCTGCAATAGAAGGCTATCTAAACTGCCTAGACGCCACAAAAAACTCCAATTATAGCTTATGGAAGGCTGTACGGCATATGAAATGCCCTATAACCCAAGAATCTCCATTAAGACTGGAAAACCTCACTTGGGCCAAAAACACACATGAAAAATTAAACGCTTTCGCGGGCAACCTTGAGAAAGTTTTCACGCCACATGATGCACATACTTGTTCCTGTCGTCCAATCATTCCTGATAAGGTAAACCATCCATTAAAATTTAACATAACTCAAGCAAAATCTGCAATAGAAAAAGTGAATATTAGAAAATCTCCCGGACCTGACCGCATCACAGGGTCAATGATAAGAAACCTACCATCGTCTGCTTCCAGAATCTTGCTGCTCATTTTTAACGCTATATTAAGAGTCGGATACTTCCCATCCTCATGGAAGAGGTCTATAATTGTGATGATTCCCAAGCCAGGAAAGATGCTAGCCAGGTTGCGTCGTACAGACCGATAAGCTTATTGTCAATCCTATCGAAGCTTTTCGAAAAAATATTCGTTTTAAGTATAACTCCTCATCTAAATGAACACGACATCATCCCGGATCACCAGTTCGGATTCAGAGCGAAACATGGTACAATAGAACAAGTGCATAGAATTGTCACCCTTATTAGATCACAAGCTTCTGGAGAGCTATCTAACAGGCAGAACATTCATAGTAAGGTCGCAAGATAAATACTCCCCCCTCAAGAAAATTACTGCTGGTGTCCCCCAAGGCAGCATATTAGGACCGCTTCTATATATAATATACACAGCGGATATGCCAACAAACCTGAACACGCATACCTCTACATTTGCAGACGACACAGCATTTATTAGCGTTAACCATGACCCAAAAGTCGCATCGCAAAATCTGCAGTCCCACATCAATGAACTAGAGGCCTGGCTAGAAAAATGGAGAATAAAGGTTAACCCGGCTAAATGTGCTCACTTAACTTTCACGCTCAGAAGACAAATGTGCCCAGCTGTAAAAATAAATAACATCACTGTTCCGGTAGAAAACCATGTTAAGTACTTGGGAATTCATATAGATAGACGCTTGACCTGGTCGCGTCATATTGAAGCGAAAATAACGGCTATGAAACTTAAAGCAGCTCAACTACATTGGCTTCTCGGTCGAAACTCAAACTTGTCCTTAGACAACAAAATTCTCTTATACAAGTCCATCATAAAACCAGTATGGACATATGGCATCCAATTATGGGGTACTGCATGCGCATCTAACATCCAAAAGCTTCAAAGAAGACAGTCTAGAATATTACGACAAATTGTCTGCGCCCCATGGTATATACGTAATGATATTATCCACAGAGATCTCAACGTCCCCACTATCCAGGAGGAAATTAAAAAATATTCAATAAGTTACATCGATAAACTAATATATATAATTTATTTTTCTTCCTATGAGGAGCATAGGGCCTTAACGATTGTGTTCCATTCTTGTTTGTCTGTTGCTACGATCTTCAGCTCGTTCCACGTTTTGTTGACTTTTGCCACTTCAATGTCTAGTTGTCGACGCCAGGTGTGGCTCGGTCGACCCTTCCTGCGGCTGCCTTGAGGATTCCAGTCTATTGCGTTTCTGGTGATGTCGGCTTGAGGTCTTCGCAGGGCATGTCCAATCCACCGCCATTTCCGTTTTCTGATTTCGTACTCAATTGGTGTTTGTCCGCACTCGGCCCATAAGCGTTCGTTTGTGATGGTGTTTGGCCAGAAAATTTTAAGTATGCGACGGAGGCAGCGGTTGATGAATACCTATATGGCATTGGTATCGCATTGAGTTGAGTTCCAAGACTCGCAGCCGTAGAGTGCAACTGATTTCACGCAGCTGATGAAGATGTTAATTTTGGTGCGCTTAGATATATGCGGGGAATTCCACACATGGTAAAGTTGGCCATAAGCTTGCCTGGCCTTGTTTATTCGGTTCCCAATATCCTCTCTTGAGCCTCCACTTGTTGATATTATGCTACCCAGGTAGCAGAAGGATTGGACGTCTTCGATCTGTTGTTCTTGTAGTGTGAACTGTTGTGTATTTGTTGTATTGATTCTCATGGCCTTGGTTTTGGGGATATTAATTCTGAGCCCACACATTGCTGCTTCGGCTTCGATGTTGTTAAGTTTTGACTGCATATCGTCAAATCTATGTTAGAGCAAACAGATGTCGTCTGCATAGTCTAAATCTTCGAGGCGGCCGTTTAGGCGCCAGGTAATGCCTCTAGGTGTTGTTATGACTTTTTTCATGATGCTGTCGATGACAACGTTGAATAGAAGGGGGGATAGTGGGCAACCCTGCCGCGCAGCTACTTTGACACTTATTGGGCAACTGATTACGTCCTCGTGTAGGATGCGGCATTTGGCATTCTCGTACAAAGCCCTGATTATCACAATAAGACTTTCAGGTATTCCCTTGCAGCGAAGTGCGTTCCATATTGCAGCGTGATGTATTGTGCCTTCTCGAAGTCGATGAATGTTAGATATAACGGAGATCGCCATTCGACTGATTGTTCCGTTATTATTCTAAGGCTATTAATATGGTCAATGCTAGATTTGCTGGGACGGAAACCGGCTTGTTCGTTGCGAATATCGTTGGACAGTGCGTCTGATAAACGTTTGTTTATTATATTGGCTATGACCTTGTTTACCATGCTAAGAAGAGTTATGCCCCTCCAGTTCTTGCATTGTGTAAGGTTTCCTTTCTTTGGGATTTTAATTATCATACCCTCTTTTAGGTCGTCGCTAAGTTGATTGGTGTCCCAGAATTTGTCTATAATGGGGTTTATTAGTTGGGCGCATGTAGCTGGATCTGCCTTTAGTAGTTCGGGCGATATGTTGTTCGTTTCCGGGTGCTTTATTGTTCTTGAGAGTCTTAATTGCCGTCTGAATTTCAATTACGCTGGGCTTGTTAATCGGTATGTCATGCCTTTCGATGTGTTGGGGGCAAAGGCATGTTGGTTCTAATGTAGCCTGAGTGGTGTTTAGCATTTTTTTTTTTTTTTAATATATCGATAAACTAATGGCCCACCCTAACTACCTCGCTCGGGGTCTGCTTCAGTTCGAAGGTCACCAGAGGCTAAAAAGAACCGATACTTTGAGCTCAACTAGAAGACATTTTTAAAATTTGAATACAGCAGTTAGTGGTTACACTGGTAACAACTAATAAACAACAAGTAGAATTAAGATTTGAATACATATTGTAAATTTCGATAAGAAAGATTCAATAATAAAACTAAAAAAAAAATTAAAAAAATAAATGTTTTTGCAAAGAATTTTGTGCATATCTCGAGCAAATTTTTGAAATACATACATTCACTTAATTGTGAATAAAAGCGAAACGCGTTCATAGGTTATGCGACTTTATGTCAAAGTAATAGGACTTGAAGCTTTTTTTTACTGTTTTGGATTTTTTATGAATTAAAAATAAAAAATTTAAATTTTTTGGGCAAAAAATATTTTTTTTCTTCATACATTTATATATAACTGCGAAACTGTTGCTTATGTAGCAAAATGTTATATAAACAGATGAAAGTAATTGTAATTCTTGATTTTTCTAAATTTTTTTCAGCAAAATCCGACTAGTGGTTCTCGAGTTATGTTAAACAAAAGAGCCTTATCAGAATTGAGTCCCGAATCTAACAGCTGAAAAATGTTGTACTGTGTTTTGCAACAAATTGAGAGGTGGCACTTGAAATTGATTAATAATGTTAAAACAGATATAATACTGTTTCCACTATGAGTAAAACAACTTGTTTTGAGCAAAACGTGTCAAAGTGTTTCCATTATGTAAAACTGGTTTTGGTTTTCGAATTTTCGAAATCAATTTGACATTTATGTTGTAAACAAATATGAAAGCCAAAAAAAATGTGTGTTGAAAAAAAAATATTTTTCTTTAACATGAAATTTTCTTGTTTGTTTTTTAATACACAGATATACATATATGAACGTATATAAAATCACATTACTTACTACCTTTTTATTATGTTATTTTATTATTTTTACGCTGCAAACAAATAAATCAGCTGGAGAGTTGCATAAACCTATTTAATAAGTCTTGATATTTTGGTAAATATATCACTTTTTTCGAAATTGTCAATCACCAATAATGGATAACCCAGAGTTGTATTCATGATTTTCGACATGTTTTGGAGCAAAACTAGTTTTTGTTTGAGTTTTCGAACATGAAAAATGTATAGGAAAACAAGTAGCAAAACACTTGTTTTGCTGCAAAACTAGTTTTGTGGCCCAAAACATGTAAGTGGAAACGTACTATAAAAAAGACAATGTATTAGTAGTGATTTCAAACTAAAGAAAAGTAAAGATCAAATTGCAGGTCCAAATGTTTGGAGAAAAATGGGATTTTTGTTATATGTTCATAAAAATACACAAAAAAAAAAAAAAACTTAAGTCTCTGCAGATTTATTTTTTCAATTTTAGTATACTGAAATATACTACTTTAAATAGAAAAAAAAAGAAAAACGTTAGCTCACATAGTAAAAAAATATTCGCATTTAAATTCTTAGGTTTAAATTAAGTTGGTTCGGTAAAACACACAAGTTCTGAGTTTGAGACGGATATAAAAAAAACTGGCAGTCAGATCGTAGTAATTCTTTTTGATTTGATTGTACCATTTAGTCTAAAATTGCAATATATCACTGCATATTGCATGAAGACTATCAGGTATGTGATGGAAATCGATTTTAAAAACGATACGATTTGAAACCGAAAATATCGTTTTCAGTATCTTTTAAAATGGATTTAAAATGCATATTCCTTTTATTTTCAGTGTTTATTCTTTAAAATTTTATATTATATACGTTAACTAAAGTGTATTCTGAACGAAAATTTAAGACTTTAATTCAGATTTTAAAATCGTTCGAAATTCATCACACCTTTTAAAAACGGTCGTTTTGAAATCTATCGATTTTCATCACATACCTGTATGTTGACAATTTGACTTTTTTCCGCGAAATCCCCAGTGTGCGTCGTCCAAATTAATCGTCTTCAATAAAAGTAATAAATAATTATTGTTTTTTTTTTATATACATCTTATTTGTAAAAAGGTCAGTGGAGATCCTTATCTTATGTTTATAATCGTACATTTTGTTGTTGTGTTGTGCAAATGTGTGTATTTTTGCACGCATTTGCATCGCTTGCACCGTTTGCACTACCCATCGTGATTTCCCTTAGTATAATCACCCTTATTGTGTTTGGCGTATTTAAAATACGCCTACGCCAGTTTAGTAATAGATTAAATAATAAAAGTTCACGTTCTCTTTAATCTATTACCAAACAGTCGTAGGCGTATTTTAAATACGCCAAACACAATAAGGGTGAATGTACTCACATAACTACGTTGTATCTGTATCCTCTATCGAATAGTTTTTAATTTATTTTAAATTCAAAAATTTTAAATTTAAATTTAAACTTTTTCACAAAAAAATTTCCAATTGAAAGAAAAAATCAAATAAACCTACATACATACATATATTAAAACATTCTAAAAAGATACCTAACATGCAGTCTACAACTGACATGAAATGCTTAACTTTAACACTAATATGATGTTAGTGTTAGGTATACACTCAATTCACATGAGGGCTTTTACGACGTCGTTTTATCTTGATTCCCTTTTAAAGCAACTTCCAAAATCCCTTTGCGTTCATACGATGATTTTTGGTTGCATGTCTTTTTTTTATTTACAGTATGGCCTTGATTACCCGTCATTCGATTAACCGGCAGCTTCAATAAAATGGAAAACAAACATTTTTTTGCACTGATTTAAATTGCCTCTATTATCCGAAATTATAAACAAATTATCTTTTTTTCGTTAAATTTTGAACAATCAAAAGAAATTTAAATAAACGAAGAAAGAGAATATCTTAACGGTGTGGAAGCATGTTCTGCCAAATTTACTTTTGTCCTCATGTTTACATAATAAAACGTTATATATTTACATAAAATAAGAAACACACCAAAAAAAATAAATAATCAAGAATTCTGCCGATCCCGTCTATTATCGATAATCGAGGTCTCACTGTATTTTCAACCACACACTTCAAAGTAAGAAAAAGAATAAAACGTAAACAGAAAAAGTTAAAAGAGAAATGTAAAAAACGACATGCAAAATACAAAACGAGACATTTTGTTAACCCCTCTTTCTTTTCTACACCGCTCACCAACAAACCAAAAGAGACGTCGACAAAGCGACGTCGTAAAAGCCCTCATCTAAACTGAGTGATAGACTCATCATGTTAGAAGTTTTCTCATGTTATAACACGGTTGTTAATGCAAATGTTTTACCAACGCTTTTATAACTTCAAGTTATAACAGCAAATCATGTCAGTTGTAGACGGGCAGTAACCCAATTAGTAATATTAACAAAAATTTTATGCAAAACTTTTTTTATAAATTACCAATTATTTTAGGCAACTAAGCTTAATTTTTTTGTTTTTATATAAAAATAATTTACCTATGTACGCATTGGTAAAATGCCCTAGATGATTTTTTGTGTGTAAAAACACTTGAAGTTTATTGTTGATGGGATAAGCTATTCCTATGCGCATTTCACTGGTTGCTTAGGCCAGATCATCAGGAAACTTCATCCATAAAGATTCTAGAAAAACTAAAGATATTTAACCAAATAAAACTGTTAAACGTATAAGACTTATAAGCAACAGTTCTACTTGAAACAATATCAAAGTTTAAACAAAACACATCAACAATAAACAGTGAGTTTATCTCATCTTACTGCCTGTTTGTAGAACGCGAGCACAAAAGTGACTCGCTTAACTTAACGAGTCACTTTTACCACAAAGTATATATACTCTGTGCTTTTACGCTCGCGTTCTACAAACAGGCAGTCAGCGTTACCGTTGGTGCCACTAAAGTGGCAATTTGGCACTTTTTCGGCTGCTTGGATACTATTTGGCCCCTTTTACAAAATGCACCCAAATGTGGTACTTTTTGTACCACCACAAAATGCTTTAGAAAAAGACACTTTTATAAGAATTTTTTCTTGTCATGCGTGGTTAGCTGAAAATCGGTTAAATAAACTTTCTATTAACCTGTTTATTTTATTATGAAATAAGGGCGTAAGCATATCTCGCATATAAATATTGGTCGTGAAGCAGAAATCGAACTGTTGTGTACCGAAGACTTTTCTAAAATTTGTGTAATTGACATTAAAAGCAAAATCTAAGTTTTTACCAAAAATGGTGTAAAGAATTAATATAAAAAACAAAAAACTCAATATATTAAAGTATTTAAACACATTATTTATAGTGTCTAATGAAGATATAAACTATTTCGAAGTTTTAAGATTTTATAAGTGACCCAGATGCGCCAAACACAATAAGGGTGATTGTTTTGTTTTTATACTGAAATTTGACAACAAGTAAGAAAATTGCAAAAACAAAATACATGGAGTTAATTCGCCTTGCTTTGTAGTTGTAGAGTTGCACTTACCTTGTATAAATTCGCCTTGCCAGTACCGTTTAAATTTTATACCGGTATTGATACCGATACTGAAATTAGTTTTTGCATAAACGTATACCGTTGCCCTTAAAGCCCTATTTCGGTATTACAAAAATAGTATGTAGAATTTTTAAAATATAAAAAATTAAAAGTTTCAACACTTGTGCTAATGGAAAATATGTTTATTAACTTGACGCACTACGGTTACACTGTTATTGTTTTGTTACATACTGTGATACAAGGCGAATTAACTACAGGTGGTGTCGAAACGGCATCTGATTTTGACAGCTCGGGCTTATTTGTTTTGATTTGTTAGTGTTTTGCTAATAATGGTTGACATTTCGAGCTAATGGCACTAACAATGCAATGCAAAAAACCATATGTTGTTTCTGTTGTTTTTGGATTGTTGTAGTACCGACACCACCTGTATTTGAATTCGTCTTGACTGTGATACAAGAATGATAGAAATAAGGCCTGGAACAGAATAAAGTAGTTGTAGTAGTAGCTGAAACTGACGAATACTCTGTAGCGCGACAAAGTTCAAAATTTTGAATTTCGCGCTTCAACTTCTACTGCAGCGACTACAACAAGGCGAATTTATAACAGGTAAGTGCAGCTCTACAACCAGGGTTGTGAACTATTTCTAATCAAAAAGCGCCGTGTCTCCAATCAAAAAGCGCTAAATAAAATTTAAATAAAAAACTTAATGACATGTTTAAGATCCAAGTTTTATTAATAACACAGGCCGTCAAAAAAAATCGTTTTAAATAAAAATTTATGAAAAACAAAGATACTACTGCGCTAAATTCAAATCCGTTTTCAGTTGTTTCTATCATGTCTTGTTCTTTTATGGGCTAGACTTATATTTTGACCGAAATAAGGCATTTATGCTACATATATTTTATCATAACTTGAGAACGATATTGATATTTTACAAATAATTATTTTATATTTTATATTATATTTTTCCATGCAAATTAGTATTTTTATCATTTATCAGAAATCCAGGTATATTATGAATAAAAAAAGCAAGAAATCAGTAAACAAAATGTTAACTAGACGTGATTGAATAAACTATTTGCATATAGCACGCTAAAGTGAATTAAAATCACATAATCAAGTTCTCTAGATCGACTTTTTTTTAGTTTTTTGCCGAGCAGTGTTAATAAAACATTAATATTTTTAAAAAGCCTTTTCTGATATTTAAGGAAGATTAAAGTAATATAATTGCAACTAATTCACCAGAAAATATGTCTTGAACCACGAAAATTTTGCACTATTCTCGTCCAAGCCAAAAATTTCTTATTGTATATAAACATAAGCAAAAAGTTGTGACTCAAAGCGAACTAAAATACAGCTAAAAAATTCATTCAACTATAGAATAGTTACTTAAATCAAGTTTGCTTTTTATTTTACAAAATCAGAAGAAAAGCCTAAAATTTTTCCATAAAAACGTATAGCACTAGTTAGTTTAAAAAAAAAACGTTGTTTCTTGATTCTATTTTAAAATCAGACTAATATTAAATAAATGCTTCTTGAAATTTTTGATCATATACCAAAAACGTGAATTTTTTAATCATGAGAAAATGTTTCTTTATTTAAGAAACTTTTAGTTAATACGAACAAAATAAGTTAAAATCAGTTATTTAGTTTTGAATTTTCTTGTTTTAAGAAACGAAATGGATTTCTTTAGAAAATAAAACGGAAACAAATTTTGGTTTAATGTGGCTTGATTTTAATGTATGCAAATAAAAGTACAAAAATGTTGGGTATCAATAAAAGCGCTAATTTAGCGCTCTTTTTAAAAAAAGCGCTAAGGAAAAAAATATGCGCCTTTTCAAAAGTTAAAAAGCGCTTAATCTAGCGCCAAAGGCGCTAAATTGGCAACTCTGTCTACAACTACAAAACAAGGCGAATTAACCCCATGTATTTTGTTTTTGCAATTTTCTGACTTGTTGTCAAATTTCAGTATAGAAACAAAACAATATTTTGACGTTTCACCATTTTTTTAATTCGCCATGGATACAGCTGATGAACGGCTGACGAGTTGAGCTTACCTGGAGTAAATTCGCCTTGGACTACAACAACTACGTATTCTGTTGACAGTACCAAGGCGAATTTATACAAGGTAAGTGCAACTCTACAACTACAAAGCAAGGCGAATTAACTCCATGTATTTTGTTTTTTCAATTTTCTTACTTGTTGTCAAATTTCAGTATAAAAACAAAACAATATTTTGACGTTTCAGGATTTTTGTGGATACAGCTGATGAACGGCTGACGAGTTGAGTTTACCTTGTTGAATTCGCCTTGGACAGTACTTTGACGTGTGAAAAAGGCCCAAATCAGTTGCGAGGGCAGCTCTCGAAGAAAGAGACAGAAAGCTTTTTTGGTAGTGAAGTGGCAAGGTGTAAAAACAGGCCACCACAATGAACACAAATGGCGTGATCAAAACAAAACATAAACCACGTTAAACAAATGCATTAGTTCAACAAACGTTGTTTTAGTAATATTGTTTTGTTGTATGTTATTTACTCACTTAAATGTTATTTACTTATGTTGTGGTGAATTTAAAAGTTAATTTTTACAACAGTTTTGCAAATAAATCTGAACTTAATAAATTTGTGTTCATTGTATTGCGGCATAGATGATGAAAAAATAATTGCAAAAGAGCAGGGGGTCTACTCTCTATTGCGATGCGAAAACAATTTCGATGCGAAAGCTAAATGCCAACTTGGTACTCTCTATCACTTTCGCAAAATTTTCTAAGGCCCTGAATTTGTAAAACGCAACGCAATCCCAAAAATAACATTGAAAGCAAAAACAATGTCAAAATTTTGTTGTTGCTTTCTACAGAAATACATATTGCGTTTAAAAATTATCAACGCCATAAGATATGCAGCGTTTAAAATTTAAAAATTCAATATTCATTTCTATAGAAAACAACAAAATTATGAAATATTTTCGATTTTGTTTTTGCTTTCAATATAATTTTTGGCGTTGCTTTTGCGTTTTACAAATTTAGGACCTAAAAAATATGAAGCGATAGTGGTTATAAAAATTAAAGATGGCGCGGATTTACTGTAATGAAATGCCAGTGTGTAAAAATATTTGAAATTGGAAAATTTAAATAAAATAAAGTGATGATTTACGAAAAGAAAAAAAATTAAAAGATGCGAGACACATGCGCAAACGTATTGAAGAGTACCAATCGCTAGATTTGCTTCAATTTTCTTTCGCATCGCAATAGAGTAGCCCCCCAGCTTTCTTAGAAAGAGACAAAAAAAACGCAAAATCCTCCGTCTCGTGACAGTTCTGTTAGTATTCTGTGGCGCTATTCGTAACGTTGTACTACAGCGGCTATTCTGTTCCCCACTTAAAGATTAGGACATCATATAGTGTACGTTCGTAAAAGCATCACTGCGCTGCATCAGAAGAGCAAACTTTTTTTAATGGTGATAAAAGAATAATAGTAACTTTTATTATTGTGTGACTATTATTTTTGTGGAGTATTTCACAATTTTTCGGTCCACATTTACTTCACTGATAAATATATTACCCCTTGAAATCACTGATGCAGCTCAGTGATGCATTTACGAACGGACCCATATTTATACTAAGTTAACATCCAAACCATATGTATGTGTAAACAATATTGACCCTGTGTTGATCTTTCATAAAAATTCCAAAAAAAATTCAAGTTTTATCTGTGGGATTTGCTTTTAAAGCGAGTAAATTTATTCATAAATATTAAATTTTTTTAACATTCGAAAAAATTTGAGCAATTAAATTTTACCAAGTTTCTTCAAGAACCGCAAGTTAAAACCGGCAATTTTAAAACAAAGCATTCACTCTTATCGTGGTTGGCGAATTTAAAATACGCCTCCGACTATTTGGTAATAGATTAAAGGAAATAAGTTAACGTTCTCTTTAATCTATTACCAAACAGTCGCAGGCGTTTGACATGTTTTGATACAAAGTATAATAGTGTAATCTAGCCTTTAGCAAAAAATTCGTGGTAGCAAACATTGGCGATGCCAATCAAGAACTATTTTTAAAATTAGAAAAACAACGGTAATTTGTAAATAAGGCCCCTATTACGTTTCACAACTAAACACAGTTGATGTTTTTGTTCGCAGCAATATAGCAAAGTTATAAACCATAATACAAAAATAGAGGCCTAATTTTTTTTCTGAAAATCTCCATCGATTTCGATTTCCAGAACATGGCCGACAGAAATGGTTTTCCAGAAGAAGCATAACGTACGAACGGCAAAATTTTGTTATATTGATTGACTTTTCTTTTCAACTTATTTTCAGTATTTATTTTCAGCTGTATGCTACATTGTAATTTTAATACAATTTCAGATGTCCGTATAATAAAAAGGAAATCAGTACACAGTTTGGAAATTTAATTTTGTTTTATTTATTCCACACATAAATTAAATACTACATAAAGTTAAAGTTAATACTATAATTCTAAGAAATACATTTTGTTTCTAAATTATGAATTGGCAGTCATGTGTATGGTTGTATGTATCGATATAAACAAAAATGTACAGTAAAAAATATTCTATGAAATAGAATTGCGAAAAAAAATCTGGAAAGAAAATTAAAAATTTATTTTTAATTAACGATTTCTTTAAGTACTACAACTAAAAGAAACAAATTATAAATCAGCTACTAAAGTTATAATCAAAATTTTTCATAGTCTAACATATTTTGTAGAAACATCATGCAAATTTTATTTTTTATTTTTACTTAATACGATAATTTTAAAATATAATTACCTTTATTTAGAAAAATTGTAGTCTGCTGCATATAGAAATTGAAAAACTGGAAAAAAATTATATATTAAATTGTGAAAATAAAATAAAAAACTATTTAATCAAGCTTTATTCAGTTTCTTCAATTAAATTTTACACAAATCATAGTTAAAAATCATAGGTGTCCCAAGGTAAAAAACTTTGCTCATCATATTAATCACCCTTATTGTGTTTGGCGTATTTAAAATACGCCTACGACTGTTTGGTAATAGTTTAAAGAAAAAAAGTTCACGTTCTCTTTAATCTATTACCAAACAGTCGTAGGCGTTTTTTAATTACGCCAAACACAATAGGGGTGAATATCTTATTGTTAATAAAAACGGTTGGGTTTAAACTCACCTTTTATTGAAGTTCAGAGAAATATACAACATTAGTATTACTCCATTAAATAATCTGCAATTAAAAAATAACAATTTTAATACAAAATATACTTATTAAAATGTAAATACATTCTAATTTTAATTGGAAAAATTTGATCAGTAAATTTGTTTTAATCAATGCAAAATTATTTAGTCTAACATATATTTAATAACATCATTTTAATTACATTAATATAAATTATAAAAAATGGGTAAGTACCTTATTTTACACAGCAGATACTTTCATTTAGAATAAAAATTAACACTATAGTACGCGAGGATTTAACCTGAAAGAAAATATACATATTATTTAAAATATTCCACTAATAAGAAAAAAAACTTGTTTTATAAATATTATCGCAGCAAAGAAAATATACATGTACATATTTTTTCAAGTTCTATTCCACTGGTCTACAAGTTTGGAAAAAAATTTATTGCAAAAGCGAAGTATGCTTTTTTACTAATCTGGATGCACTGAATTCGAATTGGGCTGTCACGTCTTGTTTATTTTTTATCGGATGCTGGCAATACTGTAAAACAGTCAATACTGCTGCCGTATTCTGTAATTCGCTTAGCTAAAGCTTAATCTCGATCGCTAAATTTCCTTAGAGAAAACAAAATTTAAAATTTTTAGCGATGACACTAAAAGCTAAAATTGCGGCAAATTAAATTTGTATTGCATTGCCAAATTTAGCAATGCACGTTACTGAATTACATTTGTAGCCAAAATTTGCTAAATCAACTTTATAGATTTTTAGCGATAGAGATTAAGCTTTAGCGAATTATGGAATACGGCTGCTGACACTACAATTTCACAATTATTAATTTGACAGCAAACATTCTTTCTAAATCTTCATAATTGCAGCGTTTTAGCATGTCAAGGAGATCGTGTGTTACTGACTTAAGCTATTTTTGCTTTGTTTGTGGTGGATACTTGGTTGGAAGAAAAAGCATATGCAAAATCAGAATCATTAAAATATGCATATTTACATTATTTTGGTTTTACAGTCAGAAACTTGGACAAACCGTGGTCACCGACATTTGCATTTAGATTTTTTCTACAAAGGCTAGGTGCAGTGAGCGACGAACAAGGGGAGAGTGTTCACCAACACCCCTATCGTGAATAACAAGTGGAATTTTTGTTCCCCTGAAATTTTCATTCCCCTCGAAGGGAAAAAAGCAATCGTGAATCTCATGTGAAAACTTTTTCACGCTATCATTTCCAGTGAATGTAAAAAAAAGAAGAAAGATTAAAAAAATTAAAAATCAATGAAATTTTTCTTCAAAAATATACAAGTATATATTTTAAAGAAAAGTTAAAATAATAAAGAAAAATATTTAGTATTGGAGGGATAGTTTGATTACAACGTTAGTTTTTTGCACTTTTTAAATTTAATGTAGTAAAATATTTTCCAAAATTCTGCCACCAAGTCAATCGAAAGTTTCACAAATCCGCAGGCAATCGACCTGTTGCTTTGCATTTTGTTGACTAATATGTCGGTTTGTGCCTTTTTAACTTTATTAACCCTTAATATTTGATTTATGGGAGGAGCTTCTTACATACATGTTCTGTTCCCTAGCAAAAATAAAGTGAGAAAATCTAAGGGAAATGTGAACAAATTACGAGGGAAAAATTTTTTCACGATCAGGGGAATTTTTTCCCGTGAACATTTTTTCACGTTATTATTCTCCTTTGAATTACATTTTTTCATGGGAGTTGTTCATGATAGCAAATATGTGAAAAGGGGAAAAATTACGAGGGAAAAACTTTTCACGATAGGGGTGCAAGAGTTAATGAAAATTGAAAGAAATTATCGAGGATTTCGGGACAAACGCATGCTGGCCTCTAGTTCGTGAATCCGAACCAACAAAATACAAACGACGCTCAAATTCACTTTAGAAAATTCATTGATTTTTAAATAATCTAGTGATTTTTATTTAAAAAACTAATTTAAACATTTGTTTTATCTCGAAAAACTGACGTGATAGAGAAAAACAAATTACAGATTCGAATTAAGCCCACCAAATTAGCCTAGGAAAGATATTTGGTTGCTTCAGTTCAAAGTCTTGTTGGCTAGTGTCAAAGAATATAAATCATATAGAATGCGCATCTCAAGGAAAACTAAAATATTTTTGAAAAAAAATGCATGATGCGGGCGGGAAGACAAAAGGGAAGAACCAAAAACAAAGAGCGTAACAATGCATCGTTCTCTCGTTGTTTATGAGAACTTTTAATTCTCATTTATCAGCGTATATGTATGTGCGTGCACGAGTGTGTATGTATGTACATTGCCAAGTCAAAAAAACAAAACACATTAAGTAAAAAATAAAACAAAAACCTAACAAAAGAATTTTTGTTTCTTGCAATTTTTGTACAAATAACCTTCGTAAAAGCAAATGTGACCGATTGTGTAATTGTAGGGTAAGAGTATGTGTTTTATTGTTGTACAGATAAAACTATATCGGTTCGCACCGAAATTCAGATGCAGTTTTTCTGTAAAATTAAAGATTTATAGGAATATAAAAATATCTAAAAACATAAACTGCCTGGTTCATAAAAAATAGTTTATGTTTATTAAAGCGGCATGGCCACACAATGCTTTTGGGGTCTTTTGTCAAACCATGTTATATATTTATTTCATAGCTGTGCAGTATTAATATTCTTATTAAAGATATTTAAAAATAGATTAAAATAAAACATATTATTATTCCTTCTTAAGGAATTTTGTTTGGTTTTTATTTAATCATGTTGCTTGGAAATTAAAAAAATTTAGTTCTCATATATTCGGAATAAATTTAATTTATTTCTAACTTTATGTCTATTCACAAATGTAAAAAAAATGATATTTACAAAAATAAAATTATTTCCAATTAAATTTTCAATCAACCAAAGCGATACAAATACATACATATTTAAAAAGAATTTAATGAGGATATCAACCACCCTAATATTTTAATAAATTAAATCATTCGTTTGATAAAACTTGTATTTTTCTTTTCTTGGAACTTCCTTTTTCTAAAGACCAAAAGCAATGTTTTCGGAGGAGTACTAATTTAATAAATGTTCACAAACTGAGCAATATGAAATTTATTTAACAAACAATCAAGGAGAAATACCTATTTATAATTATGCCACTCCTTTATTTATAAATTCCATTAATATACATACACACATGGTAAGTACATAATTAAATAATCTAAAAAATGGTTTTATAATTCGGTGCAAATCGATATAGTTTAGTTTTTACAAAAATAAAACACATATTGTTGCCCTACAATTACGCAATTGGTCGCATTCGCTCTTACGTAGGTTATTTGCACATAAATTGTTTTAAAACAAAACAAAATCAATTAAAAAAATACCAAAAACCCGTTTCAACGAAAAAAAAAACACAAACACACACACTTTGGCTGGCAAAAACAGCAAACATGTGTATGTGTTAATGCTGCACATTTTGGATGCTCTCTTCAGTTCTCTAAGTGAAAACACAAACCAACAACAAATTGCCTTTGCAAAATTTGTGAGCGAAATTATATGAGAGCGGGGCGTAATGATAAACCCCGCCATAAGAAATTTTGCTTCTACATGATGCGCATTCTATATGATTTATATTCTTTGCTAGTGTTCTTAATAATATCAATAGAAATAAATAAAAAGTACCAATCATTAGGCAAAAAACTTTTTTTTATAAGTATGAACTCTTATATCACAATACAATTGTATTTTTTTTTTCCAAAATACTAGAGAAAGTGACAAAATTTTTACAGTGAGTAGATATGACCGCTGTTTATAGTTTTCCAGAAAAAAGTGAAAATGTGTAAATTTTGAGTTGTTCAGTGCGAGATGTATACTTTTTAGGTGCTAAGATCAATATTGTAAAAATAAGGAACGTTAAAACTTTTCAGCCTATGGTAAAGGGAATAAAATCAAAATTACAAACATAATATTTTGTTTGCTGCAAAATTCAGTTTTAAATATAGTTTACACTAATCACAGAACAACTCATAGGTGTCCCAAGGTAAATAAATTGCTCATCATTTGATAAATTAAAAAAATGGATTTATAAAAAAAAAAATCACTCACCTTATCAATTAATAATTACACCATTTTTGTATGAAACGTAATCCATCCATTCCCTGTTAATAGTTTTAGAAAGCATAACGCGTCCTAATGTCTTCCAATTTCTTGCAAACTTGATTTGGGGTTCGGAACATATCGGCCGCTATAGATTTTTGCTTAGCCGGATCTATTGATAGATACTGTTCACACAAATCACCATCTATTACATTTTTCACCGGATAATAAGCACTACGATAACTGAGATGATCGCGACCACATAGTGGTGCATTCTCATTGCGCATGTGCATTTCAAGATGTTGAAAAAAATCGAAATCCTCACGACTAGTAAAGGGCACAAAAGCTCCAACCGTACCACTAAGAGTGGTATAAATCATGGCCTCTGAACCCCCCGGTATGAGTGTGGACTTCTGTAGGGACATTATAACTTCACCTACATGAAACGTCGAGATATTTTCAGCCTTTTGAGAAGCGCCTGAGAGTAGACCACGATCCCATAAGGATTTTGTTCCAGTTGGATCCTCGTCCACGTCGTCAGTTACAGAATGTGGCAATCGTTGTATACTCATGTTGCCAAACTTATCACCAATTGCTATGGTATCATAATCCAAAAGTGTTGTAGCTGTTACCCATCTGGGATGAGTGTCATCGGCAAATATGATCAGTTGATTTTCAGCTCTTTTATATCGTATAAAAAACACAGACTCTTGTACATCTGAAGCATAAACCCGATGACCCATTGCCTGTATGTTAACAATTTGATAGGGTATATGTTTATTTTCACATTTGCGCAAAAGTTTCTTCTTGCCCAAATCATAAATACGTAAAATACGACCACAACCGGCTAAAAGACGACCTTGGAAGCCACATAGAGCACCAGGCACCTCTTCTAACTCTGTGCGATGTAAGAAATCCAATTGAGAACAGGTAGGATCAATTTTGTAAATATCAATAAAACCTCCGTTTGTTATACGAGGATTTAGGAGCAGTTCTTTGGCTATACCCAGTGCCAAGTAGTAGCGACCATCTTGGGCTACAGAGAACTTTAAAATTGCCATTGACATAATGGCTTCATTTTGTGTTAAAGCTATTTTAAATAAAGTTTGCCCTTGAATGGGATCCAAAGCTCTTATTTGAGAAGCCCACAGACCAACTCCGGCTTTTGGGGCCGAAAATACATCTTCGGGTAAAACTTCGTTTATAAAAGCATTTGCCATTTCATTGGCTAACTCCCGTTCCTCTTCACCAGCCGCCATGCGCATTTCTTCAGCCATTTGTTGTTTTCGAGCATTTTTGGTTTCTTCAGTGTAAGCATTATGATCTGTTTCAGCAATTATCATACGCCCCGTGTCGGGATGTATAACAAATGATTTCGGTGTGTATTCTAAGCCAAACGAAACTTGATTAAAAACGGCTCCAAGCTTTTCTAAAGCCAAAATACGCAGAGTATTAGTTGAAATGGCTACAATGCCCTCACTGCACTGTTCACTAGAAAATCCCGAAGCATATTCTAAAGTCTCATAGGATAGGGGAGTCAAATGGAATCGATTTTGATAATAGTATGATAGCCAGGAACGACTTGACATGGCTAACACAGCTTCTGATCCTTGCATGCGTATGCGAAATAGCTTAACTGGTCTAGAGCCTAAATAACGCGTGCGCGTATCTGCTAAATCACCGGATACAGGATCCAAAACAGTACGCAGTAAAACACCATTACTAAGGCCAATATTTAAATAGATGGTGCCACCCTTCGAGGTTGCAGTAGAGCGTTCATTTGATTCGTCATTGACATTCGCCAAACTCTCTGTGTGACCCATTTCTACTAAGCACAAAGATTCTGCTGGTGATGGTAGAGCCTGCATGGAACAGGGCGTTAAACAATCATTGGGATCTAATGAAATAATGCGTACAGTATTGTCGGATAAGCCAACAGCTAGAAACCATGAACGTTGTTCGCCTTCAGGCACAGTACCCAAAGCCATACACATTATTTCGGCTGGCATTTCAGAACGTTCTGTATACTCATTAAGTTCTCCAGTCTAACAAAATTAATAAACAAAAAAAACTTTAAAATTTTTAAAATAAATAAAAAAAATAATAAAAAAAAGTTAAGCAAATAGAAAATAAAATTCAGCACTGCAGGACACATAGTGTCTCAACACGATTGTTCTTTAAGGTGTTTTTGTCATCAATATATTTTATTTTCACATTGAAACATTTATTTACTACCGACTTTTTTAGTTCGAACAGCAATTTAAAAATGATAAAGCACATTTTAGCACAGCATATAAAATCAAAAATACTTACAGCATCCATTTCGAAATAAACTAATTCACGACCCGACAGTGTAATAACAACCTGCCTTTGGTTGACGGCACATTTGGTTATAGATTTTTTGCCAGGAGCTCGCCATTCATTAACACGCTTATCGGAACGAATGTGACGTATACCATCAGGATATACTTGCACTAACGCATCCTCACCCAAAGAAGCACAACACAAAGTGGGGGTAGTTCCCAGAAAACCACTATCGGTAACTTCTTCTACTGTTTCACCAATACTCAAAACCAAAGTAGCATTTACGAATGAAACAATTATATAGGCATCAAATTCATCTAAAGTTGAAAAATAAAGATGTTATTAAATTTAGTACATATATTAAAAGAAATTTCTAAATTTAAGGAACATTATGGTTTAAGGACATATGTTTTTGAATATAATCAGTTATCAAAGATATAATCAAATTAATTCAGCTGAAACACGGATGATAAATTCACATCATTTATAACAAAAACAGTTTGTCCCCACCAGAAGTAAACCTTAAGTGTAAATTTACTTTTCTTTTAAAATTGTTGTAGTAGTATCTGTGTATCTGTATCTTTTATTTCACAGCTTTTTTATCTGATTACATGTTAAATTAGTTATTTATGAAAATGTTGCCTTACCTATATTTGAGTAACTGGTTATAATATATTTTTGATAAAATTAAAGAAGTAGAGAAGAAGTTTTGTGTGCAAAAAGCTCTATTAAACACTAGGCGACACACTCTTGTGCGTTCGTGTTTGTGGGTTGGGGTTTAATTTCGCATTTATTTGCTTTTTTTTATCTCAAAACCACTCGGATTTATTCAGCACACAAAAGTTCAAGCGCCTGAAATAATAAAAAGAACTGGTGTTTGATTTTCTTTTTCTTTTGCACAAAATATGAATGGGTTTTTTTTTGTATGTTTCTTAATAATAAAATTCAAAACCACCAGTTTCTAATAAACAAATTGTTCACAAGCAGAGAAAGTGTAATTCGTTATAAAATTAAAAACGACACTGAAACAAATATAGGCACAAAATGCAAAAAATTGAAATTAGCAATGAGAACATTTCAACGTATTTGCACTTTTAAAGTATATGTATTAAAATAGACTGCCAGTCAAATAAACCAACATTTTATTATTAAAACAAAAAATAAAAACTTACCATCAACGCGCTTTTTTACAGTCCATACGGCATTTGGATTTCCAGGCAATTCAGAAACGGCCATTTCAGATACTTCTAAACCATGTCTTAGCACTCTCAAAGAAGATCTGGGTCCTCTACCACATAAAACATATAATTGAGGTGTATCTTCATTAGCTAAATCAGCAACTTGTGATGAAATTATAGGGGAAAACGATGGCATTTCATCAACCATAACTAAATTTTTCAAAGGTCTGGGAGCAAAGAAAAAAGTTTCACCTTCCTCCAATGGCATGGCAGAACTAAATTCTGGTTCATCGTCATCATCCCCCAAATGAGCAATTTGATATAAATAACTAAATAAAGATGAAATTTCTTATTTTTGTTATAAAACAAAATATTTTATATGAAGAACTTACTGGTTTCCAAATTCACATGCTACAAATAAAAATCCTGTCTTTAAAACACTCATAGACACTGCAGGTGGTACAGTATCAAAATATTTTAATTTTATTTCGGATACTACATCATCATCTGTCTCTAAAGTTACTTTGAAAATATCACCCTGTTCAGTTTGTACCAAAAAGAAATACATGCTTTTTGTCCTATGAGTAGCAGAACATATAAATATCATACCACGTTCAGGATCATCTAAATCATTACGACGACGTGGTATAGGACAACGAATATCATGTTGATCACCTAAATTCTTGTAGGTCAAATAGTTTTCGGAGCAAATTAAAACACCCGAAGGACCATCATTACCACCTGGTACGGATATAAGAAAATTGGCATGTTCTTCTAATGGTTCGGAATATTTACGAACGACATGATTAAGACCCAAATCCAATTCATAGAAAGTAAGCGTTTGTTGGGTACGTTCAGCAGCTTCACCTAAAATGGAAAATAGGAAATATTACATTAATATTTAAGTAAAGAAGGCGGCAAAGCTAATAACTATGGCGGCTATTATTAACTAAATTCGATATTCGACAGCAGTCGAAAAGGCTGTACGAACGAATTTTTTTTGGTATTATGGCGCGCATTCAATAAAAAAAAGTTCTATTGTGATTTAGCACTCAGCACTTTCAATAAAAACAGAAGCTTGTTGGTTTTCATCCCTTTTCTTACATGCTGAAGCCTTTCCAATAGCTGTTTGCGACCATACAAATAGGCGCCTGTTCTGTAAATCAACTGTTTTCAAATCATGTGATTTTAAAATCAGACGTTTGATTTTGTGCTCTGAAAATCATATTAGCGGTTTTCACTCTTTGTATAAGTGTACAACTCTGCTTTACTTAATACGATTTTATACTACAAAGCGTGAATGTCTTTTTTGTATGTACACATAATTATTATTATTATAAATTAAAGAATTTGCTGAATGAGAGAAAAAAAGACAGATTGAGTTTCGTCAACTTTTTATTATGGATTATTTAACACACGCAGGCAGCGTTGCTGTTATGCGACTAAAGTCGCATTTTGCCCCTTTTTTGACTGAATTGCCACTTTATTTGACCCTCTATTTTTGTATTATTGATTAAAAAAAATAAAGATATATCGTTTTATTCGGCTGTATCGAATCTAATACACCCTTCACCATTGTATTAATAAAATTCTTACCACTACTAATAACTCCTTATAAGAAAATCTGATCTAAATTCGGTCCACCTTTCTCTCATGGTATTGGCGCTATTGTGCCAAAGCCCTTATTTTTTTGAAGAATAAGGCTGTTAAAAGTCTATTAGAGTGACGTCCAAAATTTAAATTGTGGTTGTATTGCTTTTTATTAGCATTAGTGAATAAAGAGACAAATATTCTTAATAAAAATACAAAAAGTATGTAAGCATCCGCCGCATGTGCACTCGTCGCTTAGTAATCGACGACTGAATTGTGTACTCTCGTGGACTAAATGAAAGAGCGTAAGAATGCGTGTGAAGAATGTGTGTGAATTATTTCCACAATTGTGGTATGGGCTGGACACCAATGGTCTATTACTAAGTCAATTAGTAACCGAATTTTGTTAATTTTCACTATTATTCCAAGTTTATTTAGGATGAAAGTAAAAAAAATAAAGTTTATTAGACAACTTCTGCAAATCAAAGTTTAAAAAATATTTTCTTTTATATACCACATACTTTATGGACCACTTTCCTCTACGTTAACTTTTTTTGAAATCAGGAAAAGCTACATCATTAAGTTAAAAAAAAAATTTCCGTATTGGTTTTAGTAAGACATCACTCAATAAGTACAGGTTTATGGTTGAAAATTAGATAGATGCTGACGTGGGTTTTTAATCATATCTCAGCCATTTGTGGACGGATCTAGTTGAATCAATCAACTCTGGGGTCCTTGGAAAACAAATTTTAACATAACACATGGACAGACAAACCTACAGACGGACAGAAGGACATAATATAAGCAACTCCGATCCTCATAAGGATTCATAATGTACTATATGGGCATTTCCATCATGTCGAACGTGACCATCGTACACATTTAAAGTTAAAAAAAAAGTCAAAATAAAACTTATATTTATTTTGGCAATAGATTCAAACTATAGCTTTTAATTAGCCCTATAATTGGTGCTATTATTTATTTTGATAAATTGTTTCGTTTTCAAGAAAATTGCAAAAAAACAAGGCATTTGCACGTGACGAAAACAGAAGTGGTTTTTGTGGCCATTTTTTTCGAATGCCGATTTCAGCGAAACCTGAGGCAATATTTGAATGCAAAAAATTGTAGAATGTTATGCACTCATGTCTCTTAAATATGGCTGTCATTTTAAATAAAAATAATGTATACGTTTTGTTTATTTAGCTTTAATCGCTGTCGCACGTGATCTGTCGCAATGACATTTTTTTCCATCATGATATATATGTATGTTGATTAGACCGGGTCGACCTCCATATAAAAAAAAAAGATGTGCCAGTCACCCCCTAGAATGAAAGAAGTTTCTAAAACAGGAAACTTTTTTTTTTTGCCACGCCCCAAAATACAGCCCTTTTGGTTTTTTATATTTAGCGCTGCCATTTAAAGTCCGATCTCATCATATTGCATATCGTTTTTCATGGCTTGATAGTGGCTTCATTTTTGTCTTTAGTGACTTTTTAATTCGACCTCAAATTCTGGGCGCTACTTATGCCATCTCGGATCCTTCCCCCAAATGTCCAATTTTTTTTACGTGCCAACAAAGTCCTTCTAAAACTACGTATGTAAAGATTTTAATATGCCCACTTTTATTACACGCCTACAAATTAAGCCCCTTTTTTCTTTTTCACACACATACTACATTAAAACAGGTAGAAGCCAATACAAGCAATAATATTTTTATCAGTCACGCCCTAAAATAAAAGGTATATTTATTAAGTTTGAAAAACTTTAAAAAAAATTGTTTTTGCCTCGCCCTAAATTACAGCCCTTTTTGTTTTATATACATATATAGCATCGTCATTTAAAGTCTAATCTCATCGTATCGTGTATCATTGTTAATGGCTAGAATATGGCTTTATTTTTGAATTTAGTGCTTTTTTTGCTCATCTAGATTTAAATGATTGAAATGTATATATTAACATAAATAAATCATTTACATTTTGACTTTTTGTACCTTCCGAAAGGTTTTAGAGAGAAAAAGTCAATGCATAATGTCTCCCTTAAAGAACTGTTATCATAGCAAAACGTACAATAAAAATATCCAAATAAGAAAAGTTGCACCTGTTCCACTTTGCATTCATAAATCTTGAAATGGGTTATAAATAAATATAAAATTTTTTTACTTTTATTAAATTTGATTGTTAAAATATGATAAAACAAAGTCTTTTCAAGAACTTATATTTTTTTGTTGCAGTGGACCTTTCGGTGGAAATGCCAATATACTTGTTAGAATCTAAGATCAATATTGTAGAAATTAAAAACTTTTTACCATTTTCGTTACGAGTTTTTTCCTATTCAAATAATGTCTTCCGGGTAAAAATTTTAGACTTCCTTAATAATCTTGATTAGCTACTGATGGACGATACTTATATTTATATTTTAAATGTGGCTGGGGAGCCTTAATCTGAAGTAAAAGTATGCATATTATTCTTATATTTGTATATTATTTTCAATTTTCTTTTAATTAGTTTTTATTATGAATTATAATTATTGATTAATGAATATTCACCCTTATCGTGTTTGGCGTATTTAAAATACGCCTACGAGTGTTTGGTAATATAAAGGGTGGTTAAATTGTAAGGGCCGATGTTGAATGTGAACCACACCTAAACGCCAAGTTTTTTTCCGAATTTTATTTGACATTTCTCTATTTCAGAATTACTCAATTTGAACCATGAAGAGATACACAATCCAACAGCGTGTTAAAGTTATTCAGACTTATTATGAAAATGGGCGTTCAAATCAAAATGCATATCGTGCACTTCGTGATTTTTTTGGTCAATTTGATCGTCCAAATGTGCGTACAATCGCAAAAATCGTGGAAAAATTCTAGCAAACTGGGTCTGTAGAAGATGTGAGAACACCAGTGCATGCTCGTACAGCTCGTACTGCAGGAAATATTGCTGCTGTTCGCGATAGTGTGGCTAAAGAGCCGTCCACCTCAACTCGTCGTCGTGCCCAACAATTGCACCTCTCACGCTCGTCGATGATGAACATTATGCATAAAGACTTGCATTTACACGCTTACAAGGTGCAATTGGCTCAAGAACTAAAGCCTCTTGACCATTCCAAACGTCGTGAACGGTGTTCGCTATCGTGAGATGATAACGAACTTTTTATGGCCCGAATTGGAAGATATGGATGTGGACGATATGTGGTTTCAGCAGGACGGTGCCACTTGCCACACAGCTAACGAAACAATGGCTCTTTTGCGCAACAAATTCAATGGCCGTGTTATCTCACGTAATGGCGATGTCAATTGGCCGCCAAGATCATGTGATTTGACACCGTTGGACTTTTTTCTTTGGGGTTATTTGAAAGAAAAGGTGTACGTCGATAAGCCAGCAACAATTCAAGAGCTAAAGGATGAGATAATTCGGCACATTAACGGCATAGAACCTCCATTATGCCTCAGGGTCATCGAAAATTTGGACCATCGGATGGAGGTGTGCCGCCGTGGTCGCGGCGCCCATTTGGCCGATATTTTATTCCATACATAATTGAGTAATACCAATATATCATAATAAAATAAAATTACAATAATTTCCTAAATAGTTTGTGTTTTATTCAAAATCAACATCGGCCCTTGAAATTTAACCACCCTTTATTAAAGAGAACGTGAACTTATTTCCTTTAATCTATTACCAAACAGTCGTAGGCGTATTTTAAATACGCCAAACACGATAAGGGTGATTATATACTCATGTATATGTAGCTTAAGCATATATTACTTGTAATATTTATTTTTGGCCTAAATGGCTTAATATTACGTAAATAAATGAATAAATAAATAAATAAAATAAATAAAAATGGAATGACAATAAAAAATATACTAGATGACCCGTGCGAATATTTCGCACCGTTAGTTGTCATTTTTGTAACATAAAATGAAAATAATTAATAGAAATTTTAGTAAATTCAATACATTTGAAAATATAATTTTTATCAATGAAAATATTAATTTTTCAATTTCTAATTATTGTTCGTCATTAGTGTTAGAAATAAGCTTTAAAATGAGATATCATTCATTAAATTTGATGCGGTGGTATGGGAGATATTTGCAAGCGACAAAAAAAAGTGCTTTAGAAATAATCAGCCTTATTTCGGTTCTCGATGTCGGTAACACCGTAAGTCGAATTTTGTAGTAGATTAAATAACTTTTATTTTATTTACTTTAATCTACTACTGAGTCGTTTTCGACATCGAGAACCGAAATAAGGCTGAATATATATTATTCTGTTAGGCGATTCCCAAAGAGGTAAATAGAATTAAAAGAAAAAAGTATCAGTGATAACAATTTTGATAGCAGTTGCTCGTTTTCAGTGAAAGGAAATGTAGCAGCATTTCTTTTAAAAAAAATGTGATTAATTAAAGTTAAAGAAGCAGCACAAAAAAGTTTTGTAGCCTAGCAGTTTATTTCTAGTTCTTATTAAGTACGTATGTAATTATAAAAATATAGATACAAGCAACACTTAAACACTTAACGCAAAAGTCTTCGAAGTTGTCATTTTAATGACCAATTTTCAGAATAGTATTTAAATCAGTGATAACTAAGCCCCGAACTAAGAAAGCCCCGAACGCACGCACATAAAGATAGTATGTGCTTGTGTGCGGTCGCAGAGACTGATGATAGTCTGATGTTTTGAAACAAACAAAGTTGTAATATACATGTGAATTGCCGACCGTGTCTGTGTGAAAAATACGATTATTGACTGCTTCGCGAGGCTATAGAGTGGCTATCACTGATTTAAATCAATATTAAGTTAATTTTCATAACAAACTTAAATCGTATTTAAAACAGATTGGTTTTTTGAGTTTTATTTGAAGTCTTATTTAATTAAGATAAAAGTATGGTAGCAATACTAAATAAAAAAAAAAAAAAATATATATAAAATAGTGTATTTATTTACAAGGTGGTCTGAAAAAACAGCTGACTGTTAATGCTTTACCTGTTGTTGTATTGTTGTGATATTGAGGCCACCTTTCTAAAATATTACAATTGAAACTTAAGTTGAAATTAAGTGTACCACATCGGTGACTTAAGTTTTCAGTGAAGAAGAGAATTTTGTATTTAAAACGATTTCAAAAATAAATGTGTTTTAATATCAATCCTGAAAATTGGCCATAAGGATATTAATGGAGCAAATGTTAAATCGATAACTGCCGCACGTGGAAGTTTTATCTTAAGTTTTTATAAACAAAAGTTAAAAAAAAAATTAAAGTTTTGTATAATGAGGAGATTTTTTGGTACCATGCAGATTCACTATACTGAAGTTCGACTATATATGTATGTACATTTATTAACGGCTTGTGTCGTTCTTGAATGAATTACTTCAACTGAATGATTCACTTAAGTGAAAGAATGAAATATTTCCGTATTTACTTTCCATTTCTTTCATCTTTTATTCTTTCATATTCTGTTTCATATCTATATTGTTTGTTATGCTTCTTCCCTTCTATTGAACTTTTATTGAAATAAAGTTTTTTTTTAAACATTTTTTAGCGAATGACAATAAGAGCAAATTTAATCATTTCTCAAACGAACTTGACACTTCATTCTGAAAGCTGTTTGTAATTTAGAAAGGTGAAAGAAAAGAATGAATTAATTCATTTAACCTTTCGGAAAGAGAATGAAATATTCACATAAATGAAAGATTTTGCCCAATACTAATTTAATATTTTTTATTTATATGTACATAAGAGATTTATTTTTGTAACGTTTATGGTTTCAATAAAAATAACTTAATAAAAATTAAAATTTTCTTATTTTTAAAGTTGCCCCTTTTTTCATAGAATACCCCTTTTGGTGCCACTTTTCTTTTTATAGTCCTCTTTTTGTGCCCCCGTTTTTAAAAATATGGAATAGTAACGCTTAAAGCAGCCCATACACGATTCAATTCAGTTGTCAACTGAATCGGTTGTTCTCTAAATCAAAGCGTGTATGGCTTTGTCAATTGATTAGTTTGACGGTTGTAGAGTTAGTTGAAGAAAAAACCGTAAAACCCCTACTTAGTCTAATACATTTTGTTGTTGCAGTGTTCTAAATATTAGTACTTTAGGTAAATTTAAATCATTAAGAGCCACTTTTTGGGTTTGAGATTAAAGTTAATTTTATTCTATAATTAGCTAATCTGAGAATTAAGTTAATCTAGTATCAATTGAATTTGATATTTTTGGGTGGTGGCTTAAACCATGTAGCGCTACCATACTGAGCACAAATAAATGGCAACATTTTTTTGCAAATATCAACTTTCTATCAAGTAATATGGATGTTTTCAAAGAAGAAGAAGAAAATGCGCGAATTTAATATTGTTTACAAGGTAGAAATTTTTTGCGTTTAAAGAAAAAAATATATTAAAGAACAAATATAGAATGGAAAAATTATATAAAAGTGTTAAGCAATGTTTTAAAATGTATTTGTTGTTTATATTTTTGCAATTTCTTTACGCTAAACATGTGTATGTTATGTTGACAGTTTAAGTTTGGGTTTAAACCACCACCGTTGGCCGTTTAAACTAGCAAAAAAAGTTAAACAAATACAACTCAAAAAGTAAATACGGAGATTAAATTTAATTTAATCGCTAATCTCTAACCCAAAAAGTGGCTCTAACAAGGTATACAAGGGACTTTACTATCAATCGTGAAAACCGCTATTGTTTTTGTGTTTCTTGGTGTGCTTTTGGCAATTGAAAATTACACCGGAACACAAAATATCACACGTGAGATTTTTTAAGACACATGTTGTGGTTTGATATCACGTGATTTGAATTAAAATTAAATTCAGAACAGCCTGAAAGTAACATTTTCGAAAAGTTTTTTAAAATAATACAGGCCTGTTCTGAAAATCATTTCGTTGAAATCGTTTCGTACACATTTGATTTTTGCATGGATTCGTTTTTTATTAAAGGTGCTTTGTTTGCATTTTTGTTGCGCACGCAATATAACACACTTGTGTAAATTCAAAAGGCACACATTCTTATAATTTTGCAAGTAGTCATTGTCACCTCGATGAGACGCTTTGTTAACTTTAACAACAATAAACCACTCGATGAGACGCTTTGTTAAAATTAACAGCAATAACAAGAATACATTGTACATACAGAACTACTGTACTTTTTAAGATGATAAAAAAAAAGTATTCTGTTTCTATGGAAATTGTTTGTACCTACATCAGTATGTGCGTTTAGTTTCGTTTAAATTTTTTTTTCTTGTACTACATAGTAACTGCTGAATGTCTTCATGAGTAATAACCAGGGGTGTCATAGAAACCGATCTTATCGGTATTGGATTTGAAACCGACAAAAAAAAATACATTGGTGTCATTAAATCCAATGTTGTCGGTTTTTTGTTCGAACTAAAATTTGTGTCGGTTTTAGGTGTCACAGAAACCAATGTTATCGGTTTTTATTGAAAATAAACCAAGCAGCTTACAGCTCTTGTTTGTTTATTGGAAATAAATAAAGTTGTTTTTTCCGAAAATAGGAGTAAAAAAAAAAAATTTATAATTTGGTAAAATAGTACTTTTTTTGCATGTTTCCGGTATTCTCCGGCAGTGGCCTGTTGCAAATTCGCAAGTCTTCTTCTCACTTTTTCTGCAAACAGCAAATATGCAACAACAGCAGAGGTCATTTTACTTATTTATAACGTTAAACAACAAATTTGTTTATACTTTAAATAAATTTGCTTTATACCTACATATTTTTATAAACAATAAAATTACACAAATGTAAACAAAAAATGCAATACAGTACATACGATGGCATTTATTTCATATGTTTTCTGTATGTATTACCACTTCTTATTTTCTTTTCCACATAATTTTCCTTTTATAAAAACACAGGTTTTACAATCACCCTTATTGTGTTTGGCGTATTTTAAATACGCCTACGACTGTTTGGTAATAGATTAAAGGAAAAAAATTCACGTGTTCTTTTATTACCAAACCAAACAGTCGTAGGCGTATTTTAAATACGCCAATCACAATAAGGGTGAATATTTTAGCGCAAAACTCATAACTTACAAAATTGTTAAAACAAAAATTGCATTTAACGCTGTAAACAAATGAGCCAAATCATTAAACATCTGATTCGAATATCGGTTTTATTTGTATTCGAAAATAACAAATCCGACTTGTTTTCATGACACCAAATGAAACCAATATTTTTTTTGCAAAACCGACAATGAGCAACACCGACTTGGATTCTATGACACCCCTGAATTACTTGATTTCTGGCTTTATTGTTTGTATTTTTTTTTCTTTACCAAAACAATCATTAAGGGTATTCATTTCAGTTTTTTTATTTGTTGGAAAAATGGAAAAGTGGAAAAATGTAATTTTTGTTACAACAACCACAAGAAAAAAAATTCCACCAAAAGTTACATTTTTATCAGACTATAACCAAGTGTAAAAAAGTCAGGATAAAAAGATGTAATTTTCCGCTTTAAACGTCAAACGAAATGATGTTGCCATTCATAAAAAATTGCTAATTTTTAATACAAAGTACGAAAAATTGCATCTCTTTTTATAAACTCTTGAATTGTACAACTCTGATTTTAAAAATTATTTTTTATAGTTACAACATTTCATAGATAACTTCTTTTTCATTTAATCTTTCAAAAAGAAAAATTCATATAAAATATGTGTTCAATGAAAAAAGTTATTAAAAAAGAATTAAAAAAAGAAATGGGGTCAAAAAAATTGACAGAAGCTGAAGTTAATAAAATACTCGACTTTTTGGCAGACAATCGCCATTTTGAGTAACTTTTTGTAGTCGAATATTATGATGAAAATAACACTAATCACTTCGTTTTAAATTTAATAATCAATTAATTCACTTTTAACACTTTTGTTCGGCATCTTGAAAAACATCAATTACTTCCACGAATTATTTGACAGATTTTTTTGACAGTTTGTAAAAAAAAAAAAAACCCGTTCACGTCAATAAGAGTGTAATTTTTCTTTTTTCCATTTTTCCAACCAAAAAAAAATTGAAATGAATACCCTTATTGTCGCACCGAACACACAAACATCTTTATTAAAAAACGAAGCTAACGATGGTATAAATAACAAAGCACGATGTGCATTTTTTGAACGACTGCAAACCAGCAGCGAATGTTTGCGGTTGCGCAAGTTTGATTGTATGACCGCAAGCGAGTATATTTGTTGCTGTTCATTTAATGTGATTTTTTTGCAATTGCACAAAGCCGTTCTCTGATATGTACGTAACCAATTTTTTTAAATCACTTTCGCCATTTTTTATTGCAGGACGACCGTCATAAAAAGTTTTTAAATAAAAACTTAATGTGTTGTTTATTTACTTTTTATGCAATAAGCTGTTTTATTTATAAAATATTTATAAAAAATTGGTTAAAATTAAGAAAATTCGACGACACAACAAAAATGGTATGTATTTGCTTTTGCGATTTCAGTATTGTTTTTTTTTTTTAGTTGAATTACAGATAGTACAGAAGTTTCAGGCATTTTAATATAGTTTCTCTTAGAGCAGGGTTTTTACTAAGAGTTTAAACCAGGATCAATAGTAAGATTTGTTAATCTTATAATAAAATTAATCTAGCCTTAATCCTCTTTGGCGTTTTTGAGTGAAAGATTAAAGCTTTAAGCATTGCCATATTGAATTGACAATACTTTTATGTATAAGTATGGCAGTTTAAAACAAATACCAAAAATTGTCATCAAATTACTGTTCTTAATGTGAAAAATAAGAAGAAAAGGCAAGAATTTTGTATTGTGTTATATAATATTATATATTTATAAATAAATGAAATCGAAAAAGAAGTAAAATAATCAAGCAATATTTTATCTTACGAAGTGGAATATTTAATAAACCTTTAAATAAAAAATATTTCCTTTTATAAGCTGTTCGTACTTTTGAAAATTCTGTCGCAAGTTTAAACCGCCAACTCTCGGCGTTTAAACTTGGAAACAAAAAAATTTGAAAGATTAGTTCTAAATTAATCGCTGATCTTTATGTCAAAAACTGGCTCTTAACTTGCTTTCGGTAATTGAAAATCACACCAAAAAATACAAAAACGGTGTGATTTATAAAACACTACGAAATCACGCTTGTGATTTTAAAACCACATGTGATTTAATGTTCTGAAATTACGGTGACTTCAAATCACAAACGATTTTGAAATCAAGCAAGAAATATTTTGGTGTACTTCAATACTCAAACAAATATATTGAGCCTTATTTATTGTGGTTGTAAAAAACACAGGTTGTGTTACATTAATCTATTACAAAAAGCAACATTGTCGTATTCGACAACGAATACGAATGATGTAATTCCTTTTCGAGAATCTTTTTTTGCCCCAGAGGGCGTCAGAAGTCCCGCCCGCCCTTAATTTTATTTTCGTTTTTCTTGCCACCAATAATGAGCTGACCATATAATTTTTTTTAATTCTGCCTGATGTGGCACAGCCAAATGTAGCAATTTTACTTGTTGTTTCTTTAAATTATAAGCAACATATCAGTGAAGTATTTGCAAATGAATATTACACAAATACCAATGGTTCAGATGCTCAGTGTTTACCCACCTTTATCTTGCACTTAGCCAAAGTCAATTGTTAAGTAAATATCTTAAAATCGGACATGTCTTTTAAGTGCAATTACATCATAAAGCATTGAATGAATAATTATATTACATACCTGATGGATCGTTATCTGCCTCTTCGTAATCAATTTCCAAACACGCAAACATGGGATTGTCAAAACCAACATCAACTCCTACCATGTGATATGTGAAAGTATTCGATTTGTGTGCTTCTAAAGGCGATGAGATAGTCAAACGTGCTTGGGCATCTCTATTGAGTATATAAGCTAACTTTTGTTTCTCTACAGCTGCTATCATAACGGCACGACCCTTTGGATCTATAGCCAGGTATTGGCCAGGTACGATTCGGCGACATCCAGATTTACCAAAGGTTTCTTGATGTACCTTATCCAAGCAATTTTTTGCCGCGTTATATTCCAAAATGACAATGCGACCGGAATCAGAGCCGACAACAATATAGTCTACAATTCAATTACATAAATAAGAGTTTGAGTTAGATACTCTTTCTGGTTTATGTGCTGTTTCTAAATAACAGGCAATTGATTGTGTAGTAAAATTTATCAGGGATGTTGTACTGGAAATCGAAAACGCAAGAATTTTAAACATCGTTTTTTAACAAGATTTCTGTGATAAATGAATTTTATGACAACTATTTCTCTATTAAACAGAATTTCATTACAAAAATTTGATTAAAAGTGTACTACCAATTTCTTGCGTTTTCGATTTCCAGAACACCCCTGTATATGAAAATCACTTAGATTTCCGAGTTGTCTACACAAACACTTGCCTTTCATTTGGAGACGGCACATTAATTTTTTGAATATTTGTGTAATAAAAATATTTGTGTCTCAAAGTTTCAGTTCGATATGATATCAAATTAATCATATCAAATGCGACGTCAAGATTGTAAATATACATATAGTCTAGCACTTAGTCAATTCTTTAAGACTTACTGAAATTTCAGAAATTTCTACGAAACCTCAATAGGAATCTGTGCTTAAGGCTAGTTTACACTATTATACTTTGTATCATAAATTTTAAAAACTCAAGTAATATGTAAAAGTGTGATAAGTAATGTGAATGCAATGAGTTTTGAAAAGGACATGTAGGTATTCCGACAAAAAAATTGACATCCATAAGAATTAATCGTTTTGGAAATTTTTCAAAACAATCAGCCTTTTTTGCTATTGTCGTTGTCGTTAACGACTGTGTCGTTTTTTGTTGTAGATTAAAGAACACAGGTTATTTGTATATTTAATATATTACAAAGAACTACACAGTCCTAGATGACAACAACCGAAATAAGGTTGATTTGACAGCTTAAAAGAAAAAGTTTTTTGTTTTTGTACAAGTAAGCAGACCTGACAGATGGGCCTTGAACGTCACTAATCACCCTTATCGTGTTTGGCATATTTAAAATACGCCTACGATTGTTTGGTAATAGGTTAAAGAGAACGTCAACTTATTTCCTTTAATCTATTACCAAACAGTCGTAGGCGTATTTTAAATACGCAAAACACGATAAGGGTGATTGTATTTTCCTTGTTACATTTAACCAAAAACAAATTGTTTATGAAAATTTAAATATTTACAATCACCCTTATTGTGTTTGGCGTATTTAAAATACGCCTACGACTGTTTTGTAATAGATTAAAGGAAATAAGTTTACGTTCTCTTTAATCTATTACCAAACAGTCGTAGGCGTATTTTAAATACGCCAAACACAATAAGGGTGATTATACATACGTACATTAGGGATATAACTTTTTGACAATTTTTTAAAATATCAAAATTGGCATAGCACTGTCCAATAGAACATAAAAAAAACCATAAGGGAACTTATATTAATTTTTTCGTTAAGGTCAAAAAAGTTCACCCGGCAACCGCGATGAAGTTTTCACCCTTATCGTGTTTGGCGTATTTAAAATACGCCTACGACTGTTTGGTAATAGATTAAAGAGAACGTAAACTTATTTCCTTTAATCTATTACCAAACAGTCGTAGGCGTATTTTAAGTACGCCAAACACGATAAGGGTGTTTGAAAATTTTATTTTTGGTTAAGAAATATTTGGTAATAGATTAAAGGAAAAAAGTTCACGTTCTCTTTAATCTATTACCAAACAGTCGTAGGCGTATTTTAAATACGCCAAACACAATAAGGGTGATTAATAATAATCAGCCTTATTCCGGTTGTCGTTGTCGTAATCAATTAAGTCGTTTTTTGTAAGAGATTAAAGAACACTGGTTGTGTGTTACTTTAATCTCTTACAAAAAACGACTTGAACGATTACGACAACGACAACCGGAATAAGGGTGAACAGGTATATTTTTTTTTAAACAAAAAATAGCTCAAGTATGAAATTTCATTAATATTTAGAGATGGTAAGAGATTTTTCCGCAAACCAAAACCTATCTTTAACCTTTTTTAACGAAAAAAAATTAAAAATTAATAAAAAAAAAAAAAAAAACCGTATAAAATTTTCAATATTCAATATTGCATTGGTTTAGAAAAACCAATTGGTGCGTGAACTTTTTTGAGAAAAATTACAAAAGATTATAATTTTCGTGGTTACTAGGACATGGTTGACCTCATGGTACTATGCCAAAATAATTGGTTATACCCCTAATGTACATACTTATACACATGTATCGTTTTTGTGCAAATATGTACATGCATACGTATGAATGTATTACCCATGCTGATCATTTCCTACACAAACGTACATCGGTTCCGAGTAACTTTTACTCTGCTTATAAGTGCGGCTTTTTTTTGTATTATTACCAGACAGGGAAAAATTTGATTTTTAGGTTTCTTTTTTAACTAGCTCCTCTTTTAGGAAAAAGTAAAAAAGGATAAGGCGAAGGAATCATATTGAGCTTTTGCATTGGCTAAAACTTCTTGTCGCTAGCTGGTAAAAAAGCAACTTGTCAGCTCATTATTGGTTCGGCGCATATCATGGTAATTTCACCATGATATGCCAAAAGCACCTTTCTAAAAGAGGAGCTAAGTTTAAAAAAAAAACTTGACGAAATGTCAAAAATAAAAATATGCAAAATAAAAGCGATTGGCTTCTTTGCACAAACTACAAACAAAACATTGGTTTTGATAAAAAATATTAAAAATTGCAATGGCAGTGTCAAAAGCAAAAAATAAAATGTCTCTAGTTGATGGATGCTTTTAAACTTTTTTTTATCATAAAATGTTCTTATTTTTTTCGATATTGAACCATAAATAAACAACACAATAAAAGTTATCGTTTACTTCCCAATAAGAAATTTTGCTGTAAATCAAGAGCAAAAGAATTGGTATGCAAGTTCGAATTTGAAGTTTCTAGGGATGAATGAAATATACCTACCTCCAGTGAAATGCCATTTTGAAACCAAGTGAATATTAGTAAAATATTTTGAAACTTGAATAACATTTAAATAAAACGTTTGAACTTAAGTTTATTTCCAGTTAAATTTTAAGCACTTGAAATTTAATTTTTGAGTGCTTTTTGGGTTATAGCAAAAAGCTGACTTAACGATAACAAGTTTTGTTTAAAATGTTTCAGAATGGCAAAATCGTTTATTTACTTGTTAAATTTTTAACAATGACAACCTTAGTTGAAATTTATTGCAGATTCCCACTACTGCATTTTAACAAAAGCATGTTCATTTGTGATTGTGTGTTAAAGTCGCCACAAAACTCAAAGTCGAAATTTACAATGTGACAGACCGACGAAGTTGATAGTAAGGGGACACACTTTACTTTTTTCCTCTCTCGCCCGCAAACTTCGCGTCTTTCTTCTGTCCGTCACAATAAGGGTCCTCATGATATCGTTTATAAGTCTCGTAAACTGTGCAAACTGTGCATTCTTACACCCTCGTAAATGAACTGTCAAAAATTGTATGAGAATTCATTTACACAAACTGCTTAAATTTGCCCAACAATTTTGACTCGTAAACTTGCGCTGTTCAATTGTGCATTTATACAGACAAATTTTTTTAATGCTTACCGCCGTTTTCAATGAAAACTTCAAGTGTAAATAAATCACAAACAATAAATTCTTGTAATAATATAAGCATATTAGTCTTTTGGCTTTCTTTATGCATGTTTAAAAACAAATTTCATTTATAATTTACAAATTTCAAGTTTTTTATTATATTTTTAATTATTTTTTTTTAATATATTTTTTATTGATGTTTCTGATTGAAATGACATTAATTGTTTAAAAATACACAAAAATTAAAAAGGATCTTCATGAAACGAGTCTCGCAAGTTTACCCATTTGCACAAATGGTAATTTTAAGCAACATCATGAAGACCCTTATTGTAAATTGGGACTTAGTCGCAATTAACACTACTGACATATCTTGCCGAACATACGAATTTTGTATGCGAGTCAAAAAAAAAAAAGCAGTGTCACGCGTGTAGCGTCGGCCCCTTACCAACAAACAGGGGTGTTTTATAAATCAAAAACGCTAAAATTTTGACCGTCGTTTTTTAATAAGATTTCAATAATAAAAGAATTGTATGACAAATATTATACAAATATTTCAACAGTATTTTATGAAAAATTATAAAAACTGCATTGTGTATTAAAAACAACTTACAAACTTCGTCTGTGTGACAAAAAATGTCAATGGTGCAAATTGTGATCAAAGAATCGCAAATGTGCGAATGCATGTACATATCTACATATACGAGGCCAAGGTATATTTATATATAAATATACCTTGATACGAGGCAAAGAAAACTGTTTGAAAACCCTAATGAGACTGGAATCAAATGTTTTTATTTTTTTTTATTTTTAAATACATTTGACACTTTTTGTTAATTTTTGACAGTAGGCTAGCACGGCTATGCATATAATGGTTGCGCCTTTAGATTTCTATCTTACAAAGTACATATTATAGAATGCGTAAAACTTGTGTGATAGTGAAAACTAGCTTTTAGTAACTACTAAATAAAAAAAATAAGCTTACCTTTAGTACCGCCGGTTAAACGGAATGACATCAAGGATCTTACACAGCCAAATACCTCAGTCGAGAGTACAGTATGAACTTTGCCGGTGTTAGAGTCTGGCCTCACAAGCTCTAATGATTTGCCACGTGATATTAAAACTTCTTGTTGTTTACTACCGGAAAAATTACCATGTACAGCATGGGTAATGCCAGTGGCTTTTTGAAGTGTCAGATTATACAAATACATTTTAAGTTCTGTAGCACAATCTTTAATATAAAAAAATTGGGAAAATTTTAGGTTAAAATTACTTTCTGCTAATGACAGGCATTTCTATTTTATAAATAAAAATTGTCCTGTCCTTATAATTCCAAGGTGATAGTAGGGCAAATGAGCTTCAGTATCACCTAACGATGCTAATGAACAATATAATTTTGCACGTTAAAAATTGCGACCAAAGCATAGAAAATTCTACGACTCTGGAGATACATCGTGCCAACTTTTTGTAAAAAAAAAAATATTAATTGCATCTTCTAATCGAAATGTAAATATTACCTTTATCCTATCTAAAGAGCCATTAATCTTACGATATTATGGGATGATTCTTGATTTGTTTATTTTGCTTACGGACTGTACAATGATGTTTTCGACGCTACGCCATTTTCACCACAATCTTGATTACAGATATTTAGGACGCTTCCGCTTTGCCAGTTGAAAATAAAATGAAAAGTTGAAAAATTTACTTTCAGTTCATAAAAATGATTTGCAGCCAACTTCATTAAAAAGCGGGTATATCGCAACTGCAGCCAACTCTGCTCAAATACAGCAATAATATGGCAATATTCTTAAATTTGGCAAGTCCCAATTTACACGTTGAAATTGAAAGGCAGACATTTTTCTTATTCGCTTTTGAACTTGCTTAAACCTTTCACAAACGCGAAATTAATAGGCAGACAGAAATTATTGTTTTCCTCTTTTCGTTCTTTTTCGCTGTTGACGGAGATGAACATTTAACAGGCATTGATACTACAATAACATTGTTGTGAGAAAAATGATATGAAGCAACATTATGAAAATGCCGAAAAATGTAAAAGAGAAGCAAAAAAATGTCTACAAATGTACAGTACAGATAGTCATGTACTACACACTTTACCTCTACAACCCCTCACCAACAAACTTCGTCTGTCTGCCTTCCACTTGTCACATTGTAAAAGGGGACCAATCAGAGCTGCTGTTTTTGGTTATTTCTTACCTAGAATTATATAAATATATGTAAACCATTTCCCCAAAAATCTGCCTACATGATTAACTCGGTAACTCTATTTTGTTTTTGGTACTTTTTTAAATTGAAAAGTAAACAAATTATCTCAAGTGGGCGCTTCAAAGATATTTTGAAAATGAACTCGCTGGGGCATGTGTAAACACAAAAGCCAATGGCATGATGATGGGTACACACAGTGCTATCTACATCAATGCCACAGAATAGACAGAACTGTAAAAAGTGACGTGTGAAAAAGGCCCAAATCAGTTGCGAGGGCAGCTTTCGAAGAAAGAGACAAAAAGCTTTTTTTGGTAGTGAAGTGGCAAGGTGTAAAAACACGCCGCAACAATCAACACAAATGGCGTGATCAAAACAAAAATAACAAAACACAAACCACGTTAAACAAATGCATTAGTTCAACAAACGTTGTTTTTTGTGCAAAAAAAATGTATTTAGTAATATTGTTTTGTTTTATAATGTTATTTACTTATGGTGTTTTCTTTTCTAAAAAATAATGATGCATTATAGTTGTGTAATATATTTATTAGGTTACACGAACCCTTACAAAGTGATACATTTTTCTATATTACAATGGAATAAAATAATAACTACGTTTTGCACTCAACACTAATGTGTATTTAGCGTGTTAAATATTGAATGCAAAGTTTGTACTAAAAGCGATATTCACCACGCTTGTAGCAATTTTCAACATTAAATTTTCTTACAATTCCAATAAGCGTTAACAGCACTGATTTTCAATAATTAATGTCAGCTGTTGTTAAAAATTTTGCGACAAAATATAAATAAATATAATAAAAGTAAAACAAACGAAAAACAAAAAGTTTTTATATCCATCACAATTGAACTAAAAATCACAATACAGTATAACCCGGTTAATTACCCCACGCTTAAATGCCTTTCACGCTTATTTACCTCGAGATTTAAATCCTCGTTTTTTTCTTCCATTTTTTAAACAAAAATCCACGTTTAATTGCCATACGCTTAATTACCCGATTCGGATAATTGCCTTAAAAATTTAACTCCCAAAACAAAATTATACCTAAATTTCATTCGTTTAATTGCCTCAGTACTATTTGACAAAATCACAGCAAGAAATGCAACAAAGTTTTACACTAAAATTTTTTTTTTTAAAATATGCCTAAAAAAACAAAATATGGCTTGATTAAAAGCAAAATATTCAACAAATTAATATTTGCATTAAAAGTTATGTTATGAGGTCCAGATTCATATAGAGTTATATTCTTACAATTTTCATAGGTTTTGTTCTTATGACAATTAAACGTATTTACCCAATTTTATCAAATTATCTAAAAACTGCTACCTTTACTTTTCGCACAAGGTTTACATGGACATACATGGATGGACGGACGGACGGACACGAAAATATTACTTAAGCAAGTGTTTCCGATTCGATCGTTTACTAAACGATGCGTCTAGGTTTCTATGTTATAAGTTGCGAAAAACATTTATCTTCAACAAAAACTTGCTTTGGCTTAAAATTGTACAGTGAAAATTTAATGTAGGTGGCGAAATTAAAGCAACAGAAAATTCATCTGTTAACGAGAATTTAAAGCAATTTTTTTTTTTGCTTAACATGTATTAAAATAAGTTTTAAAAACTTAAAATATGTGTGCAATAAAATTGCAGCAATGGTAAAAATATGGAAATTATTTACAAGCAAATCGATACCAAAATTCATTTAAAGCTCTAAGCGCATAAATATATTGTTTCTGCATTCATTGGTCGCACAAGAATAACCATTCAATTGCATATTTACGGCTTCCATGAGTAGTAGTAGGATATGATAGGACATCTCAAAAAGCACTACAGATAAAATTTAAGACAACAAATCCCATTGTTTTTATTGCTATCTCTTAAGATTTAGCTGGTACATGTAAAAATTCCTTTCTTAAATTTTTTCATACATCAAAGTTAAGTTATCTTGTAAATAAATACGTCTAATTACCTCACTGAGGTATTTAAACGAATTCGCTGAATTACCTCAATGAGGTAGTTAAACGTATTCTAATTATTACCTCAACGAGGTAGTTAAGCGTATTCGTTTAAATGCTTTCCCCGCATAATTACCCAAAAATATTGGCATTTTTGTCGAGGTAATTATCCGTGGAATACTGTATAAGGCAAATTGTCCGCAAACACAAGAGAAAAAAAAATACTTGCTTGCCATAAAAAAGTATTTTACGCAGATGCAAAAAAGGGTATTATCTCACACTCAGTTATAACTGCGGGTAAGTCCCCATTTACACTAGGGACATTTCTTGCCGGACAGACGAAGTTTGAAGGCGAGGGGTCGAAAAGGTAGAGTGTGTAGTACATAAGTATCTGTACTGGACATTTTTTCATTTCCCTTTCTTACTTTTCGTAGTTTACATACAAGTATTAATTTCTGTCTGACTTCTAATGTTTCATATGTAAACGCTTCAGGTAAGATTAAAAGAGAATTCAAAAAATGTACGGCAAGAAATGTCCCTAGTGTAAATTGGGACTAAGAGATGGAACAAATTTGCCATTTATTGTTGCAACATGTTTAGAAAGGAAAACGACAACTTCTCACATTTTTGCATATATTTTTAGAATGGAACAAAAACCCGCACGAATGGTAGCATATATGGAACATTATTGTCAGAAAAGAAAACACCATTACTTTAATATTATTTACTCTTGTTGTGGTGAACTTAAAAGTTAATTTTTACAACAGTTTTGTAAATAAATCTTAACTAAATAAATTTGTGTTAATTGTATTGCGGCATAGAATATGATGAAAAGAGAAATGCAAAAGGGCAGCTTTCTTTGAAAGACGCAAAATCTTCCGTCTCGTGACAGTTCTGTGTATTCTGTGATCAATGCAATCTCAAAATAACAAAGCAGTAGCTCGGTTCTGTATTTCTCGCATCGTAAAATTTCTTACATGAAGTGTGAAACAAAAAATTCCATCGTTTCTCGATTTATGAGATAAAGGTGCTTCTGTATTTGAATGCGAAAACAGACACAACAAAGGAAAAATGATTATTTTTAATTATGAAAATATTTGTAAAAAATGTTTTTAAGAATTTGTTGTCTAGTTACATAAAAAACTTTTAAACTAGTTAAGGATTCTATCATTTTTATATTTTGGCATTTTTTTAATTTTGACAATTTATAAAACAATTTTTTAATTAATATTTAAGGATCTCCATAACAAAATGCAATTTTTTGGCTAATATTTATTAAATACTACACATTAAAATCTATAAAGCAATTGTTATTATTATAAAACTAATTAAATGTCAGAATTATGTTGTTATCAATAAACAATTTCAAAATATTTGTTATCAATAAACAATTTCAAAATATTTGTGAAAAGTGAAGTTAATAATATATGTGTTTTTTATTTTCTATATATATAAAATTATAAAATATAAAATTATATAAAAACAAAATGGGAAATTACAATATTATTAAAATGAAAAATAAATTAAAATGAAAAATTACCTAGTTCATCTTAAAAGGCAATATTTCCATTGGGTTCATATCAAAACGAATTTATTACTATGAATCTGATCAAAACGCAACAATTCCATAACTTTAAAACTAACAGGAGTACAAATTATTTTATGTGTAATTTTTATTAATAACAAAAAACTATTATTTCGCAATGAGGTATATTGAATGTACAGAAAAATTTACAATTATTAGACACCAGCAGAATGTAATGCATTTTCTGGCCCGCTACGGCCTTCGTCAGCATTCTTTGTGTCTCACTGGATAGTGTTACTTTATAAATTGAATGTATTTAACTCAACTATTTTAACAAATAGAAACTGGGAATTATTTCCTTCCGAAGGTTACTTTATATTATATTTAACATTTTTAATTTTTCGAATTTATTCTGTGAGCTAAATTTCAGTTATGTATTTTATAAAGCTTTTTTGTAATAGTTCTATTCCTTAAATTTTTCAGAAATGACTTTATTCACTACCAGACTATTAAATTGTATTTTCTTTCTAAATGTCTAATAATTGTAAATTTTTCTGTACATTCAATATACCTCATTACTTTCCAAAGGAAGGCTAAGGTAAAATGTAAAAAGAAAATACAATATAATAGTTTGGTAATGTTTAAAGTCATTTCTGAAAAATTGAAGGAATAGAACTATTACAAAAAAGCTTTATAAAATACATAACTGAAATTTAGCTCATAGAATAAATTCGAAAAATTAAAAATGTTGAATTTAATAAAGAATTATTATGATTAATTTTTTAAAAACGCGCATAAATAAAAGCAAGTTTGTTAATAATAGAGCATTAATATCGTTAAAATAATGCTAATATAAATAAATGAAAAAATTTCCCCAAAAATGTGCCACTATGATTAACTCGGTAACTCTTTTTCGTTTTCTGGTACTTTTTTTTTTAATTTGAGAAGTAAACAAACTCAAGTTGACGCTTCTACGACATTTTGAAAATGAACTCGCAGTGGCATGTGTAATCACAAAAGTTAATGGCATGAGATTCGACTATTTCGAACAAATTTTCTTTGATAATATGTATACAACAGTGGCATGCCACTACTTGCATGTGTAACTACCCGTCTCCACCATCCATCAACTTGGTAAGAACATCATGTCGCACATGAATTCTACTCGTGTAGACTGTTCATGTTCATCTTTCGTCCATGTGCTGCCATCGTTGCCTAAACATTCGTCTTAGCATCCATGTGCGCCATGATGTTGGCCATACAATGTATTTTCTGTATACAACCAAACGCACAACAACAAAAATTGTGGTCAATCAGAACATGAACATCAACACGTATTCCCCACATACAAGAACATGAACAAATTAATACCGCTACTCTGCCGGCGTTATGGTCATGTCATGTTCTAATCGAAAGCGCATGGAGACGTGGGCAGGGTTAAATTCTTTAAATATTCTGGCTGTATAAGCACGGCGCAAGATATGTTCAATAAATCTTTTTCAAGTGGCACATACTGCATACAAATTGATAGTCAATTTTTTTAATGATGAAGTAACAACTCAAAATGGTAGCCTTAAGGGCATAATAAACCACACAAAATGCTTGGCAAACACACACATTATTTCCGTTTGGGGTTTGCCAATAAACAACACAAATATTCTCCGTTCAAACATTAATTTTCATTTTTGTTTTGTTTTCAATGAATGCAAATGCCAATAGTGCTGCGGCAATTTTGTTGCTTTTAGCTTAAAACGGAAAAGAAATTATAAAATAAAGGCAAAAAATTTAAAGTAAACAGTTTTTAAACAACGAGCTGTTTTGTGGTAAGCAATACTACTAAAAAATTAAATTTAATATTAAAAATTAATTGAATTGCATACATTTCGCATTAGACGTCACAAAAAGTTTGACAAATATCCAACATGTCTGCCAAATATTAAAAATTTTTAATATTTGTGCAAACATTGCTTCAAATGTTTGTCCAAACAGCAAACACCCCAATTAACAACACAAAATGTTTGTACAAACGTAAAATTTTGACATGTTTGCCAAGCCATTTGTGAGGTTTATAAATGCCCTTTACTCCCCGTATACAACTGACATTGTTTGCTGTTATAACATGATGTTATAAAAGCGTTGTTAAAACATTTGCATTAACAACCGTGTTATCACGTGTTTTAATTTAAATTTTGTTTTAAATTTTGTATTTTTTGATGTTTATGCCTTAACGATTTAACATTTATGAGCTAACTTTACAGCACACGATACAATCACGTTCGCCAAGATAGCAACGATTAATAGCAACGCCGGAAATAAAACCAAGGGGAATTTAAGGGCATAAAAGTAAACAATTTTGGGAATCTAGTGGCAATGAAAAGAAAATTTATCATCGATTTCCAGAGAAAAGTGGGTTCATCCAAAATGGTCAGTAAAAATCGTTGCTGATTTATGCCAGCCAAACTAGGCAGTGCCAAGGCATAAGCTCAATGGAATATGGAAAAATACCACTTAATGATTAAAATAAATCAATTTTTAAAACAATCGTCAGAGCCGTTCCAGAGAAAAGTGGGTTCATCCAAAATGGTCAGTAAAAATCGTTGCTGATTTATGCCGGCCAAACTAGGCAGTGCCAAGGCATAAGCTCAATGGAATATGGAAAAATACCACTCAAAGATTAAATAAATCAATTTTTAAAAACGTCTCCCGAGCCGTTCCAGAGAAAAGTGGGTTCAAACAAAATGGTCAGTAAAAATCGTTGCTGATTTATGCCAGCCAAACTAGGCAGTGCCAAGGCATAAGCTCAATGGAATATGGAAAAATACCACTCAAAGATTAAATAAATCAATTTTTAAAAACATCTCCCGAGCCGTTCCAGAGAAAAGTGGGTTCATCCAAAATGGTCAGTAAAAATCGTTGCTGATTTATGCCAGAATTGAAAACGAAAAATTTTTTAAATCCGCATAATTCATAAATTGGTGTTCTCAAATCCGCATCTCAAATCCGCAGCAACGATTTTTACTGACCATTTTGGATGAACCCACTTTTCTCTGGAACGGCTCGGGAGATGTTTTTAAAAATTGATTTATTTAATCTTTGAGTGGTATTTTTCCATATTCCATTGAGCTTATGCCTTGGCACTGCCTAGTTTGGCTGGCACAAATCAGCAACGATTTTTACTGACCATTTTGGATGAACCCACTTTTCTCTGGAACGGCTCGGGAGATGTTTTTAAAAATTGATTTATTTAATCTTTGAGTGGTATTTTTCCATATTCCATTGAGCTTATGCCTTGGCACTAGTTTGGCCGGCATAAATCAGCAACGATTTTTACTGACCATTTTGGATGAACCCACTTTTTTCTTGAATAGCTTGGACGATTTTTTGCACGGTGGATGTTTTTTAATCTGTATCTATATAAATATTTCTAAAATCATATCCAAAAGATCTCTTCATTTTCATTTCCGGTGTTGCCACTAAATCCCTTGATTTTTAATTTCCGTCGTTGCTAACTTTCGTTGCTATCTTGGCGAACGTAACTATTTTTGATAAAGCACCATCAGCTGGTACAATCACACCACAAGCTCATACACGGTCCATCAGCTGGCACAATCACTTGATTGTACAATCATGATGGTGTTGTGTATGGGCCCTATTAGCTGACATTTTGTAACATATGTTCAGTTTGGATGAAAATGCATGGTTAACTGTGTAAAGTTATTATACACCCAACATGGTAAAACACCCAAGATGGCGGACTTATTATTTTAAATGCATTCCAACAATATGAGTATCAAATGGGAGGGCCTGCTGAGTGACTCTAAATCTTCAATATGGGTATCAACTGAAATTACTTCCTGAGAATACGAATGCGAGTTAAAAGTAAAAAATTATTTAAAAAAAACATATTTTATTTAAATGCTCTGAAAAGAAAAAATATAATGCAACTTAAAAATTTTTACTATCAACTTAAAACGTCGTTACTTAAATTATACGATTTAAAGCTTGTCGCGAGATTTACTTGTGTAGAAAAACATGTAAATTAAATAACTTGCGACCAATTTAACTTCCAGTTAACAATATGTTTTTGTCAGTTATAGCGGATAGTTAATTATAACTGAACTTGCTGAAATTGACCGTTGATGTGATTGATATTAACTACTAAAATTCTCAAACGAAGTAAATACGAGTACTTAAATCTTGCGACAAGCTTTTATATTAAAAAAAATTGTGTATTGACAAGCAACATGCTTTTATATCATATAAATTGATTAATGACGTTATAAGTTCGAAAAACAGGAAGAAAAGTTTTTAAGTAATTCTTTCTCTTTAAATAAAGTTACCTAAAGCTTCGTACAGACGATGGTCAGATCTTACAATGTTGTAATTTTTCTGACAATGATGCCATTGTCAGATGCATTAATTTTACACATCTTACAATGTTCACACAGTTTCAATACATTTTTAGGCAATTTTTATGACAACATTGTAAAATCTGACCATCGTCTGTACGAAGCTTAATGTGGTGTTTATAGAACACGAGCGCCTTACTCGTCCGTTCAACTTACATTTAAAACAAAATTTCGAAATTTGTTTTTGTTTTAAATGTAAGTTGAACGGACGAGTAAGGCGCTCGTGTTCTATAAACTACACATAAGCATTAAGAATATGAGAACACCAAACAAGTATTAAAACCGCCACGTTAAGCGAGAAATCACTACATATGGCAGCCCAGATTGTACTATGAAATTCTAAACAATATGCCAAATTGCCACTGGCAATGTGTTAAAAGAAACAAATATAGCAAGGTATATTTACACAAGGCAGACTCATTTGGGAGTGTATACATGCTGCTCTATAAAAGGAACCGAATTGTCAAAATTGTCTCCATATAAAACCAAAACAATTTAACGCACACATGTACAAATTTTTTCGCATATACACGAAATTTGACGTTAAGGCTCCAACTAGGGGTAATCAGCTGACAAACATATGGGCCAACGAGTTTACCTTGTGTAAATATACCTTGAAATATAGTATACTGGTACAACATAAACATTTTAATAGTATTGTTTCCACAAAGTATACAGAGATGAAAAAAGTGACCTATGAAAAATGCCTACATCATTTGCGAGGGCAGCTTTCGAAGAAAGAGAAAGAAAACGTTTTTTGTTAGTGAAGTGACAATGCGTAAAAACAGACCGCTACTATCTACACAAATTGCATAATCAAAGCAAAAAACGCAAAAAGGACAGCTTTCGAAGAAAAAGACAGAAAAAAACACAATATTTTCTGTCTCGTGACGCCTCTGTATACTCTGTGATTGTTTCTTTCAATCAGTTGTTTGGTAAACGAAAAAACAACTGAGAATTTTGCGTTTATTGTTTTCTATTTTTGTGTACACTCAAAAAGTTTTACAGTAACTGAATGTAATTTACTAAAATTATTTTCCGTAAAGTTAAAACTAATTCTTTAACTATTTTACATGTTGTTCTAAAAATAAATATGTTCAGATATTGGCTGAAGTGCACTTTACGGGGCGTACGAAAAAAAATAAGCAACCCGATTCAGAATAAAAAAAGAAAAAAAACCATAATTAAAATTTAAGGGGGCTGAGGCCCGTGGTGCCCTCTGGACCCAAAAAACTGCCCCGCGCACTTTGTGATATGTGATATAAAGGTAATTTGCTCACGATTGCAAATATGTATTTTGTTTTCGTGTTCGCATATTATTTTCCTCTCTAGGTTAATTTAAGTATCTTTTAGGTGCAGAAAAGCTTTAGTTAGCGAAGCCGGTGTTTGTTATACCATAGAGGAGAAAATCCTTGCGAACGGCCAAAGGCCGGCTATGCAGAGAAGCTTTAGTTAGCGAAGCCGGCATTTGTTATACCATAGAGGATAAAATCCTTGCGCCCGGCCGAAGGCCGGCTATGCAGAGAAGCTTTAGTTAGCGAAGCCGGTTTTTTTATTCCATAGAGGAGAAAATCCATGCGACCGGCTGAAGGCCGGCTACGCAGAAAAGAATTCTTTAGCACATCGGAAATAGGCTATTAGTTACAAAAAAAAAAAAAATAAATTTTTTTTTTTTTTAAATCGAACATAAAACATTAAAAAATACAAAATAAAACAAAATATTTACAATCGTGAGCAAACTACCTTTAATTTGAGTACCTACACATAGATGTGAGTGGATGTGTGCACTTTTTTTTACCCAGAGGGCCCCAAAAGTCCCGCCCGCCCTAAATTTTATTATTTTCGTTTTTTTGTACAATTACCTTTAATTTGAGTACCCACACATTCAACTAAGTGGGCGGGCGGTTTTTTGGGTCCAGAGGGCCCCACGGGCCTCAGCCCCCTTAAAGTTTAATTATGGTTTTTTTCTTTTTTTATTCTGAATCGGGTAGCATATTTTTTTAATTTTTTTTTCGTACGCCCCGTAAAGTGCACTTTTGCCCAGATATTTTGTATGCATAAAATATAACTGAAGTACTTAAATGCAAAGTTATTTTAAATTATTTTATTATTAACATATTATTTTATTATTTGCACATAAACAACAATTTTTCGCTGATTTGGTAGATAATAATGACAGGTATACTGTATAAGCTATCTTAGTATGTAATTTAAATTGAGTTAAAATTTACTGAAAAAACCTTTGAATGTATTTTTTGTAGTTTGTATATTTTTATTTTAAATAATAGAAAAATTTATTAATTTTTAAAGAATTTCTACGTTTTAAAATTAACATTAAAAAAAGCCGTAAAATTCCTATATTTTAAATGATTTTCCGTTTTCTAATTAAATTTTCAGTTATTCAAACTTAATATTCTTTTGAATTTACCTACATAATATTTTGAGTGTACCATCGTACAAGTATGCTATACTTTTAACACATTGCCGTATTCAATCAATTGTAAATGACTAAACGAAGGCCACAAAAGACCAATTGACACCACAAAGTATACTCTGTGATTGACACAAAAGACCGACTGACACAAAAGACCGACTGACACAAAAGACCGCTGACAGAAAAGACCGAGTGAACGAATAGAACGAACTAGTTCATTTGTTTTAACTGAACGATAATGACCGGTCACCTAAATGAACGATTAAGCCCAAGACTAGATCATGGCCCAAGACTAGACCATGGACTAGATGAAACGCAAACACGAGTTTCCTGCACGCCGGTTTCAATGCAACTGATTTCCAATGCATTTCAAACAGGTCTCAAAATGGTCGCGTCGTGTGTGGTCCCTCAAAGGAGTCTATGGCATAAACTTTAATGAAACTCGAAAATAACTAGAAGTTGCAGTTGCGTTTCACCGTCTGTTCTGGGCCTTACATAATGTGTATTTGTAGGGGGAAAAAGATATTTTTTCTGGCACGTAGGGATTTTTTAAAATTTTTACTGGCTCACTCATGGTGGAATAAGTATTATTTTGCCATGGCATCACTGGTCAGTGATGTCTTTTGTTTAATAAATTACAAAACAACCTAACCTTACTTTGAAAATCAATACAGAAATTGTAAAAATGAGTGAACCACCAAGTAAAAAAGCAAAATTCCAAAATAAAAAGAAATTCTATCAACCCAACAGAAAGCAATATCTGGAAGTTGGTCATAAAGGTTTCCTAGCAACATGTAATTTCAATGAAAAAGACTGTGTTCGAGAATGTTATAATATTTTAAATCAATATGCCAATGAATTGTATGGCCCAGAAGAAGAGCACATTAAAGAGGAGATAAATGACCAGGAAATTGAAACATCGGATCAAAACACAAAAGCCGCCATAAATGATGATATAGCTGATGAACTTCAAAAGCAAATTGATGCATCACAATTGAAAACAAAATCTAGTGCAAAGCGTCGCTTTCAAGTGGTTGATACTGGTGCAAATAATTGCGTTTTTATTAAAACTACGCTTGATGATCCGATAAGAATTGCCGGACGCATTGTAATGGACATAGCAGAGACAAAACAACAAAGGACTCGCCATCTTTTACGTTTAGTGCCAATAGATACAGTATGCAAAGCCAATTTTAATGATATTGTTAATACTGCTGGTCAACTATGTGACAAATATTTTCTTAAGAATCCTACCACCTTTTCTATAGTTTTTAATAAAAGATTTAATAATGACATAAATCGTGATGCACTAATACGTGATATAGCTGATTTAATTCATGCGAAAAATGTTAAAAATAAAGTTGATTTAAAATATGCCAAGAGATCCTTGATAATCGAAGTAATTAAGGGTTTGTGCTGCCTGACTGTTGTAGACGATTATATGGCAATGAAAAAATATAATTTAGTTGAATTAGCCAGAGCTAAGAAAGTGTATAATGATGATAATAAGCAGGCAATTAAAGAAGAGAAAAATGAAAACTTAAACGAGTGCGAAATCAGTCAAAAGGAAAAAGACAATAAGTTAGAGGCGTAAATTTAAATTAAAGTAACTACATACCTACCTACCTAGTGTAAATAAAATATAAACTACAACTTATGGTTTATTTCTTATACGAACACCTACTTTAGAAAGTAAGTATTGATGCGAATATTTTGTAAATATGTTGAAAAAAAGTGAAGTTAAAACATCAAAATATTGATATTATATATAGAAAGACTATCAGAGGTGTGCTGGAAATCGAAAACGTAAAACGCAAGAATTTAAAAAGTGGTTTTTTAAAAAGATTTCTGTATTGGAAGAATTTTATGAAAAATATACAAATATTTCTCAAACAGAATTTTATAAGAAAAATGATAAAAGTTAGATTAAAAACAACTTCCAAACTTTTGCTTTTTATGTTGGCGAATTCTAGCCTGGGACATAACAGTTATAACCAATATTTGAAAAAAACCTGAAATAATAATTTATCACGAATTTTTAAAACTTACTCTCTGAATAATTATTACAAAACAATATTTTTTTGGTCTTTGATAACCGTTATAGTTTGTTTTTGGTTTTTTTGGGCTTCCATAACCATTACAAAAGATTTTAATTTTTTTGGTCTACCGTAACCATTACAAAAGACTTATTTTTTTTGGTCTTCTATAACCATTATAAAAGATTTTAATTTTTTTTTGGTCTTCCGTAACCATTACAAAAGATTTTTATTTTTTTCGGTCTTCCATATCGAATTTCACACTAGCTTTATGAAAATATTATTTGGAGTTTGCGAACTGTAGCGTGGTTATAGAAGACAGAAAAAATACAATTTTTTTTATAATGGTTATAGAAGACCCATAAGAATAAAAATCTTTCATAATGGTTACCAAAAACCAAGGTCTATCCAATAGGTCTGCTTAAGAAGCCAGAAGTTTATTTGGTTTTTTCCTCAACGATATCAAAAGTTGTTTACATTTTCCTTATACGTGTATATTTTTGTTTACTTTTTTGGTTTTTTGCCACACATACATGCACACAAAACACATTTTTCCTTTTGTTTTGCCTATGTAGTAGTAAGATTTTGACAACGGCGAGGAATTTTACACAAACAAAATGCTTGTTGTTTTTTGTATTGTTGTATTGTTGTAGAAGTAAGCAGACCTATTGGATAGGCCTTGCCAAAGACCAAAAAAATTTATAATCTTTCATAACGGTTACCAAAGACCAAAAAAAATAATAATCTTTTATAATGTTAATGGCAGACCTATAATTTGGGGGGTAATTTATAATTATTATTACAAGACCAATTTTTTTTCAGTTATTTTTTCCATAACCTATTGGCTATTTAAAAAATATTAACAGTTATTTCGGGTCCCTGATTCTAGCACACCCCTGTATATTTCCAATTTCATCAAAATCGGTTCAGCTATTTAGCCGATAAAGCGTAGCCAGTGTGGCCATATCCAAAAATATTTTACAGCTAAATCGGCTTTAAAATAATGCTAAAAAAAATTCCTAAACTGCCAACAAATAATGCTAAAATTTAAATTGTATTATTTTTTTGTTATTTTAGTTAATATACCTTTATACATGATTTATTTTGCATAATTCTTCCCTATAAACTCACATTATATCAATAGAACAAACTGATTAAAAAAAAAATAACAATAAAATATTTATTAAACATAAAGGCTTAAAACAATAAAGAAATATATTTCAGTCCAAGGCCCATCTATCAGGTCTCACAGAGCATACAGAGACGTCACGAGACGGAAGATTTTGCGTTTTTTTCCGTCTCTTTCTTCTAAAGCTGCCCTTTTTGCATTTTTTGTTTTGATTACGCAGTTCGTGTTGATAGTAGCGGCCTGTTTTTACACATTGCCACTTCACTACCAAAAAACATTTTCTTTCTCTTTCTTCGAAAGCTGCCCTCGCAAATGATTTGGACATTTTTCATACGTCACTTTTTGCATCTCTGTATGCTTTGTGCAGGTCTGCAAGGCGAATTCATCCCAGGTAATCTCGGCACTACAACAAGTACAACTCGTAGAAAAACCACAAGCAATTTGTTTTTGTAAAATCATTTACAATGTCAAAAACAGAAATTAAACAAAACAGAAACAAAGATAATAAAAGAGAATAAACAAAATTTTGGCATCCAACAGTGATTTTAGCTAATATCAGCAGGGCTTTTAAGACCACCTGTAATAAATTCGCCTTGTCAGGTCTGCTTACTTGTACAAAAACAAAAAACTTTTTCTTTTAAGCTGTCAAAAACTTACTACCACATATACAAAGCAAAAGGAAAAAACGTGTATGTAAACAACTTTTGAAAGCTCAAAAGAACGAAAACAATGATCATCAGGCTTCTTGCGCAGACCTTTTCCATGGGCCTTGTTTCAGTTTTTATATACGTATGTACATAAAAAGTTTTCAAACAAAAGGTACCATACCATAACAAAACGGATATTATTTAATATTTCAATAAAAAATATCATTTGTTAAATTAAAAACGTCATCAAATGAATATCCTTCTTCAGCTTCTGAAGAATCGATCGAGATATCATTATAATATATGTTATTATTGCATTTTTATATGCGATCGTACAATTTTTTAAAACTATCGCAACATTTTACACCACACCTAATATAAAGTAACGATTTCATAGACTTTAACGACATTATATTTCGAATTTTTGGTTTTAAGAGATTTATACCACTAAAAACCTATTTTAACTTCCGCGTTGCTTAATGGCAAGACCAAGAACTTCATTCCAAAAGAAGCTAATTCACTGAATGTATTTTCATTTAATGCATTTTTATATCCATATACATTTATCCAGAAATCAACTGTCGAGTTCTTATTTAACAATTCATATGAATTTAGTTTCTGCTAGTGATGTTCCAAAGTTTTTTCTACAGTGAAATCAATAATTTCTTCTTAAATGTTCGCCTAATTTGCATTAATTTTACTGTTTTCTACACAAAAAAAGTTAGTAATTGTTAAATTATGAAAATTGTTTGGCAATCATTGTCGAAGTTGACATATTAATTTAGCTATAAATCGAGTTTGTTTTTCTATTTCAAAAGTTATGGTATTTTTTTCGTTTCCAAAAATTTTTTTAAATCGTAATTGAGGGAAAAAATCCATGAAAAAAAATACATGAATTTAATGGATCAAACTGATCAAATTTTAAAACAATTTGCTATGAAAGGTCTTTTAAAAGATTGTACAGTTTCTAAAGCAAAAGAGTAGGGGCTTGTATGTGCATTCAACAAAACAGTGTGGTGGATTTGCAAAAAAAGATTATTTAAATATTCTTAAATTAATTTAGCTATCTTAAATTTCGTCTCTTAATCTATATATTTAGAATTATTAAATATCAGAATCCTATAAGAATTGTACAAATGATTTCATTTACTAGAACTATAAGAAATCCTCAAATGATAATTTCACGTAGCAATAACTCCACGTATGAACGATCTATGGTTGTTCAGACTGCTAGATTATGGAATGTTTTGCCTAGAGAGTTACGTATCTTCTCATTGACAATTTCAACCTTTAAAAGGAAACTTGAAGCTTTTTATAATGCGGGAACTAATTAGATGCTAATTAACTGGGTTCATATCTTATCTTTTACAATAATGTAAAATGTTCTTTTTATCGGTGATGAGGGAGTCGCTGGGATGTTTGAAGGTGATTGCTTAATTTTTATTTTTTTATTGTTAAATGCTCATAGTAAATATATAGGTGTAACATGTAATACGAATAAATTGGCCTAAGGCTATATGTATTATGAAAGAATGAATAAATAAATAAATAAATAATGCTAAAAAATGCTAAATATGTAGTTGAAAAATGCTAAAAATAATGCTAACTGCTAAATGAAAAATTTGCAGCTAAATCAGACAAAAAATGCCAAATCTAGCTGCAAAAATGCCAAAATGGCCACGCTGAGCGTAGCTAACGCAAGTCGTTTTTGCATTACATTGCAGCCACACGATCAAGCTTTTCTTGATAGTCTTTTACATATACTGTTTGTCAAAATATGCAAAAATTGGCAGCTGTGACGTAGGCTGCGCGCAAGTTGAAAGCAATTTACTTTTTCAAGATGTCGTCGCCGAGAAAACAACTCAAAATGTTTTGCTATTTTCCACTTTTGCTTTTTCTGCACTGTAGGCTGTTCGAAGGGACTTTATTTTTTTCTTTACTTCTTCCACTGGCATTTTTGTTTCAGAAGCTATAGACTCGTAGGCTTTTATTTTCAAATCATTTCGCCTATATGATGAAAGATTCATAAAATTTCATGGCTTCTGTACAGCTTTATGAATCGCAGAACATCATTTTGCTTATTAATTTTATAAATAAATTTTATTAATAAACATATTTCACTATTTTTTTAGGTTTTTAGTTAAAATTTTAAAATTCCCGCAACAATTTGTAAAAAAAAAAGAACTTCAGCTTTTGCCGGCAAAATATTTGTGAAAAAAAAAACAAAAACAACTTCAAAAGATTTGTAATAAGATGTTTTCTTGAACGAAAATTGATACACTCACTGGCAAGAGTATTTTAGAGGCAAGTTCGTATCAATTTTTAAAAGTATGAGTGTATTGGTAAAAAAGTGTGAGTGTATTAAAAATTGATAGGCAAAACTTGATCGTGTTACCCTCAAGTTACGTACCAACAATAGTTCCAATTCTCACCGCTTAAATGTTCGAATTTCGAAAAAGTACCAAAGGCGTATTTGTATTATTAGATAAGTTTCGAATGTGATATAACCTTTATTTCTGTTTATTCCTTGAAAAACCACTTTACAAATTTGATATATTGTGGTTCCAGTAGTACAAATATGTTCAAAATTTTAAATTCCATGGAGGTTTTTTTAAAAAAGTTTTTAAGTAAAATAAACTAATCCTCTGGAGTATACCATGGAGTAATTTTAAGTAATTTTAATCTTTTGAAATCTAAAGCAGGGTTATATGATCCTGCCCTAGGGCATCGTAATGTTAAATATACCATGTTTTTTCAATAGTCCTTGTCCCTTATGGGCTAAATTTGACATGCGTGTATGGACTAGTCGTATTATCTGCATGGTATTCACTGCGAAGTTTGATGTTACCCTGCAAATGATGCGATTAGTCCACATGAAATGTAGCTCATAAGAAAGCAAGTTTTAATATTTCAGTAGTGCGATTCTCTATTAAATTTTAACATAATTTTAATTGATAAAAATATTTTACAGCAAAGTTAAGGTAAATTTTATTCAGTAACTTTTTTAACAAAAACGTTTACTGCTATGTTCTATCTTAACGTCAGGTATTTAAGTTATCTTAATGGCAAAATATTTTTCATTGTTTATTTTTAAAACCGTAGTTATTCAAAAATAAAAAAAAACAAACAAACATTTTGGCAAATAAAAGCCAAATTAACATTTTTAAAATTCACGTTATTTACATACATTTTGCCAAAATAATATTAAAACTTTTGTTTTTTTGGGAATTTATAAATATCATTAATAAAATTACATTTTAGATGCAGCTCATGGAAATCACTACCCAACAAACACGAAGTCAAACCTTTGATATGAAATGACTTTGTCATTTGACATCAAACACAATTCTCAAACGTTTTTCAATTGTTTGATTTAACATTTAAATTCAAATTGATAATGATTTGAAAATAAACATTTGATATCAAATGTTTTATCAATTTGATGTCAAATGTTTGTCAAATGTTAAATCAAATCAAAAATAAACTTGGCAATACTAAAGCGAAAAATAAATGTAATCATTAAAAATGGCGATTAAAGTTAAATTTTTTACTTTGCGGTTACATGTGTTTTACTATTAAAAATAAATTTTAATATAAAGTGAACAGCTTATTTCTTGTGAAAAATAAAAATTATTTGTGAGTAATTTCAATGATTAAAAATACGAAAAAAAGGAAAATAAAACGGGAAAGTGAAGAAAGTTTGTTGAACGACCGCGGTGCTACAATCCTCAAAATAAAAGGGAGCCAAGTAGTTTGTCTTTTCAAGAATTAGAGGACATTATTTAATCTTTAAGCTATGGTGCCGAATGTTTATCTCACAGTTTATTTAAATAAATAATAAATTTATATTAAAAAAAATAAAATATTTTTATTTATATTCCACATTGTATTATAATCCACATTTGAAAAACATTTGAGAATTACGTTTGAAAGCAAGTTTAAAATAAAGGCATTTTTCAATTTGAAAATAATTTCCCCTTTTTGTTGAGAACGCTATGATTTTCAAATGATTTTCAAATCATTATCAAACGTTTATCGTTTGAGAAAACGTTTGATTTCAAATCATTTTCAATTTGAAATCAAACCTTCGTGTTTGTTGGGTAATAGTGTTTTCTTTTCTACACAAAAAATGAGTGGTTGACTAATCATGCCGCACAGTGGTTCAGCTTCATACGATTGGTGGCATTAAATATAAGGAAACATTGTAGAGCCTTGAAATTTTGTATAGACTAATATTTATTTGTAATAAAAAAAGACTGCAAACATGAAAAACATTCGAGCACAACCACGCCTACTTCCTATATAGCACAAAAGTTAAAAAACATTGTAGAGTCACAATTTTTTGCTCGTTGCAATTTGATGCTAATATTAACCAATGGTTAGCAACAAATAAAAACATAAAATGCAATATTTTCCTTTAGAAGAGCGACCACGTTTGACTTAATGAGAACACATTGGTTCTTCATTTTCTTGAAGTTCTTCACCAAAACAATACATACTTTCCAACCAAACTTCGTTTAGTTCAACAAACCTATTTTTTATAAATTTTGCACTGGCCCACTTAGTTTTTAATTTTGGTAAAAATTGTTCATTTTAAAATTGATCTACGTTAATAACACTATGCTAGTTGAAACAACAGACAAGCCGGGCACATGACGTTTTAAAATAATTCGGGTACGCTGAATCCAGTGCTGCTTGCCGTTTTTTTTAGATTGGCTCTGGTTTTCGAGATATACCGTTATTTCGAAAATGGAGGAGGTTGCACAACAAATGTTCGCGTAACTCAAAAACTCTAGCTTATTGAAAAAACCGAAATTCCGCAATAAAATTTTCTTTAAGAAAAGTAAAACTTTTTTCGTCGTTTTAGAACCATAATTTTTTTTTTCAAAAAAAAAATAATTTTAATCAAAATTTCAAAATTTTTGTTTTTTAAAAATTCATAAAAATTAAAAAATGTAGTTAGGCTTCTAATGCATACATGTACAAAACGAAGCTGCAAACAAAACAAGCCATAAATAATTAAAATCTGTTACCAACTTTTGATTTTATTCACAAAAGTCGAAAATTTTTAATTAATTTAAGAATTTCATAAAACGCAATATTTGTATGGGAGTCCCCCATAAAAAGTGGTGATAAGGGGCAAGTATGTCACGAGAAAATGTAAAGGACAAACAACTGATACATTTTATCATAATAGGGGCGACTCCTGGGCATTTATGGGTCTTTTTTCAATATATTTCTAGTCTGCATTGAACATTTTGTATGGGAGCCCCCTTAAAGAATGGTTATAGCGGGTAGGTATGTAAGAAATAAATGATTGAGATAAAAAATAAAGTGGGGTTGGTCATATATTTGACCCATCTAGGGGCATCCTAGGCGCTGCAGGGGCCAAATTTAAGAATTTTATTAAACCGCCATACATATAAAACCGGTGGAGGTCATACTGGGGTTACTGGCCAATCAGAACAATGGGCTCATTACAGGCCAGTGGAAGATGATAGCTTCACTGGGTTGTAAGGAGAACCAAGGAAGAGATTTCAGGTTCGCAGTAGACCGGGAGTCTCTGAGGAAACTAAAGTCAATGGGGGGGTTGCTATATTTGGGTTGGGGTCTATCAGATTTAGGTTTCCTAAAAATGATAAACTGCTGAAAGTGATGCAGATAAACCTGCACCACTGTAAAGCGGCCTCAACCAAATTAGTAACTCACCTCATTGATACCAACGTCTTCTTCTTCTTATTTCCTTTGGCTCGCTGTGGAGTATAGGGCCTTGCGGAGTTTTGCTATTTCTCTCCCATAGGGCGCCTCCCCGGGTGGTGGTTAGGGGCACGTTCGACATTTATGTCGGATTCCGCAAAAATAAAATATGCGGGGCGAACCTAGAAAATATGCAAACGTAGCGTCTGGACCCGCAGCGGGCGGCTACAAAAGGCGTCTGATTCCAGAGGAGCGGCCTATTTATGGTGTGTCTAACCACGTGATGGCTGAATTCTTTAGACCCAGCTTTATGCTTGTAACATATCGCCGGAATACAGTCTTAACCAATACTACTTTCTAAAATATCATGATTTTAAACCAGCAAAATATTGGGTCTCCAAGTGGTCGCCGCATCCCAGCGGTTAATCCACCTACCTCTGATTTATCACAGGTAGCATGCACATCTGATTTGGAGGTGCAGAACCCACGCTTAGAAATTAATATACCTACAACTGAAACCAACGTGGACGTGGCTCAAGAGCCCTGGATTAACAAAAACCGGGTAGTTGGATTAAAGATCACGGGGTATACCTTGTTCGTATCCCGCTCGGATGAGAAGGTACGAACTTGTATATTGGTGAGAACTGAGCATAAATTTATGATTTCTCATTCTTTCAGTAATGGAGACCTCACGGTTGTGACAGGAGAAGCCAGGGACAAAACGGTCCTGGCACTAGCATCGGTATACTTGCCATATGAAGCTGCCGATCCACCTGGTGAAAAAGTGCCAGAGTTGGTGGAGCACTCGGGCAGAAGCGGCTCGAGGCTGGTACTAGGATGTAACGCCAATGCACACCATTCCCAATGGGGTAGTGCCGACATCAACAAAAGAGGTGAGTCTATGTTTGATTTTATTATTGCCAGCAATCTTTTTATCTGTAACAGGGGGAATACGCCAACGTTCGGAACTAGGGATAAAGAGGCAGTGATAGATATAACATTGACGAACTGTAGGGAGTTAGTAGAGGACTGGAGGGTGGCTTTGGATTTTTCCTTCTCTGTCCATAGTCGTCTGTCCTTTAGTCTAATGTTTGAGAGGTCGAAAAGGTGTCCGTATAGGAATCCGAGAAGGACGGATTGGGATTCGTTTTCGGGACTGGTGCAAAGCAGCCTAAGGGTTACACGGAACTGGGGGTCGACTCCGACCGGTGTGGAGCAACTGGTGAACACCTTCACAGGGGTATTGACAAATAGCTATGAGCGATCCTGTCCGTTAAATTTTCCGCGCAGGTAACACAGCCAAGATGGTGGACAGACGAGTTGAGAACTCAAAGGTCCACTGGCAAAAGGCTGTTCAATAGAGCGAAGCGTACGCGTAGGGAGGAAGATTGGAGTAACTTCAGGTTCAGTTACGGGAGGTATAAGGGAGATATTAGAAGGGCGAAACGGGAATCGTGGATAAAGTTTAGCGAGTCAGTTGAATCCGTGAATGAGATGTCTAGGTTCAGAACAATTTTATCTAAGGACGCGGTAGTCCCTGGATTTATTCAGAGACCGGAAGGCTCATGGGCGGAATCTGGCTCTGCATCTCTCTGTCTGCTTGAGGAGACTCACTTTCCGGGGTGTGTGGATCCTGAGTCGGCGGAACAGGCTGTATGTGGTGACCCCTTCTCTGGTTCGGGCTCAGGCGGTGAGGAAAGATAGACGGTGGGGGATATGATTACCTTGGATAAGGTAACATGGGCGGTAAATACCTTTGGGTCCTACAAATTGGCGGGACCAGATGGTATATTTCCGGCGATGCTACAGAATATCGGGAAATAATCACTCCTGTTGTTGGTGGAACTGTTTAGGGTATGTGTGCTGAACTGGTAAATTCCTAGGAGGTGGAGGGAGGGTAGGGTAGTTTTTATTCCTAAGGCAGGTAGAACCGTTCACTCTTAACCCAAGGATTTTAGACCAATCGTCTTTTCTTTTGAAGACGTTGGAAAGACTGATTGATCTACATCTACATCCTACCTTAAAGGTAGATCTGCTGAGAGTGCGTTGCATGATGTGGTTGGTTATGTGGAGCGGGGTTTGCGAACCAGGGAATACACCTTGGCGGCATTCCTGGACATAGAGGGCGCCTTTAACAATTTGAGGATAGAGGCTATAAGGCAGGCACTGGTTGACCTGGAGCTTCCGTTGTTCTTGGTCGAATGAATAACTATGATGCTTAGCAACAGAGTTATTCACTCGGACTGGGGAAACGAACGCTTAATGAAATCGGTGACTAGGGGGACCCCACAGGGGGGAGTTCCATCTCCCTTATTGTGGCTCTTGGCCGTCAATGTCGTTCTGAGACGTTTTGACAGAATGGGTCAAAAGGTAGTGGCCTACGCGGATGATGTGGTGATATTGGTGTCGGGCAAGTTTCTGCCGACAATTAGCGACATCATGCAAGGGGCGCTGGACGAACTGTCGGCATGGGCAAGTGATAAGGGACTGGGAGTTAATCCGGAGAAGACAGAGTTAGTTCTTTTTACTAGGCGGTACAAGGTGGAGGAGTTTAGGATACCGGTACTAGGAGGAGTGGAGCTTGGACTATCTGATAGTGCTAAGTATCTGGGGGTTTTTCTGAACAGCAAGCTGTCATGGGGTAGGAATACTCAGGAGAGACTCAAGAGGGGTCTCAATGCCTACTATGCTTGCAGATCATCGATAGGTAGGAGCTGGGGACTCCGGCCGTCAGTGGTGGGATGGCTGTACACTTCGGTGGTTAGACCCATTCTTACGTATGGATGCTGTGTTTGGTGGGAGTCATTGAGATTGGCTAGTCGTAGGAACCTTAGTTCTAAGGCTCAGAGGTGTGCTTCAATTGGCATGACAGGTGCCATGAGAAGTACTCCTAAGGCTGCCCTGGATGTCATTCTACATATTCTGCCTATTGAGAAGTATGTGATGGGAATGGCGGCCAGGAGCATTATTAGACTGAGGGAGTTAGGATTGGCGAAGAATGTCACGCAGTTTCACTCACGGATAGGGTAGCCAGATTTTAAATTTGGAAAAACAGTACATTGAATACAAAAAAACAGTACAATCAAGAAAAAAACAGTAAATTTTTTTTGAAGAAAACGTAACCATTTATCAAAGTTATTTACGGGAATACAAAATTTATTATTAATTTTTATATTTGATAAATACACAGAAATTTATTGTTGAGGGAAAGCTAGCTTCTATGCGCATTTCACTGGTTGCTTAGGCCAGATCATCCGGAAATCTTTTCCAAAGATTTTAGAAAAGCTAAAAATATTATACAAATAAAACCCTAAAGCGAATATGAAATTCAAACACTCAAAGTCTTACTTGTAACAATATCAAAGCTTAAACAAAACACCAACAATAAACAGTGAGTTTATCTCTTCTTACATCCCCCTACAATTGGTTGGGTTCTTTCCGACTCGAATTGTAGTTGTAAGTAGGTAAAAAGAAAAAACAAAATTAAAAAACAAATTGTTTTATTCAATTGTCTTCGCAAGAAAACAACAAAAGAAAATCAATTTGGCAATTCAGTTTTCTGCACGGGCACATGCAAGTATATTATCAAAGTTATTTACGGGAATACAAAATTTATTATTAAGATTTTTGTATGACGTGCTAAATTCCCAATTTTTTATATTTGATAAATACACTGAAATTTATTGTTGAGGGAAAGCTAGCTTCTATGCGCATTTCACTGGTTGCTTAGGCCAGATCATCAGGAAACCTTTTCCAAAGTTGAAGTTGGGGTAAATATTTTAAACTTTTGATTGAATATGCAACAACAATTATATTAATAAATGCACTTAAAATGTGTAACGAAACGCTTTTCTTAAAAAAGAACATTTAAAAATAAATGTTTGCCCCCTCCCCCCCCTCCCCTAGATTTTATCCTGGCTACGCCCATGTATTCGTGTATTGTCATCGGGAATATGTATGCCTGCAAAGTTACATCCATTTGCATTGAGTATAAGGCGGTTAAATTAACGTTACAAGATTTGATTTTCCGAAGTGAAGCTAAAGAAAAGGTTTTAAAAATTTTGCCCGCCCCCCCTAGATTTTATCCTGGCTACGCCCATGTATTCGTGTATTGTCATCGGAAATATGTATGCCTGCAAAGTTTCATTCATTTGCATTGAGTATAAGATGGTTAAATTAACGTTACAAGATTTAATTTTCCGAAGTGAAGCTAAAGAAAAAGGTTTTAAAAATGTTTTATTTTACTTCAAATGCTTAAAATATTAAATAAGGAAATATAATGCACCATTATATTTCAAACGCTTGGCTTTGTGTTTGTTGGGTACTTCTGCCATCTTACTAATACAGCGATCATCACGCTATGCCCCCGGGGGCCAAGCACTTTTCGTCAATTTCACACACACACAGCACGAAGGTTAACACATAACACGAAACACATAGTTAATGTCTAAAACGAGTAAATTTATTTTCCTCTTTTTGCACTCACCACTACGTACACATTTTTAACTGTCTCTCTGTGTGATGACCGCTGTACTAATACTTATAAGCATCAATACAAGCACAGATTTAGTTGTGCCCACTTCTGTTTTAAAATCGCTAAGTCGGTAAAAAAAGTTACGGAAAATAACATAAACAGCATTAAAAAGTTAGCCTAAATGATGAAGAACAAATTTTTTGTCAGGCTTTTAAAACAGAAAAGAGCATTACATAAAAAAGTTAAGTTTTTGAGCATTTCGTACCTGTAATTAATATTTTTTGTTTGTTATAAAAAACTTGGTCTTATTAAGGGTATTCATTTCAGTTTTTTTATTTGTTGGAAAAATTTAAAAGTGGAAAAATGTAATTTTTGTTACAACAACCACAAGAAAAAAATTCCACCAAAAGTTACATTTTTATCAAACTAACCAAGTGTAAAAAAAATCATGATAAAAAGATGTAATTTTCCGCTTTAAACGTCAAACGAAATGATGTTGCCATTCATAAAAAATTGTTAATTTTTTATACAAAGTACGAAAAATTTAATCTCTTTTTATAAACTCTTGAATTGTACAACTCTGATTTTAAAAATTATTTTTTATAGTTGCAACATTTCAAAAATAACTTCTTTCTCATTTAATCTTTAAAAAAAAAAATCATATTAAGAATGTTTGCAATGAAAAAAGTTATTAAAAAAGAATTAATCAAAAGAAATGGGGTCAAAAAATGGACACAAGCTGAAGTTAATAAAATACTCGACTTTTTGGCAGGCAATCGCCCTTTTGAGGTAAAGCTTCGTACAGACGATGGTCAGATCTTACAATATTGGTAAGCAGCGTTGCTTAAATTGCATTAAAATTGGCTAAAATGTCTTACAACTGTGTGAACATTGTAAGCTGATTTGTATTTGCAGATGTGCAAAATTAATGCATCTGACAATGGACCATTGTCAGAAAAATTTTGCTGTTGGCAACGCCTGCTTACAATATTGTAAGATCTGACCATCGTCTGTACGAAGCTTAACTTTTTGTAATCGGTTGTCGTTGTCGCAATCTTGAGCGTTTTTTGTAAGAGATTAAATACACTGGTTGTGTGTTTCTTCTGATTATGATGAAAATGACACCATTCACTTCGTTTTAAATTAAATAATCAATTAACTCACTTTTAATACTTTTATTCGGCATCTTGAAAAATATCAATTACTTCCACGAATTATTTGACAGATTTGTTTTGACATTTTGTACTTTTTACAAAAAAAAAAAAAAAAAAAAAAAAAAAAAAAAAAAAAACGTTGACGTCAATAAGAGGGTAATTTTTCTTTTTTCCAACAAAAAAAAATTGAAATGAATACCGTTATTGTTGGCATCACTGTTATTCGAATGTCAAGAGATAGAAGAATGAGAACTTTAAAGAAAACGACATTAGAGTTTTAGCGGCACAACATATTTGTGGCGACGAGGATTTTTGGAAATTTTACAAAATTAAAAATTCGTATACGCAAATAAAAAATTACACCAACACCTTTGTAAAATTTTTCCCCACGTGTTAATTCAGTTACTTCCACCGTCTCTTTTCAAAAGAAAATTTTTTTCGAGAAAATTCCGTGACAAAAATATTCATCATGACCGACAAATGTCTCGAAACGCTTACCAGGCTCCTTCAAAATCATGACGCAATACTTTAGCAACTTTTGCAAAAAAGCGATGAAAAGAACATAACTTCAAACATAGCATTCGATCTCTCAACTCAGATCGGTGAATTTTGCTACGACGCAGAGGCAGGGGTATTTTTTGAATCATGGTACAACAGGTATGAACAGCTTTTTAAGGAAGATGGCAAAAATCTTGACGACTCCGCTAAAGTAAGACTTCTTCTACGTAAAATTCATACATCAAATTACGAGAAGTATTCGATTTCTGATTTTACATTTTCTGAAACCGTTGAAAAACTGAGTGAGCTGTTTGGGCCAAAAAAATCGTTGTTTCATCGTCGGTACGAGTGCCTCCAGCTAGAGAAAAATGACCTAGAAGATTTTACTACATATGGTAGCAAAGTCAACAAATTTTGCGAAGGGTTTGAACTGCCAAAAATATCAGCAGACGAGTTCAAAAGCTTGATTTTCATACTGGGGTTAAGATCATCGCGTGATAAAGAAATCCGCACTCGGCTTTTATCAAAATTAAATGATGGCACGTTGAAGGGGATCGATAAGCTTATAGCTGAATGTCAAATGGTCATAAATTTAAAGTCGGATGCAAATTTAATTGAGAGGCCCAGCGGGTCAAAGAGCTGTAAATTCTGTAAAACAGAAACGAGTCAAAAATATGTCAACCAATTTACATCAAGGTCAAGCAGTAAACAGCAAAGTAGCCGACAGTTTGTCTAGCACCCCACGCACACCGTGTTGGGCATGCGGCGGAATGCATTACATGAAGGACTGTCAATACAAGAGCCACAGGTGTAAGCAATGCACACGGATTGGGCACAAGGAAGGTTATTGTGGTTGTTTCCCTAACAAACAACCAAGCAAGATAAGTAGTTCTCAAAAGTCCAATAAAGATAAAGCTTCTGCTAAAGAAATTTCTGTAAATAGCGTAGACGGTATGCAAACAAAGCGCAAATTCATTACAGTGCGTATAAATGGCGTATATGCTACTCTGCAGATCGACAGTGGGTCGGACATCATAATCATTTCAAAGTCATTGTGGGAACACATCGGGAAGCCGGAACTATCAAAGCCAACATCCACAGCATATAATGCAGACAAGCATCGTCTTAACATAACCGGACAATTTTATTGTGATATAAAGTTGAGGGACGTTATTAAAAGCGGAATTTGCTATGTGGCCGATGAAATAAATCTTATGGGCATAGATTTCATAGAAAAATTTAGCCTATGGGACGTATGTACCACTACGGGAAGTTTGTAATCACATCGCAGAAGATCACATATCGACGCATCCAGTCGTATCGCGGTTCCATAAATTGTTCGATGGCAGATTGGGGCTATGTACTAAGACAAAGGTTAAGATTCATCTAAAGCAGGGCGCGAAACCCATGTTCAAACCGAAGCGACCAGTCGCATATGCAGTTTTACCGCTAGTGGATGAAGAATTGCAGAGACTGCAAAATTTAGGAATAATTTCCCCTGTCGAATACTCAGACTGGGCAGCACCCATCGTCGTTATTAAAAAAAATGAGGGTAACGTAAGAATCTGTGCAGATTACTCGACAGGTTTAAATGAGGCGCTTCAACCAAATCAGTTTCCGCTGCCTCTGCCAGAATCTATTTTGCAAAAATCGGAAATGGTAAAAGTTTTAGCCATATGCCTTCCTGCAAGTCGAAATCGAAGAAGACTCACGTAAGATACTCACTATCAATACGCACCGTGGACTTTTTACGTTCAATCGCCTACCCCCAGGCATAAAGTCAGCCCCAGGGGCATTTCAACAAATTATGTCAACTATGGTCGATGATTTAGATGGCGTTGCCGCATACATGGATGATATCATCGTCTCGGGCACTAGTGAGGCAAACCATGATGAAAATCTAGCACGTGTTCTTGAGAGAATCGAAAATTTCGGTTTTACACTTTAAATCGAAAAATGTAAATTTGGTATGCGTTCTGTGCAATATCTTGGACAAATTGTCGACAAAGATGGTCTTCGCCCCGACCCTGGCAAAATTGAGGCCATAACGAACATGCCTCCACCTTCTAATTTGGCGACCCTACAGTCATATCTGGGAGCTATAAACTATTACGGCAAATATGTTAGGAATATGCATGAGTTACGCCGACCATTGGATGCACTTCTCCGCAATGATGCTACATGGGACTGGACGGAAGAGTGTCAGCGATTTTTCAACAAATTCAAAGAGATCCTTAAATCCGATCTACTTCTCACGCATTTTGACCCAAATGTAGACATTGTCGTAGCCGCTGATGCATCAAATGCATCCCGTCTGATTAACAATCACATCAAACCAGATGAAGACATTGTAATCGCTTCAATTCATGCAGAAGACGATATCGGTCGAGTTCAAGACGACATCCTGCGTAAATTACCAGTAACGCACAACATGGTTCAAAGAGCCACACAACAATCAGGGTTGATGCAGCGAATTTTAAAACATGTTCAAGACGGCTGGCCCGCAGCCGCACAAATCATTGACTCTGACGTCCGCAGTTTTTATAAACATAAAGACGGTCTTTACGTACCACGTAAGTACAGAACCCGTATATTGCAACAGCTTCACAAAGCGCATCAAGGGATGCAACGAATGAAGACAATCGCAAGAAGCTATGTTTTTTGGCCTGGTATGGATACGCAGATCGAAGATCTAGTTGTAATGAAGGAATGTTTTGTTTTAATTGGAGGGATTATGGGTTGCTTATTATTAAGGCGAGCACGCCACTTGGGTATGGCTAATAAGCCGCAGTTTTATAGAGAATAAAATAAAGAATTATTTTACAGCTAACAAGCCGTTTTGATTATCCAATTTATTCTGATTTCTTTCATTCATCTTACAGCTATTTATATGAATTCTGAAATCTAAAATCTTTACATTCTATACTTATGACCTAATTATAAATTCTATTTGTTTACATTTACATTCAGCGTAGTGTGGTAGGTTATTCTTACTTCAGCATTTTACTAATTCGTACTTATTGCATTTTGATAATTTGTGCAATTTGATTCCTCGCGCCGTTACAATTTGTAGGTCATGAATACTTATTGTTTATTTTACTTTGAAGTGTAACAAATGCATTTTTGAGCAATGCAAATGTGACCAACACACTACAATGAACAAATGTGACCAACACACTACACCTCCGCTCTTAAGAAAAATCCATACAATTCAAATTGGATGATTTTTCCTTTCTTTTTTTTTATACTCATTATAAGTTCTAAATTTAAGGTTAGTATATACTGTTAAATTTATTTCTAAGTGTTCTAAAAATTATTTTATACTTTTTTTATATTTTTTTGATTTGTTTTTATGAATTGATTTTATGTTTGTTTTTATTTTAATTAATACATTCAAATCATCTATATCTATTACTTCATATGGTCCGTCATACGGTGGTTCATGTTTTCTTCTATTTTCAGCTTTGACCAAAACTATGTCGCCTACTTTTAGTTCTATGTTATTTGTGTTATTTAATGACTTTATACTTCTTTTGTTTTTTACAGTCTTTTTACAGTAAACTTGGCAATTTTCCAAAAATGAATTCAAAAGGTGAATATTCAGTATCTACATGAGGAGTTATATTGTCGGCAAAAGTATAATTAGGTATCCATCTATCCCAATTGTCATTTTGTACAAATGATGAAAAGTATTCATTTAGAACCCTATGATTCCTCTCTACCGTACCCAACGTCTCATGATGATATGGTATGGAAAAAATATGCTCAATTTTTAATAGCTCACATACCTCTTTCAATAACTCATTTTTAAATTCAGCACCGTTATCTTATTTTAGTGTGCGAAATAAACCATATTTAAGTATCAAATTCTCCACTAGTGCTTTGGCTATTGTTTTCGCCTCTTTCGTCTTCATAGGACATGCAATTACGTATTTTGTTAACTCGCACTGCATAGTCAAAATATATCTAAAATTGTTTACTGGATATAAAGGACCTACAGTGTCAACTACTATAGTTTTAAAACTATCTATTGGAGTGTATGTAACCTTTATTTGTTCCTTCGTATGTCTAGTCTGTTTATAACGTTGGCATAAGTCACATCTAGACAAATATCCTTTTACATTTTTGTTCATATTCTTCCAAATTTACTTCTGCTTTAATTTAAGTAAAGTTTTCTTCACTCCGAAATGTCCTCCTTGAGGTGTGTCATGGTATAATTTTATCAATTCTTGTCTTCTATCTTCATTTGTTATTATCTGAGGTTTTCTATATACATAGTAATATAATTATGTCATCTTTATTATTTTTGTTTGCTTCGTTATATCTGGCCTTAAATTCATCCGCGGGTATTATATCAAATATTGCATCATTTCTCTCGATTGCAAATTTCTTATTTCCTGTATTTTTCAAATATGATGATAGTTTCTCCAAAAGAGTACCTAAATACTTTGGATTATCGCTACATCTAACACGTGTTTCATTATTCACTTTATAATATTGTTACGTTACTGCCTTTCAATAACGCTTTGGTTTATTTCCTTTATAATAAACCGTTTCGAGTTCTTTTATTGCAATTCAAATAAAACAAATAAACACAACACTTTTGCTACTGTTTACAAATTTACTCAACTTTATTTAGTACTTAGTCACTTTAACAACCGTAATTTGTTCACTATTTGATCCACACACTTGAAAGTTTAAACTAAAACTGATTTGGCAACGTCATTTCGCAATTATTTATACTCAATAACATTTATCTAGAAAGCTCCAGAATGTTTCTGGTATGTTTGAGCTTTTACTATTTGATGTTAACGACTAATACATTGGCTATGTCATGCATTTTAAACTTAACAGTTACCTAAGAATGTTTCTGGTATGTTTGAGCTTTTACTATTTGATGTTAACGACTAATACATTGACTATGTTATGTATTTTAAACTTAACAGTTAACAAGTAATAACTAGCGACATCTATGGTTAAGTAGTCGCATCACTTAAACTATAGCCTTTTTTTTAACAGACTTTAACATCAACTTTTTCTAGAGTACTCTGCACATTGGGGTTGAAGTATGTATAATGATAACAAATTTTAATAACAATGTAAACTAATTAAATTACTACAAGATAACTAGTAAATACAATTTAACCAATAAATACAACTAATTCTTAACTAATAATTAAAACTAAGTCTTAACTAAAGTTACTTTAGTAACACTGCCCCCCACTTAAGCCTGTTCGTCCCGAATCACCTCTTCCATAAGGGGCTAATCTTTCCAAATGAACAACTTTCATTTTGGCTCTTGGACTTTTATATTTCTGTATTCGGTATACAACATCATTTAATTTCTTTATCACCTTATATGGACCATTCCAAAGTGTCTGTAATTTGGGAGATACTCCTTTCTTTTGTTGGGGATTGAAAAGCAAAACTAACTGGCCCTCCTTAAATCCTTCCGAATTTGCCGCTCGATCGTATCTAGACAACTTTCTATGGCCACGCATGGACTTTCTATGGTCATAAGGATTTCTCCGCTCCAAAGAAGATACCTGCTTATCTTCTGGTGTATGTAGTGCCTTACAATTGCACTGTGGAAGCGGCGCACAAACTCTGTTTACTGTGCTCCTGGCTGCCACACGCTTTGGGCAGTTTCTCTTAAAATTTTGTCTTCCACCTTTACTATTGGCCCTTATAACCTTAGCCGATACAGGTTCAAATCTTTTTGCTGTTAACCAGTCTTTACTGGGCTCTACCTGCAACGAGCGACCTTCACTGGCGCATACCCTTTTATCTGCCTCCGTACAGTGCCTGGCTTCCAATTTGCTAAGCTGTCTTGCATGAGCAACCGCTTTTTCCCGTTTTGCAACTTTTCTGTATGGTGACGATTCCAGACGAGTACAAGCGAGAAGCTGTCCCACACGAGCCTCACTTTTATACCCAACATTCAGGGGTATTTCATAATCAAACAAATACATGATTTGTTTTCCCATATTCAGACTTATGTTATGACTAATCATAAAATCTGCGCCAATCAGTACTTCGTCTACAATGTCGGCCACAATAAACTCATGAAAATAGACAACATTGGCAAGTCTTAACACCACACGTGTTTTGCCATAGACAGTAGCAGGCTCACCTGTAGCTGTTCGCAAGCTCACTCCGCTTAGTGGTTCGACAGCTCCCGTTACCAAGTCAGGCCTTATAATTGAAAATCCTGCACCAGTGTCGATAGTCAAAATTCGCTTTTTACCATCGATGTAGCCAAATGTCGTAATACTTTTATATCTCTTTGGCACTACTAAATTTATTACCGAGTCCTCAGATGCGAAAGGTAGCACTTCCTCCATACTAAACGGCGCCTACTGTGATGACTGATGACTAGCCCGTTGGTTGTTTCTCGGCGGCGAAGCAGGTCTTGAAATTCTTTCTGGTGCTTTGCAGTTACGTTGTATGTGCCTAATCTTACCGCAGTTATAGCATTTCAATTTGTTTTTGCCCAGCTTCTCACGTAACACCCGCAAAACTGCTACTTTAAGGCTTTTTAATTCCTTCATGATATCTCTATCATCATCAGCAACAACATCGAGCCTTTGCACCTTATACGACTTCTGCTTTGCAACTATTCTTGCGGTTTCATGAGCCAAGGCAAATGAAACAGTTTCTGCAAATGTCGACTTTAATGCTGCACACACCGCATACTTAACATCAGCTTCTCTTATACCGTTAATAAATGCTTCTGTTTTGAAGCTGTCCAACAATGGATGATTCTCACCAGGATAAGTTAGCTGTACCAACCGCTCAATCTCCAGTGCGAAGTCCTGTAAGGTTTCGTTTGCCTTTTGCACTCTGCCACGTAACTCCATTTTGTAGATTTCCTTTTTGTGATCACCTCCATACTTACGTAGCAGTGCTACCATAATTTCATCATAATTGTTTCTTCTACTTACTGGTACACTTTCAAGCACTTCAGCCGCAGTCCCCTTTAAAGCAAGAATTAGCTCGATGGCTTTTTCCTCACTGTTCCATGCATTTCTGTTGGCAACTGTATCGAACTGGAACTTAAAAACATTTAAAGGCACACTACCGTCAAAACTTGGGGCCTTTATCCTACTAGAAACTTTTGGAATTACTCGCACTGGTCCTTCTTGGCATTGAATGTTATTAACTTTTGCCTCCAGATGGTGTAGTTTTTCATCAAAAACGGAAACTTGTGTTTTTACATCAGACAGCTTCTGATTAAATTCTATTTCCATTTCATTTACTCTTTTCATTTATTTCACTGGCAATCTCCTGAAGTTTCTCATTTGTGATTCTGGAATTCTCTTGAATTTCAGCCAGGATGGTGCTAGACTCCTCCTCCATTTTTCTAGAAGTTTCATCAATTTTTCTAGAAGTTTCATCTGAATTTTCTTTTATCATCATCACCATGCTTCTTGAATTATCGTCCATTTTTGCCATCATAGCAGCAAACATTGTGTTAAAATCCATACTGCTGGAAACTGCACGAATACATACCTCTATTTCTTCTTTTTCCTCGAATTCGTAACTCGCAATGTCTATATTGCGTCGCTCGAATTCATCTAATAGTCTCTTCTGCAGCTCTGCTTTATTACCTGCAGTTGGCAGATCCAACTTACCCAAATCTTTCTTGAGCTGTTCTACTTTAAGCTCTTCAAATTTCATTGCTGTCTATTTTTTTTTTTATTATTTGTCTTCTTTTTTTTATTATTTTATTTATTTTATTTATGCAATTACACTTCTGACACCAATTGTTACGTTACTGCCTTTCAATAACGCTTTGGTTTATTTCCTTTATAATAAACCGTTTCGAGTTCTTTTATTGCAATTCAAATAAAACAAATAAACACAACACTTTTGCTACTGTTTACAAATTTACTCAACTTTATTTAGTACTTAGTCACTTTAACAACCGTAATTTGCTCACTATGTGATCCACACACTTGAAAGTTTAAACTAAAACTGATTTGGCAACGTCATTTCGCAATTATTTATACTCAATAACATTTATCTAGAAAGCTCCAGAATGTTTCTGGTATGTTTGAGCTTTTACTATTTGATGTTAACGACTAATACATTGGCTATGTTATGCATTTCAAACTTAACAGTTACCTAAGAATGTTTCTGGTATGTTTGAGCTTTTACTATTTGATGTTAACGACTAATACATTGACTATCATCATATATATTATTTCTAAAGCACTTTTTTTTGTCGGTTGCAAATATCTCCCATACCACCGCATCAAATTTAATGAATGATATCTCATTTTAAAGCTTATTTCTAACACTAATGACGAAAAATAATTAGAAATTGAAAAATTAATATTTTCATTGATAAAAATTACGGTGCGAAATAGTCGCACGGGTCATCTAGTGTTATGTATTTTAAACTTAACAGTTAAAAAGTAATAACTAGCGACATCTATGGTTAAGTAGTCGCATCACTTAAACTATAGCCTTTTTTTTAACATCAACTTTTTCTAGAGTACTCTGCACATTGGGGTTGAAGTATGTATAATGATAACAAATTTTAATAACAATGTAAACTAATTAAATTACTACAAGATAACTAGTAAATACAATTTAACCAATAAAAACAACTAATTCTTAACTAATAATTAGAACTAAGTCTTAACTAAAGTTACTTTCGTAACAATATTCAACTATATATTTATATAATTCTTTTACATCATTCTCTGGCCTTTTCTCTAGTACAAATTTTAACTTCGTCGCGCGCTTTATATCACTTATTGACGTGCAATCCCACATATGGAGTTGATCAGTCTCCTTATGAGATCCACTCATAACATTTTTATCCTTTATAATATTATTTTCTGATGACTTTTTACTCATACCTCTTGTTATTACTAGTGTTTTCGTTACTTTTTCGTCATTCTCCATTGGTATCATACTCTTTAGTGTAGTAGAATCAATATCTATCCTTGATAATGCATCGGCATTAGTGTTACTTGTTCCTTTTTTATATACTATGTCAAAGTCGTAGTCAGAAAGTTCCAGTCTTATCCTTGTTAACTTAAAACTCGGGTTTTTATGAGAAAATAACGAAATCAATGGTCTGTGATCTTATACAACTGTGAACCTTCTACCATATAAATATGGTCTAAAGAATTGTATGCCCCAATATATGCCTAATAGTTCCTTCTCCATCACAGGTTTATTCTTCTCGTGTTTGCTTAAAGATCTACTTGCATATGATATTGGTAAATCATTTCGTATTGGACCTTGTGACAAAACTGCGCCTAGTGCAAAATCTGATGCATCTGTCGTCAAAATGAATGTTTTTCAAAGTCTGGATATTGCAAAATTGGAGGTTCAATAAGCTTGTTCTTTAGTGTTTCAAATGCATTATGACATTCTTTCGATCATACAAATTTTATTCCTTTTTTTAACAAATTATTTAAACAACAATCTTTTATGAATCTTCTATAATAGTTACAAAATGCTATAAATCTTCTTACGTCATCAGTATTCTTAGGAGTAGGATATTTGGTAATCACGTCATATTTGTTTGGGTCTGGCTTAATACCATTTGATGTTATCAAATGTCCCAATTATATAACTTCCGATTCCAAAAAATAGCATTTACTCGCATTCAATTTCAAATTATACCTAGATAATCTATCGAAAACGATGCTTAAGTTGTTGTTGTGATGTTTCAAACTACATCCAAAAACTATTATATCATCAACATATAAGAATTCTTCGGACTCTAGTCCAGCTAGTGCTATTGTTAGCATCCTCTGAAAACTATTTGAAGATATTTTTAGCCCAAAAGGTAATCGTGTATATTGGTAATGACCATTAGCTGTTGAAAATGCTGTTAACGGTCTTGACTGTTGATCGAGCTCAATTTGATAAAAGGAATTTGTCATGTCCAACGTGGTAAAATATTTAGCTCTTCCTAGTCTATCTAGAACATTATCTAAACGTGTTAGTGGAAATTTGTCATTTACTATTTTGTCATTGAGTTTTCTGAAATCAACTACTAGTCTCCATTTTTATACCCTTCACCGAAGGTAAAAGGGTATATATAACTTTGTCATTCCGTTTGTAATTTCTACAATATTGATCCTACACCCTATAAAGTATATATATTCTGGGTCCTTATGAAAAGCGAAGTTCAAATCCGGTTGTCCGTCTGTCTGTTGAAATGGGTTTTCCGAAGCCCCCAGATATGATGGGGGCTTGGTTGGGGTATCTTTCTGTCAGGTATTCTTATTTTAATTTTGCTATTGAAATTCAGTCAGATCGGTCCACAAATGGCTGAGATATGAGCAAAAAACCACGACTACCTCTAATTTTTTCCAAAAATCCCTTGTGGTTGTTGTATTTTTATTACTTTTTGCTGTATATCTGGGGAACGGCAAAAGCCAAAGTTTCCAAATTAGGTACACACATTTAGGTTGCCAATACACACCATCCTACAAAATGTGGGCGGGATTGGAGAAGTAAGCGTGGTACCTCCCGCACAAAAAAAATTAAAAATTGTATAAAACCTAAATTTTAAGGCTGCCATATGTCCTATGGATATGACTTATATACTTAAATATCGGAAATTTTTAGTTGAACATATTTTATAAAAAACTCGGGAAAATCGGTTAAGATACAAAAAAGTTATGACTAAAATTTTGTTTTTTAAATACCCACTTACGGGAACCATAGATCTCCCCGATTCCAAGCTTTATAACTAAAGTAAATGGTAAATTTCTAAATTCCTAAACACGTCGGTATTTAAATCTTTCAAATCGGTTTAAAAATAGCTAAGTTATGATCAAAATACTGCAATCCCAAAAATTATTTTTTTGTTTTATACCCTTCACCGAAGGTAAAAGGGTATGTATAACTTTGTCATTCCGTTTGTAATTTCTACAATATTGATCCTACACCCTATTAAATATATATATTCTGGGTCCTTATGAAAAGCGAAGTTCAAATCCGGTTGTCCGTCTCTTCCCCAAAAAGAAAATTTTTATTTTTTTTATGTTCTAAAAATGATTTAAAAAAATATTTACCAGTTTTCGCTTTTTAAATTTAATTTATAATGAAGTTTAAAGTATTATAAATATGTATGTATACATATGTAAAAATTATTTAGTTTTTGTCTAGTTGCTCTGTATTCTGCTCCCACAATGGTGAAGGGTATATAAGATTCGGCACAGCCGAATATAGGACTCTTACTTGTTTTAAATCACCTTGCCCCTTCTTAGGTACCAATAAGAGTGGAGCGTTATAAGGACTTATGGATGGCTCTATTATCTTTTGTTTCAACAAACCTTTTACTTGGTTATTTATTTCCTCTGTATGCGTTTGTGGTAGTCGATAGTTCTTTATATAAACTGGATTTTTGTCATTCAACTGAATAGTTTGATTGTAAAAATTATTGGTTGTCAGGTTCTCACCTTCTAAATGAAATATATGTTGGTATTTTTTTAATATCTCTAACAATTCCTTCTTTGCTTTCTCGTCATTTCTCTCCATATTGCATTATTTACCACTTTCTCAAATCTTTCTTCACTATATCCCGCATCTGTTTTGTCATGACCTGTCTTGTATATATCAAAATTTCTTTAAGGGATAGTTTCTACTTTCAAATTTTCTAATTTTATGGTTTTATCAGTAACGTTTAATAACTTTATGTGTTTGTATCCATCTTTTGGAATTATGGAATTTGGCAAAAATACACCTTTTCCAATCTCACGGTTGCATATTACGCCATCTTCCCCAAAATTTATTTGCAAGGAGTAACTATTTCGCTTCTTGGAGGAATTCTTATTACATTTACCTCAAATGTGTCGTTGTGAATAGGTAATGTCAAAGTCTCATTTTTTGTATTGATGGTTAGTGTGAATGTTTCATAGTCTATGTTACAATTGTACCTTAATAAAAAATCTCGTCCAAGTATACCATCTGTGTTAGAGTTGTCAATTATTCGCCTTTCAGCTTTGTTCGAATAATTCAAATAATTGTTTTTGTTCGTTCGATCTAACGATTAAATCTGAAAAATTATTCGATTAATCGATGAGAATAACGAATAAAAAAAATACATATTTTAAATAAGATACATCCGTCCGTTAATTTACAACTATGGAAAATCTTCGATTTTCTTATTTTTTATTTTTTCTCAAATCCACTATGACTTCTTTTTTTGATGCGTACAACTTTTCATCTAAGCTCCATATCGTTGTATTACTTAAAGGAATCGTAAAATCCTTAATTCTTAACTAATCCGATACAACTTTGGATTTTCGAAAGGCGTTTGGTCTGCATCCATCTTCAGCCAAACTTCTGCGTACAACTTCTTCTATAAAACAACCGCTGTCTCTCTGTATGTATTTTTCCATTGGAAGAAGTTCGGCATATTTTGATGTCGTTGGATTATCTTCTACTACATCGTTTTCTATTGTAATATTGTGAAAATTATGCTATGTTCACACTCTAAACGCGTTAAAGCAACTCGAGCGTGATAAAGCTCTAATGACATCAAAGTCGAGATGATTGACCATATATATTGAAGTTATTTATTAATCACTTCAAATTGACATGATTACAACTTAATCACTTCATTAACCACATCGAATCCTCTGAACATACCTCAAACTGAGTATAATATAGAATCGGTCACCATGTTAGTACCCCTTTCGTGTACAACCTACCATGATTTCTTCTTAATGTTTTTATTTGACTTAAAATAATTCGTAAATTTACACAATTCCATAATTTTACGTTTGGTTTAAAAAGAAAACAGCTGTTACAATTGTTTATCAAAGATTTGTTTAATACAAACATAAGATACATTTTTGAAATACAGGGTGCGTTCGTAAATGCATCACTGCGCTGCATCAGTGATTTCAAATGGTTATATATTTATCAGTGAAGTAAATGTGGACCAAAAAATTGTGAAATACTTCACAAAATTAATAGTCGCACAATAAAAAAAATTAAAATTATTCTTTTATCGCCATTAAAAAAAGTTTGCTTTTCTGATGCAGCGCAGTGATGCATTTACGAACGCACCCACAATGAACACTTAACGCGGTTTTTTGCCTACTAAACATTGAGATTAATTACAATGAGGGCTATAGCAATCATATTTTTTACTTTTTCTACATTTTGTATAAAATCGCTCAAAACGTATGAGAATAAATCAAATTCTAAACTTTTATTTCTTATAAGTCTTATTAATTTATTATTTAATAAAAAAAAAATTGTTCGATTAATCGACATAATTTAATCGATTTATTCGTTATTCGAAAATCGGCATTTTAAAATAATTCGAACAAGAGTTTGTTTTTGTTTGATCGATTAATCGAATTATTCTTAATCGGTTGACAACTCTAATCTGTGTGGATAGGAACATTTTCATGTACCAATTGTATTTTATATTCAAGTAATGTACCGTCTATCTGTATAATTACGTTAGTGGAACCTAAGGATTTTATTTTTTCTTTCGTAATCCCTGTTAAGCAGCAAAAGTCGTTTGGATCTTCATCATATTTATGTAATAAGTCTTCTTTGCATAGTGAGATGTCAGCACCTGTGTCTATTAAAAATGTTAATGCACGGTATCTCTTATATTTAATCTCACATAATTTTTTAGATCGGACGAAATGCTAAATACCGCTCTTGAAGTTACTGGTTTTGTTACGGAGGACCTTGGTATTCTATGGTCTCCGGACCGTGGGAGTTTCCCTGGTCTTGCTCCATACGGTTTATGTTCTGGTTTCTGTTACCATTGTAGTAATTATTATTACTGTTCCTGTTACGATTATTAGCATTACGATTACCATTATTAGTATTCCCGTTTCGGTAACCATTACCATCATTGTAGGAATTACCACGATAATTATTATTATTATTATTGTTACCTCTGTTGTTATTATGATTGTTATTGCTGTAGTGGTTGTTATTAGTTGCGTTCGAGAACACAAAAGTTTTTACTATTTTTTACTAAACTTTACTGCATTTTACGAAATTGCGTTCGAGTACACAAAATGCAGTAAATGAGAACATAAATTGAGAGCGAAAAGTGACAGTTCTTGTCTGAGTATTTACAAATTTTTACTGCAGAAATTGTTGCAGTAAAATTTAGTCAATCAAAAAAACATATGTTTCAAAAGGTAAACAAACAAGAGTAACAAATAAAAAGCATACAAATTGTGAAAAAATTGTTAAATAAAAGAAAAGTTGAAATAAAAATTAAACCAAAACAAAAAGTGAATAAAAATTAATTAATTAAACTTGTTTGTGAAGCATTTATTTGGCTAAATACAAACTTATGAAATTTTGTTTTGTTATGTTAATTTTTTAGAGTTGTAAAAGTATGAAGTATTTGGATACTTAAGTAATCAATAGCAAAAAAATTATTAATGTTCTTTTAAATAATTTAACCTGCTACAAATTAGTAAAATCAAATAAAATATAAAATAAACAAATATAAAAGATTACATAAAATAGTTTGTTTGTATTTTCCAAAAATGTTCGTGTTATAAAAAGTATTTAATCGAGTACCGATAAGAAAACGAGTTAAGTAGTCAAAAGTGTCAATATTTTTCAACACTTCAATTATTTGCCATCAGCTGTTGCCTTTATTTTACGAATTTTTAAAAATTTTGCGTTCGCGTACTTTTTTGGACAACAGCTTTTTGTGAAAGAAAATTTTTTAGTTTACTCATTTACTGCATTTAACTGTGAAAGTACCCAAACGCACCTATTATTATAATTGTTTGTCCTATTATTATTTTCTCTATTGTCATGATTATTTCTGTTTTTATTTCATCGATAATTATTATTGTTGTACCTTTTAGTAGAATAGTTGTTACCCGTGTAGTTTCTGTAATTGGTTTTGTTTGATGTTGTTTGGAACATTATTTCATTTTGTCTCTTGTCTGTTGATGTTTCCATGGCTATGTCAATGGCTTCGTTGAGAGTCTTTACTCTACCAGCATTTATTGTCCTGGCAATATCTTGGTCTTTTAGTCCGTTCTTGAAAGAATTAAATGCAATTACGGCATTAGTTTTACTGATCGCTTCTCTATTGGCTTCTCCAAGAGAACTTATCTGGATTTCATTCAATTCCGTAGTTAATGTTTCTATTTTATCAGCAAATTTTCTGATAGTGTCTAACTGAGTAATCTTTGTTAGCTCGTTTAAAATAACATTAGGTGACTTTTTTGTTTTGTAAGTCTCTTTCAAAGTTGAAATTAAGGAGTCTACGTCGGTAGGAACTAATACGTGTATTAACTTGGTTTGCACTTTATTTGAAATTTTAGTTTTATATACGAAATTGAAAAATTAAGCATGCTTTGTTGGAGTTAATGTGTCTTTAAGTATTTCGATGTTTGCTACAAATGAATTTAATTCATCCCTTGAACCATTGAAAACTGTTTACAATTTTGAAATAGATGCCAATTCCGTCGTATTCAAATTTTCGTCATTCATCGTGGAAATTTCCAATTGTTTTTCTAATGATTGAATTTTAAGTTTATCTTCGTGGCTCTGTAATATTTCTAACGCTCTTTCTTTTTTGTCTTTAAACTTCAGGATATGTAACTGTCTTTGTTGTTCTCTTAGTACTTTGTCTTCTAATAATTCTATGACTCTCTTTTCTAATTCTTCTATTTCTAATCTTTTACTTTGAATGGTATCATCTGTATACCCTCTTGCTAGTGACTTCTTTGCATTAGTTATAATAGAATCTATACGTTCGTATATCTCTTCCATTGGTCATACTGAACATTTTTAGATTCTTTTTTTTTTTTTCTTTTTTGCGTTACTTATATTATTTTAAACATCAAGTAAAAAAAAAATTTCTTAGACTCTATTGTTAGTAAAAGACTTTCCTTCAACCTATTATTCAAAAATTTTTTTTATACATTTTATGAATTTTAGCTAATACTAGAAATAATTGCATAATTTTTTATACATTTTATGAATTTTAGCTAATACTAGAAATAATTGCATAATTGTCTGACTGACGTTTATCTTGTTGGTGGTGTCGGTATTATTAGAGATTATTATCTCCCCATTTTTCGAATCCTGATTCCCCATTTATATCTTTTTGGTGTTTTCGTTTTTTGTTTTGCCTTTATCCCTACTAAAATATATTTCAAACTTTACCTTAGAGTGTTGTCGGTGGTTATCGCCAATATCCTATGTTCTTCTGCAGCCTTCTGTCGTAGTTTTACTTTCTTTCCGCCTCTTGGTTTGTGTTGTTTTTTCGGTGACGCAACTACTGGTTTATTCTGCCGTTGTCTATATTCTGCTATAGTTATAGGTCTCGGGCCTGCTGTCTTTGGCGTAGGTGTGTACTCTGGATAATCCTCTATAGTTTGTGCCTTCGGAATGTATTCATCTACTACTAAATTTTCATATTTTTTAAAAATGTCATCAATTATTTCCTTCGAGACTACTTCTTCAGTGGGAGAATTCATTAGTAAAAAAATGGGTATAATTTCCGGAAAACAACTCTCAACAACTAGGATCGAGAGGGCAGGATCGCCATGTAATGAAGGAATGTTTTATTTTAATTGGAGGGATTATGGGTTGCTTATTATTAAGGCGAGCACGCCACTTGGGTATGGCTAATAAGCCGCAGTTTTGTAGAGAATAAAATAAAGAATTATTTTACAGCTTACAAGCCGTTTTGATTATCCAATTTATTCTGATTTCTTTAATTCATCTTACAGCTATTTATATGAATTCTTAAATCTAAAATCTTTACATATCTATACTTATGACCTAATTATAAATTCTATTTGTTTACATTCAGCGTAGTGTGGTAGGTTATTCTTACTTCAGCATTTTACTAATTCGTACTTATTGCATTTTGATAATTTGTGCAATTTGATTCCTCGCGCCGCACATAGGGGTTTTTTGCCAATCTAGCCGGACATTAAGCAAAAAATTTTTTTTAAGAAATGGAAAAATTTAATTACGCAGCTCGACAGACAACAAAGTTCTGCATCGTATAGTGAATTTTCAAGTCTTTTGCTTGAGATTTGTGGTTTTGGGACACTGTTAAAACCAGGAAAGTTGATTAAATTGCATGCGTGTTCATTGACTTTTTACGGTTTTGGGAGGTTTACAATATATTTTTTTGTAGATAAACGAATAAAGATTTTACATTGAATTTTTTTTTCTGTGAAAGACTATATAAACAGCTAATTATGAAAATTTTTAGAAAAATTTTATTTGAATTTTTTATGATAAAAAAATTAGTACGAAATTAAAAAAAACGATTTTTTTGTTCACTTTTTTGTAAAAAAAAAAAATTTAAAAGGTTTTTGAAGGTGAGTTCCGCTGAGTTCTTAAAAATTTTATACATCACGATAAAATTTGAAATCTCTACTTTTAAATTCAAAAAAAAAACGTTGCGCGTTGTTGCGCCATTTTTTTTTATGATTTTTTGAAAATTTCACCTTTTTTCTGTTTTTGCTCATCTTGCATAGGTACATATGATAGAAACCCTTTCGTCAGTCATAAAATGTTTTGGTTGTACGTAGATGGTTTTTATTTAAATTATTACATATAAGCCTAATATTACCTGTGTAAAAAAAGGGATGTGCGAAACAGTAAGTAACGGGTTTTAACCACATGTGCGGCCGCTAAAGGACGTTATTTAATAGAGCAAACAAATTTTTTTACCTTTTTTCTGTTTTTGCTCATCTTGCATAGGTACATATGATAGAAACCCTTTCGTCAGTCATAAAATGTTTTGGTTGTACGTAGATGGTTTTTATTTAAATTATTACATATAAGCCTAATATTACCTGTGTAAAAAAAGGGATGTGCGAAACAGTAAGTAACGGGTTTTAACCACCTGTGCGGCCGCTAAAGGACGTTATTTAATAGAGCAAAATAAATGTACCTGTTTTGCATAACTTTTAAAATCATTAACAACAAAAATAATATATAATAAAAAATCAAATCTGGGCTCTAGGTACTTAGTTTTTTTAAATATATATTGTGGTTTTTGCATAAAATTGTTATCAGAACCATTTTGAAGCTTCGAGAGTAAAATGGAAAAAGTGTATACGAATTTAGAGTTATTCCAAATTATACAAGAATGTAGTTCTAAACTCGTTGAAGAGAAATTACAATTTTTAGTTAGAAAATTGTGCGAAATTTCAAAATGTCAGGGAGATAGTGACATATCAGTAGTAAATCAATGCTTAAAGAAATTCAAATATTTTTTTAAAATATTTTGGCATTCAGCACAAAGAAAAAAGGATCGATTTGTAAGCATGCATGCCAAATGGCTGGAAGGAACAGTGACAATACCTTTTTTTGGGAGTTCGTCTTCAAAACGACTACAAAAGCCGTTTGTTGAATTGACCGAAAGAAGTAAGAGAAGAAAAACTGAAATCTTGCGAACTCAAACCGATGCTGATTTATTGATGCACGCTACCCAAACACAACTACAAACGTCTGGAAAAAAAGATGCCTCAGGTCTGCTTAAAGAAATTGTGTCTTCTCCGGCAAGAGCTACAAAAATAAAAAAAGCATACAAAGCTGCACAAGAGGATAAAGTAAAACAGCTAACCCCTCTAAAGGCTCTTTCTATATTTGTAGAAGCTGATCTTTCTCGAAAACAATATGAAATAATCCGAAGTGCCGCTAAGAAGGTTTATCCTAGCTACAAAATTCTGCAGAGAGAGAAAAGTGAATGCTATCCTCCAAAAGAATCATTTGAAGTAACGGAAACATGTGCTCAAATAAATCTTCAGGATTTGCTTAATCATACTGCAAGTAGATTACTTACATATTTAAAAGATGTTTTATGTGATTCACAAATAGAAGAATGCAACTCCCTCGAACTAATAAGCAAATGGGGCTGCGATGGATCACACCAGGCACAATTTAAGCAAAAGATGAAAAATGATGCTTCTGATTCTCATATTTTTCAGAGTAGTTTCGTACCGCTTCGACTAATATATGGTGCAAAAAAGGAGAAAATATTATGGCAAAATCCAACTCCTTCATCACCGCGATATTGTAGACCTATTCGCATCAGATTTGTTAAAGAAACTGTAGATGTAATCCAAGAAGAAATTAATTATGTACAAGATGCCATTACTACATTACAAAACACTAATTTTTTAATGGAAGGAAAGTTATATTCCATAAAACATACAATGGTATTTACAATGATAGATGCAAAAGTATGTAATGCCGCAACACAAACTACGTCCACAATGAAGTGCTATATTTGTGGGGCTACTTCAAAAGAATTTAACAATTTGAAAATCAAAAGGGATATAGACGTAGATGCACTTTCTTTCGGATTATCTACTTTGCACGCCAGAATTCGTCTATTTGAGAGCATATTACACCTATCGTATAAACTCACAGTAAAAAAGTGGCAATTAAGATCGGATGAGGACAAAACTATTGTTAATGAGAGGAAAAAAACTATCCAAGAAAAATTTAGAAGTGAATTAGGGCTAATAGTGGATGTACCGAAGACTGGATTTGGAAACAGCAACGATGGTAACACCAGCAGACGATTTTTTTCCAATCCTGAATTAGCTGCAGAAATAACTGGAATTGCATTGGATTTCATCTACCGGATCAAAGTTATTATTGAAGTAATTACAAGTGGTCACAAAATCCATTTGCACGAGTTTGCCAATTATTGCTTAGACACTGCAAAACTTTACGTTACTCTATATCCCTGGCATCCTATGACACCTACAATGCACAAGATTTTAGTACATGGCGCAACTGTAATGAGTGAGGCATTGTTGCCTATCGGGCTATTATCAGAAGAAGCGTCTGAGGCACGAAATAAACATTTTCGGCTTTACAGGCAGAATTTTGCTAGAAAGTTTTCGAGGGTTCAGTGTAACAAAGATGTTATAAATAGACTTTTGCTCAGTTCTGACCCACTGATTACTAGTATAAGACCAACTCCAAAAAAAAAGTCACTACCCTTTACGAAAGAAGCAATTTCTTTTATGCTTCCACCTGTACTTGGCTCTGAAGAGAATTCAGATTCAGAAGAGGATTTTGAAGAAGCAGACGAAGAAGAACCATGGCACTCATCATCATCTTAGTGCAAAAGAGAAGTTATTTTAAATAAATTAGTTGTTATTATTTTAAATAAAATTTGCTGTTACTATTATAAATAAGTTATTATTACGAATATATTAATTATTTTCAGATAAATTAAATACTATAAAATATATAAAAGTCACATAAAATCTTAAAAATTAATATGTTTTGGAAATTAGCAAAAAAAAAAAAAATTTTACAGGGTCGTTCCGGGGGGGGGGGGGGGTGTTTGGAGGGATATCTCCCCCTACCCATTAAAGTTCAAAAATTTAATTTTTATAGTATTAAGGCGTTAGTAATCTATTTCTTTTAATATTTACATTTTTTTTAAATATTATTTTATGTAACCGCCCTCAAAAGGGGGCGGGGGGCGAAAAGTGTAATTTTACGATCTCATGGGTCTTATTTTAGGTTTTTTAACTTTCGCCGACGTTAAAAGTTGCATTTGCCAAACAAAAGTATGGGAAAAGTTTAAAAAAATTGCATTTTTCAGAGGTTGGATTAGTTCTTCTAGGGGGAACATTTTCCTCCTTGGTCCGATTTTATTTATTTTTTAGGTTTACCTGCCTATGACAATATCACATATTTCTGCCAAGTTTCATCGATCTAGGGGCACTCAATAACTTTTAAGAAGCAATATAAGCTAAAACAAAAAGTAATGTCCGGCTAGATTGGCAAAAAACCCCTATGTGCGCCGTTACAATTTGTAGGTCATGAATACTTATTGTTTATATTATTTTGAAGTGTAAAGGTACGGTTACATATGGCAAACATTTGTCAACAAAAATCAAATATTTGTTTGCCCTAATCTGACCACAAAATATTTTTGAGGGGCAAACAGAAAAACAGCTGATTTTGGGCAAACAAAATTATTTGCTAGCAAACAATAGGTGCGTTTGAGTACTTCTACAGTAAAATGGAGTAAATGAGTAAACTGAAAAATTTGCTCTCACAAAAAGTTGTCCAAAAAAGTACGCGAACGCAAAATTCGTAAAATAAAGGCAACAGCTGATGGCAAATAATTGAAGTGTTGAAAAAAATTGACTCTTTTGACTACTTAACTCGTTTTCTTATCGGTACTCGGTTAAAAACTTTTTATAACACGAACATTTTTGGAAAATACAAACAAATTATTTTATGTAATCTTTCCAATTTGTTTGTTTTTTATTTTACTAATTTGTGTCGGTTTAATATATTCAAAAGAACATGAACAATTTTTTTGCTATTGATTACTTAAGTACCCCAATACTTCACACTTTTACAACTCTAAAAAATTAACATAATAAAAAAAATTTCAAAAGTTTGTATTTAGCCAAATAAATGCTTCACAAACAAGTTTAATTAATTAATATATATTCACTTTTTGTTTTCGTTTAATTTTTATTTCAACTTTTCTTTTATTTAACAATTTGTATGCTTTTTATTTGTTACTTTTATTTGTTTACCTTTTGAAACATATGTTTTTTTGATTTACTAAATTTTACTGCAAAAATTTCTGCAGTAAAAATTTGTAAGTACTCAGACAAGAACTGTCACTTTTCGCTCTCAATTTATGTTCTCATTTACTGTATTTTGTGTACTTGAACGCAATTTCGTAAAATGCAGTAAAGTTTAGTAAAAAATAGTAAAAACTTTTGTGTTCTAAAACGCAACTAAAAATGCTCCTAATGTGACCATTTAACGTCAAATATTTTCCTCGTTTTTAGGCAAATAAATATTTGTTCTTACAAAAATTTTGTAAGTGGCAAATAAAAAGCTTTAAAATAAAAATTATTGATTAAAATTTAAAAAATTAACAAAATTAAATAAGTTTTTAATGACGAAAAAACTTATTTATGTAAAGATTTTGCCTATGTTCTCTTTTAAGCAAAGAGTTGCGCGGTAAATAGGATTCCAGATGTTACAAAATACATTTTTCTTAAGTAAATGGGTAATTTCTATGAGCCTATGTTACGAATCATGAATTGCAAGCATGGCGTATCTATATAAATAGATAAATTTTTGAGAGTGTACCAGTTTGGTTTCAGTGGACAATCAGAGACCCGCCAAAATAAAATTATATAATGAATTTAAGATTTATATAAAACATATTAGTGCCGAATAATATACCGACATAGACATCTTTATAAGATTTTTTCGTCTTGAAGTGATTGTAGCAAGTAGGGTAGCCAGATTTTAAATTCGGAAAAACAGTACAATCAAGAAAAAAACAGTACACTTTTTGACGAACACATAACCATTTGTTTTGATTAGTTACCCCCAATTTCACCAAGTTCAGCTATAATTAACTATCAGTTCAAGCTGTCAAAACATATTGTAAAGTGGAAGTTAAAGTAATAGTTAGTTTTAACTCAACATGGTGAAATTGGGGTAAATATTTTAAACTTTTGATTGAATATGCAACAACAATTAAATAAAGAAATATGTACACTTTAAATGTTTATTTCCATTTTATGGCATTTCATAAATATATGAAATTACTCCATTTGCGTTTTAAAAGCAAACACCACAAACGAAGCATTAGGCCAGGAAACCCATAACATTGCTGTAAGCCATATAAGAAAGGAGAAAAGTTACTTAGCTCAAAACAATGACATCATTGATCGTGTAAGTAAGATTTTCTTTAAACATGTTCGTACCCTGCAGGCAATTCAGTTAACTTTCAATTAATTTAAAGCTAACTATTTCTCAAGTAGTGGTGGTTGACAATTGGATTACTTTTATATGTAATTAACTAACTTTATTAACATTGCGATGTCCTAGGAAGTAGTCAATTGTCCGACTCTGCATTACTTTCAGTTAACTTAAAAGTTAACTTTTTGTAGCTACCCAGCAAAAACTTTATAAAAATATATAGTTACACAAAAGTCAATAAAGTAAATTTTTTTCTATTTTTTTTAATTTTTTTTTTTTATTTTTTTTAATTATTTTTTTTTTTTATTTTTTCTTATTTTATTTTACTTTATTTTATTTTTTATTTTTTTTTTCTGTCTCTGGTGGGATTCGATCCCGCAACCTCGGTGCTGATAGACTAGCTCGCTACCAGCTAGTCTACCGGGGCAGTGTAGTTTTTGTATTAAAAAACTATGTTTTTTGACTATAATGACTATAATGACATTTTGTTTGCCAATCGACATGGCTCTCTCTACTTAAAATATACAGTGTTTGTATACACTTTGGTTAATGTAAATTTTCCATTGCTTAGTTGTTGGCTTTAAGTTAGTCTATACAAGCTAACTTAAAGTTGGCTTTTTTTGTAGTTAGCTACTCATTTGCCGGCAGGGATGTGTTAGTGAAATGAAATGTACATGTATTGATACATTTTTATTTTTCACCAAACATACAGGGTTTCATTAATATGTTAAAATTTTATTTATTTTATTTAGTACTTTTTTTATAAAAATAATTTCAAATCGCAATGTTTAAGTTTGAAATATGTACGTATATGCATATTGATTTATATAAAACGCAGAAATTTAACATTTAACCGTATTTTAATGTATCAAGTATACAAAAATCGTTTTAAAGTGGTAACTGTAACTGCAATAAATATTTACCATATATTAAAGAATTAGAAATTAGAATTAATCTTTTAGAATTAGAAAAAAAGGATTAAGATGAGGATGTAAGATGAGATAAACCCACTGTTTATTGTTGATGTGTTTTGTTTAAACTTTGATATTATTACAAGTAGAACTGTTGGTATAAGTCTTATACGTTTAACAGTTTTATTTGAATTTCCTGATGATCTGGCCTAAGCAACCAGTGAAATGCGCATAGGAATAGCTAATCCCATCAACAATAAATTTCAAGTGTTTTTATCAATAATAAAAACTGGGAATTAAGCACGAATAACAAAATCTTTTGAAAAAAAAGGATTTACTTCAACAGAATTCTGGGGTCTAATCACCGCATACGATATCGAGCAAAATTGATCGTAATTATTTATTTTGGTATCATGAAACTCGATATCGAATGAAAATTATGGAATTTGAAATAATAGCATTCGTTATCGAGTAACTCGACATTACATATATCGAGTTTTCATTCGATACGTCAGTGTCTGTCGTATGCAAAAACATTCGATAGTTTATTCGATACGATAGTATCGAATGCGGTGATTAGACCCCTGATCTAAAATCAAAAACATATAGCGATTATCCAAAAACTTTCAAAATATGTATAGAAAATTGTTTATCAAATGTAAACAAACACTTAAATTGAAGACGTTATACTAATGAATTAAAAAATGTTGCTTTAGGAGTGTACTTTATTCCTCCTATGGCTTATAGGTATTTGAAAAGTGATTTTCTTTGGCCAAGTGAAAACACCCTACTGGAGTATGTTTCAGAATGGCTAAGAGAACCTGGTCTTTATGATATTCAACTAAACATTTTAAAAATGCGAGCAGAAAACTTTACAGAACACCAAAAGTTTACCTCAATTTCATGTGATGAAATGCGTAAAAAGTTCAAATGCATTATGCTGGGTACACACTATGCAACACGTTTACGCAATCCAGTGAATTAAATTCATTTTCATTCATTTCAGATTGCATACACATCAAAACGCTTTGATATTTTGAGGTTGCATTGAAACAGTTTCCATGTAGGTTGCACTGTGTGTACCCAGCATTACAATAGAGTTGGGTAGTTCATGAACGAACTAGTTCAATTGAACTAGTCAGTCAGATGAACGTTGAACTGTCATTCAGTCTGACAGTTCCTTTTAGTTCAACAGTTCACTTTTCTTCACTTTGTCTTTTGCGTCAGCAGTCTTTTGAGAGGGTTCATTTAGTTCAATTCATTTAGTTCAATTCATTTAGTTCACAGGTTCATTTACTTCAGTTGCTTGTCCACTTGATTTCTTATTCTTTACCGCACTGATTGAAAAGAAACAACAATAGTATTAGTGTCTCTATGTTTAACATTATATTGCTTCTTTTACTCATTGCCAGATAACTTTAAACATTTTCATAATAAAATCAAGGCTGCCATACTTAGAGATGTCTAGCTGCGATTTTTTCGGCAATTTATAAAATATTTTGTATTATTAATAAAGGGTCACATAGACACATACTTCTCATGCTCATGCAATCAGCATGTGTTTGTAAATTTGAAATTTTTATTTATGTATGCGTCGCACAGACAATGCAGTATGAAAAACCAAAATAGGTTTGATTTCAAAATGAACTCATACTGCTGACAGTTGTTCAATGAACAATAAAAAAAATTATTAATTTTATGATATATTTTTCTTTCAATTTAAATTAAAACAAATTTAAAATAGTTTCTGAGAAAAAAACGTGTGAAGAAAGTATGGGTTCTCTTGAATTTCACGAAATGACATTTATTTTAAAATGATGATTGATAGGTGTGTAGTAAAATATCAATCACACACGTATACGAAGGATTCATTGGCAGTAGGTGTCAGCAGTATGTGTCTATGGGCCTCTTAAGATTTCCGTAGGGCATGCTGAAATTTATTGTTGAGGTGATTTTGTCGGCATTAACATAGCGTATTCACCTGACAATTTTTTGTCATCGCAAATATTTTGGGAGTAAAAATTTATATTGTGCATTATTTGTCAGTGCTTTATAAACAAATGTCTCTATTGTGAATAAATTGTCAGAGCTTGTATTCTGAAAGAAAAATATACAAAATAAAACACTAATAATTATATGATAAAATAAATAATGAATAATGTTTATCTTAATTTTTCTTATTAATACTCCTTCAATAAAAGAAAAAAGTAATTTAATTGAGCCCTACCTTAAAATACAAATTAAAACTTACATGTTCCCTACATGTTTTTAGTTTGGGAATTCGTTCCCATAAAATTTGTTATAGGAATCATTCACAATACGAAATAAAAAAAATATAGGAATATTTTCATGGGAGTAGTTGTTTGAGGTAGGGGTGCTTATTTTGAGCAAAACGTGTCAGAGTGTTTCCATTATGTAATAGTATTTCACTTAAGCGGCTCATACACTTAGAATAAAATTGTTAAATTTTACGTATAGTACAATTATATCGCCAATGTGTATGTGATATTCGAAGGTGGAACAATATATTGGCAACAATCAAAAGACTTGATTTTTATTGCACAACGAAAAGATAGAGAAGTGTGTTGGCAACATTATACAATGCTGTTTATATTATTCCTATAGGTTATGTTCGCCTTTTTATTGAATGAATGAAACTATTGTGCGACTTATTGTAAAATATAGGACAAAATGGAAATGATATGGCGAATATCATATACAATAATATTGCAAGTGTATGGGCCGCTTTACATGTTTTGGGCCATAAAAATACATTTGCAGCAAAACAAGTGTTCTGCTACTTGTTTTCCCATACAGTTTTCATGTTCGAAAATTTCTAATAAATACTAGTTTTGCTCCAAAAAATGTCGAAAACCATGAAAAAACTCAGAGTTTTCCATTATTGGTGATTAACAATTTCGAAAAAAATTACAGATTTACCAAAATAACAAGACTTATTAAATTATATGTATAATGTGTAAGTTCGGTTTGGGCTTTGTTGTGATACAGACGTGTATTTTTAGCCCCGCATACGATTTGAACTATTAATTAATCACATTTGATTTTGTAATACATAAATATAAGCAGCGAATGGACGCTTAAAAAAAAAAAAAATAATATATTTTGTTATTTAAATTACTTAACATAATAGTGAACAATTTAAAACGATAAAATTAAATAAAATAAAACAGTAAAAATATATATGTATGTACGTATGAATGTTCATACATGTGTATACATATTCTGAACAAAACATTTAAATTCTGGTTTTTTCTTTCGTTGTTGTAAAATACAATAAATAATAAAAATATTAAAGCAAAGCAAAACGGTGAAAAACAAAAACAACTCTTTGCATGAGTACAAACAGTGAAACAACACTAAGACAAAATGAAAGAAACGTTTACGTTTTAGTTAATGCAAATGAAAATAATGCAGAAATAAATAAAACAAAACAAAACAATATTAACTACCTAACGGCTAAGCCAATTACTCGAACACGTTCCCTCTCACCCTCGGTATTTACACAAACGGTGGATAGTGACTCATTAAAAAAACTACAACAAGATTTGGTGACAAGTGTTGCCAGGCCAGCAAGTATTGCCGTGACGTCAAAAACAAATTTAGTGGGAAATGATACCATGAACTCAAACACAAATGCAATGGAAAACCCCCCTGTAAAAAGTTGTCAAAAGCCTACAGTACAAGTTGGTATGGACAGGTACATAACAGTGCTTAAACGGGGACGCAGCCCTACCTCTGCAGCAGTTGCTTCGGCCTCAAAAGTACCATCTTTTGATAAAATAAATACTCAAAATCGTTTTGCAATTCTGGAGGATGAATCCTCTGAAGCACCAAACGTCATTAAACCATCCAAGCCTCCCCCGATATATCTAAGGGAGCAAAATTCAAATGAGCTCATAAAGAGTTTGATATCGGTGATAGGTGAAAATTCGTTTTACGTAGCGGCTATAAAGCGTGGAAGTATAAACGAGACAAAAATACAAGTCAATAATGAGAATGATTTTCGCAAAATAGTAAACAACTTTGAAACGCTTAAAAAAAACTTTTATACCTACCAACTGAAAAGCAGTAAAGGCCTACAGGTAGTGATTAAGGGTATTGACTCATGTGTGGACCCAGAAGAGGTTAAAACATTCCTAGAAGAAAAAGGCTTCAAGGTAAAACATGTAGTAAATATTATAAATAGAGAAAAAATTCCCCAACCACTTTTTCGAGTGGAGTTTGAACCCGGCGACGTAAAACTTAAAAAAAACGAAACACATCCTATTTACAATTTAAAATATATTCTCTACAGAAGAATAACTATAGAAGAGCCGCACAAAAAAAATGGACCTGTTCAGTGCTTAAACTGCCAAGAATTTGGCCATACCAAGGCATACTGCTACTTACCCCCTGTCTGCGTAGTATGTGGTGAACTACACGGTACAGTTTCTTGCGATAAGTCTAAAACCGACCCCAACGTAAAAAAATGTAGCAACTGTGGCGGTAATCACACTGCCAATTATAGAGGATGCCCAGTATATAATATTGTCAAGCAGACGGTTGGACCGAAAACAAATACCCCTCAAATGCAGGTTGCAAATCAGGTAAACACAAATGCAATTCAAGCCCCCCAGCCTAGTAATAACAGAACCTCTTACGCTAACGTCCTAAAATCAAACCATCAGCCAATGCAAGGTGCCTCGCCAAGTAATGATGAAACTCCGGTTTCTAATTTAAGTCGTTTAGAAAAAACCATGGAAACATTAGTGCAAACAGTAAATAATTTTACGAACACAATGGGTAATATGATGCAGGAAATGCTTAGAATGCAATCGATGTTATTGCAAGCTGTACTTAACAAACCATGAACTGTTTAAAAATTTGTTTTTGGAACGCAAACGGCATCCGCCAACATAAAAATGAATTAGAATACTTTCTTAAAAATAAACAAATTGATGTCATGATGATTTCTGAAACTCATTTGACCTCAAGAAATACGTTTAAAATCAATGGTTATATACTATATGATACCAAGGACCCTCGAGATAGAGCTTGTGGAGGTTCTGCCATCTTAATAAAAACTCGAGTCAAACACTACATTATGTGTGATCACCGTGAAGACTATCTGCAAGCAACGACTATTTGTGTTGAGGAGCTAAATCGAAACATAGTAATTTCTTCTTTATACTCTCCACCTAGATTTTCCATATCAGAAGGCCAATATTATAAATATTATAAATCATTAGGACCCTGTTTTCTGGCCGCTGGCGATTATAACGCTAAACATACCTTCTGGGGGTCACGACTTATAACACCAAAAGGTCGTGTTTTGTTTAACACAATCTCTAAAATGGGTTTAAATGTGGTCGCGAGCGGGCAACCAACATATTGGCCTACTGATCAGCAAAAAATTCCAGATGTTATCGACTTTGGCGTGGTTAAAAACATCCCCACAGAAACGATTCATGTTGAAGCTTCCCTAGAATTATCATCCGACCACACACCTACAATTGTTACTATATCGAACCCAAATAGAATTGTATTTCCGTCAGGTTACTTAGCGACGCCAGCCACACAAATAAATTGGTTAAAATATAAAAAATTTCTCAGTGCCCATTGCACAGAAAATATTCCGCTTAGTACACCGGAGAATGTGGATCTCTCTCTTGTTAACTTTGACAGTTATCTTAAACTAGCTGTTCAACACTCCAGCGTTACCCCCAAAAAAATTAAAAATAATAAAATATGTTCTTCAGATGTCGAGCGGCTCTTGACTGAAAAAAGGAGAGTTCGAAGAGAGTGGCAACTTTACAGATCCCCGCAACTTAAGATTTTATTAAAAGAATGCACAAAAAGGCTAAGAAAGTTGCTACAGAATCAGAAAACGGCTTCTCTAGAAAAATATCTTAAGGAACTTGATGCAACTCCACAATCTGACTACTCATTATGGCGTGCAGCTAGAAATCTAAAAAGGCCAGTTATATCTAAGCCACCATTAAGAAACTTGAATGGTAGTTGGGCAAGAAATGATAATGAAAAAGGAAACCTGTTTGTAAATCATTTGAAAAACGTATTTACACCAAATATATCTCACAATATTGCGGTCGAGTTACCACCTGTTGATGCTAGAGCAGCTATTCCCCTCAGATTTGAGATAAGAGAAATCGAAAAGGCTATTTGTGACTTAAACACTAAGAAGGCACCTGGTATTGATAAAATCAGTAATAAAATGCTTTTGGAGCTACCTCGCATAGCAAAGAAAATTATTCTTTTTATTTTTAATGCTATTTTACGCCTTGAATACTATCCTGAAAAATGGAAGGTTTCCTTAGTTACCATGATACCAAAGCCAGGTAAAGATCATACAAAAGTTGAGTCTTATAGACCTATTAGCTTATTATCAAATATGTCAAAGCTGTTTGAGAAATTATTAGCTTCAAAATTAACACCAATTTTAAGTGAAAATAGATGTATTCCAAACCATCAGTTCGGATTTAGAAGAAAACACAGCACAATCGAGCAGACTCATCGAATAGTAAATGTCATAAGAAAAGCATTTGAAGAAAAGAAATATTGCTCAGCACTCTTCATCGATGTTTCGCAAGCTTTTGACAAAGTCTGGCATGAAGGCTTATTACACAAATTGAAGCAAAATTTACCAGCAAACACACACAAGCTGCTAGAAAGCTACTTAGTCGGTCATCAATTTATTATTAAAGAAGGAAATTTCATAAGTTCACCTCAGCCCATTGCCGCTGGAGTCCCACAAGGCAGCATCCTGGGCCCCCTATTATACTTAATTTATACTTCGGACATGCCAACAAGCAACTACACACAAACTTCAACATTTGCAGACGATACAGCTTTTCTAAGCGTCCACGAAAATCGTTATGAAGCATCGCGTTACTTACAGCATCATATATTTCAACTAGAAATATGGTTAAGACAATGGAGGATAATGGTCAATGAGCAAAAATGTGTACATATAACATTCACTTTGCGCCGGGAATCTTGCCCCCCTATTACAATCAATAATCAAATAATTCCTCAACATTCGCATGTTAAATATCTCGGTATACATCTGGATCGGCGATTAACGTGGAAATGCCATATAGAGGCAAAATTAACTCAAATGAAACTAAAAGCCATTCAAATTCATTGGCTTATTGGAAGAAATTCTGTCCTTAGTCTCGATTGCAAGCTTCTACTTTACAACTCTATCTTAAAGCCTATCTGGTGCTACGGTATTCAACTATGGGGCACTGCCTCGGCCTCTAATATCGACAAAATTCAAAGGCGCCAAAATAAACTTCTTCGAATAATCACAGCCGCTCCCTGGTATGTTAAAAACTCAAACATTCATAAGGATCTCAATGTGCCATTAGTGAAATCTATGATTACAAAATATGCAATAAAATATTTAAAAAGGCTTGAACAACACCCAAATCCACTAGCTCGAAATATTTTAAATCATGGCGGCCACACTCGCTTAAGAAGAAGAGACACTGCAGCACTTACCCAATTAGATGAGCGATAAACACCTATAAAAGTGAACATAACCCGTGATGAAGAAAATTTTGTCTGGCACTGGCAGGAGATAAAATAACGTATTAGGTTAAGATTTGATTAATTATTGTTAGTTCATATTTAATATATGAAGATTCAATAAAAAAATAATGACAAAAAAAAAAAATGTGTATAAAAAAAAAATAAGAAAATATTTATTATTTTACAAAAATATTTTTTGCTTTCATGTTTGTAAACAACATTAATGCCAAATTGATTTCGAAAACCAAAACCAGTTTTACATAATGGAAGCACTCTGACACGTTTTGCTCAAAACAAGTTGACAACAAGCTGATAGTGGAAACATAGTATTAGAGTCTTAAAATAAATTAATAGCTTATCTAATTTCAGTGTATTTATCAAAAATAATAATTGGAAATTTAGCACGTCATACGGAAATCTTTTTAATAATGAAAAAATCGCCATATATTTTATAAATCGCAGTGTAGTCAAAATGTTTGAAAATTGCCACATGTGGCGAGACATCTCTTAATATGGCAGCCCTGATTATATTATGAACATATTTTAGTAGTCTGGCAATGAGTAAAAGAAACAAGTATATTATAACATATAGAAACTAATAATATTGTTGTCTCTTTTCTATCAATTCGGTAAAGAACATGAAAAATACTATGCATTTTGTTTTTGTAAAATGAGGAATGTCAAATTTATTTGTTGAAAAACAAAGAAAAGGAATTTTCTTAAAAAATTCACAATTGTGTTTTTGAACTTTATTAAAAATTTATATTTATTACATTATATTTATTATATTTAAATATTTATTAAAAATTTAAATAAGTTTTTTTAAGTATTTAAATTTTTATTAATTTTTTCAAAGCTTGACACACACAAAAATAAACAACAACAGAATAAGAAATCAAAACAAGCAACTGAAGTAAATGAACCTTTAAACTACATACATGAACTGACTGACGAAATATACAGCTGGCTCAAAAGACTGACTGACTAAAAGTGAACTACTGAACTAAAAGAACGAACTAGTTCACTTTTTTTAAATGAACTCTAATGAAAAGTCACCTAAATGAACGATTAAGCCCAAGACTACATAACAACCAGCTATGGGCAAATGCAAAATGAAAATGCAAAAAGAGCGAACGATGTGTATACATCAGGGATGTCAGCGCCTTGCACAATTGTGCAAATTAATTCAAATGTACGCTTACGCTCTTTTATTTTGCGAGCGTAAAATATAATTGTTTACTGAGAAACACTCTCATTCAGCGGGAAATATCGCAAATATTGCAAGGCCTGTTTTAAGGCCTCTAAATATATTTATGTATATAAATAAATATACAATAACTGTATATAGGTACATCTTTTTTTTTTGTTTTATTATCTTTTTTATTTTATTTATTATCTATGTTTTTGTTTTGTTTTATTTCTGTTTTTGACATTGTACAATGATTTTAAAACAGGGATTTCCATTTCTTTGCACAATTGTGCAATTGTGGTTATTTTTTAAGATAGAATTTTAAAATTTTATAAAAATATATATGTAAAGTGAATCCTAATCAACAAAAATTTCAAATTTTCAAAATAATTATTTTGCATTTAAGCTAACGATATGTGTTTTGTTCGTGAAAAAATTCGTTGATGCCTGTAACAGGGTGCCTTTTTCTTTCGTTAAAAAGACGTACAAAATTCAGAAATTATTAAGAAAAGAAAAAGCCACCAGAATTTGTTGGTATTTTGTGATTGTAAAAATATTTTTGTTTCTGTACCAATCGCGTCGGTGGGGGGTTTTTTTTTTGAAAACTCTTTTCTTAAGTAGGTAAAAATATTTAAAAAACAAGTTAAAAAAGTCTTGTTTTGCTACAATTTATGTGTAAACCATACCTGTTAAATATCGATTACGATTAGTAATCAATTAGATTACTTTTTAAAAAGAATCGTAATGATTATATAACTCTATAAAAAAAATTTCTGATTACTAATTGATTACGATTACAAGTAATCGAAAAATAATCAGAAATACCAGCGATTACTACAAAATAATCAAAAAGTAATCCGATTACTTTCAACGATTATTTTTGATTCTTTTTGATTACTTTCCACAATTGTGTATTCATTTGCACTAAAAAAGTTTTCGAAACAATTGATAACCTGTTTAAAGTTTTCATAATCAATAAATTTTAATATATTTATTTTAAAATTAACATAAACAATTAACTACAGCACGTAATTCAAAGTAGCTAAACAAAAATAGCTAAAGAAATAGTTAGTTGTAAACTTATTTATTAAAGCAAAAAAAAAAACAATAATATTACAAAATTTTTTGGTTATTTACAAGATTTTGTTTGTCGTAAAAATTCAAGTTTAAAGTCCTATAACTCAGTAAATCCGATTGACACAGTTTGGACATATTCTGAAAGAGAAAAGAGATATCTATGCAAAATCTTGTACAATTCAGTTGAACAGTTCTCGAGAATTTTCGAAATACCTAAAACAACTGCAGAAAAACACGATTTTCGCGTATATCTCGAAAACGCATTCTGTTCGATTAAACGCTTAACCGATATTGGGACTTTTTAGCTTATTAGATTAAACGAATAAAATTTTAAAATGAATCGAATAATTATAAATCCTGAAATTTTATAAATTACTAGATTTTTTTGTTGATAATTTCGTAAAAAAAAATTGTATAATTATCATAATTTTTCAAAAAAAAACTTGTCATTGTAGCTCCAAATTGTTGCCTCACTTTTGGGCACTTAGATTTTAAAAGAGTCAATAAAACTCTGAAATTTTAAAAAAATTATACATTGAACTGAAATACTAGCTCTGTTCCACATGCATAACGAAACAGTCCGAACTTGCACAAAGTTAAGCAAAAGCGTTCCACATAACAATTTTTGTGCAATTAAGAGAGTAATTGAGAGAGTAGTTTTTTTCATTTCCTCTTTTTTTCTTGTCCGAACTTACCCAAAGAACAAGTTCGGACAAGAAAAAACTGATAAATAATTCAGGAAATTTACAAGCAAAAGAAAATGTTTAGTTTTAATTAAAAAACATATTAAAAAGCAAAATGTTAGGTTTTTGTGAAAAAATTAAAGTTGTAAAAACGTTATTGCATACATATTTTCCTTTATCTAAATTAAAAAAAAAAAAAAAACAAAATATAAAAAATTACAATGATGCAAATGTTTTGGTTTTATTATGTTATGACTTTTAAACGTCTAAAATCACTTAAATATATCTTAATTTGAAAAGTAAGCAGCGTGTATTTGAAGAAGTGCAAAAATGGTTTTTTGCGTTCCAGCAATTTTGTGTAGTTTCGGCAAATTTAGAGAGTAATTTTCATTTTACTCTCATTAGTCCGAACATGCCCGAGATCTTGTGGAACACACTTACTATATATTATTATCATTCGATTAATCGGTATAAATTCGTCGATTAATCCATTAATCGAAAATTAGTTGAACAATTAATCGTCTAAAATTGTTCGATTAATCAATCAAGAATTAATCGACTGAACAGGTTTTAGATGGTCTTGTGGAGAAGGACCTGTTTCAATTTCATCATCTGTAATAATAATGTGGTAGCACTACGATAAATGTTGTCAAATTGATATAGCTTGTATAAGTAGTTTAAGCGTCCAATTGAATGCGTTTATAGATGGTTTAAATGTTTACGCAGGACCAGTGGCAAAAAAAATTAAAAAGAATTATACAAGATGTAAATATTTAATATGTATAAGCTTTTTTGCCCACACCTTTTGTAAAATTTGTTAATATCTCAGAACGAATTCATCAAATAGTTGTGACGATCTCATTTCCAACATAATTGAAATGATTATTGGTAAACGTTTGTTTAATTTATTGATTTTTACAAAAATATTAGTAATTGTTTTTTTCTTTATGTCAAAATTTTACGTTGTCAAAAATGTTACAATTTCACACAGCACAAATATGAAAATTTTCTACCACAAACAAATTTCATTTGACCATAGAAATTTGCTACCGTTTCACACACACCCAAAAATAAAATAGATTGTTAATTTATATACCCTGTTACAAAATTTCATCAAATTACTTTAAAGTACTTTATACATATACGGATATAACATTAACACTCAGGCAGTCAACTAGTTGAACGGACATGATTAGATAGAGTTTTAGAAATGTTACTCTGCAATAAAAGAAAATACTTTGCAAATTATGGCGATACAGAACCCAGTAAAAACTTCGCCTACAAAACAATCCGTTGAGCAATCAGGAAAAAGTAAAAAGGCTACTTACAATTCTACTGAAAGAACCAATGAATTTTACAAGGGAAGTCCTAAAATGAATGCATTAAAAAGTCATTTGTATACCCTTCACCACGGGTGGTGAAAAAGGGTATATGTATGTATTTAAGTTTGTCATTCAAAATTGATCTTAGACCCTATAAAGTATATATCAAGGTATATTTATAGCAGGTAGTCTCGGAAAACCAGCTGGTTATTTTTTACTTGCTTGTTTTGCGATACAAACTGTCAAATGTTGTATAGTAAACATGTAAACAAGGTTTTTTGTCCTTATCTTTTTGTCTCTTTTCAACCCCTTTGCTGTTTGACTGTTCGTATCACAACACAACAATAAAAAGCCCTGTTGTTTGTTTTATTGTACAATTGTTGTAATCTCGCGGCTACCTGGTATAAATATACCTTGGTATATATGTTCTGTACTAAAATTATGTAACTTTTTAACGACAAAAAATTGTCGTTAAGTAGTCAAAATTCGTTAGCTAACGAAAGTTGTCGTTAAGAGCTATTCTGTAATGAAATTTTAACAATTTTTATCGGCAAAAAATGTCAGTAGCTAACGACACAAAAAAAGTTCTTGTTAAATAATAACGACAATAAATGTACTGTTAACAGATTAAAAATATAGAGAAAGTAGCCAATTTTTAACACAAAAAAAGTAAGAAAGTATAGTCGATCAAGTCCAACTCTTCATTGCAGTATTTGGGCGATCATGTTTCCGCCAAAAAGAGTATGTTGTGAGAATAATATTCACATAAGACATTTTTGTGCCAAATATTATCTACTACCATTATTAGTGTATTCGTATGGGAGCTGTGGTCATATATGGACCGATCCTAATTAAATTTGTTCTGCTGATTTATGCAGGTTGCGACAAAATATTTTTGGATCTTATTCAACTCAAATGTCTATAAAACAAGATGGCTATTAATAGGCACAAAACCCTATTCCGGAAAGAAGTTTTCATGTGGGGTATAAAAATTAAATAACTGCTTCTCACCATTATAAAAAGGCTTCGACCTTGTGACTATAAACGCCAATGTGCCAAATTTTAAAAAACTATTTTTGAAATTGCGACCTGTAATTTGCGCACAAGGTTATCTTGGACAGACAACCAGCCATCCTGATAGAAGGACGGGCTTCGTTAAATGGATTCTGACATTGATTCTGAGTCAATCGGTATACTAAACGGCAGGCCCAGAACCTTTATTTAAATGTGTTACACACATTCGTACAAACACATAATACCCTCTTCACATACAGTAGTGCAGGTTTAAAAAGTAAGAGCAGAATGTTGTGCTAGAGCGGCTCAGTCATCTGGAAATTTTTCCCTATGTATAAAAAGATTTAAAACCAACATACAATTTGTTTAGAAATATAATCAATATTTACACGTTTTCATTCATGTTTAGTTAAAATAAATGCAATAAAGCAAATTTATTTTGTATTTTTTATTAATTTTAAAAAATGTTCACTTTGACGTTCTTATATTTTTACCGATATTTGTCGTCAATATTTCTAAACAAAAATATTTGTTTATTTAAAATACAGAACAACCAAGGCGAATTTATAAAGGTGACCGCATCATGAGATAGAGATATTCTAGCTATCCCTTTTTATTGAAAAATACTATGTATTTTGTTTTTGTAAAAAGTTAGAGTGAATGTCAAAAATATTTGTTGAAAATATAAAAAAGGAAATTTTTTTGTTAATAAAATATACACAATTGCTTAAGAAACTCCTCAATTGCAAATTAATTGTGGCTCTACTTATTCCTTATGCATTTTTAATTTCTTGTGTTAATATTTGTTCACTTTTTTTGTTTAATATAATTTAAATAAGTTTTTTTTCAACTATTTAAATTTTTATTGAATTTTAAATTTGAATTAATTTTTTCACAAAATGTAAACAAAGCTTGACATTCAGTATACACACAAAAAAATAAGCAATAAACAGATGACTGGAAAATGTCACCTTTATGAATTCGCCTTGCAGAATAACAAATTCGTTAAAGTGACCGAGATATCGGTAGATAAATTCAAAAAGTTACAGAATTGAGGTACTGGGTCCTTATGATGAGCGAAATGGATGTAACAATGTCCGTCTGTGTGTTTTTGTGAAATAAGAGGTATCTTAAAGTTACACATTTTAATAACCATAACTTTGTTTTTTGAAATTATGTGTGGAACAATGTAATTTAAGCATTTAAAAGGTTTATGTAAACTTTGTCAATTTTTATTTTTTATCCCTTTTTTCAACACATTAAAATAAGCAAGTCTGATAAACTAATTTTAAATCTACCAAGGCGAATTCATCCCAGGTAATCTCAGTACTACAACAATTACAACTCGTACAAAAACCACAAGCAATTTGTTTTTGTAAAATCATTGTACAATGTCAAAAACAAAAATAAAACAAAACAGAAACAAAGATAATAAAAGAGAATAAACAAAATTTTGACATCCAATAGTGATTTTAGCTGATATCAGCAGGGCTTTTAAAGGCCCAAATACATTGATCAAAATACTCATCAAGCATTGTGGTAGTATTAGTGAAAATATGTTTGTATGTGTCACACCGACGATGTTGGATGGAAAATCAAAAAATTTAGATATGACGGCGAATATTACGTCAAGCACACGTACACGATGAATTCGCCGGCTGGACAAGCATTTGACAAGTGTATTTGGGCCTTAAGACCACCTGTAATAAATTCGCCTTGAAATCTACCATAAAAAAATTTTACTCAAAAATTATATTTTTTTTTGTGCAATAAGGATTGTTTTTATTTGTTAAAATGTGAAAAATATTTATAAAAAATTTAAATAATTAGATGTGTTATAATAAAAATCTGAAACAATCTCAAATTTCCAAAATATTTGACGCAAAAGTTCGTGACATTTGTTTTGTTTTTGTTTCAAGGTATATTTACACAAGGTAAACTCGTTGGCCCATATGTTAGTCAGCTGTTTACCCCATTTGGAACCCTAGTGTCAAAAGTTATTTATGTTGGTTTCTTGTGTTTGTTAACATACTTATGGTTAGTGCGCGCCATTTTGAATTAAAAAAGTATAAAATTGTGAAAAACATTTTATTTTTGTGAAATTTTAATTCTTGTGATTACTAAGCAAACAAAATACATTTAAATGCATTATTTTTTGCAATAATACTTTATTTTTATGGTTGAGAATGCACAATATATTAAAAATTGTTTCAGCTTATTATTCTGAACTGCACGTGTTGTTTTTTTTCAATTTGTGTTTTTATTTTAAAGGCACATTGTTGCGTTTTTTTTGACACCATGATTCCAAATACAAAAACAATTTGGCGTGTTGTTTTTGTCTTGTTGTACTTGTTGTAGCAACGAGTTTACCTTGTGTAAATATACCTTGGTTTCTCTCAAGTGTGTTGAATTCACACAGGACCAGGGGTGCCAGATAATTTTGATAAAAAATCGGCATATTAAAAAAAAATCGACATTATCGGCACTTTAATATAAAAAAATCAGCAAAAAATCGGCAAATTAAAAATACCTATTTTAAATACAATAAAACCTATTCTTACTTACAAATAAGAACAATTCAGAATTATCTAATGTTTATAACTTATGAAATTTCAAAAGAATCAATCAAAATAAACGTTTTACAAAGAAATTGTAGTTAAATATAAAGTTTTTTTTTTAACTTTCTTATAATTAAGTATATTCCATATACAAATATTTGAGTTTGACATTTTTATTAAATCCGTTTTAATATTAATATCAAAACAGTTTAAATTATTAATTTTTAAATAATCTTTAAAAAACGAATAACTTGCAAAGATAAATTTTCCAGTGAACATCAAAACTCTGTTACATTAAGTCCCTAAATTTGTAAAACGCAACGCAATGACAAAAATAACATTGAAAGCAAAAACAATGTCAAAAATTTGTCAAAATTTTGTTGTTGCTTTCTACAGAAATACATATTGCGTTTTAAAATTATCAACGCCACAAGATATGCAGCGTTTAAAATTTTAAAATTCGATATACATTTCTATAGAAAACAACAACAAAGTTATGAAATATTTTCGATTTTGTTTTTGCTTTCAATATAATTTTTGGCGTTGCGTTTGCGTTTTACAAATTTAGGGCCTAAAAAAATCTTTCCACATTTACGGAAGAATGTGGAAGGACCAAAAATTGTACCAAATGCTGCCATAAAATGTTCACGTTATAAATCTGAAATTTTTTGCCAAAAAGTTTGCAAATTTATTTAATTTTCCTTACATAAGAATTTAATTTATGTACTAACATCGTCCTGAATTGCGTTATAATCTTAAAAAAAAAATTATTTAATTATCAAAGTAATTATTATTTAAATTATATTCATTGATAGTGAATATAAATTTATCTTACCTTTATTCTTTTGTAAGTATTTATCTATCCATTTTCAAACACAAATATAAAGTGTTTTATATTTTCCTAATAAATAGAAAAAGAAATTTTAGCTGAATTATTTTAGGTTTAAAAATTATTTCTTTCTTAACTTTGGCCTTTAATTCTTTATAGTGGAATATTTTTTAAATAAAAATGTATTAACCCAACACACATTACAAACACTGCATTTAATATTGAATTAAACTAACCCCTTTTTCTTTAGTAGAAGCGCTGACTTAATAACAGTTGTCTCTTTTCAATGTTACAACTGTTTCAGTATCGCTTAAAGCTAGTGTATTATTATCAAACAAACAAAAAGTAATCGCCTTTCACGTGTTAGTCAAAAAATCGGCATTTTTGGAGCAAAAATCGGCGAATCGGCACTTTGATAATTTAGGGGCAAAAAATCGGCAAAAATGGCAGGCCTGCACAGGACATGTACATGTGAGAGAATAAAATGTAAAAAAGAGTCGTGTTACTTATTATACTTTGCTATTTAATATCTGTTTGAACAAACAGAAATGGGCAAATAAATGTGCGTAGTGTGACCAGCAAATAAAATTTTTATTTTTTTTAACAAATTTTTTAAAAATGCCGGCAAACAAAATTTGACAATTGTTTGCCATATGTGACCGTACCTTAACAAATGCATTTTTGAGCAATGCAAATGTGACCAACACACTACAATGAACAAATGTGACCAACACACTACATAGTAAAAATTGCGATAAATGCGCCAGTATCGCCAAATCACCTTCTAAAACGCTACTTGAGTCATGGAGTCGATTATACTGGTCCAATTAAAAGCACGTATTTCCTAGTGGTAATAGACGCATATTCAAAATGGCCAGAAATTATTGAAACACCCGCAACAACATCAGGAAGAACAATTCAGTTACTACAGACCATTTTCATTTCAAAAGACCATTTTCGCGAGATTTGGTCGCCCGCAAACCTTAGTTTCGGACAACGGGACACAGTTTGTCTCAGCCCAGTTCAATTTGTTTTGTGAGCAGAATGGAGTAGATCATGTTCGAACCGCCCCGTATCACCCACAGTCAAACGGTCAGGCTGAGAGGTTTGTGGACACGCTCAAGCGATCACTTCAGAAAAATCAAGGGGAAGGAGGCCTCCAGGACGCGCTTCAAGTGTTCTTGTCTACTTACCGTACTACACCAAATCCGTGCACACCTATGCAAAAGTCTCCAGCAGACCTCATGCTAGGATATAAAATAAGAACGCCACTAGACTTACTTAAACCCAACAACGCTCATCAAGACAACAGAGTATGCAATGAACGTCAGCAAACCCAAAATAACCAATTTAACGATTATCACAAAGCTAAATTTCGTCAAATCTCAGTCGGAGATACCGTTGATGTTGAAGTCTATAATACCAACAAGTATAAATGGGTCAGTCAAAGAGCGAATAGGTAAGGTAATGTACCGTGTTCAACTATATGATTCTAAAAATAATATCAGATCCCATATAAACCAAATGCGATTGCGCCCTAAGTATTCGAATATTGAAGAAACAGATGTAGAGCTACCTTTAGACATTTTATGTGACGAATCAATACAAGTGCCTCAGCAACTGCCAATACTCCTACCAGTTAATAACGATCAAGGGAGCGAAGAAATAACACCAACCACGAGTCAGAGACCGGCCAGAGATCGGAGACCACCTCATAGGTTCAAGGACTTTGTTTGTTGAAGAGGGGAGGTGTTGGCATCACTGTTATTTGAATGTCAAGAGATAGAAGAATGAGAACTTTAAAGAAAACGACGGCTGACTTCATAAATGCAGTATTGCAATGCAACACTAAATGGAATAGCTTAAAAAACTCCACAACTTTCCTGTAGACAATGCTTTGAGTTCATAATTGCATGGTAACTGTATTCACTATACAACGAAATTTGTGCATTGTTTTTATTTGTAATGCCTTTTTAAAGCATTTGTTTTTTGTGATGCTTTGCAATACTGCGTTTATGAAATCAGCCGACATTAGAGTTTTAGCGGTGGAGTAAGCAACAATTGTAATTAATTATAGTGAAGTATATATTTAAGAATTAAATAAATGAATTATGAACATTAAAGTTTATATGTTGTTTCATTAAACACAACAGTTATTATTTTATTTCATTAAAATAGGAAATAAACCCCTTTTTCTGGAAAATCCCCCTTTTGTGACCCTTTCCGAAAATTTCCAACAGTAAATCTGGTGGTGTCAACTTAATATTGCCTGGCTATAGGCAAAGAGGAGAGAGGCCCTATGCTTCGATATGAGTTAAGCGGATGGAACAGAGGTCATATTTTTCCTTATTTACTTTCCGCCATGTAAGTATACAAATTCAAAATGTTGAGTAGTGATATTCAGGTGCAAAGTTGATAATCTAGAATTCAGTCATCGGAATGTCATCATAATTATTATAATATTGGTAGTGATAGTTGTATCCATTCATTGCTATCGACGCAAACGTGAGATTTTTTCAATTTAATTTAAAATAAAGAGTGGCGCTTAATTCAGATTAAATAATCGCATCCGGCGAATATTGGCGTAGATATTCGTATTCGGATATGTATTGAAGATTAATGTGGTGTTATTGTGGTGTTTATAGAACACGAGCGCCTTTAAAACAAAAACAAAATTTCGAAATTTGTTTTTGTTTGAAATGCAAGTTGAACGGACGAGTAAGGCGCTCGTGTTCTATAAACTACACATAATATTCGTAACATCACTAGTGTATAGTATAATAAATGTATATTTTTTTTTTTTTACTTTAAGGTGCATTTAACCTCTCTATATTTATTGATCCTTTCCCAGCCAGCAAAATACTCAGACGTTGTCTGAATCAGACATTTCTTGCAAATATCTGACTTCATTCTTAAAGACTTCGTTAAGATTTCTTTCAGACATTGAATATACGTACTGGGTGGATGCTTTCTGATCGATTTAAAATGAATATATCGGGGGGAATTTATGTACCGATATGTCTGATAGATTTCTGACCAAGGCGAATTCATACAAGGTGACCTTGGCTTGCTACGCAAGCAACAGCTGATAACTAACTATATGTCAAAATGATATGCCTTTACTTTTTTGACATTTCTCTTTAAATATTTATTTTTTTTTTTCCTTATTTATTTATTGAATCTTCATATATTAAATATGAACTAACAATAATTAATCAAATCTTAACCGAATGCTTTATTTTATGTCCTGCCAGTGCCAGACAAAAATTTTCTTCATCACGGGTTCTGTTCACATATGTAGGTGTTTATCGCTCATCTTAATGGGTAAGTGCTGCAGTGTCTCTTCTTCTTAGGCGAGAGTGGCCGCTATCATTTAAAATATTTCGTGCTAGTGGATTTGGGTGCAACTCTAGCCTTTTCAAATATTTTACCGCATACTTCGTAATAATAGTCCTTACCAGTGGCACATTGAGATCCTTGTGGATATTTCAGTTTTTAACATACCAAGGGGCAGCTGTAATTATTCGAAGAAGTTTATTTTGGCGCCTTTGAATTTTTTCGATATTTGAGGACGAGGCAGTGCCCCATAGATGAATACCGTAGCACCATATTGGCTTTATAGTAGCGTTGTAAAGTAGTAGTTTGCAGTCGAGACTAAGAACAGAATTTCTTCCAATAAGCCAGTTAATTTGAATTGCTTTTAGTTTCATTTGGGTTAATTTTGCTTCTATATGGCATTTCCATGTTAAACGCCGATCTAGATGAATACCGAGATATTTGACATGCGATTGTTGAGGCACTAGTTGATTATTGATTTTAATAGGGGGACATGTTTCCCGACGCAAGGTAAATGTTATATGTACGCATTTTTGCTCATTGACCTTTATTCTCCATTGTTTAAACCACAGTTCTAGTTGAAATATATGATTCTGCAGGTATCGAGATGCTTCACGACTGTTCTCGTGTACGCTTAGAAAAGCTGTATCATCAGCAAAAGTTGAGGTTAGGGTGTGATTGTTTGTTGGCATGTCCGAGGTATATATAAGGTAAAAAAGTGGGCCCAGGATGCTTCCCTGAGGGACTCCAGCTTCAATTGGCTGAGGAGAACTTAAAAAATCGCCTTCTTTAATAATAAATTTTCGACCGACCAGGTAGCTTTCTAACAGCTTGTGTGTATTAACCGGTAGGTTTAGCTTCAACTTATGTAACAAGCCTACATGCCAGACTTTGTCAAAAGCTTGAGAAACATCTATGAAAAGAGCGGAGCAATATTTTCTTTCTTCAAAGGCTTTTCTTATGGCGTTTACTATCCGATGGGTTTGTTCAATTGTGCTATGCTCTCTTCTGAAGCCGAATTGATGATTGGGTATACACCCATTGTCATTTAAAATTGGGGTTAATTTTGACGCTAAGAGCTTCTCAAACAGCTTTGATATATTAGATAATAAGCTAATAGGCCTATATGACTCAACTTTTGTGTGATCTTTTCCTGGCTTTGGTATCATCGTTATTAAGGAGACCTTCCATTCTTGAGGGTAGTATTCAAGTCGTAAAATAGCATTAAAAATATAAAGAATAATTTTCTTTGCTATGCGAGGTAGCTCCAAAAGCATTTTGTTACTGATTTTATCAATACCAGGTGCCTTCTTGGTGTTTAATTCACAAATAGCCCTTTCTATTTCCCTTATCTCAAATCTTAGGGGGATAGCTGCTCTAACATTAACAGGCGGCAACTCGTGCGCTGTATCGTCAGGTATATTTTGGGTAAATACGTTTTTCAAATGATTTACAAACAGGTTTCCTTTTTCATTATCATTTCTTGCCCAACTTCCATTCAAGTTTCTTAATGGTGGTTTCGAGATAACTGGTCTTTTGAGGTTTCTAGCTGCCCGCCATAATTAGTAGCCTGATTGTGGAGTTGCATCCAAGTCCTTAAGATATTTTTCTACGGAAGCCGTTTTCTGAGTCTGCAGTAATTTTCTAAGCCTTTTTGTACACTCTTTTAATTCATTTTTAAGTTGAGGGGATCTTTGCAATTGCCATTCTCTTCGCACTCTCCTTTTTTCATTCAAGAGGCGCTCGACATCTGCAAAATATATTTTGTTATAATTGGTTTTTTTGAGGGTTTTGCTGGAATGTTGAACAGCTAGTTTAAGATAACTGTCAAAATTGACAATAGAGAGATCCACATTTTCCGGTGTGCTAAGCGGAATATTTTCTGTGCAATGGGTACTAAGATATTTTTTATATTTTAACCAGTTTATTTGTGTAGCTGTTGTCGCTATGTAACCAGAGGGAGATACGATTCTATTGGTGTTTGTTATAGTAACTATTGTAGGTGTGTGATCAGAGGATAATTCTAACGAAGGTTCAACTTGAATCGTTTCTGTGGGGATGTTTTTAACCACTCCGAAATCGATGACATCTGGAATTTTTTGCGGATCAGCAGGCCAATATGTTGGTTGTCCGCTCGCGACGACATTTAAATTCATTTTAGAGATTGTATTATACAAAACACGACCCTTTGGTGTTATTAGTCGTGAACCCCAGAAGGTATGTTTAGCGTTATAATCGCCAGCAGCCAGGAAACAGGGCCCCAATGACTTATAATATTTATAATATTGACTTTCTGATATTGCAAATCTAGGTGGTGAGTATAAGGATGAGATTACTATGTTTCGATTCAGCTCTTTAATACAAATGTTCGTTGCTTGGAGATAATCTTCACGATGATCACACATCAGGTAGTGTTTGATTCGGGTTTTTATCAAAATGGCAGAACCTCCACAAGCTCTATCTCGAGGGTCCTTGGTATCATTTAATGTATAACCATTGATTTTAAACGTATTTCTTGAGGTCAAATGAGTTTCAGAAACCATCATGACATCAATTTGTTTATTTTTAAGAAAGTATTCTAATTCATTTTTATGTTGGCGGATGCCGTTTGCGTTCCAAAAACAAATTTTTAAACAGTTCATGGTTTGTTAAGTACAGCTTGCAATAACATCGATTGCATTTAAAGGATCTCCTGCATCATATTACCCATTGTGTTTGTAAAATTATTTACTGTTTGCACTAAAGTTTCCATGTTTTTTTCTAGACGACTTAAATTAGAAACTGGAGTTTCATCATTACTTGGCGAAGCACCTTGCATTGGCACATGGTTTGATTTTAGGACGTTAGCATAAGAGGTTCTGTTATTACTAGGCTGCGGGGCCTGAGTGTCATTAGTGTTTGCTTGATTTGGTACCTGCATTTGAGGGGGATTAGTTTTCGGTCCAGCCGACTGCTTGACGATAGTATATACAGGACATCCTCTATAATTGGCAGTGTGATTGCCGCCACAGTTGCTACATTTTTTTACATTGGGGTCATTTTTAGACTTATCGCACTGGACTGTACCATGTAATTCACCACATACTACGCAAACAGGGGGTAAATAGCAGTAGGCCTTAGTATGGCCAAATTCTTGGCAGTTGAGACATTGAACGGGACCATTTCTTTTGTGCGGCTCCTCTATAGTTATTCTTCTGTAGAGAATATATTTTAAATTGTAAATAGGATGCGTTTCATTTTTTTTAAGCTTAACGTCGCCAGGTTCTAGCTCCACTCGAAATAGTGGTTGGGGATTTTTTTTCCCTATTTTTGATAGTTTTTTATTTTAAAGCCTTTCTCTTCCAAAAAGGTTTTAATTTCTTCAGGGTCCACGCTCGAGTCTATGCCCTTGATCACTACCTGAAGGCCTTTGCTGCTCTTCAGCTGATATGTATAAAAGCTTTTTTTAAGGGATTCAAATTGGTTTGTTAGTTTGCGAAAATCATTCTCATGATTAACCTGTATTTTTGTCTCGTTTATATTACCACGCTTGATTGCCGCTACGTAAAAAGAATTTTCACCTATTACCGAGATCACGCTCTTTATTAACTCACTTGAGTTTTGCTCCCTAAGATATATTGGGGGTGGCTTAGAAGATTGTATGAACATTCATACGTATGTATATATTTTTACTATTTTTCTTTATTTAATTTTATCGTTTGAATTGTTCACTATTATGTTAAATAATTTAAATAACAAAATATATAATTTATTTTTAAGCGTCCATTCGCTGCGTATATTACAAAATCAAATATGATTAATTAATAGTTCAAAACGTATGCGGGGTTAAAAATACACGTCTGTATCACAACAATATATTAATATTTATTTAAATTTAAATTACATTTCAAGATTTTTTTTTAAAATTATAAATTTAAAATAAAGCACACACATGCATGCAAAACCGAACACCTAAAAAGAAGGAAGTGGAGTACTTCCAGTTCTTAAACAAGTAACCGGATTTGAACTTCGCTTTTCATAAGGACCCAGAATATATATGCTTTATAGGGTGTAGCACCTTCGGTGAAGGGTATAAAAAACAAACTTAATTATAAAAAGAGTAATTTTTGGGATTTCAGTATTTTGGTCATAACTCTGCTATTTCTTAACCGATTTGACAGATTTATATACCGACGTGTTAAAGAAGAAATTTGCCAGTAATTTTCATAAAAAACTTGGACTCGGGAAGATCTATGGTTCCCGAAAATGGGTATTTTTCAAAAAAAAAAATTAATATTTTGGTCATAACTTTTTCGTATCTAAACCGATTTTCCCGAGTTTTTCAGAAAATATTTTCTATTAAAAATTTCCGATCTTTTGATATATAAGGCGTAACCATAGGTCATATTGCATTCAAAAAATTCAGGTTTTTATACAATTTTTAATACTTTTTGTATGGGAGGTACCGAGCCCACTTCTCCAATCCCGCCCACATACAACAACCACAAGGGATTTTTTGGAAAAATTAGAGGCAGTCGTGGTTTTTTGGTCATATCTCAGCCATTGTTGGACCGATCTGGCTGAATCTTAGACTTACTTAAACCCAACAACGCTCATCAAGACAACAGAGTATGCAATGAACGTCAGCAAACCCAAAATAACCAATTTAACGATTATCACAAAGCTAAATTTCGTCAAATCTCAGTCGGAGATACCGTTGATGTTGAAGTCTATAATACCAACAAGTATAAATGGGTCAGTCAAAGAGCGAATAGGTAAGGTAATGTACCGTGTTCAACTATATGATTCTAAAACTAATATCAGATCCCATATAAACCAAATGCGATTGCGCCCTAAGTATTCGAATATTGAAGAAACAGATTTAGAGCTACCTTTAGACATTTTATGTGACGAATCAATACAAGTGCCTCAGCAACTGCCAATACTCCTACCAGTTAATAACGATCAAGGGAGCGAAGAAATAACACCAACCACGAGTCAGAGACCGGCCAGAGATCGGAGACCACCTCATAGGTTCAAGGACTTTGTTTGTTGAAGAGGGGAGGTGTTGGCATCACTGTTATTTGAATGTCAAGAGATAGAAGAATGAGAACTTTAAAGAAAACGACGGCTGACTTCATAAATGCAGTATTGCAATGCAACACTAAATGGAATAGCTTAAAAAACTCCACAACTTTCCTGTAGACAATGCTTTGAGTTCATAATTGCATGGTAACTGTATTCACTATACAACGAAATTTGTGCATTGTTTTTATTTGTAATGCCTTTTTAAAGCATTTGTTTTTTGTGATGCTTTGCAATACTGCGTTTATGAAATCAGCCGACATTAGAGTTTTAGCGGTGGAGTAAGCAACAATTGTAATTAATTATAGTGAAGTATATATTTAAGAATTAAATAAATGAATTATGAACATTAAAGTTTATATGTTGTTTCATTAAACACAACAGTTATTATTTTATTTCATTAAAATAGGAAATAAAGGAAACTTTTTAATTGAAATACCTTTTTTTGACCCCTTTTTCTGGAAAATCCCCCTTTTGTGACCCTTTCCGAAAATTTCCAACAGTAAATCTGGTGGTGTCAACTTAATATTGCCTGGCTATAGGCAAAGAGGAGAGAGGCCCTATGCTTCGATATGAGTTAAGCGGATGGAACAGAGAAGGTCATATTTTTCCTTATTTACTTTCCGCCATGTAAGTATACAAATTCAAAATGTTGAGTAGTGATATTCAGGTGCAAAGTTGATAATCTAGAATTCAGTCATCGGAATGTCATCATAATTATTATAATATTGGTAGTGATAGTTGTATCCATTCATTGCTATCGACGCAAACGTGAGATTTTTTCAATTTAATTTAAAATAAAGAGTGGCGCTTAATTCAGATTAAATAATCGCATCCGGCGAATATTGGCGTAGATATTCGTATTCGGATATGTATTGAAGATTAATGTGGTGTTATTGTGGTGTTTATAGAACACGAGCGCCTTTAAAACAAAAACAAAATTTCGAAATTTGTTTTTGTTTGAAATGCAAGTTGAACGGACGAGTAAGGCGCTCGTGTTCTATAAACTACACATAATATTCGTAACATCACTAGTGTATAGTATAATAAATGTATATATTTTTTTTTTACTTTAAGGTGCATTTAACCTCTCTATATTTATTGATCCTTTCCCAGCCAGCAAAATACTCAGACGTTGTCTGAATCAGACATTTCTTGCAAATATCTGACTTCATTCTTAAAGACTTCGTTAAGATTTCTTTCAGACATTGAATATACGTACTGGGTGGATGCTTTCTGATCGATTTAAAATGAATATATCGGGGGGAATTTATGTACCGATATGTCTGATAGATTTCTGACCAAGGCGAATTCATACAAGGTGACCTTGGCTTGCTACGCAAGCAACATCTGATAACTAACTATATGTCAAAATGATATGCCTTTACTTTTTTGACATTTCTCTTTAAATATTTATTTTTTTTTTTTCCTTATTTATTTATTGAATCTTCATATATTAAATATGAACTAACAATAATTAATCAAATCTTAACCGAATGCTTTATTTTATGTCCTGCCAGTGCCAGACAAAAATTTTCTTCATCACGGGTTCTGTTCACATATGTAGGTGTTTATCGCTCATCTTAATGGGTAAGTGCTGCAGTGTCTCTTCTTCTTAGGCGAGAGTGGCCGCTATCATTTAAAATATTTCGTGCTAGTGGATTTGGGTGCAACTCTAGCCTTTTCAAATATTTTACCGCATACTTCGTAATAATAGTCCTTACCAGTGGCACATTGAGATCCTTGTGGATATTTCAGTTTTTAACATACCAAGGGGCAGCTGTAATTATTCGAAGAAGTTTATTTTGGCGCCTTTGAATTTTTTCGATATTTGAGGACGAGGCAGTGCCCCATAGATGAATACCGTAGCAACATATTGGCTTTATAGTAGCGTTGTAAAGTAGTAGTTTGCAGTCGAGACTAAGAACAGAATTTCTTCCAATAAGCCAGTTAATTTGAATTGCTTTTAGTTTCATTTGGGTTAATTTTGCTTCTATATGGCATTTCCATGTTAAACGCCGATCTAGATGAATACCGAGATATTTGACATGCGATTGTTGAGGCACTAGTTGATTATTGATTTTAATAGGGGGACATGTTTCCCGACGCAAGGTAAATGTTATATGTACGCATTTTTGCTCATTGACCTTTATTCTCCATTGTTTAAACCACAGTTCTAGTTGAAATATATGATTCTGCAGGTATCGAGATGCTTCACGACTGTTCTCGTGTACGCTTAGAAAAGCTGTATCATCAGCAAAAGTTGAGGTTAGGGTGTGATTGTTTGTTGGCATGTCCGAGGTATATATAAGGTAAAAAAGTGGGCCCAGGATGCTTCCCTGAGGGACTCCAGCTTCAATTGGCTGAGGAGAACTTAAAAAATCGCCTTCTTTAATAATAAATTTTCGACCGACCAGGTAGCTTTCTAACAGCTTGTGTGTATTAACCGGTAGGTTTAGCTTCAACTTATGTAACAGGCCTACATGCCAGACTTTGTCAAAAGCTTGAGAAACATCTATGAAAAGAGCGGAGCAATATTTTCTTTCTTCAAAGGCTTTTCTTATGGCGTTTACTATCCGATGGGTTTGTTCAATTGTGCTATGCTCTCTTCTGAAGCCGAATTGATGATTGGGTATACACCCATTGTCATTTAAAATTGGGGTTAATTTTGACGCTAAGAGCTTCTCAAACAGCTTTGATATATTAGATAATAAGCTAATAGGCCTATATGACTCAACTTTTGTGTGATCTTTTCCTGGCTTTGGTATCATCGTTATTAAGGAGACCTTCCATTCTTGAGGGTAGTATTCAAGTCGTAAAATAGCATTAAAAATATAAAGAATAATTTTCTTTGCTATGCGAGGTAGCTCCAAAAGCATTTTGTTACTGATTTTATCAATACCAGGTGCCTTCTTGGTGTTTAATTCACAAATAGCCCTTTCTATTTCCCTTATCTCAAATCTTAGGGGGATAGCTGCTCTAACATTAACAGGCGGCAACTCGTGCGCTGTATCGTCAGGTATATTTTGGGTAAATACGTTTTTCAAATGATTTACAAACAGGTTTCCTTTTTCATTATCATTTCTTGCCCAACTTCCATTCAAGTTTCTTAATGGTGGTTTCGAGATAACTGGTCTTTTGAGGTTTCTAGCTGCCCGCCATAATTAGTAGCCTGATTGTGGAGTTGCATCCAAGTCCTTAAGATATTTTTCTACGGAAGCCGTTTTCTGAGTCTGCAGTAATTTTCTAAGCCTTTTTGTACACTCTTTTAATTCATTTTTAAGTTGAGGGGATCTTTGCAATTGCCATTCTCTTCGCACTCTCCTTTTTTCATTCAAGAGGCGCTCGACATCTGCAAAATATATTTTGTTATAATTGGTTTTTTTGAGGGTTTTGCTGGAATGTTGAACAGCTAGTTTAAGATAACTGTCAAAATTGACAATAGAGAGATCCACATTTTCCGGTGTGCTAAGCGGAATATTTTCTGTGCAATGGGTACTAAGATATTTTTTATATTTTAACCAGTTTATTTGTGTAGCTGTTGTCGCTATGTAACCAGAGGGAGATACGATTCTATTGGTGTTTGTTATAGTAACTATTGTAGGTGTGTGATCAGAGGATAATTCTAACGAAGGTTCAACTTGAATCGTTTCTGTGGGGATGTTTTTAACCACTCCGAAATCGATGACATCTGGAATTTTTTGCGGATCAGCAGGCCAATATGTTGGTTGTCCGCTCGCGACGACATTTAAATTCATTTTAGAGATTGTATTATACAAAACACGACCCTTTGGTGTTATTAGTCGTGAACCCCAGAAGGTATGTTTAGCGTTATAATCGCCAGCAGCCAGGAAACAGGGCCCCAATGACTTATAATATTTATAATATTGACTTTCTGATATTGCAAATCTAGGTGGTGAGTATAAGGATGAGATTACTATGTTTCGATTCAGCTCTTTAATACAAATGTTCGTTGCTTGGAGATAATCTTCACGATGATCACACATCAGGTAGTGTTTGATTCGGGTTTTTATCAAAATGGCAGAACCTCCACAAGCTCTATCTCGAGGGTCCTTGGTATCATTTAATGTATAACCATTGATTTTAAACGTATTTCTTGAGGTCAAATGAGTTTCAGAAACCATCATGACATCAATTTGTTTATTTTTAAGAAAGTATTCTAATTCATTTTTATGTTGGCGGATGCCGTTTGCGTTCCAAAAACAAATTTTTAAACAGTTCATGGTTTGTTAAGTACAGCTTGCAATAACATCGATTGCATTTAAAGGATCTCCTGCATCATATTACGCATTGTGTTTGTAAAATTATTTACTGTTTGCACTACAGTTTCCATGTTTTTTTCTAGACGACTTAAATTAGAAACTGGAGTTTCATCATTACTTGGCGAAGCACCTTGCATTGGCACATGGTTTGATTTTAGGACGTTAGCATAAGAGGTTCTGTTATTACTAGGCTGCGGGGCCTGAGTGTCATTAGTGTTTGCTTGATTTGGTACCTGCATTTGAGGGGGATTAGTTTTCGGTCCAGCCGACTGCTTGACGATAGTATATACAGGACATCCTCTATAATTGGCAGTGTGATTGCCGCCACAGTTGCTACATTTTTTTACATTGGGGTCATTTTTAGACTTATCGCACTGGACTGTACCATGTAATTCACCACATACTACGCAAACAGGGGGTAAATAGCAGTAGGCCTTAGTATGGCCAAATTCTTGGCAGTTGAGACATTGAACGGGACCATTTCTTTTGTGAGGCTCCTCTATAGTTATTCTTCTGTAGAGAATATATTTTAAATTGTAAATAGGATGCGTTTCATTTTTTTTTAAGCTTAACGTCGCCAGGTTCTAGCTCCACTCGAAATAGTGGTTGGGGATTTTTTTTCCCTATTTTTGATAGTTTTTTATTTTAAAGCCTTTCTCTTCCAAAAAGGTTTTAATTTCTTCAGGGTCCACGCTCGAGTCTATGCCCTTGATCACTACCTGAAGGCCTTTGCTGCTCTTCAGCTGATATGTATAAAAGCTTTTTTTAAGGGATTCAAATTGGTTTGTTAGTTTGCGAAAATCATTCTCATGATTAACCTGTATTTTTGTCTCGTTTATATTACCACGCTTGATTGCCGCTACGTAAAAAGAATTTTCACCTATTACCGAGATCACGCTCTTTATTAACTCACTTGAGTTTTGCTCCCTAAGATATATTGGGGGTGGCTTAGAAGATTTTATGACGTTTGGTGCCTCTGGGGATTCGTCCTCAAGAATTGCAAAACGGGTTTGTGAATTTATTCTATCAAAAGATGTTACTTTTGAGGCCGCAGCAACTGCTGAAGAGGTAGGGCTGCGACCCCGTTTAAGCACTGTTATATACCTGTCCATACCAACTTGTATTTGAGGCTTTTGACAATTTTTCACTAAAGGGTTCTCCATTGCGTCTGTATTTGAGTTTATGGTATCATTTCTTACTAAGATTGTTTTTTACGCCGCGGTAATACTTGCGGACGCTACAACACTTGTCCCCAAAGACAGATTAATATTTTTTAATGTATCACTATCCACCGTTTTTGTGAACACCGAGGGTGAAAGAGAACGTGTTCGAATAATAGGCTTAGCCGTTAGATAGTTAATATTGTTTTGTTTTATTTATTTCAGCATTATTTTCGTTTGCCTGAACGGTCACATAAACATTTCTTTCATTTTGCCTTAGCGTTGTTTCACTGTTCTTACTCATGCAAAGAGCTGTTTTTGTTTTTCACCGTTTGCTGTGCTTTAAATATTTGTATTATGTATTGTTTTTACAACAACACAAAAAAAAATGTTTTTGTTGAGAGTATGTATGCATACACATGTATGAACATTCATACGTATGTATATATTTTTACTATTTTTCTTTATTTAATTTTATCGTTTGAATTGTTCACTATTATGTTAAATAATTTAAATAACAAAATATATAATTTATTTTTAAGCGTCCATTCGCTGCGTATATTACAAAATCAAATATGATTAATTAATAGTTCAAAACGTATGCGGGGTTAAAAATACACGTCTGTATCACAACAATATATTAATATTTATTTAAATTTAAATTACATTTCAAGATTTTTTTTTAAAATTATAAATTTAAAATAAAGCACACACCTGCATGCAAAACCGAACACCTAAAAAGAAGGAAGTGGAGTACTTCCAGTTCTTAAACAAGTAACCGGATTTGAACTTCGCTTTTCATAAGGACCCAGAATATATATGCTTTATAGGGTGTAGCACCTTCGGTGAAGGGTATAAAAAACAAACTTAATTATAAAAAGAGTAATTTTTGGGATTTCAGTATTTTGGTCATAACTCTGCTATTTCTTAACCGATTTGACAGATTTATATACCGACGTGTTAAAGAAGAAATTTGCCAGTAATTTTCATAAAAAACTTGGACTCGGGAAGATCTATGGTTCCCGAAAATGGGTATTTTTCAAAAAAAAAAATTAATATTTTAGTCATAACTTTTTCGTATCTAAACCGATTTTCCCGAGTTTTTCAGAAAATATTTTCTATTAAAAATTTCCGATCTTTTGATATATAAGGCGTAACCATAGGTCATATTGCATTCAAAAAATTCAGGTTTTTATACAATTTTTAATACTTTTTGTATGGGAGGTACCGAGCCCACTTCTCCAATCCCGCCCACATACAACAACCACAAGGGATTTTTTGGAAAAATTAGAGGCAGTCGTGGTTTTTTGGTCATATCTCAGCCATTGTTGGACCGATCTGGCTGAATTTAAATAGCAAGAAATGGTGGACTATATGTGACATAAATGTAAAACAACCTAGCCGCTATCATGTCTGGAGTCTCCAGAAAACACGTAAGACGGACGGACGGACGGATATCGTTAAATCAACTTCTCTCATAAGGACCCAGATTATTTCATCCCATTAATATAACAACAGCGTATGTGCTCATACTCTATTATTTTTTTATTGCATATTTAGAATCTTCATCATTGATTTTATGTCTGGTCAAAATTTCGTCAAATTCTATTTCCAAAAAGTGGGTCAAAATGTCGTTGGAAAAAATAGTGTATAATATCTTGTTCAAAATGTTCCTTCAATAAGTGTGTAAGCTCATATGCGCTATTTTACTTGAAATTGCCACTCCAAAGTTGTTAAAAAAATAATAATAGTGTAATACGCATTATACTCCATTTTAGCCTGTAGAAAAAAAAAAATACAATTTATGAAAACTTTAACTCATAAAATAGTTTATAATAATATACACTATTGTTTGAGAAATAGTTTCATTCCGACCATCGAAAGCTGCATGATCTCCAAAATTTGTGCAATAAGAATGTAATTCCTCGTGGCTCGCAGTCATTTTTTTTTTTAGCTTACAAGGTGGAAAGAAGCGAAATGGTTTAGATGAGCCAGATGTAGCAGAGGAAGAGAAAGAATACGAATGAACTTCTAGTTATTTTTTATTTAGGCAATGTATACCTTAATTTGCCATAATTTTTTGTTTAAAATAACCCAAAATGGAAAGTAATGAATATGTGCCACTGAATTAACAAAACTATGAATTAATCACTGTTTTATAATGTTACAAATTGATATTTTTGAGATTAAATCTATATATATATATATAAAAGAAAGTCGTGTTAGTTACACCACTTATAACTCAAGAACGGCAGAACAGATTTGGCTGAAAATTGGTAGGGAGGTAGCTTAGAGCCAGGAGACGGACATAGGATACTTTTGCCCCGCCCACTTTTACCTAAAATCAGAAAACGGCTCCATCGAGTTGACTAATTTTTCTTTCAAATCTTCGTATTAATCCATTTTAAGTTTTCATCGATAGAAAAATTTACCACGCCTACTTTTACGCCCACTTTTTCTATTAAGCGCATAAATTGAGAACGGCTTGACCGATTTGGACGATTTTTTCTTTAAAATGATCACCATGGTCCAACTTAGGGTTTTACGGAAAGAAAATTTTGCCCCGCCCACTTTTACGCCCACTTTTTTCGATTTACCTAAAATCAGAAAACGGCTCCATCGAGTTGACTAATTTATCTTTCAAATGTTCGTATTAATCCATTTTAAGTTTTCATCGATAGAAAAAATTACCACACCTACTTTTACGCCCACTTTTTCTATTAAGCGCAAAACTGGAGAACGACTTGACCGATTTGGACGATTTTCAAAATGATCGCCATGGTTTAACTTAGGTTTTTACGGAAAGAAAATTTTGCCTCGCCCGCTTTTTCCGATTTACCTAAAATCAGAAAACAGCTCTTTCACCAAATAAAAAAAAAACAAAAAACATTGTCTATGCGCTGGCCTTAAGATGAAGTAATAAATAAATATAATTTCCAATTTGCCTTAAATACATGCGTTTCTTTTTTGATTGAGCCCATATCTACACCATATGTAAGTTATTTTGTAAAAAAAACTTAATGATAGGTATTCCATGGATTTTTATTTTAAAGGCCGTAAATTTCGTTAAATGTTTAATTTAAATCGTGTGGCAATACAACACTACTGTTTGCTTAGGGTCAGCAACGTGGACCGGGTCAGCTATTAAAATATAAAAAAAAAATATTTTATAAATTTTTTATACAATTGGGGTCAAAAAAGTATTTTTTTTTAATGAATTAAGTACAATTTTGAAAATGTCATTTATCATCCCTGTGCTTGAAGCACAGCAAGAGCTCCCCTTTTTTGTGATAGATAATTTAAAAATACGAAGAAAATACATTTTTCAAAAAATTCTCGGAAACACATATTTTCAAGTTATGGACCTCTAAAGTGTAATATAAATCTTCTATCTATATACATATATAAAATAAGAAGTGTGTATGTAACGTATGGGCTCCAAAACCGCTGGGCCGATTTTTATGAAATTTTCAGCGAATCTTCAGAATATTCAGGCGGGTGACACTGTGAAGTCTGATTTTTGATTTTCGGTCTGCGGGTGGAGGGGCGTGGCAAAATCCAATTTTCATATTGCACCACCAATGACATCTATATAATTTGGACGATTTTTTCTTTAAAATGATCGCCATGATCCAACTTAGATTTATACGAAAACAAATTTTGCCCCGCCCACTTTTTTCGAATTACAAAAACCAAAAAACGGCTCCATCGATTTGACAAATTTATCTTTCAAATGTTCGTATTAATCCATTTTAAGTTTTCATCGATAGAAAAATTTACCACGCCTACTTTTACGCCCACTTTTTCTATTAAGCGCATAAATTGAGAACGGCTTGACCGATTTGGACGATTTTTTCTTTAAAATGATCGCCATGGTCCAACTTAGGGTTTTACGGAAAGAAAATTTTGCCCCGCCCACTTTTACGCCCACTTTTTTCGATTTACCTAAAATCAAAAAACTGCTCCATCGATTTTACTAATTTTTCTTTTAACTGTTCGTATTAATTTATTTTACGTTTTCATCGAAAGAAAAAATTACCACGCCTACTTTTACGCCCACTTTTTCTATTAAGAGCATGATTTGAGAACGGCTTGACCGATTTAGACGATTTTTTCTTTAAAATTATCGCCATGGTCCAACTTATTCTTTTTTGATTGAGCCCATATCCACACCATATGTAAGTTATTTTTTAAAAAAAATTTATGATAGGTATTCCATGGATTTTTATTTTAAAGGCCGTAAATTTCGTTAAATGCTCAATTTAAATCGTGTGGTAATACAAAACTAATGTTTACTTAGGGCCAGCAACGTAGACCGGGTCAGCTAGTATTTTAATAAAAATACCGTAAAATTATTGAATAAAACAGCGTATACCATACAAAATAAAATAGTGTATCAGATACATCATACGAATTCCTTAAAAAATAAAATAGCCTATATGGAGGACTTGCACTTTGAATGACATAATTATGGTCTTAAAGGATGCGTAGAATAAAAAAAATTGGTAAATTTAAAGACAAGAAACGGTATTATTTTTATTTACCGCGATATTGAGGTTTTAATAGACATCCGATTTGACAAAATTTTAAACACGATTTTCTCAAAACCCCAAAAAAATTATACGCTATTGTTATATTGAGGGGACGATTTGTACTTTATAGGGTCTAAGATCAATATTGTAGAAATTACAAACGGAATGACAAACTTATATATACCCTTTTCCACCTGTGGTGAAGGGTATAAAAACTGTCAATTTATTACTTATGAATTGTATGTATGTACCAAGGTCAAACGTCTGTACTTTTATAGAAAAAAATGAATAAAAAACAATAATAGAAACTGGGAATTATTTCCTTCCGAAGGTTACTTTAACAACATTTTTAATTTTTCGAATTTATTATATTAAAAAAAAAATTTTTTTTGGCTAACTATTTATAGTTATATTGCCAGGGATTCACACAAATTTTAGGAGCCTCAACCGCAAAGTCCTCGTTCGACCTAAACCTTCGTATAGGAAGGCGAGAGCTTCCAGAATCCGCTCCAGAGTATATTGGTCTCCACCAGTAATCTTCTGAGTTATTTCCTTGGTACTCCACCAGTAAAACGTCTGAGTTATTAATGGTTCTCCACCACTATTCCTTCAATTTTTCAGAAATAGAACTATTACAAAAAAGCTTTATAAAATACATAACTGAAATTTAGCTCATAGAATAAATTCGAAAAATGAAAAATGTTGTAAAACAATAATTTTATAAACGGCTCGTTTTACTTTCGATCATATTTCTATAGGACATCCCTTAGATTTCTGTTAGAAATCTGTGCGATGTGTCGATAAGCTATCTGTCAGAAAACCTGAAGAATGTCGGCTAATATATCCGAATTTCCCATGCCTTTTTCATCAGGTTTCTGTCGGATATCTATCAGAAATGCCGGCAAAAAAAACCAGAATTTCCCACGACATGTCTGTCAGAATTAGTGTCAACCACTTCATACATTTTTTGGTCAGAAATCTGACAGAATTCGTATACGATTCAGACTTTTTTGTCGACATTTCTCTCAGATATCTAAAACACGTCGGACTATTTTGCTGGCTGGGTTGTTACTTACAGGATAATTAAATCTTTAAAATATGTTATTCAAAGTAAAATGAACAAAATGATTTTAAATAAAAACCCTTTATTATTTTTTTAAATAACTAATAAATAATATTTTGATTTTTTATTTTTTACGTAGTAAATTTTAAAATTGAAAAGCAATTAAACTGGAATGTACAACATTCCTAGCCGCAACCTTAAAAAAATATGACTATAAAAATCCCATTATTCACTAAAAATCTAAACAAATCCACCATATTTTTACTGAATCACTTAAGCAGGGGTTTTCTTAAGGAGTAAACTAACTGTGTTATTAATTTTTTCATAAGCCATAAACATCAGTGCAGCAGTCAATACAGTTTGCAATATTTTCGCCTCCATACCACGGAAAAGTCCACGGAAACCTTGATGTCTTACTATATCCAAAATCATTTGTATCATTCCGCCAATTCCTTGTGTGCGAGCAGCTTGTTTTGATGTCGAAGGAACCTTTCTTTGCTTTGAATATCTTTGTTTAGTTTGTACTAACTGTAGGGGATATGTTAAGACGGTAGCAAATGCTTTGGCGGCAGCGCCTATTAAAAAATAACCTAAACTAGAAATTTCTGTATTTCTATACATTTTTATCCAATAACGTTTTAAAAACTCGTACATCATAAACTGTAACGAAGGATTCGATACTAAAATGATCGATGGTATTGTACCCGACCATAGCCCTTTTATTCCCTCAGTCTTTGCAACATACCGTAGGCCAGAGAATAGGTTTTTATATTTATTTACTTCATCTGAATTGCCAGCAACATCACGCATACGGCAACGGGTATTGACCACCCAAAATGGAGTTGTGGTAAACACATTAATAATTCCCGCTACGGCACCCAACATTAAATCCCTTAGGGCACTCTGTTGCTTTTTATCGCCTCCGTTCGCCAGAGCCTTAAGACTATGGAATGCATAGAAGTAGACAAAATTTGAAATGCATAAACTTTGTAAAACTGGTCCAAGACCACGATATAATGATTGAAAACCTTCACCCAGAACTATTTCCTTAACTACTCTCATGGTACTTCGGGCCTCTCCGGTTTTATCGGGATCTTCCACTGTAAACATAAAAAGTATAGAGGAAATTTTTATTAACATTTTTTAAATTGTAAAAAGTTATAAACTAAATAATTTTAAAATTATGTTAAAAAACATGTTAATGTTAGCATAATAGCATTTATTTTTTCTGTTCTAACTCAAGGGGGCGGGGATTGTTGTAATAAAATCATATGCCACAAAAAATTTTAAGTTATCCATTAATAATCACCCCTATCGTGAAAAATTTTTCCCTCGTAATTTTTCTCCTTTTCACATATTTGCGATCATGAACAACTCCCATGAAAAAATGTAATTCAAAGGAGAATAATAACGTGAAAAAATGTTCACGGGAAAAAATTCCCCTTATCGTGAAAAATTTTTACCCTCGTAATTTGTTCACATCTCCCTTAGATTGTCTCACTTTATTTTTGCTAGGGAACAGAACATGCATGTAAGAAGCTCCTCCTATAAATCGAATATAAAGGGTTAATAAAGTTAATAAGGCACAAACCGATATATTGCTCAACAAAATGCAAAACAACAAGTCGATTGCCTGCGAATTTGTGAAGCTTTCGATTGACTTGGTGGCAGAATTTTGGAAAATATTTTACTACATTAAATTTAAAAAGTGCAAAAAACTAACTTTGTAATCAAACTATCCCTCCATTACTAAATATTTTGCTTTATTATTTTAACTTTTCTTTAAAATATATACTTGTATATTTTCGAACAAAAATTTCATTGATATCTAATTTTTTTAATCTTTCTTCTTTTTTACATTCACTGGAACTGATAGCCTGGAAAATTTTTCACATGAGATTCACGATTGCTTTTTTCCCTTCGAGGGGAATGAAAATTTCATGGGAACAAAAATTCCACTTGTTATTCACGATAGGGGTGAATATTCAGGATATTGCTTTTGTAACATATTTTTATTGGCCTTGATAGGCTTTTGTATATTACTTATAATAAATAAATAAATAAATAAAAGTTAAAAAACAAAATTAATAATAAGCCTTTCATGAAATTATACCAAACCCTATCGTGAATAACAAGTGGAATTTTAGTTTCCCCTCGAAGGGAAAAAGCAATCGTGAATCTCCCGTGAACATTTTTTCACACTATCAGTTGCAGTTAGGGTTTTTTCCCATGTTTTCCCGTCCGTCAATTATTATATTTCCCGCTTTCCCGGGATTTTTCTTGCGGGATCCCTGGAAATAAAAATTCCTACTATTTTAAGAAAACAGCTATTTATGCTTTGAAATATAGTTTTCTATTCTCTTGAAATAATCATCTGTGTTAGATTAATAACAAGAAGTTAGTACATACGTAAATCAATGTCTCCTGATGCAATAAATCTACTAAAAGCTAAAGTTAATAAAGAACATTATTTCAAATAAGATGCAGGCAGTAAAGTTTCTTTGTCCATGGACAAGCCTTAAAAAAAGGAGATATGTAACTGTACATATCGCTCCTTTATTGCAACATAGTCATATTTGCAAATTAAACGAACTTGGCAAAATGCGATTAAAGTTTTAAAAATGTACCGATTTAAAAATATATTTTGCTATAACTTCGGTTCAGTTTGAGATATAATACGAAAGGTATGAAGGAACACTTCGCTTAAGTAACTTACAATTTTTGATTTTTTGAGATATGGGCAAATCCCAGAAACAGTCCACCAACCAAAAATTTTTGAAATTAATTTTTCTTAATGGAATATAAGTCTAGATGTATAATTTCATTTTTATATTAAAAAATTTGTATTTTAATGATCATTAATGCAATAATTTTTACCAAATCCTACCCAATGCTGATTTCTTAATGTTATACGTGAATTTAGCATTATTTTAGGTAATTTTTGTGCTAAAAGTAGCACTTACAGCAGACTTATCAAAATATAAATTTCGTTAAAAAAAAAAGTTGATATTCATTAGTTAAGAAATTAGTTTAAGAAATGCAATTCATAAAAATATAATTTGTTTTGTTTAAATAAATAAAATATAATAATAAAATACTACTGGAAAAACTGTAGCGTGCGTCACAAAGGGTTCACGGCTTTTGTCAAAAAATTACAACATTTTTTGGCTGCGAATAAGTGCGTTTAGAATTCTCTTATAGTCATCTTTCTTTTAGGAATTAGATTTTGTATACCTTATCATGCCAAATTGGCTAAAAATTAGGAAAACGCACTTCAACCTTTGAAGTTACTTCTACTTTTTGTAGCGTGCGTCACAAAACTTTATGATCAATTATTTCGCAACAAATACTTGCTAAGAAATTATGATATATGCCATTCGTAAGTACATAATAATGCCACTAAATACTATATATAAGTTGAAGCTATCTTTTTTGAAAGAACAAAAAATGTTTATATTTCAATCAGAAAACGCGTGCGAATGTAGCGTTCGTCACGCAGGATTTGCCCATATGGCTATGTTGCAATGAAGGAGCGATATGTTTATTAGGTGATAAACACAATTTTTTTTCAATTTCTGCTGGTTTATATGCCCGTGAAAGGCCAGGGAATCCGAAATAAAAAAAAAAACTATGGAAACTCGTGTAAGATACTACAACATTGTCCTGAATATTACAGATTGACCTAATGAAATAAAAAGGTTTGTAAGAGGTTGATGCTATTTTTTGCATGACCTTGACATACATTTTACTGTTATAGACGTTGTTTATTAAAAAAATTTACGACTTACTTGGCGTTTTGAGTGTGTCTTAAAGTTATTTACTAAGCCGTTAAAAAATGTTTATATGTACATATATTTATTTAAAATATTTTATCTATTTTATAAATTAACTTTTTGATCTCATACCTTGAGTACCTCAATTTTTGTTTGTTTTTATTATTGTTTTATGAATTAAATTGTTATGTTTATGTTATCTTTTTATCTTGTATCTAGAGCATAATAACACGGAATTTAAATATAAAACCTTAAGGTAATAATAATTCAAGGTCCTCTTTTAATCTTTAATTCACTTTTGTAGCATTTAAGCATTTATTTTACTTACTTTGTAAAGAAGTTCCCTTACGTTTTATTTTTTTTTTCATTAATTTAAAACAAATTTACTTAGTATTATTTATATGGAGTGGGATCCCGGGAAATTTTTTTAAGTCCCCGGGAATCGAAAAACTCCGGGAAAAAATGTGTATGGTTTTCTATTGATTTAAAGATATTTTAATTCCAAGAGAAGAAAGAAATTTGAAAGACATATTGTAAATTATTTGAAACTGATTTATATTTAATTTAAAGAAGTACTAGCTGGCCCGGCAAACGTTGTTTTGCCATATAACTTATTTCTTTCAGATATTACAGTGTCTGCATGCCAAATTTTAAGAACCCCGGTTGGTTAGTTAAGAAGATAATAAAAATTATAGGCTTCAGTTCTTTCCAGATGTTACAATTTTTGCCCGCCAAATTTCAAGAAAATCAGTTGATTAGTTAGGAAGATATAGGAAGGGGGATCTTTAACGCCTCTTGCCCTATTTCATGCCCTGTTCTCTTTCAGATGTTACAGTGTAAGCATGCCAAATTTTAAGAAAACCGGTTAATTAACTAAGAAGATAAAGGGAGGGGGAGCTTCTAACCCCCTTTCTTCACGCCCTAAATAATAAAAACTATAGGCTTCAGTACTTCCCAGCTGTAACACTATTTGCCTGCGCAATTTCAAGAAAATCGGTCAATTTGTTAAGCAGATATAGGGAGGGGGAGCTTTTTACCCCTTTTTTCCTATTTCACGCCCTATTCTCTATTTTCTTTCAGTGCATGCATTCCAAATTTTCAGAAAACAGGTTGGTTATCTAAGAAGATATAGGGAGGGGGAGCTAATGCCCTATTTTACGCCCTCTAGCGATATAAAATATACTCTACGACCTATTCTCATGTCTAACAAATACACATACAAAATTTCATAAAAATCAGCCAAGCCGTTTAAGAAGAGTTGAAAATGGAGGGTATTTTGTTGATATTTGTTAGGGAATATATAGGAAAATCTAAATGCCATATCTGCGGAACTCCTAAGCTGATTTCGTGCAAACTTTACTTAAACCATCATCAGAAATCGGTCAAACCGTTTCCGCAGTTAGTGGTGACATCAAAGTGTACACTTCTTTTTATATATGTATATATAGATTAAATAAATTTAACATATTTTTATTTTTAAGAACAACAGTTACAAAATGTAAATAATTAATTTTGAGCCAATATTGTAAAGAAAATAATTTGCAATGAACAGCTATGGTTAAAATAATTAAGCAAAATACTCGTATTGGAGGGATAGTTTGATTACAACGTTAGTTTTTTGCTCATTTGAAATTTTATGTAGTACAATATTTTTCAAATAATTAGTATTGTGGTTATTTTGTTGAACTATTTATGGTTTTTAATCAAAATTTTTAATATTTTTAATTAGGCTTAAGTTCATGAAATTTAATTTTTATTAAATTATTTTTGTGAAGAAAGGAATTTTACAACATGAAAATTAATTAAAATTGTTATTGATAATCTTTCATTCTTGACGTGGCTCGGGCTCGAACCCTGGCCGGCAGGTTACCATGACATGTTTCGATCGCAACCACTCGATCTCCTCAGATGGATTTGCCGTCTTACACTCGCAGCCATCGACGACTGCTGACGTCGCTAGTCAAACATCAATCCTTAAACCAAATTGTATTTTAACATTTGGTAGATCGAAATTTGCTTTCCTGAATGATTATCCATTTTAATTGATTTTGCATGTTTTTTCCTTTACTTCTGTTTTTTCGTACTTTCGTCAAGAATTTTTCTTGAAGTCCAAGTACATTTTTTGTTTTTTCACTTTGTCTTTCTCTTTTCTGTTGACCTTTTTCAGCACAACTTGAAGGACAAATGTACACATAGAGCTCGTGCCTTAGCTTTAACAATAATTAGTATTGTGGTTATTTTGTTGAACTATTTATGGTTTTTAATCCAAATTTTTAATATTTTTAATTAGGCTTAAGTTCATGAAATTTAATTTTTATTAAATTATTTTTGTGAAGAAAGGAATTTTACAACATGAAAATTAATTAAAATTGTTATTGATAATCTTTCATTCTTGACGTGGCTCGGGCTCGAACCCTGGCCGGCAGGTTACCATGACATGTTTCGATCGCAACCACTCGATCTCCTCAGATGGATTTGCCGTCTTACACTCGCAGCCATCGACGACTGCTGACGTCGCTAGTCAAACATCAATCCTTAAACCAAATTGTATTTTAACATTTGGTAGATCGAAATTTGCTTTCCTGAATGATTATCCATTTTAATTGATTTTGCATGTTTTTTCCTTTACTTCTGTTTTTTCGTACTTTCGTCAAGAATTTTTCTTGAAGTCCAAGTACATTTTTTGTTTTTTCACTTTGTCTTTCTCTTTTCTGTTGACCTTTTTCAGCACAACTTGAAGGACAAATGTACACATAGAGCTCGTGCCTTAGCTTTAACAATAATTAGTATTGTGGTTATTTTGTTGAACTATTTATGGTTTTTAATCCAAATTTTTAATATTTTTAATTAGGCTTAAGTTCATGAAATTTAATTTTTATTAAATTATTTTTGTGAAGAAAGGAATTTTACAACATGAAAATTAATTAAAATTGTTATTGATAATCTTTCATTCTTGACGTGGCTCGGGCTCGAACCCTGGCCGGCAGGTTACCATGACATGTTTCGATCGCAACCACTCGATCTCCTCAGATGGATTTGCCGTCTTACACTCGCAGCCATCGACGACTGCTGACGTCGCTAGTCAAACATCAATCCTTAAACCAAATTGTATTTTAACATTTGGTAGATCGAAATTTGCTTTCCTGAATGATTATCCATTTTAATTGATTTTGCATGTTTTTTCCTTTACTTCTGTTTTTTCGTACTTTCGTCAAGAATTTTTCTTGAAGTCCAAGTACATTTTTTGTTTTTTCACTTTGTCTTTCTCTTTTCTGTTGACCTTTTTCAGCACAACTTGAAAGACAAATGTACACATAGAGCTCGTGCCTTAGCTTTAACAATAATTAGTATTGTGGTTATTTTGTTGAACTATTTATGGTTTTTAATCCAAATTTTTAATATTTTTAATTAGGCTTAAGTTCATGAAATTTAATTTTTATTAAATTATTTTTGTGAAGAAAGGAATTTTACAACATGAAAATTAATTAAAATTGTTATTGATAATCTTTCATTCTTGACGTGGCTCGGGCTCGAACCCTGGCCGGCAGGTTACCATGACATGTTTCGATCACAACCACTCGATCTCCTCAGATGGATTTGCCGTCTTACACTCGCAGCCATCGACGACTGCTGACGTCACTAGTCAAACATCAATCCTTAAACCAAATTGTATTTTAACATTTGGTAGATCGAAATTTGCTTTCCTGAATGATTATCCATCTTAATTGATTTTACATGTTTTTTCCTTTACTTCTGTTTTTTTCGTACTTTCGCCAAGAATTTTTCTTGAAGTCCAAGAACATTTTTTGTTTTTTCACTTTGTCTTTCTCTTTTCTGTTGACCTTTTTCAGCACAACTTGAAGGACAAATGTACACATAGAGCTCGTGCCTTAGCTTTAACAATAATTAGTATTGTGGTTATTTTGTTGAACTATTTATGGTTTTTAATCCAAATTTTTAATATTTTTTAATTAGGCTTAAGTTCATGAAATTTAATTTTTATTAAATTATTTTTATGAAGAAAGGAATTTTACAACATGAAAATCAATTAAAATTGTTATTGATAATCATTCATTTTTGACGTGGCTCGGGCTCGAACCCTGGCCGGCAGGTTACCATGACATGTTTCGATCGCAACCACTCGATCTCCTCAGATGGATTTGCCGTCTTACACTCGCAGCCATCGACGACTGCTGACGTCACAAGTCAAACATCAATCCTTAAACCAAATTGTATTTTAACATTTGGTAGATCGAAATTTGCTTTCCTGAATGATTATCCATCTTAATTGATTTTACATGTTTTTTCCTTTACTTCTGTTTTTTCGTACTTTCGCCAAGAATTTTTCTTGAAGTCCAAGAACATTTTTTGTTTTTTCACTTTGTCTTTCTCTTTTCTGTTGACCTTTTTCAGCACAACTTGAAGGACAAATGTATACATAGAGCTCGTGCCTTAGCTTTAACAATAATTAGTATTGTGGTTATTTTGTTGAACTATTTATGGTTTTTAATCCAAATTTTTAATATTTTTAATTAGGCTTAAGTTCATGAAATTTAATTTTTATTAAATTATTTTTGTGAAGAAAGGAATTTTACAACATGAAAATTAATAAAATTGTTATTGATAATCTTTCATTCTTGACGTGGCTCGGGCTCGAACCCTGGCCGGCAGGTTACCATGACATGTTTCGATCGCAACCACTCGATCTCCTCAGATGGATTTGCCGTCTTACACTCGCAGCCATCGACGACTGCTGACGTCACTAGTCAAACATCAATCCTTAAACCAAATTGTATTTTTTTTAACATTTGGTAGATCGAAATTTGCTTTCCTGAATGATTATCCATTTTAATTGATTTTACATGTTTTTTCCTTTACTTCTGTTTTTTCGTACTTTCGTCAAGAATTTTTCTTGAAGTCCAAGTACATTTTTTTTGTTTTTTCACTTTGTCTTTCTCTTTTCTGTTGACCTTTTTCAACACAACTTGAAGGACAAATGTATACATAGAGCTCGTGCCTTAGCTTTAACAATAATTAGTATTGTGGTTATTTTGTTGAACTATTTATGGTTTTTAATCCAAATTTTTAATAATTTTAATTAGGCTTAAGTTCATGAAATTTAATTTTTATTAAATTATTTTTGTGAAGAAAGGAATTTTACAACATGAAAATTAATTAAAATTGTTATTGATAATCTTTCATTCTTGACGTGGCTCGGGCTCGAACCCTGGCCGGCAGGTTACCATGACATGTTTCGATCGCAACCACTCGATCTCCTCAGATGGATTTGCCGTCTTACACTCGCAGCCATCGACGACTGCTGACGTCACTAGTCAAACATCAATCCTTAAACCAAATTGTATTTTTTTAACATTTGGTAGATCGAAATTTGCTTTCCTGAATGATTATCCGTTTTAATTGATTTTACATGTTTTTTCCTTTACTTCTGTTTTTTCGTACTTTCGTCAAGAATTTTTCTTGAAGTCCAAGTACGTTTTTTTTTTTTTTGTTTTTTCCCTTTGTCTTTCTCTTTTCTGTTGACCTTTTTCAGCACAACTTGAAGGACAAATGTATACATAGAGCTCGTGCCTTAGCTTTAACAATAATTAGTATTGTGGTTATTTTGTTGAACTATTTATGGTTTTTAATCCAAATTTTTAATATTTTTAATTAGGCTTAAGTTCATGAAATTTAATTTTTATTAAATTATTTTTGTGAAGAAAGGAATTTTACAACATGAAAATTAATTAAAATTGTTATTGATAATCTTTCATTCTTGACGTGGCTCGGGCTCGAACCCTGGCCGGCAGGTTACCATGACATGTTTCGATCGCAACCACTCGATCTCCTCAGATGGATTTGCCGTCTTACACTCGCAGCCATCGACGACTGCTGACGTCACTAGTCAAACATCAATCCTTAAACCAAATTGTATTTTTTTTTAACATTTGGTAGATCGAAATTTGCTTTCCTGAATGATTATCCATTTTAATTGATTTTACATGTTTTTTCCTTTACTTCTGTTTTTTCGTACTTTCGTCAAGAAAAATTCTTGACGAAAGTACGAAAAAACAGAAGTAAAGGAAAAAACATGTAAAATCAATTAAAATTGATAATCATTCAGGAAAGCAAATTTCGATCTACCAAATGTTAAAAAATACAATTTGGTTTAAGGATTGATGTTTGACTAGTGACGTCAGCAGTCGTCGATGGCTGCGAGTATAAGACGGCAAATCCATCTGAGGAGATCGAGTGGTTGCGATCGAAACATGTCATGGTAAACTGCCGGCCAGGGTTCGAGCCCGAGCCACGTCAAGAATGAAAGATTATCAATAACAATTTTAATTAATTTTCATGTTGTAAAATTCCTTTCTTCACAAAAATAATTTAATAAAAATTAAATTTCATGAACTTAAGCCTAATTAAAAATATTAAAAATTTGGATTAAAAACCATAAATAGTTCAACAAAATAACCACAATACTAATTATTGTTAAAGCTAAGGCACGAGCTCTATGTGTACATTTGTCCTTCAAGTTGTGCTGAAAAAGGTCAACAGAAAAGAGAAAGACAAAGTGAAAAAACAAAAAATGTACTTGGACTTCAAGAAAAATTCTTGACGAAAGTACGAAAAAACAGAAGTAAAGGAAAAAACATGCAAAATCAATTAAAATGGATAATCATTCAGGAAAGCAAATTTCGATCTACCAAATGTTAAAATACAATTTGGTTTAAGGATTGATGTTTGACTAGCGACGTCAGCAGTCGTCGATGGCTGCGAGTGTAAGACGGCAAATCCATCTGAGGAGATCGAGTGGTTGCGATCGAAACATGTCATGGTAACCTGCCGGCCAGGGTTCGAGCCCGAGCCACGTCAAGAATGAAAGATTATCAATAACAATTTTAATTAATTTTCATGTTGTAAAATTCCTTTCTTCACAAAAATAATTTAATAAAAATTAAATTTCATGAACTTAAGCCTAATTAAAAATATTAAAAATTTGGATTTTTCAAATAGCTTCACAAATCCGCAGGCAATGGACCTGTTGTTTTGCATTTTGTTGAGCAATATATCAGTTTGTGCCTTATAAACGGATCTTGCTCTTAATATTCGAGTTATAAGAAGACGTACTTACATACATACATATTCTGTTCCCCAGCAAAAAGAAAGTGACAACATCAAAGGGAAAAGTGAAAAAATTGCCAGGGAAAAAACTATTTACGATTATGGAAATTTTTTCCCATAAACATTTTTTCACGTTATTATTCTCCTTTGAACTACCTCAAAAAAATTTTTTTCTTGCGAGTTTTTCATGATCGCAAATATGTGAAAAGTGAAAAAATTACGAGGGCAAAATTATTCACGATAGGGATTACTGTATACTTTTATCACATACTAATGATTGAACAACAGAAACATAGCTGTTAAAAAATTTAATAGTTTTTCTAAAGTAAAAAAATTCAAGATTTGACATATGAATTAAATTACTAATTATTTTGTGCAATAATTTAAAAAAAAAATCATATCTCGCGTTTTTTGATAACAAATCATGACTTTCATACATAACTTCCTCGAAATTCAACATTTTTGTTTTAAGCTGTCAAAATTGGTGTAGTTTATGAATTTACATATTACAAGAAAAAAAAAGAAATAAAACAAAAACAATGAAATGTAAAATGTTAGATATCTTTCAAATCGAGAACTAATTGGAAAATAGCTAAACTCTTCTGAGGGGATGTTGGGATGGTTATAATCAATAGGAAAAACACATAAACCCTATTTTTCCATTCGTGTGACTTATGATGCTATTACAATAAGCCCTTTAAATCTAATATAAACTTAATTTTAAACTTACATTGTAGTCTAGAACGCACGGTATCCAAAGGATAAAATGTTGACATAGCTATACAGCCTCCCTAAAAATGAATTAAAGATAAAAAATATTTCTTTTCAGTTTTCTATTAATTTTATATGATTTCATATTCTAAAAAACAAATTCGAGTGAAATTATAAAGTCGAAAAATATAATGAATGTAAAAGGTTTCCATTTTAATTACAGTATAGTTAATTTATCCAGATAATACATAAAAATATATTGTTTAATTAAATCTTTTATTTCGAGAAAAGGGCTCAGGTACAAAAATGCAATGTGTTCAGGGGGGCTACTCTCTATTGCAAATATAGCGATTGGTACTCTTAAATGCGTTTGCGCTTTTGTCTTTCGCATCTATTATTTTTTGTCTTTTCGCAAATCATCACTATTTATTTTATTTAAATTTTCCAATTTCAATTATTTTTACCACTTTCGGCAGTAGCCGTTTTTCAGATACCCTATATTTCGGCCATTTTTACAAATAAAATAGAGCCTATCTAAAAATTGCCAAAAATGATCTCGCCCATATTTTCTGAGCATATTTGCTACACAATACTTTTAATAATTTAACTAAGCTTGGCCACAACAATTTGCAGCTTTAGGTGAAATAAGATAAAAACTGTTACAATCACAAAGTGAAATATACAAAAATACAACAACTTCATTAAATAAAAAAAGATTAATTTCACTGAAAATTGGTCACAACTCGCAAATGTATTTAACCGATTTTACAGATTTATATACCGACTTCTTAAGGAACAATACAAGTTGAACGCAGGACTATAATGGTTCCCGAAAATAGGTGCTTTTAAAAACTTATAATTTGGTCAAAACTTTTTTGTATTTGAACCGATTTTAAAATCGATTTCAAAATCGTTTTCCGATCGAAAGTGGAAGTGATTTCGAATCTTGCTTCACATAAAACGAAATCACTTTTGACCGGAATTGATTTCTGTGACAAGCCTGAATGTATGAATAGTATTTCAAAGGAGTATGACAATAGTTCTGATCCATGGCGACTGTTTCTTTGCTTAGTTACTATTAAGTTAGTTTTAGAAAAGAAACGTTTGCATGTCATTGTTTTCAGAAAGATGCAGAGATATTTCGTATTTGATAGAAAAAAATTACATACTTTTTGTTTTTTCACTCTGTTTAAAACAACACTGGTCTGTTTAAATATTAGCGTATTTCCAGGAAGTCATGGCTTAATTCACCTGTTGTGTTTCTATAATATGTTGATTTACACGATGCTGACTTTCAGTGTTTGGTTCGGTACGATATGTTAAGGACTGTTTTGTTCACTGTCCATTGATGACTTTAATTTCTGAAGAACAAGAGCCCTTATATTAAAGTTGGAAGTTGGTATACTTCTAATAGATAAATACGTAAAACTACAACTTTAGACTTGGGAAACTGCATAAGCATACCTATAGACGCACAAAAAAATAAGTTTTATTGTGCATGCCCATAATTTGTCGATTTAGATTAAAATTAAAAATTTCCAAAATTTTGATAAAAATAAATAAATCGATTTTAAAACCTCAATAATCGATTTCAGTATAAAATCGCATACGTATGTATATTCGATTGCAAAAAATCGATTTTTTTTACAACAAAATCGATTTTCGATTGGAATCGAAATCGATTTACCATTCCCTACTTTATATCAGGGCTGTGGAGTCGGAGTTGAAGAGTCGGAGTTGAGGGTTTTGTACCGGAGTCGGAGTCGACAAAAAAACTCGCGGCTCCGACTCCGACTACAAAATTTCTCGGTGCACGAAAAATTCAAAAAATTTTTCAAATATTTTCCGAAATAAAATTTTTGAAAATTGGCAATGTAATATTTTACAGTTCACTATGAAAATTTATTATATGAGAGTTATCTCATTCATCTCGTATTAATTTAAATTATTTTGGTATTTTAATTTTTAGCGCGGGCAAGATTCTAAATTGCAATAGCAGCACTTATACACGGTTATTGATATAATTGAAAACAGATTTTTGTAGTTTTTTAAGGTGCAAAATGTGGCAAAACTGGTCCATTGGTGCCACTTTCGAATTTTTAATGGTACTGTGGTACTTTCTAATCAGTTTGGGCCCTTTCAACTAACTTTAAACCTAAACTAACTACTATAAGCCGTTCAGAAAATGTTTTAATGTTATAATATAATCCCAAAGTGAGTAATAATTTAATGAAACGAAAATACTTTTAAATAATGTAAATTTTTTATTTGTTCTTAATGTTGACCATATTTTTGGAACCAAAATGCAGAACAGTAGTTTAAATATTTTGCTATTTTTATGAACTCTACTTTGAGGACAGGATAAAGTCAAGTACCATTGAGTGAACAACAGCATTAAAAATGTTGTGAATAATTTAATATTTGTAATGCACGCATTGTGTATATTGGCTTTGCCGTGATCAGGCATCCAAGAGTTTATTCTTCCAATTCCAATTACGTTTTATAACTTACATTATTATTAAAGGTTTCGATAATAACAATATACAGTGTAACCTCGGTTAATGCAACCGTCGATAGACGCAACTCCTCCATAATCGTAACACCCAAATTCTTAACATTCGTGACTCTTTTAACGCAGCTTTTCAAAAAACAAAATCTTAATTAACGCAACCTTACAAACAAAGTTATGTTTTTTTTTTCTTTATTAAATCGGGATATTTAAAAATTGTTACCAAGCAATAAATAAACAAAATGGTCAATGTGTAGTGTTTCGAAATTCTGTTAAAACTTTTTTAGAAATCGAATATGTAAGTATTTTTTACAGATTTGAAAATAAATCTTTTCATTTTTTTAATGTCAAAATAGTGTACTTCAGCTTGCAGTTCTGCTTTAAACAAATTTGGCATAAAATAAGATCTTTTACAATTTTTCAACTTATTACTTATAGAAATTTTCAAGAAAAAATTTACATGATTCCAAAATAAGAAAAGTCAGATAAATTGTGAATTTCAAGATATTCTATTAAAAACAGTACAAATAAATACAATTAAATACTAACGGATGATCACTGTAACTATATCATTGTATTGTATTAACTATTATGTAAATACAAACCCAATAATCAAATATATTCCAAAAATGGTTTTGGCCCTATTAACGGTATTTTGGCTCTTTTAAATAGTCAATTTGACCCAAACCAAAAAAAAAAAACTTTGAATGCATTATTGGTCTGTTGTTAATTTAACACGCTCGGCTGAATTGCGTGAATTTAGCTTTTTAGCAGCAACAATTGTGCTTAATTACGTTATTGACAGGAATTCCCGCTAATTTTTAAATCAAATTCTTTAACCGTCAACACTGAAATATGTTTGCCATTGTATAGAATTAGTGCTGCTATAGTGCTAAAAATAGATCGTTCTTTAATTGTAACAATAAAAGATACAATTCCAAGGTAACCTGAGAATATTCAGAATGCTGCTCTGATCGTCAAGGCATTTTTACGAACACAGTCTCAGTAAAACGACTATTTTCTGTACTCAGAATCATCAGATCCGATTTGAGAGCATCAATGAAGCCATATAGTAATTTTTTATTTTAGATTTACCATTTAAAGATTTGCTAATTTATTTAAAGTGTTTCTATTTTAAGTTGCCGATATTATAGTATTTTATTTATTATTAAAAGAATTAATAAAAATAAATAAAATATATTATTTCATTGGAGTCGGAGTCGGAACTATTTTTAGACGACTCCACAGCCCTGCTTTTTATTATATTCAACATTTTTTTTTTTACAAAAAAGCTTTAGAAACTGGGAATTATTTCCTTCCGAAGGTAACTTTAATATAGTTAAATATAATAAAATGTTGTATTTTTATTTTACATTTTACCTTAGCCTTCCGTTGGAAAGCAATGAGGTATATTGAATGTACAGAAAAATTTACAATTATTAGACACCAGCAGCTTTCCAACGGAAGGCTAAGGTAAAATGTAAAATGAAAATACAATATAATAGTCTGGTAGTGTATAAAGTCATTTCTGAAAAATTGTAGGAATAGAACTATTACAAAAAAAAGCTTTATAAAATACATAACTGAAATTTAGCTCATAGAATAAATTCGAAAAATGAAAAATGTTGAATATAATATAAAGTTACCTTCGGAAGGAAATAATTCCCAGTTTCTATTTGTTAAAATAGTTGAGTTAAATACATTCAATTTATAAAGTAACACTATCCAGTGAGACACAAAGAATGCTGACGACGGCCGTAGCGGGCCAGAAAATGCATTACATTCTGCTGGTGTCTAATAATTGTAAATTTTTCTGTACATTCAATATACCTCATTGCTTTCCAACGGAAGGCTAAGGTAAAATGTAAAATGAAAATACAATATAATAGTCTGGTAGTGTATAAAGTCATTTCTGAAAAATTGTAGGAATAGAACTATGTATTACAAAAAAAAGCTTTATAAAATACATAACTGAAATTTAGCTCATAGAATAAATTCGAAAAATGAAAAATGTTGAATATAAAAAAGCTTTATAAAAATCATAACTGAAATTTAGCTCATAGAATAAATTCGAAAAATAAAAAATGTTGAATATAAAAAAAATTTTGTTTTAAAATTTAAAAAACCAAAAAAAAATTAAATAAATTTGTTATGAATACTGGGGGCAAATTATGGCAGTCGTGATCGAATACTTTTTCGATTCGATAGCAATTTTATTTCTTATTCTTTCTGTCAATACTTATCAGATCCAAATTATTAAAAAAATTTTTGTTGTAAAGCATTATTTTAATGATCATATTTTAATGTTCACAACACTGAAAAAATAATTACGATTCGTTCAGTATCGACTGAAATAACATTGCTTTCGACTCTAAAAGTATTCGATCACGACAGCCATAATTTGCCCCCTGCTGTTAACTTTTTAATTAAATCTAGGAAGATCGATTATTCGACTTTTTCAAAACCCGGTTTTCGAATATTCCGAATAGCTGCTATTTTAAAAAACCCGGTTTTCGGTTAAGCATTTTAAAAAGAACCGGTTTTAATTCGAATACATAAAAATACAAAAATCAAATTAGCTTTTATAAAAAAAGTTAATTTGAATGAAACAAAAAAACAGTTCACGATGGTAAAAAAATATGACATGGAAAATGAATATGACATTTCGCCCTTATTTGTTTTGATTTGTTAGTGTTTTGCTAAGAATGGTTGTCATTTCGAGCTGTAAGCACTAACAATGCATTGCAAAAAAACCTATGTTGTTTCTGTTATTTTTGGATTGTTGTAATTAAATTCGCCTTGGTTCAGACCTTTCAATCCAACATTTAATTTCTCTAGACCAGTGAAGGGCACATTTGCAAATCCTATGTACGCGTGCATAGGAATAAAAATGCTGCTTGTGTGACGTCGACACATCGTCGTGCCGAAGTTATCTTGCCGTATATCACAAAAATCTTTTTTTGGGAAATCGAATCTTAAGGTTCAAATTTTTATACACAAAAATTTACTTGAAAAAAGTCGTCCAATATTTTTGTCAGATATTGTGTTTGAAGTTCTTTATCGATTTATGTAAAAATATCTAAAGTCATGGAAAAAAATTTTTAAGTTTTAGCCATTATCACGTTTGAAAAAATTTTTCAATTTTGTCGTATACGCCACTTTTTGCGATATATTTTTTAGTTTGTGGGATATAAGTCAAAATAAGGTATTAAAAACCTACATTGAAAATTAAGTTATAATAATTTTCGAAACGAAAATTTATGCAAGTGACAAATATATTTACGTATAGTTATAGTTTTTATATTATCGAATTTCCTTATGTATGAATAATTTTAAGGTTTATTACTACTTAAGGGTGGTCTAACCATATTGCACGATGAAAACTGTGTGTCACACCGTAACGTCAAATTGTTGTCCAACTTAATTTGACATTTCTTGGTCTCTCTCTCTTTGTCCTTCTTTACTCCTCAATGGAGCATAGGGCTTCAACATGTTGATTTCTCCAACGTAATCTGTCTCTAGCTTCAACTGCGGCATCGTCCCACGTGAAACCATATCGGTTAAGTTCGTTTTTCACTGATCGTCTCCATGTGTTGTTTGGACGGCCACGTTTTCTAGAACCTTGGGGATTCCATTTAAGTGCCATTCTTGTTATATTTGTGGCCTCTTTTCTCAGAGTGTGGCCTATCCACCTCCATTTTCTTCTTTTTATTTGTTTGCCAATTTCTTCTTCGTTCGCTAGTTGCCAAAGATCTTGGTTGCGTATAGTGGCTGGCCAAAATATTTTATGAATAATTCGAAGACATTTATTTAAACACACTTGCAGCTTCCTGGTCGTGTCTATGGATACCAACCAGGTTTCACAACCATAAAGCAAAATGGATTTGACACACGCTTTGAATATCCTCAGTTTGGTGTTCCTAGATATTTGTGTTGAGCGCCAGACCGCGTTTAGTCTACCGAATGCTGCTCTTGCTCGGTTGATTCGATTGGCTACGTCGTTTCTTGGTATCAGTGCCAAATTCAACCATGGAGAGCTGCACCATTGAGCAGCGCGTTAAGATTGCTGAAGCCTTTTACGAAAATGGGCGTTCAGATCAAAAATACATTTTGTGCACATCTTGATTTTTTTGGTCAACATAATCGATCAAATGAGTCCACAATCGGGATAATTGTGGGCAAATTTTAGCAAACCGGCTCTGTAGAAAATGTAAAAACGCCTGTGCATGCATGCTTGGTGCGGTTAATGGCCAGGCGGTATCATCGGGCCTTACTTCTTCGAAAATGAGTTATGCCAAGCATTTACTGTGAATGGTGTTCGCTACCGCGAGCTGATAACGGATTTCTTTTTGCCAGAAATTGAGGATATGGACCTGGGCTATAAGTACCTAGTTCCAAAAGAATGTCTCACACGGCCAACGAAACAATGGCTCCTCTGCACGAGAAATTCAATGGTCATGTTAACTCGCCGTCACGATCATATGATTTGACACCGTTGGCCTTCTTTCTTTGGTAATATTTAAAATAAAAAGTGTACGTCAATAAGACAAGAACAATTCAAGAGCTAAAGGATTAGATAATTTGACAAATTAAGGACATTGAACCTCAATTAGGTCTCAGAGGCATTGCAAATATGGACCATAAAACAAAGGTATGCTACCGAAGCCGCGACGAGCATTTGGCTGATATTTTGTCTCACACCTTGTTATCATATATCCTTCTATAATAATAAAAAATTCAGATAATTCTCTAAAAACTTTTTCTTTTATTCACAATTAACATTGTGCACTATGGTTGGACCATCCTGAATATTTAACCTTTAACTGCTTAACAATAAAGTGAATTTAGGCAATAAAGAAATAATTCCATCAATATAAATAGCCGTTGTGTACTTAGTCCGTAAAATATCTTTACATATAAAAACAAAAATGTTAAAATAACAGTAATACTAACAAGATAGTCTCTTTTTTGTAACATGCCTAATATACTTTGTTCACATACAACAAGATAACGCAAGATTTTTTTAATTGAAAATTTGCATACGTTTTTTGTCGTATATCCACAATTATGCTACATACGATAATATAACGCATTAAATTTTTCGCAAAAGTGGATATACGACAAAATGGCTTCGTAATATCTCATTAACCATAAGAGATAGAGACGTGAGGATTGCGCAGATCGATAGATCTGTTAAATTTACCAAAGGAAACGGTCTTATCTCATTTTTTTCGAATTTGTGATATACGACAAGATAACTCCGGAACGACGACATGTAAACTATAAACTTCTTTGTGTGGTCTGTGACAATGTACGTTCGGCTGTTGCTTTGTTGTTATTTCGTCAACACAAGCATAAATGTGATAGCATGTGTGTGCCCTTCACTCCTCTAGACATATCCCATTGATCGTTAATCTGAACTCCCAGGTATTTAAATGTTGAAACTTTTTGTATTGTGGAATTGTTTATCCGTATTGAAGTTTTAGTTTTGACCTTTTATGCTGCTTACAATCATATATTTCGTCTTCTTAGGCCGGGGTTTTGAGAAATGGATTAATTAAAGACCAACATTTTAAGCAAAACTAAGCTGTTCGGTCAAAATGTTGTATACAATCTTGGAAATGGCGGGACAAATCTGTTTTCTGGTTAACTAAACCTAGTTTTACTGAGATCTAAAAACCCAGCCTTAATGTTCATCTTTAACCCATATATCTCCCTAGTTTGCGTAAGTGCATCTACTTATTTCTGTAATCCCGAAAGTTGCTTGCTAGTAATGTAGCGTCATCGGCATATCGTTTGTTATTTATTAATGTATTGTTTATCCTTATATCGATATTCTTTTCACTAAGTTATTCTCGAAATATTTTCTCCGAGTATAAATTAAATAAAAGAGGTGATAATATACACCCTTGTCTTATTCCCTTTGAAATTGGAACTTGAATGTTTGATATCTGTTGCCAATATAGGTTTTTGATGCATCTTATATCACTTTGTTCCAGTCCAATAGAAATTAAAATTTCCATCAATTTGTTCTCGTAGTCAACGAAGCTGAGATATTCATCTTTTTAAACCTCTCGACATTTTTGGATTAATACTTGCACACTTAGAAGTGCTTCTCGTGTTCCCATGCCTTCTTTGAATCCAAATTGTGCCCACCCCCACTCCCCCCACATATGACTCACATATTGGGTATATTCGTCTATGTATAATTTTTAAAAATATTTTCAAAGCATGGCTCATTAGACTTATTAGTCTGTAATCACCAAATGGCCTTGCATTTTTTTTTGGGTATTGTAATAAACGTCGATTTAAGCCAGTCTTGAGGATACTGTCCTGTCTTATAGATTTGGTTGAATAATTTCAATAATAGTTGGATATTATTTCCATATATTAGTTTAAGAACTTCGGCAGGTATTTGATCTGGACCCGTTGCCTTTTTGTCTTTCATCGATATAATTCCCGATGATAATTCCTCCTCTATAATTAGCCTTCCTGTAAGATTGGTTTATGCATCAGTATTAAGAAGTTCTGTTCTTCCGTCGCATGTGAAGAGAGTTTTTATATATTCCTCCCATAAATGTATGTTTTCCGCTATTTCGAATATGGCGGTATTGTCCTCATCAAGTAGAACTGCAGACGATCTCTTTGAATATATTCCGGTAATTTATAAAAATATTTTTATCATGTGGGTTAAATTATAGACCAAACTGAATGACAGTGAAACAAAACAAGAAACGTGCGTCAGCTGTTTAAACCAGTGTTGCCAAAAAAATAATAGCTAAAAAATCACCCATTATTATTTAGTTTACCGATGCAGCTTCAAACAAAAAAGTAACTAGGCTGATAGAAAATTGAAAAATAAGGAGAAAATTTAAAGTGAAAAAGTGGTGCTAACGTATAGTCTTCGAGTTATGGACATCTTTGGATTTTACACTACATTTCCAAACGTATACGGCCAATATTGGCATCATTTTAAAGCTTTTGAATAAATTTTTCTGGATATATAAAATTGATTAAACAATTCTAAAGCTTTAAGAAACGAGTTTGCGAAAAAATGTACAAGAGTTTTTAGTTAGCATACATAATAATACCAATGCAGAGAAGCGAAGTAAGTATTTGTTATACCATAGAGGAGTAAATCCTTGCGCCCGACCGAAGGCTGGCTACCTATGTATATTAGGGTGGTTCATAAAAAAAAAATTGGATTTTGTTGATGGCCAACCGGAATATATATTAAGCACCGTGAAAAAATTATGCATGATTTTTTTTAAATTTTTCTGTTAAGGTTTAGGGGTCGCTACCGGCCCCGAAACTGTGGTGTTAATAAAAATCGCTCCCCTTATAACTTTTTCTTTATATTTTTCCAGTGTGTGTTTAAATAGTGGAAAAAAAAAATTTTTAAGACCGTAAATAAGACGATTGCGAGCGTAGTTTTAATATATTTAAAGATTTATTTCATAATTAATCGGGTATTTTGACAAAACATCTTAAGTCGAGATAAGATAGCAAAAAAGTTTTTAAAAAAAACTCGAAGAAAAAATAATTTTTCGCAAATAATAAAATAAACCTAAATTAAAGAAAAGTTTTTTTAATGGAAATTCGTATGATTAACAACATTTTTTCAACTTTTTAAATTTGACTTAAGATGTTTTGTCAAAATGCCACAGATATGCATATTAACTTTCAAATTTGTAAATAGGTTACATGTTTTTATTGTAACTTAAAATATAAAAATGTTTAAACGTAAAATAGAAACTTAAAAAAATCTGAAATTTATGGTGATAAACATGAAATATTTTTTTAACCTTTAAGGAATGTTCAAGTTTTGCAAAATAATTATTGGAGAAAAGTTGATTTATTAGAATTTGGGTATTTTTGTCTATAATCTTATGTAATTTATTATATCCCTCCATCAGTGCTACTCCTCGATCTACTATATCGTTCACAACTCTCATAGAACGAGCTATGTCTCTACCATTTACGTAACCCTCATCTTCTTCCCAATCTTCAACACTTTTCTTTATGAAATGGAATGAAATGCCCGTTATGCTAAAAAATCTAAGTGTTTTTTTAAACTAAATCTTCTAATTGTTTGCCAATTATTAGAGAGGCTTCTAATGTAATTCGTTTCCGGGCGAATGCAATAAGCTCTTCTGATAAGTACCAAAGATGACCAAAGATTTTTTGATGGCTTCAGTTCCAATCTACTCATTTACTTATGCATAATATTTTAGGTCCTTTTAAAGCTGCAGATCATTTCTAGGCGCACAAACCGCTGATGGGGTTACAAACCAATATTTAACATAAATTCTTACTGAAAATATACAAACATCTCGAGTTGAGGATGCTTCGATTTTAGTTAGCTTGAATTCATTTCTAAATAAGTAAATCTTCAAACAGTAAATGGCTTTAGCCATCCATCTAACCCGGTTATGACTTCCAGGTACTCTAAAACACATTCCAGATTCGGGAATACTTCCTTGGTTAAGTAGTCAATTATAAATTTTGAATAGAAAATTTTAATTTTTTTAAATGGTAATTATTTTATATCAAAATTGAACACAAAAATTCAATCTGTAAAAAGAAAAAAAAAAACAAAAACTGTATTTTCGGTTCCGCAGTCTTAAAAGAACGCGTTTGTGCGTGATATAAAATCGATATGTTAGAGTTTCAGGGGGCGGGCACTTCGGAAAATTGTGAGAGACTAGGTCTCAACACGGGCAGATTCTAATTTCACCCTGATCCATGATATATTAAAAGTATTTGTAGCAAATTTAAACACAATATCTTTATTATTTATAAATTCTAGCTTGTTATTTAATTTAAAATTACAATCGGAAGGACGATCGGACAAAAGTCGCTTAGTCGTCTCAGTAAATGATTCCGAAAAAAATGTTTCCCTCTTTTTGAAAATCTTTATTCATAATAGTGTGCATAAAATTCACTTTTTTAATACACGAGTAAGGCGCTCGCGTTAAAAAAACCACACATAAGTAATTTCAATAAATAAAAATTAAAAATTATTTATTATTTGGAGTTTATTAGTTAAAAAAAACAATAACATAACAAATATGACACTTCTTTAACTAAAACGAGCAAACAAAAAAATAATTCATAGCTTTGTAATACATATTTTTTTATTAATTAATATTTGAAATCATTTTACTAATTATTTCAACAGTTTAAGGAGAGATATTTTAAAATAATGTTTTAGAAAAATGAATTGGCTTTTATGTTTAGGATTTAAGCGATTCTTTTCTTAAGTTTTGATAAAACTTGACTTGGACAAAATTCTCTCACTTTTCGTAGATGTTGAGAAATCGAAAGCAACCCATAATACAGATTATCTAATTTCTCAATAATTTTCCTGGATTTCTCCAAACATGTAAAATCTTCCATTATCCTGCTTTAGTTTTTTAAAAAGTTTAACACTTCTAATTGTTTTTCTTAAATTTTTGTCATTTAACTCATCCTGACGAAGCTCAGGACCGAACATTCTGCAAAAAAATTTATTTCTGAAATCCTTAATTTCTGTTTTTGTACTGTATTTTAAGGATGTATTTCTAGAAAAAAATATATTGTATGAAAAATATTTCTAAACACAACTTTTTTGGTGCACTTTGGTAACTTTTTTGGTGATCTTTTGTACAGATAACATTGTAAAATTCTACATGGTTGCATTGTGAATATATTTAAAAAGCGAGTTGCTTTGCAGTTGACGATTTGGAACTCAACCATAACTAAAAACACAAAAAATATGGTTTAATACTACAAAATTTGTAACATCGGTTAACCGACTGAAATTAACCGGTTTAACCGTTAATCGAAAAAAAATAATTTTAAATTAACCGATCAGTTAATCGGATAGTAGTTAAATGGTTTAACGATTAACGGTTAACCAAATGAATAACCTAATACACAACCAAATGGAAGAATATATAAAGGCAGCAAGTTTTTTCAAAAACGCCAAAGTTTAAGGGCTGGTAGCGACCCCTAAATCTTATTAAAAAAATTTTAAAAAAATCATGTGTTATTTTTTCACTGTACTTAATATATATTCCGGTTGGCACACATTAAAATGCAAAAAAAAGTGCCATATAGGAACCAGCCTAATGTATATAGTAAAGATTTAGTTAGCGAAGCCAGTGATAGTAATAAAATAGAGGAGCTATCCAGAGCAGCTTTAAGGCCTAACCACAATGTGCCTAAGTTGGCTTAAGCGAATGAGCGAATACATGTAATTATATGAGGCAAACCATATTTTGCCAAGTTTAATGAAACTGTCATTTGCTTAAGCAAGGTGCGAATCTAATCGCACATTCCGTACGGAATCAAATGTTTTTTTATTTTGTTTTTGTTTTCTTTAGTACATTTGAGAGACTTTTTGTTAATTTTTGACAGTAGGTTAAGCAAGACTATGCATATTATGGTAAAGCCTTTAGTTAGCGAAGCCGTCATTTGTTATATTATAGTCTTCGTATATAGCGAAGACGTTCTTTATTTAAAAAATTTTTATTTTTTACACTTTTTAAGTATTAACCTACTGCACTTCCGTAACATTTTGATGTGAAATTTTGTAAAAACTGTAATAGGAGGTGAAGAGCTAAAAATGTTGAAGTAAGTTTTCTATATCGAGAAAGATCTATTCAAAATCTTTAAAATGATACCAATATTTTTACGTTCAGAAATGTAGTACATAGTAAGTTGCACATTTGTAGGTATATGTATGTATATGAGAACTTTAGCGGTTCATAACTCGAAAACTTTATATACAACTGCGCAACTTATATCCCTTTTTTCTTATTTTTATATTACCCTTGGTACTTTTTATTGGAGCTGCGTTGGAAAACTAGATTTGTTCCAAAGGTAAACATGTTTATTTCCGAAAATACAAAAAAAAAAAATTAAAACATATAAGTATGTATACTTACCGCTGCTCCTGATACTGCATGTACCCATGATTCATATGTAAAAACTTGACTTAATTTTGAGGAAGCCACCATTGTTTTATGTGTTCAAATTTGTTATATAGTTTTAATCAATAATACGTATAAAGTTCACCTTTGAACTTTTTTCAATAAATTGATGTACATATGCATGTATGTATGTATTCTCAAAACATTATCAACACACCACCGACATTTGCTAAGCCACTAAAAACTTACTTATTTGTACAATGAAAAGGTATTTGTTATAAACACAAATGATTTACTATTTATTTGTTGATAATCGTTAGCCAATAAATTTTAATCTGGATTATAGATTAGGTCGATTCCTTATAGCCGGTATATGCATGTATGTATATACAATGTATGTATACATACATATAATGTTTACTAAATGCAGAACTTTAATGAACGCTGCAAGGTATATTTACACAAGGTAAACTCGTTGGCCCATATGTTTGTCAGCTGATTACCCCTAGTTGGAAGCTTAACGTCAAATTTCGTGTATATGAGAAAAAATTTGTACATGTGTGCGTTAAATTGTTTTTTTTTTATATGAAGACAATTTTGACAACTCCGTTCCTTTTATAGAGCAGCATGTATACACTCCCAAATGAGTCTACCTTGTGTAAATATACCTTGGAACGCTGTTTTAAATATTTTTTTAAAAAATTAATAAATAACTTCTGTATGCCTTGAAAAGGTTCTAATCAAGGCGAATTCATCCCAGGTAATCTCGGTACTACAACAAGTACAACTCGTACAAAAACCACAATTGTTTTTGTAAAATCATTGTACAATGTCAGAAACAGAAATAAAACAAAACAGAAACAAAGATAATAAAAGAGAATAAACAAAATTTTGACATCCAACAGTGATTTTTGCTAATATCAGCAGGGCTTTTAAGACCACCTGTAATAAATTCGCCTTGGTTCTAATTGACAGCGGTTGAGATAATTAAAATCATTGTGGAATAAGCAGGTGGCATCGCTACGGCAACAAATACAACAAAAATGGAAGTTATATCATCGTTTACGTCAAAAAATTAGGGTTGCCATACGTACTGTTTTAAGCAGTACATGTACTGATTTTTTGCAATTGTACTGTTTTGTGCACAACTCCTAAAACAGTACGCAAATGTACTGTTTTTTACACTTTGTACTGTTTTTTGTACTGTTTTTTTTTGCTCAGTCTATATTTAACAGAACTGGCTTACAAAAAATTATGTTGTGTTAAAAAAAAAAGTTCTAAAATAATAAGAGTTTTTACGCTGTGGTCATTGTTTTCTCATAAATACACAGTAGAAATCTAAATTATAATGGGTGGCTCGTAGCAGTGGTTGTTATGATTCGTGTTGTTATGATTTTATGGCTACCTCTTCCAATAGTCTTTCCCTTTCCACACCTGAGAAAGACAAAAATAAAATCAAAATTTTTTTAAGTACTAAAAAATACTTATTCCAAAACCGTCATCGTTAATTTTTAGAACTTTTTTAATTTTTGGGCATGTTCTGGAAATCGAAATCACGTAAAATTGAAAACTAACAAATTTGGAAAATTATCCGTGTTCAAAATTTATAAAAATACCTAATACCTTTGAGGACCACGTTTCTTTACCTAAACTACTGAAATAAGAAAAAGATAAGTAAATTTTTACAAAAATTTTTTTTGAAAATATTCATCGTTTTAAATTGCACTTGATTTTAAATATTTTCAGATTTTGTGAAATAAAAATAAACCAAACTATTTTTTTTGGATTTTATAGATTAACGGCCAATTTCACCAAGTTCAGGGGGCAAATTATGGCAGTCGTGATCGAATACTTTTTCGATTCGAAAGCAATTTTATTTCTAATTCTCTCTGTCTATACTGAAGAACGGATCGAAATTATTTTTTTAGTATTGTAAAGCATTTATTTTAGTTTTCACAACACTGAAAAAATAATAACGATTCGGTCAGTATCAACTGAAATAACATTGCCTTCGAATCTAAAAAGTATTCGATAACGACTGCCATAATTTGCCCCCAGGTTTAATTAACTTTTATTATAAAAGTCAAAAAACCTATTTTTTTAGTAATAGTTAATTATAGCTGAACTTGGTAACATTAGCCGTAAATAATAAATTATTTAAAATTGGAAAATTAAATTAGGAAACAAAGATTTTCTCAAATTCTATATGATTTGTGCAACTATGTGTATAGTGAAAATTGCTTTAAATACGAATATGTTTAAAGAAAATCGTACTTACAAAATCAATGAGTTGATTGTTTTGAGCTAAGTAAGGATTTTCTCCTTTCTTATATTTTTTTTTTTTTTTTTTTTCATTATTTATTTATTGAATCTTCATATATTAAATATGAACTAACAATAATTAATCAAATCTTAACCTAATGCTCCTTTCTTATATGGCTTACAGCAATGTTATGGTTTTCCTGGCCAAATGCTTCGTTTGTGGTGTTTGCTTTTTAAACGCAAATGGAGTAATTTCACATGTATATTTATGAAATGCCATAAACTGGAAATAATTCCTTTGACGTTACACATTTTAAGTGTATTTCTTTCTTTACATAATTGTTGTTGCATATTCAATCAAAAGTTTAAAATATTTACCCCAATTTCACCAAGTTCAGTTAAAACTAACTATTACTTTAACTTCCAGCTTACAATATGTTTTGACAGCTTGAACTGATAGTTTATAATAGCTGAACTTGGTGAAATTGGGGGTTACTTATTAAAACAAATGGTAATGTTGTCGTCAAGAAAAATGTACTGTTTTTTTCTTGATTGTACTGTTTTTATGTATTCAATGTACTGTTTTTCCGAATTTAAAATCTGGCTACCCTACAAAAAATACATTAAACAAAAATCAAAGCGTGCCGCTAAACTTATATATTTTAATTTAAAATTATCAAAAACTTTAATAAAAAACAATAATCACAGCAAAAAACGTGGACTTTTTGTAAACATAAACAAAACTTTGACATAAACCTAGACAAACAATGCAAGAGCAAAAAATCGTCATCTGGCGTAGTGCTGCCACCTGTTTATTTCACCATGATTAAAATTATACACTTTGATCACTGTTGCCAATTTAGAGATTTTCCCGATAAATCTAGCGTTTTTGAAGTGTCAATCGCGGGAAAAAATACGATTTAGTGCTGGTTCACACTCTTCAAGTTTTAGCCGTCAAGTCTTGAGTTTTTAGGAGAGAAGGGAAAAGAGAATGACATTTCTTTTCCCCTCTCTCCTAAAAACTCGAAACTTGACGAGTCAAACTTGACGTGTAAGAACCGGCACTTAGCGGTAAGCGGGAAATCTAGCGATTTTCAAACAACTCTCAGCGGCTCATTTTCGCTACAAAAACTTTTCTCAAATTTAAAATTTACATATTTCTTACTTTTTCTTTTTGTTTTTCTGGCTAAAAACTATTTGTTTAGGTTCACGGTTTTAATTACTTTTATAGTTTTAGAGAACTGAAGATTGTATATGACATTTTTTTTCGATTTTCAGTTAGTATTTTGTTAGGGCTATATGTAACAATTCACAACTTTAAGCTTGCTTAAAATTTTGAAACAAAAGGTAAGGTATTGATCTTAATTGTCTTGACAGAACCCAAGCACTTACTTTAATGTAACTAATTTTAATTTCAAAAGATTTTGTTATTCGTGCTTAATTCCCAGTTTTTATTCTTGATAAAAACACTTGAAATTTATTGTTGATGGGATAAGCTATTCCTATGCATTTCACTGGTTGCTTAGGCCAGATCATCAGGAAACTTCATCCATAAAGATTTTAGAAAAACTAAAGATATTAAACCAAATAAAACTGTTAAACGTATAAGACTTATAGCAACAGTTTTACTTGTAACAATATCAAAGCTTTAACAAAACACATCAACAATAAAAAAGTGGGTTTATCTCATCTTACATTCCCCCCTACAATTAGTTGAAATTCTCTCAACATTAATTGTAGTTGTAAGTAGGTTAAGAAAAACAAAATAAAAAACAAACAACAACTTACAAAAGATGTTGTCAATTAAGTGTTTTTTTTTTTTTTTTTTTTTAGGCCGTGCACTTGCCTGTTTATTATCAAAAAGTAATTTCAATTTTTGGGAATACAAAATTTTAATTTCAAAAGATTTTGTTATTCGTGCTTAATTCCCAGTTTTTATTCTTGATAAAAACACTTGAAATTTATTGTTGATGGGATAAGCTATTCCTATGCATTTCACTGGTTGCTTAGGCCAGATCATCAGGAAACTTCATCCATAAAGATTTTAGAAAAACTAAAGATATTAAACCAAATAAAACTGTTAAACGTATAAGACTTATAGCAACAGTTTTACTTGTAACAATATCAAAGCTTTAACAAAACACATCAACAATAAAAAAGTGGGTTTATCTCATCTTACATTCCCCCCTACAATTAGTTGAAATTCTCTCAACATTAATTGTAGTTGTAAGTAGGTTAAGAAAAACAAAATAAAAAACAAACAACAACTTACAAAAGATGTTGTCAATTAAGTGTTTTTTTTTTTTTTTTTTTAGGCCGTGCACTTGCCTGTTTATTATCAAAAAGTAATTTCAATTTTTGGGAATACAAAATTTTAATTTCAAAAGATTTTGTTATTCGTGCTTAATTCCCAGTTTTTATTCTTGATAAAAACACTTGAAATTTATTGTTGATGGGATAAGCTATTCCTATGCATTTCACTGGTTGCTTAGGCCAGATCATCAGGAAACTTCATCCATAAAGATTTTAGAAAAACTAAAGATATTAAACCAAATAAAACTGTTAAACGTATAAGACTTATAGCAACAGTTTTACTTGTAACAATATCAAAGCTTTAACAAAACACATCAACAATAAAAAAGTGGGTTTATCTCATCTTACATTCCCCCCTACAATTAGTTGAAATTCTCTCAACATTAATTGTAGTTGTAAGTAGGTTAAGAAAAACAAAATAAAAAAAAAAAAAAAAAAAAAAAACAAAGAACAACTTACAAAAGATGTTGTCAATTAAGTGTTTTTTTTTTTTTTTTTTTTAGGCCGTGCACTTGCCTGTTTATTATCAAAAAGTAATTTCAATTTTTGGGAATACAAAATTTTAATTTCAAAAGATTTTGTTATTCGTGCTTAATTCCCAGTTTTTATTCTTGATAAAAACACTTGAAATTTATTGTTGATGGGATAAGCTATTCCTATGCATTTCACTGGTTGCTTAGGCCAGATCATCAGGAAACTTCATCCATAAAGATTTTAGAAAAACTAAAGATATTAAACCAAATAAAACTGTTAAACGTATAAGACTTATAGCAACAGTTTTACTTGTAACAATATCAAAGCTTTAACAAAACACATCAACAATAAAAAAGTGGGTTTATCTCATCTTACATTCCCCCCTACAATTAGTTGAAATTCTCTCAACATTAATTGTAGTTGTAAGTAGGTTAAGAAAAACAAAATAAAAAACAAACAACAACTTACAAAAGATGTTGTCAATTAAGTGTTTTTTTTTTTTTTTTTTTAGGCCGTGCACTTGCCTGTTTATTATCAAAAAGTAATTTCAATTTTTGGGAATACAAAATTTTAATTTCAAAAGATTTTGTTATTCGTGCTTAATTCCCAGTTTTTATTCTTGATAAAAACACTTGAAATTTATTGTTGATGGGATAAGCTATTCCTATGCATTTCACTGGTTGCTTAGGCCAGATCATCAGGAAACTTCATCCATAAAGATTTTAGAAAAACTAAAGATATTAAACCAAATAAAACTGTTAAACGTATAAGACTTATAGCAACAGTTTTACTTGTAACAATATCAAAGCTTTAACAAAACACATCAACAATAAAAAAGTGGGTTTATCTCATCTTACATTCCCCCCTACAATTAGTTGAAATTCTCTCAACATTAATTGTAGTTGTAAGTAGGTTAAGAAGAAGGCCCATCTATCAGGTCTGCTTACTTGTACAAAAACTAAAAACGATTCTTTTTAGTTGTCAAAAATTTACTACCACATATACAAAGCAAGAGGAAAAAACGTGTATGTGTGGCATACCATAAACGTAAACAAACGTCTAAAAGCACATGTAAGCAAAATGTAAACAACTTTTGACAACTAAAAAGAACATAAACAATGATCATCAGGCTTCTTGCGCAGACCTTTTCAATGGGCCTTGGTTAAGAAAAACAAAATAAAAAACAAACAACAACTTACAAAAGATGTTGTCAATTAAGTGTTTTTTTTTTTTTTTTTTTAGGCCGTGCACTTGCCTGTTTATTATCAAAAAGTAATTTCAATTTTTGGGAATACAAAATTTTAATTTCAAAAGATTTTGTTATTCGTGCTTAATTCCCAGTTTTTATTCTTGATAAAAACACTTGAAATTTATTGTTGATGGGATAAGCTATTCCTATGCATTTCACTGGTTGCTTAGGCCAGATCATCAGGAAACTTCATCCACAAAGATTTTAGAACAACTAAAGATATTAAACCAAATAAAACTGTTAAACGTATAAGACTTATAGCAACAGTTTTACTTGTAACAATATCAAAGCTTTAACAAAACACATCAACAATAAAAAAGTGGGTTTATCTCATCTTACATTCCCCCCTACAATTAGTTGAAATTCTCTCAACATTAATTGTAGTTGTAAGTAGGTTAAGAAAAACAAAATAAAAAACAAACAACAACTTACAAAAGATGTTGTCAATTAAGTGTTTTTTTTTTTTTTTTTTTAGGCCGTGCACTTGTCTGTTTATTATCAAAAAGTAATTTCAATTTTTGGGAATACAAAATTTTAATTTCAAAAGATTTTGTTATTCGTGCTTAATTCCCAGTTTTTATTCTTGATAAAAACACTTGAAATTTATTGTTGATGGGATAAGCTATTCCTATGCATTTCACTGGTTGCTTAGGCCAGATCATCAGGAAACTTCATCCATAAAGATTTTAGAAAAACTAAAGATATTAAACCAAATAAAACTGTTAAACGTATAAGACTTATAGCAACAGTTTTACTTGTAACAATATCAAAGCTTTAACAAAACACATCAACAATAAAAAAGTGGGTTTATCTCATCTTAATTTAAATTAAATTAACCTACTGCACTTCCGTAACATTTTGATGTGAAATTTTGTAAAAACTGTAATAGGAGGTGAAGAGCTAAAAATGTTGAAGTAAGTTTTCTATATCGAGAAAGATCTATTCAAAATCTTTAAAATGATACCAATATTTTTACGTTCAGAAATGTAGTACATAGTAAGTTGCACATTTGTAGGTATATGTATGTATATGAGAACTTTAGCGGTTCATAACTCGAGAACTTTATATACAACTGCGCAACTTATATCCCTTTTTTCTTATTTTTATATTACCCTTGGTACTTTTTATTGGAGCTGCGTTGGAAAACTAGATTTGTTCCAAAGGTAAACATGTTTATTTCCGAAAATACAAAAAAAAAAAATTAAAACATATAAGTATGTATACTTACCGCTGCTCCTGATACTGCATGTACCCATGATTCATATGTAAAAACTTGACTTAATTTTGAGGAAGCCACCATTGTTTTATGTGTTCAAATTTGTTATATAGTTTTAATCAATAATACGTATAAAAGTTCACCTTTGAACTTTTTTCAATAAATTGATGTACATATGCATGTATGTATGTATTCTCAAAACATTATCAACACACCACCGACATTTGCTAAGCCACTAAAAACTTACTTATTTGTACAATGAAAAGGTATTTGTTATAAACACAAATGATTTACTATTTATTTGTTGATAATCGTTAGCCAATAAATTTTAATCTGGATTATAGATTAGGTCGATTCCTTATAGCCGGTATATGCATGTATGTATATACAATGTATGTATATACAATGTATGTATACATACATATAATGTTTACTAAATGCAGAACTTTAATGAACGCTGTTTTAAATATTTTTTTAAAAAATTAATAAATAACTTCTGTATGCCTTGAAAAGGTTCTAATCAAGGCGAATTCATCCCAGGTAATCTCGGTACTACAACAAGTACAACTCGTACAAAAACATTGATGTTCAAAAATGTTTTGCATATGTATTATGAGAGAGTTTAAAAATACAGAGATACGCAAAACTAATCGCACAAATTTTATTTAAATTAAATAAAAATAAATTGTTTTGATTGTAAAATATTTATAATAATACCGTCCAACTAAATTTTCTATTTTTTAAATTGACTTTTAAAATTTTAACTTTTAAAAATTTTTAACAAACAGTAAGAATTAGAAATTTTTAAAGTATTACCATTAAAAAAAATTCAATGTGAAGTATGTGAAGTGCGAGCATGTTTAGAAATTAAAATTAAGAATTATATCTAAAAAAAAACTCCACTAAATTCTTCTACATTTATGCTTTTATGACAATTTCGTAAAAACATTCAAAAATTTTTTTAATTTTATTACTTATCTTACACACTGTATTTGAAATAAGATCAAGTCATCTTCCATACGTGTGCAACTAAATAAATGAGCGTAAAAAACAAAGGGGTGGGGCTTACAAACAATTGTTTGCTTGAATGGACATCAATGATTTATACAAACAAATTTGTTTAATGCTTACCGCCGTTTTCAATGAAAACTTCAAGTGTTAATAAATCACAAACAATAAATTCTTGTAATAACATAAGCATATTAATGTTTTGGCTTTCTTTATGCATGTTTAAAAACAAATTTAATTATTATTCACAAATTTCAACTTTTTTATTATATTTTTGATTATTTTTTTTAATATATTTTTTTATTGACGTTTCAGTTTGAAATGACAGTAATTGTTTAAAATTACACAAAAATTAAAAAGGATCTTCATGAAACGAGTCTCGCAAGTTTACCCATTTGCACAAATGGCAATTTTAAGCGATATCATGAAGACCCTTAATACATTCCCATAATGCATAAAAAAATTAATATCGAGCACCAATGAAAATACGCATTAAAATCATTAAAGATTCATTGCTTTTCATTCACACTCATTTCAGTTAATGTTCCAGATCAATGAAAACCCCGATCTAATCACTGAACTTTCATTGGTTCTAAGCAATATTGTTAATGACGAGCCGTTTACCTAAATGTGAACCCATGCTCGCCAATGACACGCTAATGCTAAAATCATGCATGTTTCACCTTAAAAGAACCAGTGCATTATCCGCCGAACCCATGCATTTACTACTTCTGTTGCATGTCTTTTTTTGCTGGGTATATACTTTTTTGGGGTCAAGATCAATCACCCTTATTGTGTTTGGCGTATTTAAAAAACGCCTACGAGTTTGTTAATAGATTAAAGGAAAAAAGTTCACGATCTCTTTAATCTATTACCAAACAGCCGTATGCGTATTTTAAATACCCCAAACACAATAAGGGTGAATATTTAAACCAATTATGGGAGTTTTTTTCTTTTCCTTATCTAACAATTAAATAGAAAAAATGAGAATTGGGTTGATTGTTGATATTACGAACGGATTTTATTTAAAAACACATACATATATCCTTTCCACCTTTGGGTAAAGGGTATCAGTTTACTATTAAATAGTATTGTGCTAGTTGAAAAAACTGACAAGCAGCTTTCGTTTTAACCTTATTCGGGTACACTTAATCCAATGACGCTAACCGTTTTCGAGATATACCGTTATTTCAAAAATGGAGCAGGTTGCACAACATTTGTATTCTCGTAACTCAAAAACGGTTTAGTTTATTAAATAAACTAAAAAACCGAAATTCCGCAATAAAATTACCTTTAAGAAAGGTTAAACTTTTCTTTAATATGCACAGAAATTTTAGAAACATAATTTTTTTTTAGCAAAATTTCGAAATTTTTGTTTTTTTAAAATTCATAAAAAATTGGAAAATGTAGCTATGCTTCTAATTTTTTCTACACGTATAGATTTTCAGAACACCATAAAATAACACATGTGGTGTTAAAAGCACGTGAATTGAAATCACGTGATTTTCAGAACAGGCCTGTTAAATAGCACCATACTCTATTAATCTAGAAACATAAACAAAAAACAGCACAACATAAAAATAACTTTTAATTTAAATATTCTATACTTTTCTTAAAAATAAATTTATTATTTTATTAACTTAAGTTTTCTTATATAATAAGCTTTACCTATGAAACCATTAAACAGTTAAGTTAGCTCTGTTTAACATAAATGTGTCTTATTATTTTATATTCTACAATAACTGATCTATAAAGCACTTATCGCGACGTGGTTCTAGTTTCGATTTCTTCATAAAATTTTTACCATTTTCATTACTACTGTTTAACAAATCATCCGCTTTACGTTTAAGATTCTCATGCTCTTCATTCGTTAGTGTAGCAAACACAAAATTCTTCGGTTTATAACTCTTAATGGAAACAGTACCTGCCGTATCATCCATATCAGAGGAGGCAATGGAAGACAATGTACTTTTAGTAAGACCAGCTAGCTTGTTGAGAGTTTCTTCGTCGCGCACCAAAAATGAACCGCGCACACTTTTTTTATTCATCGTAGAAATGCCTTTTGATATAAGAAATGGAGAGGCTTTTTTAGAGTCTAACGTAGATAGTGAAGCTTTTTTGGACGTTATTATTTGAAATTTTTTTGTGGTTAATATTCCTGTTGCTATGCTATTAGGTGAGGTAGTGTTGGGTAATGTGGTTGACATATCTTGGGAATCTGGCTTTAGGCCTTGTTCTTTAAAAAATTGTTCACGTTCGTATCGTATTTTACGCCACTGATGTTCGTTAATTTCATCGTCACTATCACAATTTTTTCCATTATAATTATCATCTAATTGCCGCCCATCTTCTAAGCTAAAACCGCTTTCAGCGTTTTTCCATTTAAAAGTCCTTTGTCTTCCAACGCCATCTTTTTCTTCGTCTTCGAAGAGCATTTCCTGAATTTTACGCACTTCACGTATGTCCTCATCTAACATTTTACGTCTAAAATAAAAAAAAAAAATTTTTAAAAACTGAACATAAAATTCCATTTATTTTTTGTGTTACTTACGCATGAATCTTGCCCAATTCTGTTTGCAATTTTTCCCTGTCGAACTCATCTTCATCGCCCAACTCGATATCATAATTATCTAAATTTTTTTCGTCTTCATCGGCACTGCCCCATTCCGATTCGGAGAGTTCAGCTTCTTTTTCAAAAAAGTTTTGTGCCTGTTTTACTTTATCCTTATTAGTCATTTGTACTAAAATTTCATTTTCTTCCGAATCATAGTCGATAAATGTTTCTGGTTCTTCAGATGTATTTTCCAAATCAACTTCAACTAATTCTGCACCGTGTTTGTCACATTCTTCTTCTTCGTCTTCTTCCTCCTCATCTTCATCATCAGAAAATCCAAGTTTAGCTTTCCTTTTCTTTAATTTTTTTGTTAATTTCTTAACTCTCTGTTTGTTTTGTTCATTTTGATCCAATCGATCATTATTTTCCTCGTCACTGGATAGAATTTTATTGCACTTCATCATAACATTCTCCGAATTTTTGTTTGTTTGTGTAGACTGTTGAGTTTCAGCTGGCTGATCAAATGTCCCCGAACACAGCTCCATTAACTCTTCATCGTTGATGGGTTTACCACAATTTTGTGTTATTGGTATTTGTGACATTAAAGCGTTGGCGACATTTTTTTGAGTTGCATCAAAAGTGCCAGAACACAATGCCATGAGTTCATTTTCTTCATCTTCTAGAGAGGTTTTTACTGGTGCTTGTGTATCAAGTAGTGGTAGCTGTGTAGTTGGTGGTTGGGTTTTTAGAAAATCAATATCATCATTTGCACCATCTTCTTCATCTGTATCATCAAATGCTTTAATAATACGATGTTTACGTTGTGATTTTTCTACACATTCTGTATTATTGTCATCCTCATTATCCTCTTCGTCACGGTCCTCCTCGTCCTCATCCTCATCCTCTTCGTCATGCTCATCCTCATCGGCTTCGTCGTTGTCCTCCGCATCCATTTCGTTAACATTCATATTACTATCATCTTTATAATCACCGCGAATTTGAACTAAATCTTCTTGAGTACCTTCTTCCTCATCATTATCTTCAACGACTAAAGACTTTTCATCCTTATCAACCTTTTATTTGAAACAAATTTTAAATTAATTTCAAAAATAAAAAATTTTGCTAAACTTACCATCACATCATTTTCCTCGTCTTCCCTATCATTGCAATCTTCATCGTCGTCATCTTCTAAGCATTTATAAAATTCCAAGTCATCTTCTTGTTTCTTATGTAATTCTTCCAAGCGTTTCTTTTTTATTATCTCTTTTAAGTTCTTTTTTAATTCAAAATAAGCCGCACCTGGTTTAGGTTCTTTTTGTACGTCTTTTATTTCCGTTAGACTTATTTTGACATTAGACACTTCTAATTTACCATTTTCCACAGAAAGTATGTTGCAGGTGTCTGAGGTCTTCGCTTTTCTTGCTTTAACGGTCGACATTAAACGTTTCATAAGATTTTCTATACCTGAAGGTTTCTTTTCTATTAAATTGCCCGTCTCTAAATCTATTAACTTATTAGGATCTCCACTAAGTGATGGACTGCCTGATAGATTCTTCTCTGCCAACAATTGTTTAATGTTTACAGACGATCGGGGATTATGTTTTTTTATCGGACTTATGCGTACGGTATTCATATCCAGCTTGGGTAGTTCTATAACCTCTGTAATCAAAAATTTAGAACATGTTGGTTTTTCCTGAATTTTCTGTTCTTTATTTTCTTCCTGCAACTCTTCTTGAGCCAAAAGTTCAGCCAGTTCTTCTTCAGTTAATTGTACGTGCGCTAGATTTTCCCTAAATTCATCTTTTGTATTTTTATTAGCATCCGAACTTACTAACATTTCAACATCATTTGGTAAATCTATTAATTCCTCATGGTTATTGATATTTTGCTGAATATTTTTTGCTGATTTATCTAATACAAACTCGTTATCTTTAAAAACTTCTTCCTCTTCGTTTTCACTCTCAGATTTAAAAAATACGGTGGCTTCTTGAGCACGTTCTTCCATAAGTTTTCTGTTTTTAATTTAAATTGTAGTTTAAGACATTAAAAAATGTATGTATGTTTTTAAAAAAAATTGTTTATATTTTACTCAATTTACACGCAATTCCTTGCGCAATTATTTAGCCTCGTTACGATTGTCGTTGTCGTAAACGACTTAGTCGTTTTTTTGTAGTGGATTAAAGAACACAGATTGTGTTTTACTTTCATCTATTGCAAAAATCTACACAGTCGTTTAAGACAACGACAACCGTAATAAGACTGATTGAGTTTGTGGAAGAGAAAAAAATATCTTTTTTTACATAATCTTTTAACAATCTTATTGCTTATTTCTGTTAAAACTTACAACATTAATCATATATGGCCCTATAGCCTCGATTAAAACATCAAGAATATCAACTCGGCGGAAAATTATAAAATTTCTTTTATACATATATATTTTTTCCATCGCCAGCACTCCTGGTTTGAGAATTATGGAAGTTCACACAAAACAAATTATGGAAAACAATTTAATGCTTTGTTCGCACAACGTTTTTTCGTAATTTGCTCTGTCATTCGTAACTCACATCCGAGTTATGATCCTAATTACGTAATTCGTCATACTAAATTTTAAGAACGAATTATCTCATTTGTACGTAATTCAGTTTGAATTACTATGCAAACTTCAAACAAATCATTATCATCACTAATTTTAGAAAAAACATATAATTGGAAAAAAGTTTTTTTGTTAAATTTAAAACAACAAATAAATAAACAAAATAGGAATTACTAAAATAATGAGACAGTTTTAATTGTTTTTTACTTTTGTATTCACTTTCAAAGCAAACAAATGTTCTTAAATGTAAGAAGAGTTGTTAAATAATGAATATGCCATGTGAACAACAAAATTTGCATTCTTAATTCAAAGAGCGATCAATGTAATTCAAAACGTCGTGTGATCATAGCATAGCTTTCATATGGTTTCTTGAAACTGTAGCATATAAAATGAACAAAAAAACCAGCAATTTTTATAAAAAACTAGTTTGCCGCCCCGGCTTCGCTCGGTAGCTGATTACCAATGGTCGATGGAGCCGTTTTCTGAATTTAGATAAATCGAAAAAAGTGGGCGGGGCAATATTTTCTTTCCGTAAAAACCTAATTGGATCATGGCGATCATTTTAAAGAAAAAATCGTTCAAATCGGTCAAATAAATAGAAAAAGTGGGCGTAAAAGTAGGCGTGGTAAATTTTTCTTTCGATGAAAACTTAAAATGGATTAATACGAACATTTGAAAGAAAATTTAGTGAAATCGATGGAGCCGTTTTCTGATTTTAGGTAAATCGAAAAAAGTGGGCGTAAAAGTGGTCGGGGCAAAATTTTGTTTCCGTAAAAACCTAATTGGATCATGGCGATCATTTTAAAGAAAAAATCGTCCAAATCGGTCAAATAAATAGAAAAAGTGGGCGTAAAAGTAGGCGTGGTAAATTTTTCTTTTGATAAAAACTTAAAATGGATTAATACGAACATTTAAAAGAAAATTTAGTGAAATCGATGGAGCCGTTTTCTGATTTAAGGTAAATCGAAAAAAGTGGGCGTAAAAGAGGGCGGGGCAATATTTTATTTCCGTAAAAACCTAATTGGATCATGGCGATCATATTAAAGAAAAAATCGTCCAAATCGGTCAAAGAAATAGAAAAAGTGGGCGTAAAAGTAGGCGCGGTAAATTTTTCTTTAGATGAAAACTTAAAATGGATTAATACGAACATTTGAAAGAAAATTTAGTGAAATCGATGGCGCCGTTTTCTGATTTTAGGTAAATCGAAAAAAGTGGGCGGGGCAAAATTTTGTTTCCGTAAAAACCTAAGTTGGTCCAACAAATCGAAAAAAGTGCCCGTAAAAGTTACAAAATGGCTAATTTAACTCTAAGGCAGTGGTCATCACAAAGAGAGACAGTTAAAAATATGTATGTAGTGGTGAGTGCAAAGAGAGGAAAATACATTTACTCGTTTGAGACATTTACTATGTGTTTTGTTCTTGTTTTTTAAAATTATGGCTTTTTACAATTGTTTCGTTAACCTTCGTGTTGTGTGTGTGTGAAGTTCACGAAAAGTGCTCGGCCCCCGGGGGCATAGCGTGATGATCGCTGCTCTAAGGTATGTCAAACAACGGCTTTGTTTAATAAAGTTTTTTGTATTGCCGGACTACAGCCGTGTACAAGCCGTTTTAACACTATGGTTTGTCGAATTCAGGCTTCGTTTATTAAAATGTCTATGTATTGCCGGCCTTCAGACAGACGCAAGTTTTTTACACTACATAGCATGTGGACATATTTCGAGTCATTTTCTTTTGATAGATACCCATTTTGTTGAGATCCTAAATAAAAAATGTGTACATCTGTGGCCGTATGGAAAAACTAGGTAGCTCTACTTTTCGCAAAAATTAAGATAACACTAAAAATAGAAAGTGAATTTTCATTTACTATCACTCTGTCAGAATTTTGATATAATTTCTTATTTAACAAATATCAGAATAATACCAATTTGAATGTAAAAACTAGGTAACTCCATGCATTTTTTGAAAAACAAAGTTACTCCATAGTTTCATATATGAGCATTCTTTATATGCATATTAAATCTTTTCTGAAGGTTTTGTTTCATAGAGTACGATTGCCAAACAAACTCGGCTTATGTTTGGTATATATAAGAATAAAAGGGTAATAAATAATTTTTGAAAAAACTGGGTAACTACATTTTTTCTTAAAAAACAGATAAATTAACGTGCTGAGTCAAATAGTTAATGTTTTTCCACAAATGTTTAATAAACAAAATAAGCTGAAAAAATTTTATTTTTGGAAAAACTAGGTTGTTCCAGTTTTCGAAAAAAAACCAAGGTAACTAATTCAAATTTCATTTTTTTAAATAAAATGTCACATTAATTTTCGGTTTTATTGTCCAAAAATTATTGTAATGAAATCAAAAATCTTTAATATTATTTAAAATTATGTTCTGTCTAATGCGCATAATTAATAACATTAATTCATATTAAATAATTTATGAAATATGTTTAAAACTTTAAGGCCCATTTTCACAACTTACCGATAGTATAAAGTAAACTTTAACCGGCCTTATAAAAAGTGTTCCATTATTAAAACTTTACTTTAACCTTAAGTGAGCGATAAAGTAAATTAAGGTTCCTCCTACCTGGTAGGCTAAAGTCAAGTTGAAATAAGGGAACACTTTTTATACGGCCGATAAAATCCTACCTTTAGCTATCGGTAAGTTGTGAAAACGGGCCTAAGTGTGTTTTTTAATGTTTTAAAAAAATGGAGTTACCTAGTTTTTCCATAGATTTATAATCTCTATATTAGTTGAAGAATTTTGAAACTTTTATAATTTATAAGCCTTAAACTAGGTGCGTGACGTCAAAAAACCCAGATCTTTTAAGTGTAATAAAGAGTTATATACATAAATACATATTAATTTGGTGTTCAGCCGAGTTGATATTCTTGATTTAAGTCAACTTACGCATATTCTTCTAATTCTTCTGGTGTCATTCTCAGGCTTTTCGTTTGTATTGCAGTTGCAACAGGATTTGTTTGTTGTGGTTTTAAAGTAGTACGCCTCCTAAGAAATTCATCTAATGTGTGTTTTTTTGGTTTATGATAAGGGATACTAAAAAAAAAAAATACATGAGATTATATATGTTTGAAATCATTGATTTCGTTGAATTTATCATTTTCATCATTTTCCATTTTTAATCCTTTAATGCAAGTGTTTTGTTCAGTTGTATGTTGTCTTAATGTTGTTCTATTTTAAACTTTTAAGTTTGTTTATAATTTTTGTTTTGAATATTATTTGTTATTTGGCAAAATGCAAACAGAATCAAACTTAATTTAGTGGAGAATCAAAAGTTCAAAAACGAGGGGAGAGATGACGGTTTTATGACAATTAAAATTCACACTTTTGTTTACAAGGAAAAATGCGTATGCAACCGTAACATTTGAAAATATGTTTTTGTATTGTTAAAAAAAAAACTAAAAAGAATTGATTAACATGAGGTACCCTATACTAGTCAGTAAGATAATTGGTTTTCTAAATTTTTAAATATTTAATATGTTCATAAAGTAAAAAAAACTACCCTACAACCTTTTTTGTTTGGCTGTCAAAAAATCCGTTTAATTAACAATATCTAACAGGATTCTATTGACAGTGACAGGACAATCCCCCTGGCGACCGAAATCCTTAGGCGCAAATGGAACTGTATTGGAAAGACGTTGCACAAACAACAAGACGAACTGACAAAATCTACGCTTGACTGTAATCCGCAGGGAAGCCGAAGAAGAAGTAGGGCCGACAATACATGGAGAAGACAACTCGACAGCGAAGCTACACTGATGATGAAACATTCCTGTTAAATATCGATTACGATTAATAATCAATTAGATTAGTTTTAAAAAGGATCGTTATGATTATGATTTCAATAAGAAAAAATTTCTACTAATTGATAACGATGACAAGTAATCGAAAAATAATCAAGATTACTGGGGTAACTGCAAAATAATCAAAAGTAATCATTAAGTAATTCATCCGATTACTTTATGTCTGGGTCGCTTGTGGTAAATTCAAAAAGTAGAACTAAACAAGTATATTTGGCTATTCCGAATCTTATATACCCTTCACCATGTTGCGATTAGAACAGAAAGTTATTGAAATACGATATAAATTAACCAACTTTGTGCTACGTCCACTTGTCCAATTGATAACCAAGATGCTTGTACCTAATTTTGAAATTTTAGCTGTTGCTGTTCTCCAGATTTGCAAAAATTTATTTTGAATTTGAATGGGAAGTGCCACGACCACTTGTTCATTCCTGCTTACATTTTGTCGGATGTTGTGTATTGATAACCAAGATCTTTGTTCCTAATTCAGAAAACTTTGGCTTTTGCCGTTCTCAAAAAATACATAAAAATAAATTTAATTAAAACAACAATAAATTATTTTTGGGTAAAATTAGAAGCAGTCGTGGTATTTTGCTCATATCTCAGCCATTTGTGGAGCGACCAGGCGGAATTTCAATAGCAAACAACTTCGGACTATATGTGACATAAATATATAACTGCCAAGTCCCCATAATTTCTGGGGTCTTCGGAAAAACATTTCAATGGCCACATGGATCGATGGACAGATGGACATCTTTAAATCGACTTAGCTCCTCATAAGGACCCAGAATATATGTACTGTATAGGATCAATAAAGATCGATATTAAAGAAATTATAAACGGAATGAGCAATTTATATATACCCTTTTGCCTTCGGTAAAGGGCATTTTACTAATAGTTGGCGTTAAGATAAGCTATTAAACTTTATTTTGAAAGCAATGATCAAAAATTTAAATTTCGGCATAAATCTAGCAAATGGCAAATTTAACAAAAAAGACGAAAATATTAAAGTAAAAGTCTTGCAGAAGCATAGTTTTTGAATCATGGAACTCTAAGGCATTCGTGAAGCGGATATGTATACGTTTGTCATTCCGTTTGTAATTTCTACTATAATAATTTAGACCCTATAAAGTATACATAGGCCCCTATTACGGTTTACAACTCAACTCAGTTGAGATGTAATAAAGACAACTCAGTTGTAATTTTTGTTATGTTTTTGTTCACCGCATTTAAGCAAAGTTGTAAACCATAATACAAAAATTAAGAAATTACAACTCAACTGAGTTGAGTTAATCATCTTACACGCAAATCATCTGACACCTTTCATGAGGTAGGAAATATCGAGCTAGTCAGTATAAAATTTACATGGAAGATCAAAAACCCAGAGATATATGGGAAAGCAATTATATTAAAGTTAATTGGAATATAGACTATAGACTTAGACTTAACCCTGCATATAGCCAGCTATAGTTCTTATTCAGTTACATTTTTAAAAGAAAAAGAATCATCCAGCTGTTCAAAAGTACCGTAATTAACTCCATCAACACTCTGCGAATCCATAACGTTAGAAAAATAGTAATAATAAGTTGAACAACATTAAAGTCACACTGTATTCCGAAATCACTAGCAATTCCTCGTCCCTTTAGTAACCTCCACATAGCAGTTGAATCAAGCCCCAAAAACTTTCTTGCAAAATATTTTCTTCTCTCTTTATTTCTATACCTACAGTAAGTTTTCCAATTTATCTCAGTACCAGATGACCGAAAGGCAGAGTAAGCTAAGTCACGTAAGGAAACTGCTAGCATTACACAATTGGACTTCATCCAATTATCAATACCAATCTGAATTTTCCTTCTAACAACTGGTTAACAGTACGTTGTATTGATGTTGATAGTACCCCCTGCAACGTCGGCACAGCGTCGTGGTGATTGTCTTTTTCTGCCTGGGAACGTACTGTTAACCAAATTTACAATGTTGTCACAATATTAAAATGATAACGCCAAATGTGCGTCTTCCGACTCTTCTTTTTAGTGTTGTCAAAGTACTGTAAATTTAAATTTACAATGTTGGATTCACGAATTTACAACGTAGTCACAACCATCTTCCGACTCTTATTTTCAATATTGTTACAAATATAAATTCGCTAAATAAACAAGCAAAAATTTGTATATTTTCTAACCTAAAATAGTTTTTGTGTTTTCATTTTAATACGACTCTATTAAATTAATAAGACTAAATTTTTGTATATATGTATAGCGTTGTAGCGGTGTAGAATTATTATAAACACAGTATTAGGAAATAAAAGTTTAATTCTTTTATGCACAGTGTTGTAGCGGTATAGTTTTATGGTAAATACGACTTTAAAAAACTAAAGTCGTATTTTTGTATTTAGGGTGTTGTACCGGTGTTTAATCTTATTTAAAAACGGTATTAAAAAACTAAGGTTGTAATTTTGTATCTACAGTGTTGTGATGGTACCTTATTTATGGTAGAGTCACAATTTTGTATTTACAGCAGTGTTCGAAAATAAACACTAAATATCGTTCTTTAATGTTCGGTTCGGTAGATTTGTGGAAAACACAAACGCTAATAGTGTTTGTGTAGAAATTCATTAAAAAAATAACGTTTCCCTGTTTGTCATCTTTCGAACACAAAAATAATGCTGTTTTCATCATACTCAACAAATGATGAGAACATTAAATTCGGCCGGGCGAAGTATTTGGTATACCAAATACTGGCTCGCCATATAAAGCTTCTAAAATCGTGTGTGTCCGACACACCATAAAGGCCGATTATCCAGCAAGGTTTTAGTTAGCGAAGCCGGTGTTTGTTATAACATAGAGGAAAAATTCATAGCGCTCGGTCGAAGATAGATAGTCCTTGAGCCCAAAAACGTTTTCGTTATAAATTTAAAAATTAAGTTTTCCCATAAAATAATATATTGGGGCTTTATTTCATGATTGTTTTGGGAATTAAAGAAATGAAATAACACCCCAAACAAAATGAAATAACCCCCCAAAAACCGTTGTTTTTGTTCTCTATAAAAATGTTGGCGGGTTATTTCATTATCTTTTTGGGGGGGTTATTTCATGCCGCGGGCCCATATAGAAATTCTTAATTTCTGTATATCTGAAGAACGGCAAGAGTCAATGTTTCAAAATTACGAACAAGCATCTTGTTCATCAATACACCACATCTGACAAAATTTGGACGTGGCACAAAATAGATTTATTTATATCTAAAGAACGGTATTAATATAACTTTCTATAAAGGATTCGGCATAGCCGAATATAGCACTCTTACTGTTTTTTATAACGTTTATTTGTCGAGTTGTTTTCTTTTGAGAAGATCAAACGACTTCCTATAAGAATCATTTATCTTAATTTTTTGTTTTTTTTTTATAGATTTTGTTTGTCGTGCTTAATTCCCAATTTTTAGTCTTGATAAAAACACTGATATTTATTGTTGAAGGGATAAGCTATTCCTATGCGCATTTTACTGCTTGCTTAGGCCAGATCGTCAGGAAACTTCATCCAAAGATTTTGGAAAAACTAAAGATATTAAACAAATAAAACTGTTAAACGAATAAGAATTATAAGTAAAAGCTTTACTCGAAACAATGTCAAAGTTTAAACTAAAACAACAACAAAAGACAGTGAGTTTATCTTTTCTTACATTCCCCACTACAATTGGTTGGAATTCTTCCAACATTAATTGTAGTTGTAAGTTTATTATCAAAGTTATTTGTGGGAATATAAAAATTTTAAGTTTAAAAGATTTTGTTTGTCGTGCTTAATTCCCAATTTTTAGTCTTGATAAAAACACTGATATTTATTGTTGAAGGGATAAGCTATTCCTATGCGCGTTTTACTGCTTGCTTAGGCCAGATCGTCAGGAAACTTCATCCAAAGATTTTGGAAAAACTAAAGATATTAAACAAATAAAACTGTTAAACGAATAAGAATTATAAGTAAAAGCTTTACTCGAAACAATATCAAAGTTTAAACTAAAACAACAACAAAAGACAGTGAGTTTATCTTTTCTTACATTCCCCACTACAATTGGTTGGAATTCTTCTAACATTAATTGTAGTTGTAAGTAGGCCAGTTTAGTTTTTTTAGCCGTGTACTTGCCAGTTTATTATCAAAGTTATTTGTGAGAATACAAAAATGTTTAGTTTAAAAGATTTTGTTTGTCGTGCTTAATTCCCAATTTTTATCTATATATACATATAAAAATAAGTTGCATTGTGTTAGTAATTGATGTTCTCTGAAATCCGTGAACCGATTTTGTACGTGGAAGGTGACGTCAATACCAAGGTTTTTATGTATCAACGGTCTTCAAATGTGTATTGGTTCATGAGTTATAGCCATTTTAGTGAACACTGCATTCATTCCGAAGCATGTATTTATATTCCCATACAAATATTAACAAAATGCACTCCATTTTGAACTCCTCCGAAACGGCTTGACCGATTTTTATGAAATTTTGTATGTGTATTTGTTAGGTATGAGAACAGGTCGTAGAGTATATTTTATATCGTTAGACGGCGCAAAATATTGCAATAGGGGTAAAAGCTCCCACTCCCCAATCTTTTAAACTAATCAACCGGTTTTCTTAAAATTTGGCATGCAGACAATGTAACATCTGAAAGAGAATAGGGAATAGGGTAAGAGGGCTAAGAGCTCTCCCTCCCTTTATCTTTGTAACTACTCAACCGATTTTTTTGAAATTTCGCAGGCAAATAGTGTTACAGTTGCAGAGAACTATAGCCTTTAGTTTTTATTATTTAGGGCGTGAAATAGAGCAAGAGGGGGAAAAGCTCCACCTCCCTATATTTTCTTAACTAATCAATTAATTTTCTTAAAATTGGGCAGGCAAATAGTGTAACATCTGGAATGAACTATAGCCTATAATTTGTTCTTAAAATTTGGCTAGCAGACACAGTTACATCTGAAAGAAATAAGTTATGTGGCAAAATAACGTTTGCCGGGCCAGCTAGTTCTTGATAAAAATACGGATAGGAATAGCTTATCCCATCAACAATAAATTTCAAGTGTTTTTATCAAGAATAAAAACTGGGAATTAAGCACGAATAACAAAATCTTTTAAAATTACTTTTAAATTAAAAATTTTTGTACCTATTCCCTCAATATTACTTTGATAATTAATTTTTTTGTTTAAGTTTTTTTCTAGTTCGTTACGATAATTAAAAAAAAACAGTTTTCAAAAACGACAGCACTTTAGCACCTCAACTCGACAAATATTTGGCACACACATCACTGATGGGATTTGTGTTACAATTGTACCAAATTTGGTACAATCGAAACTTCTTTGGTACCCTGGTACAATTCATCCCTTTTTGGTACAATTAAAGAAAAAAAAAATACGAAGTTTTATTATTTCTTTTTTTTTTCAATAATAAAATTTTTAATAACAGCCGTGACTAGCACTACCGGAAATTGTATTATTGTTAATTAATGTTCGGATATTATTATTATTATCTCTACTTAAGATGTTTTGTTGAAATGCCATAGATATCGACCCCTAACCGCGAAAATAATGTAAGCGCCAAAAATCAAATTTTACAGGAGAGAGCTTTTTTGTTTTATTTCATATTAATTTTGTATGAAATTTGTCGCTTACACTAAAATTGTTTTTGCTATAAAATCGTAACGGTACATTATGTGACCATGATATTTTAGGAGATGATGCAAGTGTTGCCAATTAAGCCATTTATTAAAAAAAACGAAAATTAAAAATCATGTCGCTTACGTTATTTTCGCTGTTAGGGCTCGATATGTATTGTTTAAAAAATAGACTGTGAGATCATTTTATTAGTAATTTCAATTTAAATACCCTTATAAAATAATCTGTTAGAAAAATAATTGGTTTAAATGTTAATGTCTGTTGTCAGGTCATCACCTTACTCAAGCTCGGCACTGAACATTTTGCATTTTGTTTTGACATACTGTATTTTAAGAATGTATTGCTAGAAGGATGTATATTGTATGAAAAAATATTTTCTAAGCACATATCTGTGGCATTTTGACAAAAATCTAAGTCGAGATAAGATAGCAAAAAAGTTTTAAAAAAAATCTCGGTGGAAAAATCATTTTTATTAAATAATAAAATAAACCAAAATTGAAGAATAATTTTGTTTAAAATCCAAAATTTTAAAAACGAAAACAAAAATGTTTTTGAATAAAAATTCGTCTGATTAACAAAATTGTTTTCAACTTTTTAAATTTGATTTAAGATGTTTTGTCAAAATGCCACAGATACATATGTTATAATACTACAAAAAGCTAAAAGTTTTGCTACATCGGTTAATCGACTGAAATTAACCGGTTTAATCGTTAATTGAAAATAGCCAATTTTAAATTAACCGATCAGTTAATCGGGTAGTAATTAATCGGTTAACCACTTTAGTCGGTTGTTTTGGTGACACTGTCTGCCTTTGAAAAAAAAAGAGAAATAAACAAATTTTTGCTTCTTCTTAATTTGTATACCCACACAACAATAGTGGAAAGGGTATTATGCGTGTAACACTACAACATAATTCTTTCTGAGTCGATTTAATGACTTCCCTACCTACGGTTGGCTTTCTGGTTGTCTGTCCATGTAACCTTAGAAATTTTCAAGGTAATTCGATTAAATTTTGAACATAAGGGCAAAGCCTACTAAAAATGGTGAGAATCGGTCTATTATTTCACGTGTCCCCATACTTTTTTCCGGAGTAGAGTTTGTGCCTATAAACCAACCTATTACGTTGGTGTTAAGATTAAATTTGTGTCAGACTTATTTTATTGCAATCTAAATCATCTTACCATTTTTTATTGGAATCGCTGATTGGTCCAAAACTAACCTTATAAACCCCCTTCCTAAAATGATTTAAAGGCAAACAAATCTCATATAGTAGGTGAAGATATCTTAACAATAATCGACACAAAAACTCTTACATAAATCTTAACCTCATAACATAATTTTGTTCTGCACGCAAAGAAAAAACATGGTTGTGGTAAACATATTCTAAGAGCAACATATTATGATAAGATTAATGATTGTAGTCACCATATTAAGGTTATTATTGAATCATATTAAGGCTAAATATATTCGTAATATTACATCATAATATTTTTCCCTTAATCATATTATTATTCTGTTAATCATATGTTAAGAAGGAATCCTATTATTGTCATGTTAATCACAAGAGGTTACGAAAAGAAATAATCATATTATCACCATGTTATTTAGAAGCAATCATATTATGATACAGGTCCTTTAATAACTGTCATAACAATACAAAATAAATTAAAATTTTTATGTATCGATTTTTTATTTTGTGACTTTTTACAATTTTTCTTGATATAAATAAAATAGCGCAGTTCAATATTTGGCTTGCGAAAGAGTAAATGAAAAATATAGTAACACTTTAATCAAATAAAACGAAATCTCTGCGTTTTTTGTTGTTGGGTTTTACCCCGATATTTAAAAAATAAAACGAAATCTCTGGGTGTTTTGGTGTTGGATTTTACTATGATATTTTGCACTATTACATCACTTATACTGAACTCCGCAATTATTTTAATTATTTTAATTTCTTTAAATTTATTATTTATTATGGTAATTTATCTTGTTTAACCGCACACATATAAAACAAACGACACAACTGATTCAAAATTATTTTACAAACGGCGCTAGCATAATATTATTAGAGTAAAAATAGTTTGATTGCATCTTTAACATAATAGGATAAATGTATAGCAAGTTATCATGTCATGGCTATTAAATATCATGATATGGTTGTTGTTAGAAAAATAATTATTTTTCGGCCAACAATACTCAAATTTATAATTGCGATTAACATTAATATGTTTACAGTAACTATAATATTGTTATTTAAATATTAAATGAAAATAACAATTATTTGTGTACGACAACAATATATTGTTAAAACAAACATAGTGTTGTTGCCGTAACCATGACCAACAATATTTTTTCTATGCGTGTGGCGGTTCAATGATTGCCCATGGGTCTCACTCTCGAAAATTTGTCTGTATATACTGTGGTGTAGATTATCAAATGCTCGGGCTTCACGAACTGTAATTTCTTTCTTGTTTTGTGTTGTTTTTATTAAAAAAATGTGTTATAAATTCTTACTATGTATGCTTTTTTATTTTATAGTGAAATTTTGGTACAATTTATGTCGATTTGGTACAATATTGCCATTGAGACGGTACAATTTAAGAATTGTCATATCCCAACATTGACACACATTCATATTAACTAGAACTATTAATATGAAGAAATTTTTGCAAAAATTCTTTTTTTAGTATGTTCGCTTCACGAATAATTCCTCATATTTGATTTTCCACAACATTTCTGAACGTATATGGCCAATATTGGTGTCATTTAAAAGATTTTGTATAGATCTTTTTGGACATGCCTATAAAATTTACATATATATAAACTTTTACAAACTCTAACAATGCGTTTTCTTCTATTATTTTAGATTTTTTTCTTACTCTTCAATGTACTATCACCCTATTAATTTTTTTTTTTTTTTTTGAGCTGCTTCCGTAAAGTATATTTGTTCTTACCTTATGCGAGCCTCACGATGCAACCGCTGCTGTTCACTTTGTATGGCTTGCATTTCATCCATAGCCTTCTTTGCTGATGCCTTAAATAACAATTGAACTTATTAGTTTCCGATATAGGATAGTTTCAAAATTAGCCAAGACTTAATATTTACCCTAACTATTTTTGACTTTTCTTTTTCTTTCGAAGTTTCTTCACATTTATTTCCTTCTTCAAAATTTGCTTCCCTAGCCGATGTTTCCAATTCGAATATATTCGTTTCTTTTTGAGATTCCGAATCGGATGATTCACTATCTACCAATGATAAAACTTTTTTAGTTTTCTTTCGTACATTTTTACCATTCTTAGTACCGAAATTATTTTTGAGTTTTGTATTTTTAATTTCTTTCTTCGACTTTATCGACGATTCTGAAGAACAAGAATCTAAATCCGAATCATTTTCTTCATTTAAAATTATTGATTTCTTTTTGGATTTTCTGTTTTTTTTTAATTCCTGTTTGAAGTTCACTTTAGATCCCCCATTGGCCTCCTCATCTGAATCAATAATGTTCGATAATTTAGTTGTGTGTTCATCGCCATTATATGCATCAACTTCTGCAGAAATTTTTTCATTTACTATTGTTTGATCTTCTTCGTTAGCTTTGTCTGTTGCTTTTTTGTTTACATTATTTTCTTCATCACTGTCCAAAATACGATTGCTTCTTTTAGGACTAATTTTCTTTTGGAGACTTTTATGTGTAATGTTGGTACTATCGTCATTTTCATCCGATTCAGACATCAACAAGCTTTGAGCACCCAAAATATCCTCTTCCATTGACATTTCTTTAACATTTTCATCCTCCACTATTTTTAATTCTTCCATGCTAGTGTTTTGTTCATTCTTACTATCTTGATGTTGTTCCATTTTTAACTATTAGGCTTGTTTATTATTTTTGTTTTATAACTCTTTTTTATAAAAACTGCTTAAATAAGCATATTTTTTACTTTTTTTACAAAAAATATAAAGGCGCGAACCGAACAAGGCGAATTGAATCTAGCTGGCCCCAGTGATTAGAGCTGCAAAACAATCGATAGTTTTATTTTTGATGGACTATCGATAGTTTTTATCACTATCGATACTATCGGGAAATTTTAAAAGTTAGTGCCGGTTCACACACGTCAAGTCTTCAGCTTTTAGGAAAGAAGGGAAAAGAGAATGCCATTTCTTTTCCGCTCTCTCCTAAAAACTCAAGACTTGACGAGTCAAACTTGACGTGTGTGAACCGGCACTTAGGCTGTGTTTATACGGCTCTTGTCTTATTGACATGATTGCTACTTTATAGGCGAGAGGGACGAGGGGAAAACTAACGAGTACACAGATGCATGTAATATCTTTATGTTCAAAGAAGAAAAAGGAAGAATCTTGTCAATAAGACATGAGCCGTATGAACTCAGACTAAAGGCCAGTTTACACGGTAATACAATGTATTACGACTTTGTAGAATCAAAATATTATGAAATTCTCTCCGTGCTTAAAAGAAAAAAATAAAAATCTTTTGTAAGTATAGTTCATGTTTACACGGATGGTATAAGTAAAATCCAAAATAATAACAAAAAATCAGATGGTTGCAGTTTTAAATACAGTAGACGCTCGCAAATTAGAACCGCTTTGTTTTTGAGGCGATTCTAATTTCTGAATTATTCTAATTTCTGGACTTTTTTCCCGAATAAAAAATTGAGTAAATTTACTTCCAAAAACTTAAATAAAACACTTAAAATTTTTTAGTTCAATTTTATTTGATAAAAACAAGAAAACAAAACGAAACAATCCAGTCCAATATATTAAATGTATTTTTTTTAAATTAAAAATATGAATATAAAAAAACTAATGGTAACATAACAATTCAGTCCAATTACATCACATGTATTTTTTTCTTAATGAAAAACTAAAAAATTTAACAAAGTTAAAAGTTATTGGAGGGATAGGCTGCAGAATGGCCCAATTTTAAAACTAATCTTTGTTTGACATATAATCAGTTATATTCGTTTGTATTTTTGGTCTCATCGAAGCCGAAATATCATTACGAAGAGCCAAAAGATTACTTGTGTGCTTAGTGGAAAACAATTCACTGTTATTGCACCATTTAATTAAATTATTTACGCTTTCAATGGCTGTAGCATTAGAGACAACTGGTGAGACTTCAACAACATCGTCTTCGCTGCTATCTGAGACTCCCATCGCTACTGAGAACATATACAGATCCGTCATCAAACATATCTTCATTCCATCTGTCGATGTCTTCTATACCAATGCAATCGTTTGGAGCTATTTCTTCTAAAAGAGCTTGAGTTCTCTGAATAACTTCGTTGCAGTCCTGATCTATTTGCAACAATTGTGCTATTGGCACGTCATCGTCGCTGTCGTATTGGTTATAGTCCCAATTGGACAACTTTGACCAAGATTTTTTCATAACACTTTGTGGTACCTCATCCCAAGCTTGTTGCAGTAATAAAATTGCATTGCGGATTGAATGGGATTTCAAATGATACTTCAGTTCACCACCTTCAGCAATTAATTGAGAAAGAAACATACTTCTGTAATTGAGCTTTGTTAGCTTAATAGGGTTTTAATCCATTGGTTGTAAAGCTGCTGTCACATTTGGTGGAAAGAATAATGCAACTATGTTTCCATCCTCACTTTTAAGTTTCTCAATGGGTGCATGAGCGAAGCAATTATCTATAAGCAAAATGGCTTTCTGTGGTAAATTATTTTCCTGAGAAAAGCGGATCACTATAAATTGAAAAATATTTTTAAATTACTGAACCTGAAATCAATATTTGTTTTCACCTCCTTAATAAATATTCGGTGAAACCATTCGTGAAAAATCCGAGAAGTCATCCAAGCATTTTTTGAAAAGTTGTAATGCAGAGGATTATTGAAACTTTTAAAACACCTGGGGTTTTATGTGATCCATCAGAGTTTGCACCAAGTAGGACTGAAATTCTGTCTTTTTGAATTTTATGTCCAGGGGCGTTTTTTTCAAAAGCAGAGACATATGTTCTGTCTTGTAGGCAACGAAAAAATAATCCGGTTTCGTCAACATTATATATTTGTGACTCCATTAACCCCATCTCAGCGACCTTTGCACGATATCGATGAATAAAAGGAGTGACAGAAGCAACATCACTGGAAAGAATCTCGCCACAAATTTTAAAAAAACGGATACCGTGTCGTTTCTTAAATTTGGAAAACCATCCATCACTTGCACGTAATGCATTTTCATCTTTATCGGGATATTCCTCTCTAAATATTTGCTTAGCTTTCTCTTTAAGTATGGGCCCAGTCACTGCACACCTTTTTTCTCGTTGATTTAAAAACCACTCATGCAGACGATTTTCCATTTTTGGGTATTCAGCGCTGTGCAAAGATTTATTCCTTGATTCCTGTGTTGGAAGCAGCATTTAATATTGCTGTTCTATGTGATTTGATATAGCTGATTGAAGATGTCGTAACATTAAAATCTAGGGCTAGCCGGTTCCCTTGAACGCCTTTGTCAAGCTTTTCTAATATTTTGACCTTAGTTTGTAATGATAAAGTGTTTTTTTACGTTTATTAAACATTTTTAATGATACACTTTCACTTTTAAATATAGACTTCCAAAATATGTACACGCGCTTCGAATTTCACAATCAAACTAGCCACAAATAAACATAAATGCCACAAAAAAAGCAACAAATAAGGAAAAAACATACATGATTTGGTTATTCCCCTTTTTAGTTTTACTATGTTCAAACAGAATAAAAATAAACTGCGGATTTCTTGGGAAATTAGAAATTTATATTCGAATTTTAGAGCGTTTAATGTATTGCAAACACTGATTCTAATTTCTGGACGTTCGAATTACTGAAAGCTCTAATTTGTGAGCGTCTACTGTATTTACAAAAACAACATGAAAATTTCCTGAGTTGATTTTAGTTGTTTTTGTAATCGTAAAAAATGCTATTACCTTCAATTTAATATGATAAAATACACCTCTGGTGTGATGAGAATACATAGGTTTCTAAAATGGTTTAGAAAAAAACCAATTACCGACCGCTTGTCAGATCGAAAAAATAAAAATCAAAAAATAACTGTTATTTTTGATCGAAAAAAATAATAATCAAAAAATAACTGTTATTTTTATTCAAAAAAATAAAAATCAAAAAATAACTGTTTTCATCTGACTTTTATGAAAAAAGGAATAACTGTTACGGTCCCTGCTTTAAAAGATTACTAAATGGACCCACTGTGTTCTATCTTTTCCTCCAGAGCACCATTCTATAGGGATGGGCAAATTGAAAAAATATATCGATATATATCGAATCGATATTTTTTAAAAGAATCGATATTAGTTATTTCAAAAATATCGATATAATGAACGTATTTTATACCGTGTTCAGATATGCACCTTAATTGAGTTTTACGCAATAAATGCCATTATTGAGCTCAATTATCCATACAAAATTGCAATTTAGTTATTGCTCAATTAACACGAAATTGTTATAAATATTGAGTAAAATTAAAATGCGACACTGTAACAAGTGTGTTTATTAAGCAAAACACAACTTACTAAACAGTGTTTTGACATTTAGAAATTGAAATTACAACAAAAAAAGGCCTATCCATTTGGTCTGCTCAAAAGCCAGATGTTTATTCCTTAAAGATGTCAAAAGTTGCTTACATTTTCTTGTACATGTACATTTTTGTTTTCATTGAATGTTGTATGTAGTAGTAATATAAATTGAGTTAGCTAAATTGTGTATATGTGAACAGAAAGATAATTATGTCAATTAACCGAATATTGACTCAATAGAAAAAGGTATATCTGAACACGGTATTACTGAAACTATTACCAAATTAAAAAATTTGGTATATCGTCGCAGGAATTAAAGAACGCTGTAACTGACAAAAAAATCGAAAATACGTTTTGTGCATCATTTTTATTATGAAAAAATACTGCGTCGATTGGTCCCGTTCCCATATTTGTATGATGAAAAAAATTCACTTACGCAAAAAAAATCGACGGGAATAATAGACTTGAGAGGAAATATTTAGATCCAATATATAAAGCGAGAAAAAATAAAAATACATATTTAAAATCATGTTCCTAAGTTGTATAGTTTTTGTGTTATGAACTTTTTTCTACTTTCTTTCATGCAGGTTTTTTTAATCTGGTGAATATTTTATGTTTTGCCAGTTACAGCGTTCTTTAATTCCTGCTATATACCCTTCAAGAAATGCATAACCAAAAAAAAAAAAAAAAAAAAAAAAAAATACTAACACACTTGCAACAATTTTCATAAATAAACCCAACAAACACGAAGTCAAACCTTTGATATGAAATGACTTTATCATTTGACATCAAACACAATTCTCAAACTTTTTTCAGTTGTTTGATTTAACATTTAAATTTAAATTAATAATGATTTGAAAATAAACATTTGATATCAAATGTTTTATCAATTTGATGTCCAATGTTAAATTCAAATCAAAAATAAACTTGGCAATACTTAAGCGAAAAATAAATGGTATCATTAAAAATGGCGATTAAAGTTACATTTTTTACTTTGTGATTACATGTGTTTTACTATTAAAAATAAATTTAAATATAAAGTGAACAGCTTATTTCTTGTGAAAAATAAAAATTATTTGTGAGTAATTACAATGATTAAAAATACGAAAAAAAGGAAAATAAAACGGGAAAGTGAAGAAATTTTGTTGAACGATCGCGGTGCTACAATCCTCAAAATAAAAGGGAGCCAAGCAGTTTGTCTTTCCAAGAATTAGAAACGGAAAGAACATTATTTCATCTTTTAGCTATGGTGCTGAATGTTTATCTAACAGTTTATTTAAATAAATAATAAATTTAAATAAAAAAAAAATAAAATATTTTTATTTATATTCCACATTGTATTGTAATCCACATTTGAAAAACATTTGAGAATTACGTTTGAAAGCAAGTTGAAAACAAAGGCATTTTTCAATTAGAAAATAGTTTCCCCTTTTTGTTGAGAACGCTATGATTTTCAAATGATTTTCAAATCATTATCAAACGTTTGTCGTTTGAGAAAACTTTTGATTTCAAATCATTTTCAATTTGAAGTCAACCCTCCGTGTTTGTTGGGAATATATTTTTGTCAGACACTTGTTAAAATTTATAAATTGTGAATTAATTAGTTTACTTCTATTATTTGTATAATTTGAATACTAAAGTAGAGCTAAAAAAATTGCTAGAATACTAGTGGTAAGGTACTGATGGCGGTTCGATGACGAGGTTAGTGGATTCTCTGGAAACAACAGAAGTCATGTACAAAGCGGTGGTTTTGAAACGAGTGGTCGTCCAACAGGTAGAGGGCATGCGGGTGGTGGAATTGAACACGATAATCGTTTAAGATTTGCTGGTGGATAAAAGGAACAAATTGTGTAATTAAAAATCATGATAACTTTCAAGTATGTAAGTATTTGATTGTGTAGTCACAATTAATTTAAATAATAAAGTCGAATAAGAAAGAATTTATATTAATAAATTGCAAGATAGCGACAGTTTTTACACTTCACCTTCATCATTGATTTTTTTCAAATTATGAGTTAACATAAATACGTGTTCCCATGCCTTTAACATAAGCTTAGCAATAAGAAATAATGCTCTGTTATTCTGCCGACGTTATTTACAACTTGCTGAGATATTTATCTTTAGTGTAGACCTAGGGTAAATGAAGACTGACTTTAAAAAATATCGAATTCAATAGTCGTATTTCAATATCGATATATCGGTATTTTAAATATCGACTATATATATCGACTATTTTTTGCCCATGCTACCATTCTACGTTGAATGACAAGAGAAGAAGAAGAATTATACGTCTGTTTGAGAATAACATGTGCTAGCTGTAAAAGTAAATATAAATAAATTATTTTATTTAAAAAAATGACCCGTAAAAAGACACCAAAAAAGAAATTAGAAATTGTTTTTGATGCTAAAAATAGAAGGTAAACCTTTTAAAAAACAATTTATATGTGAAATTATTATTTGCTTTAATTTTAAGGGAATTTCTTACTGGCTTTCAAAAGAGAAAAAATGAAAGGCGCAAACGAGCAAAAGACCAACTTGAACGCAATCTAAAGGAAGAGCGTAAGCGTATTCGTCAGGAAATTAAGGATGGTGTTAAGCATATGAAAAAATCCTTTGAACCTCTTAAAGAATTAACTGATGCCGATAGGGCTAATGAGGACGAATACGAAGACGATGATGTAAAAGTAAAAATTGTGGAGTTAACCACAGGTGATTTAGCTGCCCAACGTTATATGTTGGGCGAAAATCGTATACAGGATTCGGAGGAAAGCGAAAAGGAAGAACATTCAAACGATGCGGATGATAATGCTAATTGTATACCAGGGATGGATTTTGATGTTAATTCCAAACGTAAACGAAAATCGGATGATAACAAATCTGCAGATGAAAGTGGTTCCGATGATGGAAATAGAAAAAAATCGTCCAACAAAAAACCCAAAATAGCAATAGAAGATATAAAAACCAAAAAAGAATTGGATCATTTTAAGAAAACAAAAACCTTGAAAAAGTTGAAAAAAAGTAAAGTGTTTAAAATGAAAGAACGTCTGGATAAAACAGTAAATCAGAAGAAAGCTCGTAAGGATAAAAATAATACACTTAGAAGTATACCAAAACACCTTAGAAAAAAGAAAAAATTTGAAAAAAATACTTATAGTAAAGGAAGAAAAATGAATAAGAAACAGATAAGAATGAAACATACTTAATTTTGTTCAAACTACATACATACATGTTCAGCCCAATTATGAATAAAAATTCCCCAGGAGTTTTTTCCCTTTTCCCATTTTTACTCATAATTGGGCTGGTTAACATATGTACAATTTTTTTTTTAAGTAATCGGTATAGGTAATTACCACTAATTTAATAAAAATTTTTTCTGGAAACCTTTTTTTTGGCATTTTATGAAACTTTTTTACAATTTTTTTCTTTATCTGGAAACACTGTGCTAGTTGAAAAAAAACAGGCAAGAGGGGCACCTGGCGTTTTCACCTAATTAACTTTCTTAAAGGTAATTTTATTGCGGAATTTCGGTTTTTCTTGGTTTATTAAATAAACCAAACCGTTTTTGAGTTACGCAAAAATATGTTGTGCAACCTCCTCCATTTTCGAAATAACGGTATATTTATCTGGAAAACAAGTTCTAACCTAAAAAAACTAGCACCATTAGATTTTGCGTACCCGAATAAGGATAAAACGCCAAGTGCCCCGCTTGTCACGCAAAAAGGTGTCAATTTCTAGCACTGAAATTAATACATAGCAACCAAAATTGTTTGGTTGTGATTACCAAAAACGCACTCAGAAGGATTTTAAAAAATTCAACATCCTACTAAAAAAAAAAAAACAAAAAAGTAAAATTCATAAGGACAAAAGTATTTCGTAAGCATAACCACTTAACTAATTAGGCTTAAGTTCATCAAATTTAATTTTCATTAAATTATTTTTATGAAGGAATTTTACAACATGAAAATTAATTAAAATTGTTATTGATAATCTTTTATTCTTGACCGTGGCCGGGGCTCGAACCCTGGCCGGCAGGTTACCATGACATGTTTCGATCGCAACCACTCGATCTCCTCAGATGGATTTGCCGTCTTACACTCGCAGTTGTCAATGTCAATCCTTAAACCAAATTGTATTTTAACCTTTGGTAGATCGAAATTTGCTTTTCTGAATGATTATCCACTTTAATTGATTTTACATGTTTTTTCCTTACTTCTTCTGTTTTTTCGTACTTTTGTCAAGAATTCTTCTTGAAGTCCAAAGTACATTTTTTGTTTTTCATTTTTGTCTTTCTTTTTTTCTGTTGACCTTTTTCAGCACAACTTGAAGGACAAATGTACACATAGAGCTTGTGCCTTAGCTTTAACAATAATTCGTATTGTGGTTATTTTGTTCAACTTTTTATGGTTTTTAATCCAAATTTTCAATATTTTTAATTAGGCTCGAACCCTGGCCGGCGTTACCATGACATGTTTCGATCGCAACCACTCGATCTCCTCAGATGGTAACCTGCCGGCCAGGGTTCTAGCCCGGCCACGGTAAAGAATGAAAGATTATCAATAACAATTTTAATTAATTTTCATGTTGTAAAATTCCTTTCTTCATAAAAATAATCCATTGTTTCTCTTGCTTTTTGGATCGTCTTCTACAATTCTGCTCACAGCTGCTACATTCTCGGTATAATGACCACTACGTTGATAAATTGTTATCAAGAACTGGGGGGTTACCGCGTATTTCGATTCGAAAGAAATCATTTACGGATTCGAATAATTTGTACTGTGTATTACGATTTTCCTAAATGTTCGAAAAGATGACAGAGGTTGTATTTTTTAAAAAATGGGAAATTTGATGAACAATTTTTGTTCGTTATAGAGAGTGGCTTTTAAGAAAGTGATTTTTTGTTTTCAATAAAGTATGAAAAACGTCCGTTTACTCAAAACCAATATTACGAAAATCGTAATACACAGTACAAATTGTTCGAATCCGTAAATGTTTTCTTTCGAATCGAAATACGCGGTAACTCCCCTGATTCAGTTTCTTCAAATTTCTCAACGATTTGTTGGAGCATTTTCTCTACCGAATTTTGTTCTTAATTACCTAATTACATTCTTTGCTTTTGCCGTTTTTAAAAAAATGTTTTGATAATAAAAACACGTTTCTAACCGGAATTTAGAATCTGAAAATAAATATTTAGAATAAAACTTACAGGTAGAAAAAATGGCAGCAAAATTAAAATGTTACATACTTCAATTTTGGACACTCTTTATTTTAAAGTTTTTAAGTATTGTTTTGTTCTATACGTCACTGTTTTTTCTTAAGGCAATGAATCAACGCAAAAGTGAAATTTATTTTCTTGTCATTATACCCACACCACAATAGTGGAGTATACCGATCGTCTTAGAATCACTTTCTGAGTCGAACTAACGATGTCCGTCCGTCCGGCTGGCTGGCTGTCCATGTAACCTTGTGCGCAAAGTACAGGTCGCAATTTTGGAGATAATTTGATAAAATTTAGGTGATAGGTTCTTATTGGTTTAAGGACCAAGCCTATTGAAAATGGTCCAAATAGGACCACGAGGGAAGATAGGGGGAAATTTCTTCCTCAGAAACTATCAAACCAATTTCAATGAATTTTAAAACATAGATAGAACCATATCTTTATGGATACAAAATGTATGCATTTTTAAAAAAATAGGACCACGAGGGGAGTTAGGGGCAATTTCTGCCTCTCAAACCGATTTTAATGAAATTTAAAACATTGATATTTCCATATCTATAGGGACACATTAGCTATGCAGTTTTTAAAAAATAGGACCACAAGGGGAGGCAGGGGCAATTTCTGCCTCTCCCAAACTTTCAAACCGATTTTCATGAAGTTTATAAACATAGATAAATCCATATTTACATGGACACATAAGCATGCTGTGTTTTTAATACTGTGGTGTAGGGTATCATATGGTCGGGCTTGACCGACCCACCTTAAAGTATACCGATCGTCTCAGAATCACTTTCTGAGTCGAACTAACGATGTCCGTCCGGCTGGCTGGCTGTCCATGTAATCTTGTGCGCAAAGTACAGGTCGCAATTTTGGAGATAATTTGATGAAATTTGGGTCATAGGTTTTTATTGGCACAAGGACCAAGCCTATTGAAAATGGGCCGAATCGTAGGACCACGAGGGAAGATAGGGGGAAATTTCTTCCTCTCAGAAACTATCAAACCGATTTCAATGAAATTAAAAATATAGATAGAACCATATCTATATGGACACAAATGTATGCATTTTTTCAAAAATGTGAGGGGCAGAAACTTTTAACCCGATTTTAATGAGTTTTATAAACATAGATAAATCCATATTTATATGGACATATAAGCATGATGTGTTTTTAATACTGTGGTGTAGGGTATCATATGGTCGGGCTTGACCGACTATTCTTTCTTACTTGTTTTTGTTATGTTTTTGTTCACCGCAATTTAGCAAAGTTGTAACCCATAATACAAAAATTAAGAAATTACAACTCAACTGAGTTGTGTTGTAAACCGTAATAGGGGCCTTTAAAATAGTTGATATGGAGCAAAATTAATGCATATTTTAGAAATCAGAATCAGGATTCAGAAAGGAGGTATTCAAAATATGTATACCCCATACCTAACTCAATTTTTTTTTTAAATTGTCGGTACGTCAAACCAATAATGAGCTGACGAACTGCTAGTAATTATATATTTTTGGAAACAGTAATACAAAACTTAAAAAATTTCAACTGAACTGGAGTTGAGCTGTAAAGCGTTGTAGGGGCATAGATTAAATAAATTTGGTGTAATAATTTTTTTTTTTAAATAGCAATACATACTTTTGGGGCATCTTTATTTTTTAAAAGTAAAATATGAAAACAAGCAGAGCAACTGACATTTAAAGTGGTATTAGGTACGGCAACTGTTGCCAAAAAGTTATCGATAATGCTTTTTTGATGGTAATTCCACCATGATATGCGCCAAGCCAATCATGAGCTGACGATATAACAAATTAAAAAAAAAAACGAACACAAAAGTGATTCAAAGTTAAATTAAATAAAATAAAAAAATATGATTACTTCTGCGGACCTATTTTTCGCAGACCAAGAGGAGGCGGTAAACGTGACATCTATTAGATGCTATATAAGCGATATATCAAAGCCTCTACCGTTTGTTGTTGTCGCTCGTTAGTATTTTGGTGCTCAGTCTCTTGTACCAATACTTCAGCTAAGTTTGTCCAAAATAAGATTTAAAGATTTACTGCCAGCTCCATATGTTAAAGCTCGGCTGCAGCCTGTTTAATCAGGGCCAACATTATTTTATCTGGCGCTTCTTCGCCGGTAGTGTGTACATTTTTTATTATGCGACATTTTTTTTCTTTAATTTTGTGTTTTGATGTACCCACCCACAGTCGTTGCCAAAACTGGTCAATTATTCTGCGACACGCTTGCATGCAGCTTCAGTTTCCCTAAAAGACCGAACACCACGAGCAATTTGACTATTATTTTCCATTTCGTGAATTAAGAGATCAAGCTGTTTTCGAGTTGTTATTTCTACCATTTTGAATTCTTAAATTAAAGAAATGTATGCATAAACTTAAAAAAAAAAAACAAACATTTTATAAAGAAAAGATACAGAAACACTTGTATGCGAAAAACCATTTCTTGTTTCATGTTGCAATTCACACGTTTCTTGCGAAAAGTTTTACAATGTGAGAAATTCAGAAACGGGCTGCAGATTTTTAATTCAAAAAATTAAATGATTTTATATGCAGAGCAGCTGCATAAACTATTTTTCGGATTAGATTCTGTAAAAGATGATGACAAAAGTTACTAATAAAGAAAATGTTTATTCAATTCAAAGCAAATATTTTTTTTTTTTTTTTTAAGGAATTACAAGTTTTTAAGGAAATGCTAAGAAAACTGAAAGTGTCTAGAGATTATATAATGTTCCTTTGACTATTAAGGCAAAAATGCGTAGAAAGGAAACATGTTTTCTCATTGAAATCTTCTTGTAAACAATTAGAAATATTCTTTTAAACGGTTCTGTAAATGCTTAATCTGAACTAAAATCCTATTTTAACAGAAATATTGTGTAATAATTTGTTTGAATAATTAAACTTTTTGGGTTTTATATAAATGCTATTGGCTTTGAATTATTCTGTGGCAATAAGAGCTTAAGTCTATTTGTTTAGTTTTATAGGACAACAATTTAAAACTTTAAAGGTGGCTTTTGGAAATTTACTCCGAATTCTTTAAGTTTTTGTTCTTAAATACTTCTAATGTCACATATCGCAAGCTTTTTCTTCCAAATGTTATTGCAAATGTTAGTGCCATTAAGCACTCTTCCATTTTGCCACAGAGATAAAAAGTTTAATGCATTAATAAACTTATTTAACCTTTATGTGCTCGGTAGTCTATATTTGTAGCATTTTTGCAGAAAAAGTTGAACAAAAAAATAATTTCCACAACAGCAGGGTCCGAAATTTTCTGTAGTATATTTACTTGTTAGTTTTGCTGCCTTCTTTACTTCAAAAAATATTGGCAGCAACTAAAAATGTGTGGTTGCCAATATGTTAACGTATAGCAACTGAAATAACAAGCTGTTAGTTGACAGTTGCCATACGTAATATAAATTTGGGGGTCTACTCTCTATTGCGATGCGAAAACAATTTCGATGCGAAAGCTAAATGCCAACTTGGTACTCTCTATCACTTTCGCAATATTTTTTGAAAAACGAAGCGATAGTGGCAATAAAAATTAAAGATGGCGCGGATTTACAGTAATGCAATGCCAAAGTGAGTAAAATATTTGAAATTGGAAAATTTAAATAAAATAAAGTGATGATTTACGTAAAGAAAAAAAATTAAAAGATGCGAAAGACACATGCGCAAACGTATTGAAGAGTACCATTCGCTAGATTTGCTGCAATTTTCTTTCGCATCGCAATAGAGAGTAGCCCCCTTGGCAACTTCAGTTGTGTTGCTATCCGTAATCGACCCAATATTGTTTTTTTTATTTTTTTTAATAATTTTATTATTATTTTTTTTTTTTTTTAATTTATTAAACCAAGTTGAATGTTTCAATTACGATTATTATTTGCAATCATTTTATTAAATAATTAATTTGATTAATAATTTCTTAATTCATTTTTTGACTCAATCAGCATGTAATTCGTTTTGCATATGTATTGAATATATAATTATTTTTTTTTCTTATACGATTTTTACAATTACAAGATTAATTTATCTTTATATACTATGTATGTAGGTATGTATTTGTGTCTGTTTTCAGTTATTTAATTCTGATTTATAAAATTTACATTTCATTATTATTAGTGTACATATTTGGGTTTGTTTTGTATAAAATACATTTTAGCTATTCACATAACATCTTTAAGATTTTGTGGTTTATACAAAATTATTTAAACGAAATACAGGTGTGTTTTGGAAATCAAAAACGTAAGAATTTGGAAGTTTTTTTTAATACATTTTTAATATTATTTTTGTTATAAAATTCTGCTAAATAAATAAATATGTGTATAATATTTATTTATTTACGAGTTCATTTTGTAATAAGAAGCCCAAAGGCCAAAAATATATTACATAGCAATAAAGTCTGAGTAGTACCAAAAATACATACATAATATTCAAAACTTATCAACTATCATTCTCTTATCATAAAATTTTTTGATTACAGAAATCTTATTAAAACGATTTTTAAAAATTCTTGCGTTTTCGATTTCCAGAACACCCTTGATAGACTGTTTTGAGTTTTAGATTAAATTCTATATTTCACCGAATTTCATTTCTATCCGAATTGGAATTGTTAATAACCAAAACACAAAATCTAAAAGAATACTTAATCGTTCGGAACGAATTGAAGTAATTCTTAAAGGATAGTGACAGAAATATATTTGTAGGTATGTGCAAAAGTGTAACTAAAGTAGAAATTGTCGGGTATGTTCTAAAAATTTAAAATCGAACAAGATTTTGATTTCAATTATTTACAAAATGACTTTAGTTTTTCCTGTTTTTAAGAGTTGTTCTTGTAAATATAATTGGTACTCAAAGTATGGAGTTTATAAAAAGGAATATTTTTATGAACTTTCTTTACAGGCTCATTTTCAAAATTTGTTCGATTTTAAATCTACTTCATTTCGATTTACAGAACATACCCGTATGTACTTTTTTTACAATCAATATTTTTTAAAGATATCTGCGAGCGTTCTGGAAATGAGTTTTAGGTAAAAAAAGTAATTTTTGTGAATATATAATTTTTTATTAATAATAAGATGTTGTTTTTTGTGCTAAATTCCAAAGTTTTATTCTTGATAAATAAACTGAAATTTATTGTTGGAAGTTAGGGTAGTTTCTATGCGCATTTTACTGGATGCTTAGACCAGATCATCAGGAAACACTTACAAAAAAACTTTATTAGAGAAGCTTAAAATATTAAATTTGCACGGGCATTTGCAAATTTATTATCAAAGTAATTTTTGGTAATATATAATTTTTAATTAATAAGATTCTGTTTTTCGTGCTTTTTTGATATCAATGCAAACAAATATTTTGAGTGTTTGTAATTCTCATTCATTCTACAGTTTTGTTTGCAAATCTTATATTTTTTGCTTTTCTAAAGGTTTTGGGTAAAGCTGGGGTCTAATCACCGCATTCGATACTATCGTAATATAATAAAGCCCTGCACGAATGCATTTGAATGCCGTTTCAAAACATTCGTTTGTTTTTCAACTACTGATTGTCGATTGCTTTTTGCTTAAGAATCAAATTCTGTATTGTGAAAAACACACATAAAGCACGAAAAAAATATAAACACACAAATGCAAATGAATTTAAATAAGTGTGTTATAAACGACCAAATACGAAGTGTAAAGAGCACGAAATATACTCCACACAACAACGAAACAAACGAATAACACACCAAATCACACGAATCGCAAGAATCACACCAAACAACAGTAAAAAAAAAGGTGATATGAATTATCTTATTTTTTACATTTTTTGTACACTTGTCGAAGTAACATCGACGACTGAATTGATGAGCATAAAATATGTGTTAGTAGTGGTTACACAATTGTGCAAAGAAATGGAATTCCCTGTTATAGACTCACAGTTGTTGTGTGTTATGTTTTCTTACATATTGAATTATACATTGCGTTGATTTGTTTTCTTAAATCAAACTACTGCTTAACAACGAGTTGTTTGAAACCAGCTACTGTTTAAAATTGATTCGGTTTTTCATTGTGTATCATTCGAACTGATTAAAAAAAAAACACAGTATTTGACACAACAATAACTTGGTGTGGAGAACTGTGAAAAAGAAACAAATAGGGTGAGTTCCAAAACATCAGTTGCAAAGCAACTCGCTTTTTTAAGAGCTTTCTACTAAGCAACCGTGAAAAATTTTACAATGTTATCTGTACCAAAGTTCACTAAAAACAATATCGATGCGTACACAATAATCAAACTAGATATACTTAAACTCTATGATACTTTTTTGACTTTGACTGCAAAGTATTATGATGTTTAGGAACTCAGCCATACATTCGTGCAGGAGGCTTATTGTGAATTGCGATGCGAAAATCAATGCGATGCGAAAATGAAATGCGATGCGAAAGAAAATTGGTATTATGTTAGACTTTCGCAATCGCATTCGCAATTTATTTCAAATTGTGGCAACGCTGCTCAAATATACGTCAGTGTCAATAAACATCAAAAAAAAAAAATAAATTAATTGTTTGTGCTTCGCTGTGAAAATTGTTTAAATAATTTATTTAGGACATTCTGTAAAAAAAAAAAATAATAATAAAAATGGATTTTGTGGCACTGTGGTTCGACGACGAATAAAATGAAAATGTTTTGTGTGTACTTTAAAATCGGCTTAAACCTATTAAAATTAAGGTTGAAGTCAAATATTTTTTAACTGGTTTATATATTTCATACTTTTTCCATCCTGCAGCTTCTATAATAGATGGTCCATTGATATTTAGTTCTTCAGTTAACGTTTGCCACAAAGTATTTGCCAACTGACGTGCATTTGGTGCTTATTCATAAATTCTATCATTATTTCAAATTGACGCGGTTTGGTGGTCTTATTGCTTGCTTCCCTGAATTAAATATATGATAAATAAATAAATAAAATATTATCTTTCATAACATGTTTGTACTTTGCGAATGCTATTTTGTTGTCGAATAAATTTTGCGAATTTGACATTTGTTTTCGCAATGTAGAATACCGACTTGTCACCTTTTCGCATTTGAAATGCGATTAAAAAAAAACTTTGCGAATATCGCAATACAGAATAGCAATTGTTCGCATTTATGCATTTTCGCATCGCATTGATTTTCGCATCGCAATTCAGAATAAGCCTCCAGGGCTTTAATATATACTATAAACTATCGAATTTTTTTGCATACGATACACTGACGTATCGAATGAAAACTCGATAAATGTAATGTCGAGTTACTCGATATCGAATGCTATTATTTCAAATTCAATACATTTCATTCGATATCGAGTTTCATGATACCAAAATAAATAATTTCGATCAATTTTGCTAGATATCGTATACGGTGATTAGACCCCTGATGATCTGGCTTAAGCAGCCAGTGAAATGAGCATAGGAACCGGCCTATCCCCCAACAATAAATTTCAGTGGCTGTATCAAGAATGAAAATTGGGAATTAAGCACGAACACAAAATCTTATTTATTTTAAGTAAAATTGTTCAATATCTATTCAAAAATCCGATTCTTGTAACTTTTAAAAATTAAAGACATTTATTTTATTAAGATTTTTGTTTAAAATATGGTAAAGAAAAACGTTATAAATTGATGCTAGCGAAATCAATTTAATTTCAATTCGATTTTTATTCGCCCAAGTTTTTTTTGAAGCAGTTTTAAGGTGGTTTAAGACGACATGTATTTTGCTGTGGCTTTCTCAGATGTAAAATCCATATGTAATTGCGAACGTATGTATGTCAAAATTAAAAAATAAGGTTTATCGTTTAGGCTTTTACACGTTCGTTTTTGGTTACACATGACAACAGCAAATTTTATACTTATTTATCAGGGGTGTGCTGGAAATCGGAATAGTAAAACGCAAGAATTTTAAAAGCCGTTTTTTAATAAGATTTATGTAATAAAAGATTTTTTTGACAAATATTATACAAATATTTCTCTGTTAAAGAGAATTTTATAACAAAAATTATAAAAGTTAGATTAAGAGTGTATTAAAAACAACTTTCAAATTCTGGCGTTTTACGTTTACGATTTCCAGCACACCCCAGTATATTTCCGTACACTTTTTATTGTATTTCGGTTTATTAAAACTCTTGTTTTTCTTTTAAGAATGTGTAAGTAAATACCCTGCAAATAATAGGACCAGTCCAAACACGCGTGTAATATGTAGCCCACAAGGGACTAGGACTAGTCCAAAAGTAGCCCAAACGTATGGAAACAACTTGGTCTATTTAACAATACAATGTCCTAAGGCAGGACCATAAAACCCAGCTTTGGATTAAAAAGGAGTAGTCTTAAAACTACTCCATGGTATACTAGAGGCCTTATTTTGAAGTCGTTTAAAAACGAAGACATGTCGTTAAAAACGAAGACATGTCGTCTCACTACAAACACTTTTTAACAATGACATGGTCCATGCTTGCATTACATTGGAACAGTCCATGGAGTAGATTTAAATGTATGTACTATATTTGCCGCTACAAACAAATAACTGTATCAGCTGTTTGATGCCAGACGGTTCGTCAGTTTGAAATAGAACGCCGTCTATTTAAAGATTTTTACACCGCAAATTCGAGCTGATATAACTGTTTATAACCCTGTGTTAGTGTAGTTAACAAAAACTTTGTATTGTTTTCATATAAAAAAAATTGGTCTAGAGATGCATTGCATCCACCACCAAACAGATGAGGGGTATATACGTTGTTTATAACACATCGTAATAATCATCGGATACGTTATCAAGTACATATCTGTGACATTTTAACAAAACATTTTAAGTCAAATTAAAAAAGCATTTAACTTTACGTTTTTGAAATTTTGTATTATAAACGATATTTAATTATTTGATAAAAATTATTTTTTCACCGAGTTTTTTTTTTATAAACATTTTTGCTATCTTATCTCGACTTTAGATGTTTTGACAAAATGCCACAGATATGTATATTTATTATTCTGTACAACTCTTAAGACTGCCTACCCATGTCCGTCCGTCTATTAAGAGTTCGATAGAGGTAGCAATAAGACTTAGAAAGTTAAATAAAAAAGAAAATGTGCAAAATCGTTCCATTTTTTTACATCCCATACGTTCATGTAGGATGAGCTAAAGCAACAATATTTAGCACTAATACTTATTTTATACAAGAAATGCTTGGTAGCAAAAATGAGTCAATTCGGTCACATTTTTTGATCCAGCCCCCATACAAATTTTAATTTAAAATTTCCGATAGCTAAATATTTCCTTTGTGTTTTATAATTGTACGTCGTTTTATTTGAACAAATGGTGGTAGGAGTTGTAGATTCGACACGGTCGAAAATAGCCCGCTCACTTGTTTTACATTGTAAAGACGTTTTTAAATTGAATTCATATTTATTCCGTTTTAAAAATTCGTTTTTTTTTTAGTTTATATTAACATACAAATATAGTTTGCAAAATAATGCAAATAGTAAAGAAGGGAAGAGGTAAAAGTTTGAACTAAAGAATTTATAAAGTTTTTCAGCTATTTAGAATTTATTATTTGTTATTGATATTGTTAAGAATTAATTGTGTTTGTGTTGTTGTCTATAATTATATAATATGTACAAAAACTTAAAGCTAAACTTATAAATATATAAAAAATGTTTTAATCGCATTATACGCTTTCTATTTTAATAAAAAAAAAAATATATGTATTTTTAAATAGGAAAATTCACATGTTAATGCTTGTGTGAAAACGAAAATTTTTAAAATTTTACTTGTATAAAAATCATGCTGCTTAATTATTTAAATTTATTTAATTAATATAATTTTGTTTGGTTTTTTTAATTTAACTATGATTTTAATTGTTTTTTTTATTCATACGCCTTGAATTTAAAATAATGTAACCCTTGATTAAGTAAAAAAACATAAAATAATTAAATTAATTAAAATAAGGACATACCTAAATCATTTTTATTATTAATAATTAAAATATAACAATAGGTTAATTTTAAAGGAAAAAAAAAAAAAAAGTTTTAATCATTTTTATTAAAATTAATCTTTATAAAAAACTATCATTTGTTATGTTATTATTACCATAAATACACAAATTTTTTTTATTAGTTTATTTTTTTTTTAAAGTTTTATTAAACAAGAAGATAGATTTTATATCATTGTATCGAAATGCTATATACATTATATTAATTTTTATTTAAAAATTAAATTTCAAAAATTTCTTGTGGTTTTTTTCTCTTTTGCTATACAGTTAAATATTTAGAAAACTTAAAGATAATGATAATTCTAGTAATAAAAAAACTAAAATAAAAACCATATAATTTCATCTTTTAAATTTCATTATAATTGGTTTCCAGTGTGGTTAAGAATCATTTCGTCTATTCATATTTAGAATATTATTACCACATCCACTGCCTCCACCGTTCATATTTTTCTTGGAAAATTTATGTTGAAAACGTTGAAATTTAAATTTGTTACGCTGATAGTTGTGACGATAACTTCCACCGCCTACATGATGATAACGTTTCCAACGTTTTTGATTTTCTTGCTCTTGGAATGGATTATAGCCGGGTATATGTGTTGTAGCATATGGATCTTTTGGGCCGTTAACTTTTTTCTGTCTGCCACGATCAATTTCATTTTCTTCTTCAATCTCCCAGTCACGTTGTCGCTGTTTACGAGCTTCGCTCATGATCTGTAATTGAAAAGAAAATAGCACAATTGTCTTAAAAATTTTCTGCTTACGTTTTTTTTTACTGTTTTTCATATATACATTTTGATTTAAATCACTGTAAAACTGGCATGTGTTTACTTAAGGATACGATTTTGTCACTATACATACCAAAGACAATTATTTAGAACTAACTTAATTAACTGCAAAGAAATCATTGATCAAATTTCCTATAAGAAATACAATTAAATATGCATCATTGCATATGTTCGGCAATAAATAAAATCGGCTGTAAGCTAACAAAAAATAAATAAAAAAAGTTGTATTTTTTCAATAGAAAATATAACAGCAGCACTGCGACATAAAAAGTACTTTTATGTTATTTAAAACTTTAAAATTTTACCCCCATATTCATAAAAAATATTTTTATTTTATTGGAGGTTTATTGAACACATTTTCATAGGAAATTCGTTCAATAAACCTCCAATAAAATAAAAATATTTTTTATGAATATGGGGGTTAATATTTAAACGTTTTGAAACTAAATTCAGACTTACCGTAGGAACACAATTGCACTATATGAACGTAGTAGCGTACGACGTAGATACGTTGTCAAATAAAAACTGATATTATTGTTTAGAAAGGCACACAATAGCTGGTGCAAACGTAAAAGCGCATCTACGTCGTACGCCGATTTAGATCTAATTATATTTCATACGCCGGTTGCGACCGTATTGTCATAGAAAAAGAACATTAAAATTATAAAATGTAATTTTTTTTTGGGTTTTCAAATTAATGTGCTGTTTCCAGGTGACAAACAATTGATCACTCAAAAGTCTTTTCATATAAATTTTTCTACACATTCAATTGCTTTTCACCTGGAAACAACACATAAATATTTGAAAACAAAATTCAAGAAATTAAAAACACACAACCAAGGCGAATTTATTACAGGTGGTCTTAATGTCAAATTTTGTTTATTCTTTTTTATTATCTTTGGTTCTGTTTTTGACATTGTACAATGATTTAAAAAAAAACAAATTGCTTGGGTTTTGTTTGAGTTTACCTGGGTGGAGTTCGCCTTGCACACAACACTTGGAGTAATTTGGGAATTTTCTTATAATTTAATCAAAAGAAAACAAAATACGTTTACGACGGAATCGTGGGTAAGTAAAGCGTGTTTCTAAAAATTTACGGCGTTACGTCCTACGTTCATGCGACGTACACTTCAATTGTGTTCCTAGCATTAAATTTAAATTGATTTTTTGAAACTTTGATTGTGGGAACGCTTTTAAAACCCAATAAGAATTTAAAGTAAATCTAAAGGAGAGATAACTTACTAATAGTGTTTCCAAAAGTAGGAAAAAACCCCTGCGTAGATACTAAAACAGGAGCGTAGGGGAAATCGGACAGATTTTTTATGTTCGCCAAGATGGTATTTTTTCTCATATTGCATCATTAACGATAAAAGAAAACTGATAAAAAATGTCTTTATTTTTGTTGTTTGGCCAAATAAATAAGATTTTATTTTAGCTAATATGGCCTAAACTTCTATACATACGCATTTAAAAAATGTATTTTTGGTTATCCGGTAAAAGGTGTGATGAATTTCAATACATTTTTAATTCAATTTCTGAATTATAGTCATCCCTTAATAAGGGTTGCCATTTTGGTGCCTTTCGGGTATTTTTTGGTGCTTTTTTGCTTATGCAATACCCGAAATTTTGTTAAACACCCGTTTTTAAAACTTCGATTTTATTGAGGATGATTAAGATGAGATTTGCTATTTGGGGTACAATTTCGGGAAGGCCTGTAAAGATTTTAAGATTTCAAATGATAAAAAAGTGTTATAAGAGATTTTTGCATTCCTTTTTCCAAAAACTTTATTTACGAGGTTAGAGCTAGGCTTTCTAGCAATTTGGAAACTTTACGAAACGTTGCACTTTTTAGCGTTGGCAACATATTTAGTAATCGTAATAAAAACAATGTATTTTGGTAAACATTTTTTGAAAGATGTATATACTGTTTCAAAAATAGAAAATGGCTTAGAAAACATTAGGAATTGTTTAAAAACATATTTAAGTGGCGAATAAAGCTACAAAGTAATGAATTCTTGAAGTCATTAAAAGTAGGATTGTAAGTAAAGTTTTTGCTGGGATACTGTTTCAAAAATAGAAAATGGCTTAGAAAATATTAGGAATTGTTTAAAAACATGCAGTCCGAAATAAAAAAAAAACGCAAAGACTTTAAAAACAAAAAAAAAAAAAAAAGCCGTAGCTTGGTATTAGCAAAGTGTTAAATAAATCAGCTGACAGTAATTGCTTTTATAACGAACGTTGTGTAACCTACCATTTTTCATGCGCTTTTGTATTACTTTAAAAAACGGTTTTATGGCCAATTCAAACTCAGCTGATTATGATCCAAATGATTTGGATGATATTATTTTTATTGAAGATTGAAAAATTTGTATATACAAATAAGCTTAACATAAAAAACTAATATACATAATTTTTTTTTGCTCCCATCTCAGCCATTTATGAAGCGAGCTGGCAAAATTTCAACAGCAAAATTCTGATGAGCATATCTGACATTAAAAGATACCAACAAGCATATATCGTTACCTAAAACGCAAAAGGCACTTACTATGGCGATGCAATATTTAAAATATAGATTAAAAATTTTTACTGAATTCTTTTCATGCCATATTTAACCATTTAAAAGGGACTGCATTAAAAAAAAAAGAGTTTTAGTCAAATAAAGACCCGTCTCATATGCATTTAGAATTAAGGTTAGATTAGGATTCGGAGTTGTAATTTCAAGGGTTGGAGTCGGAGTTAGTACTTTTTTTGACGAATCCACAACCCTGGTTGTCGATGCTAAAAAAAATATTAAACGCTAAATTTCTAAACAAAGAAGCATAACAAGAAAAGAGTACTGAAACGGACGTGGAAGTACCGTGGTATTTTTGAAAGGAAAAAGTACGGAAAATAGTACCATAGTACTGAACTTTCCATCACTGATATGTACATATAATCTAAAATTTAAAAGGATATAGACAGGAAATATGAGAAAAATTTGTAATTTTTTTAAGAAACTGAAAACGATGCTATCGATTTTAAATCGTTTCGATTTCTAAAACAATTTGCATCACATACCTGAATCATTAAAATATTTAGTTAAAATTAACCAATTTATTTTAAAAGAACCTCTTGTTTTTGTATCTAACAAAAATTGTTGCTTTCTTGAAGTATTTTAATTGTAGATTTGTAACTTGTAGTTTTGAGAAACAGGGCCCTGTACTTTGCACACAAGATTACATGGACAGCCCGCCAGCCGGACGGACATCGTCAGAAAGTGATTCTGAGTCGATCGGTATATTTTAAGGTGGTTCTAGGACCACTATTTTATGATGTTACACACATTAGCACAAATGCATAATACCCTTTCCACTATTGTAGTGTGGGTATAATTATCGTTTAAAAATACGATTCAAAATGATGATTTTTGAAAGGAGCTTATTCTGTTTATTTTTGATAAATGTTTGCTGAACCAAAATCGCAAATACATACATTCATACACAAATATGTTTTTAAAACAGGGATGGACGCGTTGTTCAGCAACATAATTTTGCTTGCATTACGTTGACATAGTTGCACGATACAAATTTTCCGGTGTTTGTTTTTTCCCGCTTAAATTACAAAAACATCATTTTAATTTTGTTCTGCTGTTGTCAGATATTCAAGTTTTAGTTAACTTTTTTAAAATTTGTCAAAAACAACAATTGGGTCATTATTAAATTGAGATTGTTCTTCCAACAACAGTAAACCAAAAAAACTACAACAAAAAAATATCTAGTTTTTAAAAAATCCATATTTAGCAGATAAAAGTACATTCTGGAATACCAATACATAACAAAACAACAATTGGGTCATTAGTAAATTGAGATTGTTCTTCCAACAACAGTAAACCAAAAAAACTACAACAAAAAATATCTAGTTTTTAAAAAAATCCATATCTAGCAGATATAAGTACATTCTGTAATACCAATTAATTTCAGAATAAAATTTGCGATAAATAACATATTTGAATTTTTTTGTGCGGTCTGGAATTTGATTGCAAATTTTTACAAATCTAATCTTCATTTTTATCTGTCAGCTAGCTCTACTTTTCGAAATAAGTATACCGTTATGTCCAAAATTAAGGCACTTTCACTACATATATTGGAATAACTTGAAAACGGTTGACCATATTCAGTTAAAAAAAGCCGAAACTCGGCAATAGTATTTTCTTAAAGCCGTGCTTTTTAAATTTACCATGCAGTTTCAGAAATATCGTTGAATTTTTGAAAAAAGGAAAATTAAAAAAAAATAACAAATTTTTTGTTCTTTAAAAATTCATAAAAAATAAAAATAAGACAAAAATCACAGTTTGTTTATCTTAACATAATTTCGAATAAAATGAGGTTTATTTCATTGTAACAGGTGCACAACTTTTGATTTTATTCACAAATTACTGAAAAAACTGAATATCGATTTCCATACAAAAAAATAATTTTAAATATGTGTGTGTCATGAACGTGGTTTCCTTTTTGTTTCTCGAAAAGTAGAGCTGTGATAGAGAAAAATGGAGATTATACTTAAAATCAGCGACCTCAAATTAGTAAAAATTTGCCAAATTCTAGACCGTAAAACGATGGTCCGCACCGTAATTAATCTTATTTTGGATATACAATTTCATATTAAAATGGGGCTAACAACTTTTCTTTAACATTATTGGACTAAGTATGCACTTTTACGTACCATTGCTGAACAACAAATAAAGCCTATAAAATGGTTTTTTATCTGCAAACTAGGTTTTTTTGTTTACTCTATTGCACTGCTTCAAATACTGCATTAAAAAAGGTAGAGTAAGGAAACGATTAAATATAACTTACTTTCCCTTTTAAATTTTGTTTAACAAAAAATTGAAGATACTAAACCAAATATTCATGCCAGCTGTACATTTTTACAGTGTATGAATTTAAACAAAATTCTTAAAATGAAATTAATAAATGTTTTTAAGTATATTTATTAAGATACTTAAGCAAATTTAAGAAATAAAATTATGTATAATGTAAATATATAATTTTAAAGAAATTATAATAAAAGAAATGAAATTACCTATAATAGATAAGCCATTTTTATTAAATTGAAACCTCTACTTAGAAAGCATCAATCAATCAATCACAATCATCATCATCAACAACGTGTCACATTATAATAGTTGAGATCAAAATAAACAAATACATCTTTGTCTTCAATTTGTACAAGAAATCAAACAAACAATTATTAGTCCTTGTAAATTAATTTAAAATTGGTATTGAAGTTGTTGAAAATGTTCCAGTTGAATTGTATTTGGTTTAACCAGGATTACAAATTTCGTTCTTTTACTTTTTACTCTTGTATTTCTTCGCTTTGCTTTTCATTAGTGCATGTTTTAATAAATAATAAAAACAAAATAAGAGGTGAAGAAGCCTTTCCGTTCAAGGCGGTTAAAAATATAAGAAAAAAATCTGTAGTTGCATGCCATTATAAAATCATAAGAAAACGAACATATTTTAAATATTCCTGTTATAGATTGTCTAAGAAATCTTCATTAAATTCAAAATTTTCATTTGTATTGATATCAATTGTTGGCGTCAGTATTGAGGATGTTGTAGACGTCAACGATGTGGATGATGTGTACGTTAATAATGACGATGGTAGAAGAGTTGTAGATCGTAACGAAGAATTTGGCGATAAACAATATGCACTGATCACTGTAGTTGCGGTTGTACCAGAACTGCAGGAATCAATATTTTCCATTTCTTCGTCCATTAACAATTGAAGATCATTTTCATTTAGAACTAACTGATTTGTTGCATTGCGCTTAATATCATCGATAGTTGTTGAAATGATCATGGTATTAGAGATTTCCTCCTCCTCATTTCCAGTATAATTAGAATTTTCGGTTATTTTATTTATTTTGTAGTCGGTGGTTACAATATTTTGTTGATTTTCATTTTGTTCTTGATTGTTGTTTGTATTCATTTGTTTTTCTTCTTCGACGTCTTTATCTTTATCATCATTGTTGTTTAGATTAAGGCAAACATCATGATCGTTTTCGATGTTGATGTAGTTGTTATTATTGCTTTTGTTGCTGTCGTCTTCTATCCGTTTCTCATCAAACAAATAAAAATTCTAAATTAAAGGGAAGTGGAAAATAGGATAATGACGCAATTTTTGTTTTTTTTCGATTTCAAATAATTAATTATATTTTTACTTGGCATTTTTTTTTTTTTTACAAAAAAAACTTAACAAATAGAAACTGGGAATTATTTCCTTCCGAAGGTAACTTTATATTATATTCAACATTTTTCATTTTTCGAATTTATTCTATGAGCTAAATTTCAGTTATGTATTTTATAAAGCTTTTTTGTAATAGTTCTATTCCTACAATTTTTCAGAAATGTCTTTATACACTACCAGACTATTATATTGTATTTTCTTTTTACATTTTACCTTAGCCTTCCGTTGGAAAGGAATAGAACTATTACAAAAAAGCTTTATAAAATACATAACTGAAATTTAGCTCATAGAATAAATTCGAAAAATGAAAAATGTTGAAAAAAAAACTTAATAAATAATAATATTTTTGTGTTATGGTGAATTAATAGGTACTTAAACACAAAAGAAACGTTTTTTTAAAAAAACCCAAGGCAACACACCAAAGTTTCTAAGACTTCTGCCGATTCAAATAATAAAAATATGACCAAAAAACAAAATATTGCATAAACCATATTATGTACAGTAATTTTAAAAAAGCCTACATAAAACAAAAATAAAAAATATAGACTAGATTTGCGTACTTATCTTAAAACTAAAAATTTTAACTCAATAAACAAATTTGTGACCACACTTTTCAACGATTTTTGTAAAAAAAAACAAACATTTTTAATGCAAATAAATTTTTAAGTGTTATTTATTAAAAAATGATTTCTGTACCATAACAAACCTTCAGCCGTATTCATAAGCATAAGTTAGCATATGGGCATTTCCATGAGAATGTCAACCACGACTCAAAAAATTTAAACGCTTGAAACTTTTTTTCAAATATGGTAGAAAGAAAAAAAAACCCCAAACTTTACTATGTCGGGGTACTTATAGCTTATTACAATTTTAAAAAAGCAAAAAATTAAATTAAACTGACCTTCTCTTTGATTCATTTTTAGTAACTGCAATTAACAATTGGCAGCCCTGGAATAATGCTTTAAAATTACTTTTACAACAACAATTAACAAGATCCTTTATAAGAAACTATATAAGCTTTTAAAGCTCGTCACGTACGATATTGTAAGTACTAAAATGCAACTTAATGCATCATCTTATTATGTTGGTATTTAGTTTAAACCTTATTTTATTACAATCAAAATCATCCAACAAAATTTTTTTGGAATCGGTCCATATTTGAGCATAGCTCCCATACAAATTATACTCCCGAAAATAGCTTTTAATGCCATAACTTCCTTATAAATGTTGGTATTTACATAAAAATTGTCGACAATGACTTTTACGATAGGTACTATGTCATGACAAAATGTTGTGCGGATAGGTTCATTTTACCCATAGGTCCCATATAAACCTCCTTCTTTAAATCGGCTAGGGGCAAACAAATCTCATATAGATGGAAATAACCAGATAATATTCGGCACAAATAACTTTTATATAATTCTTTAACTCAAAGCATTATTCTGCTCTGGCGATCTTGATTGGCCATGGGTCCCAATTAGGGTACACTCTCAACATTTGTTTTTAAATATTATAGTGTAGGGTATCATATGGTCGGGCTTGACCGACTATACTTTCTTTCTTGTTTGTTTTAAGGTTTTTATATACATACATACATATATTTACAAAAAATATATTTCGTGCCTTGTAAATACTATAAGAGAAAAATCTGCCACGTACGGTATGTCACGAACGATATTACATTTTGTTCATTATAAAACCATCCAAAGAAATTTTTTTTCCAATTACAGATTATAGACGAAAAATATGTGGATTAATTTAAAAATTATAAAAAGAAAAACCTCCCACAATTCGCAGATCGTCGTATTTTTTTAAATTCACCCCAAAATCACTTCCGTTTTATGTCACGTACGATATGCACTTATTTTGCTCGATATTTTGGACAACATGGCTCTGAATTTAATCATTTTTTTTCATATATAGTTCCTTCCAAACGAAACATAATGATACAAAAAATGTTCCAGTTAAAACTATTTTTGCAAAATTTCTATCTCTCTGAAGGCGTACAAATGTCGCGTACGATGACATGGAAATGCCCATATGTGTTATTTATAATACTTTTGTCATATCGCTCATTTGTTACAAGATCGGCATAACTCAAAAAAATCCATTTCGAGATAAACGCATTTAAAGTTTTTAATTTGCTCTATACAAATAAATTAGCGAAACGCTTGATAATTTAGATTCATTAGACTTTTTAAGAAACACAGCGCGTAGTCGTGCGGTTAAAGTATATAAAAAAGAAAAACCCATTTTTGGTTTATACCAGTGATAACCAAGCAACAAATAAAGTTGTTGTATACATATGAATTGTCGACCGTGGCTGTGTAAAAAATACGATTATTGACTGCCTCGCGAGACTATGGAGTGGCCCGAACAAAGTTGTTGTATACATGTGAATTGCCGACCGTGTCTGTGTGAAAAATACAATTATTGACTGCTCGCGAGTCTATGGAGTGGTTATGACTGGTTTATACTGTACCACCGTATCTTCAAGTTCTATTATCGTTAAGGTGCTGGGGCCGCAACAAGGTGCAAGAAGATTGTGGTGAATTTCATGGATTTAGCCGACCTTCAATGAGCCGAATTTGTGAAAAAGTATCCAAGGCGTTTGCTAAAAAAGCTAGGAGATACATATATTAAAATGCCAACTACAGCTTGAAACCAAATCATATTTATGGAAGAATTTGAAAGAATTGCAGGATTTAAAAATTGTATTGGTGCAATTGATTGTACTCATATCCGTATACAAGCTGAAATATCCACGATGCCCATATACATATATGGCTATTTCCAAAAAAACGTCAACCACAAAAAATGGAAAAAAAAAATTTTTTTCTTTTCAAGATTTATTTAGAGAATTGCTTATATTTTTTTAATATATGCGTATAAATTAATTGATTCGAAAAAAAGATAAATGGTAAACGAAGTACTACAACTTTTAGCACATACTTGTGTATATTAGAAAATATGCATTTGGAACAACAATACTCTAATCTAAGGCATATTTATGATCTGAAAAACATTTTTTATTAAGTTTCTTATATAAAGGACTATAAATAGCAACCTTAAAAAAATTTTAAATCATGGTGGAAAAATTGTCCCGTTTACAATGTCCCGTTTACAATTTCTTTAACAATTTATTTAAAAAAATGTAATTCATATTTTATTTTGAAATCGAAACCATTTTTAGGGCACATTAGTACGCAACATTTTAAAATTAATCCCAATAAAATATTGTGTCAGGTTTCGCAGAAATCACTGTTTAAAGGGTTACCCCTTAAAACCCACTTCCGTTTTTTGTCCCGTTTACAATCACTGGTTTTTTGCAATTATCTCGGAAACCACGACAGTAAGCGAAAAATTTCATTTGCGGAAATTAAAGAGCTAATTGAGAGTTAAAGGAATCATTAATTTAAAAAATGAAAATCAGGTTGATTTTTACAGTTCTGTCAATATAAACGTGTGCGAATGTCCCGTTTACAATCTTGGAAGTGCCCATATGTAAATGGGAATAGCTAGTCTTACAACGTTCTAGTATGTTTGTAATATTGGGTTTACTGATAATAAATTAATCTTCTTTTCTATGCTTTTAAAATCTCCAGGTTGTTTGTGATGCATCGCTTTAAATAACCCACGACTCGGGAATATTTAATGAAAGTGTAATAAAAAAGAAACTAGAGGTCGTCTGGTTGGAGACGGTGGTAACAAGTGCACTAATTTTTTGTTTACTCCTGTACGAAATCCAAGAGAAGTGAAGGAATAAATGTACAATAAAGTGCATATTAAGACCAGAAATGCTGTACAAAGACTTTTTGTTGTTTGGAAGAGTCGTTTTCGAATACTTTTAGAAAAAATTAGAATTTTCAAAACAAACGCAAAATTGTTGATGGTAGCTTTAGCTGTTCTTCACAACTTAGCCATAATATTCACTGAGGTAAGAAATATGCAGTGGTGTAAAGTTATAACGATTTACGGTATTGTTTGTAAAAATTAAACCAGATTCATAAAAGGTTTATTTAACAAATGTTCATGCAAAATTCTTTTTATAAATGGGTTAACCTGTTTTATTTTTTAGAAATAAGGCTGTTAGACGGTATCGATAATTTTGTTCGTTGTATAGAAGAATAAAACTAATCTCGTTCGTTATATCCGAACTCGTCCTTTGGGGCCGAAACAGTTTCCTTTTAGAGTTAATATTAACTCGAAAAAATATTAGGACATTGTTGAAAAATGGTTTCAAAAGTAAACATTTTTTTTTAATATTTCAAATTGCTTTTAGGGACAAATAAAATAAAATAATTATAACCCAACGTAAGAGAAATCGAAAATACAATCTTTTTAAAAATTAAAACTAAACATTTCTACAGATTATAATAATGAAAACATTGATAGTCTCAATCACCAAAATACAAACGGAAGATTACAGCACGATTTTGAAGCAGAAATTTCTCGCGCCCACTACATTCAGCAACATTTTTAAATATATATATTTATATAGTATTTTGTGTTTTAAGTTTTTTTTATTTAGTAATTTGTATTATTTCTTATAATTTAAATAAGTAAATAAACAAAAAAAAGTTATGAATTAAACAAACATTTTTAAAAACAAATAAAAATAACAATTCATTTATATAATATCCCAGGTAGAAAAAGACAATCACCACGACGCTGTGCCGACATTGCAGGGGGTACTATCAACATCAATACAACGTACTGTTTACAAAATTAACAATGTTGTCACAATATTAAAATGATAACGCCAAATGTGCGTCTTCCGACTGTTCTTTTTAGTGTTGTCACAGTACTGTAAATTTAAATTTACAATGTTGGATTACAACGTAGTCACAACCGTCTTCCGACTCTTATTTTTAATATTGTTACAAATATAAATTCGTTAAATTAAAAATTTGTATATTTTCTAACCTAATACTACATTTACATTAGCCCGAAATCTTGTAGATTTGATTTAAAATCTTCTTCGAAATCTAGTGCGTTTACATTATACTATTTTGACATTAGCGAGATTTTGTTTTTATAACAAAACAACTGACTAAAAGTTTTTTCATTACACATACAAACACAAAAAGAAATACACATTTAAAAATTTGCATTACCTTTTATTAATAATTAACGATATTTATTTTATCAATATTGGGGGTATTCACGTCACAAGTTGCACCCTTGCAAAAAAGCAAAAGTGCAAAAATATAACAACAACTACAAAGACAAGTATTTGCGCACAACTAATTGTCTGGGTGGTTGTTGTTATATTTTTGCAAGGGTGCAACTTGTGACGTGAATACCCTTATTATTCGTCTTTTTTATATTTTTACAGTTTTTATTAAACTTTTTAAGTTTTTTTTTTAACAATTTTTGTTTTGTCTTTTTTTTAATGTTATTTTTTCTTGTGCAGGGAAGTATTTTTAGTGCTTTATTGAAAAATCCATATTTTCATCATTAAGTTCTACTAGATTTTGAGTAGATTTCGTCGAAATCTAGTCACGAAGTAGATTTTGTTTTGTATGGGAAATCTAGTCAAAAACAACTAGATTTGGCTCGAAATCTCGTAAGTACTAGATTTGGCGTAGGTGTAAATGTAGTATAAAATAGTTTTTGTGTTTTCATTTTAATACGACTCTATTAAATTAATAAGACTATATTTTTGTATATACAGCGTTGCAGCGGTATAGAATTATTATAAACACGGTATTAGGAAATAAAGGTTTAATTCTTGTATATACAGTGTTGTAGCGGTATAGTTTTATGGTAAATACGACTTTAAAAATCTGAAGTCGTATATTTGTATTTAGGGTGTTGTACCGGTGTTGAATCTGATTTAAAAACGGTATTAAAAAACTAAGGTTGTAATTTTGTATCTACAGTGTTGTCCTGGTACCATATTTTTGGTAGAGTCACAATTTTGTATTTACAGGGTTGTGGCGGTACATAATATTTAGAAGAGTCGAGTTTTACTCTTTTTGAGTTTTCATCAACTTTCTCTGTATGTCTACATTTTTGTACTTCTGCCTTCAGAGTTTCCCTTTCTGTGTCTTTTATTGCAACATCTTCTGGTTCATTTTTAAAAGTCTCATCAAATTTTTCTGAACATTTGTTCTCAAGTCCTTTTGGTTTCTGAATTTCTTCATAACTTTCTTTTGTTACATCTTCTATTTCATCGTAATCTAAAATTTCTATAACTGGGTTGTTCTGCATTTGCAAATTTTATGATTCAATACCTAATGCATTGCTGCCATACAAATTGAAATCTTGTTCAAAATGTTTAGGAATACGACCAACCAATTCTTCATCAAAACTCTTCAACCGTGGAGGTGGTGGACCGCTGCCCGTTTGTTTTATTTGTCTCAGAAATGCGTTGTTTGTTTTGGTCAACGATTTGGTTTTGCGCCATTGATTTAGAATTTGACTCAATGTTCTGTTGTTTTTTTAACACCTTATTAAATAGAATGGTAATACTACCCCAAGCATCCCTTTTTTGTTGGCGTTAGTATCAATTCTTATATTTTCGATTATTTCTATATTTTCCATTACCAATCTATTTAACAGATCTGTAAACATACATACATAAAAATAACATAAATGAAAAAAAAAAAACAAATATCTTATATTACCTTTTCATCTTGTTCCCAGTTATCTGACTTTTATATAAGTTTTTTTAATCTAATTTATCAGGTTTTTCATCTTTTAGCAATTGTAATACATTTTTTTCCATTATTTTACGGATACATTTTATTTGCGGGAAAGTCACAATTGCAAATGTCAAAAATTAGAGTTGCTTTGCAAGTTTATTGAGACTTTTTTACTTTCAATAACATAGAATGTTTTGAGGTTTGAAAACATATCGAAAGAAGTCGACAGACAACTACGACTGTTTGGTAATAGATTAAAGAGAATGTGAACTTATTTCCTTTAATCTATTACCAAACAGTCGTAGGCGTATTTTAAATACGCCAAACACGATAAGGGTGAATATATAAAACTTTTTTTTCAGAGTTATAACCCAGCTAGCATTTTCAATCGTCTAGGAGTCTACTGGAAATCTCACAGTGTTTTTGATCGTCGACGAGCTCATTTTTTAATTGTAGACGTACGGGAGAAACTGTTACACGTGCTGATTCGTATGAGGGATTCTTCCATAACGCAGCAAAAAACCCTTATATATAGATTAACTAACGAGTCTTTCTAAAATAATGCCTAGAGTCGTATGTGACTCATGTTGGGATTATTTTACAACTCGTGAAATACTCAGCCGTATAACTGAGCTACCTTAAAAAGGGCATCAAGCTTATTTTTCATGTTAAAACTACTAATTTTCATACAATTTATATGAAACAAACCTTACTGTCGGAAAAACCTTTTTACAGATCCTTACCTGCTAGCATTTGAAAGATCGTTTTTTCAAAAGTCGTTGGTATAAGTCGTTTTTTAAGTACTTTTGGTGATTAAAAACTGATTGATCACTTGCACGCTAAAAAATCGACACATAAATGACTCGCGATTATGATTTAATAAAAAAAAAACATATCACATATGACTCTTCAAGAAGAGACACGGGTAGGGTACCATTTTCTTCCGACAAAAGTATCATTTATGATCAGAAAATGAGCGCATATTCTGGTATTTAAATCGGGCTGAAGAGTCAAATATGACTATAAATCTCAAAAAAATTCTAGCTGGGTTGTTTTTGTTACTCGTTAGATAATCATCAGAATATTCTTTTGGGAATGGTATATTAAACAAAATCGTCTAACAAACAGCCTATGCTAGCTGCTACTTACACATATGCAGAACACACAAATACAAAATTTGTTTTTTTTTTCAATTATCAAACAATAAAAAAATTGGGTGGTCAATTATTCGACATTTTTTAAAAACCGGTTTTCGAATATTTCGACTATATAAATGCGGGAAATTAAATTTCTTTCTTTTACTTTTCCGTGCTGCATGTGTTAATTTAAATTTTTTTTATATGCAGGGTCCTGAGTGAATGAAAACCTAAAAGATGGAAAATGTTGGTGCTTTCAATTTTTCGGTTTTTGGGTTGGTTTGACAGCGACTGTTTACATTTAATGAATCAGAAGTAAAAGCAACCGTTGTTTTTTGGCCAATAACAAAAAAAGAAGTGGAAGAAATTGCAGTTTTTAAACACTGGAAAAAATAAATGCTCGATACATGTAAATTCATATATACTTAGATGTACCATGTTTTCTTCATATGTACATACAAATTTATGGTCGAACTTTGATCATTAGGCGAACACTACATAGTAATAATAATTTCACAACAAATTTTTGGTTACTTTGAACAGAACACAAAATCCATAAGCAAAGCCACTGCTACAACGTCGAACTCTATTCCGCTAGTTCACAGTCTTCGAACGTTTCTAGAAAAAACGATAAAAGAATAAACTGAGATGTAGAATAGGTCAGACTCCTTAAAATTGCCTACTTACTTTGTTTCCAATTTCAAAAAATGGAAAGTTTTGAACACAAAGTTCGAAAATTTCAAAGAAAATAGATCGAAAAACTGTCTTATTGAGCTACCTTACATTAAAGTGTTGGATACACTTTCACCGCTACACCTAGTAAAAGTTATGATAAGTCTACAAAAACTGACCTTTGGAGCGTTTGTGAAAAACTTTTAGGAACATTTCGAGACAGTGTCCTCTGTCCATCCTACGCTGTGTTCCAGCTAAAGAAGGAACCTAGAGATACCTTAGATCTTCTAATTTCTCAAGAGACGCATATCCGCGCTTACTGGCGCAATGAATGTTATACCTTTATTTAAGAGCATGGTTTAGATATACTCAAGTTTTCAAATAAGTTCTCTCGCATCTGAGCGACTATTTTCCACTGCAGGTCTGCTAAGTCGTCTATCTCTGCCAAAATTAAGAATATTTCGTTTTTATACCCACACCACAATAGTGGAGAGGGTATTATGCATTTGTGCTGATGTGTGTAACGCCTTAAAATATTGGTCCTAGAGCCACCTTAAAGTATACCGATTGACTCAGAATCACTTTCTGAGTCGAACTAACGATGTCCGTCCGTCCGGCTGGATAGCTGTCCATGTAACCTTGTGCGCAAAGTACAGGTCGCAATTTTGGAGATAATTTGATGAAATTTAGGTGATAGGTTCTTATTGGTTCAAGGACCAAGCCTATTGAAAATGGGCCAAATAGGACCACGAGGGAAGATAGGGGGAAATTTCTTCCTCTCAGAATTTATCAAACCGATTTTAATGAAATTTAAAACATACATTAAACTATATCTATATGAACACATAAGCTATACAGTTTTTCAAAAATAGGACCACAAGAGGAGGTAGGGGGCAATTTCTGCATCTCACAAACTTTTAAACCGATTTATATGACTTTTATAAACATAGATAAATTTATATTTATATAGACATATAAGCATGATGTGTTTTTTAATATTGTGGTGTAGGGTATCATATGTTCTGGCTTGACCGACTTTACTTTCTTACTTGTTTAATATTAATTATCTCTTACACTGTTTTTTTGTTTAAAAAATTTATTTAATTTTTGTTAATCTGATCATGAAAGAAAATTCAAATCGTTGTTTTTATTTTATTTTATTAATATCAATTTTATGTATTGATAATCTCTTACACTGTTATTTTGCGTAATAAAAAAATTACTCTACTTGAGTTTTGTTAATTTTACCTAGAACTTAAATTTAATTATTGTATCGGTATTGCCGATATTTCTTTTTGAGTGCCGGTATTATTCGGCAAAATGATGTATCGTTACGTCCCTAATTTAAATAAGATATCAATTTATTAAAAACAAACCGTCAGCTCATTATTGGTTTGACCTATTGACCATTAAAAAAAAAAAAAAAAAAAAACTGAGAGCTTGTGGTACATATATATGTATATATATTTCGAATACCCCCTCTTTCTGAACCCAAAACATGTTTCGCATTAATTTTGCTCCACATCAACTATTTACAAGTTTTTTAAGTACGGTTTGGCGATTGCACTTATTTCTTCATATAAAACCGTACAAAATTTATTTCAGTCTTGCTTTGCTTCATTGATGTAGGAAAAAAAATAGTTTTTTTCATGAAACTGTTTTTGTTGCAATAGTTTTGATCATGTTATACCCAATTGTTAAGGCCTAATAATTCCACCATGAGCAAATTAAAAAGACAAGAAAATAAATTTGTTGAAAATAGTAAATATTTATAAAAAATATAAAAATGGAACTGTTTTCGCAAAATAAAACAAAATACAGTGGTTTCCCGATTTAACGAACCCTCGATTTAGCGAATTCGGGATTTAACGAACAGGCAAACATTTTACCTTAGGTACTATGTATAACGAATAAAAATCTGATTTGGTGCTCGATGTACAAATAAAAACAATATACAAAAAATTCTTAAAACTTATTTAAATACATAGATGGAGTAGTCAGGCAAACAGATGTTGTTGTGTTGACACACACCTCCAGGCATATATTTCATTTTGTTTACAATGAATTATGTACTATTATCATCTATTTTTTTTTTTTAGTTCCTGATAAACAAATCGCTAAATTACAGTTTAAATTTCTTTCGTAGAAAGCAATTGAAAAAAGTTTAATGAAATCGCAAAAACAAACGTCAATAACAAGTTTCTTTAAATAATTATGTACCTTTTTCTTATTTTTTTTAATAATTACTTTTTTCATTAATTGTGATATGATATGAATTGTTCTTTTTTTGTTGTTACTTGAATTAATATTTTTTTTTAGTTCTGGATTTAACGAATTTTTCAATTTAACGAACAGGGCTGACAATCAATTGTTCGTTAAATCGGGAAACCACTGTAATTGAAAAAATATTTATATTTGTACACACAATGGTTATTGTAACCACAATACTAATTATTGTTAAAGCTAAGGCACGAGCTCTATGTTTGCATTTGTCCTTTAAGTTGTGCTGAAAAGGTCAGCAAGAAAAAGAAAGACAAAAAAATGAAAAAACAAAACAAAATATGTACTTTGAAATTCAAGAAGAATTCTTGACAAAAGTACGAATAAACAGAAGAAAAGGAAGAACATGTAAAATAAATTAAAATAGATAATCATTCAAAGCAAATTTCGATCTACCAAAGGTTAAATACAATTTGGTTTAAGGATTGATGTTTGACTAATGACGTCAGCAGTCGTCGATGGCTGCGAGTGTTAAACGGCAAGCCCTCTGAGGAGATTGAGTGGTTGCAATCGAAACATGTCAGGGAAACCTGGGTTCGAGCCCAGATTGAGTCAAGAATGAAAAATTATCAGTAAATTTTAATTAATTTTTCATGTTGTAAAATTCCTTTCTTCATAAAAATAATTTAATGAAAATTAAATTTGATGAACTTAAGCCTAATTAAAAATATTAAAAATTTGGATTAAAAACTATAAATAGTTCAACAAAATAACCACAATACTAATTATTGTTAAAGCTAAGGCACGAGCTCTATGTTTGCATTTGTCCTTCAAGTTGTGCTGAAAAGGTCAGCAAGAAAAAGAAAGACAAAAAAAAAAAAATAAAAAAAAAACAAAATATGTACTTTGAACTTCAAGAAGAATTCTTGACAAAAGTACGAAAAAACAGAAGTAAAGGAAGAACATGTAAAATAAATTAAAATAGATAATCATTCAAAGCTAATTTCGATCTACCAAAGGTTAAATACAATTTGGTTTAAGGATTGATGTTTGACTAATGACGTCAGCAGTCGTCGATGGCTGCGAGTGTTAAACGGCAAGCCCTCTGAGGAGATTGAGTGGTTGCAATCGAAACATGTCAGGGTAACCTGTCCGTAAAAACGCCTGGGTTCGAGCACAGATTGAGTCAAGAATAAAAAATTATCAGTAAATTTTAATTAATTTTCATGTTGTAAAATTCCTTTCTTCATAAAAATAATTTAATGAAAATTAAATTTGATGAACTTAAGCCTAATTAAAAATATTAAAAATATTTTTTTTTGTTACCCATAATAAATGAATTCAGACACAAAAAACTTGTAATTTTTTATAATGTAACGACCGTTATTTTAAAAAATAAAATTTTTTTTGGTAACTAGTTTCTTTGGTTTGAAAATAAATCCATTTCTTAAACAAAACATTTCAAAGAATTTAATCAGGTATTTTACTTGACATATCTGAAATTTGAAAACAGCACATTTATAAAGTAACGACAGTTTCTTTTTTAATGGTCAAAAAAAGTATTGTATTTTTTTTTTTTTTTTTGAGATCACGAATTATTAATATTTAGTAGTTATTATTAATAGCAACTTGGTCAAATTCATTTTCTTTTAAGAAAATTTTTTTTACAATTATTAAAGCATTTAAGAGCTCATCAGAGATTCTATTTCTAATCCTTGTTGATATGTATATTGCCTGCTACCTACAGACGTTGGTTTTATAATAAGAAGCGCATAATAACGTTCATCATTCTACCCTTTGTATGAAACTTTTGAATCAGTTTGGCTTCTCTTCACTTGCAGTTAAATTGATTCAATCTTACCTTTCAGACAGAAGCCAGTCAGTTGTTAATAATGGGCTTACTTCTCGCTCTCTACCCGTCCCCAGAGGAGTCTTACAGGGGTCAATTCTCGGTACACTATTATATAGTCTATATGCTAATGATCTACCCTAACAACTTCGTTTTTGTTATATACAGATGTATGCTGATGTTCAGTTATACCTTAAGGTACGTTCAGACTAATGAAATATTTGACAAAAATATTTGTTCTGATATTTGCTTCAAACTGTGTGAAACAAAAAATTATTTTGTTTAATGTTCACACTAATCTCATATATTTGACAATTTTTGTTTGTTAAAACAGTTGGCAAATAGTGTCAAATAAAATCAATGAAATCATGTTTGCCATGCGTTCAGTTCAGACTTAGACGAATATTTGCATCAAAAAATTATTTAATGAAAGTGTTCAAAAATTAAAATATATTTCACAAATAGTAAAAATTGCCAAATTAACGGAAATTTGCAAAAATTTGCTAATAGTGGTATGATAGCAAAGCCTAATAGTTATTAAAAATCGTTAAAGCTGTAAAGATTCACAGGCTAAAATTCGCAAAAAATTGCAAACTTGGAAACAAACTTTAAAATTTATTTGAAATCGTTTAAAAAAACAAATTGTCGGAAAATAGCAAAATAAGCGAATATTCGCGAAAATTTTTAAAATTTCCAACAAGCCATAAAATTGATTAAAAGTCCCTAAAAGTATAAGGAATGGGAAAAATTCGGTAAAAATTGCCAAATAAGCGGAAATTTGCAAAAATTTGCTAAAAGCGGCATGATAGCAAAGCTTAATAGTTATTCGAAGTTAGTTTTTGTTTTTAATGTAATTTTCTATGCGAACGATGACGTTCGATATCGTTAAACAGGCAGTAAAAATCGTTAAATCTGCAAAGAATCACAGAAAGAAATCGCTTCTATCACGAACATGGCTAAAATTCGCGAAAAGTTGCAAACTTTGAAACAAACCCTAAAATTTATTTGAAATCGCTTAATGGGTTAAAAAATACAAAATGTCGGGGAAAAGTAGTAGTAGTGGTCGTGCTTCAGGTTTGCTATCGGTTTATAGTGGTGTCCCACAGGGTTCTTTGTGTATTCCATTTGCATTTGCAGACGATGTGCAGCTGTTGTTCAGTGGTACTGCGGAGTTTTCAGATGTTTTGAAGAACATGATTGATTATACTGTTGGGTTATTGGTTGATTGGATAGGTAATAACGACCTGTCTATTAATGCGAAAAAGTCTAAGGCAATGATGTTTGGTAAAAGTGATAGGGTTGTTTTTTTCTATTACATTAGATGGTCATTTGATTGAGTTTGTTGAGAAAATGGAATGCCTTGGGGTTATTGTTGATAAAAAATTGAGTTTTGAAAGCCATGTGAATCCTATAGTTTCTAGGGTTAACTTTTCTTTGCGTAAGTTGTATAGTTTGGATTTAATGTTGCCTTTTTTTGTTAAATGGGGTATTGTTCATAGCCTTATTATGCCATTATTTCTTTATGCCTTGGAAGTGTACTCGGGAGCGTGGGGATATGTTTTGAAAAGGATAAGGCTGGTGTTCAATAGGGTAATAAGATATTTGTTTTCTCTTAGATTATGTCGGCATGTTTCTTCGTATGTTGTACGATTTCTTGGTTTTTCATTTGAGGATTTAGTTAAATTTAGGACGTTATTGCATTTTTACAAGTCATATAAGTTGCTGACGCCTAAATATTTGGTTGATTTGTTTGAATTTGGTAGATCTAACAGAAATAAGCAGTTGGTAATACCAATATTAACTTCAGTTTTGGAGCGTTCATTTTGTGTTTAATGTCTCCCCTGATGTTTTTAAGGTTAAACTCTATCGTGAGTTTTCTGCATTGTCTGTTTAAAGTAAATGCTGTTCCCTAAGGTATACATAGTAGGACTTTTGTCTGACATTTTAATTAATAGCCTTATGTATTTTAGATTTTTTTGGAATTGTTGGGTTTTGCTTTTAATTTTTGTGAAATTTGATTGACCTTTTAATTAAGAATTTATTATTTAATGTTATTTCTATTATTTAACAATTTTTCTTTTTTTACTATAATTTATAATTTATTTTTTTGTTGTATGTACTATGTACCAATTTGACTTTAAATTTTTTAATTTCTTTAAAATTTGTTTTCTATTATTAAATAGAATTTTGTAAGCCGATTATGGCCAATAGGCTAGGTTACTGAAATTTAATAAATTAAATAAAAAAAAATAAATAAAAAAAAACCAAAAAAAAAAAAAATTTTAAAAAATAGCGAAAATTCGCGAAAAATTTTAACATTTCAAACAAAACCATAAAATTTATTAAAAGTGCCTAAAACTATAAGAGTATTAATTTCAACATTTTTTTGGTTGGAAAAATGGAAAAAAAAAAATTACACCTTATTGACGTGAACGGTATTTTTTTTAGTTAAAGGTACAAAACTGTCAAAAACAAAAATCTGTCATATAATTCTTGGAAGTAATTGATATTTTTCAAGATGCCAAATAAAAGTTAAAATTAAATTAATTGATTATTTAATTGTCACGTCATTTTTAAGTTCTTTTTTAATATTTTTTTGTATAGAATTCATTTTTAATTTAGTTTTGAAAAACGACGTTTTAAAAAAGTAAAATTTGATTTAATAAAAATGGAGTTTAAAGAATCATAGTTGATTATCTTAAAAAGAGATGTAAATTTTAGTGCTTTTTGTGAAAAATAACAACATTTTTAATATGGTGGCAACCATACTCAATTGGACGTTTGTGAATTGCCAACTCTTTAAAAATTGTAAAATTGTAAATTTCCAAAATTTGCCAATAGCGGCATGATCGCAAAGTCTAATAATTATAAAAAATCTTTAAAACTGTAAAGAATCCGAAAACTTACAAGAAAAATTGCTTGTATAGGTAACATGGCTAAAATTTTGTGTCGTTGTTTGCTTTTACAATCTTTTTGTAACATCAAAAAAATGTTTGCTCAAAAACTACTAAAACATTTGATTTTTTGTGTTCACATTGGACAAATATTTGTTTGCCGGCAACTACTTTTATTTGCTTAAAATCAGCTGTTATTTAATGACAAAAGAACCAGAACACCTTTTTTAACCGAATACGATTTGCCAGATCGCGTAGAGGAAGATATATTCACCCCTATCGCAAACAACTACTCCCATGAAAATATTCCCATATTTTTTTTATTTCGTATTGTGAGTGATTCCCATAACAAATTTTTTGGGAATGAATTCCCAAACCTAAAAAATTTGGCATCGCCAATGTTTACTCCCGCGAATTTTTTTAATAAATAAATTCCCAAAAGTGTTGATGTGAACGAGAAGGGAACATGTAAATTTCAATTTGTATTCTAAAGCAGGACTAAATTAAATTACTTCTTCCTTTTATTGAAGGAGTGTACATAAAGAAAATGAAGATTAACACTATTCATTATTTATTTATTATATTTTTATTAGTATTTTATTTTGTATATTTTTCTTTCACAATACAAGCACTGACAAGTTACTCACAATAGAGACTTTTGTTTACAAAGCACTGACAAATAAATCACAATAGAAATTTTTACTCCCAAAATATTTGCGATACCGATTTGTTGGGGATGGGAATTTAGGTTTGATCCCATATATCATATTCCCATAACATTCGCGATAGGGGTGATTATTCAATTTCGGCATCAAAGCCATGCATCTGAATGCCAATTTTTTGTTTTTAGCTGCGTCTCTGGAATCAACTCCCAAGTCATATCCAAAACACAAACAACGCAATAAATTTTAAGAAAATGCTTATTGATTTCCTAACGTAATTTTTCTTTTTATTATAATTTAAATCAATGTTTTTATTTCAACAAGTTTAATATATTTGTGCTAATAACAATTGTTACTACACACATATACTTTTATTTATTTTTTTCAACATAAATTGATCCTTGTTTTTTTTATGTATTTTTTGTTTTCCAAAAATTAATGTATTTTTTCTTTTTTTCCCGAAAATTTTGTAAAACTATTGACATTTTATATTATTATTTAACAGCTCTGATTCTAATACTGTAATTTATAAGATATACTATCTTTTTTGTATTAGAAAATAGATATTAATAAATAAATAAATACAAAGATTAATTTCAAAAGATTTTGTTATTCATGCTTAATTCCCAGTTTTTATTCTTGATAAAAACACTTGAAACTTATTGTTGATGGGATAAGCTATTTCACTGTTAGCTTAGGCCAGATCTTCATTAAACTTCATCCATAAAGATTTTAGAAAAACTAAAGATATTAAACCAAATAAAACTGTTAAACGTATAAGAATTATAGCAACAGTTCTACTTGTAACAATATCAAAGTTTAAACAAAACACATCAACAATAAACAACAGTGGGTTCATCTCATCTTACATTTCCCCACTACAATTAGTTGAAATTCTCTCAACATTAATTGTAGTTGTAAGTAGGTTAAGAAAAACAAAATGAAAAAACAACAACTTACAAAAGATGTTGTCAATTAAGTGTTTTTTAGGCCGTGCACTGCCTGTTTATTATCAAAAAGTAATTTCAATTTTTGGGAATACAAAATTTTAATTTCAAAAGATTTTGTTATTCGTGCTTAATTCTCAGTTTTTATTCTTGATAAAAACACTTGAAATTTATTACTTTTTGATAATAAACAGGCAAGTGCACGGCCTAAAAAAACTTAATTGACAACATGCTTTTGTAAGTTGTTGTTGTTTTTATTTTGTTTTTCTTAACCTACCCAGGCAGAAATTACAACTCTTCTAAATTTTATGTACCGCCACAACCCCGTAAATACAAAATTGTGACTCTACCAAAAATATGGTACCATCACAACACTGTAGATACAAAATTACAACCTTAGACCCCTATTACGGGTTTTTTTTAGTATTTAAAATATTTTCATTTATTAGTATTGTGGTTATTTTGTTGAACTATTTATGGTTTTTTAATCCAAATTTTTAATATTTTTAATTAGGCTTAAGTTCATGAAATTTAATTTTTATTAAATTATTTTTGTGAAGAAAGGAATTTTACAACATGAAAATTAATCAAAATTGTTATTGATAATCTTTCATTCTTGACGTGGCTCGGGCTCGAACCCTGGCCGGCAGGTTACCATGACATGTTTCGATCGCAACCACTCGATCTCCTCAGATGGATTTGCCGTCTTACACTCGCAGCCATCGACGACTGCTGACGTCACTAGTCAAACATCAATCCTTAAACCAAATTGTATTTTAACATTTGGTAGATCGAAATTTGCTTTCCTGAATGATTATCCATTTTAATTGATTTTACATGTTTTTTCCTTTACTTCTGTTTTTTCGTACTTTCGTCAAGAATTTTTCTTGAAGTCCAAGTACATTTTTTTTTGTTTTTTCACTTTGTCTTTCTCTTTTCTGTTGACCTTTTTCAGCACAACTTGAAGGACAAATGTACACATAGAGCTCGTGCCTTAGCTTTAACAATAATTAGTATTGTGGTTATTTTGTTGAACTATTTATGGTTTTTTAATCCAAATTTTTAATATTTTTAATTAGGCTTAAGTTCATGAAATTTAATTTTTATTAAATTATTTTTGTGAATTTCATTTATTTTTTTGTTTTATAATGTTTCCAACATTTAAAAATACATTAAATTTACAGGTTTACAACTCAATAAATACACCTGGTTGCGATCAGTTGTAATTTTTGTTATGTTTTTGTTCACCGCAATTTAGCAAAGTTGTAAACCATAATACAAAAATTAAGAAATTACAACTTACAACTGCTTTAGATTAGAAAATATACAAATTTTGCTTGTTTATTTAGCGAATTTATATTTGTAACAATATTGAAAATAAGAGTCGGAAGACGGTTGTAACTACGTTGTAAATTCGTGAATCCAGCACTGTAAATTTAAATTTACAGTACTGTGACAACACTAAAAAGAAGAGTCGGAAGACGCACATTTGGCGTTATCATTTTAATATTGTGACAACATTGTAAATTTGGTAAACAGTACGTTGTATTGATGTTGATAGTACCCCATGCAACGTCGCCACAGCGTCGTGGTGATTGTCTTTTTCTGCCTGGGTACTTACAACTTCAATTAATGTTGAGAGAATTTCAACTAATTGTAGATTGGAATGTAAGATGAGATAAACCCACTGTTTATTGTTGATGTGTTTTGTTTAAACTTTGATATTGTTACAAGTAGAACTGTTGCTTATAAGTCTTATACGTTTAACAGTTTTGGTTTAATATCTTTAGTTTTTCTAAAATCTTTATGGATGAAGTTTCCTGATGATCTGGCCTAAGCAACAAGTGAAATGCGCATAGGAATAGCTTATCCCATCAACAATAAATTTCAAGTGTTTTTATCAAGAATAAAAACTGGGAATTAAGCACGAATAACAAAATCTTTTGAAATTAAAATTTTGTATTCCCAAAAATTGAAATTACTTTTTGATATTAAATACAAAGATTATAAATTTGTTGGCCTGTTACCCGTGACATCATAGACGTCAAATTCTTTTTTTAAGATTTTTTTCTGGCTTTTGTTGTATTTTCTTTACATTTATTTTTTTTAGAATTTGTAGATGGTTCTGGTGCTGGTGTATTATGTACATTTTCTACTTCAAGAAGCTTTTTAGACATTTCATCAGCAATTAAAAATACCATTGATTTATTGGCGTAGGAAAAATAGTTAGATTTGTAGCTAGTTTTTAGTAAAGAAATATACATATTTGTATTGCTAGTTTTTGATTTTAACGATGCTAACAAATTAATATTTCAAAAAATTTAATATGAAATTCCCGGGATTAATTAAAAAAAAGGCTCGGGATTCCCGGGAATTCTTTCAAGCGTAGAAATTCTAGTTATATGTTATCTTGTAAATTATAATTTATGTCGTTTTAGTTTAAATTGTTATGTACTCCACTGTATTGCTGAAAACAATGAAATTCGATGAACTAAAAGTTGAACAGCTCAAGAAAAAATTGGGCAAGTTGGATCAGTCAACTGCAGGAAATAAAGCAGAGTTACAGAAAAGATTAATCGATGAATTCAAGCGGCGCAACATTATCGTTACTTATGAATTTGAAGAAAAAGGAGAAATGGAAGTTGCTACCCGTGCAGTACCCTGCAACATGGACCTCGGCACAATGATTGCTGCTATAATGCAGAGAATGGAAAAAATGTCGACAGAAGCTTCTAGAAAAATGGACAAAAATTCAAGAAACATGGAGAAGATGGTAAAAGTAAATTCAAACGCTATCCTAGCAGAAACTTCTAGAAAAATGGAAGAGAATTGGAGGAAAACTCAAGCAACATCCTAGTTGAAATTCAAGAAAATTCCAGAGTGACAAGCTAGAAACTTCAGGCTACTAATGAAAAACTTGAGAAGCTTCAAGAGATTTATACTGTTATAAATGAAAGAGTAGACGATATGGAGATACAATTCAACCAAAAGCTGTATGATGTAAAAACACAAACCACGGTTTTTGATGGGAAACTACACCATCTGGAAGAAAAAGCGAATAGTCTTCAGTGCCAAGAGGGAGCGGTGCGAGTTTTACCAGAAATCCCCGAGATTTGATGGCAGTTCCCCATATAATGTTTTTAAGTTCTAGTTTGACAAAGTTGCCAACAAAAATGCCTGGAACAGTGAAGAAAAAGCCATAGAGTTGATTCTGGCTTTAAATCAAAAATTTTTCTTAAATTTTTGTTTTTAATTTTTTTAAATGTTTTCCAAACAAGTTGAAATCATAACAACATAACATAAACAATGTTTTCGGCGCTGAAATACGCTTTGGAACTGTTTTCTCGCATTCAATCAGCTTTGCGCTCTGACCAGCTCGGCACCCAATATGACCTGTTCGCGCTTATATGTACTAACTTATATAGTACCAGTTTTCTCGCATTGGTAATCGCAATAAGCGTCAGTCGGCTCGGCAACAAGCGGCCACTCTGTACGCACCCTAAGAGTGGAAGTAAGGATGGCTGATATGATCGATATTGATGAATTTGTTGTGGCCAAATTATGGATGAGGTCATAATTAGGACAGATTTTATGATTCGTCAAAACATTAGTCTAAATATGGGACAATAAATTATGAATTGATATGGCCTAGAAATACCCCTTAACGTTGGAAATGGAAGTGAAGCTCTTGCAAGACAGCTAGTCACATGATCATAAGAAATTGTCATCCCAGAGAGACGATGGAAAACGTGGTAAAGCGAGCACATACTCAAGACGGCCGAGTAAACTTAAGAGCAAGCACTGTATGGAGGCCGAAAACAAGACACGCATCAATGAGATTCGCTTATTTTCAACAAAGTTGTGACCAAATGAATCAGATATTCGAAAATAACAGTTATTTGTGTTTAAAAAAAATATGATGTGACTTAAATGCAAATATCTTTAAAAATATTAAGCGGGTTAAGTATTTCTTCCTTTTTAGTGAAAGATAATAAAATTACTAAAATAACAACAATGGGTCGTTTGTGAAGATTAGTCAAGAAATGGCAGAGTTACAGTGGACAAAAGTTTAAACTTCATGCAAAATTTAATGATTTTTTGCAATAAAACAATAACAATTTAAGTTGTATCACTTGCGACGTTAGCCTATTTTAATACGAACATTTTGTGACAAATAGGATCCAGATCGGTGCAAAAATTACAAAGGTACGGTAGATTTAGTCAATCGCCAATAATTATTTTTTCAGACAATGGCATGTTTTAAAGTTAAACATGGGATTTTCAATGTATATGTATATTATTTTTATATTTTGATGTAGTTCGCAACAAGGAATAAGTTATATTTTGGTTAAAAATATTCTCAAAACAATTGTGATTTTTAGTTGAACTGTTAATTTTTGATATTTTTTAGTTAAGCTTGAATTAATCAAATTTAATTTGCATAAAAGTATTTTTACTGAAGTTCAACCCGAGTTCGATCGCCAGGTATTTACCCAGACATCAGGTAAATACCCGGTAGAATCAAATCTATATTAATGCAACATCATGTGATTGTAATCTTTTACAACTCTGATAGTATATACATGCAGATAAAAAAAAACTTTTTAATGAGAAGTAAAAGTTGAAAAAGTTGTTTGATTAAAAAAGCTCACTTTTATATTCCCCAATGACCACAATTCAATATTATATTCTGTTAAAATGGTAAACATTTCAAAACAATTTTACTTTGAATTCGTAGTAAAGTAGTAAAAAAACAAATAATTTACTATGCATTGCCAAAGAATAAGTAAAAAGAAATAAAAAAGAATAATCGGTCAAGCCCGACTATATATCCCACACCACAGTACGTATTAAAAAAATTTTCTTGCGTGGACCATGGGGCAATCATGGACCTACCAGAACACAATTACGTTTTGAGGTTAAGAAATCCTCATCCCCATTAGATGTGATTGCCTTTAAGTGATTTTCGGATGGGAGCTATGATTAATGTTGGACCTACCAACACAACATTTTGTCATGACATAGCCGTCGTAAAAGTTATTGTCGACAATTTTTATGTTAATTTCAACATTTATAAGGAAGTTATGCCATTAAAAGCTATTTTCTGAAGTTTTTTTTGTATGGGAACTATGAAGAAAAAATTTAGTAAGATAATTTAGATTGCAATTAAATAAGTTTGAACCAAATTTAATCTCAATACCAACATAAGATACCAAAGAATCTATTCCGGAAACAAGCTTGTATGGGGGTTATTGGATATTATGGAACGATTCTCCCCATATTTAACGGTCTTTAAGATTTTTAGAGCCTATGTACCAAATTTGATCATCTGTACTTTGCGCACAAGGTTTACATGGACCGCCAGTCGGACACACTTAAAGGACCAATATTTTACGGTGTTACAAACACCATCACAAATGCATAACACTCTCTCCACTATTGTGGTGTAGGTATAAGAACTTTTGAACAAAACTCAAAAGCAGCTAAATCGAAAACTTACCTCTTTATCAATTTCACTTTGTTGGCCATTCCAGGTCAAAATTGGTGCACCATAGCCACGATGTGATTGTTTTAAAAGTTCTGAAACCGCTGTTTCATTAGCTACGGCATTGCGTTGATAGCCATTGCCATTAAACGTTTTATTTGATGTGTCCTTCTTGACACGTTTTGCATTGTCTGGCACTACCAGGGGTTTTGAAGCAAATGGATTTTTCGGATTCTTGGGAGCTGTTTGTGTTGCTGATGATGATGGCGCTGAAGTTGTGGGACTTACGCAGGCTGTTACCGGCTGTAAAGATGTAACTTGCCAAATGCCTGAGTTAGTTTTTACAACCGGTGGAGAAGGTGGTGTTAAATGTGATCTTTTAAATGGTGGTCTGGTGTTATTGCTCTCACCTTCGGAATCTGATGAGAAGGAATCTTGTGTAATAGTGGTTGAGGTAACGTTAAATTGATGATTTTGTGGTTTTTTCTTAAGGGGTGAAATGCTAGAGGTTGTGTTGGTTGTGTTTGTATTATTGGAACGTTTAATGCTATTAAAAATTCCATCAATGGTATCTGTTGCTGACGATGATAGTTTTGCTTCGGAAGATTTGGCAGTTGATTTTGTAACAGTAGCACTGTTCATGACCGAGGGGGTGGATGAGGCAGCCTTTTTTATTTTTATATTATTCGATGGTTTTATATTATTATCATTGGCATCGCCATCATTATCCGATGAGCTACTGCTGGACCATGATGATGAGCTCTGTCTTCGTTTCAGAGGATTGGATAAACATCGCTTTTGTTGTTGTTTACTCGTAGCTGTTGTTGCCGATGATGTTATACAATTATCAGCTTCATCATCCGTCTCAGAACCGTAAGGTACAAGACTTTTAACAGGGGCAGGTGATTTTTTAGCAAAGCCATTTGTTGGATTTAATGTTGCGGTTTTGTTTGAATTTGTGTGTATAGATTCGACACCCAATTTAGGCATACTTGGCAGTGTGGCTTGTGTAGCGTTGTGTGTTTGTGATAATGTTGAAGAGCTTACAATCTCATTTTCGTCATCTTCATCGGAGGAACTTTTATTGTTTTTAAGATTATTAACTTGTCTTTTAGTTGTTGAAACACCCAATGGATACTTCGATTCCTGAAATTTACTGGTCCCCGCTAAGTGGAGACCGTTAGTTGTGGTGTTGTTGTTGGTAATGCTATTTTTTAAATTATCAAAAGTGGAACTGCTTGAAGTTGAAGTTGCCGAGGCAGTAGTTACGGATGATGTTGCAGCGCTGGATTTAACTAAATTTGTCGAATTACTAGTGCTGCTATTGTTGTTACTTTTAAAGTGAATCAATATTTTACTACTTCCACCATTTGATGATGCTGTTAAAGCTGGCGAAGACGATGCTAAGGGTGTAGAACTACGATTTAATATTAATTTACTTCCGCCATTTGATAAAGGAGATGATGAACCATTCAAAATGCAATTGTTGGTATAACCAGGCGGTAACTGGGGTCCTATTATACGTTGTGTACCTCCCACTGCATGGCCATTCGTTTTATGGGATTGCGACTCTTTTTGATTATGAGTTAAAGCCACCGATGTTGCCTGTGCTCCACTTACCTGTGTACTTGTGGTATTTCTTAGTGGTTGTGTATCCATTTCGTAAAATATTATATAGGCATTTGTATTACATACATTTTGCATTGATATCGGCCTAACATAACTGTCATCGTAGTTGTAGTATGTGCCAGATTCGGTTAAACCAATGGCCGTATAATGACCACAATGTTGTGAAGCTCCCAAATGAGTTACCATTGCTACTAATCGGTAGGTTAACTGTTCGCCGGGGTATTTACGTGAAGCAAATTTTGTTAGATCCAGTCTAGGTTTAATACAGATTTGCTTATTAAGTTTTGTACCTAACATTGAAAAACGTTTCAATTGTATACACAAGGCAATTGGTGCACGTTCCAAAGAGAATTGTTTTGTTGCCGAAACCTGTTAAGAGATAAATAGTATATTTGAATAAAAACAGTCAAGTCAGGAATAAAACAATGAATCGTTACATTATTTTTGAAAGTATTACATTCTAATTTTTTCGATTAAAATAATAACGTAAGCAATAGCGATAAATTAAATTTTTATTTAACATTTCGCACTTGTTCAACAATAGTGTATTAACTCAAAATTTTTATTAATTCACTTTTATGAAAAAAAAAAGAAAAAAAACTTTTAAATAAAAATTTGATTTGCTTTTACTGAGAATTTTTAAGTTTTGGGTTAATACTGTATTGTTGAACAAGTGCGATTTGTAAAAATTTTTTATTGTTAATATTTTGTTCCAGTTTTAGATCAATTATAATCTCTTGATATTGAAAATGGTAATTTAAAGTGGACTCACCTTTTTTTTACAAGCTTCACATTTATAACCCATATCCTCAAGACGCTCTCGCGAAAAATAACCTTCTAGCGCTTCATCTACTGTATCAGCTTTACGTATGTCCAATAGTAAATCTTGAAAATGTTGAAATGTTACCGAAACATGATTACAGGCCAAACATCGAACAGAAGATTTTAAGTAGCCACCTAAAATTTGATTAAGTGGTGTCGTTTCCTTGCTGTACTGATCTAATTCTTTGTAATTTCGAAAACGTGACAAATACGATTTTTCCATGGCTTCCACCAGATAACGTAAAAACTCATGAGCATCTTCCTGACGACCCATAACTAAATGTTTACATATTGACTTAAGCTTCGAATAAACATAGTAGGGTCGTATCGCCGATTGACTCTTTTGTGACTCTTGTAAAGTCTTGGTCATGGCACATATAATGCAACCAGCATCTGTTGATTCACAACGTTCCGTGTGTGCGATATCTGACATAAGCCAATTTGCCATGGAGGGTACATGAAATAGAGCTTGTAGGGTAGAATTTAAGTAGCAGGTATTGCCTACATTCATCATGCCTACACCAACATCCCATTTGCGACCGGTAGCTTTCCAGCCAACGCGTACATTTTCCCGAGGGTAAAGTATACGTTTGGGGGCAGGTAATTCATTTGGATTAGTTTTCTTAGACGTGCCCCCACCATTTGAGGCTGACGTGTTACCATTAGCATCTATTGTTGTTGGTATATTATAGTTTTCATAGCACATGCAGTCATATATAGAGGAAGAACAAGAATAACATAATTCATAATTATTATTATTGCGTTGAAAATTATAGCAAATAAAATTGTAAAATCTCTTAAGTAAATGGTATAGAGGTTTTAATACAAAGCAGTACAAAAGCCACAATGTCAAATAATCCAATGCGATGGCACGCATTGTTTCTAAAAGCAAAACACTCCAACTTTTCATTTCTTTACATTTGTTTAACTTTTTTAAACTAGTCGATTTTTTTTCTTGTTTTCTTGATTTTTAGTTATTTTTTGTTTTACACGCACACAATTTTTATATTTTCCTAGTTGAGGCCAACAAAATGTGTGCTATTTATGCCATTTCTTTAGTGAAAATTAATGGGTTTTTCTTTCTTTTTAGCCAATTATTTACTATTTTTGACGTGTTCTTTAAATAAGTCTTTTTTGTCATCTCCATATTTTTTTATAGATATTTTTTTCTTTATTGCCGTTTTTAATTCGCGTGATAAGCACATTGCTTGTGTAAGAGTGTATGAATGGAAATAAAAAAAAAAAAACAAAATCAAGTGATAAAAGAAAGACAAACAACAAACAACAAAGAATGTTGCCAACATCAATACTGATGTCAGTTGTATTGGTGCCAGTGATGCCGTTTGGTAACATTTGTTAAATTTTTCGTAACTTTTGAAGGACCAAAGTAACAAGTATAATTTTGCTTTTTTTTGGACGAATTTTTGTACATGGCACAGAACAGAAAAAAGCAATAGCTTAATTTTGAAATTTACTTTTTTCACACCTTAACAAAATGAGTAAATATTTCAGCGGAAATCGTATCATCTTAACTAACTTTTAACAAAGTACCTATGCTCCATATGACCGATAAAATTCTTAAGTCGGCGGAAAACTAATATCTTGCAAACTAAAAGTCTGATTCACAAAAACTGTATATAAACAAGTACTTATACGCATCTGTCTCTTCAAATCATCAATTTAACTTTTAATATGAAGTTGTCTCGAAAGCCAATTACAGCAAAAAAAAACTAATTTTGAAAGGATGTGTAGTTAGAAAAACTGATGTTAAGTCGCATCCGCATCTATATGTATGTATGTGCAAAAGGCAAAACTTACAAACTACATATGTATATACAAATGGGCTATGTAGACTTGCAATTGTTGTTGCTTTAAAATTCTGTTTTGAGCTCGCCTCTAAAATGCCTTTAAGGCGCAGAGGCAACAAAATTAAAATGAATTATTTTATTTATTTTTTTTTTTTATTTTAAATGTTGGTTTTAAAATAAAATTTGCGACAGTAATTTTAACGATAGCTTTTGAAATAATTTGAATTTGCAATTTTTAATAATAAAAATAACAGAAACAAACTCGTGGTTGACCTATCTAGGTAAAGCGAATGTACATATTTATATCTATAAGATATATTTGCATAACATCAAATTTTTGTATTCTGTACTTGGGTTTTAAAAATATGATAACCGTACATATGCGCTACCAAATAATATTTTTCACTTTTAATTAAATACTATTAACCTATAACTTCATTTATGAAAGTTCATTAAAAAATGTAAGTGTTGAAAATACAAAAAAATTCTATCAGGTATATTTTGAGAAAACTTATGGCCAATTTCAACAATTTATTTAAATATCAATTTATGTTTAAAATTCGTTTTCCATGTCAAAAAAAAAAAAAAAATAAAAACTATATCGTCACCTTAAAGACGAAATAACCTATCTGCAGTTTTCAAAAGTTTACAGGAGAGGGAAAAAACGTTACAAAATTGAAACTATTTACAGCATTGAAACGAAAATTACACATTTTGATTAAAATGAAACCAGAAATATATATCGGTTGAGAAAATTTTGTTTTTCTAAACACAGCTTATGTTACTTGTTATTTGGAAATGTAAAAATCTGAAACCAAATAACCTATCTGCAGTACTAATTAGTATGAATATGAAATACATATGAATATTATATACATTAAATAAAAAAAGTTATAGTTTCTTTTACTGGTTTTAGTAAAAAAAGAGTACTTAATGTTTGTTTAAATTAAACTATGCAACAAAATTAAACTTTTATCGTGACTTTTGATGATTTTTTTTCTCTTTTCTTGTGCGTAACAGCCCTCTAGGTACAAAAACTTTGTCATTTGTAATATTACATGTTCAAAATTTTTCACACATATGCGTTATGATATAGAAAAAAAAATCAATAAAAAACTTAATTTTGATATTTTTGCAAATAGGTTATTAGGTCTTTAAGATGACGATATGTATTTAAACATGAATTGATATTTAAATAGAATTGGTGAAATTGCTCATTTATGTTACTTTCTTTGTCGTTTTTCTCCACCCCGACTTTTTGTCATATACGCCAAACCAATAATGAGCTTACGATATGTACATATTTGTTAAATTAAATAATTTAGAATACATTTTAAAAAGTTTTAAATTTGTTTTACTATTATTAAGTATAAATTTGCAAGACGATTATAGCCAACGGGTTATGTTACTGAAATTTAATAAATAAAATAAAAATTAACGCAAGGTGAAGAAAAATAAGTTTTTTTTTTTAGATAAACACAGGTATTTGGATAAAAAAATCACGTTTATTTATTTAGGTTACTGAAATTTAATAAATAAAATAAAAATCAACGCAAGGTGAAGAAAAATAAAAGGTTTTTTTTTTGGGATAAACACAGGTTTTGTCGAGCTCATTTATGTATGAGGTAATTGTATCGATAGAATCAAATCCCTTTTCACCCTCGCAATTTGCCAGATTAAAATTTCTTGACATTCACTAAAAATAACTTAATTTTAAAAATAATTGTTTAAAATTAAAAACTTCCTGAATTAATTTTTTTTAAATTAACGCAATTATTAAAATCAGTTGAAAAAAAAATATTAACTCACTATTGCACCAAAAAAGGTATAGAGGGAAATAGATACTAGTTTTGGTACGGGTCTCTGTTTCAAATCAGCATTTCAGTGTTGTCAAATTATTAGGGTTTGTTTAAAGGAAATGCAAGGTAAATTTAATCCATACGAAAAATAACAGAAAGCACAGATGTTCTTAAATTGTGCTTTTGTGCATAGTGCTTTTTATTTATTTATTGAATAAAAGTAATATACAAAAGCCTATCAAGGCCAATAAAAATATAATACAAAAGCAAAATCCTGAATATTATTAAAGGCTAGATTACACTATTATACTTTGTATTAATACATGTCAAAAACTCAAGTAATAAGACAAAGTGTGATAGTGTAAATGCAATGTGTCACGAAAATGACAAGTATTAAGAAAAAAGTTTGACATCCCATACGACTTCATCGTTTTTTGAAAAATTTCTAAACAATAATACTTTTCATTGGATCAGGGTTGCATTTTATTTCATGTGTAAGTGTTTATACTTTGTGTGATGGTGTGAACGCAAACTGTCATGTTACATTAGATTTTTTGACAGTCGCGGCAAAACTCATTAGATTTCTATCTCACAAAGTATAATGGAATACGTAAGACTTGTGAGATAGTGTAATCTAGGCTTAATGGATACAATAAATAATCAAAAACTTATTTATTCAATTATATACACCTAATTATAAAAATACAAATACAAATGGCTCCTCAGCCAAAGATTAAAAGAAATTGTTTAAAAAATACTAATTTATCAGTTAACAGATCCCAAAGTAGTAGCCCAGATGAAAAAATAGATAAGTCAAGTAGATATACCATTACAGAACATTCTGTCTGAAATAAAGCCATACTAAACTCATTAAACATAAGATTAGGCAAAAAGAGGAAAACAATCAAAAGAGTTCCTTATCCTGAACAGAAAAGTGTAACATAATTTTTAATCGGAATGCGTTATTTGAATGAGAGAATATACGAAGGTCCACTGGTAAATAAATCCAACATCGAGCTACTCTGATTATAAACGACCGTTCAAAAACAACTACAGCAAATTCTAGGTATAATAAGTTGTGGGTTTCTAGTTGAATGTGTGAAGAAAAACTTGGAACAAAGTTGAGAAGGTTGTCCAGTTTTCAAAACTCTAAAAAATAGTAGCAAGTTACGATAGGATATAAATCTTTTAAAAGTACAACCAAAAAATGTTTGACATATCCAGAAATATCCGCTCGACGTCGAACACCATACGTATAACGCACAATACTATTCACAATACGATTCAATCTAGCTGTATCGAGATCCAGAAAGCCAGATACAACTTCAAGCCCATACAAAATATGCGCCATTAATAGTCCATAAGCGAATTTATACTTTATGTGAAATGGTAAATAAATATTGTTCGCGTAAATTCTTCTCAAAATTACAGAGACCCTACAACAAATAACATCAACATGCTTATCAAAAATAAAACGATCGTCAATGTAAGTACCTAAACATCGCATCCGATCAGGCTAGCCTATCTCCACCAATAAAATATTTAGGTCAACAAAATGATGACGAGTTACCCCAAAGAGGATCGCCTTAGTCTTAGAAGTATTGATAATTAAGGAGTTATTAGACGCCCATTGTGAAAATCGTTCAAGGCTATAGTTGATATATCGTAATTTGTTTCACAAATGTCAATTATTTGTTCAAAAACCTCGCAAAATTCTGATTCACTGCTACTAGGTGATCTATATACAGCCATTATTATTATTTGAAAGTTTCTTACTTTTGCCAAATATGCACTTATCCAATAATTTGAATCTAGTGTTATTTCACAAAGTTTTTCTGTTCTCTTGCGGTTCAGTTTGTTAAAATCAAAAACTTGTTAATTCTGCCTTAAGTCTTTACTTTCTGTTTCCGTTCTGTTACGAAATTGTGATAGTTACTTTTTCTGTAGCAACTTATCAGCCATTTATGACAAAGTTATTAGTTTTACACCTTCCATTGTTTTATTTCAATCACTTTTATGCAAATAAATTTGAAGAAATTAAATTTTATGAATTCATAAAAGCAAAAATAGTTTATTTCAATATTAATATGTATTTTTTATTATTTATTTTGCTGTCACTTACAATAACTTAACACGTTTTTGATTTTAACAAACTCAACCGCAACATAACAGAAAAACTAATCAATTTCACAGGTTTTTTAATAACAAAAACAAATCAGCTGATTCGTTACAGAACAGAAAGTAAAGACTAATTCTGCCTTGACTCTTTATTGGTTAACGTCAATATCCAGCTGACTTTTAACGATTTCTGTAAATTTTGAAGCACAAGTCGAGTTTTTTTGATATTTTTGAAAAAAATTTTTTGACAACTTGTTTTCAGTTCCTTTTAAATTCTACCTTCTTGTAGGTATTTTGGTGAATAATGTGCTGTTCAGTTCCACTGCTCTTATTTAGGAAGTTTGCAATATCCCTTTGATGTAAAATTAAATCACTAGATGTCTAATTTTAGTAATTGTTTGTCATTCGATCTTGATTAATTGATTGATAATAAACAACGGATTCATCAACAAGATCAATACAATTAAAAAAAAAAAAATAGGTATTTACTGTAATTTACAAAAAACCAAATCAAGGGGCTCACTTTGTGTATGATGGGAATTTGCAAAAATATTTCACTACGTTATGTCTGAAATGCGCATGTACAAGCTAGGCAAGTGTGGCTCAGTTTGATCGTGAGCCACTGTTTATACATATGTATGTATGTAAAGGGTGGTTAAATTGTAAGGGCCGATGTTGAATGTGAACCACACCTAAACGCCAAGTTTTTTTCCGAATTTTATTTGACATTTCTCTATTTCAGACTTACTCAATTTGAACCATGGAGAGATACACAATCCAACAACGTGTTAAAGTTATCCAGACTTATTATGAAAATGGGCGTTCAAATCAAAATGCAATTTGATCGTCCAAATGTGCGTACAATCGCAAAAATCGTGGAAAAATTCGAGCAAACCGGGTCTGTAGAACATGTGAGAACACCAGTGCATGCTCGTACAGCTCGTACTGCAGGAAATATTGCTGCTGTTCGCGATAGTGTGGCTGAAGAGCCGTCCACCTCAACTCGTCGTCGTGCCCAACAATTGCACCTCGCACGCTCGTCGTTGATGAACATTATGCATAAAGACTTGCATTTACACGCTTACAAGGTGCAATTGGCTCAAGAACTTAAGCCTCTTGACCATTCCAAACGTCGTGAATGGGCAGAATGGTGGCAAGAAATGGCAACAGTGGATGATCAATTTTCGAAGAAAATCATCTTCAGTGATGAGGCACATTTTCACCTCAGTGGATTCGTCAATAAACAGAATTGCCTCATTTGGGCGAATGAGAATCCAAGAGTGATTGTCGAAAAACCAATGCACCCACAAAGAGTGACTGTTTGGTGCGGTTTATGGGCTGGCGGCATCATCGGGCCGTATTTTTTCCAAAATGAGGCCGGTCAGGCAGTTACTGTGAATGGTGTTCGCTATCGTGAGATGATAACGAACTTTTTATGGCCCGAATTGGAAGATATGGATGTGGACGGTATGTGGTTTCAGCGGAACGGTGCCACTTGCCACACAGCTAACGAAACAATGGCTCTTTTGCGCAACAAATTCAATGGCCGTGTTATCTCACGTAATGGCGATGTCAATTGGCCGCCAAGATCATGTGATTTGACACCGTTGGACTTTTTTCTTTGGGGTTATTTGAAAGAAAAGGTGTACGTCGATAAGCCAGCAACAATTCAAGAGCTAAAGGATGAGATAATTCGGCACATTAACGGCATAGAATTTCCATTATGCCTCAGGGTCATTGAAAATTTGGACCATCGGATGGAGGTGTGCCGCCTTGGTCGCGGCGCCCATTTGGCCGATATTTTGTTCCATACATAATTGAGTAATACCAATATATCATAATAAAATAAAATTACAATAATTTCCTAAATAGTTTGTGTTTTATTCAAAATCAACATATGTAATTTTCTACTACATTTCTGAACTTACTAGCTGTAAAGCATGCCCCTCACAGACAGGAAAAAATTCTCGGCGCACAAGCCAAAAATTAAAAATTCGGCTAAGGATTTGGCCTAGGTGCAAAAGCTCCGGATAGGCAAAAAAGAGGAACACCAAAAAAAGGAAATTATATATAAATATAGATATGGACAATATTGGTTTCATTTGAATTCTTTTGAATAGAACTTTGGGGATATAAAATGTTCAGTTAAAAACTCTTTAGTTCCCAATACTGTTTTTACAAAATTTTACATTAAAATGTTTCGGAACTGCACTAGGTAAATATGTATTGAAATTAAAGTTTAAGAGAAAGTTTCATAAAATAATAAGCACTCGCTTCGCTAACTCAATCTTCTTGTTAGTCGGCCTTTGCCCGGACGCATCTCATCTATGGTGTAACAAATACCGGCTTCGTTGTTTCTCCATACAAGATATATCTACACATGTATTACTATGGCAAAAGCAATGATTCATAAACAGTATTGTTTTTAACTCTGCGGATAGAAAATTCAAATAAAAAAAAATAAATAAAGAAAACAAAAATACAAGGAATAAAAATATTACGCACGTGACTTTTTTCTCAATAAATAAACGTGTTTTCTTTATTTATATTAATAATTAATTTATACTATATATTTAATTATTCCCACAAAAAAAAAAAAAAATAAAATGAAATTTTCTCATCTGGTAATACTATTTTAATAGAATGTAAGTGCATTATGGCATTCACAACAAACAAAAAACAACTAAAAAACACATTTTTTTCATTTACTCTTTTACTAATAAAGGTAACATGGCGTGGTATCGTTGCTTTTTCCTTTCTTTTTGTCATTGTACAAAGAAAACGAAATAAAAAAATGTCTACAAATATTTACAAGAAAAAAGAATGTTTTTGTAAAGACAAAACAAATACCAAAAACATACACGTACACTTACCGGCTGCGCTGTCACCATTTGCGCCATTATTGCTGCAGGTTGCTGGAGAATTTCGACCATTATCGAGGCAAATATTACTAGTGGATTTTAAAACAATATATTTTGTTTTTAAACTATCCAGCACAGATTGGCCATAATTGGTGACTTCTTCATAGTCGATTTTCGAAAGTAAAACTCGTTTAGCCGATGCCACCAGTTTGCCATGTAAAGTCTCAATATCGTCTGCATTATTACCAGAACCACCATTCACTTTTTTATCATCTTGTGATGATGCAGTCTGTTTGGCATTGGCAGCTGCCGAACAACTTACCCCCGAACCCAAAGATTCTCTTAGGGCGGCATTTACACTGGCCGCAGTCTCGCAAACCACAGACACTGGCATGGAGTTAGTTGACGTAGGAGTTTGTGGTGGAATCTTGAAAAAATTGTTGGTAGTTAAAAAAATATTAATTTTAAAAGAAATTTGAGGTTATTTTGTATATTTAGTGTTGAGGCAACCAAATTTATTGGCGGGTACGGTTGGCTGAAGAAATATTAGGGTTTATATTTCCTTTGTACTGTAAAAATACAAAAAAAGTTATTTGTCTGGCACCCGCTCACCTACCTTTTTTTTAATATTCTTTTATTCTTCGACAGTAACCGTAATTAAAACAATTCTTTCAATCACTACTCGTTACTTTTATTTGATGAAAATTTTCCTTTTCTTAACCTCTCTAATTCTCCTTGAATGTCCTTTAAGTCAAAAAATTATTAATTATTTGGTTTTATTTTTTTTTTCTATTTTCTTCTCTATGTTGTCTTCATTTACTCGATTTAATTTATTTTGCAACACTTTTACACGTTTTTATTTGCTATGCATATGTATTTTCCATTTTACTCCATATTCTTTAGAAATTTTCGCGTTAAACGATTTTTTTCTTTTTCCATGCAGCCGACGTATAACTTTAAACCTTAATTTTCATAGCTTTTATTTTAAATTTATAAAATTATTTTAGCATATTATTAATGGTTACACTTTTCTTTATATTTTTTACATATTTTGGCATTTTTTAGTTTATTATGAATTGTATAAATATACGAAAAAATTATTGAAAATATTTTGCTGCTGTAATTCGGCCCGTAGCAAAAAAAAAATTTTTCCGACTAAAATGACGAGTAACCAATTTTGAAACTCGCTTGTATGAAAAAAACCACGCGTTTCAAGTGACAATGCATAGTTGTAATATTATGGTAGCCAATTTTTGAAGGTACTTTTAAAGTTATATGTGCTTAGCAAGATTATATGTGTTTTAAATTATTAAGCCTAGAGAGCTGAAATTTGGCACACTTAATGTACTTTCCCTGCAAAAGATCGTATATGGCGAATATATAAAATGTGGTGTTGGGAAATAACGAACTGTTTTTTTTATTCTTCCATTTTTTGTAGAATTATTTGATATTAAGTGCCGGTTCACACACGTCAAGTTTGACCCGTCAAGTCTTGAGTTTTTAGAAGAGAGGGGAAAGGAAATGGCATTCTCATTTCCCTTGTCTCCTAAAAGATCAAGACTTGAAGAGTCAAACTTGACGTGTGTGAACCAGCACTAAGGGTGTGTGTGAAACGGTAGCAAAGTACTACTATGTTCACACTTGAGTTCTTAAACGCGTTTAAGCAGCTCGAACGTGATTAAGCTCTAATCACTTCAAAATCGAGATGATTATCCATCCATTGAAGTGATTTGTTAATCACTTCAAATCGACATGATTACAACTAAATCACTTCATAAACCACATAGAATCCACTGAACATACCTAATAATGTAGAATCGCCAACATGTCGTGTACAACCGGCCAAGATTTCTGCTTAATGTTTTTATTTTTTTCCTTAAAAAATTTATAAATTTTCACAATTTCATCATTAAAATGATTAAAATAATCTTCTGATAACTTTATAAAAGTGTTTTTATCCATTTTTAATACTTTAAAGAAATAAAAATTTGTTTGATTTTTTTTTTGTGTGTTTGTTGTGTGTTTTTTTTCTTAATCATCTGTCATCTTAATCATCTCAAATGTAATGTGAACGGCTTTGATTAGTCCCCTTTTACATGTGGCAAGTGGAAGGCAGACAGACGAAGTTTGTTGGTGAGGGGTTGTAGAGGTAGAGTGTGTAGTACATGACTATCTGTACTGGACATTTTTAGACATTGTGTGCTTATCTTTTACACTTTTCGTCATTTTTATGTTGTTGCTTCATATTATTTTTCCGGTAGGCTAGCTGGTAGTAAGCTATTCTATCAGCGCCGCACAGTAGCGCCCGTAGAGCAAACGAGGTTGCAAAAATCAAAATTTTCATGAGCACCGACGAAGTTTTGAATAAACTCATGTTATAGGAAACTTTTCAACGATTTCAAATCTGCCACTCTTAATAATATCACATTTTTAGTTTAGAAGATATAGCCGTTCAAAGTTGACCGACTTTCGGTTTTCAAAAAAACACACAATTTTTAGTAAATTTGTTGCGATTTCAGGTGTAATATCACGAAAAATAGGTAACGAATCGCCTTATTTTTTGTTTGTATTGATTGATGCATTTATTAAATGTGTAATGATAAAAAAAAAATGAACTGTTTGCTTTGTGTTTCTCCTGGTAAATCACTATTTAAAAACTATCCGTTTTTTCACTATTTTTCAACTTTGACGGAAAATAACAAAAATCTATATTTTTCTATATTTGCCATATTTGCAAAATCTGTTCTTTGATTATTTCTTTACATAATTCAAAAATTTTATCTGCCCGTACGTGCCCGTTTGGCTTCTAGAGGTAAAAAAGGTTAAAAAGACATGGTTGCCATACTAATATTGCGGTTTAATAAAATTCTTTAATTTGGCCCCTACAGCGCGTAGGATGCTCCTAGATGGGTCAAATGTATGACCAACCCCACTTTATTATTTATTGCCGAATTTCGGTTTTTTTAGTTATTTCAATAAACTAAACCATTTTTGAGTTACGCGAATATATGCTGTGCAGCGCCTTACATTTTCGAAATAACGGTATATCTTGAAAACAAGAGCTAATTTAAAAAAACGGTTAGCACCACTGAATTCAGCGTCCCCAATTAGGGTGAAATGCCAGGTGCGCGGCTGGTCTGTTTTTTGCAACTTGCACAGTGTACTTATTGCTCAAAATTACAATATTAAAATTCTATTTTAATATTATTTTTTTAAAGGTTGCGAAAGGAAAAAAATCATATCTTAAAAAAAAAAAAAACACCTCCTTCAAAGTTTCAGAATTTTTAAAGAACAGTTTGAGGTATTATACAAAAAAAAATCAGCCAAATAAAAAAATAGGTTTTTGACTTAGTCCGTTTTTAAAATTTAACATTTTGCAGATATTACATTTTTCAAAAAAAAATTTATTTTTTCAATATATGGTTTGTAGCCCCAAGTATTCTCTTTAAAATGACATTAAAATCATCTTCGTATGTCAAGTAGTTTTCGAGTTATTGAAGAAATAAGCTCAACACATTCGGCTAATTCGGCGAAATTATGACATTTTGAGTATGACATAACTTTTGAAAAAAAAATTTTAAAATTTTTTTTCGTTCATATATGTTCCTTATAAGATAAAAGGAACATTCTCACCAAATTTCATTAAAATCGGAAGGGGTCGTGTCCCACTCTTGGTCGTTTTGACATGGAATTACCCATATACCGAAAATACAGAAAATTTAAAAAATAAATTTAAAAAAAAAAAATTTTTTTTTTTAATTTGTTGGGTAATAATTTAGAACCCTAAAGAAAAAAAAAATAAAAACAATCTAAAAATGTAAAAATAATTTTTTTTTAGGTACCATAAAATTGATTTTTCTACTAATTTTAACTTTGATAACCCATAAGTAGGCCCCTACACAGCGTAGCACCCTTTTCAAATGCACATTTCATAGGCTGAACAGTTATCTATCATATGCTGTTTAAACTGTTCAATTACCTTATTCGGTTCAAAAGATATGATTTTTGCAACGAAAAAACTCAAATGGCGCCACTGTGCGCCGGGGTTGAGGGTTCGATTCCCGCCAGAGACTCTGGTTTCCTGCAGACAAGCGAAAAGCTTTGCGGGAGTAGCTTAGGGAATTAAAAAAAAAAAAAAAAAAAAAAAAAAACATCAATGTAATTTTAATATCAATGCCTGTAAAATGTTCATCTCCGTCAACAGCGAAAAAGAACGAAAAAAGGAAAACAATAATTTCTGTATGTCTCTTAATTTCGCGATTGTGAAAGGTTTAGACAAGTTCAAAAGGGAATAAGAAAAATGTCTGCCTTTCAATTTCAACGTTGTAAATTGGGACTCAGCTAAATCAACATTTTGCTTAACCCTGCGGCCACACGATCAAGTTGTTCTTGATAGTCTTTTACATATACTGCTTGTCAAAATTTACATAAATTGAAAGCTGTGACGTAGGCTGCACTCAATTTGTAAGCAATTTACTTCCAAGATGTCAACAACAACAGAGACAAACTTGTACTCAGCTGTTAAATTGAAAGTAAATTGCCAAACAAATGGAAAGGTGAAATTGAAAGCCATCTCGTGGTCAATTTAAAAAGTGTGAGAGTGTTAGTGCCAATTCACACGTTGCAAGTCTTATTGATCAGATTGCTACCTTATAGGCGAGAGAGAGTGAGAGAGAAACGTTTATTTTCCTCTCTTCACTCTCGTTATAAAGATCAATAATACATGCAACGTGTGAATTGGGACTTGGTAAAAAACTGAGAGTGTATTGCAAATTGAAAGGAATTGAAGGCAAAACTTGATCGTGTGGCCACCCAAGTGCTTAAAAACCCAAGTGTGAACTTAGCATAAGACTCCTAAAAAAATATCGATACGATATCCATTTGCAACGATTACAAAACTTTTTACAATTGCTGTAAACAAAACAACTTTTATTATCGACTTTTCTTGTCTATGTAAATCAACCGCAAACATAATATTGCTGAGCACGTGTTTTATTATTAGAAAAAAACAAGCAGAAAACTTATGATGTGCTTCATATCTGCTGTTTTTGAGATATGATACCAAATTTAAAATAAAAAGCGTCTCATTTTACAAAATTTTCAAATTTGTTTTATTTTTAGGGGGTATTCCATATCAAAAAAAAAATAATTAAAATATATTGCCACATGTTGTTATATGAATAAAATCTATAAATTTACCGGTTTATATAATCTGATAACTGCATCGATAGCGCGCAACCAGGGCTTTTAAGGTTCATAGATGTCACTTTCGATAAATGAGAAGTGTATGGGGGTGCTATATTAAAGAACACATAGTTTTCAAGACAAAGTCTTGACAGAAAGAATACGAAAAAAAGAAGAAAAGGAGTCAACATGTAAATAAATTAAAAAATTATAATTACAGCAAATTTCGAACCACAAGTACCACTGGCTGACTGACTGTTGTCTGACAGGCACCGCAGTGGTACAGAGGTTAGAACTCAAAGAATTCTGTTGAAAGTATGTGGTGATTCTTGAAAAATGTCAATCAACCCAGGTTCGAGGCCCAGCTCAGCCAAGAAAATTACCAATAAATTTTTATAAAAAATTTCATGTTGTAAAATAAAAATCCTTCCTTCAGTAAAAATAATTTGATGAAAATTAAATATGATGAACTCAAGACTAACTAAAAATATTAAAAATTAAAAAAAAAGTGTTTATAATTCTTATTCGCTTTAGGGTTTTATTTGTTTAATATTTTTGGCTTTTCTAAAATCTTTGGAAAAGGTTTCCTGATGAGCTGGCCTAAGCAACCAGTGAAATGCGCATAGAACCTAGCTTTCCCTCAACAGTAAATTTCAGTGTATTTGTCAAATATTAATAATAAACTTTGTATTCCCGAAAATAACTTTGATAATATAATTGCATGTGCCCGTGCATAAAATTGAATTGGCAAATTGGTTTTTTTTATTGTTTTCTTACGAAGACAATAGAATGAAGCAGTTTGTTTTTTAATTTTGTTTTTTCTTTTAACCCACTTACAACTACAATTAGAGTTGGAAAGAATCCAACCGATTGTAGGGGGATGTAAGAAAAGATAAACTCACTGTTTAATGTTGGTGTTTTGTTTAATGGTGTTTTCTTTTCTGACAATAATGTTCCATATATGCTACCATTCGTGCGGGTTTTTGTTCCATTCTAAAAATATATGCAAAAGTGTGAGAAGTTGTCGTTTTCCTTTCTAAACATGTTGCAACAATAAATGGCAAATTTGTTCCATTTCTTACCCGCAGTTATAATGAGTGTGAGACAATACCCTTTTTTGCATCTGCGTAAAGTACTTTTTTATGCAAGCAAGTATTTTTTTTCACGTGCGTGAACAAATCATACCGAGAAAACAATCGGTGTGAACAAAACATACTTTTTTAACATACTTTTTTTCAGAGGTGTAAAAAAAAGTATTTTGAACTTAGTGCCAAATTTAGTAAAAAAGTAAGTAGTAAAAAAGTATGTATTTTCGTTCCCACGGCGTTCCTTGGTAATAAAATGTGGAAAACAAACATAAGGCTGCCAGATAGGCAGAGATATCGTAATTTCGAAGATTTTTTGTTCCAAAAATAGCCAAATGCCGATGTTCTAATTTTTTTTTTAAAAAGCGACGATTTTATTTAGTCTTCAAAAATAGACAATATTAGTGCATTCAAAAATATAAGGATTTAATACGTGTTATAAAACAAATAGATGAATTTAATTTTTAAAAAAAATTTGTCTAGGAATTTTTACCAAGGGGTGCATAGGTAATTTATTTTTGTGTAAAAACAAAAAAGGAAGATTAATTACCTACGACATGCCGCGATAATTGGTAATTTATATAATAAGAATTGTCTTAGCTTTTTGTTCATACTTCTAATTGAGTTAGGTATCTTCTTCAATTTTGTTTATTGTCAAAAAGAATATTTTTTTGTGCAAAACCTTTTATATTAAATTTTATAAATGAGTAAAGATAGTTTACTTTTTTTTATATATTATTAAGCGGCCCATACACTTGCAATATTATTGTATATGGTATCCGCCATATTATTTCCATTTTGTCCTATATTATGCAATAAGTCGCACAATAGTTTCATTCATTCAATAAAAAAATGAACATAACCTATAGGAATAACATAAACAGCATTGTACAATGTTGCAAACACATTTTACTTTCTTTTCGTTGTGCAATAAAAATCAAAAGTCTTTTGATTTTTGCCAATATATTGTGTCACCTTTGAATATCACATACACATTTGCGATATAATTGTACAATGCGTTAAATTGAACAATTTTATTGCAAGTGTATGAGCCGCTTAACATATTGCACATGCTTTCACTAACAGGAATTCAAACATTAATTGAATTCCTAGCAATTCCAGAGGTAAAATACTTAACAGTGTTTAGCATATAAAACAATTATAATAAAAACAAAAAAAATACAAATTTGGAAAGATTTTCAATAATCTCCAAAATGTAGGGATTTTTCGTAATATCGCATTATTTATGAAATAAATGCAGAAAAAATGTTTTTTATTGATATTTTCTTGTTCCAAAGGATGAAAATTTTGCTTTTTTCTACAAACGCTTAAAAATATATTTCCAGAATTGTTTGTGGATTAAAATGTTGGCAACACTAATACGTATGTCTATATTTTTTTCAAGATATCATTCAATGTTGAAAGATTTAATTGAATTTTATTAAAAGAACGAAACGGAAGACGGATTATTAGGTTATATGGTTATATAGTTATATTTACAGCAACAACATGTATTTTGTTCTTGTTAATACTTATAACTAAATAACCATATAACCAACCAGCCTTCCGTGAACAACCCAACTATGTATTATTTGTTTTAGTTTTGTGCTTACATATTTTTTTTTCAAAGCTCAAATAACATTTACTTTTTATAACTTTTTTTTTAATTATTAGTATTGTGGTTATTTTATTGAACTATTTATGGTTTTTAATCCAAATTTTTAATATTTTTTAATTAGGCTTAAGTTCATTAAATTTAATTTTCATTAAATTATTTTTTATGAAGAAAGGAATTTTACAACATGAAAATCAATTAAAATTTATTGATAATTTTTCAGATTGAGTCAAGAATGAAAAATTATCAATAAATTTTAATTGATTTTCATGTTGTAAAATTCCTTTCTTCATAAAAAATAATTTAATGAAAATTAAATTTTTTTTTAATTTTAATTCCCTAAGCTAATCCCGCGAAACTCTACTCTTGTCTGCATGAAAGAAACCAGAGTCTCTGGCGGGAATCGAACCTGCAATTCCGGCGCTGATAGACTAGCTCACTACCAGCTAGCCTACCGGAGCACTCATGTTGTTTCTTCTATTTTATTGACAATAATGCGTAGGGATTTTTGTAGGGGAAATTTTTTCAACATGTAAGGAAAATCGGATTTTTTTGGCATGTGTAGGTATTTTTTCGAGAAATCCACTGGCAACACTGCTTCAGATACCCAAATAAAATCAAGATTCGATTTTAGTCATCACCGAATTTTTTTTTTTTTTTGAAATATTGTTGATAAAAAATGCACAGTCCTCTGAACCAAAGTCTCGGGTTCTTTAAAGGAAAATACTTCAATCATTAAATATATATTTTCAAAAGTTTGGTAATAAATATCTATCATGGTGATTTAGAACTTAAAGTTTATTGAAAAAACTACAAACTAGCCTGGGGGTAGAAATATTCCAACATATAATTAATTTTATTTGTGTCTGGAAACTTTCAAAGAAGTTTGAAGAATATTTAACGCCCTTAACAGTTGTTAAACTGAATTACGAAAGGAACAGTTGTACAAAACCCTGCAGGCATTTAGTTTACTAATAACTGAACTAAACTTAAAATTATAGAAAACACAAAACAAATGAATTTTAATTGCAAATTTATACACGGCGCTACCATTTGAAACTGATTTAAAACAAATAGGCACCGCGCCTGTCCTTGACGAAACGCATTGCAGACGTCCAATTTTGTTACCCTTTTTGAGCATTGCTGGCTGCATGTCACGAATAAAATGAACAATGCTGACCTCCAAGACAAGTGACTTCACAGGCCTACGGAAAACAATCAACAGGTGTCACATCGCACAGACTTGAAGTCTAATTGATAGATTATTTTTTCTAATTCAACACATCGCTTTCATTTGTGAACAAATTGCGTCATTTAAATCATAAAGTCGCCTATAATTTGCGAAAATCGATATGGCTGATTTTCAAAGTAAATTTGGATAATTTGGTGGCGTCGTTCAAGCAAACCTTTATCTCTCTATGATGATGTGCCTGATCAAACAGTGAGAGTTGATGACAGTTCGTTTGACAGCTAACCTTTCGGTCTTAAAAACACCCATTATAAAGGAATGGCAATGAGCATTTTGAACCTTCCTAGAATTATTGCTGCCAAATGTGGAAGTTAAACTCATTATTTTAGGAGTTTTATTAATTGTTTTTAAATCTTTAATGTTATTTATTTTAATGTTAATTTATTATAAATAACAATAAGCATGTTAACAGTTTGCCTAATATTGCTTCTTTGTAAATAAAACTTCAATTTTATATCAGGTGTAAATTTATTTAAATCGGGCAATTTTGCTTCATCTCAAGTTTAATTTTGAATTTTGCTGGTGGGAACACTAATTTCAAGTGGTCAAAGTTCGGCCACCGGGCGATCCTAGAATTTTTAAACATATGTATCAGTGATGGAAAATTTAAAAATTTAGGTGGTACTGACCACCCAGCAAAATAGTACTTTTCAATATTTTGGTATATTTTTCAAACATATTTTTTCTTTTTTTTTGAAAATTAACTTAAAAATAAACAACTAAAATATATAATTTTTTTTTCTTGCTCATATCTCAGCCATTTATGAATTGAGTTGGCAAAATTTCAACTTTTTTGATGAGGATATCTGGCATTAAAATATACCAACAATCATATCGATGGTTTTCTTCCGCAACCTCGTAACTCAAAAACAACTACTTTTCAGGAGAGACAAAATACTTTTTTTTTTTACCAAATATTTGAAACTTTTTGCTATATATTCTTTTATAATCCGAGAATTAGAAAAAACTCCGATAACAAAAAAATTGCAAAATTGTAAAGCGGTATTTACTAATACTTTTCGGGTTTAAACAAAAAATCGAGATACGTGGTTGCGGAAGAAAACCATCGATATATGCTTTTGATAATAATACATTTTGTGTAGGCAATATTGTGAACAGGGCTGTGGAGTCGGAATAGAAATCGAAGTAACCCCAAAAATTCGCGACTCCGACTACAACATTTTTCGGCATACAAATTATAATATATATATAAATATTCGAATCAATTTTTAAAATATTGATTCGAAATTTTGACTGAATCATTTTCTTGCATTACTAGTTTTTTTTTTTAAATAAATCAATTTTTGTGTTTAGCTTTTACAATGGCCAAATACATTGAAATTTTGTACTAAAAGAAAGCAAGAAAGTTTTCAGCTGGAATTTTTATATTCTTTGCAGCTTTCGTAGCTATATGAATTATTCGTTTATTGATAAAACAAATTGACTCATTCGACTATTTTTACTTCTTACACTTATTTTGCTAGTACATAATTAGTACAAAATTATTAATTAAAAATTTCCCATAATGTAACAATAACTTTAATACAAATGTGCTATATTTAGCTAAGCCGTAAATACCACAGAGTATACAGAGGCGTCACGAGACAGAAAATATTGTGTTTTTTTTTGTCTTTTTCTTCGAAAGCTGCCCTTTTTGCGTTTTTTGTTTTGATTATGCAATTTGTGTAGATAGTAGCGGCCTGTTTTTACGCATTGTCACTTCACTAACAAAAAACGTTTTCTTTCTCTTTCTTCGAAAGCTGCCCTCGCAAATGATTTAGGCATTTTTCATACGTCACTTTTTTCATCTCTGTATACTTTGTGTATAATACCCTCTACCGCGAATAAGAATATTTCAGGTGTGGGCGTTGTATAGAACTAGCTTAACCCGGTGCGCTTCGCTTCCCCAATAGAAATAAAATTAGTCAAATTTCTTAAAACAGATCTTTAGAGCCGATAACGAAGCAAATAGTACCAAATTTAGATACTTTTACTATTACCGTTCTACTAATATACAGAAACCTAAATTGTGCTTTATTGAAGGTGTCATGAACAAAAAAATTTGTAACCAAAATGTAAAAATAAAGTAACGAAAATATTTATGTATAAAACACTATTTTATTTGCACTTAAGTCAACAAACATTTTATATAAATCGATTTTTATAAAATTTTAACAGTATGTTGCTGATTGTCTGGAAGGTACAATAGGCCTTATTATAATTTCGAAGTTTTTTGGGGAATTGGCACCTCCCAAGCAAAGCTTAAACTTATTTTCGTTTATTTGCAAAACTGTATGAGTTAGAGCTTTCAAACTTTTGAAGAATCAACAGACTATAAATCTATCCGGTTACATATTGCCTCGGTAGGAGAAGAGAAAAGAATACCCAGATCAGTAATGATAAAATTTTTTTGGAATGTCCCTGCCCAGTCCAAAAAAATCCATATATCCCCTATGCGCTCAAAAAATTATCCCCACAAAAATACCTACAACTTAAAAAAGTCCCTACATTTCAATATTTTCAAAAAATCTTTCCTTTTTTCTCATTTCCCTACGTATAACATCACTGCCCCAGATAGTGGTTATTATTTGCAGTATATGGTTTAATTGTTATATATGTCCAGAAAAGTGGACCGGGTCATGCTTATACTGACCCAACAGCCACACGGTCAAGTGTTGCTTTCAACTTTTTTACACATACTGCTTGTCAAAATTCACACAATCTTGAAGATGTGATGTAGGCTGCACGCAATTTTATAGCAATTTATTTTCAATATGTCATCAAGAAAACAACTTACAGGGACAATCGAAAAATATGCTCATTAAAATTGTAATTTGCTGTTTTCTTAAACGTTAATTAAAACGCTCAACTTGAAAAAGAAACTGAAAGTAAATTTGCTTTAATGATTTAATTTTAAAAAGTATGAGTGAATTGGTAAACAAGTTTGGGGGTTTTAAAACTAGAAATGCAAATCTTGATTGTCCAACAACCAAGCAAGATATAAAATTGGTTATTTTTCAATTGAAAAAGTGAAAAAAATGAAATAAAAGTACACAAGTACATATTGAGAAAAAAAGAATAAGAGTGCTATATTCGGCTGTGCTGAATATTATATACCCTTCACCATTGTGCGAGCAGAATACAGAGGAATTAGACAAAAACTAAATAAAACTGGTAAATATTTTTTTTTTAAATAAGAGACAACCGGTTTTGAACTTCGCTTTTCATAAGGACCCAGAATATATATACTTTATAGGGTGTAGGATCAATATTGTAGAAATTACAAACGGAATGACAACGTTATATATACCTTTTTTACCTTCGGTGAAGGGTATAAAAAGAGTAATTTTTGGGAATTCAGGGGTCTAATCACCGCATTCGATACTATCGTATCGAATAAACTATTGAATTTTTTTGTATACGATAGACACTGGCGTATCGAATGAAAACTCGATAATTGTAATGTCGAGTTACTCGATGTCGAATGCTATTATTTTAAATTCAATATATTTCATTCGATATCGAGTTTCAAGATACAAAAATAAATAATTTCGATCAATTTTGCTCGATATCGTATGCGTTGATTAGACCCCAGTATTTCGGTTATAACTCATAAAAATTTCCGATAATTTGGGATATAAGTCATATCCATAGGACATATGGCAGTCCTAAAATTTAGGTTTTTATAAAAATTTTGAAGTTTTTTAGCCCATTTTTGGAGTATTTTGCTCATACATTACCCATCGTCTAACCGATTTGATATTTTTATATACCGACGTGTTAAGGAAGAATTTAACCATTTACTTAAGCTATATTTATATATAGAGCAATTCCATATGAAAACGATCAAAATTGGCAAATTTTTGGACGACCCCCCTCCGATTTTAAAATAAATAGTCTCAATCGATTGCCCAGCAAAAAATAATGTACCTACATATTTTTTTTTTTTTTATAGTGACTGGTTTAGTGGTGGTGTACACCACTGTCATGTGACAAAATTGAAGAATTCTTCATAAGGGACCTCATTGAAAGTTGTTTATAAAAAACTACTAAAGCGATCGCAACGAGTGATAGCTCGTTGGAAAGGTATTGAATCAGGCTTTAATTGTAAAATAAAATTTTCCTAATTTTTCTTAGAAATTTACCTTTAAATTTTCCCATGAAAATTAAACTTTCCGATTTTCCACAGAAGCTCCTAAATTTTCTGGCTAATTTTTTTTTTTTGGATTCCTCATAATTTTTGCTTTAAGAATCAGCAATAAAAAAATGGGCCCCGACTCCTTGTTTGGACAGGAGAAGAGCATTTAAGAGACCACCTTGTTAAAAATACATTTTAAAAATTATTTTACAGTTAAAAATACATTTATGAAGAAAAAATCTTTCTTATTTTGCTGCTTATACTTAATTACAATATTTATTAAAAATTTCAATTGTCTTGGCATCATTATAAAATTAAAGTAACTTTAAATTTAGCACGTCGGCAGACGAAGAGTACCGCTTTACATTAATTGACATATCAGAAATATTTGGTATGAAGCAATGAAACTTTTGCGTTCCAGTTATAGTTTTGACATTATTATATCTGTTTTGAATTCGTCGCTCCATGGCATCGTGTTCTTTTTGAGTGCATAAAACTGTGTTAATGGCAATTTCCTTGCTTTGAATCCACGAAAACAAATGTTGTACATTTAAGATCTGGTCAGTATATGGCCTTTGCAAACTTGCCTTAGTCGCCATGCGTTTTAGGGTTCCCCCTAACGCATCGCATGGGCCCTTACCGTGGGACGTCGCGAAAAAGTGCCACTCGACCTTGCAGTTTTGTTCTTCTTCAATTATGCAAAGATTGTAAAATTTTTTTTATTCTTGTACTGAGAAGCCGCGCCGTCTGAGAAAAACGTTACTTTGTCGATTGCATCGAATTTTGATCTTAAGAATTCAAACAGTTTCATTTGAAATAAATAAACGGACACATAATTATGAGCTAAACTCTCCGCGACAACAACAAGGCTTACGGTCTGTAGTTCGTTATCTTCGTTTTTGAAATAAATGCAAAAAGGATGCACCGTGCACTGGTCGTTTGCCCAGTGATAAGCCTGAATTTCATCCTGAACGAGAAACGTGTAATTCTCGGCAAAGTCGCTTATCACAATGAATTCATTTTGGGCTAATTTCTCCTTACTTTCCTTTAGAAATTTCGATTGCATCTCGGATATGAAATGGTGCGCCTTCAGTTCATTCAACTTGAATCCGAATTCCTCGATGAATTCCGGAATCTGCTTTACCACGGTCTCAAGGGAACATCTGCCGCTGCTAATTATCCACTGTTTGAAATGCACCTCCTGAATTAACAGCTGTTCAAACTTTTCCGCCAAATATTGCTCTAGCTCGTCAATCTTCGGACAATTGTCGCATTTGGACAGATGACAATTTTCCGTGGGGTATGCGCACAACGACTTCGACAGGAGGTCCCTATATGTTTCAATTTCACCGTGAAATACTTTCAATTTCTTGCATGGAAAGAAAATTAATTTGATGAAACATGCAAACGCAGACTGAATGCGTTCCGTGCCTGTCTAATGCCAGCACGCATTCTTTTGGTCGTAGGATGGCAAACTTAGAAAATCCCACTTTTTCTGCTGGGTATTTCTCATTGAACTGATGGTATGCTTCGGATAGATTACATAATAATAATCTGCGCTGCTTGTGTACTTTTTCTCCATCTTCACGTGTGATAACATAGTCACGTGTACCTGGGCAGGCGCGGCTGTTGTCATCATTGCAGTAAAAATCTTGAATCAATTTCACCGTTGCTTCGCTGAGGGTCCTTGAGCCAAATTTCTTGGTGGGAGTCGCCAATATGCCCTTCTGTCGAACTAATTCTTTGCTTCTTCTCGCGATGTAAAAAGATGTTTGAAACTGTTCAGAAATCTTGCGTATAGACCATGATTGAGGCAGCACAGATAAAATGAGATATTTCTCCGGAAAAGTGGTCGCTAAATTGAATTTTCTTTTCAACTGCTCAATCATTTGTTTGCCGTCATCAACGTCATCTGCTTGACTGCATTCGTTATCAGAGCCTTCATCAAATATTGTCGCGATTGCACTCATAACCTTGCCTTTTTTCTCTTTCCTGTAGGTTTCACTTCGCAACTTTCTTTTTCTAATAGGCGTTTCACCTAAAGTGGTAATAGCCTCATTCAAAGGACTCAAAGACATATTGACCATCGGAATGTCTGCCTCACTATCAGATGAAACATTTTGTTCACTTGTCATTTTACTCTCGGATTGTGGCTGCATTTGTTTCAATGCATTTGCTTGTTGAGACAAATCGATTTTACACTTGGGGCAAATGAATTCTGCTTCTTCACCGTATTGTATATTTAATTCATTCATGTATCGCTTCGAAACACCAGTTAATTTTAATACTTTTATCTTTTTCGAACGATGTCCACTCTTGTTAAACGGATTGCAACAAAATTTATTCATTTTACTTTAAATTGTCTTTGCAGCTTCACTCTTTACTTTACAAAAAAAAAACACTTTAACACTTTCACGTTTAGTATTCAACTGAAATTTGACTCAGAGTGTGTGAAGTATTTATATTTATTTTTTGGTAAAAAATAGGTAAAAAAAAATGAGCGATATTTGCTTTTCTTTAATAGGAAAATTTGCGTGAACTACTGGTCATAAAATGTTTTTTAAAGAGGGACTTAATTGATTACTGCCAATAAGCCGACCACAGGTCATAAAATGTTTTGCAAATTTTTTAAATTACCAGGTAATAAATATTTCGCCATATTTATGGAAAATCCGTGTTTTATGACTTGTTTCTGCACGTGTCATTTTAGGCGAAATATTTATTACCTGGTAATTTAAAAAATGTACAAAACATTTTATGACCTGTAGCCTCAGTCGGGTTTGGTGTGCCATTACATGCCACTGCTGCTATTATCCATGGATTTATGGCCGATCTTGTGAAGGCAGGCAGACCATATTCACTACACACTCAACTTGGGGCTCTTAAAAAAAAAATAGATTTTTTCTTTATAAATGTATTTTTAACTGTAAAATAATTAAATGCTCTTCTCCTGTCCAAACAAGGAGTCGGGGCCAATTTTTTTTATTGCTGATTCTTAAAGCAAAAATTATGAGGAATCCAAAAAAAAAAAAATTAGCCGGAAAATTTAGGAGCTTCTGTGGAAAATCGGAAAATTTAATTTTCATGGGAAAATTTAAAGGTAAATTTCTAAGAAAAATTAGGAAAATTTTATTTTTCAATTAAAGCCTGATTCAATACCTTTCCAACGAGCTATCACTCGTTGCGATCGCTTTAGTAGTTTTTTAAAACAACTTTCAATGAGGTCCCTTATGAAGAATTCTTCAATTTTGTCACATGACAGTGGTGTACACCACCACTAAACCAGTCACTATAAAAAAAAAAATATGTAGGTACATTATTTTTTGCTAGGCAATCGATTGAGACTATTTATTTTAAAATCGGAGAGGGGTCGTCCAAAAGGTGATCGCTTTCATATGGAATTGCTCTATAAACATTTATATATACTTGTATACATATATTTCAACAAAGTTAATTATAAAAAAGAGTAATTTTTGGGGATTCAGTATTTCGGTTATAACTCAGCCATTTTTTAAACGATTTGACAAATTTATATACCGACGTGTTAAAGAAGAAATTTACCATTTACTTGAGTTATAAAGTTTGGACTCGGGGAGATCTATGGTTCCCGAAAGTGGGTATTCAAAAAAAAATTTAATTTTGGTCATAACTTTTTTGTATCTGAACCGATCTTTCCGAGTTTTTTATAATATATTTTAGTATATAAGTCATATCCATAAGACATATGGCAGCCCTAAAATGTAGGTTTTTATACAATTTTTAATTTTTTTTGTACGGGAGGTACCACGCCCACTTCTCCAATCCCGCCCACATTTTGTGGGATGGTGTGTATTGACAATTTAATATGTGTACCTAATTCGGAAACTTTGGCTTATGCCGTTCCCCAGATATACAGCAAAAAGTTATAAAAATACAATAACCACAAGGGATTTTTAGAAAAAATTAGAGGTAGTCGTGGTTTTTTGCTCATAACTCAGCCATTTGTAAACCGATCTGGCTGAATATCAATAGCAAAATTATAATAAGAATACCTGACATAAAGATACCCCAACCAAGAACTTCGCTTTTCATAAGGACCCAGAATATATATACTTTATAGGGTGTAGGATCAATATTGTAGAAATTACAAACGGAATGACAAAGTTATATATACCCTTTTACCTTCGGTGAAGGGTATAATAACCAATTTTGGTTAACACTTTAAATACTGTGACCATTCTCCAGATATAAAGATATCTTAATCCCATGTACCACGGCACGGCTACTTCTTCAACCTAGCTCACTTTTTGATAAATGTTTTGTATTGATAACCAAGCTAAATATTTGTACTAAACATTAATTTTTTTCCTGTAACCTTCACCCGATCACTGTTCTCCAACCCAGTCCACTTTTTGGCAGATATTGTGCATTGTTAACAAAGTTATTTGTTTTAAATTTGAAAACTTGTCTGTAACCGTTCTCCAGATATGGTATTCATACTGTGTTTGTTTGGGAGGTGCCACGCCCACTTGGAATTTTACAAACATGTAAAGCCTATATTTTTTTACCTATTTTACACTCTAAATACATATTAACATTTCTAAAAATCTCTTTTCTGTGGGTCTATTCATTGGGAGACTTATTCACTGTCCAAATTTCATGTCTCTAACTTTAGCCGTCTGGGCTGCGCGATGATGAATCGGTCACTGAAAAATTTTAACAAATATATAATTAAAACATAATATTGTTTTGGGAAAAATTCGCAAACGGTTTCTTTTTTTAAAATGTGTGTGGTCGCGAACACCAGTGAAAATGTTGCTGCCTATTGTGAACAAAGCTTTACTTTACAAAGCACACAATTTAAAATAAAAAACAAAATGAAATGTGACAGCATATAATAGCTCTGTTTCTTTACTCTACTTTGGGATCCCTCGGGATCCCAATTTGCACGAAAAGCGTTCCCGTACTTTTAATTTGTGTAAATGAGAGCGGATTCGAGAGAATAAAATTCTTCTTCTTCTTGCACGAAACAGCCCAGACTTTTTCTTCGTGCAAATTGTGTAAATTGTCAAACAGCTGTAAAACATAAACAAAACAATAAAATGCAAAGGAAAAAAATCATGAAACAAATTTTGGAAAAAGTGTTGTGGAGTAAAATAATGTACTAAAATATAAAGTTTTATGTTGAAATTTTAGGAAAACATAATTTTAGTTATTGTTAAAGTGTTTGTTTGGTTTAATTTTTGGTAAAATTAGTTTATTTCTGCAGACAATATAAAATTTTTCAAAAGTGGCATAAACTTTTATTGTTTTGTAAAAACTATCAAAACAATTGGGGGATTCACAAGGTGTCATAAAGTCATAAGTCTTAAAATAATAACACGAAAAAATACGACTCTTGTGAACAACCCCTCATAAATTAGTGTGCTATTTTGAATTTAAGTTAGCTGATTTAAAACAAATATAAAAAAATAAATATTTACGTAACATCATAACATTTTTTAATTCTGATCCATGAATAAATAAATTAAATTAGATCTTTCCTGACTATTTTCCATTTTTTAGACGCAAATCACAAATTAATTTTATTTTGTCTGTATACCAAACATCAGAGTCCTAAGCCGATATAATTTGACGCCGCAAGTGTTTTGTTGCAGAAATTGCAAGCCGCAGGTCAAATTCGGATATTAGCCGGATAAAACTATACCATCAACGGCAACGGCTTCAAAAACTAAAGCGGTTCGGCTTAGCAGCTCAGCGCAGGTTTCTTCTGATTAATTACGACAACACAATAAACATAGCAAGCAAAGTTCTATTAATTTAAGACACTTTTTGTTTACAAAGCAACAACAATATTTTTAAACCATTGTAAAATGTTAAAACATTATGACGATATGATAGCACACCTTGTGAATACCCCAAATGACTTTTTATTTTGTGCTTAAAATTTGGTTTTTTCTGTTCCCGTACTTTTGTGCAATTTTGTCTCTTTATGAGAGAAATTTATGCTTGCTCTCATTTTCACGAACTTTACCCAAAAAGTAAGGAAACAGAGCTATTGTTGACATACAGCTAATTTGTTAACTACAGTTTTGTATTATTTTCACACAACGTTTACTTATTTTTTTTTATTGTTGAATCCGTTTTCAAAATAAGACCACCTTAAATGAATTCGGCTTGCAATAAACATTTTATGAAAATTTTCTACAATTATGAACATATGTATATTGATTTAAAATATTGTTGAAAAACAAAGTGTTTTTTGAACAGTGTGGTTGTAAAATGTACCTACAGGGTTATTATGGGAGCTGTGGTTAATTTTCGACCTACGAGCACAACATTTTGTCATGACATAGTAACTATCGTTAAAGTTATTGTGGACAATGTTTATATTAATCCCAACATTTATAAGGAAGTTATGGCATTAAAAGCTATTCTCGGGAGCAGTGTTTGTGTGGGAGCTTTAGTGAAATATGGACCGATTCCAATTTAATTTGGTAAGATGATTTTGATTGCAATGAAATAAGTTTTAACCAAATTTTTCCTTTATACTAACATAATGAGATACTTTATGGGCGTAAAGGCTTAATTCTGGAAGGAAGTTTGTATGAGAGCTATGTGAAAATATGGACCGGTTCTCAAAATATTCAATAAACCTTCGTGACAATTAGAACCTCTGTACAAATTTGTATATTACCTTCAAACTGTGAACTGTACTTTGCGTACCACATTTACATGCACAGCCAAACAGTTAGTTGGACGGACGGACGGACGGCCATTGTTAAACCGATTCAAAGTTGATCGGTGTGCTGAAAGGTGGGTCTAGGACAGTGTTGCCAATCCATGTGTTATTACACATATTGTGTGAAATTTTTACATGCATGTGTAGCCCATGTGTAATCTGTGTGCAATTTTACTTGAAGTTCTATTTTTTCATTAATTTTTGACAGTGAAGATTTGTTTTTCGAACATTAAGTTTTGGTAATTTTTTTCAGCTTCCATCACAGTCAAACCTGCTTATTAAACGCTGAATTTGTTTACTCTCCATTGCATGTTCTCTTTCCCTCTCAACAATAGACATACATTTTTTGCAAGAAGACTTTCGTAGTGTGAACCCAGACTAACACCATGTGTAGACCGCAAAATCATACATAAGTATACAGTACATACATATGTACATATACCGCCAAAAAAATTTTCAAACATTTTTTGAAGAAATAATGTTTTAGAAAAACTGTCAAATTTTATTAAAATATCTTTGTCTTTTGCTTTTTCCGCTTTTAATTAAAAAAAGGTGTGTAAATTCTATAGATTTTAGGATTAAAGAAGTTAGTTTCTAATGTCTTATAAAAAAAATATAAATTCAAAAGAAAAACTGCGCATACTTATTGAATAGTGTGGAGCAAAATGACAATAAAAATAGCAATAAAGTACTCAATAGTATTGTGGAGTAGATGGGCTCCTTAAGTCTAAAGGGCATAATAAACCTCACAAATGGCTTGGCAAACATGTCAAAATTTTACGTTTGTGCAAAGATTTTGTGTTGTTAATTGGGGTGTTTGCTGACTGGACAAACATTTGAAGCAATGTTTGCAGAAATATTAAAAATTTTTAATATTTGGCAGATGTGGTTGATATTTGTCAAACTTTTTGTGGCGTCTAATGCTGAATGTAATCAATTCAATTAATTTTTAATATTAAATTACGTTTGTTTAGTAGTTTTGCTTACCACAAAACAGCTCGTTGTTTACATCAATTTTTACTTAAAATTTTTTGCCTTTATTTTATAATTTCTTCTCTGTTTTAAGCAAAAAGCAACAAAATTGCCACAGCACTATTGGCATCTTCATTCATTGAAAACAAAACAAAAATAAAAATTAATGTTTGTACGGAGTATATTTGTGTTGTTTATTGGCGAACCCCAAACGAACACAATGTGTGTGTTTGCCAAGCATTTTGTGTGGTTTATTATGCCCTTAACTTTGCTTGCGTCAAACAGAACCACTCATAGCGAATTTAAAAAATTTATGCTGCTTAGGCTTGTACAAAAACATTTTTGTGATTTTTTTCTGCCGAAGTTACAGCTTATGTTCGGAAAAAGGTACTTGGTACAGTTCTTTCTTACTACAGCAATTGGCAAGCTTTGCTTTTTTGTAAACCTACCCATTTGATTGCAAATATGGAATGTCAAAAAGGTTTTGCAAGTTGAATTCACTTTATCAAAGCTACTTTTTCGATTTGTATGTGTAATTTAGCATCAAATGTGTAATTTGGTACACAGTTATGGGTAATTTTCGAATACTTTACTTTTACTAGCATCACCACAAACGCATAATACCCTCTCCACTATTGTGGTGTGGTTATAAAAAGTTTCACACGGATTGATAAACTTAGTATACCCTCTTTACAACTAGTAGTGGAGAGTATTAAAACTAAAAATAACTACTTAATTTATATGGGATTTAAAAATAGGACTTCTATTTATTAATTATTAACCGTTTCCATGAATCATTTTTTGCGGTTTGAGAATACATAAATATAAAATGATATTAATTAACGTTCAAAATTTTTCAAGAAGTTTCTTATAAAAGCGTGTAAATATTTATTTTTTTTATAGTATCAGTTCAACTGTGCTGTAATAACATTTCAATTAACATGAAAATTTGTTTTATTTTAATGGCAACTTTTGCCATCTGCCAACTGACATTGGCAGGACGTTTTAATATTACATGTTATTATGATACCTCAAGTATTCAAAGGGGTGGTAAGATGAGACAGTGATTCTAAATTTATTAAAATATTAAAAATTATTTACTTCATTTGTTTTTTTTTTTAATATTACAGGTTTTGCTAACTTTACTGAGAATGACTTAAAAACTTCATTGGAATATTGTACCCATATTGTCTATGGCTATGTTGGTTTAAGACCCAATACATTTGACGTCGAAACTTTAAGTCCAAGACAACACCAACAGTTCACTCAAATTAGGAAAATCAAAAATCAGTATCGGCATATCAAGTTTTTAGTGAGCTTGGGAGGTGGAAAAGATTTAAAAAATCCTGAAAAATATATGAAACTTCTTGAGGCAAATCCACGAAGTCAAGAGAATTTCATAAATTCAGCCTCAACATTTTTGCGTAAATATAATTTCGATGGATTAGATTTAGCCTATCAATTTCCTCGCAATAAAACTAAACAGTCTACTGCGAAAAAATTATTAAACAAAGGAAAAAATCTACTACAAAATATTCCTATTGGAAAAAAATTTGTTCCCAAGAAATCGAAAAAAATTGGAGGTAGTTCACAGGTTCTGATACAAAAACAACAATTCACAGCACTGATAAATAGGCTTAAGAACACTTTAAGTCGTGATAGACTTTTGTTAACTTTAACCGTCTTACCTCATGTTAATGCTACAAGTGAGTTAGTTGCTTTATTCTTATGATGTACAGTAGATATGTAAAAATTATATTTTTTCAGAATACCTTAATATACCCGCCATTATAGGAGATTTAGATTTTGTCAATTTGGGCACTTTTGATTACTCAACACCCGAACGTACACCCAAAGAGGCGGATTATTTAGCACCGCTACAAACTCCACCAAGCAATAAAAAACGTTTGATTCAATCCAACGCCGAATACCAAGTACGTCACTGGCTTTCTCATCCTATTCAAGGCAGTAAACTTAATCTTGGCATACCAGTTTATGGTCGTGCTTGGAAAATGACCAGTGAATTGAAATCAAATGTTATGCCTATAACTTCATCTCTTAAGGGACCCGCTCAGGGTGGAGAGTTGACACATACTCCTGGTCTACTAAGTTGGCCTGAAATTTGTTTCCGTCTTAATAAAATGAGCAAAACTAAGGATAAAAAATATGGCAATTATGCTTATCGCTCGCCTAATGTCAAGGGGCACGAAGGTCTTTTCCTTACATATGAAGATCGAGATAGTCTTGCCGCCAAAGCGGAATATGTACAGAGAAACTCATTGGGTGGTGTTGCAATATTTGACTTGACACTAGATGATTTCCGTGGCAAATGCAAGGAGGGCACGTTCCCAGCACTAAAAGCTATTAAATTTAAATTGGTTTAACTAGTTTAAAATATTATTAATTGTTTGATTACTACGTTGAAAACAAGTTCAAAATTATATTAAATTTAAGCAAAACAAAAAGAAAAAATACAACATGAAGTTAAAAAAAATGTGTTCAAATTACGTTTTACTCGTGTTATACGTTATTAAAAACGAAAATTGTAAGACGTTAGAATTAATAAATAAATAGTTTATATCTGTGGCATTTTGTTTGTTGGATGAAATTCTAATATTTCTTTCTTTACTAAAAATTTTTTTTTTTTTTAACATGGTATAAAAAAGAAGGTCTTTCTTTATTTTTATAACAATCCACATCTGACATGACTTAGGGCTAAAAAATCACTGCAAGTTAAACTCTCTTTTTAGTTAAAAATGTGTTTAAGCCAACAAATCTATAGATCACTAAACATATCGACCCATTTGCTTGAAACTATCGTATATGCCAATATTTTTGAAATTGAGTTTTTGATGCAATCTTGTTCTACATTCAAAGGGACGTCACCTGACAAAATATTGTAGCCGAATTCCACTTCGTTGCTCCAAAAATTGAATGTACATATATTTTCATTTTTATATTGCAAGTGATAGCAGAGAAAACTAGAAAAATGGCTCTCCTGTAAAATTTGGTTTTTGTAACATACGATAATTTCGCGCAAAGGGGTCGATATTAACCGTCTTTCTTTATTTTATTTTTTTTTTATTTATTTAATAAATTAAGTCTAGTGATACAATCCTTACAGACTAAATATTAAATTTAACAATTTTTCTCAATATAACTGCAGTTACATGTTTAAACTTAAAACAATATTACGTTTAATAACATCAACATTTAAAGAAAAATCTACAAAATTAAACATTTCATTAAAACAACAACATAATTTCCTAAACGGGTCTACCATCTCGTAGTTTGTTCTAAAAGTTTTAACATATAGTGGTTGATTAAATCTTAATGTGCGTTGAGGAACATTCAATGATATTTTACTTAAAAGAAAATCTGATAAAACATTTCCGTTTAAAAGATTTACAAGAAATGAAACGTTAAGCATAATTCTTCGGCTTTTTAATGTTGGCGGTCGAATCAAAGCAAGTCGTGATGAATATGATAGAAGCACAGAATAGCCTCTGTAAGCATCTCTTAAACAAAAAAGTAAAAACTGTTTCTGAACAGATTCGATAAGATTAATGTGAACGTTATAGTAGGGGTCCCATACAATTGAGCCATACTCTAAAATCGGTCTTACAAGTGACGTGAATAATGTTTTGGTAATAAAGGGGTCCTTAAATTCTTTTGCCCATCGTTTGATGAAAGCCAAGATTCCTCGAGCTTTATTAACAGCCATCATGATATGTTGTACAAAGTTTAATTTTCCATCCAACAAAACACCAAGATCCATAATTACGTTTACTGATTCCAGTTTATGACCACTGATATTATAGTGACCAAGAGCGTCACGCCTTCTCAAAAAAGTCATGTCCTTGCATTTTTTGAGGTTAAGTTCCATTAAATTAATGTTACACCAATTATAAAAATTATCCAAGTCCTTTTGGAGATAATTATTATCTGGTAAATGCTTAGGCTTAAAAATATTTTAACATCGTCTGCGAACATCAGTATATTAGAATAATTTATTGCTTCAGGCAAATCGTTGATGAAAAGTAGAAATAAAATTGGGCCCAGGTGACTTCCCTGCGGAACACCGGATTTTACTTGAATTTGCAGAATTAAATTTAACGGACTGTGTTCTGCATAACAGATATGACTTTAACCAGCTTAAATATCGAAACCCATTTTATCCAATTTTTTAAGCAGAAGCTTGTGATTAACTTTATCAAAGGCTTTACTAAGTCAGTATAAACGACATCTGTTTGTTGACCAAGAGTAAATCCTTCATTAACCAAAGTAGTTAATTGTAGAATATTAGCCATAGCTGAAGATCCTTTACGAAAACCGTGTTGACATGGCGTAAGTAGGGGAGATACTTGATGAACGAGAGAATCAGTAATACATTTTTCAAATAGTTTTGGAATAGCGTTTAATTTAGCTATGCCTCGATAATTTATTATATTTGACTTATTATTCTTTCCAAACTCCAGGGAAGTAGCCATATTTTAAAGAAGTATTAAATATAATTGATAAAGGTGTTGCAATAGCTGGTGCACAGTTTTTCAAAAGACAACTTGGTATGCCATCTGGACCACACAACAGTGAGGATTTGAAGTTTTTTAAACATTTTATTATGTGCGTAGTGTCAAGTAATAGGAATGATATTGTTTGAATGGAGTGAACTTTAAATGGAAAGGGGTTCATCATCATCGTATTCGGCATTAGAGTAAGTAGAGGCAAAAAATTCAGCGAATAAATTGCTTATGTCTGATTCATTGCTTGACTCTGTACTAAAATATTTCATAAATGATGGGGTGCCGTAATTCTTCCTTTTTGAGTTAACAAACGTAAAGAACGACCTCGGATTACGATTAAAACTATGTTTCATTTTGGTTAAGTAGTTTTTGTACAGTTGAGCATTCAGCAAATTTTGTTCAGCACGAAGAACAGAGTATTTTCCATAATCAAATGCGTGGCCATATATCTTGTATTTTTTATAATATTTATTTTTAAGATTTTTTAAGGAAGATAGTTGTTTAGCGTTCCAGGGTGGACCAGTTTGAGAACGTGGCGAATATTTTGGAAAACATTCATCCATATATTGGTACATGGTTTCGTAAAAAATTTGAATCATTTTATCAACAGAATTCGTCAAACCATTTGGTAACATTTTTAGCGCAATTTAAACCTTGAATATTACAGCTTATTTCAATTGTGAGGTGGTATCGATCTTCGGGCAGTGTAACAGGATCAACACGATTTACTGTGCATTCATTCGGTACGTTTACAAATACCAGATCAAGCAATTTTCTAAAAATATTGTAGACTCCGTTGATTTGGTGTAGACATATATTTGAAATATTACAAAATACATCGGCACCATTTTCATCAGAATTTATGGGTATGTAATTATAATTCTCAGGAGAGAATTGTCAGCTAATTCGAGGAAAATTAAAATCACCAAAAACAAAAATGAGATCATCCGGATTAGTCTTTAAAGAAACTGTTTTAATTAAAGCGATGTGTTGCTGATAAATTAACAAATCTGATTGAGGAGGAATATACGAACTGGTAATAAAAACTTTTATGTGAATAATTTTCAGGACTACAGCGATAAATTCAATGTTACAGGCTCAACTTTTAATTCCTCAGCTGAAAAGTCATTAGAGATCGCTATTAATACACCACCCCCAGTCGTAGTTGTAGTTCTATCTCGACGGAAGACTTGAAAATTTTTGCAAAAAATTTCCGTATTTAAAAAGGTATTGTTAAGCCAGGTATCGGTGAAGCAAATAATATGATTATTTAAGTCAAAGCAGTCTTGATATAGTTTAGAGCATTTACTTTTTAATCCTCGAACATTTTGATAGATAATATTAAGTTGAATATCTCTAGTATTAATTAGTTTTTTTGGCGAGGTTGGAGATGTACAGTATTATTTCCACGTTGGTTTATATTGTATTCGTATTCTCGGACTATAACATGATTTGGCCAGAATGACGGGTCAACCACATAAAATTGGGCGGTTAAACTACCAACACAGAAAATATGAATTTGATAAGATTTATCGTAGTGCTGTCATATGTTATTTTTTTAACAACATATGGGCACTTCCACAGAAAAGCTCTCTTTTTGTCACGTCACGTCACCTAGCAATTATTCTTGTATTTTAGAACCACGTTGTTAAAATTTTTCCTCCCTTTCACTAAATGAAAACCTAGTTGAGCTCTACACTCAAATGCAAAAAAGTAAATAAAAGTTTCATTATTCTTTGGGAAACAATTAAAAATGGTTGGTGACGTTACGTGACAAAAAGTAGACATTTCTGTGGAAATACCAATATAATACATGGGACACGGGATTTACAGTTGTTGATTTTAAACTACATATAAATTCAAGTTTAGTTCAACTAAACCAGCTTTTAAACTATCAGTGATTTATAAGCCATTAGAATTATAACAAGGCGAATTTACCAGGTGTCGGAAAACCTAGAACAAGTACAACAATAAAAAACAAGTAAGGAAGTACACCACCTGGATAACTATCTTGCCCCGGTGTGGTGGCTTAAGTGTCCGAATATATGATACCCTACAGTTTAATTATAGGGGATGCCCTGTATATTAGGGGTATAACCAAAATAAGAACCTATCATTACGGTATGGGCAATGTTATACTGATGTTAAAAATCGATATCAGGGGTCATTTCGGTCCAAAAACCTTCGGCACCGAATGCAATTTCTAAAACAAGAAAAATTATTTTTTTTTTTTTAAATTGTAATATAAAATTTTATGGTGGGTATCCTTCCCTTGTACCGTTTTTTTGGTTTCTTTTTTTGGAATGCAAGGAATCGCCATTTCATAAAAAAAAAACACGAAATGCAAAGACCAGCATGGCTTTCGACGTTAGAATTATGGATTTCCTGTAAAACTGAAAAAGTTATAAGCTAAAACTTCATCGCGATCGGTGCCGAACCTTTTTGAGCGCTCGCGAAAAAAGGAAGGCAAATTTCTTCATATTTTTTTATGCACTATCTCACTATGATAGGTCCTTTTTGATATTTGCAAAAAAATGCAAATGGTTATATCCCTTCTGTATATACTGTCGTCAAACGGTCAAATCAAGTAAACACTAATTACATTCATGCTCCGCAGCCCAGTAATAACAGAACCTCATACGCTAACGTCCTAAGATCAAACCATGTGCCAATGCAAGGTACTTCGCCAATTAATCCACTTTCTATTTTTAGACGTCTAGAAAAAAAATGGAAACATTAGAGCAAACAGTAAATAATTTTACGAACACAATGGGTAACGTGATGCAGGAAATTCTTAGAATGTTATTGCGGGCTGTACTTAACAAGCCATGAACTGTTAAAAATGAACTAGAATACTTTCTTAAAAATAAACAAATTGATGTCATGATGGTTTCGGAAACTCATCATACCTCAAGAAATACGTTCAAAATCAATGGATATATTTTATATGATACCAAGGACCCTCGAGATAGAGCTTGTGGAGGTTCTGCCATTTTGATAAAAGTCCGAATCAAACACTTCTTAATGTGTGATCATTGTGAGGATTATCTGCAAGCAACGAACGTTTGTGTTGAAGAGCTAAATCGAAACTTACTGCCTGTTTTTAGAACGCGAGCACAAAAGTGACTCGTTTAACTAACATTTAAAACACAAACAAAATTTCAAAATTTGTTTTTGTTTTAAATGTTAATTAAACGAGTCACTTTTGCGCTCGCATTCTAAGAACAGGCAGATAGTAATTTCATCTTTATACTCTCCACCCAGATTTTTAATATCATACCTTCTAGGGGTCACGACTTATAACACCGGAGAATCGTGTTTTGTTTAAACAATCTCTAAAATGGATTTAAATGTGGTCGCGAGCGGACAACCAACATATTGGCCTACTGATCAGCAAAAATTCCAGTTGTCATCGGTTTTTGCGTGGTTAAAAGCATCCCAATAGAAAAAATTCATGTTGAAGCTTCCTTAGAATTATCTTCCGATCACACACCTACAATTGTTACTATAATGAATCCCAATAGAATTGTACCTCCGACTGGTAACTTAGAGACGTCAGCTACACAAAGTAATTGGTTAAAATATATAAAATTTCTCAGTACCCATTGCACAGAAAATATTCCGCTTAGTACACCGGAGAATGTGGATCTCTCAATGTTTATATATGATAGTTATCAAAAATAATAAAATATATTCTAAAGATGTCGAGCGGCTCTTGACTGAAAAAAGGTTAGTTGAAGAGAGTGGCAACTGTACAGATATCCGTAACTTAAGAATTTATTAAAAGAGTGCACAAAAAGGCTAAAAAAGTTACTGCAGACTCAGAAAAATCTATGGATAAAAGAAGGAAGAACAAAACTCTGAATACTTAAAGAAAGAAAAAGACTGGAAAAGGTAAATACAACAACCGTGTCACTAAAATTTCTGTTGAAAATCATTAAGATCAAAGCAACCACGGTTTTTTAATGAAAATTTGTATCCTCTACAAAAAGGGGCAAAAGGGAACTTCTTTCTCCAAAACTTGAAGCTGCCCTCGTAGATGTCAATTGAGTATGTGCGACGCAGTGTAAGCGAATACATAGTTTATAATGCTTCCATGCAGAAAATATAAAAGCATATTATACGAATAATATTCCTGAAATGGCCTCTGTTCATTGGAATAACTTAACATCCTGCCTTCATTAAATGCCCAAAGTGTGAAAGTTTATGGAAATCAGGAGAAACTTTTGGAGCAAGCACTAGAAAGGAACTTATTTTTATTTGGGTACAGGCATCATGCATATAAATTGGTACAAAAACTGTATTTGAAATCAAAATTCCTCAGGTTACGGCTAATGTTGACATACTGCTGACAACATGATTTAAAGAAAAAACTGGAATAACATCACGCAATGCGACATTCAAAATGGTATCTCCATTCCAAGCCACCTTTTTATTTCATCGCAGATTGACAACTTGATAAACTTTTATTTTTCTAAGCTCGTAAACCCAATTGTGAGAGGTGACTATCGTGAATTGATTGATCTTTCGATATTATTTTTAACGGAAACGATAATAAAAAAAACCAATAAAAAGAAACCAAATTCGAAAATACAAAGCGATATGATCAATCAAAAGAAGAAATGAACTAATCATTATTTGGAATGATTTTCTTATTGCTTATTCTTTTGTCATGATACTTATTTTCTACTTCATTTCGAACAGATAAAAAAAATGCATGACTTTGTTTCCATAAAAACCAATAATACATATATTCAGACGATATTTAATAAACATTGATTTTCTCACCGAAACCCCATCAGCTTGATAAAAGTATTCATCCTTTTTTCAAACCAAAAGTGATACACTTAATGGCAGTTTATGACTGCGCTTAAAGAGCTTTAAACATCACAAAACAAATCTATTGACTTTCTAGAGTGCACAAAGAACAAAGGCAATATTTATTGCAATGGGTTGAACATCATAGAGAAATGTATCCAAATAGTACAGAAGTGATAAAAAATATGATGTAACAAATATGGCATATGATTGAAATATTGCTTGTTTATTCGAAATTCCTTTTATTAACAAAAAAAAAAAATGGATGGGAAATCAAGAAATTTAGATATAACGGCGAATATTACGTCCAGCACACGTACACGAGTGAATTCGCCTGCATGAAAAGTATATTTGGCCTTTTATACTCATACTTTCGCGCCCTGTGCACACATTTTGAAAAGAAAAAGTAATGCTCACACAGTTGCCATTCAAAATATTAAAGAAAAATGTAAATTGAATTTAATTTATCTTTCTTAATCAAACTAAAAACCGATAACAGAACTAAAAAATTCTATTTTTTTCATGTGCAGTGTTTTTATCTATGTAAAATTAATTATACTAAAAAAACTACTGCAATCAAGACAGACCAGGAAACAATAGTATTCTATTCCATTATAAGACACTCTAAAAAAAAAAACAAGTAACAGTATGTAATATATTCGGCTATGCCGAATCTGTAAGACCCTTTACGGAGTGTTCAAATATTTTAGGAATCTATAATTTATTAAACCTGCCCTCACACTACTAAAATCCGTTGCCTTATTTAAATAATTTAGTTGTTAAAATTATACAATACAGTAAATGCGATTATCTATTTACATACGTATATAAAATTTTAACGTTACTTACTGATTCGTCACCGCACAGCCTAAACGCCTGAAGCTAAAAACTTGAAATTTGGACCGGGTCTCTCCCCAAATCGATCCACTAAGACGATTTTTGGAAATTCGATTGTTTAGGGGTAAAAAGGGTAAAAACGGGTAAATTCGATTACCTTATATCTCCAAATCTAAAAGAGATACAAAAGTAATACTTATCGTTGTTCTTTAGAGAAAAAGCGGACAGGTGTCTGGTAATTTTTTGAAATTTGGCTCTTTTAGGGAGAAAACGGGTAAAACCTGAATTTTGGTATTTTTTTGTCACCCCATCTATCTTTTGAACCAATAAACCTAGAAATAAAGTTTATACCACATTCGAAACTTATCAAAAAAATACGAATATAAATTTGGTACTTTTTCGAAATTCGAACTTTTTTTCGAACTAATTTCGTACTTAATTATGGGCCCCCACTACAATACTGCAAGTGTTGATACTTTAATATCTTTCTTTAGATTTTTGGTTCTACACCTGGTATTGTTTTAATTATCGTTAATATTGGACCTTTTTTTATATTAACTGGTACTTTTTGAATTGCCGTTAGTATTGGACCTAGAAACATAAAACAAAACATGCAAGGTCCTGAGTGAATGAGAATCTGCAAGAGGGCTTTTTGGTACTTTTTTGTTCTTTAGCTGGTACTTTTTAAATTTCCGTTAGTATTGGACCTAGAGACACAAAATTCAAGATGCAGTATCCTGAGTGGATAAGAAACTATAAGAGGGAAGTTTTCGGTACTTTTTTGGATTATAACTGGTACTTTTTGAATTTCTGTAGAAACTTAAATTAAACATAGAGTTGAAAAAAGCGGAGCGGTATTTCTTGTTCCATAACCAAAAATTGGTAATTCTTTTGTTCAAAAACAGTAACCAAAGTAGAAAAAGGTACACAAGTACACATTGGACAAATAAGTAACCAATTTTGGTTAAAAGTAACCAAAACGGCAACACTGGCTGTAATGTTGTATGCTGCTCCAGTTTAATCCACTTCATATAAAAAATTTACGGATTGCCCAATACAAATTATTTAAAATGATGTACAATTTGCCTTGGCATTAATCAGCGCTCAGACTTCACTCATTAGTCAAAGGAAAACTTGTAAATAACAGGTTGGAACGGCTTACACTCAACTCCAATTCCAGGTAATTAAATTCGAAATATTATCACATCAACGTTTTTAGTTCATTATAATTTTATTCGTAAACTTTTTTTATCTTAAACATACATATCAAGAATAAAATTGGGAATTAAGCACGAATAACAAAATCTTTTTAATTAAAATTTTGTATTCCCAAAAATTTCTTTGATAATAAATATACAAAATCTAAAAAAAATTATTAAAGAAAGTGTTTTTGTGAATTTGTACCTTAATTAGAAATGTTATATACAGTCAAAAGTATTATATATTATTTTTTTTTATATTTAAGCAGAAAAGGAATATGTATCCTAAGCTCTTTAAGAAAAATTTGTTAAATAAATACACATGGAAATCTAAAAAATATATTGTTACGAAAGTAACTTTAGTTAGTTGTAATTATTGTTTAAGAATTTTTTTTTTTTTTTTTTTTTTTTTTGTCATTATTTTTTTATTGAATCTTCATATATTAAATATGAACTAACAATAATTAATCAAATCTTAACCTAATACGTTATTTTATCTCCTGCCAGTGCCAGACAAAATTTTCTTCATCACGGGTTATGTTCACTTTTATAGGTGTTTATCGCTCATCTAATTGGGTAAGTGCTGCAGTGTCTCTTCTTCTTAAGCGAGTGTGGCCGCCATGATTTAAAATATTTCGAGCTAGTGGATTTGGGTGTCGTTCAAGCCTTTTTAAATATTTTATTGCATATTTTGTAATCATAGATTTCACTAATGGCACATTGAGATCCTTATGAATGTTTGAGTTTTTAACATACCAGGGAGCGGCTGTGATTATTCGAAGAAGTTTATTTTGGCGCCTTTGAATTTTGTCGATATTAGAGGCCGAGGCAGTGCCCCATAGTTGAATACCGTAGCACCAGATAGGCTTTAAGATAGAGTTGTAAAGTAGAAGCTTGCAATCGAGACTAAGGACAGAATTTCTTCCAATAAGCCAATGAATTTGAATGGCTTTTAGTTTCATTTGAGTTAATTTTGCCTCTATATGGCATTTCCACGTTAATCGCCGATCCAGATGTATACCGAGATATTTAACATGCGAATGTTGAGGAATTATTTGATTATTGATTGTAATAGGGGGGCAAGATTCCCGGCGCAAAGTGAATGTTATATGTACACATTTTTGCTCATTGACCATTATCCTCCATTGTCTTAACCATATTTCTAGTTGAAATATATGATGCTGTAAGTAACGCGATGCTTCATAACGATTTTCGTGGACGCTTAGAAAAGCTGTATCGTCTGCAAATGTTGAAGTTTGTGTGTAGTTGCTTGTTGGCATGTCCGAAGTATAAATTAAGTATAATAGGGGGCCCAGGATGCTGCCTTGTGGGACTCCAGCGGCAATGGGCTGAGGTGAACTTAAGAAATTTCCTTCTTTAATAATAAATTGACGACCGACTAAGTAGCTTTCTAGCAGCTTGTGTGTGTTTGCTGGTAAATTTTGCTTCAATTTGTGTAATAAGCCTTCATGCCAGACTTTGTCAAAAGCTTGCGAAACATCGATGAAGAGTGCTGAGCAATATTTCTTTTCTTCAAATGCTTTTCTTATGATATTTACTATTCGATGAGTCTGCTCGATTGTGCTGTGTTTTCTTCTAAATCCGAACTGATGGTTTGGAATACATCTATTTTCACTTAAAATTGGTGTTAATTTTGAAACTAATAATTTCTCAAACAGCTTTGACATATTTGATAATAAGCTAATAGGTCTATAAGACTCAACTTTTGTATGATCTTTACCTGGCTTTGGTATCATGGTAACTAAGGAAACCTTCCATTTTTCAGGATAGTATTCAAGGCGTAAAATAGCATTAAAAATTAAAAGAATAACTTTCTTTGCTATGCGAGGTAGCTCCAAAAGCATTTTATTACTGATTTTATCAATACCAGGTGCCTTCTTAGTGTTTAAGTCACAAATAGCCTTTTCGATTTCTCTTATCTCAAATCTGAGGGGAATAGCTGCTCTAGCATCAACAGGTGGTAACTCGACCGCAATATTGTGAGATATATTTGGTGTAAATACGTTTTTCAAATGATTTACAAACAGGTTTCCTTTTTCATTATCATTTCTTGCCCAACTACCATTCAAGTTTCTTAATGGTGGCTTAGATATAACTGGCCTTTTTAGATTTCTAGCTGCACGCCATAATGAGTAGTCAGATTGTGGAGTTGCATCAAGTTCCTTAAGATATTTTTCTAGAGAAGCCGTTTTCTGATTCTGTAGCAACTTTCTTAGCCTTTTTGTGCATTCTTTTAATAAAATCTTAAGTTGCGGGGATCTGTAAAGTTGCCACTCTCTTCGAACTCTCCTTTTTTCAGTCAAGAGCCGCTCGACATCTGAAGAACATATTTTATTATTTTTAATTTTTTTGGGGGTAACGCTGGAGTGTTGAACAGCTAGTTTAAGATAACTGTCAAAGTTAACAAGAGAGAGATCCACATTCTCCGGTGTACTAAGCGGAATATTTTCTGTGCAATGGGCACTGAGAAATTTTTTATATTTTAACCAATTTATTTGTGTGGCTGGCGTCGCTAAGTAACCTGACGGAAATACAATTCTATTTGGGTTCGATATAGTAACAATTGTAGGTGTGTGGTCGGATGATAATTCTAGGGAAGCTTCAACATGAATCGTTTCTGTGGGGATGTTTTTAACCACGCCAAAGTCGATAACATCTGGAATTTTTTGCTGATCAGTAGGCCAATATGTTGGTTGCCCGCTCGCGACCACATTTAAACCCATTTTAGAGATTGTGTTAAACAAAACGCGACCTTTTGGTGTTATAAGTCGTGACCCCCAGAAGGTATGTTTAGCGTTATAATCGCCAGCGGCCAGAAAACAGGGTCCTAATGATTTATAATATTTATAATATTGGCCTTCTGATATGGAAAATCTAGGTGGAGAGTATAAAGAAGAAATTACTATGTTTCGATTTAGCTCCTCAACACAAATAGTCGTTGCTTGCAGATAGTCTTCACGGTGATCACACATAATGTAGTGTTTGACTCGAGTTTTTATTAAGATGGCAGAACCTCCACAAGCTCTATCTCGAGGGTCCTTGGTATCATATAGTATATAACCATTGATTTTAAACGTATTTCTTGAGGTCAAATGAGTTTCAGAAATCATCATGACATCAATTTGTTTATTTTTAAGAAAGTATTCTAATTCATTTTTATGTTGGCGGATGCCGTTTGCGTTCCAAAAACAAATTTTTAAACAGTTCATGGTTTGTTAAGTACAGCTTGCAATAACATCGATTGCATTCTAAGCATTTCCTGCATCATATTACCCATTGTGTTCGTAAAATTATTTACTGTTTGCACTAATGTTTCCATGGTTTTTTCTAAACGACTTAAATTAGAAACCGGAGTTTCATCATTACTTGGCGAGGCACCTTGCATTGGCTGATGGTTTGATTTTAGGACGTTAGCGTAAGAGGTTCTGTTATTACTAGGCTGGGGGGCTTGAATTGCATTTGTGTTTACCTGATTTGCAACCTGCATTTGAGGGGTATTTGTTTTCGGTCCAACCGTCTGCTTGACAATATTATATACTGGGCATCCTCTATAATTGGCAGTGTGATTACCGCCACAGTTGCTACATTTTTTTACGTTGGGGTCGGTTTTAGACTTATCGCAAGAAACTGTACCGTGTAGTTCACCACATACTACGCAGACAGGGGGTAAGTAGCAGTATGCCTTGGTATGGCCAAATTCTTGGCAGTTTAAGCACTGAACAGGTCCATTTTTTTTGTGCGGCTCTTCTATAGTTATTCTTCTGTAGAGAATATATTTTAAATTGTAAATAGGATGTGTTTCGTTTTTTTTAAGTTTTACGTCGCCGGGTTCAAACTCCACTCGAAAAAGTGGTTGGGGAATTTTTTCTCTATTTTTAATATTTACTACATGTTTTACCTTGAAGCCTTTTTCTTCTAGGAATGTTTTAACCTCTTCTGGGTCCACACATGAGTCAATACCCTTAATCACTACCTGTAGACCTTTACTGCTTTTCAGTTGGTAGGTATAAAAGTTTTTTTTAAGCGTTTCAAAGTTGTTTACTATTTTGCGAAAATCATTCTCATTATTGACTTGTATTTTTGTCTCGTTTATACTTCCACGCTTTATAGCCGCTACGTAAAACGAATTTTCACCTATCACCGATATCAAACTCTTTATGATCTCATTTGAATTTTGCTCCCTTAGATATATCGGGGGAGGCTTGGATGGTTTAATGACGTTTGGTGCTTCAGAGGATTCATCCTCCAGAATTGCAAAACGATTTTGAGTATTTATTTTATCAAAAGATGGTACTTTTGAGGCCGAAGCAACTGCTGCAGAGGTAGGGCTGCGTCCCCGTTTAAGCACTGTTATGTACCTGTCCATACCAACTTGTACTGTAGGCTTTTGACAACTTTTTACAGGGGGGTTTTCCATTGCATTTGTGTTTGAGTTCATGGTATCATTTCCCACTAAATTTGTTTTTGACGTCACGGCAATACTTGCTGGCCTGGCAACACTTGTCACCAAATCTTGTTGTAGTTTTTTTAATGAGTCACTATCCACCGTTTGTGTAAATACCGAGGGTGAGAGGGAACGAGTTCGAGTAATTGGCTTAGCCGTTAGGTAGTTAATATTGTTTTGTTTTGTTTTATTTATTTCTGCATTATTTTCATTTGCATTAACTAAAACGTAAACGTTTCTTTCATTTTGTCTTAGTGTTGTTTCACTGTTTGTACTCATGCAAAGAGTTGTTTTTGTTTTTCACCGTTTTGCTTTGCTTTAATATTTTTATTATTTATTGTATTTTACAACAACAAAAGAAAAAACCAGAATTTAAATGTTTTGTTCAGAATATGTTTACACATGTATGAACATTCATACGTACATACATATATATTTTTACTGTTTTATTTAATTTAATTTTATCGTTTTAAATTGTTCACTATTTTGTTAAGTAATTTAAATAACGAAATATTTTTTTTTTAAGCGTCCATTCGCTGCTTATATTTATGTATGTATGTATTACAAAATCAAATGTGATTAATTAATAGTTCAAATCGTATGCGGGGCTAAAAATACACGTCTGTATCACAACAAAGCACAAACCGAACTGTTTAAGAATTAGTTGTAATTATTATTTATCTTGTATGGATTAGTTATTAAGTATATGTTAGTTATTTTATTAGTTTACATTGTTATTAAAAATTTTTATAATTTAGTACACTTCAATCCCAATGTGCAGAAAGAACTAGAAATGACCTTTAAAAAAGCTTTAGTATAAGTGGTGAAATTATGTAAACATAAGTTCCGCCACCAATCATAAATTACTATAGAGTGGTGAATAAGTAAAGCCTCGAAGCTTCGAGAAACATTTCGAATGTTCTAGATCAGTGATAACCACTCCATAGGCTCGCGAGTAAGTTAATAATCGTATTTTTCACACAGACACGGTCGGCAATTCACATGTATACAACAACTTTGTTCGTTTCAAAACATCAGGCTATCATCAGTCTCTGCGACCGCACCCAAGTACATAATATTTTTGTTTGCGTGCGTTCGGGGCTTGGTTAGTTCGGGGCTTGGTTATCACTGTTCTAGATGGCTGAATTACAGTATAAATACTTGCGGCGGCTAGCATCAAAAAACAGTATTAGTTCAGACTTTGTCAAGTTAAGAGTGCATCACGCGGAGAAAACTATAAACGTTTGAAGTGTGTTGATTACAATAGTGAGTTGTAAATAAAAGCTGTACATTTCGGTTGTTAAAGTGACTACGTTCTTAATAAATAAGTGTTATACAATAAAGTGTTGTATTTATTTGTTTTATTTGAATTGCAATAAAAGAACTCGAAACGGTTTATTATAAAGGAATAAAACCAAAACGTTATTGAAAGGCAGTAACGTAACAATATAAAGAATTGAATTCTCTGTTGAGCCTTTGGAAAGTGAGCGTGTTTTCAACAGACGGACATGGGTAAATCGACTTAGAATTTCTCAAGGACCCAGAATATATACAATTTATGGGGTATTAGGTGTATATTAAAAAAAGTTTCACAATGATTGACAAACTTAGTATACCATCATTCACCACTTGTGGTGGAGGGTATAATAATACTAAACGCAAATACTTACATTTATATGCACTTGGTTACATATTAAGTATATTTACGATAAGATGTATGTAACTTGGACATAATCGTTAGATTTGGTTTCTGATCACGTATTTTCTTTTTCTTTATTTGAACACAATATCAAGTGTTTAATATATAACACATACTTTTTCTTAAAGTGTTTTCGTAGATTATTTCCTGTTGAGTTGCTTTAATAATTTTAATTTACTTCTTTAAATGTCTCTAAGCAAAAAATGAATACTGGATAGTTGCGAACAATTTTTTTTACATCTTATACTTAGACTGAATTCTTTTGTCTAATATTTAGAATACCTATGGTCAGACCACCGCAATTAACTTATAAATTACTTTTATATATGTACATTAGCTATCACATTTTTACATTTTTTGCGAATATCAAAAACGGCATAGTAAAGTCGTGTAGAACATTAAAAGTTATTAATAAAAAATATGATAATTTTTGCGGATTGTTAAAAAAATTCACGCAGGGATCGGGTTGAAACAACCATTTTTTTCTCACGGAAATTTTAAAAAATATATATAACTGATATTTGTATATATTCCTATACGTATCACTTAAATGCTATTTTGGAATTTATCCACTGCTTTAGATATAAAAATTTTCCTACGGTAAACTGGGAATTATTACATTCTGCTGGTGTCTAATAACACTATGGAACATTTTTGGGATTATTGTCTGGGGGGTGAGAAATTCCAAGTCAGGGTGATGGTACTAGGTCAGTATAGTAAAACCCTCGAAGGGTTTGGCGTTCGTATTTGTCAGTTTTTTTTTATGACATTTTAAATTTTTTCCTTATCTTGATGTTTTATTTTGTTTAACATAACTCGAGAACCACTTGTCCGATTTTGCTAAAACAAACTCAAAAAAATTTAGAATTACAATTTCTTTAATCCGTTCATATAACGTTTTTCTTTATAATCTATAGTTTCGCCGGTAAAAATAAATTTGTGGAGAATTATAATTGATAAGTGCAAAAAAATGTTCAAGCCTGGATGTATGCAGCAGATTTTATCACAAACCTGCACTGCAATTTTTGTGACTTTTTTTAAGCGATCGGTGAAAATCGCCGGACTTTTGTTTGTTATTTGAAAGAATACACCCACATTCAGTGATGCCAACAGTAGGGGATTTCCCCTTTTCTAGGGATTTTTTTTCGGATCATTTTTATCTTCAATCGGATCTTAATAACTTCTTTTTATGGTGTAATCATAATATGATGGAGCTGAATCTTGTGAAATGCAAAAGCATGCGTTAATTATGCTTTTGGTGGTCATCAACTGGAGTTGGTTGATTCGTTTTTTGATATTGGAGTCTTACTGGATCCTAAATTAAACTTTGTTTCTCATATTACATTAACTGTTAATAAAGCTCGAGGCGTTCTTGGCTTTATTAAGCGCTGGATTAAAAATTCACCGATCCATACATAACGAAGCAACTTTACGTATCACTCGTTAGACCAATCTTAGAATATGGGTCAATCATTTGGGATCCATTTTACAACATTCACAATTCTCGTATTGAATCGGTCCAAAAACAATTTTTATTATTCTGTTTACGTGATCTTCATTGGAGTTACTCGACAAACTTTCCTTCCTATGCTAGAAGACTGGCATTAATAAAATTACCATCGCTCAAAAGTCGTCGTGCAATGTTAAATGTTTCTTTTATGGTTAATCTTATTAATGGTAATGTTTGTTGTGATTTTCTGTAGAGTCTGCTAAATTTAATATACCTTGTCGCAATACGCGTCATTATAATCAGCTTTTTGTTAAATTTTTTTAGAGAAAATAACGCTATTGCTGATCCTTTTTCGAGGTTATGTAGACAATTTAATTCTATGTCACAATTTGTTGATTTTTCTTATTGTTTTTCTTTATTCGTAAATTTGTATGTACTACATATATTCTGTAAATTTGTAGTATATTTTAAAATGCATATTGTTATTCATTAATTTTAAGTCAATATTGTTATTAGTCAGTAAGGATAATATCCATTGATTAAATAAATAAATAAATAAATATGCCCTAAAATAAAAAATTGTGTCCTCTTTTCCCTACGGTTGATATTTTCCGAAAAAAAAAAAAAAAATCCCTAGAAAAGGGGAAATCCCCTACTGTTGGCATCACTGAATGTGGGTGTATTCTTTCAAATAACAAACAAAAGTCCGACGATTTTCACCGATCGCTTAAAAAAAGTCACAAAAATTGCAGTGCAGGTTTGTGATAAAATCTGCTGCATACATCCAGGCTTGAACATTTTTTTGCACTTATCAATTATAATTCTCCACAAATTTATTTTTACCGGCAAAACTGTTGATTATAAAGAAAAACGTTATATGAACGGATTAAAGAAATTGTAATTCTAAATTTTTTTGAGTTTGTTTTAGCAAAATCGGACAAGTGGTTCTCGAGTTATGTTAAACAAAAAAACATCAAGATAAGGAAAAAATTTAAAATGTCATAAAAAAAAAAAAAAACTGACACATACGAACGCCAAACCCTTTGAGGGTTTTACTATACTGACCTAGTACCATCACCCTGACTTGGAATTTCTCACCCCCCAGATTGGCTGTTGTACTGTGTAATCGTAAATTTTTCTGTACATTCAATATACCTCATTGCTTTCCAAAGGAAGGCTAAGGTAAAATGTAAAAAGAAAATACAATATAATAGTCTGGTAGTGTATAAAGTCATTTCTGAAAAATTGAAGGAATAGAACTATTACAAAAAAGCTTTATAAAACACATAACTGAAATTTAGCTCATAGAATAAATTCGAAAAATAAAAAATATTGGAAGGTCTTAGAAAATTGCATCCCTGCGTGAGGTTTCTTTTCGCAAAACGACGGGAGACAGGTGTTTTCATTACTAAAACATTTTGTGCCACTCCGTGGTACCATGCCAAAAAATTGGTTATATCCTAATATACATACTACTGTTCTGAACACTTACGTGTAGTACATTCATATCAAGTTCCTATTTCGATTTATACATAAGCAAAAGCCTTCCACTCAAACTATTAAGATCTTATATACGGTCCCATATAAATGCTGTTTTTAAGTCAAAATAAAGTCTAATAGTTTGTTCATTATTTGATACCGTATTATACTCAGTCTACTGTCTTAATACTTCAGCTTCCATGTAACAATCGGACGGCATATAGTGCTCTATGGAAACTTGGATTATACACTCTTTGCACATATAAAAAATATAGTTGGAGGTAATCATATTCTAAGAACAACATACTATCGTTAGATTTCAACAATATTTATGTTTGCAGGTTAGCATATTGTGTTTAAATATGACCATAGTATGGTTAAAATCAACAAAAATTTTGCCGGAATCAACAGTAATATAATCAAAATTAACCATTTTTTGGGCAATATTAACCATAATATGGTCAAAATTTCCCAGAATTTTGATAAAAGTAACCATTTTATAGTCAGAATTAACAATAATATGGTCAATGTTAACCATGTTATGGTTATTTATTTCATCCATTTTTCCAATTTGTTTGCTAAGTTTCAAATTATAATTTTATTTAATTTTTTATTTCTGATAGGTTTATGTTACACTTTTATAAGAAATTCCTTTTGATTCATATTCCAGCCTGTGACGACCTAATTACCATTTTTTCTGGTCTTCTAGTTTATTCTACGTAAATTTATCTATTTAAATCAATAATTAAAATAAAATTAAAATGCAAACGACCAGAATGTTGTTGCTTTTTAAACACATTATTTTATATTTAAAATTAGACATACAATGTTTTAAACAATTATAATTTCGAACAAATTATTGTTATTAAATATTAACCATAACATGGTTAGAGGCAGCCAAAATATGGTTATAGCTTTTGGATGGATGAATTTAACCATAATATGGTTGCCGAGATAATAATATGGTTAAGGTAACCATAATATGTTTAAGTGTATAGTTGTAGCTTTTTTTTATTAAAACATTATATTGTTAAATTCAACCATACTCGAAGTTTCAATGGGGAGTAAACACTTTATTGTTCAATAGAAACAAAAAAGTATCAATCATGAAAAAAGTTTTGTTAAAAACAACATAAGTTTGTTTGTTGCCATTGCAGGGACCATAATATGTTGTTGTAACCATACATCAACCATGTTTGTTCTGTGCGTCTGGATACAAGCATTATTTTTTTAATACCCTTCACCGAGGGTGAAAGAATTTTTTTACTCAAACCTATAAATAAATTGAGTAGTTTTCCCAAAATATAATTTTTTTAAAACCTAATAATTTAAAAATTTTATATGATGGAGTTTCTAGGAATATAGCATATAAAAACTTTAAGTGCTTTCTATAACATATTATCTATATATATAAAATTGGATGTGTGTGTGTATGTATGTAACGTATGGACTCCAAAACGGCTGGGCCGATTTTGATGAAATTTTCAGGGAATCTTCAGAATATTCAGGCGGGTGACACTGTGAGGTCTGATTTTTGATTTTCGGTCTGGGGGCGGAGGGGCGTGGCAAAAACCATAACTTGAGAACGGCTTAACCGATTTGAACGATTTTTTCTTTAAAATGATCGCCATGGTCCAGCTTAGGTTTTTACGGAAATAAAATTTTGCCCCGCCCACTTTTACGCCCTTTTTTTTCGATTTACCTAAAATCAGAAAACGGCTCCATCGAGTTGACTAATTTTTCTTCAAATGTTCGTCTTAATCAACTTTAAGTTTTCATCGAAAGAAAAATTTACCACGCCTACTTTTACGCCCACTTTTTCTGTTAAGCGCATAACTGGAGAACGGCTTGACCAATTTGGACGATTTTTTTCTTTAAAATGATCGCCATGGTCTAACTTAGGTTTTGCGGAAAGAAAATGTTGCCCCGCCCACTGTTACGCCCACTTTTTTCGAATTACCTAAAATCAGAAAACGGCTCCATCGAGTTGACTAATTGTTCTTTCAAATGTTCGTATTAATCAACTTTAAGTTTTCATCGAAAGAAAAATTTACCACGCCTACTTTTACGCCCACTTTTTCTATTAAGCGCATAAGTTCAGAACGGCTTGACCGATTCAAACGATTTTTTCTTTAAAATGATTGCCATGGTCCAACTTAGGTTTTTACGGAAAGAAAATTTTGCCCCGCCCACTTTTTTCGATTTACCTAAAATCAAAAAAACGGCTTCATCGATTTGACTAATTTTTCTTTTAAATGTTCGTATTAATCCCTTTTACGTTTTCATCGAAAGAAAAATGTATCACGCCTACTTTTACGCCCACTTTTTCTATTAAGCGCATAAGTTGAAAACGGCTTGACCGATTCAAACGATTTTTTCTTTAAAATGATTGCCATGGTCCAACTTAGGTTTTTACGGAAAGAAAATTTTGCCCCGCCCACTTTTTTCAATTTACCTAAAATCAAAAAACGGCTCCTTCGATTTGACTAATTTTTCTTTTAAATGTTCGTATTATTCCATTTTACGTTTTCATTGAAAGAAAAATGTATCACGCCTACTTCTACGCCCACTTTTTCTATTAAGCGCATAACTTGAGAACGGCTTGACCGATTTAGGTTTTTACGGAAGGAAAATTTTAAAGGCTGTAAATTTCGTTTACAGCTCAACTTAAATCGTCTGGTAATACAACACTAATGTTTGCTTGGGGCCAGCAACGCGGACCGGGTCAGCTAGTGTTTGAATAAATATTAATTTGTATATCGATATAATTTGAAATGGGTTCAGTAGGATCAGAGCTATAAATCAAAATGTGGAACCACCACCTAAAAAAAATTGATAATTGTGTTACAAAAACTAACATAAATGGTGGAATAATACACAGAATGATTTAAGATTTTGCAAAAATTCGTTTTATTCGACTGGAAATCACGCTGTAAAATTTCGTGAAGATCCGTCTATAATTAACCTAGGCCCCATATAAGCCCTACTCCCGGCAAACAGTATAGAACGCCTAATACCCTAATCAACTATGCTATTGTAACAAATTTTGGCACGTCACAGTTTAATAGGACTAATAATTTCGTGAAGATCAGTTTATAATTTACCCTAGGCCCCATATAAACCCTCCTCCCGGAAAATGGTTTAGTACGCCTAAAACCGTAAAAAATATAGCTATCAAAAAAATTTTGGTACATCAAAGTTTTATTGGACAAAAGCTAAGACTGTGAAATTTCGTGAAGATCGCTCCATAATTTACCCTAAGCCCAATATAAAACCTACTCCCGAAAAACAGTTTAGTCGCCTAAAGACGTAAGAAATTAGGCTATGATAACAAAATTTGGTACATTAAAGTTTTCTGGGACTAGAAACAAGACTGTGGAAGTTCGTGAAGATCGATCTATAATTAACCCTAGGTCCCATATAAACCCTACTTCCGGAAAATGGTTTAGTACGCCTAAAACCGTAAAAAATAAGGATATCATAACAAAATTTGGTACATAAAAGTTTTATTAGACTAGAAATAAGACTGTGAAACTTCGTGAAGATCAGTTCATAATTTACCCTAGGCCCATATTAAGCCCATTCTGGTAAAGTAATTAAATACGCATAAAAACGTAGCATATATAGATATTGCGTTAAACGTTCTTCAGCTTAGCTTCATATGGCCAGAAAAAATGTTAAATTTTGTGATATACGGTCCATAATTTACCTTAGATCCCATTTTAGCAGCCTTCTAAAATTCACTGCAAATGCTAAATCTAATTGCTTCGCTGTATTGAAATTTAGGTCTTTTAAAAGCAGAAATCACTCTGCAGAATTTTGAGATGATTGGTTCATAGCTTACCACGGCTTCAATATAAATTGCCCTCCTGAAAATCATTAAGGTTCGGCTTAAACTGTTACAAATCATGATATTTTACTCAAGCTATTTAAAATAGCTAAAAAAAGCATTAAACTTTCTGATTGTCAGTCAATAAGTTTATATAGGCTTTAACCGCAACCAATTTTAATGAAGATATCTGTTTTTATAAAGATTATAATAATAAAATAGACATAATACAGATATTCACCCCTATCGCAAACAACTACTCCCATGAAAATATTCCCATATTTTTTTATTTCGTATTGTGAATGATTCCCATAACAAATTTTTTGGAAATGAATTCCCAAACTTAAAAAATTTGGCACCGCCAATGTTTACTCCCGCGATTTTTTTTAATAAATAAATTCCCAACAAGTGTTGATGTGAACGAGAAGGGAACATGTAAATTTTAATTTGTATTCTAAAATAGGACTAAATTAAATTACTTTTTCCTTTTATTGAAGGAGTGTACATAAAGACAATGAAGATAAACACTATTCATTATTTATTTTATTAGTCTTTTATTTTGTATATTTTTCTTTCACAAAACAAGCACTGACAAGTTACTTACAATAGAGACTTTGGTTTACAAAGCACTGACAAATAATTCACAATATAAATTTTTACTCCCAACATATTTGCGATACCGATTTGTTGGGGATGGAAATTTAAGGCCTATGGATAAAACCTTACAGCCTCATACAATTGATTATTTAACTTAGGTATAATATGTATTACGTTTAACAATGTTTACATCTAGAGAAAAATCAAACATTCCATTAAAGCAACAACACAGTTTTCTAAATGGGTCTGCCATAGCAAAGTTAGTTCGGAAAGTTTTTTTAAATATGTGATTATAGTACCGTACCGTACGTCGTGGAATGTTCAATTATAACCTACTAAATAAAAAATTGAAGCATACTTTTCCATGTATTAAGTTAGTGCCGGTTCACACACGTCAAATTTGACTCGTCAAGTCTTGAGCTTTTAGGAGAGAAGGGAAAAGAGAATGCCATTTCTTTTCCCCTCTTTCCTAAAAACTCAAAACTTGACGAGTCAAACTTGACATGTGTGAACCGGCACTTAAGTACAAATGAGACATTTAGCATAACTCTGCGACTTTTCAGTGTTGGCAAACGTATTAAGGTTAATCTTGTAGAATATGAGGGGAGATTATCATATCCTCGATATGTATCTCTTATGCTAGAAACCGCTGCTTAAGACAGTCATCTTTATACGTTGGGACTTCATCTTAAATTTTTAAGTAGAATAATGTTCAATTACACACAGAATAGATTACCTCACCAATTATCTTTAATTTTATTGCGTCGCAACCTTTTTTGGGTAAACGAATTAAAATCGAAACCTACTTCCTTAAACATACAATGGCCAGAGACAAACCACACGAAACAACAATGGAATTGCTTTAGTACGGAATTGCTTAGTAACCTGAAAATTAATATTTTGAATGAAAGATTGGAGAGTAAATCAAAAACAACTACAAGAATCTACAAACATCTGGATTATGAAAGAGGAATACATAACATTACTGATGACTTAAATACAGACAAAATCATATGGATATTTAAAGCACGCAGTGGGTTAATTGCACTAAATTATAACAGATTTGGTGCAGCAAACGCAGACAAGTTTTGTAAATTGTGCAATCTAAAGCATGAAACATTCCAACATCTTTTTGGTATCTGTCCTGTGCTAAAAGAATTTAGATATGCTATATTTCGGAAATCTTACCTAGCGGAAAAAATACATATACTAAATGGCAAAAATGAAGAAGCCTGGGTGAATTTAGTAAAATATTTAAAATGTGCGTTAACTTAAAGAAATTTTTTAATAAGAGAATTTAACTAAATTTGTCATAATTTTATTAATCAAATTTTATTTTATTTTTGCATTAAATGCCAATATTTGTTTGTGATCGTTCGACAGACGTTTTTATGAAAAACATGTCGTTAAGCTCTTTTATATTTTTCTTTTCTCTTCTTTTCTTTTCTTTTCTTTTCTTTTCTTCTTTTATTTTATTTTATTTTATTTTATTTATTTATTGTAACTATTATTCGTAACATGTTAATCTATACTTAAGAAACTTTTATAAAATAAAAATAAAGAAAATTCTAATTCTTCTAAAAACCTTTTAAATGGTTAAATATAAAAAAAAAGTAAAATGGTTTAATGTATCTCTTAGGCAAAAAGCAAGAATTTTTTTGAATGGATCAATTCAGTTTTAAAAGCAAAAGGTCTCATTTCGTTCATATTGTGTAGGCTTAAACTAAGTTTGTGTACGCGTTTGCAGTTTGTTCCATTTATAAAAATAAAAAATGATAGTGGCAGCACTGAAAAATAAATACGTTATAAAAAAAAAAACATCTGCTTATATTGTAGCTGTGGTCTTCAAAATAATTCAGTAGCTTAAATTACAGCCAGCCGCAATTGTAGAATGTGTTTGATGCATTATTTGATAAAGTTTGGTACATACGCTTTTAAGAATCGGTCTATAATTTCACTTTTTCCATGGGCACTGTGACGCTCCAAAAAGTGTCATAGTGTCCACGGAAATGTCATTACGTGCATTAAGACACTTGTCATTTAGAAACATGTCATAAGGTCCATAATTACAAAAAAAGTTAAATACAAAAAAAAAACTACATTTACATATTTTAAATACACAACGAAAACGCTTTTGGTTGCAACGATTTTCTCCTTTAGGGTATAACAAATACCGGCTGCGCTAACTAAAGCATATCTGGATAGTCTTTCTTCGGCCGGGCGCAAGAGTTTTCTCCTCTATGGTATAACAAATACCGACTTCGCTAACTAAAGCTTTTCTGCTTAGAGTCCATGCACACTATGACACTATTTGGTTGGACACTGTGTCACTGGACGTTATGACGTGCTACCCTATATATACATATATAAATTAATGTATGTATGTTTAGTTGCTTGTATCTTATAGCCGCCTAAACCGCTGAACCGGTCTTTAAGAAACTTTTATTAAAGTTTTTACAAAAATTAGGCGGGATTAATAAGATTTATTTATATCTGAAAAATTGTTCCAATTTGAAACCCATAACTGAGTTAACAATTCACAACCTTTCAAGCATCTTGGTTATCAGTATAAACATACGAAAAAATATGGGCATGAAGAAAGAAGTGGGCGTGGCCCCAAATTGATTTATTTATATTTCAAGAATGGCAAGAGAAAAATTGCCAAAATTTGGTACACAAAGCTGGGTTATCAATACACAACTTCCCTATTAAAACAGACGGGATTGGAGAAGTTGGCGTGGCACATCCCATGCAAAGACATTAAAGATTTCTTTATATCTGAAGAACGGGAATTCCAAAATGGGTACAAGCATCTTGGTTAGCAATAATCCGACAAGATTTAGGCAAGGTTCGAGAAGTGTACAAATTGCGCTGTGCGCGCAAGTGTTTCACAAGAATGGTGATTCAGCAGCTGTACCACGTAAAAGATTCAGCAGTATTCAGGGATTTCGTCACGTAAATGATGCGCCAAGTATCCCTCACATTTGCATAGAGCTCAAAAAGTACTAAGAGTATAGCGTAAAACTTACACTATTACCTTTTTTCATACACGCCAAAAATGATTTCCTTACATAATTCCATACTAATTGTGTCCCAATAGGTTCACTTGAAAAACCAATTAAAATCCTTCCCTATACTCTGGTTATCTTGTTATAAATATTCGAACTATCGTCTAAAACTTATATGTATTACTGTTCATCTTATATCAGCGAATGTATTCGTTGTATGAGCTCTACAAATGTTGTTGTTTATGTTTTAAAATTCTCTTCAGTGTTTTTGCACACGTTCATAAAAAAAGAGAAAAGAAAAAACGCGGCGCCCTGAATTTGCTTGTCGTAGTGTTATACTGAGATCACTGCCATTTACTCATACTCAGATTACAGTATTATACTGAGGAACTGTCTTTGAATTGGACTATCATCTTACACTTACTTATGCTATTGGCTTATACTTAAGTATAAGTCCACACTATTGACTTATACTCAGACTATAGTCGTATATTAAGACCACTGTCTAATGTTATTATCGGACTGCCGTCTTTTCTAAAATTCAAACTTCCGTCTTTTACTTAGACTACTGTTTTATACTTTAATTACTAGTTTAAAATCTGATACTAATTTTATACTCGGAATTTCGTCTTATACTTAAAATACTGTCTTACACTCAGACAATCGTCTACCACTTTATACTGCTGTGTTATATATTTAGACTACCATTTACCTCGACTACATTCTTATACATCTCTATATATCTCTTATACACTGACACTATATTTTCCAAACACTTATGTGCGCCTTCGTTAGAGAAAGAAAAGGTTACGCTATTCAAGCATAATCTTCTCTCTTAACTTCAAACATTTTCTTCAATTTATTTAAAATCCTTAAGGATAACATTTTTTTAATCGTTTGTTCTTTTCCCTGTGTTTGTGTGATTGTAAATCAATGCAAAATGTTGGAAAAAATAAAAATGGTTTTTTAAATTGTTGTATACTTAAGTAAATTATATTTAAGATTAATATTTTGATTGTGGCTTCTAAAAATGCAAGAGATTTAATTGAATTCTGAAGTTGTTGTTATTTTTATTAAGCATATTGTAAAAACTATGAAGCGTTTTAATTAAAGTTGCCTAAGTATCATGTATTTTAATTCATCATGTAAATTTAATTAGTAAGAAGCTTATTAGAAATGAGGAATATTTATATTAAGGCGGTTGTACAAGAGATTGTAGAAAAGAAAATATTTATCTTTAATTTTTATTAATTTTTGAGGGTGTTACTATTTTGGAACTCACGCACAATCATGGACCCATCAGAATAAAATTATGTTTGTGAGGTTAAGATTAATGTAAAAAGTTGTTGTGCCAATTACACAGACCTGCGAAATTAGAGTTTTAGAATTTTAATTTCAAAAGATTTTGTTATTCGTGCTTAATTCCCAGTTTTTATTATTGATAAAAACACTTGAAATTTATTGTTGATGGGATAAGCTATTCCTATGCATTTCACTGGTTGCTTAGGCCAGATCATCAGGAAACTTCATCCATAAAGGTTTTAGACAAACTAAAGATATTAAACCAAATAAAACTGTTAAACGTATAAGAATTATAGCAACAGTTCTACTTGTAACAATATCAAAGTTTAAACAAAACACATCAACAATAAACAACAGTGGGTTCATCTCATCTTACATTTCCCCACTACAATTAGTTGAAATTCTCTCAACATTAATTGTAGTTGTAAGTAGGTTAAGAAAAACAAAATGAAAAAACAACAACTTACAAAAGATGTTGTCAATTAAGTGTTTTTTAGGCCGTGCACTGCCTGTTTATTATCAAAAAGTAATTTCAATTTTTGGGAATACAAAATTTTAATTTCAAAAGATTTTGTTATTCGTGCTTAATTCCCAGTTTTTATTATTGATAAAAACACTTGAAATTTATTGTTGATGGGATAAGCTATTCCTATGCATTTCACTGGTTGCTTAGGCCAGATCATCAGGAAACTTCATCCATAAAGGTTTTAGACAAACTAAAGATATTAAACCAAATAAAACTGTTAAACGTATAAGAATTATAGCAACAGTTCTACTTGTAACAATATCAAAGTTTAAACAAAACACATCAACAATAAACAACAGTGGGTTCATCTCATCTTACATTTCCCCACTACAATTAGTTGAAATTCTCTCAACATTAATTGTAGTTGTAAGTAGGTTAAGAAAAACAAAATGAAAAAACAACAACTTACAAAAGATGTTGTCAATTAAGTGTTTTTTAGGCCGTGCACTGCCTGTTTATTATCAAAAAGTAATTTCAATTTTTGGGAATACAAAATGTAAGATGAGATGAACCCACTGTTGTTTATTGTTGATGTGTTTTGTTTAAACTTTGATATTGTTACAAGTAGAACTGTTGCTATAATTCTTATACGTTTAACAGTTTTATTTGGTTTAATATCTTTAGTTTGTCTAAAACCTTTATGGATGAAGTTTCCTGATGATCTGGCCTAAGCAACCAGTGAAATGCATAGGAATAGCTTATCCCATCAACAATAAATTTCAAGTGTTTTTATCAATAATAAAAACTGGGAATTAAGCACGAATAACAAAATCTTTTGAAATTAAAATTTTGTATTCCCAAAAATTGAAATTACTTTTTGGTTTTAGAATTTTTTTTTCTCAAACTGTTATTATTTGAGGACCTTTCCTATGCTCCTTATAGAAACGGTCTTAGGTTTGTGTTATAAAATTAAGGGGAAAATATATTGATATGATTCATAGCGCGTTCAATTAGCTAGATAACATAACATTTGTATTCTTCGATGTATATGTACCCCTCTTTCAGGTGCCATCCAGAGGAAATTGCTGGTGCGATTGAAGACTACTAAATTATAATAGCTAATTGCCTTTGAAGTTTATGTAATCGATTGAGTTTAAGAAGATTGACTGATTAGGCCAAAGCTTCCGATGCTAGAGTTGGGACTGCCAACAATCCGCTCGGCCGGCTTAATTTAGTTTATTTTACAATTTTTGTGTTCATATTTTTTTAAGATAAATAAAGGACATATATATAAATATATATATTGCCTTTGATCGGATTAAAAATAGCTGAGTTATGGTGGATCGAAAATTTTTTGAAAATTTGTATGTTTTTCACCAATTTTGTAATTTTGGAAATTTCATTGTATATTCCATTCATTAGAAAAATTGCAACTTGTAATGTACCAAAATCGGATGAAAACTAAAAATCATATAAATAATAAAAAAGAAGCTATTATGGATCCCATCTTAAATTATAAACTGATATTCACCATTTTCAATAGACATCGTCCTTATATTATTGGAAACGTATGTACCAAACATGGGCAGACAACCAGCCAGCCAACCTCTCGCCCAGCCAGCCGATTGGACGGACATCGTTATGCTATGTTCACACTTGGGTTCTTAAACGCGAGTTACATATACAAGCACAAGCACTCACATACAGACAGGCATTATTGATAATTTCATAAATAGCATTCATTATAAGCAATAAATAAAAAAGTATGTAATCAAAATCCATTTCAGAATTAACAAAATAAATCAAAATTATTTTACGGTCGCAATACCAAGAATTGCAACGGTTGAAATAAAATTATATATCGTCACCTAAAAGACGAACTAACCTATCTGCAGTTTTCAAAAGTTTACAGGAGAGGGGAAAAACGTTATAAAATTGGAACTATTAACGATATTGAAACGAAAATTACACATTTTGATTAAAATGAAACCAGTAATATATATCGGTTGAGAAAATTTTGTTTTTCTAATCACAGCATATGTTATGACACTTAGGTTTTTTGGAGTTGTTAAAATCTGAAACCAAATAACCTATCTGCAGTTCTAATTAGTATGAATAAATAAAAATTTCTTTACACATGAATATTATATATATTAAAGGCCTTATTCACAAAAAATATTTCATGTTAATAACAGGCTTATAAGATAAATTTTATATGAAAATTTGTTTAAAAACTAAAATATTTTTTATGAATAAGGGGGTAAATAATTACAGTAGTAGTTTCTTTTACTGGTTTTGGCAAAAACAAGTACTTAATGTTTGTTTAAATTACACTATGCAACAAAATTAAACTTATATCGTGATTTTTGATGATTTAAATTTCTCTTTTTTTGTGCGTAACGGTCCTCTAGGTACAAAAACTTTGTCATTTACAATATTACATGTTCAAAATTTTGCACACATATGCGTTATGATATAAGGAATAAAAATCAATAAAAAACTCAATTTTGAAATTTATGCAGATATGTAGGTTATTAGGTCTTTAAGATGACGATATAAAATAAAAACAAAATTCAAAAATTTGTTTTTGTTTTAAATGAACAGGCTGTTATAAGTTTATAATATTCAATGCAAATAAGCAATATTGTAAATTGCTGATTTTATCTAATAAAACATAAGCATATGACTCATTGTAATCATCAAAAGAATGAATAAATTAGTTGATAACAATCCCAAACCAAGAACGGTTTAAGTACGGATAATACAAAATTCGCGTTTAAGCAACTCGATCGTAATTAAGATCTAATCACATCTAAATCGAGATTATAAATCATCATCATACATTGAAGTGATTTGTTAATCACTTAAAATTGACATGACTAAAACTAAATAACTTCATTAATCACATAGAATCCTCTAAACATACCTCAAGCTAAGTATAATAAATAATGTGGCCACCATGAACGTACCCCTCACGTGTACCACCTGCCACGATTTCATCTTAATGTTTTTATTTTGTCCTTAAATAATACATAAATTTTCAACATTTTTAATTTTTCGAATTTATTCTATGAGCTAAATTTTAGTTATGTATTTTATAGAACTATTACAAAAAGCTTTATAAAATACATAACTGAAATTTAGCTCATAGAATAAATTCGAAAAATTAAAACTGTTGAATATAAAATAAAGTAACCTTCGGAAGGAAATAATTCCCAGTTTCTATTTCATAAATTTTCACAATTTCATCATAAATATTTTTAATCTTCTAATAACTTAATTGCAGTATTTTTATCCATTTTTAATACATACTTTAAAGAAATATAAACTTGTTTGTTGTTTTTTTTTCGTAATTAACCGTCATCTCAATCATTTCATATGAAATGTGAACGGCTTTGATTAGCTTCATCAACTTTTTTCTTAAACGCGTTCAAAAACCCAAGTGTGAACACAGTTTTATGTCAATTCAAAAAATGATTCTAAGTCGATCGGTTTACTAAAAAGGTGAGTCTAAGATTGATGATATTAATTGTGGCGTGGGTAAAATTACACTGGCCTACAAATTTGAAAAAAAAATTAGCTGCAGAAACAAAGCATGTTTCTTAACTAATCTGGGTACACTAAATACAATCTAGCATAAAAATTGGGCTATGATGTCTTGTTCATTTTTTATCGCATGCTGGCAATACTGTAAAGCAGTCAATACTGACACTACAATTTCACAATTATTTATTCGACAGAAGCCCAAATTCATTCTAAATCTTCATAAAAGTAGCGTTTATGCATGTCAGGGAGGTCGTGTGTTACTGATTCAAACTATTTTTGCTTTGTGTGTGGCGAATATTTGGTTGGAAGAAAAGCGTATGTATGCAATATCAGAATCATTAAAATATGCATATTTACAGTATTTTGGTTTTGTAGCCAGAAACTTGAACAAACCGTGGACACCGACAACATTTTGCATATTCTTCATTCGCATTTATGGTGTTTTCTTTTCTAAAAAATAATGATGCATTATAGCTGTGTAATATATTTATTAGGTTACACGAACCCTTACAAAGTGATACATTTTTCTAAACTACAATGGAACAAAATAATAGCAACGTTTTACACTCAAGACCAAGGTGTATTTAGAGTGTTAAATATTGAATTCAAAGTTTGTACTAGAAGCGATATTCACCACGCTTGTAGCAATTTTCAACATTGAATTTTCTTAAAATTCCAATAAGCGTTAACAGCACTGATTTTCAATAATTAATGTCAGCTGTTGTTAAAAATTTTGCGACAAAAAAATTATAATAAAAGTAAAACAAACGAAAAACAAACAGTTTTTATATCCATCACAATATAACTAAAAATCACAATATAACGTAAATTGTCCGCAAACACAAGAAAAAAAATACTTGCTTGTATAAAAAAGTACTTTACGCAGATGCAAAAAAGGGTATTGTCTCACACTCAGTTATAACTGCGGGTAAGAAATGGAACAAATTTGCCATTTATTGTTGCAACATGTTTAGAAAGGAAAACGACAACTTCTCACACTTTTGCATATATTTTTAGAATGGAACAAAAACCCGCACGAATGGTAGCATATATGGAACATTATTGTCAGAAAAGAAAACACCATTAGATTTTTTTCACGTTCCCCTGCTCATCAAGATTTAATAAAAATTTAACTAATTGTTTTCCATCTGCATATATTACCTCAAGGCGAATTTACTAGAAGGTGGGGTCAAGTCAACATATAGTTTTTTTCGATGCTTCGAGTTTTTTAAGTAAGTTTTTTATTGATAGAAAGTGTATTTTGATAGTTTTTTGGCCTTTTATAGAAAACACCCATTCCGTTCATGAATACAAAAATGGTTTCATTCCGAAATTTTTTTTCGTCATTTTCTGAAGCACCAAAATACGGAATGAATTCCGTTTTCGAACGGAATTGTACTCTGTGACATTGCTGATATTTGGTCATAACTGTAAACAGGGTTTGGCAAATAAAGAGTGGTTAATTTTAAACGTCAAGATTTTTTCTGCATTTCATTTGACATTTCTCAATTTCAGAGTAACCCAATACATAATCGAGCAACAAGTTTAAGTTATTCAGGCTTTTTATGAAAATGGGTGTTCAAATCAAAATGCATATCGTGCACTTCGGGTTTTTTTCGGTCAATTTAATCGTCCAAAAGTGCGTACAATGGAAAAAATCGTACAAAAATTTTAGCAAACCGGGTCTGTAGGAGATGTGAAAACACCAGTGCATGCTGGTACAGCTCGTACTGCAGAAAATATTGCTGCTGTTCGCGATAGTGTGGCCTAAGGGCCGTCCACCTCAACTAGTCGTCGTGCCCAAAAATTGCACCACTCACGCTCTTCGTTGATGAACATTATGCATAAAGACTTGCATTTACACGCTTACAAGGTACAATTGACTCAAGAACTAAAGCCTGTTGACCATTTCAAACGTCGTCAATGGTCAGAATAGTGGCAAGAAATACCAACAGTGGATGATAAATTTTCGAAGAAAATCATCTTCAGTGATGAGGCAAATTTTCACCTCAGTTGATTCGTCAATAAGCAGAATTGCCACATTTGGGTGAATGATAATCCAAGAGTGATTGTCGAAAAACCAATGCACCCCCAAAGAGTGACTGTTTGGTGCGGTTTATGGGCTGGCGGCATCATCGGAATGGTGTTCGCTACCGTGAGATGATTACGAACTTTTTATGGCCTGAATTGGAAGATATGAATGTGGGCGATATGTCCACAGCTAACGAAGCAATGGCTCTTTTGCGCGACAAATTCATGTTAACTCACGTGGTGGCGATGTCAAGATCTTGTGATTTGACAACGTTGGACTTTTTTCTTTGGGGCTATTTGAAGGAAAAGGTGTACGTCGATCAGCCAGCAACAATTCAAGAGCTAAACGGCATATAATCTCAATTATACCTCAGCGTCATCGAAAATTTGGACCATTGGGCTGATATTTTGTTCCATACATAATTGAACCATACGAATATTATCATAATAAGAAGAAATAACAATAATTTTCTTAATAATTTGTGTTTTATTTAAAATCAACATCGGCGCTTAAAATTTAATCACCCTTTATATCCCCACCTTTTCTAACGTTTGACTTTGTGATTTATTTAAAGTGATGAAAAATGCCAACCTTATAGGAAACTGCCGCCGATATAGAATAACTGGTAGGTCTGGACTTATGGAAGCTTAATTTATCCTAGGAATCAGCACAAGACTACCTGCTGCAGTGCCTGTTAGGAAGAATTTATGATTGCTTTGCCATTTGCAACCTTGTGCCATTGCATAGTCCTTTCTTTTTGTGTAAATTACGCAAATGCATGACAATAATTTCCACCTTCAGACTATTTAAAATTAAAATTCAACCGGAACGTTCACCCTCCAAAGGACTTCCTCATTAATTTGGCTTACTTAATAATTTTTAGGGCATAGAATAGCAAATTTGCAATACTTCCCAACGTCAAACGGTTTTAATGGTTCACCAAAAACGTTTCTAACGATTGAAACTTGAGCCAACATTTCATTTGAAAATTCAATTATCTCTTCCACAAACTTTAAACTAAGTTTCCCATCACTCATCTTTAAGAGCCAATATCTATACTTATTGTCCTCAGAACGAAGTTATACTTTAAGCGTAAATATTCTAAAGCTGGAGCGTAAAATGAAATATTTTATGAATGATTCAACAATAGCCGCTTTGTGGGCATGCGGTATCATAGACATTGACGAAAATCTCCTTCAAGAAGCAAAACTTTAATTCCAAGATTAATATTTTTGGCAACTTACCGAGAGCATTCAGTGAGTAGCTAGGTGCCATTGTAGTCCGTCACAAGTTATTAGACTAGCCTTTCTTATCTGTCGTACATCCGTTGAATTTTCTCTCATACTTGGAGTTGATGTTTCTGTTAAAGTAACTACCTTTCAAAAGGTTTGCTGCAATTCCTGTGAATACAACTGGCAAAGCTTTATCACCCTATTCTCTGACCACACTTAGCAAGGTTTTCCACTTCCGGTCCCGGTCAATCAAGAAAGAAACAATTTGAACTGTCTGAACTAATAAATATTATTTTAATATTTGGAAGGTCGTATCAAAGATTCGGCGCAGCCAAATCTAATATTCGAATTTGTTTACGTTGCTTTTGGACAACTGCCAGTGCATTTTGTTATTTTAGAAAAAACTCTTATTCCTTTTAAACATAAGTTTTCAGTTTGTTACACAGAAAGAAAAACACTCGGGATAAAATAATCTTTTTATTCTTACTTTAATCACGAATCGTACTTAAAACTTCAAGTACGAATAACACAAAAACATACTTAAATCAATCCTAAATGGGATTACTTTAAAAAATCAATCATGATATTTCTTGAAATAAGTATAAAATGCTTAAATCAAGTACAAAAAAGATTAAACTTTTCGTTGATAGCGCCACTCTGAGAGTGAAATAACAAAATGAGGGTTTTAATCTCTTTAAACTTATTAGTCTCATCTCTCAGCACTGCATTCAGGGTTACCGATGGAAATTTTCGAAAAGGGTCACAAAAAGGGTATTTTCCAGAAAAAGGGGTAAAAAAGGGTACTTCAATAAAAAAAGGGTCAAGTTTTTTATTAGCAGTATTTCCCATTTTAATGAACATAATAAGATCAAGTTTTTTTATAAGCAAACAAACAAATAATATTTCAGGTAGGAAGAGCTCAAAAAACTTAATTTTTTTATGGAAAGCTTTGTCCTATTTTAAACACCTGACAAAATGTTTATTCTTTATCATTATACATAGCTAATTTTTTAATATTTTTTATGTAATTTTCCGATTTAGTGATGTCAAAAAATTTTAGTGTTTGTTTTAAATTTTGCAATCGTTCGCAAATTGTAACCATTTTCTCGATTAAAGCGATTTTTTCGTGTAAGTGTCGGATTTTTTAAAGCTTTTACGATTTTTAACAAATATAAGACTTTGCTATCATACCGCTGTTACCAAATAAATGGGAATTTCCGCTAATTTAGCAATTTTTACCTCTTGTTTTCATTCCTGTTAGGGAACTCTCAACACTGTCGATTCAAGAGAAGGCGAAAAGTTCAATACCTTTTGCCATTATTAAGGGCAAATTTTTTTTGAATAAAACATGCTAGTCTTTAAGAGAGCATAACAACAAATTGCATTTTTTTAATAAAATGTAAAATTTTTGTTTTGGAAAGAAACCACCGTAAAAAATAACAAATATTTATATGAGTTATGTTTGCTTTTAGGGAAATTGTACTTTACTATCAAAAATCAAGGAGAAGAAAGCATGGAATTGTAAGTTTATACTTTGAGTCTGTTCCATATCAAGCAATGCTCATTTCGAACGAAAACATTTGTTTAGCACTTCTGTTCCACAGTATTGACAAAAAACAAAATGTGAGAGCTATTTCCAAAAAAAGGGTCAAAAAGTGTCACAATGATAATGATACAAAAGTATAATTTAAAAAAGGGTCATAAAAGGTATCAACACCGTCGAAAAAGGGTCAAATTGATACTTTAGTATCACAACGGTAACGCTGACTGCATTCTTTTATGCGTGCGTACGTGTGTGTTTTCAAAATTTATTGTACAACTACAACAACACAATACAAGTTCAAACAAAACGATTTGTTTTTTGTTTGTAGTAACAACAAAAACAACAGAACAAGAAGAATAACATATACATATGTATGTATATATGAATCAGAGAACAGCTTTATGCGATTGAAAAAAATCGCATTTAATCAACAACAACAAATACACTCGCTTTCGGTCATACAATCAAACTTGCGCAACCGCAAATATTCGCTGCTGGTTTGCAGTCATTCAAATATTGCACATCGTGCTTTGTTATTTATACCATCGTTAGCTTCGTTTTTTAATAATGATGTTTGTGTGTTCTTTGCGACAATGATTGTTTTGGTAAAGAAAAAAAAAAAATACAAACAAAAAAGCCAGAAATGAAGCAATTATTACTCATATATTCATTCAGCATTAACTATGTAGTACAAGAAAAAAAATTTTTTAATGAAACTAAACACACATATGTAGGTACATACATACAAACAATTTCCATAGAAACAGACTTTTTTTATCTTAAAAAGTACAGTAGCTCTGTATGTAGGTACAATGTATTCTTGTTATTATTGTTGTTAATTTTAACAAAGCATAAGAATGGTTTATTGTTGTTAATGTTAACAAGCGTCTCATTGAGTGGACAATGACTAATTGACTGCAAAAGTAAAAGGATGTGATCTTTTGAATTTACACAGTTGTGTTAAATTGCGTGAGCAACAAAAATGCAAATAAAGCACTTTCAATAAAAAACGAATAGATGCAAAAATCAAATGTGTACGAAACGATGTAAAAATTACCAACGTTGAACTTTGTTTTGCAAGCAAAGAGTGAATGTACATTTTAGCGTATGAATAAATCAACAAAAATTGTGATTTTGCAGTTCTCTGATATGAATGTTTTATTTTCATGTTTAACCCTCCGGCTTACGCATGTTTTGATTATCTATACACATCTAACGAAGGTCTGGCCAGACTCATGTGTACCACGAAGGGTTAAAAAGTAGATTTGAAATCTTGCTTCTCATTTAATTTATATTTTTAGTTAAATATGTACATACGATTTTTAAAGTAAAAACCATTATAGGGCATGATGTTGGTGTTTTATCATTCTTTAAGGTGTAAAATGGGTAAGTAAATCAGTCATAATAATTTTTTCTTTCTAATTTCTTTTTTGGTTTTTTTCAAGCACAAATTGGAGATAAAATCAACTTTACATACTTGAATCAAGCGCGTTTTGAGATTGATTCAATCTTAGTTTTACTTAAATCAATCTCATTTTCGGATTGTTTTAAGTACGAGTTCGGATTAAAACAATTTTTCAATTCTTGAATCAAGCGCATTTTGAGATTGATTGAATCTTAGTTTAACTTAAATCAATCTCATTTTCGGATTACTTCAAGTACGAAATCGGGATTGAATATGGATAATTTAAGTATTTTGGGATTAAAATCCGTACTTGAATCAATCTTTCTGTACTTGATTCATGAAAATCCGTACTCACCGTAGTATCACTCCCGCTTCGGATTGATTTGAGTACGTTTGGATTGATTTTTCTTTTGAGTGTAGTGCCGGTGTGCTAATTTAACTGAAGGAAACAAAACAAAAAAGGAAGAAAATAAAACAGTAGAAAAACTGTTTAGTGTTTAAATCCAAAACAAAGATATTAAGGCGGATTTACCTATTTGTTCTTAGAAAAATTTTTTTTAATTTTTTTTCATATTTTTTACTTCTTCAAAAAAATTTATTTTCCTGAGATAAATTTGTATTCGAAGCAAATGGTTGAATCCGCCTTAAGTTTTTCTTATTACAATAGGAAAAGTTGTTATTTTCTATTAACACAAAGTTTTAGCTGAATACTGTTGTTGTCGTTCTAACTGTGCCAAAGTCACCCATATTGTCTTATAAAACAACAACGACAACTAATAATCCCACCCTGTTCACTTGTGCTTTCATTTATTTATTTTGGTTGCGCGATAAGATTTCTCACTTGAACTTGAAACAAATAAAGAAATAATTAGTGAAAGTGATTTGCGTTGTGTTGACACTTTCTATTGAGTGTTTTCATTATCTCTGTGTATTTTTCAGAGCTGTTGCAGGTGGTTGACCGGGGGAATGGGTGGGGGTGGGGGGGTTACTAATAAAACTTACTGAATTAATTAACTATGTAATGTAATTTTCAATGTAACTTGTGTTTTTAACTCTAATGCTTTATTTTTTCTTGTCTTGCTTAAAAAGGAAAAAATCCTAAAAGTGTTCCTTGCCAAGGTTGGTTTTCAAGGTTTGCTATAATTTTTTTAATGAAGAAATATTTTTCTCATTAAGTTTAACTTTTTTTACATGATTGTTTTTTGATGTAAAGCTAGGGTCACACTTGGAAAATATTTGACTAAAACGACGTAACCAACAGGCAAACTAAAATATAATTTCTTTTAATTGCAATATTTATTTCGATTAAAATACTTCATCATCAAATACTTCATTAACAAATATGTATCGGCAAAATAAATTTAATGAAAGAATTTCATATAAAAAAAAATTAAGAAAAATTATACAAGGAATTGTTGACCAATCTTATACTGATCGCTTTAGAATCAATTTCCATACTTGACTACAGCTACCATAAAAATACTTCTCCCGAAAAATGCTAATAGTGCCATAACTTGTTTATTAATGTCCGTATTGGTATACAATATAGCGAGGACAACTTTTATAAGAGCCCTTTACTAAAATCTCTTAAAAGTTTAAAAATACTCATATAGATGAAGGTATATCCCTAATATTCGGCACAAAGAACTTTGACGTTAATCTTAAACTCATAACTTAATTTTGTTCTGGCGGGCCCACGATTGCCCATGGGCCCCCAATATCTTGAATTTTTTTCTTTACATACTATGGTGTCGCGTTTAAGATGATCAGGCTTGACGAATAATACTTGCTTTCCAGTTTCAAATTAAAGAAGTTAAGCGAAACTGTTGCTTTGCCAACACAAAATTCAAGATTTTTGCAGCAATAGAAAAAAAACTCGTTGTTTACACTGTTTTGTTCGACGACTAAGTGAGAATAAATGACATATGACAATTTATTAGAGAAACAACCCTCGTGTAAACGACGCCATCTGTTCTAAAACCCGCATTTTAAAGGTATAGACTGAATAATTAATATTGTGTGTTCCACGCAAAATTACTTCTTTCATTCCATTTATTAAATATTTCAATTCCATTAGTTTGCTTTAAATCCCTTTCAGAAATGTGTCAATTAATTATTTTTCACTCTTCATTAAATTGCGAGTTCAATAATAAACTCGTAATATGTATTAAATTCAAGCTTAAGCATGCCAAAGTCATATTATGCACCATCTAAACAGCATCCATGTAACTCGACAAAACAATGAAGCGAAATGTGCAACATAAACTTTATGGAACTAACTTTGCCAAACGCTACAGGCAACAAAACATTTAATACACAGTTTTCATACTATTCGCACATAATTAACGAATGAGAGTGCAAAGAGAAAGCAAGAAGTTTGAAACATCCTCTGAAATAACATCAATTAAAAAAAAAAATGCGAGAGTTAGAGATCTGGAACATTGTGAACTGTCGGCCAGAATGGAAAATGTTTAATACGTCTGGAACTTTTGCTTTAGGGAATTTTTATTAAGCTTTTTGAACGATGTTTTAGGAGATGCTTAATGGTTTAACCACTATTTTTATTTGTGTTTTGGCATCATTCATTTATAAGTTTATTAGCCAATTTATCATTAGCAAACGTTAAGTGCGTTCGAGTACTTTAACAGAAAAATACAGTAAATAAATAATTATTGAGTAAACTAGAAAATTACTCTCAAAAAAGCTGTTGTATAGCAGACGGACCTAAACACGAGCGTAAGGCGGAACGTTTTCTTCCGCTTAGCTTTTACGCTCATATGCCATACCTAAACAAGAGCGTCAACGTTGTGTCATTAACAGTAGTGTTAAGTTATTCTTTTAATAAAACCCACATAATATAAATAAAAAATGGAGATAAAACCGCTAAATTGACAAAAAATAGCTAAATTTATTAAAAATAGCGGCCAACGCGGATTTTCCGTTGAGGCCGCACAATTTCGCGATGCTTCATACAAATTTTATGGAAATGAGAATTTTTGACAGCTAGAAAACGCTTTCCGCTCTTGCTTAGGTGCGGCTGTTAGAAGTACGCGAACGAAAAAGTTGTAAAAATTCGTAAAGTTTGGGGAACTTAATTGATGACAAGATTTTGCCATGACATAGTAGCTATCGTTTAAGTTATCGTCGCTAAATTTCATGTCAAAATCAACATTTTATAAGAAAGTTATGACATTAAAATATATTTTCGGGAGTAGTATTTGTATGTTGGGAGGTTGGGATCAAATTAAATCTAAATACCAACGTAATAAGATGGTTTAAACGAACAAATAATCTAATCTCGAAGCTTCTATGGGGGCTAGAAATTTTAGCCAGTTCTCATAATTTTGAATAGGCAAAGTAAGTCAAATTATCTAGAAAATTTGGACCTGGGGTCTAATCACCGCATACGATGTCGAGCAAAACTGATCGAAATTATTTATTTTGGTATCATGAAACTCGATATCGAATGAAATATATTAAATTTGAAATAATAACATTCGATATCGTGTAACTCGACATTACATTTATCGAGTTTTCATTCGACACGTCAGTGTCAATCGTATGCAAAAAAATTCGATAGTTTATTCGATACGATAGTATCGAATGCGGTGATTAGACCCCTGTACTTTGCGCACAACGATGGACATATACAGTAGGGTATTCATTACACAGTGCAACAAAATTCGGGTCATTGTCTCCAGCCGCAACACTTGCAACGCGAAATTAACGTAGACTACTAGTAGAGCAATTCTGTCAAAGGGTTTTGAAAAGTAAGCTCGAGCTCCCAAAATATGGGTCTCTAAAGTTTTCGAATTTTTGAAAAGACGTTTGGTATAAGTCAAAAAAATATACTAAATGTACTTGTGAGCTAAAAATAAATTTCATATGAAGTAGAATCGTATGGCGATTCTTTTCTTAGAATTAATTAACCCTCTAACTCTCATTTAAAGGGGTCATTTTTGTCCTTTTTAAAAATTCTTACACAAAAGTAAACTAAAACGGCACTTTTAAGGGTTAAAATATTCCACGAATATTTTCTGCATAAAATTTCATTAGGGGTCTTCTAAGACCAAAAGTTCGTGTGATGTATTGAAAACGAATTTTTGAAATTTCGGGCAAGTCAAAAAAATATACTATATGTACTTCTGGCCTAAAAGACTGTTTCAAACGTCTTCAGTAGAATTGTATGGCGATTCTTTTCTTAGAATATATTAACCCTCTAACACTCTGTTTAAGGGGTAATTTTTTAACTTCCACACAAAAAAATACTAAAACGGCACTTAAGAGGGTTAAAATGTTCTACGAATATTTTCTGCATCAAATTTCACTAGGGGTCTTCTAAGATTAAAAAGTCGTGCAATGTATGTAAAACGGATTTTTGAAATTCCGGGCCTTGAAATGTTTGAATTTTACGATAAATATTAAAATTAACCGATTAAAGCAAAAACCCGCTTAAATAAATACACTAATAGACAGATAGACCGCAAGCTGGACGGACGGTTACCATAAGATTGATTCAAAAAGGGATTCTAGGTCGATCGGTGGGTCTAGGACCTACATTTCGAGATGTTACAACACTATTTTGGATCTGGTATAATAAAATTCTTAATTTACTGAGCTACCTTAATGCAGACCTTTAGCTTTTTGTAGTGAAACGTACCAGAGTGTCTAGATGGAATCGAACCAGCATCCCTCGCATAGATAAAATAACTAGGGCACCCTAAATTTAAAATAAAAATTTAGAACTTTTATCTAACTTATTTAGAACACAAAAAAAACCAATGCTGAATTCTCAATATTTTTCTTTCCAAGTACATAAAAACATAACAGGACAGCATTGGAAAAAAACAACGAAAAATCTAAATCATTCAGACCAGAAAAATTAGAAAACACAAAACACATACATGTGTAAATATGTAGTCAAATATCTCAGGAGTATTATATCCTTTTTCCATTTTCTATTTTTTTTTTATCAAAAAGAAGACAAAAATCTCTAATCTTTAACACTTGAAATATTTTTGTTCTGAAAAACAAGCAAAAAAAAAAAAAATAAAAAATAAAAAAATATTCAAACATTAAGCCAACATTCATGGTGGAGTATGAAGCATAATAAAAAAATTAGGTCATATAGACAGGTGAAATGTATGTAGAACTTATACTGGTACAATAAATACAACTTCGTTCAGTGTGAAAATAAATGAAAAAAAAAACTATAAAAAATACATACATAAATCTAACACAGTGATGGAAAATAGTTAACGAAAAAAGCTCCAAACAGTATCTCTTTTAGTACTTTTGTTTTAACCTCTTTTCTATTATTTAACTCTGACTATCGTTTTATAATCTTCACACTCAGAAAAACTTCTTATACTCAGATCATCGTTCATAGAGAAAAACAATCCTTATCCTTTTATGCTTTGACTTCTGTATTTTATTCATAATATCGTTAATTACTAAGCCGTATACTCAGGCTACTGTTTCAAAATTAGATTAGCATCTGGTTGTCAAGCTATCGTTTTAAACAGATACAATCTTTTTGTCTTTAAAATACTTAAATTGCCGTTTTTTTACTTAGTCTATTCTCTTTTACCCAGAGTACTGTTTTGTACATGAACACACGTCTTATAGATACTTTTATACGTCGAACAAATATTATACTCAGACAAACGTCTTAAACTCGGACGAACTTGTTATACTGAGATTATTGTCTCATACTTTAATTACCTTTTACCCAGACTACCATCTAATATTTAAACCACCGTCTTATAATTAAACTACCGTGTTATACATATGTACTCAGAAACCACTTTTTTTCCAATTACGATTTTACTTTCATTATACCTAGACGGAAGGTAGGTACTGTCGTCTTATACTTCGAATACCGTTAAAAACTTAGATTTACGTTTAATACTTTATCTTATACTACTATCTTTAGCTACCGTCTTGTACGCATACTACCGATTTTTACGCATATAACCATGTTATACTTCGACTTCCGTTTTAACCTCAGAGTAACGCTTTGAGCGCTTCGAGTGCACCGGAAGGCTAGCTTCTATCAGCACCGGGGTTGCGGGTTCCTTTCCCGCCACAGACTCTGGTTTCTGTCCTGCAGACAAGCGTAGAGCTTCGCAGGATGAGCTTAGGAAATTAAAAAAAAAAAAAAATAGAAACTGGGAATTATTCCCTTCCGAAGGTTACTTTATATCATATTCAACATTTTTCATTTTTCGAATTTATTTTATGAGCTAAATTTCATTTATGTATTTTATAAAGCTTTTATGTAATAGTTCTTTTCTAATACTGACTAATATTAACATCTCACACTCAGACTACCGTGTTGTTCTCAGAAACTGTTTTAATAATAGACAAACATCTTATACTCAGACTTAAGTGTAGTTCTGAGAAAAACATCTGAGACACTAAGCATAAGCTAGCTTAAGCTTCTGTCAAAAAAAAAAACGACAAGTGCTATATTCGGCTATGCCAAAGTGCAATAACAACAGAAAGTTATATAAATACCATTCTTTAGATATAAATTAATCTATTTTGAACCACGCCCACTTCTTCAATTCCGCCCACATTTTGTCAGATGTTTTGTATGAATAACCAAAATGCTTTTACATACATGATTTTGAAACTTTGGCTCTTGCCCGCCTTTCTCGAGATGTACATAAAAAAGCAATGAAAATGGATTTATGGGTAAAATTAGAGTCAGTCGGGGGCGTTTGCTCATATTTCAACCATTTGCGGACCGATCAGGCTTAATTTCAATGGTAAACAATTCCGGGCTATATGTAAGATAAAAATATAATCATCAGGCTCCCATAATATCTTTGGTCTTCGGACAGAATGACAAAGTAATAAAAACTCCTTTACCTTCGGTGAAGTGCATAAAAACATCCGATTTCGTACGGAATGTGCGATCGGCTTCGCACTTTGCGTACACAGAAAAAATTGTCAGTAGTTTTTTATCAATTAAAATAATTGTTTAAAAATATTTCAATATATTTAATGTGATAATTGAATCAATTATTTTTTTTGTTGAAAGAAAATTAAAACTATAATTTTGATTTAATTAACATTTTAGTTGTTTTGAAATAAATTTTTAATTAAGATATTAATTAAGTAACAAAAAATCTCAACTAATTTTTTCGTTTAAAATAAAATAATTTAAGCTTGTAGAATTGTTGTTAGGAAATTGTCAAAACCTTTTTAATTAAATCAATTAACACATTGTTTGAAACGGCAAAGTTTTTTGAGCATTTTTTAATTTAATATTAAAAATATCTTTTATTGAAAAAAAATATTAAAGATTTAAAATTTTTACAACTTTTATTAAGCCATATAACCATTTTTAAAATAGGTGCAAAACCAACAAATTGTTTGCTTGATTCTATAAATTTGGAATGAATTTAATGATTAGAGACAATTTTAATTTTTTCTGTGTCAGTTTCGTTAAGTTCAATATGGTTTGACACATTTATTTGCACATTTGCTTAAGCCAGCTTATGTACATTATGGTTGGGCCGTTGGTCTTTCACCTTATACTGTCATTTTATTTTTCTTTTGTACTGCAATTGACTATATACGCAGAAAAAAATAAAAATGCATTTCAATTAAAACAAGTAAGAAAGTATAGTCGGTCAAGCCCAACCATATGATACCCTACACCACAGTATTAAAAAACACATCATGCTTATATGTCCTTATAAATATGGATTTATCTATGTTTATAAAAGTCATTAAAATCGGTATAAAAGTTTGTGAGAGGCAGAAATCATCCCCTACCTCCCCTTGTGATCCTATTTTTGAAAAACTGTATAGCTTATGTGTCCATATAGATATGGATCTATCTGTGTTTTGAATTTCATTAAAATCGGTTTGAGAGGCAGAAATTGGCCCTGTCTCCCATCGTGGTCCTATTTTTTAAAAAATGCATCCCTTTTGTGTTCATAAATATATGGTTCTATGTATGTTTTAAATTTCATTAAAATCGTTTTGATAGTTTCTGAGAGGAAGAAATTTCCCCCTATCTTCCCTCGTGGTCCTACGATTTTGCCCATTTTCAATAAGGTTGGTCCTTGTGCCAATAAGAATCTATGTCCCAAATTTTATCAAATTATCTCCAAAATTGTGACCTGTACTTTGCGCACAGCCAGCCTGCCAGCCAGCCAGAAAGTGATTCTGAGTCGATCGGTTTAAGGTGGTTTAGGACCGATATTTTAAGGCATTACACACATCAGCATAAATGCATAATACCCTCTCCACTATTGTGGTGTGGGTATAAAAATTGTGATATTAACAAAAAAATTTATTAAATTTGCACTAGTAAACAAATTAATAGTATCAATTAAACGAATAATTCTCTTGATTAAACTTTTAATTCACTTGATTGAAAGTTTAATTCACTTGATCAAACTTTAAATCAAAACTGATTTAATTGGTGAAAAGTTTTGGAGAATTTTTTCTAAATAACAAGAGCTGCAAATTCAATGCCTTTGTATCGGTCTTATCATCCCTGATGTTTTCGCGTATAAATATAAAAGTGTCTATGCAAAAAAAAAAAAAAAATCCTTAAAAATAGCAACAAATTGCACAGTAAATAAGCATACGAGAGACCTCATTGAGTTTTGTTTTTGATAATTGTTGCTGCTCTTCCTCCAGATTATGCAGTTGCTATTTTTAAAATTTCAAAGCTCTTCAAGGGAGAAGCAATTTTGATTTTTACTACAAACATAAAACAACGTTAAGCAGTGAATGAAAAAGTCCCTAAACAATACTTAAACGCAAAGAAATTGTGTCAACCCAAAAAAAAAAAAAAAAAAAAATCGCATAATTCGAAAACAAAACAATCATTCAACAGCTGTTTTTGCATATAAAAATCAAACGAAATAAAGCTTTAGCATTAGAAAGAGCAAAAAAGATTAACGTAAAAACAAACTCTCTTTTGCGGTTACGGAGTTAGAACGATTTCATAAAAGAAAAAGCTTTTTTTGTTGAACACATAAACGCAACTTTGATAACCTTCATCTTGAACTTATATCAATGTGTATGTGTTTGCATAACAAATAGAACATTTTGTATATGTATTAGTGTTTTTACCTTTTAAACTCTCAAAGAAGGGCACTTGTTTCGTGTTTAAAATAATGAAACATGCAACAGGAGGATGTTTTGTTTTTGTTTGAGAGTCCTTATTTATTGAAAGCTCTTGTGCGATGTTTTTTATGTAGCGGAAATTTATACGTCCGGCAACCGTCTTCTACTTTAAATTCCGTCCTATAATCAGACTACGGACTTAGCCCTTTCATGTGCTTTGTGTATAAAATACTTTTTAAAGTAAATTTCTTATTTCTAACGGTAAACAAAATATTACAAAATAAAAAAAAAAAAAAAGATTTTAGCGACTAGCTTCAGCTTTGCATTCCTTCAACTTGAACATAAGTAAACGATTTTTATGTTTTATGTTTTACTTTAGAAAACAATAAAGCTGTCTGAAACTAAGATTACACTCTTATTCTTAGACTTTAGTCTACCGCTTAATTGTACTTATACTATAGACTTATGTGTATGTAATTACAGTACTACCCTCTTAAACTCAAACTACCGTCTCAAACTTTGTCAATTGTCAAAAACTTAGAATTTCGTCTTATACTCAGATAATCGTTTTCTACTCGCCCTATAGTCTTATACTCAGACTACCGTCTTATACTTCAACTACCGTCTTATTTTCAGAATAAAAATTTATATACAGATTACCGTCTTATATTAAGTCTAATGTCTTATTCTCAGTGTGTCAAACAGACCACTCTTTTATACACAGGATACTATCTTATACTCAGACAAGTGTCTTATACTTAGGCTTGTTTCTTGTACATTTTTGGACTAGTGTCTTACACTCAGGGTAATTTCTTATAGTTAGAATTGTTTCTTATACTTGGACTTATGTTATTTACGCAGGCTACTTTTTTGTACTTAGACTAGTCTCTTATACTCAGATTATCGCATTATAGCCAGCGTTGCCATGACTAAAAAAAAATTTGTAACCAAAATGTAAAAATAAAGTAACCAAAAGCGAAAAAACTTACCAAAATTATTTTGTATCAAAAGTATTTTTTTATTCGCACTTCTGCTTAAAAATTGTGTGCCTAAAAAAGAAATAGTGTTTGTTTGTATCTTGTAGGCTTATAAAACGCTGGACCGATATTTTTTTAAAGTTTTGACAGTATATTACAGATTGTCAGGAAAGAACAATAAATAGCTACATAATTTTTTGATATTTTTTAGTGGAAGTGACGCCTCCTATACAAATTTAAAACTTATTTTTGTCAATTTTAAAAAATGTTTGAGCTAGAGCTTTCAACCTTTTTTATAGGGAGCTTTCACAAGTACAACTTTTTAAGTCTTTCTGTGCGTTATGGTATCAAAATGCAAAATTTAACTTAATTATGCATTAGATCTTTTATATGCATATATTTAGATGATTTTTGACTGGTGGAAATGTAATCATATTAAACAGTATGGGATCAGAAGGGCCTTTAACCTTTTCGTTTATCTAGAAAATTGTTTCAGATAGACCTACAAAGCATTAAGAATAGCAGATAATAGCCATCTACACTTCAAAGTATATACCTTATGTGGTTGAGTTGATAGTCTGTTAAAGTTTAAGCTTCTAAAAAAATAATATTTAAGTAGATGAAAAATTTATTGTTTTTAGATGCACAAATAACACACACAATTTTTAGGGTCAAAAAAGCGGAGAGGGTAGCTCTTGTTCCAAAACAAAAAATTGGTTATTTTTGTGTTGAACAAAAGTAACCAAAATGGAAAAAAAGTACACAAGTACACATTGGAAAATAAAGTAACCAAAACGGCAACGCTGATTATAGCGTCTGAATATTTATTAAACTACAGTTGTCTAAGCCCAAAGGATGTTTTTTCATCCTCCTACTAATTATTCTTATGATGTTAATATTTTAAAATTATATTAAAAATTTTTTTCAAAAAACCTCTTCGATTAAGAACCCAAAGACATAGAAAATTATTTGGGAGTATAAAAAGCTTTCTCTACTTTGCACGGTTCTCTTATTTTACTGTATAATTCTCATATTTATTTTCCTGGCTGATTCCCAAAGTGAGTAGGAAAAAGTAATGAATGGGAAGCAACAATATACGAAAACAACAACAAAAACGCATAACACTTTAAACAAAACAAACGTAGGAAATAAAAGAACGGGAATCTTACTAAGGATAATACAGACCAGAGATGGAAGTAGTGTACTTTTTTGTTGGTACATTTTAGGTTTTTTTGGTTCAGTGGTACTATCAAGGCTTAGTGGGTAAAATTTTGACTTTTTTTATCCTTATATTTATAAGAGATACGTGAGTGACTAACTCATTCATCGTAGCCCAGCCCAAACCGCTCACCCTTGAAACTTGAAATTTGGACTTGCGATTGGCCACTCCTCAAATCGGTCCACTAAGACAGGATTTTTCGAAATTCGAATGTTAAGGGGGTAAAAACGTGAAAATTCGGTAACTTTTTTGCCATCTTTTGAACCAATAAACATAGAAACAAAGTTTATACCACATTCGAAACTTATCAAAAAATACGTATAATAATTTGGTACTTTTTCGAAATTCGAACATTTAAGGGGTGAAAATCGAGACTATTTATGGTACTTTTTTTAAAAACATTTTTCTTCATTCCTTGACATATTTGTACTAAGTTTTGGGCTACCACTGCAATACTGAATTTTTTGATACTTTAATGGGGGAAAAATTTAGTCCCAAAAAAGGAAATACGGGAAATTTGACATTTTTCTTTGGCTTTTTGGTTCTACTAAAGTAGCGGGTTAAATGCTAGAATTTAAACAAGCTTAAACCTAGAAAAATAAACTTTGGCATAAAAATATGTCCACAAAAAGGAGACGCTAACGAAGTAGCGAGTGTATACTAGTATTTAATAAAATAGAAGATTGGCGAATAGTTACATTTCAATTTAAAGATAAAATTGTAGCCTTGCAACATCTGAACGTAAACGAGTTTTCTAAGGAGCGCTAGAAGTAAATGCAGTATTATTATTATATATATATATATATACATTATTATTATTGAATTATTACACAGTGCAACAGAATTCGGTTCATCGCCGCCAGCTTCAATACTTGCAACGCGAAATGAAACTAGACTATGAAACGGATTTTCGTAACATTTGATGCAGAAAATATTCGTGGAACATTTTAACTCTAAAGTACCGTTTTAGTATACTTTTGTGGGGAAGTTAAATAAAGGTCAGAAATGACTCCTGAAAATGAGTTTTAGAGGGTTAATATATTCTAAGCAAAGAATCGCCATACAATTTTACTGAAGACATCTGAAATAGTATTTTAGCTCAGAAGTACATTTAGTGTATTTTTCTTGACTTATACTAAACGCCTTTTCAACAAATACAAAAACTTTAGGGGCCGATATTTCGGGAACCCGAGCTAACTTTTCAAAACCGCTTGGTAGATTTGCTCTACCAATAGTCTATTTTCATTTCGCGTTGCAATTATTGAGGTAGGTTTTTTTTTATAGCACAGTGTTACTGAGCGGAATTTAACAATAAAATACTTAATGAGTAATTATTAAATATTTGCTGGGGACATTTTTTTCAAAATCAACATTAAAGTTAAATATTGGTACAAAGTGCATAAGTTTTACGTGTAATTAACACATAATTTATCTAAAAGTATAGGATATCGGTATGGTTACGTGGTACTTGCTAAGGCAATTGGAAGGAACTTTATACATATTAAAAGTCAAATATTTCCTGTATGTAGTAAGAAGTTTATCCGATAAATAATTAGATATGTTTTAATTTAAATTACTTTTTGATAATGTTTCCAAATGTTTCAAAATATGTCACAAGAAAATTATCAATTCAACATTCGCTAGCGAACGTGAACCTTTCTTAAACCTGCAATATATCAAGCCTAAACTAATAAATTCATATTGCTTCAAAATATAAACAAGTGACTTATATTAAAAAATGGTATCACACCTATAATTCGAGGGTACACTTGTATAGGGACCAGGTGAAATACTAGGTCAATTTGGTTCATTTGCAATATTAATTCTTCTTTTTATAAAATACTGGGTTAACCCGGTGCGCGGTGCGGGAGATATTTAATATATGCATCCTATGGGAGGTATTTCCCCCCTGCCCCTACCTGCTTCATTTTTATTTTCAAAAGTGTGGTATACCTACAAAGTTTGAACATTCTCACTATAACAGTTCTTAATATATGCGATATTAAACATTGGCGTCCTATAGGGGGAACCACTTCCCCCGCTGCTATTTTATTTAAATTTTGGGGCTCAGAAGATCCTACTACCAAAAGTTCAACAAAATGCTTGCAGCGGCTCTTAAGATATGCGATATTTAATATTGTTATCCAATGGGGAGTACCAATTCTCCTGCCTCTATCGAATTTATTTTATTTTTAGTTAAAATTTCAGGAAAATCGGTTCAGGACTTTAGGAGTCTATAAGCCAACAAACAAACAAACATACATACAACCATTTGCCATATTTGGTTTTTCTAGCAAAATAGTAAAAATTAAATATATGTTTTTTTAATGATTAATGGCCAAACAAAATTTTTTTTTGCAATGTAAAAACACTTTCTTGGCGTACTGTATATCGATGGCTTAATATAAAAACTTTATTGGTAGACAAATACCACATGTACATATGTATCTTGTTTTTAAATTTTAAGGGGCTGTAGTATAATCCTTGTTGTATTAAAACTTCTTTTATCCAAAATTTTACGGAATTTATTAACTTTTTTTTCCCACCTGTAAACGGAAAAAATCGAGTTAGGCCTTTTTTAAAATTAATCCATCGATATGTAATAAAAATATTTAACAACATAGTCACCATCATATCTGAGGTCTTAGAGAAAGACAATGGCCAAGGTCAAACACACTGACGGTCAGCAAACGGACTCATACATACATATGTAGTACATTATAGGGTTGACTATCAATATTATAGAAAGCTAATCGGATTGACAAATTTATTTAAAAACCGAACTTGTTTTATATACCGTTTTCCAGAATGGTATCAAAAATGTACCTTTTGCTTAAGAAGTTAGAACATAACCCGAAAAACCATTTTCCATCCCTGATACACACTAACCCACATCAACCAAGGCAACAACAACTACAACAGTACTTTTTAAACGGGAATTCAACAACTATATTGCGTTGTTGTGATGAAAGTTTATAAAACATTCGAGTTGTACTAAAATAAGCTCAGTTAGCAGTTGGCAATCAGAGTAAACGGTAAACGAACCTAAAAACGGAATAAAGTTAAAAATTACAAAAAAAAGGATGACTTTAGTAATATAACGGTACTTATATATACATATAAATATATATATTTACTTCTTCTACACTTATATACCTAAACAAACACACAGTCATACATACCGAAAACGGTAGTATTTGTTGTACGACAAATTAAAATATATAAAAAAAGTTTTTACTTTTTTCTTGGGAAAAGGTGGAAACAAAAAATTAATAATTAAATAAAAAAAAAAACGACACAATTCAAAAAGGAGATAGAAAATTCAAATGATTTAACTTATTTTAAAGTGGTTTAAAGTGAATAGCTACGAATTTTATTTATCAAAAAATTCGCAAAAAGTTTCAAGTGTTTACAACTAATTTGAATAAAGCCAAGCAATACAGAAAGCAGCAACAACAATTACAATTACAGTGAAGTGAAAGTTTTTAAAAAAAGCTAAGCAAACAATAAAAAAATTTATTTTTGAAAAAATAATACAAATAAGATAAAAAATTTTTTTTAAAGAAAAGTAAAATAAATGTTTCGAAGAAAGAAAGATTAAAAAGAAGAATGAATTTGATTGTGAAATTAAATTTGATTAAATGTGTTTTTAACTGAAATGTAATTGAAATAATCTACAGCGAAATCAAACAACACAACTTGCAAACAAAACAAGTAAGAGAGACTTTTATTAAAGTTTTAATTATTAAATTTTAAGGAAGGAAAAATTTTATAATATTAAAAAATTTTGAAATTGCGTAAAGACTTTTTAAAATTTTTTAAAAAATTAATTCGGTATTAAAACTTGTTTGATAATCGTTAAATTTGTAATACAAATAATTTTTTTGCAACATTTTTCATGAAAGCTAAATATTTGAAAATAAATGTTTTTTTATCGAAAATACAAATTATTTTTTGTCGTTTAAAACTTTTTTCGACAATTCGTAAGATTTAGGTAAAATAATTAAAAATGTTTGTTGGAGGAGGTTGAGCAACATGCATATACTCGCGTAACTCCAAAACGCTTTAGCTTATTGAAAAAACTGAAAAAATGCATTTTTTATGAATTTTTAAAAAACAAAAATTTCGAAATTTTGTTAAAAAAGTTATTTTTTTCCAAAAAAAAAAAATTATGTTCCTAAAACGATTCATATTAGAAAAAATTTACCTTTATTCAAGGAAATTTTATTGCGGAATTTCGGTTTTTTTTCTGCAATTTCAATAAGCTAAACCGTTGTGCAACCTCCTCCATTTTCGTAATAACGGTATATTTCGAAAAAAAACGGTTATGTTAAAACGCCAGGTGTCCGGCTTGTCTCAAAAAAAGTGCCAAATTCTAGGACATTGCTATTGTAAAGGCAAATCAATCACGATTTAATCAATCCACATGGTCATTTCATAGTTAAAAAAACATTTTTGTATTTGTCTATTACTTGTAGTTGTATAGTCGCTTGTACAACCATGAGTACTTGGTGGTAACTATAATCTGAGAGTAACATCCCTGAAGGAAACCTGGGTGCATGTGTCTCCAAGTCACCAGTTTTGTCGACTATATTAGTGACATTGTCAACGAAGTGTCTACACTACATTACATTTGCATTAATACGAAAAAGATTTTATCAATAACAACTGAGAAGTACAATTCCTATAAACGTTGAAGAAATAATTAAAAAAAGAATGTTATGATTTCGTATTCTTACAAAAAGTGTAGACCACTCTTAAATATACTAGCGATTCTCTGGTTCCAATGTCTACATATGTTCCCAAAGGAACTACCTAGTCAGTACCTACCCAATAAAAAATGGAGCTTCCAACGAAGCAGGTTTGTAAGAGAGAAACATAAGGGGTTCGCTTACCATTGCGCTTCCGTAAGCGAGTTACCACTTTGAAGCAATACATTTTTGACACATAAAGCGCATTATTCAGCGCACATAAATATTGTTGGATGTAACGATCATCTTTACACACTGAATGTTTTGATACAGTTATTTTTTAGTATTCTCCCTTTCAAACCTGCTTCGTAGTAAGGGAATGCCGTAGCACTTGAAATGTTATTTTTTTTTTATAAAAGTTGTTAAGAGTTCTTTCACTTACTTTACTGCATTTCTGTATGTCTTACTGCGTAGCGCATAATTGTGCGCTTATTTTTTTAAATGTACCTTTAGTGCTTCGCAAAATGGTAAAAATTTTTATTGACTATAGTCAGTAGTACCAACGTCAGTAGTAGATTTCCTATAACACGCACATGTTAAATGTCTATTGTAAATAACATTGCCTGGGGAATAATAAGTCACTAGTACTGGTGACTGTGTCAATAGTGAATCCGTACTGATTCACTAGTGTCATTTCCTGCAGGGATATTATAGTTGGATTATACCAATGCACTATGGTTCAGACGACTACTTTCTTTAGCCAAAACTATATAAGGCCGAAGTTCATTACCGATTCGAATGAAACTTTCTAGAAACATTCGCTACCTGTGACAGCTAAATATAATGATTATAAAAGTGGGCAGTGCCACGCCTATTGAAAGTAAATCTTCTTTTTAAGCTACTTCTACTTAACAAAGCTTATGAAACTATGCACATACACACATTAAGCTCCGCTATAAATGCGATACAATGATTAGAAAGAGTGGGCAGTGCCACACCCATTAAAAGGAATTATTATTTTTTCTACTTAACCGGAGCTTATGAAATTTTACACACAGATTAGGTTCCGGTAAAAATGCAATATTATGACCAGAAAAGTAGGCATTGCCACGCCCATTTAAAGGAATACATTTTTTTTTTGTTTTTAAAGTTGTTAAGACTAGACTTTTAAAAATTTTTTAAAGCTTAAATTATGTTCACAAACATTTCTTAAAAACCGCAATAGAAATATGTAAGAGATTTATAGACTTTTCGTATAATGGGTGATGGAAAGTATTTTCCCACCCCTGGATCCGGGCATGGCTGTTAAATATAAGCGAAATTGCTCTAAAATGTTCTCTTGGTCGTTTTTCCTATATACTACTTAAAATATCGAAGTCTTAACTATTTTTCAAACATTTTAAGCGGAACAGCTGTTTTTTAAAAAAGTTTTATTTTCTCGAAAATCGCAAGAAACGAATACTCAAATTCAACAGCTTCTGGAATTCTTATGCTGAAAACTGGTGAAATTTTGTTACGATCAAAGTAAAAAGGGATTTTGATTTTTGGATCGAATTACCCATTGCTTGAATTTTCTAGGGACTTAAAATTTATTAAACCACATGTAATGCTAACAAGTAAGAGTTTATTCTATCGATTGGCAAATTGAAAAAAATATATCGATATATATCGAATCGATAATTTTTAAGAGTATTGATATTAAATATTTCAAAAATATCGATATTTCGAACGTATTTCGCTGAAACTATTACCAAATTAAACATATATATATATGTATATGCACAAATCTTATTATTATTTCAAATATATATGTATACATAGGAACATATATTGCTCTAAAGCCGCATAAAATAAATTTTTTCAAGTTCGTTTGACTTTACTGTTTTAATTAGAAATCTGCAATGTGAAAACCCCACTTTTTTCTAATTTCTATCTATATATATAAAAATAAGTTGCATTGTGTTAGTAATTGATGTTCTCTGAAATGCGTGAACCGATTTTGTTTCTGTAAAGTGGAAGGTGACGTCAATACCAAGGTTTTTATATATCAACGGTCTTCAAATGTGTATTGTTCATGAGTTATAGCCATTCCGAAACATTTATTCTTTTGCATGGAAATTTTTCGAATTTGACTTAATATTTTGAAAAACTGAAATTCAATTAGTTTTTAAATTCATTGCAATTCGATTTTAGTCAAACCATTACTTTAATTTAGCTGCTTAGGTATTGTAAATCACATCTTCATGAGTTATAGGCTTTTTACACTGATCAACATCTAACATCTACCATCAAAGATGTAGAAAATGTGAAACACTCGTTTACATTGTTCCCATCTAACATCTACCATCAAACAAAAATGTCACCATTTTTGAAAAAAAAATTTTTTAAAATTAAGAATTTTTTTTTCTCACAAAAGTGCCAAAATTTAAAAAGAAAACTTAAAAATGTATTTGAAGTTCAATTTGCTTAAAAATATAAAAAATACTTAACAAAAAAACATTGCAATAAAAGATAAAACTTAACAAATGGTAACGCTGCTTTCAAAACAAACTTCTTTTTGTCAGTGATGCCACAATAATAATAGAACTTATTGCCACTATTCTAGTGATGACACTAAAATAATCGAAAGATGTTGAAAGGAATAAAATGAGATAGGAACATCTTTTAAAGATGTTGAAAGATGTTGGTTTTTAGCCCTATGTATTTCCTATGGAAAGATGTTAACATCTTCGCAAATGGAGGCAAATTGATGGTAGATGTTAGATGTTGATCAGTGTAAAAAGGCTATTATAGCCATTTAAGTGAGCACTGCTTTCATTTCGAAACATGTATTTTTTCGTGCTTGAAAATTTTGCAAATTTAAGTTAACATTTTAAGAAACTGAAAGGCATCTTCTGGCATTGCATCCACTTTGTTAGATGGTGGTCGCACAGCACATTCTGCTTTGAAATTGCCATTGAATTACCAAGTTAATGAAACTCCCACATGAAACGTTTCAAAAACATCTGGAACGACAAAATTATTGAAACGTTGCGGTATCATTATTTGGGATGAATGCACTATGCCGAATAAGAAATATGTTGAAGCATTGGAAAGAACAATGAAAGACCTTCGAGGTAATTCAGAGTTGTTTGGTGGTGATTTTATTGTCAGGTGATTTTAGGCAAACATTGCCCGTCATTCCTAGATCGACAGCTGCCGATGAAATTAACGCTTGCTTAAAGTCTTCATGCTTATGGAGATTTGTAAAAACATTGAAACTCACTACTAAGGTTCGTGTTCAGTTGCAGAATGATCCATCTGCTGATAAGTTCTAGAAGCAATTGCTGAAAATTGGGAATAGTGCAATGCCTGCTAATGACACTGGATTGATAACATTGCCAAATGATTTTTTACATTTCGTACAGTCAAAAGAGGAATTGATTGAACGGTTGAGTGACAGAGCAATTTTAGTGGCAAATAACAAATATGTAAGTGAATTAAATATGGCTATACAATCAGAGATTCCTGCCGATTTGGTTTCCTACAAGTCTGTGGATACTGTTACCAATGTAGAAGATGTTGTGAATTATCCAACAGAATTTTTGAATTCGTTGGATTTACCCCGTTTGTGTAATGGCACAAGCTTTGCTTTTAAAAGGCTTATGTAATTGAAGCTACTATTTTTTTAACTGTTAAATTCAAAGGCGAAGATGTATTCACTCCACGCATCCCAATGATTCCGTCTGATATGCCATTTGAATTCAAACGACTTCAGTTTCCTGTTCGGCTTGAATTTGCGGTTACTATTAATAAGGCGCAAGGCCAATCATTAGGAATTTGTGGAGTGAATTTAGAGTATCCAGTTTTCTTACATGGACAGTTGTATGTAGCCTGTTCGCGCGTTGGCAAACCATCGTTTTTGTATATCTTCACCGAAAATGGAAAAACAACAAGAAATGTTGTGTACCAGGGAGCATAACAATAAAAACCATTTATCACTGATTTAAATGAATTCGAATTGATTTCTTTGTTTCTTTTTTGCACTACGAAGTGTGCAGAGGTTCACTAGTTTCTTTTAAATGAAAATCATTTTAGATCTTCATATTAGTTTAAAAAAACATATGATGCATGCAGTGATGCCAATTCTTAAAAAAACATATTGTTTGAAAAACGGCTGAAATTTTGAGTTTTTAATGAAGACTGACTTTAAAAAATATCGAACTCGATAGTGGTATTTCAATATCGATTAATCGGTATTTTAAATATCGATTATTTTTTCAAAATATCGATATTTTGATATATAGATATTTTGATATATCGATATTTTTTGCCCATTACTAGTTTATTCGACTGTGCCGAATCTTTAATACCCGTCACCTAACGAAATGCAGCGCCTAAGACCATTCACCCACTATAGTGCTATAGCACACATTACCAAACAGAATTAAAAAAACAACAAATTAAAGGGATATAGTCGGCTGCCCCAAACCTTTGATACCCTCCACCGACAGTTTTAATGTTTCAGAAATGGACTTTATTTATTACAATAGCATAATTCGCTTCGTATTTTCAGAGAGTGGGATTTATATGGGGCCTATGGTGAATTATGTACCGATCTTAACGAAATTTGTCAGTGTGATTTTCAGTAGTTTAGAACAATTTTCTTCCAAATCTTGAATTAATATGTGCATTCCGCTACTATTTATGATAGTTTTTGTAATAAAATTATCAATTTTGAGGGTTGTTGTTCCACATTTTGCTTCATAACTCTTTTCCTACTGAACCGATTTTTATGTATTTTAATCCTAAAATGATTAATAAAACCAGAAACTTTGAAGCCACTAGTATTCTTTTATTTTGAGTTTTTCGAAAGTGATCGTTTTTTTTAACAGATATACAGACGGAAAAAAGAACAGACAGACAGACAGACAGATGGAAATGGCTTAATCGACCTAAAACTACTCAATGACCCAGAAAATATATTCTTTTTGTAGTCTTAGATGGTGGAGGGTACAATAATTAAAATATGTTAATAACAGTTTATCACATTTTTCCATTTAAGCGGCAAATCATGTTTTGATTTTTTATAAGTAAGAAAAAACAGCAACAAGGACTTTTTTGATTAAAAATTAGATTCAGTCTTTGTTTTGTGCTCATGTCTCAACCATTTATGGACCGATCAGCCATGATTTCAATAGCAAACTTTCTCGGAATATATGTGACCTAAATAAGTTTTAACAGGCTAGTAACCATCGTATTTGGGAAAGACGGACGGACATCTTTAAATCAATTTTACTTCTTATAAGTTCCTAGAATATATAAATACTTTATTGCCAGAAAAATTGCGTGACTTTTTCACAAAATGGACACAATTTCGCCAGATATTCCGCACAAGTTTTTTTCATATGAGTTTTGCCAGTATTTCAAGTGCAATGTTTAACAGAATACTAGGCGTTAACCCATATGTCCAACCGTCCTTTCATGTGCCTATTAAACACGGAACTACACGGAAAAAAGTTTGTTTTCTAAAGTACATAATCAATTTCGTTTCTTAAAACAAGAAAATCCAAAAATAAATTCATAATTTTAACTTATTTTGTTCGTATTTCGTAACATTTTCTTAAATAAACAAACAATTTCTCATTATTATAAAACTCACGTTTTTGGCATATGATTAAAAACTTCTTAAAAAAAGAATTTCAAAAGTTGCTAGTTTTTATTAAAAATAAAAAAGATATTTCTGAAAGCAAGCTGCATTTCATATTAATCTGGTTTTCATGATTTTTAAAATAGAATCGAATTTCTTGCATCAAGAAACAATAAGTCTTATTTGAATCGACAAGTTGAGTAAGTCAGTAAAATGTTTCTTGTTTATACATTTAGTTTTCTTTAACTAAGGTTGGGTTTTTGAGATGTGTATTAAGCTTTAACTTAGTTTAACGTAGTCTGAAACTCGGATTTTTCCAGCGATATGTGATTTTTTTGTTTTATTTCATTAAACTCCAACATTTTAAGCAAAACTAAGCTGCTCCTTCAAAATTTTGTATACAAACCTGATAATGGCAACCCAAATTTGTTTTCAGATTAACTAAGCCTAGTTAAACTCAGATCTCAAAAACCCAGCCTAACTAATGCTACAGGTTTTTATGTAAAAAGTTTAGGCTTTTCTTCGTGTTTTGTTAAATATTAATGGCCGATTTCACCAATTAATTAAAATATTAATTTATGTTTAAAATTCGTTTTTAATGTCAAATAAAAATAAAAGGGTTTATATTCAAATAGTGCTATCTGCAAAATCACAATTTTACAGGAGAGCGAAAAAAAAAGATTTTCTCAATAATTCTAAGGGCTAATAAATCATTGCGCACGTTAAACTCTCTTTTTGGTTTTAAATGTGAATAAGCCAGCAAATCTATAAATCAGAAAATATGTAAACCAGCTATAAACGCATAAAATTGGGAGTTTAAGCTACCAATACAAACCATATGAATTTGACAACATTTATTGTAGTGCTGCCACATTATAATTTTCTGCACTACATACAATATAAGTTTAAACTACATATAAATTTAAGTTTGATTTAACTAAACCAACGTTTAAACATTCATTGATTCATTACAGGTTAAATAAAAAACATATTCGTAACATCACTGGTCGATAGCATATTTTTTTAACTAAAAAATGTGTTTCTAAGATCCAGTTTTTGACATAAAGATCATCGATTAAATTAGAACAAATCTTTGAAATTCGTTTTTGGGAAGTCGATTATTTCATTATGTTTCCAAGTTTAAAAGTCCAAAGTTGGCGGTTTAAACTTGAGACAGAACTTTCAAAAGTACGAACAGCTTATGAAAGGAAATATTTTTTATTTTTTTTTTATTTAAAGTTTTATTAAATATTCCACCCTCAAGCTTAAATAATTAAAAGTAATTATAAAATAAAGGTCAAATAAGAATAAATATCTATTTATAAATATATAATATTTATAACACAATACAAAATTCTCGCCTTTTCTTTTTCTTTTTCACGTTAAGTGATTGGTATTTGTTTTAAGCTACCACACTTATACATAAAAGTATTGTCAATTCATATGGCAATGCTAAAAGCTTTAATCTTTCACTCAAAAACGCCACAGATTATAAGATTAACAAATCTTACTATTGATCCTGGTTTAAACTCCAAGTTAAAAACCCGCTCTAAGAAAGCACAATTTTATTCCAAATTTAAAGAACACAAGACCTTCAGTCAGTGAACTCGTTTCTATAAAAAACACATTTTCGAAATATTCCAGATAGCACTATTTGAATATAAGACCACGATATGAAAAATTATGTTTATATATGATGAATTGATATTTAAATAGAATTTGTGAAATTGGCCATAAGCAACGAAAACTTTATTTAAGTAACTATAGAATTAATTTTTTTTTAGCTGTATTTAACTAATCCATTTATACGCCGATGACGTGCAGCTCACTTTAAGTAGCCCAGTTCAAAATAATGCTTTGAGGATTTCCTACCTAAATGACGAATTAAATAGAATTTACCTTTGGGCTAGTGTAAACGGACTCTGCTTGAATCCTCACGAATCTAAATGCATTGTAATACGTAAAAAAAGCTGAGGATATTGTTTTAAATTGCGAGAAAATGGAAATTGTTAACAAGAGCCTCACTTGCTAAAATATACTGGATTCCTTCCCTGATCTTTGAGTGTGAATTATTTGGAAGCTGTGACTCAGTTATTAAGAGACAATTTCATGTCTTGTTCCATAACATAATAAGATATTTGTATGGATTAAGACGGTCTGAACATGATTCCGCTGTTGCCAATAATCTTTATGGAGTATCCTTTGAAAGTCTGCTAAAAATTCGCACTCTTACTTTTTTACATAAAATAATCAACATTCAAACACCTAAAACTATATTCGATAAAATATTTTTTTCAATCGTCATGAAATCGAAATATGGTAATACTTCGACATCATTTACTAGTATCTGAATGACAGTTTTTTGTACATGCCGCTCGTCTTTGGAACAATCTTCCACAAAGTCAACAACTAAACAGCAATGCTAATAGTTTAAAAAAATTTTTCTTCAATTTTTTTAAATAATAATTTTTACTTTTTTAATTTTGGTTAATAATTTTTTGAATTTTATTTTTTATATCACTACTGTTATATTTACTTGTATCAAGTTTGTTTTGTAACGTATCTGTTTGTTTGTACTTATTGTACAGGAAATCGGATCAATAAATAAAAAAATAAATACATTTTTGTTCGCTTTGAGTCATCAATGTATGCTTAAACCAAGCCATACACATGTTTACAATAAGAAATTTTTGGCTTGGACGAGAATGGTGCAAAATTTTCTTGGTTTAAGCCATATTTTCGGGTGATTTAGTAAATAATTCTTTCCGTGTAGGTTGTTTTATGTGAGGGTCATTATTATTCTCTTAAAAAATTCAGCAAGACGTATTCGGAAATAACTTAAATTTTAAACAAATATTTCTGTAAGTGCAACTGTAAATAGAACCACAAAGCATTTTCGATTAAAATATCGTTATATCAAATGTAAAAAGGCGTAACTAACAAAAAATTCAAAATCGAGTTTTAGACTGTTTATTATGAATGCCATAATGTCTTGAAAAAATTTTACACTTCTGCGCTAAAAAATTACGCTTTTGTTAACAAAAAATAAAAGGACGTAACAACAAATTCAAATCGACGTTGTATCATATTTTTTTTCTAACAAAATGTTTCTTTTTGGATATTGTTTGAAGAATTCCATCGACGACTTATCAATGCATGTTTTTTCGACATGTTTATGGTTTTTATTTTACAAAGTTTTTTGCTTCTCCTGTAAAATTAAAATGTTGTTAGTTACGCCTTTTTGCATTTTATCTAACGATATATATATATTTTTTCACTTTAATTTATTTGCGACAAATCGTTATTTTGCCATGTATTTTTGAAGACTCATAAAATTTATAGAAATACTTGTTGTTACACGTGCCTTCGTTCACGTGAAAATTAGAGGAAATTTACAGAAATTTTAGTGTGTTTTCTACATTTAGACTTATTTTATGGTGAAATGTTACTATAAAAAATATTAAAGGAATTATTCCATGTAGGAAATGTCAACAGTGAAACTGGACTGACTCACTATTGACTTTGTCACCAGTACTACTGACGGACTATAGACTAGGCAATGCGTTGTACTATAGACATTAAGCATGTGCTTGTCATTGAAACTCCACTACTGCTCTTAGAACTATTGACTATCTACACTGATAGAAAAGGCGTCATAACGCTGATGTATTTTGACATCAGTACTATGACAAGTGTTTTCGCTTTTGACCCCATGATGACACTTTTCATCATGGTGATGTCAACTTTAACATCACTTGGCCAAACTATCATCAGGGTCAAAATGAAATTATGTCATCAATGGGATGACACATCGGCATCACAGAAATGCCGAACATGTCCTCAGTGCGATGACGCAGTAACATCGGAGAACGGACACATTAGCATCAATTTAATGACAGGTTGTCATTAAGTCAAAGTCATTGGAATTGACTTAAGTCAAAGTGAGAGAATTTTATTATTTATTTACCCGTTACATATGTTTGTTTCACGTTTGTTGAATTACGACCTTTGTTAACAGCAGAACTCTCAATAATAAGACACCAGCGCCATGCCCCCATTTTATGTTTTTAACTAAATAATTAAAAAAATAGAATATAGGAATTTTTGCTTCTTATAATACATTGTAATCATGAAAATAATGTTAATACATAATATACAAAATGTGGCATCGAATTGATGTCACTATAGTCATAAAATAGATGACACGTACAAAATTACAAAATTGTACGAAGACGTTAGCCATTGGATTGATGTTACTTTTTGCATTATTGATGCCATTTGTCACAAATTCTGATGTTAGGGCATCATCAATATGGAGATGCATTTTTCTATCAGTGAAGTTCTTATTTGAAGACATTAGAACCAAAGATTCACTAGCTTATTTTTGAATATTTCACTAGGCTTTTTCACTTAATAATATTCGTGGATAAGGCAATTATGTTAATCGAAAATTGTTCATATATTTTATTTAAATAACATGTTTGAACAAAACAACCAATAATTGTTTCAATTCAATTCAATTTCCACTTTTCTCAAAGGTGATATGATATCTGTCTACCAAATGTCATCGAAATCCATTGAACGGTTTTCGTCTGATTGAATCAAAAACTAATAAACATCAAATATCCAAACATACATCTTTCACATTTATAATATTAGTAGGATTTATTATTAAAGCATTTTATAGTTCTATTTACACGACTTATCGTTTACAGATTCATAAAAGTAAATATATTGGCCTACTTTTATAAGATTTTTTATAGCTGAAACTAAGATAAATAAATAAAAATTTTAAATTGCTCTATAATAAAAATTATTTTATAGACCAGTTTTTTTTTTATTTTTAAAACTAAATTTATGTTACAAAAGTTTTTAAATGTATACATATATGTATATGTATACATATGTGAATGTATTTACATAGATATTTTTTTGTGGTAAAATGTGAAAATGTAGCATTAATTTTTATATAACTTTAAAGCTAAAAATGTATAACAAATCGCATTCGTAATGTATTGTATGTAGAAGGACATAAGCACCCCGACCCAGACGATCTTTTGGGCAGCCCATGTATCTCACCATGTCTGGTTCAGACGTCGTATAAAGCCTGCCTGGTGAGGGATTATAAGTATCCGTTGGGCTCTACATTTGCCCCCCGAAAATTTTCCGCCTGGAAGTGCCCAAAGCGGGACAGCAGCAGAGCAGAACCTTACAAAATCTGCATATATTGGTAGATGCATTTCCCATTGTAAACTGGTGGTATCTTAAACCACAGTGTTTCTTAAATATGCCTACGAGCAGTCTTAGTTCCACCGTCTAAAGCAGAAGTAGTTTACCTGCGTTGCCACGGGACAGTGTCACAAATCTCCTGAACTGTCGCAATTCGGAAATAACCGTCCATGTGTAAAGGAATTTATGTTTGGACCATTTTTGTAACGTCCGACAGGGACGTCGAAGAAAGGCTCAGGGCCTATGAGTGTACGGCGAGCGCCCCTGTTTGCCAAGCAGACTGCCCTTTCGTTGCCTGCATGGCCCTCAAGACCGTGCACCCAACACAAATTCAAATCATTGTGTTTTTCTTAATCGTTCAGAAAAAAAGTCCACGACTAACCTGGAATTCACCTCCAAAGAAGATAGTGCTCATCGCATAACCTCAAGTGATATTGCTCAAGGACTTTTAAACGTTTAATTAAATTGATTCAAAGAATACGCTTTATTTTCTTAAGTTCTATGGAAATTAAAAAGCTTAAAGCTAAAAACCTCTTGTTAAGAAATAAACATGCTATTTATTTATTATAAGCTGAACCCGGAGCGCTTCGCTGTTGTTATTTTAGTGAAATTAACCGAATTTAAGTTTTCAATATTATTTTATTAATCATCCATTTTAATACATATGACATTCAAAATAAATTAATAAATACATAAAAGAGAGTATTTTCTGAAACCTGTCACTACGTAACTTAATATACCTTAACGTGACGTATCACGCAGTAATGTAACCCAACGTAGCGTGACGTAACTGGCTCCTACAAAGTTAAAAGCGAAAAATAAACCATGCAAAAGGCTTGGCAAACGTGTTAAAATTTTACGTTTGTACAAACGTTTTGTGTTGTGTTAATTGGATTCTTTGTAAGCTTGGACATACATTAAGGCATGTTTGTAGAAATACAAAACATTTTTACTATATGGTAGACATATTGTATAATTTTCAAACTTTTTGTGGTTGGAAGTGCTAAATGAAATCATTTCAGTGAAAAGCTTGCAGAGTGAAGAAGTAGAAGAAAGAACATTAAAATCATTGTCAGCAGTAACTTTTCTTTTAGGCCCGTTTCACAACTTACCGATAGCTAAAGGTAGGATTTTATCGGCCGTATAAAAGGTGTTCCATTACTACAACTTAACTTTAACCTACCAGGTAGAATGAACCATAATCAACTTTATCGCTCACTTAAGGTTAAAGAAAATTTTTCATAAAAGAACACTTTTTATAAGGCCTTTTAAAGTCTACTTTAAGCTATCGCGTAGTTTTGAAAACGGGCCTAAGTAACATTGGTGCCAAAACAACTCGTTTTCTTTCTTTTATATTTCTTCTCCGTTGTAAACAAATAGCGAGCAAAACTGCCGCAGCTCTATCGTTGTCTGCATTCCTTGAACACAAATCAAAAATTAAAAATTTATGTTGGTTATTTGCAAACAGAAACAAAGTATGTGTTTGCCAAGTCATTTGTGTAGTTTTTATTTGGCCTTTAAGTTCCAAAAATATTCCACCACTCAAAAATTTTAGAAATAAATCCAACTAATTTTATTTAATGGTTTATTACACAATGTAGAAAATTTTTTAAATATAAAAGAAAAAATGTATTCCGATGATCATTAATAAAAAAAACTACCTGGTCGTACCCCGCTTAGCAAGTGATTGAAAAATGTTTTATTCTGCGTGAATATTTGACCCCTTGTAACGTTAAAAATAATAAAAACTCAGCAAGATGCAAAGTTCTGTTTTGAAATCTACTCCCATAGAGGTTTCATTTAAAGAATCAAAATCTCTACAGGTCTGCCTTGAATAAGGGTTTCAAGCGGGCCAAAAACAATTTTAAAGTTCTTCTTTTTCAACAGAGTTTGTAATTTTGTTAATAAAAACGGGACTCCAGGTGTTCAATAAAAACATCTTTTAATTATTATTTAATAAAAGAAGCAGGGATCATATAGTAAATAATATTTGCTCTATTCACCAGTGATGCCAACTTAGTGCTTTTGGCACTATTTATGGTGCTTTTTGATGCCTCAAAACGCCATAATTTTATCCATAGTGCCAAACTAAGGAAAAACACTAACTTGGTGCTTTTTCAATTTTTCGTTAGTGCCTTCTTTTTACAATTTGTATTTGTTTTCTACCATTTTTTAAAACTTCGATTACATAGAGGATGATTTAGATCAGATTTGATATTTGGGGTTCAATTTTGAGAAGGCTTGTAAAGATTTTAAGATTTCAAATGATAAAAAAGTGATAAAGGAAAGTTGCATTCGTTTTACTAAAAACTTTACGAGGTAAGAGTTATTTCGTATTTGGAAATTTTACAAAACGTTGCAATTTTTAGACCCTAAATTTGTAAAACGCAACGCCAAAAATTATATTGAAAGCAAAAACAAAATTGAAAATATTTCATAATTTTTAATTTTTTAAATTTTAAACGCTGCATATCTTGTGGCGTTGATAATTTTAAAACGCAATATGTATTTCTAAAGAAAGCAACAACAAAATTTTGACAAATTTTTCACATTGTTTTTGCTTTCAATGTTATTTTTGGCATTGCGTGTGCGTTTTACAAATTTAGGGCCTTAGTGTTGACAACATAGTAATCGTAATAAAAACGATGTATTTGTTTTCGGCAAACATTTTTTTAAAGATGTAGACTCTGTTTCAAAAATAGAAAATGGCTAAGAATATATTAGCAATTGTGAATGGAAAATTAAACAACGATTTTGAGTCATGAAGAAAACGTATTGAAGTGTTAAAAATCATGCAGTCGGAAACCGTGCAAAAGATCGCAAAAACTTTAAAAATAAAAAAAGAGCCGAAACTTGGTATACGCAAAGTGTAACTGAGCTACCTAAATAAGAGCGGCAAGCGTCTGTTTCATGTCAAAACTTTTCATTTTCACACAGTTTATACGAAACAAACCTTTAGAACGCGAATTTAACACCACCCGGCTGGAAAATCTGATTTGATAGATCGCTTGATCGTTTTATTTTATTGAAAATGTATAGGAATTAGAATTTTGATGTTTAAAGAAACGCTTGCCGCTCTTGTTAAGGTAGCTTAGTAAGTAATTCAAAAACAGCTGACAGAAAATGCTTTTATAACGAGCGTTGTGTAACCTGCCATTTTAATGCGCTTTAGTTTTGAAACGCATGACACTCGTCTCCAAATAACCGCGTGTAAAGCACTTCTACCTCTAGTGCTATTGCAAAAAGGTTTGACTAAGTATCACAATACAAACATACCTACATATTTTATCTATTTTACATAGGAATTGCGGTTCGGTTTTAACCGAAATCGAAACCGCGGTTTTAAATGCCTAAAAATCGAAACCGAAAACCGACAAAAAAACATCGGTTTTAGGATTTACTTTAACAATATATTTATGCTTAAAGAAATTGCAAATTATACATAATACTGGAACTTCATATACAAAAACTTTATACATAACAGCTTGCAACAATGGCAAGGTATTTCAAAATTCTTAAAATTCAAAATAAGTATTAAGAAGAACAAATGTTACCTTTTTAACTCTTAAATAGACGCCTAATTTGTGTGGCACCAATAGTATTTTGTATGGAGTTTTTGTGGCTATAGAAAAAACTCACACTAACGAACCCATGGGCAAGGCTGGGACTACTTTTATATGTATCGAGTTTTATGGCTATAGCAGGAAGATTTTGTCGGACAGTGGAATAATTCTTCCAAAAAACAGTAAAGAAAGAATTCTTATGTGTTCCGTACGCTTTTTGATACGTTTCATTTTGGTTTTATAAACAAAATTTTCATTTGGCCAATTGCGACGCCCACGGTGTTTACACTTTTTTCTCATTTTCTTGTAAAAAACACTTTGATTGAGGAAAACATAATAAGGGTCCTCATGATATCGTTTATAAGTCTCGTAAACTGTGCAAACTGTGCATTCTTACGCCCTCGTAAATGAACTGTCAAAAATTGTATGAGAATTCATTTACACAAACTGCTTAAATTTGCCCAACAATTTTGACTCGTAAACTTACGCAGTTCAATTGTGCATTTATACAGACAAATTTTTTTAATGCTTACCGCCGTTTTCAATGAAAACTTCAAGTGTAAATAAATCACAAACAATTAATTCTTGTAATAATACAAGCATATTAGTCTTTTGGCTTTCTTTATGTATGTTTAAAAACAAATTTCATTTATAATTTACAAATTCCAAGTTTTTTATTATATTTTTGATTATTTTTTTTTTAATATATTTTTTATTGACGTTTCTGTTTGAAATGACATTAATTGTTTAAAATTACACACAACTTAAAAAGGATCTTCATGAAACGAGTCTCGCAAGTTTACCCATTTGCACAAATGGTAATTTTAAGCAACATCATGAAGACCCTTAATGTTTCGTTTTGATATACTTTATAAAATTTATAAAAAAAAAAACTGGAAACAAGTCCACAAACTTCCTGGCCAGGCCCAGGTTTACAAGGGTTAAGAAAAGTACCTGCATTGAAACAAATAAAAAAGATATATATTTTTATGTTTAACTTTGACATTTTCAAAACCGAAACCGAACCGAAACAGACCGGTTTTAATCATTTTAAAACCGAAACCGCGGTTTCACATTTCTACGGTTTTTAGCAAACTCTAATTTTACACCTTATGTGTGTTCTTAATTCAGAAGCGTGCAAAGGCTGATTTTAATTTAGATTTATTTTAACGATAAAATATAAGCTTTTTTATTAATATATGGGCTGTCATTAAGTTTTAATAACAATGGTCGGTCATTGCAGATTTTCGGTAATTGCAACAGGCCAGATTTTTTTAAGCTACGAAAATCGAGCCCGCACTGATGATGATCCAAATGATTTGGATGATATTATTTTTATTGAAGATTATAATTTGAAAATGTTTCTATACAAATGTAAATATATTTATTATTTAATTTTAAATGAAAATGGTCACCCATCCACGCCGTCACCTTTTTTTAAATGCAAATAATTGTTTGGTGTTTAATGAACTTGTAAAAATGTCTAAGTGCTTTTATACGCATTTTTTGTTCAAAATAGTGCTTTTTTTTAAATTGTAAAGTGCTTTTAGCTTTCAAAAAGTTGGCATCACTGATACTCACACATTTATAACAATCCGCAATAAAATTTTCTGTATATAAAAAAGAAACATTTAATGGTTATTGCTTGTTAATATCGTAAAAAAACACACATACATACCAGAGCATGCACTAACCCATGTATAGTAGGGATATAACTTTTTGCAATTTTTGCAATTTTTGCAAATATCAAAAATACCACGTCATATCCGTGTGGGGCATAAAAAAATATGGTGTCACTTTTCCTCTTTCGTGAAAAAAGTTTCCGCACCGAAAGCGTTGAAGTTTTGTTTTTATTTATTTATTTTCATCATTAAATCAGTCACTCTTGTCTTAAATAATTTCGTTTTTGTTTAAATTCATATATAATCTTCAACATTAAACCATTTTTCATATTTTTAATATTTCTAATTAGGCTCAAGTTCATGAAATTTAATTTTTATTAAATTATTTTTGTGAAGAAAGGAATTTTACAACATGAAAATTAATCAAAATTGTTATTGATAATCTTTCATTCTTGACGTGGCTCGGGCTCGAACCCTGGCCGGCAGGTTACCATGACATGTTTCGATCGCAACCACTCGATCTCCTCAGATGGATTTGCCTAGTGACGTCAGCAGTCGTCGATGGCTGCGAGTGTAAGACGGCAAATCCATCTGAGGAGATCGAGTGGTTGCGATCGAAACATGTCATGGTAACCTGCCGGCCAGGGTTCGAGCCCGAGCCACGTCAAGAATGAAAGATTATCAATAACAATTTTGATTAATTTTCATGTTGTAAAATTCCTTTCTTCACAAAAATAATTTAATAAAAATTAAATTTCATGAACTTGAGCCTAATTAGAAATATTAAAAATTTGGATTAAAAACCATAAATAGTTCAACAAAATAACCACAATACTAATTATTGTTAAAGCTAAGGCACGAGCTCTATGTGTACATTTGTCCTTCAAGCTGTGCTGAAAAAGGTCAACAGAAAAGAGAAAGACAAAGTGGAAAAACAAAAAATGTACTTGGACTTCAAGAAAAATTCTTGACGAAAGTACGAAAAAACGGAAGTAAAGGAAAAAACATGTAAAATCAATTAAAGTGGATAATCATTCATGAAAGCAAATTTCGATCTACCAAATGTTAAAATACAATTTGGTTTAAGGATTGATGTTTGACTAGTGACGTCAGCAGTCGTCGATGGCTGCGAGTGTAAGACGGCAAATCCATCTGAGGAGATCGAGTGGTTGCGATCGAAACATGTCATGGTAACCTGCCGGCCAGGGTTCGAGCCCGAGCCACGTCAAGAATGAAAGATTATCAATAACAATTTTGATTAATTTTCATGTTGTAAAATTCCTTTCTTCACAAAAATAATTTAATAAAAATTAAATTTCATGAACTTGAGCCTAATTAGAAATATTAAAAATTTGGATTAAAAACCATAAATAGTTCAACAAAATAACCACAATACTAATTATTGTTAAAGCTAAGGCACGAGCTCTATGTGTACATTTGTCCTTCAAGCTGTGCTGAAAAAGGTCAACAGAAAAGAGAAAGACAAAGTGGAAAAACAAAAAATGTACTTGGACTTCAAGAAAAATTCTTGACGAAAGTACGAAAAAACGGAAGTAAAGGAAAAAACATGTAAAATCAATTAAAGTGGATAATCATTCATGAAAGCAAATTTAGATCTACCAAATGTTAAAATACAATTTGGTTTAAGGATTGATGTTTGACTAGTGACGTCAGCAGTCGTCGATGGCTGCGAGTGTAAGACGGCAAATCCATCTGAGGAGATCGAGTGGTTGCGATCGAAACATGTCATGGTAACCTGCCGGCCAGGGTTCGAGCCCGAGCCACGTCAAGAATGAAAGATTATCAATAACAATTTTGATTAATTTTCATGTTGTAAAATTCCTTTCTTCACAAAAATAATTTAATAAAAATTAAATTTCATGAACTTGAGCCTAATTAGAAATATTAAAAATTTGGATTAAAAACCATAAATAGTTCAACAAAATAACCACAATACTAATCATTTTTCATATTTCTAATGCAAAATCAAATGGGTTTCAATTTCCAAAAATAAAATACACACATAATATGGAGTTTTAGGAATCGCTTACGGTGCGGAAACTTTTTTCACCGAATCAGCTTAAAAAACAGTTTGTTATTATCAGAACAAAATTCCCCACATGGTGCTGGAGTGGTATTTTGCACTCAAAAAAAAAAAGTTATAGCCCTAATGTATAGATGTATGCAGCTCTCCACAACAATGACATCAATACTGACAGCTGTTAAAACATATTAAACAGATATTTTTGCATCCAATGATAACAACTGTTGCACAAACAACAACTATTACAAAATTTTAAGGGAAAGATATGGTAAAGAAGAGAGACAGGGGAAGATAGAAGGAACAAAAGAACACTAAAATAAAATCGGGTGGCTAAAAAAACATAAATAGTAAAGTAAGACGTTACTTGTAAAGGCCACCATGGAAGTGGTAGAATATATTTTACCAAGGTGGTTTTTTTAATTTAATTTCGGTTAAACTAATACTTATAATATCAGTAATTGTTAAAATATATAAACTAAATAAAAATACTGACTCGAGTACTTGGGTGTTGAAAATTAATGGTGTTTTCTTTTCTACAAAAAATGTGACATTTAAAAAAAAGTAATTTAAATTTTTGGGAATACAAAATTTTAATTTCAAAAGATTTTGCTGACATTTTATTAAAAAAAATGCAATTAGGTGTCTGCTTCTTAAAAATGTTGCTCCCGAAAAGGGTGAGTTTTTTTTAAGAATAAAATAAGCTACCCAGACAGACACCAAACTTCATTTTTTTTTAAATAAAATGTCACATTTTTTGTAGAAAAGAAAACACCATAAGTGTTAAGTTTTACCGAAAAGAAAATGTTCTAAAAAAGCAAAAAAAATTTTTCTTTTAGGAATTTTTCTAGATTAGTGTTTTCGTTCCCTGTTTTTTTTAGTTTTAACAAAAAAAAAATCTAAAAATATGAAGTCGCAACAATTTATGTTTTAGTACAGAAAATAAAAAGTCAACGGTAATTTATTTTATGACTTTTTATTTCTGCTGCAAACAAAAACAGGACACCAGCATTAACATCAATTCCATGTCATCCGTATATCCGTATAATGTTCTCCTCTTGTGCCAAGTTCAATTATAATAGAAGAAACCAACATTTGCATGGCATTAACAACAGGTACCATCTGCGACAACGAATGATATCAATACTCACAAACCACCAAATCAAATTAAGAGTCGGCTGTGAAGCATATTTTATGTCCTGCTTTAAGGGGTTTCCAATCAGGTTTTTTTTTTTAAATTCCAACAAAGTTCATTTCTAACTTACAAAATGTATTCAGACATTTTTAAACGTATCCTTAACAGATGGGTGTAAATCTGTCAGATGAAGATTTTAACATTTAAAACATGCTTGAGATCAATACGAGGTAGATTTCCATATGGTAAAATTTTACGAGAATGTGATTCACTATGGATAGAAATTTGTACATTAGAGTGTTCCAAAAGAAAAAAAAAAAAAAATGTTTGGGGCCCATCAATAATTATAGGGTAAAGTATTTTTGAGATTTTTTTAGATTTTTTAAAGTTTAATCCAACAGCACCAAAAATTACTATTTCGGGTTTCGACTAATTTTTGGCTACGTCAAAAACTACTCTAGTTTCTAGGTTGACTATTGGTTTTTGACTATTTAAAAAGTAATTTGGCAGTTTCTGTCTACTTTATATATAATTCCATATTTGTGAGTCCTTGCGGGCAGAGGATTTTACATTTCAGCTAATTTTGAAGCCGCATTAATTTCGGAAGAAAAAAATTAACCCATTTTATTATTTAGGCATTTATTATGAAGACGACAATACCGATCCATTGACTGAAAATAAATTTGGCTTAAAAATCATGCATCTACAAATTGTTGAAACTAAGTATTCTTAAAGCTAAATATCGTTAAGAAATCGGTTCTTAATTTCAGACAAATGCTACTGGCGTTAACTATAATCCAATCTAATGAGCATTTGTCTCTCTTAATATCTATGTTGTACTGAAACAATTACACGCGCAAATACCTTCTGTTTTTACTCAAAGTTCAATTTAATTAAATGTTTTCATAAAATTCTTATACACATTCACTTAGATACATTCAAAGGATAACAGTAGCTACTACTGCTTAGTGTTACCAGAAAATTTTATAAATTACACATAAAAGTGCATGGTTAAGATTCAGTCACTCTTTTTATTAACGAAAAAACTATGTTTGCATAACACAAACAAATATTTAAATACATACATAATAGTTGTATACCTGCACTGATGACATGTTTCGACACTTTCGATAGTAATCAATACTAACCGTCGTGAGTTCAATCCCTGGGTCAGTCAAGAATGAAAAATTATCAATAAATTTTAATTCATTTCATGTTGTAAAATTCCTTTCTTCATTAAAAATAATTCAATGAAAATTAAATATTTTTATTTTTTTTTGCTATCAAAAACAACGTTTGATGTATACGTTTGAGCAACAAGCAAACATTTTTTAGTTTTATTTTGCTAATCAAAATTTATTAATTTAAATCCAAAGAAAGTTTCGACCTTTTTTAAACACCAGAAATACACTTCCACGAAATCAATCTTGGCGCTCGTTTTTGGTCATGGGGATTTGTTAGCGACTTATCTCAGAGTGGAAGACGGCTTGAGTTACGATGCTAAGAAAACATAAAGATTTTGGGGGAAAAAATTGCATCAAAACATAACATTCAGTGACTTATGGCCCACCCTGTATTGTATTCTTATAACTTTTTATAATAAACAAAAAATGTACATGCACAAAAAAAATTATTTTTCCAATTCAAACAAAAAATTTGTAGAATCAAACAATTGTTTGTCTGAAATCGGTCCTATAAACAAATTCGCATATTCAAACAATTTATTTGCATTTTGTTTATTGAAAAAAACACCGATTTTTTCAAACAAATAATTTCACTGAATCAAACAAAAAAAGTTTACTGAAATTCATATAAATTTTAAACAAATAATTTTGCTGAATCAAACAAAAAAGTTTTGGCACAAGCAATGACACGCACACAAGCAAGCACTGTTGGTGAAGATGAAGCAGAGCAGAGCGGCCGGCTGGCTTTGAGACACATTTTTTTGTTGGAATAATTTTTGAACGAAGTCTTATTAATACACACAATGTTTTTCTTCATCACTCACTTTTGCTGCAGCCTTTCCTTTGCTAATGAAGAAGAAATGTAACCAAAAACGGCGGCAGACCGACTCGATATGTTTTTCGTCATCATTCTATTTTTGTATATGATGTATTTAACTAAACAGTTTGAAAAAATTGAATACGGGATTTTGTTTTCTTTACCAACTTTGAAACCAACCAAAAATTTATTTTGTTTCTTATAATGTTGTTGTTGTTTCTGTTGTTTAAAAAGTGTGAAACTTTTTTTTTACCTGATATTGTTTTTGTTGTTTTTTACTACAAACCTCGTCACGCTATTTTATAATTTTTCTTATTGCTGTCCTTTTTTAAAGCGTCCAAAAATAGACTGCATGTGTTTTTTGTTGTAGTTCTTATATTTCACATACAGAAGTGTTGCTTACGATCAAATAAAAAAATGCAAAACGACGACAACATTAAAGAACGTTAAATATTTCATACAAAATTATGAAAACTTGAAAGCAATAACGCGTATTTTATATTTTTGAATAGTTGGCAACATTTTTGTTGGTTAAATAAATATTAAAAACAAAAATATTAATTGAATCAGTAAAAATATTTGTAGAAATTAAAAAAATTTTCAAACAAGCATTTGTTTGAAAATAATTCGGCAATAATTTTTTCTGTGTGAGTAAAATTTTTGAAAAACAAAAAAAAAAAAAAATCAAATCATTGATAAAATAGAATCTTTTCATCATACAAATTATTCGTTTGCCATGACAAGGGTGTCCAAAAATTTAGGTTTTATTTTAATTCTAAACAGCAAAGCGTTTTTTGAGATTAAAAATATTTTTATTTCAGTGTATAACAAAGGGGTTCCGGTTAAAAATAAAAATTATGTTGGTCAAGTGATCGCCCTACTGGCTGGGCAGGCTCCCAATCTTTTACCGAAATTCGCAATCACGGGTTTCAATTAACTCTTGTCAATGGTTGTTATCTGCTCGATAATGTTGTTTTTAAGCTTTTGAATTGAATTTTCGATTTAAAAACAACCCCACTAAAATAGTCTAAAGGTGTCAAATCGCACGATCTTGGTGGTCATCTACGAGAAATAATTTTCTTTTAAAAGATCTATTGTTTCGCTTGATGTGTGGCAAGTGGCACCATCCTGTCTAAATCATCAATTTTCCACCACAAAACGCTTTAGATCTTCTACCTGTAGCGATTTCTATTGATCGAAGATACCTGAAATTTGGATACCCTTTATTTGTTTCAAAAAATTCTATATATCATAATAATCATTGCAGCATTTTTTGTTCTAAAATTTCCAAAAACAACAAAAAAAATTGCTAAATCTAGCCACTAAATGGCAAAATTGGCAACACTGGTCCTCTCTTTAGAATGTTAACAAAATCCAGCCAAGAGAATCTTTAAAAGACACGACCAAATATAAAATTGTAATTATTTGTGTGTGTATGTGAGTGAGCGTGTGTTGGTTTAATTGAGTATTTTTCCACTTGAAGTTTAAAACAATACAACGATAATTGTACAAACTTGCTTGAATTAAAAAGTGGAAGTTTGTTTTTATTTGTTATCTTAAAATATTGTGTAAATAAATAAAAAAAGTTAAATTAAGTTTAACATTTTTCAATAAAGAATTAAAACAGCGGATTTATTGCAAACATTTATTGCTGATTTAATGGAATTTAACTGCCTGTTTAACGATATCGAACGTCATCGTTCGCATAAAAAATTCCATTAAAAACAAAAACAAACTTCGAAGAATGTTCGAATTTTGTTTTTGTTTTAAATGTAATTTTTTATGCGAACGATGACGTTCGAAATCCATGAACAGGCTGTAAGAAACTTACACAACTAAAATTGCAATCTTTAAATTCAAATAAAGCACATATTTTTAATGGATATTTGTAAATAATAAATTATCAGCGTTATTATGTGAGCCGCTTTCGTGCTCGTTTAAATTTTTTTTCGATAACAAATTATATTTACGTCAACGACAATGTTAAACGCATTCATGTCGTTTACGACATTTGTAATGCCATTTTTAAAAAACATTTGTTTTTCGCCTACGATTACACTCGTTATGAGACCGATTGCCTAGCAAGTGCCCATCAAATAATAAATGATATTTCTCCATAATTGTACATTTATCCCGGCAGCTTTAAGCCAAATGTTTTCTATGATGATATTAACTGTTTCTGGGTTATTCGAGATACTCCTAAAAAAAATATAAATCACCGAAAGTGAGATGCTCTTGATTTCGCGCTAAAAGCTGAGCTATGATTTATGTCTTAGAACTAGTGATTAAGTCCTGATTGCTGGCGAATAAAGTCAACATTAGTATTCAAAAGAGTTAACCAGGTAGTGGCTGGGCTCTTAAGATTGTGGTTTAAATATTTTTCAGGCAGTTTTGGTATAGAACTTCCACAAGGTTCTTAATAACTTTAGCCAATTTGCCTTTCCGATGTGGTTTTTTTAACTTCTCCAGAAATTCATTCCTCTAAACTAGTTATAGGATTTTGTGATTTGTTTTCACTAATAACGCGGTGCACATTGGTGCAAGAGCGGCATTAATTCTTTTTTTTTCATGTTCGCCGATTTGGATAATTTTTTGGTATTTTGTTGTCAGATATCTGAATATAATGATTCCGTAATATAAGCCTGATATATTTATTATTTGTTTGGACGGACACGCTTAAGGTTCATATATGTTCGCTTGTGTTTAAAATGGCATGTAAATTAACTGTATATTTAATCTTTTGGTACAGTCACAGTTAACTTATCCTCTGACTTTTTTGTATATTTTCGTAAATAACAATTGGCATAGAAGAGATTTGCATTAAAAAAAGTTGGTAAAAATGCCATATAAAAAATTTCGTAGAACAAAATATAAGCAACATCAAAATTTCAATGTTCATAAACTTCAGTGGATTGCATGATGATACTGTTTGAAAACAACAAAAGAAGATCGAGCACGATTATATGCGATAGACTATTAGGTGATGTGTTATCATTCATTTATTATGTTGTTGCATGCAATAACAACTACACATTATGCGAAGAATTGGACGTGTAGCCACTAATGAAGACGTAATGCATAACCTTTTATTGTCTTCAGACCCATTTATAAATAGAATTCGCGCAAAGCTGCAAATCAAAAACTGGAGTACGATAATGATGCTAAAAAATGATATAAAGACTATGCTTAAATTACGTATTCATGTTATTTCTATTTGTTTTTCTATGGGAGGTGGGCGTAAAAGTAGGCGGATCAGGTATATATTCTACAATTATAATATTTATTTTTTGTGAAAATTGAGTTGATGTATAAAAATAAAGGCAGTTATGCTACTTTTTCAATACAAGTGGTATGGGAAGTGGTCGGATATTTTTCAAAATTCACACAAATGATTATGAGTGTTTAAAAATGCTATGTGCCAAAAAACAATGCCGTAGGTCAAAATTTTATTTTCACTTTGTCAGGTATATTTTTTCAAGAGCCCATTTTTCCACAATTATAATATTTATTTTTTGTTTAAATTGAGTTGATGCATTAAAAATCAAGGAAGTTATGCCACTTTTTCAATGCAAGTTGAATGGGAAGTGGGCGGATATTTTTTAAAATTCACGCAAATGATCAGTATTGTGGTTATTTTGTTGAACTATTTATGGTTACAAGTGTTTAAAAATGCTATGTTCCAAAATACAATGCCGTAGGTCAAAATTTAATTTTTACTTTGTATGGAAGGTGGGCGTAAAAGTAGGCGGTTAATTTTGATTTTTCCATTTTTTCTTTATTCAAACAAAACAACGTCTTCTATTTTTTGCCGCTCGTTCTATGAACGTCAATTAATGTGCAGTGCTACAAAAGAAAAAGAAGGAAAACAATGCAAGGCTTATCATAGCATTTCTGCTCTGTACACAGAAAGATAAACACTTTACTTTACCTTAAGTACGAGTCGTACTCAAAAATTCAAGTACGAATAACATTTAAACGTACTTAAAACAATCCTGGAATTTCTTGAAATAAGTATAAAATTCTTAATTCAAGTAAAAAATGATTAAACCTTCCTACGAAGTAGGTTAATAAGAGAGAATATCTTAGAATAGCTGTAACAACAAAAATTCAGTACATAAAGTTGATCGTTACGCTCGCCAGTCTTTAGATGCGTTGCATAAAGTGTTTTTTTTTGTCCAACTTGTATTGCTTTAAAATAAAAACTCGCCATGTAAAGTTCATGCCTTCTTTAAGAGAAATGGTAAGCGAAACTTTTGCGTTTCTTCCTTACAAACCTGCTCCTTTTGTTTCTCCATTTTTTTTATTTTGTATGTGCTAAAAATCTCGCAAGAGATCTTAACTTAAGCCATTTCTCTCCTTTTGGCTTAAGCGATTTATTGACTTGTTAATGGTACTTTCTTTTTAAACAATTTTGACATCCATACGTATACTAAATTTTTAATTAATATCTACTGAGTTTAATATTAAGTATACGTCATCATGTATACTAGCTCTAAGCTTTTTATACCCACACTACAATAGTGGAGAGGGTATTATGCATTTGTGCTGATGTGTGTAACACCTTAAAATATTGGTCCTAGGCCCACCTTAAAGTATACCGATCGTCTTAGAATCACTTTCTGAGTCGAACTAACGATGTCCGTCCGGCTGGCTGGCTGTCCATGTAACCTTGTGCACAAAGTACAGGTCGCAATTCTGGAGAAAGTTTGATGAAATTTGGGTCATAGGTTTTTATTGGCACAAGGACCAAGCCTATTGAAAATGGGCCGAATCGTAGGACCATGAGGGAAGATAGGGGGAAATTATTTCCTCTCAGAAACTATCAAACCGATTTCAATGAAATTAAAACATAGATAGATCCATATCTATAGGAACACATTAGCTATACAGTTTTTCAAAAATAGGACCACGAGGGGAGATAGGGGCAATTTCTGCCTCTAAAACCGATTTTAATGAAATTTAAAACATAGATAGATCCATATCTATAGGAACACATTAGCTATACAGTTTTTCAAAAATAGGACCACAAGGGGAGGTAGGGGGCAATTTCTGCCTCTCACAAACTTTTAAACCGATTTTAATGACTTTTATAAACATAGATAAATCCATATTTATATGGACACATAAGCATGATGTGTTTTTAAATACTGTGGTGTAGGGTATCATATGGTCGGGCTTGGCCGACTATACTTTCTTACTTGTTTTTTTTTAGCATTTCTATGTTTAAACAGTAGGACTTCTGTTAAATAAAAAAAAATATGTAAAACAAATTAAATTGAAATCAACTTCTTTTGAGTGTTAAGTTCTTTCCATTTCAATTTACACAAAATGGATTAAAATAACAATGTTGTAATTAATTCTCTCAGCAGTCTATAATTGCTTTTTCTCTCACAAACACATCTACTCTTTTACAAATAAATATGAATTCAATGTTGTTTTCCTTAAATTTTATACATCAATTTTAATGGTATGGGAAAAATTGTAATAATAATAATTGACACACGTGTTTGAATGAGGTAAATTTTCATTTAAAGTTATCCAAGAACTAGAAACTGGGAATTATTTACTTTCGAAGGTTACTTAATATTATATTCAACATTTTTTATTTTTCGAATTTATTCTTTGAGCTAAATTTCAGTTTATGTAGAATATCCAATAACTTTCAAATTGTTACTGTTGTAGAGACGAGTAAGAAATTGTGATACTTAGCAGCCATTTTGTACCATCAATGAACTGTTGTTATGTAAGTAGTTTTTGAAGTATGATGTTGTTGTTAATTGAAGCAATTTAAACGTACTTCACTTTATTCTACTTAAGGAAAAGCAAGTAAAGTAAAAGTAATCGTCAGGGCCGAATCTTTTATACACTTCACCGAGTGTTCGAATATTTTTTAGGAAATCTATAAATTATTATCCTGGGGCTTATAATTCTCATTCGCTCAATAGTTTTGTTTGTGTAATATCTTTAGTTTTTCTAAAATCTTTGGATGACGTTTTCTGACGATCTGACCTAAGCAACCCGTGAAATGCGCTTATCCCATCAACAATTAATTTTCAGTTTATCAATAGTATGAAATGGGAATTTAGTACATTTAAACGAAACCTTGTTAAAAACAGGGACCGTAACAGTTATGCCTTTTTTCATAAAAGTCATATTTTTTTGAACAAAAATAACTGTTATTTTTTGATTTTTATTTTTTCGATCAAAAATAACAGTTATTTTTTGATTTTTATTTTTTTGAACAAAAATAACAGTTATTTTTTGATTTTTATTTTTTCGATCAAAAATAACATTTATTTTTGGATTTTTATTTTTTTGAACAAAAATAACAGTTATTATTTGATTTTTATTTTTACGAGCAAAAATTAAATTTATTCTCGAAATAAATTTACGTGTTTTAATAATTTAGATGACTTTAATAATTATTTTAATGTGCATAAGGAATTCCTATGATAATTACACACTAAAATAAAAATTTAAAGTCAACTAAATTATTAAATCACGTACATTTATTTAGAGAATAACTTTTATTTTTGCTCGAAAAAATAAAAATCAAAAAATAACTGTTATTTTTGTTCAAAAAAATAAAAATCAAAAAATAACTGTTATTTTTGATCAAAAAAATAAAAATCAAAAAATAACAGTTATTTTTGTTCAAAAAAATAAAAATCAAAAAATAACTGTTAAGTTTGATCTAAAATATAAAAATCAAAATTATAAAAATCAATATATTTTGAAAAGTGAAAAGTGCATGAGGAACAATATGGTATACTTGAATCAGTTTTTCGACATTTAATTCTAAATGCTTTTTTTGTTTTAAAATTTCAATATAACTGTTATTTTCGGTCCCTGGTTAAAAATAACATGATTTGTTTCAAAAGTTATTTTAGGCCTACTTAAAATTATGGGTCGTTCATCACAAAAAACTTGGTAGACTGATTTCTAGTAATAAAAAAACCTAAATTAGACCAAATTTCAATGCAGTAATAAAATTTTTTAAGAGGACAGTCCTTTTTTTTGTTACGATGTCCTTTAAGATTTTTTTCAAGAAAAAGAACAGTAGATTGTCCTTTTTTTTTTAATGAATTGTCTTTTTGTTAGATCATGACTTCTTCTTTAAACTCAAAAACTATAAGTTAAATTTTCCCAAAACCCCAAAATTTTAACATTAATACAGCAAAACGCGCTGGTTAACATTAAAGCCAGCGTTAGATCGAATTCTGAAATGGTTTGTTCCATTGAAAGAATATTTCCTCTCATAAATATATATTTGTCTTCTAAAGTCACAACATAGTTCAATGCCTGAGGCTGCTCTTACTGTAAAGTACTTTAAATTAAAATGAAATGAATTATTTTGGCATACCAAGTTGACAGGTATTATTCTGTATGGACGATTTATATCAATGGGCTGCAGTGTTTTAACAGTAGTCTTACTAACTATTATCATATTCTTTGAATTATCTTATTACCCATCGAATAACTTGATACTAGTTATAATTTTTACAACATTTCGAAATGTCCTTCTTTTCGTTCGAAAAATATGGTCACGGCATTTATATGGCAAATTATGAACCGATCTTAACGAAATTAATTTCTATGATTTTTTATCATTATAAACGTATTTGTGCAAAATTCAAGGAGAATCAGTGCATTCTGTCCTCAATTTGTGTTAGTTTTTATAAGATTTTTTGGGAGATTCTTTTACATTTGGATTCACAACTCATTTTCTTTCAAACCAATTGTAATGGATTTCAATCCCAAACTGCTTAGGAGAACTAGAAATAACTTGACACCAAATTTATTCTTTGTTGTGAGCGTGTTTTCGACCGACTTACAGACAGACGGACATGGCTTAATCGACTTAGAATCGCTCAAGCACCTAGAATATATTTAACACTGTGTCACAACATTTCAACAAGTCGTTACCAAATAATCTGACATCTTTATGCAAAATTCTTCGCTGAAACCAAATATGAATGATAAGAATTACAAAAGTTTTTGAGATATTGCAAAATTACCATTAAAAAATATGATGTCACTTTAATAATAATATTTTCGAAAAAATTCAATGGATTCTTATTTCTTTCTTTATTGAAAGATAATAGAATTACCAAAACCACTACAGGTCGTTTGTAAAAAATTTTCAACGCTTAACTGAGTTACAAGGGACCAAAGTTCAAACTTTACAAAAATTTTAATGATTTTTTGCAATTTTGCTCTTTAAACTTATTTTTTTTTTTAAAACGAAACAATAAAAATTTATAAAGCTTTAAAACTTACGACATTAGCTTATTTCACTGCGAAATTTTTTAATAGGATGCACATCGTTGCTAAAATGAAAAAGATCCAAAAGATTAATTTAATTATCCCACTTTAAAACAACAAGAAAATATAAAAAGCTAAATTTTAGTAACAATAAATATTAAAAATGGATTAAAACAGTTGAATTGTAATTCCAATTTGATTATTTTCTGCCTCTCGCACAGGGAACCGACAAAAGTCGTCCAACATCGCCTCATCATATATGCCCCAAGACGCCGACGTTCCATTTCTTGTTTTTTTTTTTTTTTTTTGGTGAAAGAAATTTAAGTGCAGAAGTTGTGTATTTTAACACAAACAGCCCAATTATGAATAAAAATTACCCGGGAGTTTTCTCCCATTTTTCCTATTTAAATTCAATTGTAAAAGTGGGGAAAAGGGAAAGAACTCCCGGGGAATTTTTATTCATAATTGGGCTGTTATTAATCTCTTTTTTTTAATAATATATTAAAACGAATGTTAATTAAAAAAAAAAAAATATATTAAAACAAAATCGTGTTTAGACCTCTACCAATTTCCTCGTAGCTTTTTCACAAATTTTGAATGATCGCATCATAATTAAGGCTACTGAAATTCTCCAGAAAGCTTGTTACAACCAAACCAAATGACTTCCAAGCCTTTGACTCATCTTCAGACCAAATTGAATTAAACTTGGAATCCTTCAGTAGCTTTGTAATTTGTGGTCCCACAAAAGCCCCTTCTCTAATTTTGGCATCTGATATGTTGGGAATACCCGTTTTCAGGTATTCAAATGCGACACAGTTTCTCTTTTTAGCAAAACTTTGACGAAATGTTTGATATGTAACGGTGGCAAAATAATGTATTCCTTTTTTTAACAGAGCTTTGCATATGACATTATCTTGGCCAGGTGTACAATTTACTTTATCCTGAAAATCTTTTTGGTCGTAGTGTTTATGTTGCGCTCGGCTGTCCCATTTGCACAAAAAACAGCAATATTGTGAATAGCCTTGTTGATAACCAGTCACCATGGCAACAACTTTAAGATCGACAAAGATTTTCCAGTTATGCTTTTCATACTTTATCGGAACCAGTCAGCGTTACCGTTATGCGACTAAACTCGCATTTTGCCCTCTTTTGACTGCCTTGCCACTTTCTTTGCTCCTTTATTTTATATACCCTTTGATATCATTTTGTATATTTTTGTGCCCCTTTTGCCCCTTATTGAACTAAATTTTTTTTTATATTGGCAACACGGATGGAAATCATGGTACAATTGTACTTTTTTTTTGGTACATTTTGGACCTTGTTAGTACCATATAATTATTACAGGCCTGCACGACTGTATCTTAAAGTATTGGCAAAACATATATGCCAGATCTGTTACTACTGATATACATAAATGAGAGAATGAGTGTAGCTGATATTGTATGGCTTTGCTTTTGCTCACTCACCATATCTTAAAAACAAAAACAGTTGCTTCTGGTTTTGGATTGAGTATGTCATAACATTTTTTTTTTTGCTTGCAAATATCTGTTGACACCATAAGTATTTCTACAATATCTTTGGTTATCTGTTGTATATTAAAATATTGTTGGCGAGTTGATGAAAATAAGAGAGTTTTTAAAAATTTGTATACGATCAAAATCTCAAATCTCAGATGGTTTTGGCAAGAAATCAGCATATTTTCAAAAAACAAATCGGAAATTAAATTAAAAACAATCGGCAATTTAAAATTACTATTTTAAACAAGCTTTGAGTGATAAAATACAAAAAATTAGTTTAATTAAATGTCGGTTAAAATCAAACCCCTGAAATGAGTTATATTTTGTGATGGCTGAATAAAATTCTCGTTTTAATAGTTTTATTCGATCTTTTATTCCTCAACTGAGTTTTAATTTATGACGGCTTAATAAAACTCTCTTTTTAAGAGTTAAATTCGACATTTTATGTTTACGTTGAAAAATAACGGTTTTATATGGACTTTTTTGTTTTTAATTCAAAAAATAACTCAGGGACATTCCTTTATTTTCAATTGGGTAACAACAGTGTCAGATACATTTCAAAAACTGTCATGTAGTATTATTTATATGATCCGAGTTAAATATTAAAAAAGTATCACACACAATAACAAACCTAGAATACTCTCTAGTGGTGAAAAGTTTAAAAGTATAAATAGACTCTCTTAGAGATTACGCGTGTTAACACTTATATGTGCGGCAAAAATTACCTTCTAGTGTGCGGCCCAACCAGCGCAATCTTTGTATCTTGACTTTTAAAGAAATTTCATATAAATGGTGGGCAATTAAAAAGAGTTCTTGGGTATTTTACCTTGGATTTTATTTTCTACCCCTTCGTTTATTTATCTTAAATTTTTTTTTTTTTTAATTATAAAAAGAATTTTATTTATATACAAACGAACAAAACAAAAGCAAAAAATAAAATTCCGATTCATTCTGTGTGTGTGAGAATGCCAAGAATCCATTAAATTAAAACATAATTTTGGGTGTGTTTTGAAAGAGGGCATTCAATCCAATTAATTTTGGGTGTTCGGAGCTTATAAGCGCTTATTAACCAGAACAAACAAATGAAAAGCTCTACGTTTCACTACATGTCTTTACATTTTTCTTTTGAAAAATGAATGAAGCACAGAATTTTGGCACATGAATCAACAAAAGCACAAGGATGGTGGATGGATAAAGGCTAAAAATATTTTACTTAGAACTGTATTAAGGGAATAATTGGGAATCAGTTTCTAATTAAAAATTTTTAACTCAGAGATTTTTGACGAAAAAGCCAGGCTGATGTTTTTTCTTCTGTAATCGCTTAAATTTTACACTTTAAATAAAATTTTACAATTCAGGTAAAATTTAAGTTTATTTGCATGATATAAAACAAGAAATTTTAATATTTTTTAAGACCGTTTTTAACCTTGGAACTTATTTGGGTATTAAGAAATGGTAACCATGATATTGTTACGTTTTTCCTTTAATAAACGCGTTCGGTTTACTCCCTTTATAATAAACCGTTGAGTTCTTTTAATTGCAAATAAAAATAAATACACACACTTATTCAACTTTACAAACTTTATTATTTTGTTCACAATTGTTAGTTAGGAACTGAACCGTTTCACAAAACAGACTAAACTTATTATACATGAGTCACCCCTTTTTATATTTCATAATTATTTCTAGACTTTTCCTGAACCTTCCTGTAATAACTATTTATTATGTTCTATAACCATTTCTAGAAATGACTGGGAAATTTATATAGGAATTATTTTAACATAACAGTTGTGTTGAAAATTATACATGACAATTTTAAGTAACATAAAACTATAACTTACAAGATAACTTATAACTATAACTACAAATAATTCTTAGATAATTTAACTTTCGTAACAATATTATGTAAATTAAATTAATATTTATATATTTTACAATGCTTGCAGATCATCGAAAGGTAGGAGTTGGGGACTCCGGCCGTCAGTGGTGGGATGGCTGTACACTTCGGTGGTTAGACCCATTCTTACGTATGGATGCTGTGTTTGGTGGGACTCATTAAGATTGGCTAGTCGTAGGAAGCTTCTTTCTAAGGCTCAGAGGTGTGCTTCGATCGCCATGACAGGTGTCATAAGAAGTACTCCTCAAGCGGCTCTAGATGTCATTGTACATCTTCTGCCTATTGAGCAGAATGTGATGGGAATGGCGGCCAGGAGCGTTCTTAGACTGAGGAAATTAGGATTGATGGAGAATGTCACGCAGGGTCACTCACGGATCCAGAGTGAGATTGAGGCTTGTGGCTATTGCCTGGGACCACCCAAATCCACTGATTATGTGGGCACTAGGGTGGATTTTGGGCGGTTGCCGGAGGTAATAGTTCCTTCTAGGGAGAGCTGGTCAGGTAGGGGCAGATTATTTAGTGGATTTGCTATTTTCACTGATTGCTCGAAGATGAGGGGCACGGGTGCGGGGGTCTACATTGAGGATCTGAACATCAGAAGGTCTTATAGGCTTCCTGACGACTGCAGTGTTTTTCAGGCGGAGGTTCTGGGTGTCTTGAGGGCCGTGGAACTGATGAGGGACAACATTGATAGGTGCTCGGTGGTCAGCATATATGTGGACCGCCAGGCGGCTCGTATGACTGTAAGGGGCTGTTATGTGAACTCCAAGCTAGTTGATGATTGTTGGATGGTTCTGGAGGGTGTCTTAGGGGAGTATTTGCTTAGGTTGTGCTGGGTGCCGGGTCACTGTGACATAGGTGGCAATGAGGTTGCTGATGAGCTAGCGAGACAGGTCTCAGAGAGGATGGAGGCGGTTAGGCCTCCAATAGGCTTCTATTTTGGAAGAATCAGGGAGTGGATTCCGGGCGCGACCAATCTGGCCTGGGGGAACCGAACGATCTGCCGAGTATCGCGGACGCTGTGGCCGGTGCTTAGAAAGTCCGATTCGGGGTCGCTGCTGGGCAGGAGTAGGGTCTGCGTTAGGACCATCATAGGAATGATCACGGGCTACTGTATGATAGGCAGGATGGCGGTGAGGATGGGATCCGACTTGTTGGATATGTGCAGGTTGTGTGAGGACCCTGAGGAGTTGGAGACGGTTGAGCATATTCTGCGCCACTGTCCGAGGTTACAGGGCAGTAGGCTGAGGTGGCTGGGCAGTAGATTCCTGGGCAAATTAGGGGATGTCTCGGGTTGTGGACTCGAGAATCTGATAGGATTCGTAATGGGAATGGCCTGGCTGCGCGAGAGGAGACTGGGTGCTGGCCGCACATAGGGCGAATTTGGTTGAGTAAGATCTCTCTTGATCTGGTCCTAAACCTTCTTATCTATCTATTTTTTCTGACTTGTGCTTTCGCTGTTTACTTCACTTAATTTCTATCTTTATACAGATTTATCTAAATAAGGCGTCACAATGGAATGGATTTAAAATTTCAAATTTAAGGTTAATATTGATTGAATAACGTAAATAACACTACGTGACAAGTTTTTGACCAAATGAATTTGACACCTAATCTTTATGTAAAATTGTCCGCTGAATCCGAATATGAAGTCAGAATTGTCAAAAGTAGAACAGTTTTCGAGATATTCCAAAGTTTTCCAAAGTTTTCGAGATATTCCAAAACAAATAACCGTTATTTGTGTTTTTAAAAAAGATGCTGTGACTGAAATGAAAATATCCGAAAAATAAAATTTTAGCCTATTTCAATACGATCATTTTGTGCCCAATAGGATCCGGATCGGTGCAAAAATGACAAAGTTACAGAAGATTAATTGAACTAACCCACAACAAATTAATATACAAAGCTAAATTTTTAGTAACAATAAATATTAAAAATTGCTTGAAACTATTGAATTTCTATGTGGGTCAATTTACTAAATCTTCTGTAGCTTTGTCATTTTTGTACCAATCTATGTCTTGTTGGGCGCATTAGAATTTTACTTGAATAGAGCCAAATTGAACAAAATCATAAAATTTTCAATGAAGCTTGAACTTTTGCCCCCTGTAACTCTGTCATTTCTTGACCAATCTTTACAAGCAATCCATGGTTATTTTAAAAATTTTATTACCTTTCACTTGAAGAAAGAATTACATACCCCGTTTAAAACTTTTGAAGATATTTGCATTTCAGTCACATCATCTTTTTTAAAAACACAAATAACGGTTATTTTGGAATATCTCAAAAACTGTTCTACTTTTGACAATTCTGACTTCATATTCGGATTCAGCGGACAATTTTACATAAAGATTAGCGGCCAGGTTCATTTGGCCACGACTTTGTTGAAATTTTGTCACGTAGTGTATTTAAACATTTTGTGTTTTAAAAGAAAAATTGTGACCTTAAGCTTTACTATGTTTGTCAAGTTATTGTTTAAATTGTAAAATTTTATGATTTAATTTTTCGTCATTAACACATTGTTTTTATAATGTAAATTAAGTAAATTTTGTGTTTTTAGAAGATAAAGTTTGTCTCAAAATGTTTGTCAGGAAGTTATATATTTTTTTTTGTAATTTAATTAGCTTTTCAATTACTTACATTTTGATCCAAATTTTTAATATTTTTAAAGTTATAGTTATTTTTATGAAGAAAGGAATTTTACAACATGAAAATTAATTAAATTTGTTATTGATAATCTTTCATTCTTAACGTGGCTGGGGATCGAACCCTGGCCGGCAGGTTACCATAACATGTTTCGATCGCAACCTTTTTAACTTTTGGTAGATCGAAATTTGTTTTTCTGAATGATTATTTTAATAATTTTTTTTTTCATTCATTAACTGAGACACATGGGTCTGCAATCACACTTGTTTTAATGAATGATTATCCATTTTAATTGATTTTACATGTTTTTTCCGTACTTCTTCTGTTTTCTCGTACCTTTGTTTATTGAGATGGTATTGTCTTTGTTTTAATTTTTAAGATTTAGTTAAGTTTTAGCATTATTATAATATTTTACATATTGTTTAAATAGTGTAAATTAAGTAAATTTAATATTAGAATAAGTATGTAAAGTACTTCTTTAAATTTCAAATTTAAAAATTTTATGATTTCATTTTTCTTCATTTACACGTTGTTAACATGATGTAAATTAAGTAAATTTAATGTTTTTAGAGAAAAATTGTTGTCTCAAAATGTTTCTCGGGCAATTCAATTTTTTTTGTAATTTAATTAACTTTTGAATTACAATTTACATATTCTTTACATAATGTAAACAAAGTAGATTTTTTAAAATTTTTTTTTTGTCCACAAATTTATTGAGATAATATTGTCATTATTTTAATTTTTTAACATTTAATAAAGTTTTAGCATTATAAATTTATTGTTTACATACTGTAAATTAAGTAAATTTAATAGTTTTTAAAAAAGCTTTTTTTGTCCCAACAATTTATGTATTAAGAATAAGTTTGTAAATTACTTCTGAAAATATTGAAATTCAGGTGAGTTTTACATTGTTTACTTGATGAAAATATAGCAAATTTCCTGAGAAAATTTTTAACTAAAAAAATATATGACGACAGATTTTCAGAATTATGGGTAATTCCAAAGTGTTGAACGTGACAGTCGTACGCACCAAAAATGTAATTGTTGAGTTTTTAAAGTAAGATCTGGTGTACACACATTATAAATAAGATTACAATCTTGCAAGGTCGCCAGAATGTTACTTTAAAGTTTAAACTCAACATGTGGTGCGCACATTTAAATAATAATAAATACATACATATGATCATACGATACATACGATCCTTTTCCTTGGCTGTTTTAAACAACAGAGTTTTTTCTCCTATTGGTGTAATGAACAGTAATGTATTTATAACGATAGTTTAATATTGTGTTTATTTAGGCTGCATGTATGTATGTATTATTGTAATTTATAAAATCTAGTAGGTAGGAATATTGTTATTGTTTTAGTAATAAGAATTTTAGTATTTAAGGAAAAAATATTAGTAAATAAAAAGAGTTCTATTTTATACTTCAACGAAGAAGAGTGTGTATCAATTCCTGCGGAAATTAACATTTTGGTGACCCCGACGTGATGTCATTGAGAAGTTAAAACCAAACTTACAATTATCACGAGAAATAAGGACAGGCCTGTCCAATGCTCTGAGTGCTTTGGCTCAGGGCAATGTTAACGAGCAGGAAAAGAGCTCCGACCAACTTTTCTCACGCTTCAACAGTCAACACAAGGCATTCTTTTCATGTAACAAGAATGATTGGAAATGTCGGAAAATGTGTTTAAGTGATCAACTGCAATAATTCAAGGAATTAATTAATTAGACTGGCTCCCGAAGGTGCAGTAATCAGACTGGCTCCCAAAGGTGCAGTAATTAGACTGGCTTCCGAAGGTGCAGTAATTAGACTGGCTCCCGAAGGTGCAGTAACCAAATTGGCTTCCGAGTGCGCAGTAATCAGACTGGCTCCCGAAGATGCAGCAACCAAACTGGATTCAGAAGATGCAGTAAACAAACTGGCTCCCGAAGATGCAGCAACCAAACTGGCTCTTGAAGATGCAGTAATAAAACTGGCTTCCGAAGTTGCAGTAACAGAGAAAAGAAGCATCAAAGATATTTTAAATGGTAATACTTCATTTTTAGAAATAGATTCAAAATGGTATTACTTCATTTTTAGAAATAGATGCATATAAAATAATAACTAGAAATAATTTGTTAAAAAATTACAATCTTTCAAGGCCGCCAGAATGTTGAGTTTTTAAAGTAAGATCTGGTGTACACACATTATAAATAAGATTACAATCTTGCAAGGTCGCCAGAATGTTACTTTAAAGTTTAAACTCAACATGTGGTGCGCACATTTAAATAATAATAAATACATACATATGATCATACGATACATACGATCCTTTTCCTTGGCTGTTTTAAACAACAGAGTTTTTTCTCCTATTGGTGTAATGAACAGTAATGTATTTATAACGATAGTTTAATATTGTGTTTATTTAGGCTGCATGTATGTATGTATTATTGTAATTTATAAAATCTAGTAGGTAGGAATATTGTTATTGTTTTAGTAATAAGAATTTTAGTATTTAAGGAAAAAATATTAGTAAATAAAAAGAGTTCTATTTTAAAGTTAAACGAGTAAGTGTGTATTCAATTCCTGCGGAAATTAACAGTAATAACATTTTAAACAAAAAATATTTTACGTTCTCTTAACCCTTAAATTTTAGCACTAAGAAAGCACTATTATCTATGCTAAAGTTTATGGAGGGCGCGATTCTAGGCTAAAGAGTAGCGGTTCGAACGTGAAAAAAATAGAAGTAGTTTTTGTGGCCATGTATAAAAAGGCGTAATTCAGCGAAACCTGGCACAATTTTTTAGGCAAACTACTTTCAGAACTTTACGTAGCAATGTAACATTAAAATGTCTTGGTTTGATTCCAAAATCATCTGTATTTTCTTTTTTTAAGCCAAAATCTGGGTCGATACGTGACATTTCGAACGAGAAATTTTTTCCATAATAATTCAACTGAATAATGATTAAAACAAAATAAAAATTTACCGTTAATCCGAATAACATTTTTCTCTTTGAACTCTTCCTTAGATTACGGACCATGTAAGAAATTTTTTTTGGAATAATTTTTATCAAATAACACCTCTTTTCAGAAAGATAATATTAAAGAAAACATACAATAAAACATTCTCACAAATAAGAAATTACGTTTGCACAACTTTGCAGTCTGATTGTTCATCTAAGTGAACAAATGTATGGATAAAATTAGTAAAATCTAAATATTTCTCTATAACAATATCGTAAAATAATCAGCTTTTAATAAGTTTTAAATTTTCGGTCGCGGTGAACCTTTTGACGGAAATGCCCATATACAACAAATTTTCATAGAAATTGTAAATCCTTAAAGCTTTTAAAACTTGCATTAAAAAAACATTGGGAGCAAAAGTAGTAGCTTCGCTTGTGTTGAAAACCATTTCTCTATACTTTTTGTAAGCAATTTGCGCGGAAAAAATAATTTTCTTAGGGTCTCTACGAATAAAAATCAGGCGGTAAACCGTTGTTTACATAATGTAAATTTTACGTTTTTTTAGAAAAAAATTATTGACCCAAATTTTTCTCTGGACATTTATCATTAAATTTAATTTTGACAGGTTTTTACATATTTTTACACTATATAAAAAAAAACTATATTCAATAAATTTTCAAAAGTTTAGTCATAAAATGACCCGACTTAGAATTAACCAGTTTCAGACTATGCGACATTTCTCTACAACAATATTCGAATTTTCTTTTGGTGTCTCTTTGAAAACTTGTATACGTTCAGACGTTACAAGCTACAATTTACCGTTTAACTATTTAACTAAAGTTTAACTATTCAATTTCATTAAACTGTACGAATCATATTCAAAAGAAACATCAAATTGTTGCTTGATTTTACATTTTACAAGCGTCTCTACACCCTTTGTCAACAACCTTTTGTTTCATGAAATATTTTTTTGCTTAATTTGGCATAGTCTTAATTAGGTATTTACTTGCTTTTATCTCTGCCAGTTTCAAATCAATCTTGCGAATTCTCAATAGGAAAATAGTTTAAACGTTTTTTGATGTAAATATAAAAGAAGCTTGTCCGAAACTCATCTACGATTTTTAAAAAAAACTACTTTAACAAACTCACTCACAGACGGATATTTACATATCTTCCTAATATATACATATGTATGTACATTAGAGTGGGTCAATTTGTTCGGGCCCAAAAAAAGTGTCAAAGCGTATAGCAAATTCGTAATCTACGGAAATTTCTAAGAACTTTTCCTAAAGAAACCATGGTTCGAAAATCAAAATCGAGCTTCCGGTTTTTGACTTGAAAGTTTGGTGCTCAGAAAATCTGAAAAAATTATACTTTTTTGGAAATATTTATTGCAATTGGTGAATAGTTGGCCTGTGTCGCTGAAAGAGGGCTTGTTTAAAAGGAAATTTTCTCAGCTTTATATATTTGTGCTCATTTTTAGAAAATTCTGTACATAAATAATTGGTTAGGAGATTTTTGTCAAAATGTTCATAGCTGGTAAAATAAAAAATTGTATTTTATTTTTTTTTTAACCCAATTTTCTATTTTAAATTCACTCCCTTTTAAAGAAAGAAACTAAATGAAAAAAATAAAATAAAATTACTCAATAAAAATTTTTCTCATTTTGCGAAGCACTTATAGTAGGTACATTTAAAAAAATAAGCGCAATTTTATGCGATACACAATAAGACATACAGAAATGCAGTAAAGTTTGTAAGTGAAAGAGCTCTCAACAACTTAAAAAGAATAACATTTCAAGTGCTACGGCATTCCCTTACTACGAAGCAGGTTTGTAAGGTAGAATACTAAAAAATAAATATATCAGTGTGTAAAGCTTATCGTTACATCTAACAATTTTTATATGCTTTATGTGTCATAAATGTATTGCTTCAAAGTGGGAACTCGCCATATAAAATGCATGTCTTCCTTACAAACCTGCTTCGTTCGAAGCTCCATTTTTTATTGGGTTACGACTTCAATAAAATTGTATTTAAAAGAAAAAATACTGGCCAAACCAGAAAATAAACCATTACATCCTGGGTCACAAGGCCCAACTTAACCTTTAAACCATAACAGCACTTATTAACTTAAGCGCTTAATACGAGTTTTTGTACATTTTTTAAATATTGCTGGCTGTTCTTGAAAACGCGTCAAAAAAGTGAAAATTTTTATTAAAAAAAATTATTTTTGTTTACCATACATTTCTAAAATGGAATAAACGTGAGAATTTTAACTTTAAATTGTGTGAACGATAGAATTAAAAACTTTTCAGTTTCTCATGTCCTATTTATTTTTTGTTTTTAAATTATGGCCCTTATTATGTAAATCGCAACGCCAAAGCATTGAAAGAAAGCTTTCTACAAAAATTCATGTACCGTTTTCAAATTTTCAACGCCACAAGTAATGAGGCGTTTGAAATTTTAAAACGCAAAAACAATTTCTGTAGGAAGCAACAACAAAATTACAAAATATTCATGAATTCGTGTTTGCTTTCAATGTAATTCTTTGGCGTAACGTTGCGAATTATATAATTAGGGCCTATGTTTCTTACTACACCATTTCCAATTGTATTTCAGAATTTTCTAACTATATTTCAGAAATTTCCAATTTAACTTAAAAAATTTCCAATTGTTACTTCTCAAAGTGTCCAATTGTAGTTCAGAAATTTCTGTTTTTATAGCTAATAAAATTTTTAAATTGGAAATGGACGATAGCAATTTGTCTGAGCCGCCATTTACTACAAGCATCTACCGTTTACTGTACCCATGTTCTGTAACTTTAGTGAGAACTTTTTGCATCGAAAAGATGTGAAACAAAATATTTCATCGTTTCTCGAAAAGTGATAAAAATTTGTGTCTGTAACTCATGTCGAAAACTATCAAAAGAGATTACGTCGTTACGTTATAAATGTCATAATATTGCACTCGAAGCCGATGTGACATTGCAGACGTTCAGAACGCCAGTAACAAATATCGTTGACGGCGACCAAGATTTACTTAAATTGAAAATTTTTCAACGACGGCGGCGAAAACACAACCGTCGGCTATACTTAATTGTGTAAAGTGCGACTTTAATGTTTGTTGTTTGCAAACGAGTTTTGAAAAAATTCGTATATTTTATAAAAATATTAAAAGCAAAATAATAAAACAATGAAAAATGTGCCAAGAATAAAATATTATTATTATTATTGTTCTTTGCATTTTTAATTGTTTTTTACTGTTAAAATTTTTTCTCGCCCCATTTTTATTCGTGAGTTTATTTGACAGTTCAAAGCGGGAACTTTTCTCACCAAAATGTTACAGACACACTTTTTCTGTAAATTGGCTAGTAATTTCCTTACGTGACAGCTTGTACTCGCCAAAAAAAGTTAGACACAGTTAAGTGAGATAAACAGCTATTTGTTTCAATTTATGGCATTTTTGCTTCATTTCACACATTTCAATCGAAAACTTTCTCGACGCGAGAGTTACAGAACATGGGCACTGATCTAGCGTTACCGGCACATATTCAGGGAACTGAGCGATTTGTATAATTGCTTACCAATGTTTCCCACGTACCATAGAATGTAATCGAGTTACTATTAAAAGCCACAACAGAATACCACGAATGGATAGCAAAAAATATATTGTATGTAAATTGCAGCTATAGGCCGAAACTAAATTTATTTACCCCCGGCTTGGCCAGTATTTTTTTATAAATTTTTTATTTTTATTTTAGTCGGTTCCATTTTTTAAGTTTTTTAAAAAAATTGCGTTTTAATAAAAAATAGAATAATAATAAAAATTTTTATTTTTGCTTAAATTTTATTTAAAGAAATTTTCGTTTAATTAAGTTTTGATTAATCAATTCTATGGCATTTCGACAAAACATCTTAAGTCAAAATTAAAAAGTTGAAAAAAATGGTGTTAATCGTACGAATTTTCATTAAAAAACATTTTTGCTTACGTTTTTAAAATTTTGCATTATGAACAAAATTTTTCTTTAATTTCAGTTTATTTTATTTTTAAACAAAAATGGTTTTGTCACCGAGTTTTTTTTAAATCTTTTTTGCTCTCTTATCTCCACTTAAGATGTTTTGTCAAAATGCCGCAGAATTATTTTATTTCAATCAACTTTGAATTAAAATTTAGTTAAATTATTTTATTTTACTTTTATGTATCAGAATTGTAACAGTTTTAGGTTTCTTATCAGCTTGACTATGATTATTTTGACAAAAACCTCTTAGCCAAATATTGATGTACAGATTTTGCTAAAAATGGGCACAGATATATAAAGCTGAGAGAATTTTCTTTTAAACAAGCCCTCTTTCAGCGATACAGGCCAACTATTCACCAATTGCAATAATTATTTCCAAAAAAGTATTATTTTTTTCAGATTTCCTGAGCACCAAATTTTCAAGTCAAAAACCGGAAGCTCGATTTTGATTTTAAAACCATGGTTTCTATAGGAAAAGTTCTTAGAATTTTCCGTAGATTACCATTTCGCTATACGCTTGGTGGGCAAAAAAATTGACCCACTATAATGTACATATCTTCCACACAGAAATTTTGGAAAGGGTATTATGCGTTCGTGCTAATGTGTGTAGCACGAGAAAATGTTGGTTCTAGACCCACCTTTTAGTATACCGATCTTATGATGTCTGTCCGTCTGGCTGGTTGATTGTCTGACCATCGAACCTTGTGTGCAAAGTACAGCGGGCTAATTTCGGCAGACGTGATCGAATATTTTTTCATTTCCAAGCAATTATATGTCGAATTATTTTAATCCCTATTTAACGAATCGATTTTATTTATTATCGAAATTATTTCTTCAATGTTTTAAAGCATTTTTTTTTAAATTTTCACATCACAGAAGAAATTATTTCGATTCGTTCAATAGCGATTAAAAGAATTAGAAATAAAATTGCTTTCGAATTGAAAAAGTACGCGATCACGACTGCCAGAATTAGCACCCTGATCGCAATTTTGAAGATTATTCGACAAAATTAGTACGTTTTAATTTTAATGAGGACGCAGTCTTTTGAAAATTTTGAGAATCGGTTTTTAATTTCAAATTGCCCCCATTAAAACTGCTTTCAAGAAAAGTCTATGTCGTCAAAAACTATCTTATTATGTTGGTATTTAGATTCAATATTCTTAAAATCGGTCCAAGTACCACTCCCGAAAATAGTTTTAAGTGCTAGAACTTCCATATAAATCTCGGTATTGATATAAAATTCGGCAACGATAACTTTTGCTCCGGAATTGACCATAGGCCCCATATAAACCCCTTCTCCAAAATCTCTTTAAGACGAACTAATCTGATGTCCGAAGAGGTAGATATCTAATCCTGAATTACTTTTTTTTTTATTTATTTTTTGATTTCCTAAGCTAATCCCGCGAAGCTCTAAGTTGTCTGCAGGAAAGAAACCAGAGTCTCTGGCGGGAATCGAACCCGCAACCCCGGCGCTGATAGACTAGCTCGCTACCAGCTAGCCTACCGGGCCACTCAACTGTTCATTTATAAAAATTGGCGGAACGACTTTAAAATAAAAAATAAACAACAATTTTTTAGTAAAGCATTTTATTAAGAAATAAAATAAGCTATAAAAAAAAGTTCTTCTCTCTCAAAATTTGATACGAATTTAAACACTTTTTTCTGTTTTCAAATTGATTATTTTTTTTAGCTGACGTTGTTAGAAAAATAGTGTTGCTTAAACACACATAAACAAGTTGCATGATAAAGTGTAAATGAGCTTCGTCGATTCGACGAACAGTTACCATCCAGGGTTAAATAATATTCGTCCTCAATAGCTCTTACATCAATTTTTACGTCATAACATAATTTTGTTTTGCCTGGTTCATGATTGGACATGGGCCCCAAAAACCGTACAATCTCGAAAATTTTACATTATATACTGTGTTGAAGGGAATCGAATGGTCGGATTTGACCGACTTTACTTTCTTACTTGTTTTTGTTGTTTCACAACCCCCATATCTTTTTGAATTTTGCGTAAAAATTGCTAAAACAAACAACCGCAGCACCTGTGTTGAGTGTTTATAACTTAATGTTCGTTATAGCAAACTCAAAACAACCACATTCCCTTAAAAAAGCAAAAGCAAAAAAAAGTAAAATTTTATAAATTATTTAATATTTTCCACAGACACAAAATTACAAAGACGCACACGTACACCTTATCGACTTAGACGCCTATAAAATTCAAGGAATTGTCGAAGCTGTTACTGTTTCAAGAGAAATAAAAGAAAAAAAAAAACAGAAATGAAACTAATGACTTGCGGAGTAAAATCTAAAAATTGTGAAAATTTTATGAATGTGTATGATGAATGCTAACAAACCAACACATGCTTATGACTCTTGTTGGTGAAAGTTTTACACTCACACTTTTTCTCTCCTTTTTGCGGTTTATAGTTAATTATGCGTGTAGTATAACACAAATAACAACAACAGCTTATAAGGAATATATAATACTAACCAGAGATGGATCATATTTTTGTTTTCTGATTTTATAACAAATTTTAAAACATTTTTAATCCAAATTTTAAATATTTTTTTAATTAGGCTTAAGTTCATGAAATTTAATTTTCATTAAATTATTTTTATGAAGAAAGGAATTTTACAACATGAAAATTAATTAAAATTGTTATTGATAATCTTTCATTCTTGACGTGGCTGTGGATCGAACCCTGGCCGGCAGGTTACCATGACATGTTTCGATCGCAACCACTCGATCTCCTCAGATGGATTTGCCGTCTTACACTCGCAGCCATCGACGACTGCTGACGTCAATAGTCAAACATCAATCCTTAAACCAAATTGTATTTTAACATTTGGTAGATCGAAATTTGCTTTCCTGAATGATTATCCATTTTAATTGATTTTACATGTTTTTTCCTTACTTCTGTTTTTTCGTACTTTTGTCAAGAATTTTTCTTGAAGTCCAAGTACATTTTTTGTTTTTTCATTTTGTCTTTCTCTTTTCTGTTGACCTTTTTCAGCCCAACTTGAAGGACAAATGTACACATTGAGCTCGTGCCTGAGCTTTAACAATAATTAGTATTGCGGTTATTTTGTTGAACTATTAATGGTTTTTAATCCAAATTTTTAATATATTTTTAATAAGGCTTAAGTTCATGAAATTTAATTTTCATTAACTTATTTTTATGAAGAAAGGAATTTTACAACATGAAAATGCATTAAAATTGTTATTGATAATCTTTCATTCTTGACGTGGCTGGGGCTCGAACCCCGGCCGGCAGGTTACCATGACATGTTTCGATTGCAACCACTCAATCTCCTCAGATGGATTTGCCGTCTTACACTCGCAGCCATCGACGACTGCTGACGTCAATAGTCAAACAGCAATCTTTAAACCAAATTGTATTCTAACATTTGGTAGATCGAAATTTGCTTTCCTGAAAGATTATCCATTTTAATTGATTTTACATGTTTTTTCCTTACTTCTGTTTTTTCGTACTTTTGTCAAGAATTTTTCTTGAAGTCCAAGTACATTTTTTGTTTTTTCATTTTGTCTTTCTCTTTTCTGTTGACCTTTTTCAGCACAACTTGAAGGACAAATGTACACATTGAGCTCGTGCCTGAGCTTTAACAATAATTAGTATTGTGGTTATTTTGTTGAACTATTAATGGTTTTTAATCCAAATTTTTAATATATTTTTAATAAGGCTTAAGTTCATGAAATTTAATTTTCATTAAATTATTTTTATGAAGAAAGGAATTTTACAACATGAAAATGCATTAAAATTGTTATTGATAATCTTTCATTCTTGACGTGGCTGGGGCTCATTTTTGTTTTTTTTTCTTTAAATAATTTTTAAGTTTATTTTATAATTTTTTGATCTTTATTATATTAATTACCTGTTTTCAGAAAATTAAAACAAGTGAGTCAGTGAGAAAGAATATTTAAAATAAAAACAAATTTTCATTTTTTATTGTTGTTTTCAATATAATTTCTCACTCACTCAATTCCCTGAAGGAAACCTGGTGTCTCCAAGTCACCAGTTTTGTCGACTATATTGGTGACATTGTCAACGAAGTGTCTACACTACATTACATTTGCTTTAATACGAAAAAGATTTTATCAATAACAACTGAGAAGTACAATTCCTATAAAAGTTGAAGAAATAATTAAAAAAAGATTGTTATGATTTCGTATTCTTACAAAAAGTGTAGACTACTTTTACTAAAATGTACTAGCGATTTTTTGGTTCCAATGGGTACATATGTTCCCATAGGAACTACCTAGTCAGTACCTAGTCGGTAGTACCAACGTTAGTAGTAGATTTCCAATGACACGCACATGTTAAATGTCTATTGTAAATAACATTGCCTGGGGTATAATAAGTCGCTAGTATTGGTGACTGTGTCAATAGTGAATCAGTACGGATTCACTAGTGACATTTCCTGCAGGGTTGTTTCAATTTTTTTAAAATAGGCAGTTAGTTTGTTTTGCAACGTAAAACGTTCAAGTTCAAGACCCAGTCTTGTTTTACAGGAATTGGTATCAATAAATAAATATTAGGAAAGCCCAAAAATGCTTGGGTGCCCCAGTAGGCTAGTTAGTACTGAGCGAGCTTATCAGTGTGAGGGCTGCGGGTTCGATTCCCCTCAGAGAATCTGGTCTGGCACCCGACAACAGGTTGAAGGTCCAAGTTAAAATTGCATGGTTAATCAAGTTAAAATATTATTTTTAATTGTAATTGTTACTCCTGTTTACTTAGGCCTTATTTTTTTCAAGAAAGAAAGGCTAGTCATCTTTATCCAGATCTTATGGCCTTAGACCAATTCAATCACGATAATACGGTGCTACCACAAAAGCCCAAGACGTACCAAAAACATTTCTTTTTCATTCTTTATTTATTGAATCATCGTATATTAAAGATGAACTAACAATAATTAATCAATTCTTATTCGAATTCGTTATTTAATAACATGCCAGTGTTAGACGAAAATGTTTTCCTTGAAGGTTTCTGCTCACATCTTTTTGTTTAGCGCTCTTCTAATCGAAAGAGTCCTGGGGCCTATTATGAAACTTAAGTTGCAACACTGAGAAAATAATTCCGATTGATTCAGTATTGATTGAATTCATTAGGTATTAAATGACTTTCGAATCGAGAAAGTACTCGATCACGGCTGCCAGAATCAGGTCCCTGCAGTTTCTCTTCTTCTTAAGCGAGTGTGGCTGCCATCATTTAAAATATTTGGAGCAAGTGGATTCGGGTGCAATTTGAGCCTTTTTAGATATTTTTCCGGATAATAAATATTAATTTTAATTAAAAAATTTTTGATATTATTGAGTAAAAAAAATTAATTAATCTTGCACCAGTAAACAAATTAATAGTATCAATTAAACGTTTAATTCACTTGATTAAACATTTAATTCACTTGATAAAATTTTTATTAAAATTGATTTTATTTTTGAGTAATGCTTTAATTAGTGAACAATTTTGGAGAATTTTTTCTGTGTACCAAAAAATGAGCAAATGTATTATGATTTCCATCCCTGGTTCTGATTGTTGGTTAAAATATTTTTTATATTTTTTTAATCTCTCTTTGATTGTTTTTCCATATTCCTTTTTCCCATTTTAAATGCTCAATTAAATTTATGATTTGCCACATGTTTATTTAATTATTTTTACTACAACTTCCAAACACATGCTTTTTCACATTTAAGCAAATTTGTTTTCACAAAAGGATCAAATATAAAATAACCTTGAAATGCCTAAAGAAGAAGAGTGTAGCCAGAAGAAAGAAAAAAATAAGAGATATAAAAAATTCAAACTTTTTATAATTTCTACCAGTTTGGCACAATTAAAAATTTTGCCGCAAGTACTTTATTTAACAAAGTTTAATAATTGACGATATAACTTTAATTACTCAATAAAATTTAAAAATTAAGAAAGGAAGTACATATGTATGTCGCAAGGGAGCGTTACTTTATTAGAAAAAGTGGAAGAGAAAATCAGCATCGTGTTATTTCATTATTTCATTCCTTTTTTGATTGTGATTAATCTAGAGCAGAGGTCGGCAAACACAAACATTAAAATATTTTGGTAGTATATGTGGGAAAAGCGATCAACGTAAGCAGTGAAGACTTCTTTTGTAATAATAAATTGATAGAAAACTCCAAAATAATCTTTTAAATGAACAATTACCAAATAGGCGTCGTAACAGTCTTTGCTTTTTTATAAAAAAAAACATTTGCACGAAATGTCTGATTCCGACAATGTCGAAGTATTTTGCTGGCTGGGAAGCGATAACACAAGCCTTCTGTGTGAAAGCTCATGCGAGACTAGGGATGCTAAACGGGAAATCCCGAATCCCGAAATCCCGGGATTTTTCGGGATTGACGAATCCCGGGATTTTTTTTAATCCCGGGATTTTTAATATCATGTTTTGTGTACAAAAATTTTCGTTTTCATTGAATTTTTATACTCTATACAAAAAAAAAAAAAAAAAAAAAAAAATTATTAAAAATTATATTTCAGTTTTAATTTTTTGTTTTATTTTATAATTCTTGTTTTTCTTTTTTAAAAAATACCTTTTGAAAATTCATAAATAAATAAAAAAAAGTGTTGTTTATTTAAAAAAAAATTCCGAAAAATCCCCGAATCCAGGGAATTTCTGAAATCAATCCCGATTGGCATCTCTATGCGAGACTGACTGGATAATATCAATAATTTCGTTAATAAAAGTATTGTTCGAAAAAGTAAGAAAATAACATTGAATAATGTTTCAAGCGATTTGTTTCCTTAACTAATCACGCGAAGCTCTACGCTTGTCTGCTGGAGGACAGAGTCTCTGGCGGGAATCGAACCCGCGACTCCGACCCTGATGGACTAGCTCACTACCGGTTAGTTTAATTTTGACCAAATAGGGCCAAAATTGATTTCTACCGGGCCATAATGAGGTGTGGCTTTGGCTAACACTGACTTCCAAATCACAACTTCTGAAACTGATTTTCAGAATTTATAACAGGGCATAGACTACATCGTAAGAACCCCAATAAATAATTTTTAAACAAAGCAAAACAAAACGTTTGATATTTTGTTTGTTTGTCGGGTATGAGTAAAATATTATAAACTGGGTACATAGCAAACCGGTATAACTCAGGAAAGGTGAAAGCAACTATTATTTATTTTTATGGAAAAATTACGAAAAATTGTGATGTAGGGTACCAAAATAAAATAAAGCTTCCACAATTTTCTTTTAAATGTGGTTTTTGACAAAGTTCTGCAAAAACTAAAAAAGGCCGATAAACCAGATTTTTGGCAAAAATTTTACTTGAGAGCCTTTTCCGAAAAATCTAAATAAAAAAATTTCTAAAAATTTTAATGTTATAACAGTCTGGTAGTGTATAAAGTCATTTCTGAAAAATTGAAGGAAAAGGACTATTACAAAAAAGCTTTATAAAAAAATAACTGAAATTTAGCTCATAGAATAAATTCGAAAAATAAAAAAATGTTGAATATAATTTAAATTTAAATTAAATCAATGCTTTTAAATTATGCTTGAGCCCTAAAAAAATTTTTTTTGGGACACACTAATGTATATACATATTTTATTTATAAGTTATTTGATAAGTTAAATTATGGTTAAATTAGTCCTCTATCAAGAAGCAAAACCATATCATGTTATGGTTAAATATGACAATAATTTGTATTTTAACAAACATGGTTGAAAACCAATCATGCTATTATAAGTGCTAAACATATTTAAGTTATAATTAACCATAACATGTTCGGAGGAAACCATATTATGGTTTTAGCTTCAAAATGGAGGGCTATTTTAAGCATAATATGGTTGTCGGTGACAATAATATGGTTAAATTAAACATAATCGCCTGTATTTATAAAAAATTTTTAAATTTAATAGAGGTTTACACAACAAATTTTGTATGAAAATTCTCCTTAATAAACGTTTGTTAAATTTAAAAATCGTTTATAAATACGGGGGAATATGTTTAGAAATAATTAGTATTGTGGTAATTTTGTTGAACTGTTCATGATTTTTTATGAAGAAAGCAATTTTACAACATGAAAATTAATTAAAATTGTTATTGATAATTTTTCATGCTTGACTGACGCGGAAATCGAACCCAGGCTTTAACGGGCAGGTTACCCTTAAATGTTTCGATTGCAACCACTCAATCTCTGCAGAGAGGTCTGCCGTTTAACACCCACAGCAATAATTAAATGAAAATTTTAATTTGATGAACTTTAGCTTATTTAAAATATCAATAATACGTTTAACATTTTCTTTAAAAATAGTTTTGCTGGAGGTGACCATATTTAAACATATTTTTTCTCTGGGTGTAGGCATCACATGCAAAAAACCACATTTTTCTATATGATCGTCCCGAAATAATTTTTAACGAAAAAGCTTAATTTATGTTAACTTCAATCAAACTATTGTCAGCGACAATCTATCTCTCAAGATTGTTTTCGCTTAGTAAAGCTGTATCTTCAACAAAAGTTGAAATTTGGGTGTGGTTGTTTGTTGGCATGTCCGAAGTTTATATTTAGTATAATAGAGGGCTTCCCTGTGGGCTTGGCTGAGGAGAGCTAAAAACATCTTCTGTTTTAAAAATTAATCTTTGACCGGCTAAGTTACTTTCAAAACGCCTGTGAGTGCTTTCGAATAAATTTAGCTTCAATTGCAAAAAAGGGTGCATTGTAAAAAGGGTGGCCAGACTCATGCGTAAGACGAAGGGTAAAATTAATATTTTGTTTTGCTTTAAGTACACACAAAATAACAAATTTAATGTACCAAAATTACCTACGTGTGGTGGCAAATGCTGTAACCATCAATATTGTCATGGACAATTAGTTTAAAATTTTTTCTTTTTTATAATTTCAATATTTTTCTTTAGTCCTCGTGCGTATTATGAACAATTTACTGCAGAAACTTTCTTCAATTCTCTTTTAAAAAGGAATTCTTTTATTTTGCAACATTTCAGTAGATATTAGTATATTCAATAAATCGGGCTATTGCTTTTATCGGTTAATTGCTCGATTAATGAATCGGGGTTTTTGTTTAATCGGTTAATTTTGTTATTGATCGGTTAACCGATTAATAAAATTTTTTTTTAAATTAAGTAATTTGAATAAATAAAAATGGAAAATTAGTTATTATTTGGAGTTTATTAGTAATAAAAACAATAACATAACAAACATAACAATTCTTCAACTTAAATGAGCTAACAAAAAAATAATCCATAAATATGTAATACATATTTTTTAATTTATACATCGCTAGCTCAGAATTGGTTTGACCTACAGACCATTTAAAAAAAAATTTAGTTGGGTATGGGGTATATATATTTTGAATACCCCCTTTTTGAATCCAAAATCTGTTTCGCGAAATTTTTTGTGGTTTCTGAGATATAAAGCATTCATTCAGGACATTGCATGTTGAATTTTATGTTTTGAGGTCAAATAATAACGATAATTAAAAAATACCAGTTGTAGAACCAAAAAGCTGAAGGAAGATATTAAATTCCCCATATTTCCCATTTTGGTACTATTTTCCCCCCCATTATAGTATAAAAAATTCCAAAATGCAAAATGTTTTGTAAAAAAGTACCAAAAATAGTTACGATTTTCACCCCTTAAACGTTCGAATATCGAAAAAGTACCAAACTTGTATTCGTATTTTTTTGATAAGTTTCAAATGTGGTATAAACTTTATTTCTAGGTTTTTTGGATCAAAAGATAGATGGGCTGACAAAAACGTACTAAAATTCAGGTTTTACCCGTTTTCACCCTAAAAGAGCCGAATTTCAAAATCCCGTCTTTGGGGATCGATTAGGTGAGAGATCCACCTCCTGTTCAAATTTCAAGTCTTTAGCTTCAGGCGTTTAGGCTGTACGATGATGAATGAGTCAGTCACTCACGCAAAAAGTGTACGTATGCAGCACAAAAAGCCACTTTTTTATTTTTTTTTATAATAGTGGCGTATGCGTCACAAAACAATATTTTCCATTTTCAAAAAAATACTATTAAATTCTAACTTTATTTATGAAAGTGCGCAAAAGTTTACATTTTTCGTCTATGAGAAATCTTCATGTAAATCTTCTTTTTCGTTTTCTTCACTCCGACTTTTTTACTTATGCGCCAAACCAATTTTGAGCTGACGACATATTATATATATTTTAAAAATTAACTGTGAGATCATTTTATTATAAATTTCAATAGTTTAAGGAGAACTTATAAAATAATCTTTTAGAAAAATAATTTGGTCAAAATGCTTAGTATTTAAGCGTCTCTTTTCTTTAGTTTTGTTAAATTTTGACTTTGAAAAAATTCTTTCACTTTCACCGATTAACGGTTAACCGAATGAATACCCTAGTAGATATAGTGTATGCCTTCTTCCTTTCTTTTTCTTAACTGCAAACAAACTCACAACAACTGCTTGTACATGAAACGAAGTGTACTTTTCCAATAAGTTTTTAATTTATGATAAAAAATAACAAAAGCTTTGAACTGCTAAAAAAAAATTTAAAAAATGTTAATATAATTATATTTTTTAACGAAAAACAAAACAAATATTAAAAAATCAAGTTTTTCTTTTTTTATAGCAGAAATTATAAGATATTAAAATTGTTCTAAAATTTAGAAAACGCTATGTTTTATTAAAATAAAATTTTGAAGATTTTGCTTGCAAACGCGTTAGATTTCAATGATATTTGCAAACATTTTTAAGACTTTTCATAAAGGTCACTTAAATTTTCACACAAATTGTTGCGGTAGTAAAAGAAGACTTAGTTTTCGAACAATTTATTAATAACATTTATGTATGTACTAGTTGATCCGACAGACGTTGTCCTGTCCAAATAAGGAAAAATGTTTGCGTTCGATTTTTAAAATCCGTTAAAAAGATAGGAACATTTGAAAGAAAAATTAGTCAAATCGATGGAGCCGTTTTCTGATTTTAGGTAAACCGTAAAAAGTGGGCGTTAAAGTGGGCGGGGCAAACTTTCTTTCCATTAAAACCTAAGTTGGACCATGGCGATGATTTTAAAGAAAAAATTGTCCAAATCGGTCAAGCCGTTCTCAAGCTATGAGCTTGAAAAAGTGGGCGTAAAAAAAGGCGTGGTTAATTTTTCTTTCGATGAAAACGTAAAATGGATGAATACGAACATTTAAGAGAAAAATTAGTCAAATCGATGGAGCCGTTTTTTGATTTTAGGCATATCGAAAAAAGGGGGCGTCGCAAAATTTATTTACCGTTAAAACCTAACTTGGACCATGGAAATCATTTAAAAGAAAAAATCGTCCCAATCGGTCAAGCCGTTCTCAAGCTATGCGCTTAATAGAAAAAGTGGGCGTAAAAGTAGGCGTGGTTAATTTTTCTTTCGATGAAAACGTAAAAGGGATTAATACGAACCTTTAAAAGAAAAATTAGTCAAATCGATGGAGCCGTTTTTTTTTAATTTTAGGTAAATCGAAAAAAGTGGGTGGGGCAAAATTTTCTTTCCGTAAAAACCTAAGTTGGACCATGGCAATCATTTTAAAGAAAAAATCGTCCAAATCGGTCAAGCCGTTCTCAACTTATGCGCTTAATATAAAAAGTGGACGTAAAAGTAGGCTTGGTAAATTTTTGTTTCGATGAAAACTTAAAATGGATTAATACGAACATTTAAAAGAAAAATTTGTCAAATCGATAGAGCCGTTTTCTGATTTTAGGTAATTCGAAAAAAGTGGGCGGGGCAAAATTTTATTTTCGTATAGAAAAAATCGGTCAAGCCGTTCTCAAGTTATGCGCTTAATAGAGAAAAATGGGCGTAAAAGTAGGCGTGGCAAATTTTTCTTTCGATGAAAACTTAAAATGGATTAATACGAACATTTGAAAGAAAAATTTGTCCTATCGATGAAGCCGTTTTCTGATTTTAGGTTATACGAAAAAAGTGGGCGGGGCAAAATTTTATTTGCGTATAAATCTAAGTTGGACCATGGCGATAATTTTAAAGAAAAAATCGTCAAAATTATATAGATGTCATTGGTGGTGCAATATGAAAATTGGATTTTGCCACGCCCCTCCGACCGCAGACCGAAAATCAGACTTCACAGTGTCACCCACCTGAATATTCTAAAGATTCCCTGAAAATTTCATCAAAATCGGCCCAGCCGTTTTGGAGTCCATACGTTACATACATACATCCACACATCCTGTTTTATATATGTGACGCGCAAAATAGAAAGGGACCTAAGGGTTTTGTTCAGGAGAGCCATTTTATCTTTGTATTTTTGGTGTACCATCACTTAGTGTATTGGTATTGGTCTCTTTTGAAAGCGACACATCTCAACCTTGTTGGTCAAACTTGAAAACGCGCGTAGGTCGTCCCTACCTCTTGTTTTGTGTAGTTGGTTTTTACTGGTCTCTTTACCTTACTGGTCCCTTTCTCTATGCGCTGTCACATACATATATAGATTAAAAAGGAAAATAATTTATATGAAACATCTTGCAAAAGAATGAGACGAATGAAAAACAGAACTGTTGCTTTCACAAAGAATGACTGTTTGGTGCGGTTTATGCGCTGGCGGGCCGTATTTCTTTTTTCCAAAATGAGGCGGCCAGGCAGTTACTGTGAATGGTGTTCGCTATCGTGAGATGACAATAAACTTTTTATAGTCCGAATTAGAAGATATAGATGTGGACGATGTGTGGTTTCAACATGACGGTGTCATGAAACAATGGCTCTTTTGCGCGACAAATTCAATGGTCGTGTTATCTCACGTGGTGGCTATGTCAATTGATTTGACACCGTTGGACTTCATTCGTTGTTGTTATTTGAAAGAAAAGGTGTACGTCGATAAGCCAGCAACAATTCAAGAGCTAAATGATGAGATAATTCGGAACATTAACGGCATAGAACCTCAATTATGCGTAACTGTCATCGAAAAATTGGACCATCGGATGGAGGTGTGCCGCCGAGGTTGCGGCTGCCATTTTGCCGATATTTTGTTCCATACATAATTGAACCATACCAATATTGTAAAAATAAAAAGAAATCACAATAATTTTCTTAATAATTTGTACTTTATTCAAAATCAACATCGGCCCTTAAAATTTTGTCACCCTTTATATATAGTTACTGCCAAAAAAAATAGGGTCACTAATATTTTCATATTTTGAGCAATTTGTAAGTAGGAGTATCAATATATTTTCGCAAAAAAAAATAATTCTTTATTCATCGTGTTTTAAAAATATATATGTATGTATGTACTTTAAAATTATATTGAATTCAGAACATTCCCTTAATTGTAAAAAGTTGTGAATATGATCTGGCAAAACAATAGGGTCACTATTTAAAACACTAATGGCCATTTTCTCAATGTATCGACAAACTGTCAATTACTTAATGTCAACATAAACTTATTAGACCCATAAACCGACAAAAAACATTGTTTTCAGTTGGCAACACCACTTAAAATACATGTTAAAGTCAGGAGTCAGCTGATTGAATTTATATGTACGGCAAATAAAAGGAAAAAACCAAATTTCTTTAATATGGGTATTTTCACAGAAATGTCTACTTTTTGTCACGTAACGTCACCAACCATTTTTAATTGTTTCTCAAAGAATAATGATAATACTATTTACTTTTTCGAATTTTGGTGTAAAGCGCAACGAGGTTTTCATTTAGTGAAAGAGAGAAAAAATTTTAACAACGTGGTTCTAAAATAGAAGAATAATTGCTGGGTGGCGTGACGTGACAAAAGGATAGCTTTTCTGTGGAAGTGCCCATATGCAGCTTTTAGTTGGGGACAAAGATAATCGCCTAATAAGAAAACGGCCATAAGAAATTGTCCTTTTACGTCAAAAATATATGCGAAAATAGTTTTTGTGTTAATTTGATAATCTTTCTAAATTTAATAAAAAACTATTTTGAAAATATAGGGCCGTGGTAAGCATTGTTCGGAGGACGAAAGATTAATCATTGAAAGGCTGAAAAATTAAGGTCAAAGCCAACCACAAATATCGAAATCTATTGGAAGGTCCCAGAATAACCACACTTGGTACTGGATATACCAAGAACAACTTCTGGAAAAGTAGATAAACATATACAACTTGTATTTAGTCAAGACCCTTTCACGTCCGGTGCGGCAATTAAAAAAGAATTGAAACTCGACATTTCTGCTAGAACGGTAAGAAAACGGCTAGTAGAATTTAATCTATTTGGGAGATCTTAACGGAAAGCCCAAATGCTAGCAAAACGACATTATCGAAGTCGACTAAAGCTCATAAGGATTGGAATAACCCTGTCCATGGAAAAAAGTAGCGCAATGTGCTTTGATCGAACAAATCTAAAATCAATTTAATTGGAAACAATGAGTTGAATCCATGTTACACTACTAAAACATTAAAGCGTGGAGAAGGTAGCATAATGGTGTGTGATGCTTTTCTTGGCATGGTGTTAGGCCGTTATTTTGGATAAATAGGAACATGGACCAATATTTGAACGTTGAAGTCCTTATTGAAATAAAGCAGAGGGGAAATTGACACTTGATTGGCTCTTCCAACAGGATTATGACCCGAAACACTTCGGGACTTGCAAAAAAATAGATTCTAAATTCCAATTCCACAGAAAATTTATGGAAGATTGTTAAAGAAAGGATTGGACCAATAACATCCCTAAATAAAGACTAACTGTGTGAGAACATTCAAAAGGCATGATATTGCGATTTGTCATGACTTGGTGGGTTCTCCGATTCGAATTCACTCTGCCAACTTGCGTACAGATCGGTCCATTATATTCCATAGGCCCCATATGAATATCAGTCCCGAAAAACACTTAAGTATGCCAAAACCCGCAACGAATTACAGTTTTATATTCCACACAACCAAATTTTTATACAGTTTTATTTTACACACTGACAAATTCCAAATATAAAGCCCACTCAGGGTGTCAAAGATTCGGGACACCCGATTATATCACTGTAACTGGTTTTATTTTAAAGTTTTTACTTCTTTTCTGTTTTCTCTTACAAACCAAAGTGGTTGTTTTTTACCGTACACTCCCGTCTGACTTCCCAAAAAGACACTTTGCTTTCTTTTTTTTAAGGAAATACAAATCCAAAATGTTAGAACTTAAAAATATTTTATTAAATTAATTAAATTAATGCACATTTCATTTTCGTCATTATTCATTCATTCTTACACTCCTTTGTAAAGAAAAAAACTCGAGAAAAACTTTTCTAAAAAAATTTGTATATCATTTTAACCTGAGTACGAGCGCGACAACGTCAACAACAATTCAATCTATATTAATGTAAATAAAAATCATTTTTTGTACAAAACATTTTTTCATACTTAACAAATATAAAAAATGGAATTTTTATCTCTTCATTTTCATTTTGCACAAAGCAGAGACAAAAAAAAAAGAACGAAAAAGTTACATTATTGTGAAATAAATTCAAGTTTCTCTAGCATTTCATGACATGTCAACATTTAAGTACTCCACTCGTATCAGCTGAAAAATACAAAAACACAACAAAACAACAACTTAAAATACAAAATTGAAAACAAAATGTAACCAGAAAAAATAGAAGTTTGATTAAGATGAATAATCGATTAGAAGGGAGCGCAGCAGTTTTGAACGCAAATATTACGAAATGTTCAAAAAATTTTTTATAAACACAAATCCTGCTCGCAAATTTTTTTAAAATTTTACCTTAAAAGGCATTTAAGTATTTAATATGGTTTTATACAATTATTTAGCCATGTGAATTCAAAATTTTTAGCATATTCAGCTAGCTGAATACCTGAAGTGTAAGGCATTATATAATAAACAACTCATAAACATGTTAAACCATGACTAAAGATTTTATTCAGCTAAACTAATTAAGCTTTAATTAGAAAAAAATTTCAAAATACTTAAAATAGAACTATTAAGCTGGATGAATTTAAAGTTTAAAGCTAACAAATTAAAAAAATAAATTCAGCTAGCTGAATTGGGATAAAAAACTAACAATTTTCAAAATATTAAACTAATAAAACTAAAAAATATGCAAATTTTATTTTTTTTGACTAAAAGATGCCAACTGAGTTTGATTTATTTTAAGTATGACTTTTTATATAGATATTTCCGGTAAGTAACTAAAAAAAACTTTCAAAATATTTATTAAGCCAGCTAAAATAGAGTTTAAACTGTTTCAAAACAAACTTAGCTAGCTGAATATAGAAAGTAATTATACACGATGAGTTCAAACAAGATAAATTATTTTTATTATTATTTAAAGCTTTATTAAGCAAGCTGAATTTAAATTGAATTCGTTTTAAAATATATTCAGCTATATGCACACTAAATTAAAAAAAAAATTTTAAGACAACAATTTTAATTTATTGCGCTAAGTTTATGTTTACAGAAAAACAGCGCAAACTTAAAAATTTTTTTTTTCAAGTTTAATTGTTTCTTGAATTTTTATAAAATCAAATATTTTATAATTTTTGTCTAAATTCAGCAAGCTGAATAAAAGTTTTAAACGCTAAAGGCGTTAACACTGTCAATAAAATAGCTTTTTAAATGTATAAGTGCACTCTTAGGCAGCTGAATATTGTAAAAAAATTAAAAAAAAAATTGTTTGTGATTTATCACCATATTCAGCAAGCTGAATTTAAGGTTTAAGTTCAAAGGTTTGACAATTTTCAGACTAAGCAACTTTCTTTAAAATCATAAAGACCTTTAGCTTGCTTATATAGAATAACCCCCATATTCATAAAAACCATTTCAGGTTTATAAAAGGCTTATGAAATGAATTTTCTATGAAAATTTGTTCAATAAACCTTAAATAAATCAAAAATTTTGTTTATGAATATGGGGGTTAATTTATAAAGGAATTTTTTTATAATATTATTTCACAATATATTATAAAATTAATTTATGATTACACAATTTTTGTAAATTTTGTAATTTGTGTATAAACGAGGTGCTTTACTTTGTGGGCTTAAGCTTCAGGCATGTTCGTAAATGCATCACTGCGCTGCAAATTAAAATTTAAATGTCTTAAAATATTTTGCTGAAGCAGATTCCGCACCAACAAGTGCCAATTACATTTTAGAGATTTTTGCTTGCATGATGCCGATAGTGATGCAGTTAATGAACTGATTTCACTTTCTTCTAAAATGTATCGTGCGGTTTGTAAAGTTTTTTTTTTGTTAGGATCTTGAGAGTCAACAAACTTTGGGAAGTGGACATGACTTTGATGTTTTGTTGCCGAAAGCTATAAAAAGACATGCGGGGTAGATGAGTTTTAATTACGATTTGCAATATTAAATATTAAGTCCGTTTCCCCTAGCATACAAGATAATGAAGATCCTGTCCTGAAAATATTGAAAAACTTGTCTCCTTTTCTAAAAATTACTGTTTCGTTATTTATAAACCTTGACTGCTTTTATAGCAACTATTTAAAATTTATATAAATTGTTTAAAAATACTGCGGTTAATGTTTTAGAGAACTGTACGGTAATGCAAAAATAAAAGTTAGCATCACAATTATGCATAACATTCATATGCTAATGCAGCCATTAGTTTAAACTAAAAAAACTGGCTTACTAACTAAGATATTAAATTAACTAATTGCTAAAGAAATTGTAAAAAACTATTAAAATCTAGACACAAAATTCCTTTATTTTGTAAAACTATTTTTCGGGAAAATTGTTATCCTAGATTTTCCTTACCACCCTAATATTAGCCTTTCACATGTAATTTTGCAATTACATGCAGACATTCACACATACCAACATTTATTGTTTAAGAATTGTAGTACACACTCGAATGATGTATGTAATTGAATATTTGTTTCATATTCATATAAACACTCTCTTCTTTGCCAACACAAGTAATGGGTCTTCCAATAAGGGCTTCTAATTTTTAAGTCTAAATTTCTTATTCGTTCAAAAGGGCTATCGTGCAAACATGTGTGGAATTAAACATCGCGCAAATGATTGCGCGCAAACGAAATGTTTAATTTATAATCATGACGCTGGCATATAAATCAGATTGAAATAGACCGATGGCATGGGTTTTGTTGTCTTTGAGGGCCATTGTGGTATACGGTTTATTTGTTAAGAGATTCGATCTAAGAAAATCTCCAACAGCATCAAATCGCATGATTTCAGTGGCCAGTTCACATCATCTCCAAATGGGTTGACCATGACCTTAAACCGCAGGTGCGAAATGTCCAATAAGTAACTAAGCGCCGTGCTGTGAAGAACACTTGTCTTTTGTGTCCATATAATTGAATTTAGACCAAAAGCTTTAGGTAGTCACAGACACATAAAATTTAACGTTCATAGTGATCGCCTGGCCAAAGTCGTTCTTAAAGATATATGGACCGATATCGCCGCTAGTTCAAAAATCCAACCCAAACAATGACATATTTGGTATAAATTCTACGCTCTGGGATCTCATGTGGATTTTAAACGTTTTAAATTCAACAATTTTGTTTGTTAACGTATCCAAGGATCTGGAAATGGGACTCATCACTGATGATACATTTTCTATTAAAATTAGGGTTTTTATTTTAATTAAATAATTTATTGATTTGCACGTCTTGTTAAACTCGTTCATGTTGATGTGGAAAACAGGCTGAATCAATAACAGTCAATTGGCCAGATGTAGCTTCAACAGTATGAGCGCTATTAAATGTAAAATTTTGGATGTCCCTATTAGAAGACCATTTGCATATGTAAACATACACAAAAGTAAACATTCCTACATACTTTTTCCAGACCGTATGGATATTTTTGCTTTAAGATATGAAAAGCGTTTACATTTCATTATTATCAGAAGAGATGTTTGTATGTGTATACACATATATGTACATATACATACATAGTATGTACATTCAAGTGAATGTGTATACGCCAACTGTATGAGTAAGTGTTTAGCTAACACAAACATGCACTTCACTGAAGAAATCTTGTGTCTCGTGGGGCTGCATGTGTCTAAAATAAAGATAAAAAACACTCTATTAGAAAAAAATTAAACGGAATTTCGTTCTATTCATTGTACAAATATTAACCCATTTTTTTATTTTGTAACAGTTTTTTATTACAATATTATTGTTTGTATTTGTGTTATGGCTGTTTTTTTGTTGTTGTTTTTATTACTCATATTTTTTTTATTTGTACATATTTGTTAATTCAACAAGAAATTTTCTTGGTATTTGCATAGGTTGTATGGAAGTAAGAGAGAGTTGCCAGCTGATTGATTGCCAGGCAAAATAAATATTCAAAAAAATAACTTAAATGATATTGAGCAGGACCTTTAAATGCAAATGCACACCTGGGTCGTAAAAAGTTCTTTAAATCAGAAAACACGCGCTGAAATCAAATATATGAATTATTTTCAAAACAGAGCATAAAATAGTAAAAAGTACCAACCAGACATAAATTTCTAAATAAAAAAAGCTAAAAAGGCATTAAAAAGCGTGAAAATAGATATAACGAAGAAATAAAAATCGCTAATTTCGAAATATGGGGAATCCTTTATATTCATGATAATGTCCAAAAATCGCTAAAACCAGGAGTAACTCTTTTATTTAAATAGCAGATACCATTAAACAAAAAGTACCTTTAGAACAAAAAAGTACCTTCTAAGCAAATAGAACCTTCTGAACAAAAATTACCTTTGGAACCAAAAAGTACCTTCTAAACAAAAAGTACCTTTGAAATAAAAAAGCACCTTTGGAACAAAAAAGTACCTTCTACAATAGTCCCTTTTGATCTAAAAGTACCAATGGAATATAAGAGTACTTTTTAAACAAAAAATACCATCAGAACAAAAAATACCTTTGGAATAAAAATGTACATTTGGAACAAAGAAGTACCTTCTAAGCAAAAAGTACCTTCTGAACTAAAAGTAACTATGGAACAAAAAAATACCTTCTAAGCAAAAAGTACCTTCTGAAAAAAGTACCTTCTAAGCAAAAAGTTCCTTTCGATCAAAAAAGTAGTTTTGGACCAAAAAAGTAACCTCTGAACATAAAGTACATTTTTCGCAATAAAAAAATAAATTGAATCAAAGCATAACCATTTAAACAACAAACCCAATTTTGATTTCGAATGAAAAGTTCAGAAGAAGAAAATTTAAAAAAAAAACAAGTAAGAGTGCTATATTAGGCTGTGTCGAAACTTTGATGCCCTCCGCCGAGAGGAAGAATGTTTTAGGAGTGTGCTTTTTTAGGGCCTTCGGTAAACTATAGACCGATCTTCACAAATTCGAGTCCTATGGAAATATGACACATTACATTTAATTAGAATAACGTTTCCGAGAGTGGGCTATATATTGGGGCCTATGGTTAATTTAGGACCAATCAAAACGAAACTTATTACTGCCTGTTTTTAGAAAACATAAACAAGTGAGTGAGTGAGAAATTATATTGAAAACAAGAACAAATTTTCGTTTTTTATTGTTGTTTTCAATAAAAGTTCTCACTCACTCACTTGTTTATGTTTTCTAAAAACAGGCAGTTAATACTAGGATTTCTAGTAATAAAAAAAGGAATTGTAAATGTCAGTCCGTGCATTCTTCCACCATTTATGTTAGTTGTTGTCTCAAGATTATTAATTTTTTAGGAATGTTGTTCCATATTTTAACCCTTAACTCTTTTCCAACTGAACCAGTTGAGCTGGATTTTATTCCCAAATTGCCAAGGAAAATAAGCAAAGAATTTGAAACCAAAATAGTTCTTTTCTTTTGAGTCGTTCGAAAGTGAGCGAGATGACAGCCGGTCTTGGCTAAATCGACTGGAAATATCTGAAGGACCCAAAAAAAAAAAATATTCTTTATGGGGTCTTACATGAACATCACAAAAGTTTTACATGGAATGACAAACCCACATTTACCACTAGTGGTGGAGGGCATAAAGATATTTAAAACTTGGAGGAAAAGTTTAATTTTAATTAAAAAGAGTACTTTTAAAAAAGAAATACCATTTGAAATAAAAAGCATCTTTTTGTATTAACTTTCTTTTTAAAAAAAGTACATCCTTAAAAAAAAAGTACCTTGAAAAAAGTACCTTTTACAATTAAAAATAAATGGAACCAAACTAATTTTTTATTATTCACTAAGATGAGGAATATAAACAGCCATTGTTGTTTTTTTTTATAAAAAAAATAATATTAAGTTTTTTAAAAGTACCATTTTAAGGTATATTTTTCTTGAAAGTTTCTGTAAAAGCGATATACATTTTTTATTAGAAACAACTTTATAGTTTTTTTTTTTTAAATCTCTATAAATCTCATTTAATCAGTTAAATCTGGCTATTTGGCAACATTTCATTTAGCTGAAATTCAAATCTTGGAACATGTGAGAGGTCGATCAATAAAACCAAAGTAGAATATGGCACAAGTAGATTTACAATAAAAACTTTAATTATACCAAACAAATTTAAAAAAAACCGATTGATTAGTTTCAAAAAACATTTTTAATTAAAGTTTTACTTTACAAACTGTGTTATTTCCTCTTTGAGTACAAAGTTCTTTTGTTATAAAATAACTGGGAGAAAAATGCTCTTAAGAGATTTCAACTGTTCTGGTAGTATACGGGAGCAAAGATGGAAAAAAGATTTTTTTTTTTATCAACTTTAATAACAAATTTAACTTTTTAGATTATGATGGAACCAATAACTTATTTACTTTTTTTTGTTCTCTTTTTTTTTGTTGACTCTTTTCTTTTTCTCTGCGTGCATTAAACTTGTTATGTACGAGTATTACTACGTTAATTTTTCTTTGTTTACAGGAGCTTAATAGACAGCACAAATAGACAGAGCAATTAAAAAATTGGAGGCAATAGCCCAACAAACACGGAGGTTTGATTTTAAATTGAAAATGATTTGAAATCAAACGTTTTCTCAAACGACAAACGTTTGATATGGATATGAACATCACATCATTCTCAACAAAAAGGGCAAATTATTTTCAAATTGAAAAAATGCCTTCATTTTCAACTTGCTTTCAAACGTAATCCTCAAATGTTTTACAAATGTGGATTATTAGACAATGTGGAACTTAAATAAGAATATTTAATTTTTTTAATTTAAATTCATTATTTATTTAAATAAACTGTGAGATAAACATTCAGCACCATAGCTAAAAGATAAAATAATGCTTTTTCGTCCTCTAATTCTTGGAAAGACGAAATACTTGGCTCCCTTTTATTTTGAGGATTGTAGCACCGCGATCATACAACAAACTTATAATTTCTATACTTTTTTTTAATTCGTATTCTTAATCATTGTAATTATGTACTCACAAATAATTTATATTTTTCACAAGAAATAAACCGTTTCCTTGTAAAACACATTTAACCACGAAGTTAAAATTTAACTTTAATCTAAATTTTTACATTTATTTTTCGCTTTAGTATTGCCAAGTTTATTTTTGATTTGATTTTAGCATTTGATACCAATTGATAAAACATTTCATGTCAAATGTTTATTTTCAAATCTTTATCAATTTGAATTTAAATGTAAAAATCAAACAATTGTGTTTAATGTCAAATGATAAAGTCATTTCATATCAAAGGTTTGACTTCGTGTTTGTTGGGATTCCAGAATCAAACAAAACTACACACAAGCAGTGCAATACAAAAAAGCACTGTTGGTTTTGTATTGCTGTAGTATTGCTGCCACCGTGAACATGAGCTCGTCTTGAAACAAAACAAAACAAGTAAGTCAGAGTATCGGCTATAATTTTGATAATCCAGCTTTGTGTACGAAATTTGGACAGTAGTTCTCTTACCGTGCTTTAGATATAACAAAAACTATTTGTGCCACGACCACTTCTCTAATTCCAAACACATTTCGTTGGGTGTTGTATGTTCATAAGCAAGATGGTTGTACATTATTGGGAAACTTTGGCTCTTTCCGTTCATCAGTTATTAAAAAATGTATAATATATTTGTATGGGAAGTCCCACGCCCACTTCTCTAATCCCGCTCATTTGAGAGAGGTTGTGTATTGATAACCAAGATGCTGGTATCTATTTTTGAAGCTTTGACTCTTGCCGTTCTACAGATTTACAGAAAACAGAAATTAAAAAACAATAACAAAAAGGGAGAGGCAGTCGTAGTTTTTTGCTCATCTCTCAGGCATTTATGGACACATCGGACTGAATTTCAATAGAAAGCATTAACGGAGTATTTGTTACATATCAATAAAGTTATCTAGTCTAATTCTTCTCTGGGGTCTTCATCGTTAAATCAACTTCGCTAATGATAATCACCCAGAATATAAATACTTAATAGGGTCTAAGCACAATATTGTAGAAATAACTAACGGAATGACAAATTTATATATAAATTCGGTGAAGGGGATTTAAAGAGAGAGCTAAAACTTAATTTCAGATAAAAGTAAAAAAAGTGTTTATAGGAAAACTTTAAGAAGTAAAGGTTTACGGGTTGAAATTAGATGTAATCGTAGATTTTTTGTTTATGTTTCATACTTTTCTGAACCGATCTGGCTGAATTTCAATAGCAAACCATTCGGGACTATATGAGATAGAAATATTCAATAGCCTAGTCCCTATCATACCCCATTTCAACATACACACGGTAAGGCAAAGTGACTGTTGGAAAGACTGGCATTGTTAAATCTTCGCTGCTTACAACGATGTAGAACATATACTTTATAGGGTCTAAGATCCATTTTTCAGAAATTCGAAAATAAATTACAAACTTACATTTACACAAACTTAACTATACCCTCTACACTTGTCGTGAAGTGTATAACAACTTGAGGTGTGCGTGTAACTTAATTTTTTCTAAAAATTTGAGTACTTTAAGGGCTTCTCTCACATAAAAAAGTGTGTGTGATTTAAAAAAGAAATTTTAGTGCGTGAAAGCGTGTAATTGAAATGATATACGAATTCCCACGCACTTACGAAGACTTTCAAAACATAAAAACTGCCAATCGTTTTATTTTAAAAACAAATTTTAATAAAAATCAAAAATAACTTATTATGGATCGTGTTTAAAAAAAAAAAGATCATACTTTATTTAATAAACTATTTCGTTGGTGTGCGGAATATTTTTAATAATTGTTCATGATCATGAGAATTTAAAAGTTATTCGTGTGTGAGCATGAGAAATTACATTTGTTTTTCTAATGAGATTAAAAAACATTTGTGAGAATTTAAGTCCTCGTTCAGGCTTGCAACTTTTGTTACAGTAGTTTTTTTGTATGTAGTTTAACATTTCTCTCTCTCTTTCTCTTTGACTGTAACAGCCGTACCTAAACAAGAACGGAAAGCGGAACGTTTTCTTTCGCTTAGCTTTTACGCTGATATGCCATACCTTAACAAGATCGTCAATGTTGTATCACAAACAGTAGTGTTAACTTTTTTGTTTATTAAACCCCACATAAACGAAATAAAAAGAAGAGAAAAACCGCTATATTGACTAAAAATAGCTAAATTGCCATTTTTAATTAACAAAAGCGGTCAACTTCAGTATTAAACGCGCTGCCAAAAACGGATTTTCCAATTGCAAAGCGTTGACGCCGCGCTATTTGGGGATGCTTCATACAAATTGTATGGACATTAGAATTTTTGACAGCTAGAAAACGCTTTCCGCTCTTGTTTAGGTACGGCTTTAAGAGGACTAAGTGATTTTTTCTATAATTTGTCACTGAAAAGAAATCATATTTTTTAAGTTCTGTAGTTTCATTTTTTCGTTTGTATTCAATAAGATCTTAAGAGGTTTACAAAGTTCTAATGCACTGTTACCACTGGGAGTAACAGTAACGTTGCAAATCAGCTGCTTAATTTTGTTGTATGTAAAGCAGTTAGAACGGTTATAATTAGAAGTAAGATGCTACGTCTCAATCTGTAATAGATTGGTCTTACTGTTTTACGGCAAGATTAAGTAATTGTTACTCCCGGCCAACTGAGCCTTTAGTGTTCATGCACGTGTACTTCTCAAATACAAATACTTATATGAATATGTATTACATACATTGTATACGCAGGCCTCTAGTCTGCAGAAAATACGATCTGATGAGATTTTGTATCATACAAAAATGACAAAGAACTAGTTTAGTTTATAAAAATTGCTATAATATTTGTCCCACTGTACTGTTTATTGTTTACATAACTTTTCCATTGCATTGAATCCATTCATTCGTTTATTTTTACATTTATTATCTGTGTCTTCAGACTTTTTTTATTAAGACTTTTGTTGTTGCTATTTTACGAATTTTCCGTTTATCTTTTATTTTTTTTTATTTTTAGGAACTGTTGCCACTTGAAGGATTAAGAGAGGAGTTAAAAATACAAGCTTTTAAGGTATGTGTACCATGCGTCTAGATATGTGTATGTGTATGAGAATTTAAGATTATAGTATATCGTTGGTCTAATGTGAAAAGGCCCTAACTCACATTATTGCAAGTTTACAAGAGAGGGTAGACATTTAATAGAAACTGTATTAATTAAAATGTAATATTAATTATAAAACAACTATTTTTGATAACTTTTCATAGAATTTTTGTGACGAAAGTATTTGATATCACAAAAAAACTGAAGTGCGAAAAAAATTTAGTAAATGCCTTTCCACATGTGGCCAACGATATATGCTTTTCCTTAGTATATCAAAACTCATCTTAAGTATCTGCCAAAGAGACTCTATAAAATTTCCCTTAAAAAAATGCGATTGGTGTGAGTCAATTATATTTTAAGAAATTTCTATCTTCTGTTTTGTTTTCTTCGTAAATGTTTTAAACAAAAGAAGAAAAAAAATTTAATTAAGAAGTAAGAAAAAAACGAAAATTTTTATAAAAACTTAAATAAGTTTGTTTGTTTTTTGGCCAAAAACAAAAGCAGACTAAAGAAAAAATTAACAAAAGTTTTGAATTATCCTTAGAAATGGGGGGATTTCATAATTTATCATACATTTTGCAGCGAAAGTCCTTTGAACTTTTTGTTTTTGTTGAAAATTATTAATATTTGATTGGGAGGAGAAGAATTGTTTGTTGTTGTTATGAAAAGTTTTTGTTTTGAAATAAATTTCAATATATTTATGTATTTAACAGAATCATGTGTTTATTCAGGTGAAGTATTTAGGGTTTGGAATAAATATGGGATTATGTGGCGTATACGTGATTTATATGCAACTGGGGTTGGAAAATATTATGTATACGCACACAGGTTAATATTTTATTTGTTTAGTATCAAAGAATGTGAAAGTTATGATTAGTTTGATAAACGTTTGGTTTTAAATGTTTTTTTTTTTTTTATTTAAAGGGATATTTTATCAAATTTTTATTTTAGTTTAAGATAAAAAAAGTTTTCGATTTGGTGTGATATTTTTCTAGCTTCTTTTTCTGGGTTTCTGCTTTAACTAGTTAATCGTCTTTTGAGTCTTTAAAATTTGCTGTTAATTTTTGTTTTTGCCGATTTTTTTTTTTTTAAATATAAAACAATTCCCAGATTTGAGGATTTTTCATTTAAATTTTTAGTGCTGATTCACATCATCCGTTTTGTTTCTTCATGTATTGAGTTTTTAGAAATGAGGGATTAAAAATATTGAAACAAAACCTGATTTTTGAGATTAGATTTCTAGTTTAAGCGATTTTTAATGAAGGAGATTGTTTGGTATAGCGATATAAATGATGAATCTTAAATCTTAAAATTTTGTTTGTTCTTGAGTTTTATGCTTCGGTAGGATCTTTCTGTTTTTTAATCTACACGGAAAGAAGTGTTTACTAAGTATGGCTTGAACAACGAAAATTTTGCATGATTCTAGTCCAATCCAAAAATTACTTATTCTAAATATGAATATGAGTGGCTTGGTTTAAGCAAACTATTTCTTTATTTAAGAAAATTTAGTACAATTTTCAATATTAAGTTAAAATCAAGAAATTTTTGGCTTGGGCGAGAATCAAGCAAAATTTAGTAAGTAATTTTGCTCGTGTACATATTTATATTAGGAATTTGTATTGAAATTGTCTTATATTGCTCCTAAAACTTTTTTTATTTTAGTGTTTTTTTGAATTTTTCTATAAGTTTCTAAACGTTTTCGTACACGCTAATTTGTCTTTGTTTTTGGAATTTTTTCAAGAGATAAAAAATTAACCAGTTTTGTTTTCGAATGTGTTTAATGAATCAACTTTCAATTTGTAAAACATTCTTGCAATAGTCCTATTTCCTCAAGAAAGCTTAATAAATTGAAATTTGATTCATTGATCCCATTCAAAAAATAAAAATGGTTAACGTAATAAAAATAACTTATAAAAATAAACAATTCTCACATTCTATTTAAAACATTTTTTCAATTGTTACCATTTTTCTAACTTTATGGTTTTACTTATAAATTTGTCGATTTTTGACGGTTAAAGCTTTTAATTTTTCTCTAATGCTGAGCGGATTTTATGAAGTACATTATTTTTCGCGTTTTTTTTTATCGGTTTTATCATAAAAAGGTACTTTTTTTTTAAATTAAAAGCCAATTTTTTAAGGAAAACTTATATTTTATGTGAAAAGTACCTCTTTATCAAATCGTCTTACATAAAAAAGTACTAAACGAATAACAAAAGATGTAAATTTTTACATTAAAAGTGCCTTTTTATATAAAAAAGTACATTTTACATAAAAAGTCCCTTTTTTGCATAAAGAGTATCCTCTTACTTAAGAGTATCTATGTATTTACAAAAAAAGTTAATTTTTACATGAAAAGTATGTTATAACATGAAATGTGTACTTTTTTATATAAAAAGTGTCTCTCTACATTAAAAGTACCTTTTCACAAAAAAGTACCTTACTGCATAAAAAGTACCTTTCTGCATAAAAAACACAATTTTAAATCAAAAATACCTTTCAACATTAAAAGTACCTTGCTGCATAAAAAGTACCTTTCTGCATAAAAATGATCTTTTTATATAAAAAGTACCTTTCTGCATGTACATTTTACATAAAAAATAACCTTTTTACATGAAAAGTACCTTCCTAAATAAAAAGTACATTTCTAAATTAAAAGTACCTTTTTTCATAAAAAGTACATGTTTACATAAAAAGTACCTTTTTACATAAAAAGTACCTTTTTACATAAAAAGTACCTTTTTACATAAAAAGTACCTTTTTACATAAAAAGTACCTTTTTACATAAAAAGTACCTTTTTACATAAAAAGTACCTTTTTACATAAAAAGTACCTTTTTACATAAAAAGTATCTTTTTATATAAAAAGCAACGCTTTACATAAAAATTACCTTTGTACATTAAATAATACCTTTTATATAAAAACAACTTTTGTACTTTTATATAAAAACTACCAAAATAAAAATTTACATAAAAGGAACCAACCTTGTTACATAGAATGTACTTTTACCTCAAAGTAACTTTTTTTTACTCAAAAGTAACTTTTAATATAAAACGACTTTTTTACATCAAAGGTAACTTTTTTACATTGAAAGTGACTTTTTTATATAAAAATAAATCTAGCTTTTAAGAGATTTGTTCAAATGCTAAAAACTTAATTTGTCTTGTGTTTTTTTTTTTTTTTATTTCTAAAATTCTCATTCGTGATTGAAATTTATTTCTCATTAGCTTGATAAAAACCTTTTTAACCTTCAATTTTTTAAGAAAACAAATTATTTCAGCTGACAGACTTAAATGAACTACCTGCGCTCGGTAGTTCTACAGGTTCTACAAATTAATACGACATTAACCTTTTTAAAATATTTATTTTGAAAAGGACGACAAGGAAAAATGTTTAAGACAAAAGAGATAATAATATAGTAAAATCGTCCCCTCATTAAACTTGTATTAATTTAAACATATTTTTGTCGTTGTTGCTGTGTTTTTGTTACTGTTTTACTTCTCTGCAGGGAATTTCTAATTTTTCTTTCTTAACAGTTCGTTTTTAGCTCCTTTTTTTATATTTTTTTTACAAGATTTTTGTTCTCAAAAATGTTGTATTTAAATTTTAATCAGGTGCTAAACTAAACATTTTTTTTTGATTCCCTTCATGCCCATTGTGCAAAAAATGTAATTTATTTCATTTGCGTATTTTGGAAATAATTCTTGTTGCCAATATTGCTGCCTAATGTTGCTGTTGCCATAACAAATACTGCTGATATTTCAATTGTTCTTGTTGTTGCTGTTGTTAGGTGTATGTTATAAATCAGTAACAGCTTAATTCATAAGTTGGCCCAGACAATTCTTTCTTAGACACGTTCAAAATCATCCCTCTCTACATTTCCCTGGGCAAACCTAATAAATAAAACAGAAAATCACCTTCCCTTGCAGATGGTATTTGTTGTGAATAATAAAATATTTGGAAAATATTTGGTGAAAATAGTCGGCAGCATTGATTTGCCTAGAATAAAATTCCATAATAGGGGAAAATATGAAGAAAATTGTATTTGAGCATTAAATGCTGTGGAAAAATTAACAAAATGTATGAAAATCCATTAAACAACATTATTTGCTCGTGCTGAAAGAAATATAATTCAAAAACGTTGGTAGAATAGAAAAGAGATGGAAAAAGCAATCAGCCAGCTAGAAAACTCTTCTCCGCGAATCTTAATAACTTTTGTTTTTGTCAATTTATTTTGTAAATAGATTTCTAAAGGGCGGTCCAACCAAAACGCCAGATGTTAATTGTAAACATAAAAAAGTTTTTAGAGAACTATCACCATAATGATTTTTGACAATTATGGGTGAAACAAAATATCTGTCAAATGCTTGCCACGGCTTAGGTGTCATACCTCTAACCGATGGTCCATATTTTCAATGACTCTGAGACATAATTGAGGCTAAATGTTCATCCTCTAGCTCTTGAATTGTTTTTGGCTTATTGACGTACACGTTCTCTTTTAAATATGCCAAAAGAAAGAAGTCCAACGGTGTCAAAATCACATGATCGTGACGGCAAATTAACACTGCCACGACGTGAGATTGCACGACCATTGAATTTCTCGCACAAATGAGCCATTGTTTCGTTGTCTGTGTGGCAAGTGGCATTATCCTGTTGGAACCACATATCGCTCAGGTCCATGACCTCAATTTCTGGACACAAGAAATCCGTTATCATCTCGCGATAGTGAAAACCATTCACGGTTATCGCGAACAGCAGCAATGTTTTCCACAGAACGAACTGGGCAAAAATGCATAGGTGTTTTCACATTTCCTTGTTTGCGGAAATTTGCGCACAATTCTTCCGATTGTGGACACGTTAGTTCGATTAAGCTGACCAAAAAAAATCACAAAGTGCACGAAATGCATTTTGATTTGAGAACGCCCATTTTCGTAAAAGGCTTCAACAATCTTGACGCACTGCTCAATTGTGTACCTCTCCACGATCGAATTTGTCAAGCACTGAAACAAAGAAATGTGAAATTAAGATGGGCAAAAATCTGGACGTTAAGGTTTGTCTCTCATTTTATATCGTGCATTATGGTTTGACCACCTTTATATGCTAGGCGGAGTTCAAATATTTCAAAATTTTGCACAGTTTTTGATTCAGTATTATAAAGAAATATAGTGGAATATTCAATAAATATTATTATATATGACCATCAAATTGCATCTTTCCATAAAATTGGCTAGATTCCCATTGGAAAAACTAAAGTGATGCGAATTTACGCAGACATTGCAAATATCTTTGTAGTTAAAAATGAGACTTCGAAGAAGGTTACCGTGGTGCTATCATCGGGTGAAAATATATATATTTAATAACCTTATGGCTGCAAAACGTGGAATGATCACCTCGCAAACAAACTCAAGAACAGTTGAAATACATGGGAGAAAAGGGACAGGCTTTGTTATTTGTATATGTTCATTCAATTGTTCGGAAAATTGTGTTAAGTAGAATCGAAAAATAAAGTAGCTGTTGGTAATTAGCGGATTAAGCCCTTCAACAGGCTGCATTTTATAAGGTGCCCTGGTAGACTAGATGGTACCGAGCTAATCAATCAGTGCGACGTTTGCAGCGTTATTTCCCGCCAGAGAATTTGGTAAGACTTTAGAATATAAATTATAAAATTTTTTGTAACATATAATAAATTAAAAAATGATTGGGTAATGCCGAATCTTATATACCCTTCGCCATGGTGTGATTATAGCAAAAAGTTTTATAAAAACCGTTCTTTATTTTAACTAGAATTTTTTCTCTCTTGTCGTTCCCCAGATAAACGAAAATCTGCAATGCCTACATTTTGTCGGATGTTGTGTATTGATAACCAAGATGCTTGTAGCTTATTTGGAAACTTTGGCTTCTGCCGCTCTTCTCACGCCCCATCACACCCATATTTTTAAATAGGTTGTATATTAACAACCCAGATATGTGTATCAAATGTGGGCAATTTCTCTTACCGTTTTTTAAACATAAAAAAAAACTATTTTGTTTTACGCCAACTTCTCGAACAAAGAATATTTTTCATTTACTGCAACGTCGTCATCACTAAAAAAATTAAGTTTTCGAGTCAGTGATGTAGAATTAAATTGTGTAAAAAAATCATGTTTATAACTTTTATAATTTCCCCGTTTGAAGAAAATATGGCTTTATTTTTTCTAAAGGTAAAATTAGATAAACGCGTTTATTCGTCGACGTTTTTTCGTGCGTTTAAAAATTTTAGCGCATGAAAAATTGCAAGTTACACAACGCGCGTTACAAAAGCCATTCCTGTCAGCTGTTTTTTATTTGTTTACTTATTTGAGCATTGAAAACGGATTCGAAAGTATATCAAGATTTTATTATTTTATTGAATTTATTCTTTTTATATAAATATTGTATGTTTTTTAAGCTCCTCAAAAAGTGTTTCATTCATAATTCACAAACTTGTAAAATTATTTTTTTATTGTCAGCTGATTACTTGTCAAAAATACACAACGCGTCAAAATATTTTGCATGTAGCTTGTTCTATGAAAATACACTAGTTGAACTTTTTTTGACAGAAGACGACAGAGCGCGCGCGCACTAACGCGTGTTATGAGTAATTTAAAAATTTTGAAGACGATTCTTTCGAAAGATATTTTTTTAAGTTATGAAGACGTTGTATCAAATGAGTGATATATGCAAATTGTTCATAATTCTTTGAAATAATATTTGGGACAGCCTGCGTAACGTAAAACGTCGGCTTATTGTAGTTGTTCAATTTTCCTTTATACTCTTCTCCCCGAACATTTTCTGTAATAAGAACAGGAAATCGACTGATGCTACATTTTTAACCCTTATGTGTGTGGACAGGTACCTGTGCACCTATTGCGTTTTCAAATCGAAATTTTTTATATAAGATTTTAGTCTACAATTCTACAATTCCATGAGAACTCCTAACTTTTTGTTATTATTATATTTTCATAGGTGTTTATATACAATATCAGTTGGGGAGGCGTGGCATATCAATTTGCTTTTTGCACCCTAGGTGAATTGAATAGGGTGAATTGGTACCTGGGTACCTGTATACGTTTTATATTACAATTTGTTTTTTGGGTGTAGGATTTTAAAAAATATATGAAAAGGGGAAAACCAGAGTAAAATTCTAATATTATATCATTAACCATCGATTTTTTGTACAATACAAGACAAAAAATTAGATTTCTCATACAATTTGCATGAAGGTTATTGTTTATAAACGATTTACCACAAGTTATTCAGTTTTCAAGTATTTTAATATATGCTGATGATGTGAAAATTTTCTTGAGTATTAGTGAATACTCCAACCATGTTTTACTTCAAAATTACTTGGATTCGTTTTACAAATGGTGTAATTCAAATTTAATGGAGCTGAATCTAAAAAAAGTGCAAATATATGCGTTTTGTCCGAAAGCGACCGATATCTGTAAATTATATGCTGGGCAATTATCAACTAGAAAAAGTGGATAGCTTTTTAGATCTTGGTGTTTTATTGGATCCTAAACTAAGTTTCATTAATCATATAACAATTATGGTAAACAAAGCCAGAGGAGTACTTGGTTTTATAAAACGATGGGCTAAAGAGTTCAATGACCCTTATGTAACTAAAACCTTATACACATCACTTGTGAGATCTATTTTGGAGTATGCTTCCATAATTTGGGACCCTATGTACCAAACTTATATCGACAGGATAGAATCTGTTCAAAAACAATTCCGGTTGTTCTGTCTTCGAAGTTTAAATTTCAACCCATTAAGTCTTCCATCATATACCAGCAGGCTCGCCCTTGTTAAGCTGCCAACCTTAAAAAGCCGATGTTAAATGTCTCGTTTCTATTGAATATTATTAACGGTGATGTTTGTTCTGGTTTTCTGATCAACAATATTTCGTTCAACATTCCTCAACGACCAACACGTTACTTCTCACCATTATCCGTTCAGTTTTTTAGAGCTAATTATGCAAACGCTGACTCTCTCAGGAGAATGTGTATTCAATTTAATGAACTGTTTAGATTTATAGATTTTTCTTTAAATACTAATGTAACTTAAAGTAAAATAATAATTTTTTTAAATTCATAATTAATTATTTAATGTGAGTTTTTAACATTCGTGTTGTATAAATAGTCTGTAAGGATTAATTCCATAGACGAATAAATTAAATAAATAAATAAAAAGCTACCCAGGTACCTATCCACCCTATAGAAGGTGTTTTTTTCCACACACATAAGGGTTAACATAAAAAAACGCCGATTGGCTTGTTGCGTTAAAACAATAAATCGTAGGTTTTCAAAAATAGAATTGAATTATGTAGTTTAGTTTGTTGTTCTATCTTTCGATTTTAATTTCCTGGTCATGAAGAAGGCTGAAAAAAAAGAAAATCTCATAAAAATAATGCAGAGGGCCACCTGTCTACTCACGCAAATTCCTTTGTGGCCGTGGCCTATCTTGAAACATTTTCTTCACGTACTCGTTTTTTCATTGTTTTTGTTTAACCCATTAAGGCCCTGCGTTGCGTTTTCGCAACGTTCACTTAAACCTCCCCTCAGGCATTTTGTTGTTACGTGATATTGTTATAAAGCACAGTGAAATAAAATTTAACTTAATATCTAATCGACCTGTTTTTGGATTTGTATCATACATAAGTTTTTTTTATAAAAATTTTTTATTTAAATTTTTAATTTTTCCTGTTTTTTGGGTACTTTTGGAAAAAGTTTAAAAAAATAAAGTAATTTATAATATACCTATCTGAAACTTCTGAAGGAGATAGCTAACATACGAACATAATGTCTATCATCGTAGCCATTTGAGACTTTTTTTATGATTGGATACATCCGTGATGCGAAAACGCAACACTGGGCCTATGCCATATACAAATTACATAAAATTATCAAATAAAATATATTTATACAATCACTTGCTATTTAAAACAACATAATAAAACATGTAAATTATAAGTTGTTGTTATTAAGCAGTAGGTAAATTCTCTATGTCAAGTGTGTTATTTTCCTAAAGGGAAGCGAACTTACACCAAAGTAGTCCCGTGATAGGTCTTTGGGGGTAGAGACCGGTTCCAGTTCTAACAGTTTATATGAATAAGATCTATCACTTTTACATGGGTTTGTCATTGGTTAATTGACACCATTTGACCAGTCACACATCTATTCTCAATGAACGTGCTTAGTGTTCGTTAGAACAATGTAAGATTATTTCGATACAATGTAGTATGTACCGTAATTCATTACTTTTTTTACTTTCTTGTTCTTTATATACCAGTCAGATGATTAGTTCTCCTTTCACTGGTCATGAGTTCTATCATTTTGAACTTGTTCTATTTTCACAAGTCCAGGAACAATTGAAAATTTCCAGCAGGGTTACTTCAATATTTGATACCATCCACTGACAGCTAGGATGTTTCAGGAGTGGGCGTTATATTGAACCTGTGGTAAATTATGAACCGATCTTTACGAAAGTTGACAGTGTGATTTCTAGTCATATAAAACTGTGACAGAACAAAATTTATAACAATAGAATTATTTTTTATGGTTTTGGGCGTACCAAAGTGTTTTTCGAGAGTTGGCTTTATATGGGTCCTATGGTAAATTATGGACCGATCAATTTACAAATGTAAAAAAAGTGACGTAGCAGTGCACCCAAAGTGCCTTGGAGCATATCATAATTGAATTAAAAATAGAATGTAAATGAATATCTTTTTTAATTTTTTTTCCTAAAGATGTGAATAAAATATTATATTTTCATTTAAAATGTTTACAAATGCGCTTAATTTGTATATCGTTAAGGCCCAACGTTGCGTTTTCGCAACGGGGGTTATCTGGGCTCCCACGTATCCGATTTGCAGAAAATTTGTTTTCTTTCATATTGAGGTATAAACAATTTAATTGTAAAAGTTTCATCACTATAGCTCAATGGGATCATGGTTCGGGCCTTAATGGGTTAATCGACAACTTTTCGATGTGTTACTATGGAAAATAAAATGAAAAGTACTTTTATAAAGTGATTTGGAACCTTTAATGTTCTCGTTATAGGGGTTTGTTAAGCTATTTGAATTTATGTGCGTTAACCTAAATATTATGACTTGTAATATGTTGTTTTATTTATGGTAGCTATTAAGAAACTACGGGACTATTTCGTTAATTTTATGATGCTGACCCATTGTGCAGTGTCGCCTACAGAGCAAGCTTTTTTACACAAGTCTTGAATTCATTGAAAAACAAGTAAGGGTGCTATATTCGGCTGTGCCGAATCTTATATACCCTTCACCATTGTGGGGGCAGAATACAGAGCAACTAGACAAAAACTAAATAATTTTTACATATGTATACATACATATTTATAATACTTTAAACTTCATTATAAATTAAATTTAAAAAGCGAAAACTGGTAAATATTTTTAAAAATTTTAAAAAACTTTCATAACTTTTTTGTATCTGAACTTATTTTCCCGGGTTTTTTATAAAATATGTTCTACTAAAAATTTCCGATATTTTGGTATATAAGTCATATCCATAAGACATATGGCAGCCCTAAAATTTAGGGTTTTATACAATTTTTAATTTTTTTGTACGGGAGGTACCACGCCCACTTCTCCAATCCCGCCCTTATTTTGTAGGATGGTGTGTATTGACAACCTAAATGTGTGTACCTAATTTGGAAACTTGGGCATTTGCCGTTTCACAGCAATACATCAAAAAGTAATAAAAATACAACAAACACAAGGGATTTTTGTAAAAATTAGAGGTAGTCGTGGTTTTTTGCTCATATCTCAGCAATTTGGACCGATCTGGCTGAATTTCAATAGCAAAATTATAATAAGAATACCTGACATAAAGATACCCCAACCAAGTCCCCATCATATCTGGGGGCTTCGGAAAACCCATTTCAACAGACAGACGCACAGACGGACAACCGGATTTGAATTTCGCTTTACATAAGGACCCATAATATATGTACTTTATAGGGTGTAAGATCAATATTGTAGAAATTACAAACGGAATGACAAAGTTATATATACCCTTTTACCTTCGGTGAAGTGTATAAAAAGTATATAAAGACATGTTTTTAAGATTGTACTCTATTTTGGACCCTGTACCTGTCGTGGACGTGGTAAAAGAAAATTATGAAAATCATGGGGTTAAGATTCATATAAGAGTTCTTTGTGCTGAATATTATTTATATAGCAGCAGTAAAAACTTGCGGGATGAAGTTTGAATAAGGGCCATAGCAAAAAAAGAACCGATTCTCAACATTTTTCAAAAGATTTCTTTTATGAGAATTGATACCAAATTTCATCAAATTATCTTAAAAATTGCGACCCGTATTTTGCGCACAGATAACCTGCCAGCCGGACGGATAAGCATTGTTAGATTGACTATGAACGTGATTCTAAGTCGATCAGTATACTTTAAGGTGGGTATATGACCAATATTATTAAACATCAGCACAAATGCTTAATACCCTCTTGGTCAAGAACATTTTCGTGTATAAACTAATAAGTTTACTATTGCAAACAATTTCATTCGTAAGAAAACTAGTACCGGAATTCTTTCATGTGCTTGCTTCATAACGATTTCTAAGAACTGGCTTAAAAAGTGTGGAGTTAAGAATTTATTTGTTCCAAAGTTAGTTAAAAAAAAATTTTTGTCTTCTTATATCCCTCAAATTTCCCAGAGTAGTTTCAATTACTTCGATGTTTATACCCAGTTACAAATGATTTATTTAAGAACTAAAAACAGGTATACATTTGATTCCATTATATTGCTCCTGCTGTTGACGTTAATAAAGTTCCCGTCTAAGATGGGGGAGAGCAAAGAAATAAAATCACAAAATTTTGGAATTTTTTTTGCACACGCACACACACACATACATATCCTGTTATCATCCAACTACATGACAGAAACAAATTTTTTTTTGTTGGGTGATTTTTCGCAGAGATTTCGTAAAAACGTAGAAAGTACAAATACAAATTAGAAGGTCGGTCTTTTTATTTATCACTCCACTTAGATATTTAACAATTTTAAATGACAGCCTTTAATATAATTTTAACAAGTACTTGAATAACAGCCTAAAAATAAAACTTCAAGCAGTTGGATTCAAAGAGATATGGCCTATGGCGGTTGTTATTAGAAAGAGAATTGAAAATGAAAGAAAACTAAAGTCTTAATTTGTAATAAAAGAAGCTGGGGGGATCTTGAACAAATTGTTCAGGTTGAAGGTGAATGAAATTGCCCATTAATTTTCGGTGTACAAAAAAAAATATTCAAATAATTTTTGTTGTTGAAAATTTTTTGTAAACTATTGTTAATACTTCTGCAAATGACTGGAATGAAAGCTTTTTATTTAAAATATAGGGTTAACCATTTTTCAATTTTAAAAGCAAAGTAAAATAAAACACACATAAAGCTTTGATTTCGATGCAACTCTTATTTCATTATAATGCTCATTACCATTATCATTATCATTACGTACGACACTGTATCATTTAAATGACAAGATTTGTTGCAGCAGTCGATCCTTTGCAGAAGTTTCCTACGACTTTTTCCACCTTTAGAGCGGTATCTTGGCAATAACTTGATGGATGTTGGTTTTTAAATACTCCAACGTTCAAATGCTCCAGTGTTAGGGGACTAGTTGCGTAGGCACGGTCCTCGACGTAGCTCCACAAAAAAAAAAAAAAAAACAAAAAGCATAACGGCGTTAAATCGAATGACATTCATTGGTGACCAATTGACGTCGCCAAAATGCGCAATAAAGCCAACATCGGTAGTGATGTTTGGATCATGACACCGGCTTGTTGGAACCTCATATCGTCCACTTCATAATGTTCAATTGCAGGCAAAAAAAAAGTCTGTAATCATACGTCCGTAACGTTCTGAGCCGTGAAATCGACAAATCAGGATAATCCGCCACACTTTCACAAACAGAAGATATTTTTTGTCACTGAGCACATTTTAATAATGCACAGGCCCGACCACATCTTTCACTCTTCAAGTATCTTTAAAATTTCATTATAAACTTGCCAATTCCTTGCCCAAAATCACCTCGTAGTGCTCGAAAATTAGCCACGTTGAAAATACAACCACTTTTTTTTTAGTAAGTTTTAATTATTTTTACGAGTTCTTGGGTTGTTAAATGGCCAATATACGTAAATAGCAAACCTTAATTAATGACACTTCAGATGACAGCCTTGCCATACCGGCGTTTTTGGAAACACAAAATTGATTAACCGCTATTATAACAAATAAGATAAATTTCTGTAACGATCATTTAAATGCCATTTTGAGCATTTTCTATCTTTGATTTACTATATCTAATATCTCTTACAGACCTCAGCACTGTTAAGGTCACACAATATTGTCTTCAATATTGAAAAAAGTTGCTACTTCAGAGGAAGTAATCCAAATACGTACAAATCGCAAGATTTGATTTAAAATGTTCGTTCGAATTGTCATCCAAAAATGTTGATTTGTTTGACGCCACTCTAAAAAAATGAGTTTTGGAGAAAAACGATTTTGAAGTTAACAAGTTAATTTTGAAACGCCTGAACGCTTTTACAGCTCGAAGCCCGTTTTAAAGGAGCTGATTACGAATCTGGCATTGGATTTTGAAAATTAAAAATGGCGGATCCAATACGGTTGAATATTTTTTGTAATGTTATTGGATTTTTTTGAAACAAGTGGATTTTGATACGCCTGGATGCTTTTATGGTTTGAAACTCGTAACCTGGTTATTTTTGGGGTCGAAGATTACGAATCTGGTATAAGATTTTGAAAATTCAAAATGGCGTATGCAATATGTCGGACCTTTTTTTGTAACATTTTTGGAATCGCATGAAACTTGTCACTTAAGGATTTTCGGGGCCGCTGATTACGAATATGGTATTAGATTTTGAAAATTCTAAATGACAGATCCAATATGGCGGACTATTATCTTCTATTATAGAATTTGTTTGAAACTCGTTACTCAGGGTTTTTCGGGGTAGCTTGTTATGAATCTAAAGTCAGACTTTCCAAATTCAAAATGTCGGAGTTTAGGGCTCTGCTTAACGCTGTGTAATTATTCTGGAGTTTCGAGGTCACAGATTAGCAGTTTGGTGATTTCGGAGTGTTACGAAAGTAAACAAAAGAAAATAGTGAAAATAAAAAAAGTAATGTATCAGATGTATCAAAATCGACTTGTTAACTTAACAAAAAAAAAAGTCCGCCATATTGGATTTTGAATTTTCAAAATCTAATACCAGACTCGTTATCGTCGGTCCCGAAAACCGTGAAAGGCGAGTTTCAAGTAAATTAGATCAATTACAAAAAACTTTGTTACACCGGGTTCTTTTTGTTTCTTATCAAAGGTGTAGTTTAAAGCTCACTTATGACAAAAGTAATGAAGTTAGAAAACAGCGGTTTGCTGCATTGTCTATCTTAAGAATCATCAAAAAAGTAAATCGGTGTTTTTCATATATATCTTATATATAAGTAAAAAGCTCTTCACTAGTATTGCACCTGAAGACAAGGCCTCATAACGCTTATGTACAATGACATCAGTACTATGACAAGTGTCTTCGTTTTTGACCCCATGACACTTTTCATCATTGTGATGTCAGCCTTAATATCACTTGGCCAAATTGTCATCAGGGTCACAAACTGAAATTATGTCATCAATGGGATGACACATCAGCATCACAGAAATGACGAATCGGATGCAGTTTAAAAAAACATGTTATCAGTGCGATGACTCAGTAACATCGGAGAAAGGACTCATTGGGCTCAATTTAATAAAACTGTCATTAAATTGAGTCATTGGGATTAAGTCAAAGTGAAAAAATTTTATTATTTACTTACCCGTTTGTTTCACTTTTGTTGTATTCCGCCAATTGTTTTCAGAAAAACTCCCAATGCAGGTGTCCAACAGCAGTATGCCTGATTTGAGTTTTGTAATCATTCTACTCTGAAAATTTGATGTATTTAGATTATAATTTTAACAAAGAGAGCATGGAAATATTTTCTTCTTATTTTACGTTTAAAACATAAAAATAATGCTAATAATACACACAATTGATTGCGCTGTAGTCATAGCATATATAACGATTAAAATTTGTCAAAATCTTATGATGACGTTCGTCATTGGATTGATGTCACTTTTTTTCTCACTGATGCCATTTGTAATAACATTGATGTCACACAATTCTGATGTTAGAACAACATCAATATGAAGATGCATTTTTATTTGAGTGCACAAAAATTGTTTTGTTACTTTCCCAAAAGTATGAATAAAAAAACGGCTCCTTTTAAATACATATTCTGAACACTAAATGACAATTAAATTTGAAAAACCCGAAAACTAATGTTAAATAACAATAAAAACAAAAATCCCCAAAACATTCACAGTATTTTTTTTACCCCCATTTCCCAAATAAAATCCCCAATTTTCGGTTAAAACGGACAACATTAGACTTTTGTGTCTCTCTGCTCCTCGCACTTTTAAAAACGCTAGATTAGCTGTGTTGCCTGATCACTGGCTTGAAAAAATTGTTTTCGAAACTCTCTAAAAACTATTTTTCTCTCTAAACTTCGAAGCAAACAAATTGCTTAAGCTCAAATGAAACGTGACATAACCATAACTATACAAAACAGCTGCTTGAACCAACCTTATGGGCAACACTGTATTTGATTACGATGACTTACCATAACAACATAACCATGACCATATAAACCAATTGAATTTTGGGCTTTTAGTTAAGTTTTTTTTTTTATGCTGAGTCCCTGTGTTTTTCTCTCTCTTTATTTTCTAGTTGGTTTCTATTACCATCATTATTCAAATGAAATGAATATAATTCCGATTAGCTTCAAATTTTTCTTTTCAACGTTCAATAAATCTGTTCATACCCATTTATTTTTGTTCGTGTGATGTATTTCAGTACATCTTTCTCAAACCAAAAAGAAATTTCGACCTTTGACAAAATGCTTTTGGATTAATAGCATTAATTATGCTCTTTGTCTTGTTTTAGAATTGTTGTAAAGAAAATAAAATTAATTAAAACAAATACATTATTTTTTATCAAATAAAGAAGCACCGGCATTTTATGACACACTTCAATGAACAAACTTAAATAATAATTTTTTTTTTTAAAAAGCTTAAAGTTTACTTTGACAAAGCCTCTTCAATTTTCTTTTAAACTTTCTTTCACTTCTTCATGCGCCAATTTTACCTTGATAAGTTTGGTGTTCGTGTCTTTTGTTAAATACAACTACTTTTGCTTAAAAAGGACGAACGAAGAAGAAGAAGCAACTTTGCGAGCACATCAAAATCTGTACACACCTCTATTCTTCTTTACCATTTTTCGTACAAATTGAAGACTTTGCTAAGTAAACATTGCGTGTAGCAAAAGGGTTTCACTTATCTCCTACCAACTACTTATACCACAAAATTTTTAAAAGCAAACAATGTTGCCAGCTATACATGACCAAAACTGGTTGATTTTTTAACAAAAAAATTCCCCATTCATTTTACAAGAGCTTATCAAAAAGTGATAAAATTATCTTAAACAACAATATTTTTTTGACACTTATTTAATTGAAGCTAAATTTATTTATATACGACTAAAGAAAATGAAAAATGGCTTAATTGACAACACTGGTAAAAATGGGTCTAACGACTTTATAAAGCAAAAAAAAAGTAATTATAAAAGAAATTCAAAGAATTAAAGGAAATAACAAAAAACAAGTAAAAGTGCTATAATCGGCTTTGCCGAATCTTATATACCCTTCACCATGGTGCGATAAGAACAGAAAATTATACAAATACCATTCTTTAGATATAAATAGATATATTTTTTGCTCATATCTCAGCGATTTTTCTACCGATCGCGCTGAATTTCAAAACCAAAAAATATCAATATTTAAGAAATTACAAACGGAATGACAAACTTATATATACTTACCACTAGTGGTGAAGTATAAAAAAAAGTATAAAGTATAAAACAGCAGCTAAGGATTTAAGGGTAAATGAAAGTTTAGGTCCACCATTTTAAAGATAATACATGTGACTACATTTCAAAACGGTCTCAATCGTTTCTCTGCTTTACCTTGTCTCTCTACAAATGTTAATTTGGAGTAAGGCTTGTTCTAATTAAACTGCTATCTTTAGACTAGGCCAAAAAAAAAAAAAACAAAAAAATTGTAAAAATATATACTCGAAATTCGCACTCTCTTAAGGGTACTTTACACTATCGCACAATATGATTTTTACTTTATAAATCATATGTACATATTAAACAAAAAATATTAACTAAATGAGCAGCAAGAGTTCAAATTTACTTTTAACCCTTCGTGGTACACATGAGTCTGGCTAGGCCTTTTTTCAATGTGTATAGGAAATCAAAACATGCGTAAGCCGGAGGGTTAAACACAACGAAAAGTTTAATCTTTTTTATGTTTACATTTGACCTCATGCTTACATTTGTCCTTCAAGTTGTGCTGACAAAGGTCAACTAGGAAAAAGAAAGACAAACAAATTAAAAACAAAACAAACAAAAATGTACTTTGGACTTTGAGAAGAATTCTTGACGAAAAGTACCAAAAAACAGAAGTAAAGGAATAACATGTGAATCGATTAAAATAGATAATCATTCAAAGCAAAGTTCGATCTACCAAAGGTTAAATACAATTTGGCTTAAATATTGATGTTTGACTATTGACTACCAGCAGTCGTCAATGGCTGTGAGCAGGGCTGCCAGATACATTTGTGAGAAAATCGTCTTTATCGTTTCGAAAAATCGTCAAAAAAAAAATCGGACAACTTAAAATTTAGTTTTTTTTTAAACAAATTTTGTTCGATTTTTATAAAAAAAAACGTTCAAACAAAAACATTACTACTTCATACCCAGCTAGCATTTTCAATCGTGTAAGAACTACTGGGAGTCTCATGAAAAGCGTCTTTGATCGTCGATGACCGAATTTTTTAATCGTAACGCGAGTTAGATTCTTCCATAGCACAGCGAAAGATGCTTGTTAAATCATTGGGGGAATCGTTAACGACGTGGTTAAGGATAATCTATCGAGCTTTCCATGTCAATAATCGTATGAGGCTGATATGGATATTCTCTTACAATTCGTGAAATTCTTGTCGTATAATTATTGAAAATATGATTTATACAGCGAGCCGTAAAAGGTTCATTCGATGATGGTTTGACGAAAGATAAACAAAGTGGAACATTGTTGTTTTTGTACTCTGAAAATAATCAAAGATTTTCTTAAGACTTGCATATTACAGCCGTACCTAAACAAAAGCGGCACGCGTTTTCTGGTTTTTTAATAGAGCGGCCTGAACTCTTTGCAATTGGAAAAACTGATTTTGACAGCTCGTTTAGTAGTGAAGTTTGCCGCTATTGCTAATTAATAATCGCAATTAACTATTTTTTTGGCCAATCTAGCGTTTTTATTTATAATTTCTGGGTTTTATTAAACAAGAAAGCTATCCCTACTGTTCGTGACACAACGTTGACGCTCTTGCTTTGGTATGGCATATCAGCGTAAATGCTAAGCGAAATAAAACGTTCCGCCTTCCGCTCTTGTTAAGGTACGGCTGTTAAACATTCCAACATTAAAAAACGAAATTGTCAGAAAATTTTATGTTTTTTCAGACTTTCGAGACTGAAAAAAATCGTCACTTTTTAGAAAAAAATCAGCAAATCGGCACTTTGTTAATTTCGTAACAAAAAATCGTCAAAATGACGATAAATCGTCAAATCTGGCAGCCCTGGCTGTGAGTGTTAAACAGCAAAACCCTCTGAGAATATTAAGTGGTTCCCATTTCAACATGTAAGGGAAACCTGTCCGTGAAAGCTTGGGTTCGAGCCCCGCGGCAGTCAAGAATGCAAAATTCCTTTCTTCATAAAAAATAAAATTAAATTTGATGAACTTTAGCCTAATTAAAATATCAAAATTTAGATTAAAAACCATAAACAACAATACTAATTACACTGTGCAACAAAAAAAAAAAAAAACCAGCCTCAATACTTTCAGCGCGAAATGAAAGTATGCTATAAGTAGAGCAAATCTGCCAAGGGTTTTTGAAAAGATAGCGCTGATTCCCGTAGTATGGGCCCCTTAGGATTTTGAATTTTTAGAAAAGGCGTTGTTTTAAATTAAAAAAATATATTAAATGTACTTCTGATCTAAAAAATAATTTCAGATATCTGCAGTAGAATCGTATGGCGATTCTTTTCTTAGAACTAATTAACCCTCTAACTCTCATTTTAAAGGGTTATTTTTGACCTTTTTCCCAATTCCTACCAATTCCTAAACTAAAGCGACACTTTTAAGGGTTAAAATGTTCTACGAATATTTTCTGCATCAAATTTCACTAGGGATCTTTTAAGACCAAAAGTTCGTCTGATGTATTTAAAACGGATTTTCGACATTTTGGGAATTGAAATTTTTGAGATTCTTGAAAAGCCGTTTGGCCCAATTGAAAAAAAAAAAATATAGTAAATGTATTTCTGAACTAAAAGACTATTTCAGATTTCTTCAGTATAATTCCGAGACTGATTTTTGAAAGTATTCCTATTTAGGATTGTTTTGAGTACGTTTTAGTGTTATTCGTACTTGAATTTTTGAGTACGACTCGTACTTTAAGTAATCATAAAAAACTTGATTTATCCCCAGTATTTTTCTTTATGCGTACCATTATAAGTAAAATTCCAATACCGGTACCAAAGTAACAATCTTTTTATGAGAAAAAAAAGGTAAAAACAATTTACAACAAAGAAACCTTAGATATTTTTAATGGAAAATGTAATACAACAAGTCTATCGGGCATGGTCTTGAAATCGAAATCACGTGAAATTGAAATCGAACAAATTTTGAAGGCTCTGCCGTTTTTAATGATGAACTTAAGCCTGATTAAAAATATTAAAATTTGGATTAAAAAACCATAAATAGTTCGACAAAATAACCACAATACTAATTATTGTTCATAAAAATATTTCCTTTTATATAACTCATACTTTGAGGCCCACTATCCCCTTCCTAACAACAGGGGAAGCCACGTTCATTATTACAAAAATTCAATTGAAAATCATCATTGATTTCAATTTCAAGTGATTTTTTCCATTTCCAGAACATTTTTAATAAAATAAATAAATTACGAATACAAAAAAAAAAAGATATTCTGTTTGTTAACATTGTTGAGTTAACCCTAAGAGGTTCAGCCAGGTATGCATAGACTTATTGCATATAGAAGAATGTGTAACTTTTTTCTTTTAAGTGTTAAAGACAAATCGGTCCAGGGCTTTCTTAATCGGCTATGGCGAACACAATGAGCACAAAATCATACGACTTAGGTGCTCGTGTTCGGTTTTATTGGCCATTACAAATGAAATGAAAAAAAGTTTGTCATATATGGGAACCACGCTCAAAGTTAAAGCCTGCATGTCGAAGAAGATGTTGGATCAAAAACGAGATGTATTTAGCACGTTAGTACTTTACCATAGTGGTAACATCGCGCTATGCTCCTTCTTTTTTTTTTTGTTGATATTTGTATCGGAATATATTATTATTTATTTATTTCAGTTCAGTTACATTTAATTAAATATTGTCCTTGCGAAGCCATGTTGGCTTGTCTGCAGGTACAGTATACAAAAATTAAATTTCTATAAAATGATATAAATTATAAATTATGAATTTCAAAACAATATATGTAGCTTAATTACTAAAAAGAGTTTTTTATAATTCAATAATTCAATTTGATATTTGATATAATTTTTCGACTAAAAATTACTTATTGTATATTCACAAAATATTTTTTGATTGCCTTTTTTCTTTTGGGGCAATTTACTGAAATATTAATAATATCCAAAGGCATAGTATTAAGTATCGTAGGTAGTACGACGGCTAGTGTATTTTTTCCGTAATTGTTTTTGTATTTCGGAATTTTGAATCTTCCCTCCTGATTTCGCCGAGCTTGGTAGGTATGATCAATTCTGTTAAAGAATCGGGTGTCCTTACTGAATTCAATGACTAGTGTTATGTGGTATATACTTGTTATATTTAATATTTGTATGTCCTTGAGAGTTGTATTTGCTATATTTCCGTTGATATTGTTGTTGATATTGGTAGTGGTGTTGGTGTTGTTAGCTATGTTATTGTTGGTTGATGAAATGTAGCTATTTACCGTATTTTTCGTAATGCTATTGCTGATGTTGTTGTTTGCATTATTGGTGCGATTATTGTTAATGCTGTTGTTGTTGATTGAGTTGTTGGTGTTCCTGTTACCATTGTTGTTGTTCGTGTTGCTGCTATAAATATTAGTAATCTCGCTGTTGCTTCCGTTGTTGTTATTGATGTTAATGCTATCATCATTGTGGTTATAGTTACTGATGTAGTTGATGTTGTTATTGTTGGAGTTATAGATATAATTATTGTGTCTGGTGTTATGGATGTTATTGGTAGTGTAGTTAGCGATGTTGTTGCTACGTGACAAACAAGAAAAAAAATATAGTTCTTATTATTTACGCACAATTTTGGACATCTGCTTACTAGGACTGGGCAGACTTAGTTTGAACCACTTAGTGCTAAAAAATCCTTGAACCTCCCAGGGTTAAATACATAAATTGTTTTATGTAGAATGATGACAAAATCCGTATCGGGCCATTCTGCTGGTGTCTGATAATTGTGAATTCTTCTGTAACCAAAGAAACACAGCAAAATTGAAACTCGTTAAACAAAAGAGTAACAAAATATTCTTTATGGCGGGACAAAACGTTTATACTTTTATTCAAAAATATATATACGATAATGTCTGAAGCTTCTTTACGACTGCTGCTAACTAGAAAGTTTTGTCTAATAATGCAAAAAAAGGATGTAAAAATATTGAGAGAAGTGTTAAAAATTTAATTTACTTATTTTTAATACTATAGCAAAATAACTAGTTTTTAACTAGTATATAACGGTAAACCAATGAACTAGTAGAGCTAAAATCAATTGTTCTTTGCTTATGTTATAAAAATCCCACGTCGAGAAACCTTTTCGATTGAAATGTGAGAATGAAACAAAAATGCCATAAATAGAAACAAACAACTGTTTTTCTTACTTAACTTCGTCTGTTACATTTTGGCGAGTCACAGCTGTCACATAATTTTTTACATTTTATTATACATAATTACTCGCCAATTTTTAGAAAAAGTGTGTCTGTAAAATGTTTGTGAGAAAGTTCCAGCTTTGAACTAACAAATAAACTCACAAGCAAAAAGGCGGTGAGAAAAAATTTCAACACAAAAAAATATATTGAAAATGCAATGAATGAATGAAAACAACGCGGAAGAGATAATTATTTTGTTCTTGGCGGATTTTTTCATCATTTAATTATATTGCTTTTTACATTTTTATAAAATAAGAATGTTTTCAAAGTTATTTTGTAAGTCTGAGTTCATACGGCTCATGTCTTATTGACAAGATTCTTCCTTTTTCTTCTTTGAACATGAATTGGCGTTCAAATGACGCATGTAATGTTGACGACATGTTTTTTTTTTGTATAGTCGTGCGTATGCATGTGTGCTTTTTTGATATTTAAAACAATAACAAAATTAAACAACGAATGAAAAAGCAAAACGTTATTAAGACAGTACATGCATCTGTGTACTCGTTTGTTTTCTCCTCGTCCCTCTCGCCTATAAAGTAGCAGTCATGTCAGTAAGAGATGAGCCGTATGAACACAGACTAATCAACAAACATAAAAGGTGCACTTTTTGGTATAGTAGTTTGCTGTTGTGGTGTTTTCGCCACCGTCGTTGAAAATGTTTAAATTTTAGTAGATTATGGTCACTGTCAATGTTATGCGTGATTGGCGTTCTCAACGTCTACAATCTTATATCGGCTTTGAGTGGAGTATTATGACACTTATAACGTAACGACGTAATCTCTTTTGATAGTTTTCGACATGAGTTACAGACACAATTTTCGAGAAACGATGGAATATTTTGTTTCAAATCTTTTTACTGCTAGAACCTGCGTGCTGGAGTAAAAGCAACTAGTATAGTTCTAACTAAATATTAACTACTTTATCTGCAGGGTATCTTTTCAACTTCTACTTCTAAAATGTACACTAACCCAGTTTTTAATACTTGTCTAAAAGAGAAAAAGATAAAAAATAAACATCAATATTGAAAATACTGTATCTCTGTGTTAATGTTTATTACAGTCTCTAAGGATGCACGCACAATTGAAAGAAAGGAACAAGGACAAAAAAAAAAAAAAAAACGCAAATAATTCATGCATATAAATCTTAAAACAAACAATGAAACTGAATTGAAAATTAATGTTTCATGCTTTTGCATTAAGAAAAAATGTTAAATCCATGCTGGTCTTGTTGTTTATGTAGATTTTTTATTATTTTTTTTCGTATAGAAATTAATAAATGCTCCTGTTGATTTTGTTCGTTGTACGATTCAACATGTTTGCCGACTTAAGCAGAGACAAATATCAGGTATAGTGTAGTTGATATTGGAAATTTTCTAAGAATTTTTATATGTATATGTATTAGACTGGTCGCATCTTGTATGGGATTTTTTTTTTTTAAATTTAATTGTTTGCGCTGCTTAAAATATGAGGTTTGGTGTAAGAAATCATGATCTAATTTTCAGGTCAATCCGACGGTGCCTAGCCGTGCCGGGTGGGGCCCAAAGTTTCCCATATTATAAAAAAAAAACATCTTTTCTATCAGATCTTTATAGTTATACTAGTTGAAAAGTCGAAAATCAAAAATATGGCTTCGTTACGATCTTCCACAGAGAAAGTACTTCAAGTGTGCCAAATTTCAGCTTCCTATGTCATCAGATGGCTTCAGAAAGTTGCGGAAAGAATAGGACATACATGCAAACATCCTGACATACTAAGAAATTATATATTGTATAGATAGATTAACATATGTTCGCGCAACTCAAAAACGCTTTAGCTTATTGAAAAACTAAAAAAAAAACGAAATTACACAATAAAATTTACTTAGAGAAAGGTAAAACGTTTTTCTTATATGCGCAGTCGTTTTAGAAACATAATTTTTTTCTGGAAAAAAAAATAATTTTTTTATTAAAATTTCGGAATTTTTGTTTTTAAAAATTCATAAAAAATTTAAAAATGCAGCTATGCTTCTAATTTTATGCAGACATATAAAAAACAACATTGCAAACAAAACAAGCTATAATTGAAATCAACTAGTATAACTATAAAGATCTGATAGAAAAGATGTTTTTTTTATAATATGGGAAACTTTGGGCCCCACCCGGCACGGCTAGGCACCGTCGGATTGACCTGAAAAATTAGATCATGTTTTCTTACACCAAACCTCATATTTTAAGCAGCGCAAACAATTAAATTAAAAAAAAAAAAATTGCGACCGGTCTAATATGTATGTATATAAAAAAATTTACATACCCTGAAGGAAACCTGGGTGCAAGTGTCTCCAAGTCACCAATTTTGTCGACTATATTGCACTGCTTTACAAATTTTTAATTTGGAAAAATACCAAGAATGCCACATGCCTAGATAAGTTAATTGGGACCTCCTGAACACGAAAAACGCTGTAATTTTTTTTTCTAAGCACCGTTTTTTAGATAACGGTAGTTTTGTGTGTTTTCGGTGTATGGTCCCACTCAAACCCTGGTGGAGCACAACCGAAGTCCGATCGAGATAAATGGCATATCGTTGGAAAGGTAATTGATGCCTTTCCGTCGTTCCACAAAATCCGTAATAAATACTTTATTTTTCATCCGATTTTTTTGAGGTGCCATTACTCAGACATTTCTTATCAGATAGAAATTTTAATTAAATAAACTATTTGGTAAAAAAATAAAACATTCCAGATCTTTACTATAATGTAGAAAAAAAACGAAATATAAATAAAAAAATTTTGAAAAAAACGTAAATGTAGTCAAATTTTTAACTTTTTTCTGCAGGGTACTTGTTGTTCTTGTGGGTGTTTTTTGACGTATAGAACTTTCGATAGGGATAACTGTAAAACAAGCTGTCGTACTAATGAAGTGTGTTTGCCTCTTTTTCTGTATACTTTGGCGATTCACCATGCAAAGACTTATTCCAAAACTTGGTTTTAGAATCGTAGAAATTAGTTTTCAAAATTCAGGCTCTGTTTGCAAAGCTTATAGTACACTTCACAAGTTTACGCTGCGTATAATTCTGGCTTAAATCACTGTTTGGTTCGGTTTATATGCTGACTTCGTCTTAGGCCCATTTGTTTTTAAATCCGAAATCAGTGCCAACATTACCGTGAATAGCGAACGCTACAGGTAAATGATTCGTAATTTTTTGATTTCTCATGTTGAGCCAAACGTTTGCTAGCTCAACCATAATATAGGTACCAGTGACAATATGGTTAAAAATGCCATAATATGGCCGAGCGTGTTTATAATGGAATGTTGCGGCTTCATGTGTGTTCGCATAAGCTGTGCTTTTTTTCGGCCAATAATCACTTTAAACGAATAAGTAGTATTTAGTAGAGATCTTATGTGATCGTATGTCTCTAATTCAGTGTTTTATAAAAGATGGAAACCTTTCGATACACCCACACGCAAAGCATAACCTTGGAGCCATAAATATTCATTATTGGCATTAATTCGCTGGGTTAACAAAATTTTATCCTCCTAAAGGGCTAAAAAATCAGAGCAAGTTAAACTCTCTTTTTGGTTTAAAATGTGTTTAACCCCACAAATCTATAAATCACTAAACATGTAAACCATCTTTAAACGCATAAAATTGGGCGTTTAAACTACCAATACGGAGCATATGAATTTGATAAGATTTATTGTAGTGCTGCCACATGTTATTTTTTTTAACAACATATAATACAAGGGACCAGGGATGTTATACGTGGGGAAAAATCCCTATTCGTAAAGATTTTCTTTTAAAAATATGGCCGTAGGGGGAAAAGGACAGATTTTTTGATGTCAGTAAAATGTAGGGACTTTTGAATAATGTGGCAACCTTTTTGGATATGTGACAGCATAAGAATAAAATTGTTAATACGGCAACATTGCAAATTATTAAATGTCTTTGATTCACCGCTTGCCGTCATTTCAGCTTTGATTTTAACGTAAATTTGTGAAAATCACTTTTACAAGAATGGCGATCATTTGAACTCAATTTTCCAAAGCAAGAAATAGGCAATTTGTAAAAGATGGGCATCAAAAAGTTTTGGACTAAAGTCATCAATATGAAAAACTTGAATGAAGATTTCATCTTCCCCCTTTAGTTGAAATTAGATATCTTTGATTTATCTCATGCCAATACTGATAGCGAAATGATTTTTTATATCATCACGGATGTTCGCACTAAGGTAAAGAAATGAGCCATTAGATTTTATCTTAAGTTTGCTCTTTTACGCTCTTTTACAAGGCGAATGTAAAAATTGAAAAAAAACTTATTAAAAAAAAAAAAAAAAAAAAAAAAAATGCGATTTTAAGCAAATCACCATTCAAAATCATATTTTAAATCATTTTTTAATCGTCATGTTTTTAATTTTTTCTTTGATAAAAGTAGCACCATTATGGCTTTTGATTATTTGAACAAATTTTATTTTGAATCAAACAAAAGTTATCGGGTTCTCGCAAAGAAAATAAGAAACCATTCGCACTTTCATTTTTTTAAAACTTTTCCCAGCGGGAAAATGTAATCAATATTTGATTCCAGAATTCATTATTCTTAATACAGAACATGTCCTAGGATTGTAATAAATTATTTAAATGTATACTGGGAATGACTTAAATAATTCTAAAAAATACGAATAATTGTTACAAACAGAAGAAAAAACACGAACATGTTTTACGAACAAAAACAATACATTCCTTGTTCTGCAAATGTGAGATTATACGTGGTAATCAAATCGTAATTATTGTGTCAATAAAATTACCTTCTCGATCCCCATGAATGCATTATTATTCTTTCGAAAATAATACATTATTTTTTTAGTTATTTATGTAATCAATTCCTTATTTTCCCGCTGGGTTTCTTTAGCTTCACTTCGGAAAATCAAATCTTGTAACGTTTATTTAACCGCCTTATACTCAACGCAAATGGATGAAACTTTGCATATTCCCGATGACAATACACGAATACATGGGCGTAGCCAGGATAAAATCTAGAGGGGAGGGCAAATTTTTTTTGGTAAAATGCTTTTTGACCGCCTTTTACTCAATGCAAATGGATGAAACTTTGCAGGCATACATATTCCCGATGAAAATACACGAATATATGGGCGTAGCCAGGATAAAATCTAGGGGGGCGGGGGGGCAAAATTTTTTAAAATGTTCTCTTTTAAGAAAAGCGTTTCTTAAAAAAATGTTTTTTACATGGTCTTATTTTCATTAATTGACATTAATTTTTGGGCTTGTTTTTATTTGTTCGGCAATGAATCATGTATGAATCCTTTTTTCCCTCGCTTAAGTGCTAAATCAGTTTTTAATCACCAAAAGTGATCTGAGAAGACTCAGGTGATTTTTACTTAAAGCTGGGAAATGGTTTTATTTGTATTGATATTTTATCATTTAAAAATTGTAGGGATTTTTGTGGAGACAAATTTTTTAACGCGTAGGGATTAATAGGGATTTTTTACGGGCTGAATAAGCCCTTTCCAAAAAAATTTATAAAATCACTGCAAGGGACACTGGTTTATAGCTGTTGAGTTTAAACTTTATATAAATTCAACTAAACCAGCGTTTAAACCATCAGTGATTTGTTAGCCATAAGTCTGGTAAAACAAGCTCAAACGCACATTTCATAGGCAGATGGAGATTGTTTAAGAATTTCACAGAGCCAAAGTTTTTATAGTGAACGAAGGCCTTCGATGATTGTTTTGATATGTTAAAAACGGAATGGCAAAATCAAGTTATGATTGAAACAGTCTGAGACACGTTGCGTTTGTTATGCTCGCGCCCAACCATGTTTATTTTTGCTATATGCTTTCACATTTTGAAATTTAAAAATTTAGCTTGGCCCTATTTACCAATTGTAAAAAGCAGTATGTTCGCTGTAATCAAAACTGTTTTTCAACAGATAAATAAAAAATAAGAAAAATTTCCTCAGAATTTAAAAATGATAAATGAAAAATAACAAAAATTTCCTCAGAATTTGAAAATGATTAGATCAAGTGCCCTTTAAAATTAGTTTTTTCTTGTTACAACTAACCAGCCTTTAAAAAGTTCTTTCTTCAATTTTCAAAATGTATTTTGTGGTTTACTACTACTATTCTGTTGAAAATGTTTTGAAATCTAAACATTTTAGAGAAATTCCTATTAAAATGAAGTGTTTTAATATTTTCCATTAGTTGAACTTATTTGATGAAAGCGAAAGATACAACAATAATAAATTTAAAATAAAAACTGAAATCGATTAAAATTTGCCAGCGGCTTTTGTAAAAGTAGGAATGTTTTCAGCAACTGCACATAAATGGAAAAAACATAATAATTATTTAATTCTAATACTCTGCCAAAATAGCCTTAAGAAATGCTTTTAATTGTTACCCATTCTTACCGAGAACACAAAATTGGTTAACCAATAACAAAAATAAATAGAAGATATTTGGAGCAAAATATTTTTCAAATGCAATTTTAAGGAGAAATAAATTCGAAGAAAAATATACAAAATGATTAGACGCAATATTATTATTCTCAACTTGATTTAAAATTTTCTGAAACGGTTGTGTTTTGAGAAATGTTCTATTTTTATGATTACTCATCAGAGAACTGCAAAATCACAATTTTTCTTGATTTATTCATACGCTCAAATTTACATTCACTCTTTGCCTGCAAAACAAAGTTCAACGTTGGTAATTTTTACATCGTTTCGTACACATTTGATTTTTGTGCTTTGTTTGCTCTAAATAGTTGTTATAGTTTTCTATATACAGGCTTTCAAGGTCATTAATTTAATGTAAATAAAAGATTATTTATTTCATTATGAATAAAATCCGACGTTTAGTTGGTATTCTTTCCAACTTCTTCAGGGATTGAGTTTTATTAAAATCTGGCAACATTTTAAAAATACAAAGTAAAAAAGTAGTTAATAATAACAATAATTATAATCTTAATTTTTGACGAATTAACTTACAATAATCTTTTTCGTCAGTTTACATAATTTATAAAATATATCACAGTATTTTGTATAGGTGGACAACACAACACAAAACTTAAAATATTAAAATAAATATATCTAAATTTAAAAATTATCACAGAAAATTTGTCCTTTTAGATCACAGTTGTTATTATTACTAAAGTATTGCAATGGTGTAGTTTGCATTTGTATTGTCTTTGTCTTCTTTTGTGTTTATTGCACTTGTCGATTTTTGTTGTATTCTTAAGCTCTCCAACGTGTATCTCTTATTTTCCCTTTTCTCTTTATCTAAAATTCTCACTTTTTCAAAGTTTGGCTTGTGTCAGTTTTCAATGCAGTGTTGTGGAAGTGCAGTTGAATGTTATCCTCTCTTTATGTCAGCTTTATGTTCGTCTATTCTCACGCCTAAATTTCTTTTCGTTGTACCAATGTCGATTTTTCCACACTCCTCATTATCACCGCCATAACATTCAATTTGATCAACAACATCACTTTGATCCCTGCACTCAATCTTTGTTTTTGTTTGTTGGTCTTTTATTATCTCTCTCAGTTTGATGTGTAAATTGAAAAGGCACACATTCTTATACTTTTGCATTCAAGTAGTCATTGTCCACTCGATGAGACGCTTTGTTAACATTAACAACAGAGACAACAATAAACCACTCGATGAGACGCTTTGTTAAAATTAACAACAATAACAAGAATACATTGTACATACAGAACTACTGTACTTTTTAAGATGATAAAAAAAAGTATTCTGTTTCTATGGAAATTGTTTGTACCTACATCAGTATGTGCGTTTAGTTTCATTTAATTTTTTTTTTCTTGTACTACATAGTAACTGCTGAATGTCTTCATGAGTAATAATTGCTTGATTTCTGGCTTTTTTGTTTGTATTTTTTTTTTTTCTTTACCAAAAAAATCATTGTCGCACCGAACACACAAACATCTTTATTAAATAAGTTAGAGTGCTATATTGGCTGTGCCGAATCTTTGAAACCCTCCACCGACAGTTCGAATGTTTAAGGAGTAATATCTGTATGATGTTATTATTATCTTAAACTGTGACGATTTGTTATTAATTATGGTTTTAGGCGACTAAACTGTTTTCCGGTAGTAGGGTTTATATGGGGCCTAGGGTAAATTATGTACCGATCTTCACGAAATTTCACAGTATCATTTATAGTCCTATTAAACTGTGACGAGCCAAAATTTATGTTATGATTGCATTATTTTTGCGGTTTTAGGCGTACTAAACTGTTTTCCGGTAGTAGGGTTTATATTGGGCCTAAGGTAAATTATGGACCGATCGTCACGAAATTTCACAGTGTTATTTCTAGTTCGAAAAAATTGTCTCGTTCCAAATTTTGTTACGCTAGCGTTATTTTTTACGGTTTTAGGCGTACTAAACTGTTTTCCGGGAATATTGTTTATATGGGGCTTAGGGTAAATTATGGACGGATCTTCACGAAATTTAACAGCATGATTTCCAGTCAAATAAAACAAATTTTTGCAAAATCTTATCTCATTCCGTGCCTTGTTCCAGCATTAATGTTATTTTTTGTAACAAAATTATCAATTTTTTTAGGTGGTGGTTCCACATTTTGATTCATAGCCCTGTTCCTACAGAACCGATTTTGCTGGATTTCAATCCCAAACTGCTTAGGATAACTACAAGCAATTTGGCACCAAGTTTGTTCATTTGTTTTGAGTTGTTCGAAAGTGAGCGTGTTTTCAACAGACGGACAGACAGACGGACATGGCTAAATCGGACCCAGAATATATATACTTTATGGGGTCTGAGATGAATAATAAAAAAGTTTCACACGGAATGATAAACTTAATATACCCTCTTCACAACTAATCGTGGTGGAGGGTATAAAAACGAAGCTAACGATGGTATAAATAACAAAGCACGATGTATTTGTTGCTGTTCATTTAATGCGATTTTTTTGCAATTGCACAAAGCCGTTCTCTGTTACTCATGATGCAAACTCAAACGTAATTATACCCAACACCACAGGTGTAAAAGGGTATATTTGTCATTCTGTTTGTAATTACTAAAATACTGTTCTTAGACAGCCATGTGCTGGAAATCGAATTCACGTAGTTAGATTTTCAATAACATTTTTGTAAAAATGAACGAGCTTTTCCTGATTTCAAAAGTGGTTTTGGTAAAGGAAAGTGGTCTTTAAAGTATGAGGTATATAAAAGTAAATACTTTTATGAACTTTAAACACAGGATTGTTTTCAAAATTTGTTCGATTTAAATTTTACGTCATTTCGATTTCCAGAACATGGCCGAAAGTCTGGTTCCTTATGAGTAGCGATGTTTATTTAACGATTTTTGTCTGTCTGTTGAATCAGTTTTCCGAAAACGTTAGAATAGAAATTCAGCCAGATCGATTCATAAATGGGGAGATATTAGCAAAAAACCACGACTGCCTCTAATTTTTTCATAAATTCTCATACACATAACAAAAACATACGCGGACGGGATTGGAGAAGTGGGTATGACATAAAACATATGACAATAAAGTTAGAATCGCAGCGTCAGAAATCTCACAATGTAAACGTAAGTACCCGTTTGACCATATTGGAAAATGTTTTTTCTCTGGCACGATTGTCAAGTTTTCTTTGTTTCAGTTTTAAAAGCAAACTTTTTGGTTTAACTCTTGTTAAAAGCAATCTGAAGATTGTAAGGAATTTTTTGGTGGCATGTCATAACGTCCAGTGTCATAGTGTCCATGGACTCCAAAAAGTGTCACAGTGTCCATGGACTTTATGACACTTTTAAAAGTGGATTTTCTCCTCTATGGTATAACAAAAACCGGCTTCGCTAACTAAAGCTTCTCTGCGTAGTCGTCCTTCGTTCGGAAACAAGGCAGATTTTAGAAGCTTTACTTAGCGATACCGGTACTTGTTATACCATAAAGGAGAAAATCCTTTCGCACGGCCGAAGGCCGGCTATACAGGGAAGATTTAGTTAGCGAGACGGGTTTTGTTATACCACAGAGGAGAAAATCTTTGCGCCCAAAAGTGTTTTCGTTATATATTTAATATATACACCCAGAGAAAAAGCAGCAAAACCATTTTTAAAAAAATTTTAACCATATTATGTTTAATTATACCAAATCATTGTCATTGTTTAAAAATAGTTTTGTTGGTTCTGACTATAATATAACATGTATGTAGGACTTTTTGTATTGTATTTAACTTCTTTAGTAATTATGGACCTAATGACACATTTAAAAGTGTCATAATGTCCATTTGCAAGGTGTCATAATGCCCACGGACATTATGACACTTTTAAAAGTGTCATAGTGTCCATGGACACTGTCATAGACACTGTGACACTTTTTGGAGGTTATGACATGCCACCGAATTTTTTTTAATTCCACTTCATTTTTGGGCTGGGTTCTTGTACATGTGAATGATCTGAAATTTATTTAATATTTCTATATAAAATTCTCATACTTTCCTTCAAATGCAAATATTTTCTAATTCAATAGTATTTAAAATATTTTCAAAATATTAATAAAAAATCTATTACTGACTCTTATTATTTGTATCGTTGTTGCTGGGACTAGACCCTGAATGCTTTTCATTCTTTTTTGCAAGATGTGTTTTATTTTCGATACAAAAATCAATAATCTTCTTATTGCCTCTTATTTTCTTTAATCAGATGAATAAAATGCTGTTTTGCAAAATATGTAATTGAAATGTTGTTGAGCAGCATTTTCTGTTTCGTAAGTAATAGTATGTTCACATTTGGGTTTTTAAACGCGTTTAAGCAAAATGTTGATTTAGCTAATCAAAGCCGTTCACATTACATTTGAGATGATTAAGATGACAGATGATTAAGAAAAAACACACACACAAGCACACAAAAAAACAACAAACAAATTTAAATTTCTTTAAAGTATTAAAAATGGATAAAAACACTTTTATAAAATTATCAGAAGATTATTTTAATCAATTTAATGATGAAATTGTGAAAATTTATGAATTATTTAAGGAAAAAAAAAATAAAAATATTAAGCAGACATCTTGGCCGGTTGTACACAATCGAGCGATTCTACATTATTAGGGTATGTTCAGTGGATTCTATGTGGTTTATGAAGTGATTTAGTTGTAATCATGTCGATTTGAAGTGATTAACAAATCACTTCAATGTATGGGTAATCATCTCGATTTTGAAGTGATTAGAGCTTAATCACGTTCGAACTGCTTAAACGCGTTTAAGAAGCCAAATGTGAACATACTATAAGAGGAAAACAGAGTTTGTCAAGAAGAAGGGAAGGCAAAGGCTGATAACCCTGTGCAGCCTTTAAGGATATTATAGATTTCAACGGTGTTTTTTTTGTAGCTGCATGAGAACTTTCGATATCGATGGTTTGACAGCTGAGAATGTGAAATTGTGTTGACATTTCTGCTCAGTAATGTTTGGCAAGTCTTCAAAAATCGGTAGAACAAAGCTTCTAAATTATGAAATTTACTGTACGCAAAGTTCATAGAGCGCTTTGTACATTTAACGAAACTCATTTCTGGTTAAGTCGCTACGTCAATAAGCAATATTGTCGTATTTGCAGCGAAGACAATCTTCAAGGCGTCTACGAATCATAATTACATCCATTAACATTTATTGTTTGATGCGGTTTTCACACTCTTTCAAAATGATCAAGTAGCTACCGTTACGGGGAATGGCGAGCGCGATCGAGCCATGCTGACTGAATTTTTCGTTCCAAAAAGATGCAAAATCAATTTGGTGACAACTTCATATCCAAAAGTGGTCCTGTTCACTGGCCCCCTTGTTCATGCGATTTACCGCCTCTGGATAACTTTTAATGTGGCTATGTTAAGTCATTGGCTTATGCCGACAAACCAGCATATCTTGAAGAGTTGGAAGCAAATACTCAAGCTACCATTTGATGCCATATGGCCAGATTTATTGAAAAAGTAGCTAAATATTGAACTAATCGAATGGACCGTGTAACTTAAAGCCGCGGTAAACATATACCAGAAATCATATTTAAAAACAAGTTAGGCTGTGCCGAATCTTTGATAACCTCCACCGACAGTGCGAATATTTCAGGAGAGATATCTATATGACCTCTATTTATTATTAATTTATCTTTATAAAAACCGACGTCAGCATTAAAATTGGTAGTGGCTTAGACATATCGTCAGCTCAGAATTGGTTTGGCGCATATGCCAAAAAGTCGGAGTGGAGAAAAACGACAAAGAAGATTTACATGAAGATTTCTCAAAATGTACCCGATAGAATTTTTTTATATTTTTACCACTGCTTCCGGTATATGTTTTGAAGAAAAATGTAAATTTTTGCGCACTTTCATGAATAAAGTTAGAATTTAATATTATTTTTTTGAAAATGAAAAATATTGTTCTGTGCCGCATACGCCACTTTTCTAAAAAAAAAATTAAAAAAGTGGCTTTTTGTGCTGCACACGTATACTTATTGCGTGAGTGACTGACTTATTCATCATCGTACAGCCGAAAAGCCTGAAGCTAAAGATTCGATATTTGGACCGGAGGAGGATCTCTCCCCAATTCGATCCACTAAGACTGGATTTTTAAAAATTCGAATGTTTAGGGGGTAAAAAGGGTAAATTCGGAAAACTTTTTTCTCCAAAACTAAAAGAGATACAAAAAAACTGTAATACATATCGTTGTTCTTTTGATAAATAAGTGGACTTTTTTGAAATTCGGCTCTTTTAGGGTGAAAACGGGTAAAACCTGAATTTTGTCAGCCCATCTTTCTTTTGATCCAATAAATCTAGAAATAAAGTTTATACCACATTCGAAACTTATCAAAAAAATACGAATACGAGTTTGGTACTTTTTCGAAATTCGAACGCTTAATCGAAACTATTTTGGGTACTTTTTTACCAAACATTTTGCATTTTGCAATTTTTGATACTATAATGGGGGGAAAATTAGAACGAAAATGGGAAATTTAATATCTTTCTTCAGCTTTTTGGTTCCACAACTGGTATTTTTTAATAATCGTTAATATTTGACCGCAAAACATAAAATTCCACATGCAATGTCCTGAATGAATGCTTTATATCTCAGAAACCACAAAAATTTCGCGAAACAGATTTTGGATTCAAGAAGGGGGTATTCAAAATATATATACCACATACCTAACTTAATTTTTTTAAAAATGGTCGGTAGGTTAAACCAATTCTGAGCTGACGATATATTAAATTATTGACCGACAATCAGAAAGTTTTATGCTTTTTTTTTAGAAATTTTAACTAGCTTGAGTAAAATATCATGAATCGCATACGTTTAAGCCGAACTTAATTGATTTTCAGGAGGGAAATTTTTATCTTCAACCTACAAGTCAACCCAAAATTCTGCAAAGTGATTTCTGGTATTAGAAAACATAAATTTTATTAAGTTTCAACACACTCCTACTCAACCGATTTTGCTCGATTTCAATCCAAAACTGCTTAGGATAACTACAAGCAATTTGACACCAAGTTTGGTCATTTCTTTTTTTCGTTTTTTCGAGTTTTTCGAAAGCGAGAGTGTTTTCAACCGACGGATAGAAAGATGGACATGGCTAAATCTACTTAGAATAAGTTAAGGAGCCAGAAAATAAAAAAGTTTCACACGGAATGACAAACTTAGTATACCCTCCTCACAACTAATTGTGGTGGAGGGTATACAAAATATGCTTTTAGATTATCTTCTATTGTATTAACATCATCATGCAGCTAAAAAAAACACCCTATTTTAATATAAAAAGCAGTAATTAAAAAATTTGATGCCGGCATTATTTAGATATTTAGATATTTTTTTTTACGTTTTCAAAATTTTTATATCATAGACGAAATTTCTCTTTAATTAAGATTTATTTTATTATGTAATAAAAATGATTTTTTCAGCGAACTTTTTTTGAAGACTTTTTTGAAGATGTTTTGTTAAAATGCCACAGGTTTTATTTTGCTTGGTTCATCCCTTCCCTTCTTGTTGAAGTCTATGTTAAGAAATCTTATTTTAGAATACAGAAAACATTAAGACTTTAGTATGCAATCGATACGACGACATTTGCTATTTCCTCCCCCTGCCCATCCCACATTTTTCGTCAGGTTAGCTTTAGAAAATTTATACCACTTTTCTTTCTTTCCTGCTTAAATTCTTCAGGGTTTTCTTTTATCTTTCAAAAAAAAAAAAAAAAAAAAAAAAATTATCTTTGTAGACTATAATGTTGAAGTGTTTTTCGGTATTTTGCAAAATACAATGACAAACGTAAAGAAAATAAAAATAAATTTAGATGATGAAATTGGCTTCATTCAATTTAGTTGTTATTTAAGGTATTTTGAAATGGTTATTTTGTTGTTGCGGGTTGGTATTTATTGCTGGTTTGATTTTTTCATTACTCTGATTAAATCTAAAAGATTTTTTCGATATCATTTATATAATTTTGACATTGAGGTTATATTCTATTGGTTTTCTTTTAATATTATGTTTATGCTTCATGTAGAAATTCGTTTGATTTCTTATTTTATATTTTTTCTCTTTACACAGTTCAATGTACTTTAAGTCTTAAAGAAGCAGAAAGGAGATAATAAAAAAAAAAAAACTATGTTTAAGCCTTAAATAGATACGTTTTAAGAACGTTTTTATATGAGATTTAAATTTATTTGTTTGTTTTTTTGGAGAATATTTTAAGTGAGCGTTTTTAACTTGGTAAAGTTCAGAACCAGCTAAAAAGACTCCCGACGTCCAATCTTTCGGGACAGGTAAATGGCGGACAATGATTTTATAACAGCCATTATGCTGTAAGATAGTGTAAGCAACAACACATCTGTTCTGGGGCCAACTCGACTTATTCGAGGAATTAAAATCAAGCCGAAGCGGTGTCAACAGCACGACAAATACGGATTTCTTTAAATCAAGTACAGAATGCTCGATTCAAGTACGGATGCTTGTTTAGGGATGAAACGATACGAGTAAATACAAGTACATATTCGATACTTTTATATAAGTACCAAGTATTTTTGTAATCGATACATAGCAACCGAGTAACACGTAGTATCGATAAAAAAATACTCGGTATCGGTCAAAAGTAATCGTTTCACTTTGGTATTGAAATTAATCTTAAATTTTTGGATATTTTCCAAAGCTGGAGCAGCAGTAACGGTGTCAAGAGACCGTTTGACCAGTTAACACCAATAAACCACAAATCATCTAGGTCCATTTCCTCAATTTATGGCTATAGGAAGTCCGATATCATCTCGCGATAGCGAACACCATTCATGGCAATTGCTTGGCCGACCTCATTTTCGAAGAAGTACGATAGCGCCGCCAGCCGCAAAACTAACTGGGCGAGCATGTACATTTGTTTTTACATTTTATTCAGACCCGGCTGGCTAAAATTTGAGCACAATTCTCCCGATTGTGGAAACATTTGGTCGATTATGCTGACCAAAAAAATCACGATGTGCACGAAATGCATTTTGATTGAACGACCATTGTCGTAAAAGGCTTTAACAATCTTAACGCGCTGCTGAATTGTGTGCCTCTCAATGGTAGAAGCTGTCAAATACTGAAACAAAGAAAGGTCAAATTAAGTTGCGCAAAAAACTTGACGCTAAGGTGTGACTGACAATTAACATCGTAGATTATGGTTTTACCACACTTTATTATATATTTACCAATTTAAAAATAAAATACATATTTACATTTAAAATAAATACACAGTGACATTGTTGATTTCTGGAATAAAAGGTGAATGAAGGATGTTATCCTGAACGTTCTTTAAGATTTCGTTTCCTAAGATAAAAAAAAGACCTTTCGGAAAGGAATTGGTACTAGGTGGTAACAAAAAGTGGTCTCAATTTTTAAACTTTTCGTTTTGCATAAAAACTTTAAAGGGTGGTAGTTCTTATTGTATTATATAGTACTAAAACACTAATAAGAACGTTTATAAATGCTTCTTTCTATTCTTTTATCATACAAACCGATACAAGTACCGATACAAGTAGGTATCGATAGCTTTTTTTCGATACTGAGTAGGTATCGATACTTTACGAGCGATACCACATCGAGTAAAAGTATCGATACCTTAGAGGTATCGTTTCATCCCTATGCTTGTTCCAAAATTTCAAAGTTGGTTTGTTACCAAAGTCTTACTAGAAATAATCCGAAAGTGAATTGATTCGAATCTATACGCTTGCCCGACAGAGAACCAGAGAGAGAGAGAGAGAGAATATTTTAATTTTTTTACCGTTTAGTGTTAGAAAACTAACCGTTTTAGTGTTAGAAAACTAAAGGAATGCTTTCAATTACGGAGTATTCAAGTGCCCCATACTCAAAATATTTGGAAAACAGGATTTACTTAATTAAAGTTGAGATAAGACTATTCTCAAACTGTCCTTGGTTCAGTCGTTTCTAAGTTAGTTTAATCCTTATTCGTATTTGAAATAATCCGAAAGTGAGCTTAGATTGCTACTTGCACAAACACTTACATCCCAGAGAACCGGAGGCCCGTTTCACATATTTTCTCACTTTTAATGTATTCAGCCCGTTGTTAAAAGAATAAATCTAAATAAAAAGACACAAGCACCAAACCCTCTGTGGTTTTCGTATTTGAAAATTTGTGTATTTAACTAAATAATTTTAGCAAATATAATATGGGAATTATTTTTGTTTCTACACAAACCATGCAAATCGTTTTTTACCTTCTTTTGTAGTGTTGTTGTTGTTGTTTCTGCAACAAAATCTAATAAGCACAGGCTTACGCACTCATATTGGCTTTTGAGATTTATCCCGTTTTGGGTTGTTTTTTTGTACTTTTAAGCGCTATTCTTACTTGAATTTTGAGGTACGACTTGAACTGAAATAATTAAAAAAACTTAAATTGAGTAATGAGTTTTTTTTTCTGTGTATAACCAAACCATTTTGTAGCAACCAACACAGAAAAAGAAATTTCCTTTGAAGAGATAACAAAGAGGGAGGAAGAGAAAGAATTACCTTCAACACAGACATGTAAAAAATTTCGTTTGAAGCAATTACAAAAGAGGGAGGAAGAGAAAGAATTACCTTTTATACTATAAAATATTTTTTTATTTTACGTGTGTCGGTTCCCCGGGGGTGTAGGGATTATCTCAAGGATATATCACCTTTTTAAGCAAATCAGGTGTAATCAGCCAGGAATCCGGCAAAGATTCAAAATGATAGGCTTTCTAAAGATGTCGTAGATTCTTCTGACCAGAGATCCTTCCTATCTGATGCCAATAGAGTCAGTAGCCCTCGGTGAGCAGATACTAAACTGACTAGGCCTCCTTTAGTATGCTTCTTGTGTAAAATGCATCCTGTTTTTTGGGCAGATTGCTTTACTTTTCTGAAAGAAGAATACTTTTCATTAGGTAGTTTTTTGTACTCCAACACAGGGGCGGTTGGCAAACTCATTTTTTGCCCACCATAAGATTAGGCCATATGGCAGGTGTTAATGTAAATCTGTGTCCAGATTTGAACATGCGTCGGGTTCTCCACAGGGTTGTGTGCAAGCGTCTGGAAGTTGCACATTTGCAGCCGATGCCTTAAGTTTATCTAGGGCTTAAAACTTTCGGCAATTGGTTGATTTTTACCCGTATTCTAGGATGAAGTTTGGCCTTTCGGTTGATGTCCTTGTATGTTGTTGCTGTTAAACTTAACCTGCCATTAAGTCGAGTTTTAATAGCTTCAACTTCTAAGCCAGGGATTTTTACTTAGTAAACAGTAAACAAATTGTGCACGAAAGTAGGTATTCAAGTTAATCTTAAACATTTCTGTACGTAAACTACACTTTAAGCACAATTTTCTTGCTAATTGTGCTTACAGTGAATATGCTTCGAAAAGAAAAAGAGAAGTGCGATTCCTGCCATAGACTCTGATCTGTTTCACTACACTCTTTTTTTAAGAGAGTAAAACACTTAACTTTTTGAAATCTTTACAGAAATTTTAAAAATATAAGAAACTCCAGGTGTCTCGGGAGACTAGTTGTTAGTCAGCTAGTTTGGGGGATGGTGTGTTTCACAGAGTTAACCACTATGGGATGATGAGAACTGATTCTTTTGTTCTGAATTTCCCAAGCAGGTCACTTCTCCCGTTTTACACCAAGTATCCCCTGGAAATGTGGTTCAGACATTAGTCTGTCTACAAGCAGAGTATGAAGGCGGACAGTTGTGTAGCCTGAATGACATACTGAAACCAATGTGTCTCAGGCAACGTGAAAAAATCACTGACACTCACATGTTTTTTTTATTATTTGTTTTATTTCTAGTGGATACCCGGAGTGTGCTACTACGATCTCCTCCCCTTGTAATCCCAAATATCCATAGCTTATGTGTCTGCTTTAAATTATTAAATTTCATAAGAATCTGTGTTTCGTAGAGGCAGAAATTGCCCCCTAAATCCCCTTGTGTTCCTATTTCTTAAAAAATGTATAGCAAATTTATCGATATAAGATTCTAATAGATTGTTTTGATGAGGCATATATTTTTCCTAGCCACCCTCGTGATCCTATTTGTTTTAAAAATTCATCATCATAAACAGTGGGTTTATCTCATCTTACATTCCCCACTACAATTAGTTGAAATTCTCTCAACATAAATTGTAGTTGTAAGTAGGTTAAGAAAAACAAAATAAAAACAACAACAACTTACAAAAGATGTTGTCAATTAAGTGTTTTTTTAGGCCGTGCACTTGCCTGTTTATTATCAAAAACTAATTTCAATTTTTGGGAATATAAAATTTTAATTTCAAAAGATTTTGTTATTTGTGCTTAATTCCCAGTTTTTATTTTTGATTAACAGTTTTATTTGGTTTAATATCTTTAGTTTTTCTAAAATCTTTATGGATGAAGTTTCCTGATGATCTGGCCTAAGCAACCAGTGAAATGCGCAATGGAATAGCTTATCCCATCAACAATAAATTTCAAGTGTTTTTATCAATAATAAAAACTGGGAATTAAGCACGAATAACAAAATCTTTTGAAATTAAAATTTTGTATTCCCAAAAATTGAAATTACTTTTTGATGATGTATACATATCTTCTTCTATATATATAAAAATGAAAAATGTTTGTATGTTTGTTTGCTTCTTTGTTTGTTTGTTGGCTTATAGACTCCTAAACTACTGAACCGATTTTCCTGCAATTTGTACAGTAGTATCACGTGAGCCCTAAAAATAAAATAGGCCACTTATTTTTTCGATAGGGGCAGGGGAATTGGTACCCCCATTGGATGTCAATATTAAATATCGCATATCTTAATGGCCGCTTTACGCATTTTGTTGAACTTTTGGTAGTAGGATCTTCTGAGCCCCAAAATTGAAATAAAGTAGCAGCGGGGGAAGTGGTTTCCCCCATAGGACGCCAATGTTTTATATCGCATATCTTAAGAACTGTTATAGTGAGAATGTTCAAACTCTGTAGAAGTCACTCTTATGGTATACTACACTTTTGAAAATAGAAATAAAGCGGGTAGACGCAGGAGGGGAAATAACTCCCATAGAATCCATATATTAAATATCGCTCAACTGAAGAACTATTAAAGCGATAGTCTTCAAACGTGGTTAAAGCTATTAATAAGAGCCGCTGCAAGCAATTTGTTGAACTTTTGGTAGTAGGATCTTCTGAGCCCCAAAATTGAAATAAAATAGCAGCGGTGAAATGTTACCCCCCATAGGATGCCAATGTTTAATATCGGATATCTTAAAAACTGTTATAGTGACAATGTTCGAACTTTGTAGAAGTCACTCTTATGGTATACTACACTTTGGAAAATAAAAATAAAGCGGGTAGGCGCAGGGGGAAAATACCTCCCATAGGATGCATATATTAAAAATCTCTCAACTGAAGAAGTGGTTAAAGTAGTGTAGCGAAGCGCACCGGGTTAAGCTATGTATGTATAAATAGGAATCTATTTATGTTTTCAATTTCATTAAAATCTGTTAGCTTGTTTCGAAGAAAATTTAAAAATTTTAAAAAATGACAGCTACGCAAATTAATTGGTTAAAATATAAAAAATATCTCAGTACCCATTGCTCAGAAAATATTCCGCTTAGAACACCGGAGAACGTAGATCGCTCTATTGACAATTTTGACAGTTTTCTGAAACTAGCTGTTCAACATTCCGATATTGCCCCCAAAAAAACAAAAACTATTAAAATATATTCCACAGAAGTCGAGCATCTTTTGTCTGAAAAAAGGAGGGCTCGAAGAGAGTGGCAATTGCACAGATTCCCTCAACTTAAGAACTTACATAAAGAGTGTACAAAAAGACTAAGAAAATGGCTTTTCTGGAAAAATATCTTGAGGAACTTGATGCAACCCCACAATCAAACTACTCATTATGGCGTGCAGCTAGAAATCTCAAAAGGCCAGTTGTCTCTAAACCACCATTAAGAAACTTGAATGGATGTTGGGCAAGAAATGATGTTGAAAAAAGAAATCTGCTTGTCAATCATTTAAAAAACGTATTTACCCCAAATATATCTCACGATATTGCGGTCGAGTTACCACCTGTTGCTGCTAGAGCAGCTATTCCCCTCAGATTTGGGATAAGAGAAATCGAAAAAGCTTTTAGTGACTTAAACACTAAGAAGGCACCTGGTTTTGATAAGATCAGTTATAAAATGCTTTTAGAGCTACCTCGCATAGCAAAGAAAATTATTATTTTACGCATTGAATACTATCCTCAAAAATGGAAGGTTTCCTTAGTTACCATGATACCCAAGCCAGGAAAAGATCATACAAAAGTTGAGTCATATAGGCCTATTAGCTTATTATCAAATATGTCAAAGCTGTTTGAGAAATTATTAGTTTCAAAATTAACTCCGATTTTAAGTGAAAACAGATGTATTCCAAACCATGAATTCGGATTTAGAAGAAAACACAGCACAATTGAACAGACTCATCGAATAGTAAATGTCATAAGAAAAGCATTTGAAGAAAAAAAATATTGCTCAGCACTCTTCATCGATGTTTCGCAACCTTTTGATAAAGTCTGGCAGGATCGCTTATTACATAAATTGAAGCAAAATTTACCAGCAAACACACACAAGCTGTTAGGAAGCTATTAAAGAAGGAAATTTCTTAAGTTCACCTAAGCCAATTGGCGCTGGAGTCCCACAAGCATCCTGAGCCCTCTATTATACTTGATTTATACTTCGGACATGCCAACAAACAACTACACCCAAACTTCAACATTTGCAGAAGATACAGCTTTTCTAAGCGTCCACGAAAACCGTTATGAAGCACCTCGTTACTTACAACATCATATATTTCAACTGGAAATATGGTTAAGACAATGGAGGATAATGGTCAATGAGCAAAAATGCGTACATATTACATTCACCTTGCGCCGGGAATCTTGCCCCCCTATTACAATTAATAATCAAATAATTCCTCAACATTCGCATGTAAAATATCTCGGTATACATCTGGATCGGCGATTAACGTGGAAATGCCTCATAGAGGCAAAACTTACTCAAATGAAACTAAAAGCATTCAAATTCATTGGCTTATTGGAAGAAATTCTGTCCTTAGTCTCGATTGCAAGCTTCTACTTTACAACTCTATCTTAAAGCCTATCTGGTGCTACGGTATTCAGCTATGGGGCACTGCCTCGGCCTCTTATATCGGAAAAATTCAAAGGCGCCAAAATAAACTTCTTCGAATAATCACAGCCGCTCCCTGGTATGTTAAAAACTCCAACATTCATAAGGATCTCAATGTGCCATTAGTTAAAACTATGATTACAAAATATGCAATAAAATATTTAAAAAGGCTTGAACAACACCCAAATCCACTAGCTCGAATTATTTTAAATCATGGCGAATTATTTTAAATCAGATGAGCGATAAACACCTATATAGGTGAACGGAACCCGTGATGAAGAAAATTTTTGTCTGGCACTGGCAGGACATAAAATAACGTATTAGGTTCAGATTTGATTAATTATTGTTAGTTCATATTTAATATATGAAGATTCAATAAAAAAAAAAAAAATTGCTAATGTGTCCATATACGTAGGGTTCTATCTATGATTTTAATCTGTGAGGCAGCTTACATGCAAGCAGGTTTGTAAGGGAGAGAAGCTATTTTCCCCCTTACAAACCTGCTTCCAGAAGGCATCATTTTTATATGGCGAATTCCCACTTGGAAGCATTACCTTTTGAAAAAGCACGTTTCCACTCGTTACATGCATACAAAAAGCTCTTCCATAATGCAGTGATGCCAACTTTTTGAGAGCAAAAAGCACTTTAAAATTAAAAAAAGCACTTAAAAGCACTATTTCGAGCAAAAATAAGCGTAAAAAAGCACGAAGCCATTTTTACAATTTAATTAAACACAAAACAACTTGTAATTGTTTTTTTTTAGTTTGGCTCTATGGATACAATTGTGGCGTTTTGAGGCATCAAAAAGCACCATAAATAGTGCCAAAAGCACTAAGTTGGCATCGCTGGATAGTAGTAAGCTTTTTATTTTTTGTTCAGCTTACATTATTACAAAAACCCTTTCAATGGTATTCGATTATTTCCTGCTTCTCAGTAAGGCTTAATAGTAAGCGAATACAGCAGCAGTAATATACTTTTTTAGCTTCCAAAGGTCCAAAATTTTTTTACTGGGAACTCTCAACAACTTAAAAAAAAAAAATAACATTTCAAGTGCTACGGCATTCCCTTACTACGAAGTAGGTTTGTAAGGGAGAATACTTAAAAATAACTGTATCAAAACATTCAGTGTGTAAGGCTGATCGTAACATATGTGCTCAATAATGCGCTTTATGTGTCAAAAATGTATTGCTTCAAAGTGGGAACTCGCCATATAAAATTCATGCCTTCCGTAAGCGCAATGGTAAGCGAAACGTTTATGTTTCTCCCTTACACACCTGCTTCGTTGGAAGCTCCATTTTTTGTAGGGTAAATTAGCTAAAAATTGTAATTTTGAACAATTAAAAGTTCTGATTATAAAATAAAATATTTTTTAATATAAACTTTGCAAAGTTATAAGAAGAAATCTGTGGCCTTTTGACAAAACATCTTAAGTCAAATTTTAAAAGTTGAAAAAAATGCTGTTAACTATACGAATTTTCCTTCAAAAAACATTTTTGTTAGCGATTTTATAATTTTGTATAATAAACGAAAGTTTTCTTTAATTTTGGTTTATTTAATAATTTGATTAAAATGATTTTTTTACCGAGTTTTCTTTAAAACTTTTTTTTGCTATCTTATCTCGACTTAATAGTGCATTTACACCTACGCCATAAACAGGTTATATGTTGTTTATGATGATAAACTAGTTTGAGAAACTTGTTTATCCATACAAATTATAAACACGTTTGTAACTAGCTTTTGAGATAAACTGGTTACAAACAACCAGTTTTTGTTAACGCAACTCTGTTTTTCAAATTTTGTTCTGGCAATGCTGTTAATATTTGACATTTCCTCAAAAATAAAAAAAATCAAGTGAAAAAAAATTTACTTTTATCTGTAAAAAAAGTCAAAACAATAGTAAGAAAAATAAAATAAACAAAGAAAATGTTTAAAAAAACTCCAAATTTATGAGAAATGTTAGTTTTTTTACATATTTTCTTTTAGATGGACAACGGAAATAAAAGGTTTGTTTATATGTTCGTATGTATGTGCATCAACGTTTATTTTTTATTATTGGGGCTAAGAACTTGTCAAAGATAAACAACTTAACTGTCAAAAATGCTGATGTAAACGGTATAGTTTATGAAAGTAGTTTACGGTCGTAAACTAGTTTGAAAATTACAAGTGTAAATGCACTATAAGATGTTTTGTCAAAATGCCACAGAAATTATATTTAATAATACGTACCATAATGCAAAAATATTTTTAAAGTTGTTAATATAAATTCCGGAATTTCCTAAATTTTTTAAAAATTCTTCGAAATTAGGGCGTTGTGTAGTTTCAGTGTTTTTGTTAATTTCGCACTTTTAAGCAAAAATGTGTAGAACAATTTAAGGTGAATAGTTTTTCGTATAATACACGGAACAACAAACTTAATAAACTCTTATTTAAAAGCATCTGTTGGTGAAGTTAGAATAACACTTAGTCAGCAAGTTCTAAACACCCTGTTCTTTAGGTTAGGCCAATATCTATCAACTGCAGCTTTCCTTATGGAAATCGATTCAGTGATTTCGGAGTGCGTTTGTGATCTATTTTATCTACTTTGGCCCAAATTGTGTCAAAACCCCTTTTCCGATTTAATATTTGCTTGGCTATAAGTGATAAGTGAAAAAATTGATTAGATTGGGCTATTTGCAAGACCAGGCTACTTTGTCGTTAGGAAATAATTTTTCTTGCGAGTCCTAATAAAAATTTCGTTGTGTTGGTGGCAGAGTCTTAGCAGCACTTTATAATGCTCTTCTTAGCTTCTTAATCCCTTATATTTTTGCCCCCTTCCTAAATTGTGTATAAATCTTAAAATAAATTTTATATCCATAATTAATTTATGCTTTTGTTTTAACTTTTTGTTCAGAAAATAAGAAAACAAAAACACTTTCCTTTTGTCATCTATTGACGAAGTAAAAAGTTTTTTATAATTCATTTAAGATTTTCATATCCCTCTGATTTAATTATTTATAATAATTTTGCTGTTTGTAGTTGTACATATTTACTTTAGTTTAAGAAGGACAAAAATATTTAAAACTCAATTAAATCCTTTTTAAGGACTAGAGGATAGTGTTATGTTGTTGCCATTTAAACGGTCTTTGTTGTTGTGGTTGAATTAAAACACCAACACACTCTCAGCGATTTAAGGAAGATACTGTGTTTAGACATTCTCTGTTGCACCAACTTTTAAGTGTTAAATATTTAACATTTTTGAATATAAACGGCAAAACAAAAGGATTACGCAATTTGTAACATAAACCAAAAAAAAAAAGGATAATGTGTTCGTGTGGCCTAAGGACTTTTTTGTATTGCTAACAATGTCTTTAATTAATGTATTCAAACTACAAATTTATTAAATATTTAAGATTTTAGATATTTAATAAGGAATTTGAATTTGTTTTTCAAAGAACACTTTTACAAGGTAGATTTTATAACTGATTGTGGTTTATTAAGAGCTTTTTAATTGGTTCTTTATTTAAAAACAAACATTTGAAGCATTTTAAGCTTTTGTCGGGAGTGGTATTTATATACGAGCTCTTGTAAAACTTAAACCGATTTGATTACGATTTGGCAAGATTTTTTAGGTTGCAATAAGGTATCACCTAATTCTGTTTTTACGCGATAGATACGTTCCTCGATATCACTTTCATCGCTAGAAATATTTTCGAAATCATGCTCCGTTGCTGGTGATGGTTCAGTGATTTTGGTCACAAATTCCGTTATTAATCGTTGACTTCCAGTTTTTATAAGACTGTTATGTAATTCACGATAACTACCCATTAACAATTTCAGTTCACGTTGAAATTTCGCGGCTCTCTCCTCATTAGAATCATGCTTGCGAAAATGATCGCCCAATTTAGCTGCCATTTGGAGCCCTTCTTTAACTATGGATGCAGTGAGGGTAGGAATCTCTTCGTCGTCCTCACTAATTTCTTAGGTTTCAGCTGTCTCAAGCGCAAAAACAATAATTTCATCATCGCTCAGTGCCTTATCTAACAATAATTCGTCAATATCTGCAGACGATAAATCATCAAAGCCTTCTCCTCCAACTTCTTGAGCTATTGCTATGATGCTGGAATACTCAACCGTATTAGAAGACACTGGGCTGCAACTTTTAACACAATCCGGCCAAAGTACTCTCCAACATGCATTTAAGGTTGATTCTTTTAATTGTGATAGCGCTAATCCAGCATGTTTAATACAGTCCATAATAGAAAATTTCTTTCATGCGTCTGTAACTTTTAAATTATTATCATTCGTTAATTTATCTAAAATGTATCTGAATGTTTGCTTCACATAGTAGATCTTAAATGTTGCAATAATTCCTTGATCAAGCGGCTGTATTAGCGATGTTGTATTTGGGGGAAGAAAGCAAAATTGTACATTCGGATGATAAATGTGGATGACCTGGTGCATTGTCTATTATCAACAGAACTTTAAAATCAATGCCTCTTTCGCTCGTATATCGCCGAACTTCAGGTACAAAATATTTATGAAACCATTCGGTAACAAGCTCAGTTGTTACCCAGGCTTTTTTATTAGCTGCCCAGTGAACGGGTAATGATTCCATATTTACGCCTTTCATCGACCATGGCTTTAGAGCTCAATTTACAAGTAAGGGTTTTAACAATCGATTTCCTGAAGCGTTTGAGGAGAATAAAAGTGTCACACGATCTTTCGCTACTTTAAAACCACTAGCAGTTTTCTGGGTTTTAGCTACATATGTTCGGCTTGGCATTCGTTTCCAAAAAGGTCTGTTTCATCCGCATTCCATACTTGATCCGGAGTGTAACCACCATCTTCGATTATTTTAGCCAGTTTTGCGGGAAAATCTTTAGCTGCCGGCTCATCAGCAGACGCTATTTCACCCTTAATTTTAATATTATGAAGTGCGTTTCTTTGAAGAAACCCTGTCATCCAACCTGTACTGGCAGAAAATTCAAATTTCTTATCTTTCTGGACTGATATTTGCGGTTCCTTCTCTTTTATCTGGTTATAAAATCTTAATGCCATCTGCTTTATAGTTTTTCCGTCAACTGGTATTCGTTTTTGTGAGCTATCCTCAATCCATAATACAAGAGCCTTCTCCATTTTCTCTTTTACGATGTCTCTTCTGTATGATGATGTATAAGCACTTAATTTTGTTCCAGCAATCGCAGATTGTCCAATTAATTCTTAATTTTTTTTATCGTCCTTATGGTAGATTCGTTCAAACTAAAATGTTTTCCTACTGAGGTTGCACCTTCTCCAGCGGCTAGACGATCTAAAATTTTGATTTTATCTTCCAAAGAAATAGCTTTTCTTTTAGTCTGTTTCGTAGTGGACATTCTAAACTATAATTGGTTAGCCTATAAAAATAATAAATACGCATGTAATATATGAATGCATAGACAAAATTTTATTAATTACCGTTTATTAAATTCAGAACTATTTATGTATGTATGTCTATGCGAATATTTTTTATATTCGATTTTTTTAATATAGTTATGTACATATACTATGTCTTTTCGCCTTTAACACTTAAATTTGACTGCATTCTTACACTTTCAACTTAATTTATTTGAAATAAACAAGGGAAATCCCCTGTTTCGATTGTGTTGTTTTTCGTACCAGATGATTTATAGTGCTGCCAACTATGTGTTTAATTTAAAATCCTACAAATCCAGTGCAAACAACGTTTTTCTGGTAAAATTACATAAAATCGCGTTAAATCAAATCTAGTCGCGTAAAAACAGAATGAAATATTTATTTGGAACCGCGTTAAATCAAATTCGCGTAAAAAAAGTTCGCGTAAAAACAGAATTAGTGTATTTGGATTTAGGGGACTCCTATCAGGAAACTTAATGATCTGGGCTACGCCGACAATATGAGTCTATTTACGCATAGTTTCCAACATATGCAGGATAAATAAAATAGGTTGAACATACACTGAGATCCAAAAATGAAATTGTAGTGGTGTCATCGCAATATAAACCCTAAGGATCCGAGGACTTCCAAAAACATAATGGCGCACTGCAACAATATAAAAACTTACTTTTGCTGAGTTTACATTAAACGGCGGCTTAAGAAGGGCCCGCAACAGAGTCCTTTGGAAGTCAAAAATTGAGACAGTTTGCATCAAATTCAATCTAAATGCGAACATACTGAAATGGTTTCTAGGCACTCTATTTAAAAAAAAAGTTTGTGTAAGGGCTATGTGACTAGCCAGCTGGACGGACGGACATACAAAACTGCCAAATCGGATAAAAAATTTAAACTTTAATGAAATGAAATATCGCAATATAGTAGGAGTTTAGCGACGAAATTCGATATCGATTGAAATTACAATACAAATTATATGAAAATTTCAATCGATATCGAATGCCGTAATTTGTCCCTAGTTCTAAAGGGGGATCCAGACAAAAAGTACGATTTTAATTGTAAATTAAACAAAAAGTTTTCGGAGAATTTTCTTAATATTTTTTACTATGATTGATTGGATCTGTGACAATTATGTGTGAAACTAAATATCGGCCAAATGCTCGCTCTATCCAATGGTCCGATGGTCCATATCAGAGAACTGCAAAATCACTATTTTTCTTGATTTTTTCATACGCTCAAATTACATTCACTCTTTGCCTGCAAAACAAAGTTCAACGTTGGTAATTTTTACATCGTTTCGTACACATTCGATTTTTGCATGTGTTCGTTTTTTATTGAAAGTGCTTTGTTTGCATTTTTGTTGCGTACACAATATAACACAATTGTGTAAATTCAAAAGGCACACATTCTTATACTTTTGCATTCAAGTAGTCATTGTCCACTCGATGAGACGCTTTGTTAAAATTTACATCAATAACAACAATAAACCACTCGATGAGACGCTTTGTTAAAATTAACAACAATAAAAACAACAATACATTGTAAATACAGAACTACGGTACTTTTTAAGATGATAAAAAAAAGTCTTCTGTATCTATGGAAATTGTTTGTACCTACATATCTGCGTTTAGTTTCATTTAAATTTTTTTTTCTTGTACTACATAGTAACTGCTGAATGCCTACATGAGTAATAATTGCTTGATTTCTGGCTTTTTTGATTGTATTTTTTTTCTTTGCCAAAACAGTCATTGTCGGACCAAACACACAAACATCCTAATTGACAAACGAAGCTAAACGATGGAATAAATAACAAAGCACGATGTGCATTATTTGAATGACTGCAAACCAGCAGCCACGTTTGATTGTATGACCGCAAGCGAGTGTATTTGTTGGTGTTCATTTACTGCGATTTTTTTGCAATCGCACAAATCCGTTCTCTGGTCCATATTTTAATGACTCTGAGACAAAATTGAGGTTCAATGTTGTTAATGTGCCAGATTATCTAATCCTTTAGCTCTTGAACTGTTCTTGGCTTATTGACGTACAGTTTGTCTTTTTAATATCCCAAAAGACAGAAGTATAACGGTGTCAAATCACATGATCGAAATGGCCAAAAAACATCGCTACGACATGAGATAATATGGCCGTTGAATTTCTCGTTGGCTGTGTGTGGCAAGTCGTATATCATTTTGGAAACACATATCGCTCAGGTCCATATCCTCAATTTCTTGCCACAAGATGTCCGTTATTGTCTCACGATAGTGTTGGCCGACTTCAATTTCAAAGAAGTACTTCAACAATCTTACCGAGCTGCTCAATTGTGAACCTCTTCAAAGTTAAATTTGTCAAACACTGAAAGAAATAAATGTCAAATTTAGTTGGGCAAAAAACTTGACGTTCAGGTGTGATTACAATTTAAATCGGGCATTATGGTTGGACCACCCTTTAGTTAATTTCTTGTTTAGGTTAAAATTTGGGTCCTTGTCGAGCTGGATCTAATTCAGCCTCTTGTTAAGATTTTATTCACGATTCCTATTCAGTTCAGATGCTGGTTAAGATTTTATTTCAAGTTTTTTTTTTTCTTTCTTTTTTTTTTTTTTTTTTTATTTATTTATTTATTTAAAATATTTTGATTACAAAAAAAAAATTTTCATGATAGTCCCGCGAAGCTATGAGCTTGTCTGCAGGAGATAATGCATAATAATAATTTTTATAATCTATGTATATTAAAAATAAAAAATTTTTAATTTTTTTATGCTTAAGCTAATTATTTGATATATAATAATAACTTCATTGCAAATTTATTAAATGGTTTTTGATGAGTTTATTTCTTTTAAGTTCATTTTTGATATTTATTATATTAGTTGGTATTTTATTGAATACTGTTGGCAATATCACTGGGAGGGTACTTCTTCCATACTCATTAATGTATCTATCGACCTTGTAACGTCCGTGTGCACGTCTTCTAGTATTTTGGGCATGATCGATTGGCTTAAGAAATCTTGTGTCGTTGTAGAATTCTTTTGTTAATGTGGTGTAATATATGTTTTTCACGTTTAAGAGATGTAGGGATTTAGCACCGTTGAATGTTTTATTGTTTGTGTGGTGCATTGCGGGTTGTGAAGCTATGGAATTTAACATGTTGATGTTTGTTATTTGCTGAACTACGTTATTATTTGCCGGGTGTTTTTTTTCCACAATATTTTTAATATTTTGTCTTGAGTTTTTTGTAAGGTGCTGCTCTACTTTACATTTCCCCACGCTGCAATACCGTGTCTGATGTATGATTCAGCTAGTGCGTAGTAGGCTTGTAAAAGTACACTATACGTAGCGCAGTTGCTCAAGTGATAAAGCATGTACGATGCTTTTCGAAGCTTTATTTGTAGTTGTTCTATGTGTTTCTTCCATTTATAATTTTCATCAACGTATACTCCAAGATATTTATAAACTGGTACTTTTTCTATAATAGTTGAACATGTATCCATTAGATTTGTGCTGCTGATGTTTAATTTATGTATACATTCTGTAGTATGGTATTTTAGTTCAACTGTTGAATTTGTAAAATGAGGCGGCTTAATGTGCACTATTTTCGTTTTACTAGCGTTTATGATAAGTCCGTTGTCGTGGCTCCATTTTGTTGCAATATCTAATTGCTTTTGCATTAAATCTTTTGCTTTTGATAAATTTGTGTCTGCAACTACTATGGCGGTGTCGTCTGCATAAGCGAAGGTTTTGCCTTCTTTAATAACTTTCAGCATGTCATTCGCATAAATAATATATATTAACGGTCCCAGCTTAGATCCTTGTGGAACTCCGTACTCGTATGTTATTTTGTTACTTGTTCTGTTATTAATTTTTACGCGATACGCTCTACATTCTAAGTAACTTGTGAACCATTTAAGTATGCTACCTCTTATGCCGTTTTTTTCAAGTTTTTCTATTATTTTGGTGTGTGACAACGTGTCAAACGCTTTGCTGAAGTCGATGTACAGCACTAGTACATGCATTTTTTTACTCAAACATCCGTTTATATATGTTGAGAAATTCCCCAAGAGCTTATTAATATTTTTACCCTTTTGGAAGCCATACTGGTATTCGTGAATAATTTTATATTTTTGCAGAAAATTTCTTATCCTTTTCACTACTACTTCTTCTAATATTTTATCCACTACCGATAATATAGCTATTGGCCTGTAGTTATTGAAGTCCGTTTTATTACCGCTTTTATATACCGGTCTTATTAAGGAGGTTTTTAGCAATTCTGGTACAATACCATTTTCCAAGCTAGAGTAAATTAGTTTAGTGATTATTGGTGTTAGAGCATTTGCGTTCATTTTGAGGTCTTTTGGACGTATACCATCTATCCCTGCTCCTTTGTTTATGTTTAGTGTGTTAATGATACTATATATTTCATCTTCACTTGGGTAATCCATATAAATTGTGTTTTGGGTTGAGATTTGTGTAATGTTTAGTGTTTTAATATTGCATGAGTGTATTATTTTTTTTACATTTTTACTTAAATTTGTTGCAAAATTGTTCAATACATTATCTATATTATCTGTTTTAAAATTTTTTATTACGACACTGTCAATGTTTGTCCTAGTTTTTCCAATTATCTCATTAAGGAGCTGCCATGTCGCGCGGATATCGTTTCTGTTTTCAATAAATTTTTTTTTAAAATAGTTGTTTTTATAATATATTATTTTTTTGTTCACAGTATTTCTAAACTTTTTGTATTCTTCTTCGTATCTTTTATTTCTATGATTATTACGCCATTTTTTAAAAAGTTTATCCCTAATATCACAATATTTAACTATTTCATCGTTTATCCATGGGTTAATTGATCTCTTTACACTTGTTTTGTTAATTGTTAGTGAGTTTTTGTATATTTCATTCAAGGTTTCATGTAATTTATTGTAGAGATTATTTGTATTAGATGTTTGATTCATAATTGCGCTCCAATTCGTTTCTTGTATTTTTTTATTTATTTTTAAATTATTAAACTTTGGCCCCTGTCTAGATATGTTTTCCTTTACCTGACTGTTTTTTTCTTTGTTAACACAACAAAAGAGCGAATAGTGATCCGATATTGTTGTCATCACTATTGATGTTTGTGCTTGTGTTGCTGTTGTTTCATTAGTTTTTAAAAAGAGATGGTCAATGCATGTTCTTGTGTTTCTCTTTATATCTTCGCGTGTATATTCGTTTACCATACATTTTAAACCATTACATGTTGTCATATTAAGATATGTAGTTGTTGTGCTGTTTTCTTTTAAGATATCAATATTTATATCTCCCACTAATATTATCTCTTGTTTTTTTTTAATTTTATTTATTATCGTATCTAGTTCACTCATAAACAAAGAAACTCTTTCATGTGGGGGACGATAGATGGAAAGAAGAGATGTAATTTTGTTATTGATATTAACGTCTATTTGAATCGTTTCAAATGATATTGTGTTTAAGGAGATTTTACTAAATGTGAGGCTTTCTGCTATATATACTGCAATTCCTCCACCTTTGCCTTCTCTGTTAAAGAATACAGAGTTGAAGCCTTGTATACTGTAAAAGGGGGTTTCACTGTCCAATATATTTGTTTCAACTAAGACGATGAATTTTATTCTGCTTATTATATTATTAATTGCCACTAGGAAGGATGAGAAATTTAATCTGAGGGAGCGTATGTTCATATATATTAATGATATGGGATAACTTAAGGATTCTTTATTTATCTCATTGAAATTACTAAATGTTTGTTTTTGGTTTTTATTCATTTTTTGTTTGTTTTTGATTTTTTTTTTTTTTTTTTTTTTTTTTGTATATAATCAAAAAGTAACAATAAATTTCAAGTGTTTTTATCAAGAATAAAAACTGGGAATTAAGCACAAATAACAAAATCTTTTGAAATTAAAATTTTTTATTCCCAAAAATTGAAATTACTTTTTGATAATAAACAGGCAAGTGCACGGCCTAAAAAAACACTTAATTGACAACATCTTTTGTAAGTTGTTGTTTGTTTTTTATTTTGTTTTTCTTAACCTACTTACAACTACAATTAATGTTGAGAGAATTTCAACTAATTGTAGTGGGGAGTGTAAGACGAGATAAACCCACTTTTTTATTGTTGATGTATTTTGTTCAAGCTTTGATATTGTTACAAGTAAAACTGTTGCTATAAGTCTTATACGTTTAACAGTTTTATTTGGTTTAATATCTTTAGTTTGTCTAAAATCTTTATGGATGAAGTTTCCTGATGATCTGGCCTAAGCAACCAGTGAAATGCATAGGAATAGCTTATCCCATCAACAATAAATTTCAAGTGTTTTTATCAAGAATAAAAACTGGGAATTAAGCACAAATAACAAAATCTTTTGAAATTTTTGTATATATCTATGCAGAATATTAATTAGTTTATTAACTCAATATCAGAAGTGTTATTGATAGTAAATAGTGGGGCATTTTCGTTTTTACGGGCAAATATATTTCCATTTCGGACCCAAACAAATTTCCATTTTGCTTCCTTGGCCTTGGTTTTTGCTAGCCATAAAAGGCGTCGGTTACTAAATGTAAGTTGGTCGTTTATGTATATAAAGTTGTTATTGTCCCCACTATCATCATTATTGTTTATTCTAGTTCAGTTTCCAAAGCAGATTCCAGTTCAACATTTGTTAAAAGCTTCAGCTTTTGCCTCCTTTATTCTTTCTTTCTTTATAAAAAGTAACAAAGAAAAAAAGAAAATATTTCATTTAAAAAATTCTAAAGCAATAAGATAAACATGTTTTATCATGTTGTATCTTTTGAAGAAATATTTCTTCAATATTTGATTTCCGTTTCTTTAATTTCCTGCTAACCTAAAATCAATATCTATGTAAAATCCAAAAAGTAAAAGTGAACATTAGAAAACAATTTAAACACAAGCAATATTTCCTCACTCACACACACACACACACATACTTTAACTTAAAAACATATTTTTGTTTGTGTATTCGCACAATGTACTTGAGGGGTTTACTACCCCTTCTTCAAGAGATGGCCTAAAGAAAAATGCCTTACATATTTTTAAATAGTTTGAAAAGTTTTTTGGTTTCGGGTATGACCAGTCTCCCAACTGCTGGAACAACCCAAAAATGTGTCAAAATGGTACAAATGTTAAGAGGTTGAACGATAGATTGAGGTTTTTATGTATTCCTTTTGTGAGTTAAAGTGTAAATAAATGTTTTTGGTTTCGAAAATGTAAATGTCACTCATTATTCGTACTTTCAGGCTGATAACTTTTTGAATGCGGTAAGGCAAATTAACAAACACATACATATGTAAATACAGTGGGTTAAAATGAAAATATGTTCCCAAAACTATACGAATATACATATATTATTTTTGTAATTTTTGAGAACTGAAGTGTATCCAAATTTTATGTTTTTTTTGTTGCAATGCACACCACTGTACTTTATAACGTTATATTTAAAAAAAAAAAAAAACTCTCATTTAGTGAAACCTGTTAGGCCGTCTCAACGTCAGTTAATATTTATTTGCAGTGTCAAATTCATGGTCTCTTATCACGTCAATTCTTATTTTTTATCCAAAATAAAAACAAAACCAATCATGTTTAACAAGAATGACGTGTATGTCTTCCTGTTGTTCTTCCTACCCTTTTTATTATTTATATTACAGATATTGCTGTTGTTATTGATTTTATATAGAAACTAAAATACACATTATTTTGTTGTTTTTTCTATTTTTAACTTAATGTTTTGTTCATTAGTGTAAGTGTTGTCTGAAAGTTTGCTTTTATCTGAGTGAGTGCATGGATAAATATATAAACGTTGATTATTTGTGTAGGTAAAAAGACAAAGTCGTCTACATCTTTATTTCATATTTTCTTTATATACATTAAGGATCTTATATCTAATCCCGCGAAGCCAGTTGGCTTATCTGCCAAATACAAGTATTAAATTTTTACAAATTTTCTGGAAGAGGAAATTAATACAGGTGGCGAAAATATTAAATGAGGCATTTGCCAAAATTGTTAATACTCGTATAGATCCTGGTTCTTGTTCGGGTTCTTATTCTCTTCTGGTTCAGTTCAAGTTAAGATTTAGTTCAATTTTAGTTCAGTTCTAGTTAAGTTCTAGTTTAGTTTTAATTATAGTTCTATTCAGTTCTAGTTCAGTTCTAGATTAGTTCTAGTTTAGTTCTAGTTCTATTTCTAGTTCTATTTCAGTTCTATTTCAGTTCTAGTTTTGCTGTAGTTCAGTTCTAGTGCAGTTATAGTTCAGTTCTAGTTCTAGTTCAGTTCTTTTTTTTTTTTTTAAATCATTTATTCACATTTTGAGATTATAAACATGAAACTTATGAGCTAGTCCCGCGAAGCCATGTGGCTTATCTGCAGGATGGTAATATGCTAATTATAAATGTAATATAAAATAACAATATAATAGAACAATTTTATTATACATTTTTGGTTTAATTTAAGTTTTATTGTAGAATTTTATTAATTTTTTTCTTTTGCAAGTGTTCGGTAAATTTAAAACGTTTGTGGGTAATTTGTTGAATATATTTGGTAGTACAACACTGAGGCAGTTTTTTCCATAGTTATTGTGGAATCTCTTTACTTGGTATCTTCCTTCTGCTTTTCGTCTTGTGTTGTAGATATGATCTATTGGTTTAAGGTGTCTTGAGTCGTTAAAGTATTCATTTATTAGAGTGATACTATATAAAATTTGATGTTTAAAATTTCTAATTTTGTTGCTATATTTTTAGCTTGTGTAATTCTGTTGTTTCTGCTATGTTTCTAGCTCAGTTCTAGTTCAGTTCTAGATTAGTTCTAGCTTAGTTCTAGTTCCATTTCAGTTCTAGTTCAGTACTAGTTCAGTTCGAAATCCGTTCTAGTTTAGTGTCACATTAGCTCTAGTTCAGTTCTAGTGCAGTTCGTGTTCAGTTCTACTTCTAGTTCAGTTCTAGTTTAGTTCTGGTTTAGTTCTAATTTAGTTCTAGTATAGTTTTTATTCAGTTCTTGTTCATTTCTAGGCCAATTCTAGTTTAGTTCTAGTTAAGTTTTTTTTTGCTAAATAAGCGAGAACATTGCCGTTATTCTAGCTGTTTATTTGATTTCTTGCTTGTCTCTTCTTGCCCCTTCTCTCTGAATCTTTTCTTACCAACTGTCAGTTTCGTGAATGATACTTATTGTAAAGCACTAGAAAGATGATTGAAAGGGGGAAGTAATCTCGTTGTAATGAGAGAGAGAGAGAGATAGAGAGACAAAAGAAAAGTGCTATTTATATTATAGAATATAATATAATATTAAGTTAATGTTGATTTCACACCAAAGTGTATTGTATTTAAAAAAATAGTAATGTTTTTTAAAATTTTTTAATATCCTTTTTGCGAAACAGCTAATTGAAATTAATATCAATCTTGTTAACTATATACATACACACATATATACATTTTTACTAACTGCAAATGAAAAATATCCATTATGACTTTCCAGGGATTTGGAAAATGAAGGAAAATGGTAGGTGGCATTAGAAAAGTGTAGTGAATGGTGAAATTATGGATGATAAGAAATAAAATGATTATTAGTGATTTAATAAGTCTCATTTTAAGGAGAAATATGTATAAACATTTTAATACTCTTGCTAAGAGCTAAAGAACGCTTCTTCGTCGAATTCATTTTAATTTTATTAGAAGTTTAAGATATTTTATATTTAAAATGCAAGTATGTAAATAAATATACAACAAAGAAAAAAACCCAGCAAACATTTATCTGTAATCTTAATTTAAGATCTTTTATATAACTACGAGAACAATTTTTTTTATAGTAGGATTTCAAGTATCTATTCGTGCAACAATTGTGATCAAACAAATGGGGTTTTGTGTAGATATGCACTACATAAATATTTTTCTTAAGGTACCTATCGACTACACACTATTATTGATTACTTTATTGCTGTTATTATTGTCGTTATGCTCCTAATGGCTACAGAAATTCAATATATTCTCGAGGAATTTCATGGCATGCATTTGCTATTTCTGTAACCAATTGTGGGTTGTGTGCTTGACACTTCATAATTTTTTTTTTAATTCCCTAAGCTTATCCCGCGAAGCTTTACGCTTGTCTGCAGGTACCAGAGTCTCTGGCGGGAATCGAACCCGCAACCCAAGCACTGATAGACTAGCTCACTACCAGCTAGCCTACCGGGGTACTCCAGTGTTAAGATGTTTGTCAAACACAAAAACATCTTGCAAAATCATTCAAAATACATAACACAGCGGCTAGACATCGCACGGGATTTTATACATCGGAATGCTGCTGCATTGAAATAACAATAATTTTAAGTGTTAATAAAGTCTTTTAATGTCCTTAAATGTTTTTAAAATACCGGGATTTCAGGATCGGAATTTCCAAAATCCCGAATCCCGAATCCCGGAACTTTCAAAAATCAGTACCGACTGGTATCCCTGGTACATACATATGTAAGTATATACTTGAACCAGTAGAAAGCGTGTCTAACCAGCTTCTTAGACTACCCAGCTATTAACGCACATATTCAAAAAAAATCATTAAAAAATAATATATTCAGTAAGGGTTTTCGCACATTTCTTTATTTAAGCGGCAATTGAAAAAAACAAACTACGAGGCAGCCATACGAGGTTTTTTTCTCATATATCAGTCACTGCGGACTGATCTGGCTAAATTTCAATAGAAAACTTTTACGAAGTTTATGTGACGTAAATATACCTTGTCCCCATAATTTCTGGGGTCTTTGGAGAAAACCATTTCAACATACACACGCACAGATGGACATCGTTAAATCAATTTCGATACTCATAAGGATCTAGAATATATACAATTATTAAGGGTGTTTGATCAATATTGTAGAAATTACAAACGCTATGACAAAGTTATGCATACCCTTTCCACCTGTATATGTATAATTTTCTTTAACTCCGGGTGGAGCGTAGGGCCATAACGAAAAATCGATAGTTGTTACTATTTCTCGATAATTGTTTTAATTGACTCTAGGATTTATTCATCTGGATAATTTCATAGTTGGTATTGTGTCGCCATATTGTTCTTGGTCTTCCCAGATTTCTAGTTCCTTGAGGGTTCCACCATTATGATGTTCGGCATCATAATCCATCGCTATTTACCCCGTTTGATTTCAAGGTCAATCAGGTTTTCATTTTCATGCAGTCAGTAGTTGTTGGTTGGATATTATTTGGGGCCACCAAGTTTTCATAACTCTCCTCAAACAGCAGTTTGTGAAGGTCTGAAGTTTTTTTTATTACCACTGCCGTTAAGGCCCAGGACTCGCATCCATATAGAAGGAATGCCTTAACATTTGAGTTAAAAATTTTCAGTTTTTTTTAAAGCGATTTTGAGCTTGATGTCCATATGTTTTGGAGTTGGAGGAAGGGTCCTCTGGCCTTGTTTATGTTGGACATAATATCCTCATTGGTGCCACCGTTATGTGTTATCATGCTTTCTAAGTAGTAGAAATTATTTTTTTGTGCAATAGTTTCATTGTAAATGTTGAACGAGGGAGCATTTTGGGATGGGATGAGAAATTCGGCTTTCTTAGCATTAATACGGAGACCACAGTCAGCGACAGGTTGAGTTTTATTTGTATTCCCAAAAAAAAAATTTTCCGATCTTTTTGCTGGCAGCAGTGCAATATCATCTGCATATGCTAGCTCCTCTAGGTGGCCGAACTTATCCCAGGAAATACCTCAATTTTCTGTTTGCGTCTTGATGAGTTCGTCATCTAGTACCACTAGGGACAGTAGGGGGCATTCAACAGCCTTGTTTAACACTAGTCTTGGGTTCTATGTCTTGTTACAAAATCTTATTGTGGAATATGCAGCATTTAAAACCTTTGTAATGGGCTCTGATATGGTTAAGTTTTGTCGGGATGTTTCTTGATTTAAGGAATCCCATACCGTATCTCTTTAGATACTGCCGAATGTAGTGGTAAAATCTACAAAACAGACGTGGAGATCTTTTTGCCATTCATTAATTTATTCTAGCATTATCCGTTATTTTGTGGTATGGTCCGCACGGGATCTATTTGGTAATGACGAAGGGATCTTTCGATCTTGTTTTTGATGCGGTTAAGCAGTATTCTAGACAGAATTTTGGAAGACGTCGTAAGGAGCATTATTCACCTGTAGTTTTTGCATAGAGATAGGTCGCTTCTTTGGGACTTCTGGGAACGAGTAGCCCTTGTAGCCATTCATCGGGTAGTTTTTCTTCTTGCCAGACGGCCTGGAAGAGCGGTTGCAAGGCTACAGCGGATAGTCTAGGGTCAGCTTTAAGAGCTTCTGCTGGAATGTTATCGACTCCTGCAGCTTTGTCATTTTTTAATTGTTTGATGGCAGAGATAATTTCATCAATGGATGGCGGGCTTGTGCATATAGTGGTGTCTTGCGAGTTGACAGTATTTTCGGTGGGCTATGGGGGATCTATTGGCATTCGTGGTGTTGTATCGACATGACTAAAGATGCTTAGGAAATGGGAGTGTCAACTTGATAGTTGGTCTCTCTCATTTGTTACCATTTTTCTCGAGCTATCTCTTCTGGTCCGGGACGCATTTTAAAATTTTCCAGTTAGTTTGGTTCGCCAAGCATCTTCAGCTTGTGCGGCAAGGTCTTCTGCCCACTTGCGCTTATCATTGCGACATGTTTGCTTGACTAGTTTATGCAAGTATTGTTTGTCCAGATTTGTCTTTGCTGCTCGTGCTTTCGTTTGTCCTCTATTTATTTTTGTCGATCTTCGCTGTCCTATCAGTTCGAGCGAATTATCACTTATCTACTCGGATTTCCTTTGAAGTTGGGGTTTAAGCGCAGAGATAAGACCACCTTTCGTTTATTTATTTATTTAATCAATGGATATTATCCTTACTGACTAATAACAATATTGACTAAAAATTAATGAATAACAATAAGCATTTTGAAATATACTACACTTTACAGAATATATGTACATACAAATTTACGAATTAAGAAAAACCATAATTTTATGCTTTATGGAATTTAAACATAAAGAAAAATCAACAAATTGTGACAGAGAATTAAATTGTCTACATAACCTTGAAAAAGGATCAGCAAAAGCATAATTTTCTCTATAAAATTTAACAAAGAGCAGATTGTAATGACGCGTATTGCGAGAAGGTATATTAAATTTAACAGACTCTAACAAAAAATCACAACAAACATTACCATTAATAAGATTAACCATAAAAGAAACATTTAACATTGTACGACGACTTTTGAGCGATGGTAATTTTATTAATGCCAGTCTACTAGCATATGAAGGAAAGTTTGTCGAGTAACTCCAATGTAGACCACGTAAACAGAACAATAAAAATTGTTTTTGGACCGATTCAATACGAGAATTGTGAATGTTGTAAAATGGGTCCCAAATGATTGACGCATATTCTAAGATTGGTCTAACGAGTGATACGTAAAGTTGCTTCGTTATGTATGGATCGGTGAATTCTTTCTTTATTCACAGTTAATGTTATATGAGAAACAAAGTTTAATTTAGGATCCAGTAAGACTCCAAGATCAAGAAACGAATCAACCCAGTGGCCAGTTGATGGCCACCCAAAGCATAATTAACGGCAATACAGTTATTTCTATAAAAACGCATACATTCGCATTTCACAAGATTCAGCTCCATCATATTATGATTACACCATAAAAAGAAGTTATTAAGATCCGATTGAAGATAAAAATGATCAGCGAAGCAATTAAAAGAATGGAAAATTTTTACATCGTCAGCATACATCAATATATTGGCGAACTTGATAACGTTGGGCAGATCATTAATAAACAGCGAAAATAAAAGTGGGCCAAGATGACTGCCTTGGGGAACACCGGACGAAACATAAATGTACTTGGATATACAATTATTGAATTGTACTTTTTGCTTTCTTCCAATTAAATAAGAACTTAACCAGCATAAACTTCTACGGGATAAACCTAATAAATCCAATTTAGTAAGAAGAAGGTGATGGTTAACTTTATCAAACGCTTTACTGAAGTCAGTATAAACAGCATCAGTTTGTTTCTTTTGTGTAAATGCACAATTAATTAAAGTTGTTAAATGAAGTACATTCGTTGTAGTTGAACAGCCTTTTCTAAAACCATGCTGGCAAGCTGCCAGTAAGGACGAGGTGTGATGACTGAGGAAATCAGTAACTAGTTTTTCAAAAAGTTTTGGAATCTCACTCAATTTGGCAATTCCTCTATAGTTTGTTATATCCATCATGAAACGATGTTAATGTTGTTTTATTTTCTAAGCATGATATGAACTCAGCTTTAATTGTTGGCTACTTTAACTTATCTATATTATAGCGGGTTCTTCCGAGTAGTTTTCCTTTTGTATAGTCATTACTAGCACTCGAATTCTTACTTTGCCTAAGTAGTGATCGATTCCTTCATCTGCGCTGTTGTAAGTTCTTACGTCAAGAAGACTATTTCTATTGATCTGATTTTCTGTTATTTTATTTGGAGAACGCCATGTTGTTTTATGGTATAACTTGTGTGGGAACAGTGCTACCAATTACAAGTTTCCTGTTATTGCAGAAGTCGATAAGCATGTCTCCATTTAAATTTTGCCGGCCAATTCCATGTTTTCCCATTACATGCTCTATGTATGAGTTTGAGTTGCCTATCTGGGCATTTAGATCGTCTATTAGGATAACGATATCTCCTTTCTTAAGGAAACAAAAGAAAATATCGGCTTACTATAAAATACAATTTCACATTTAATGTTGCTGGCTTCTGTTAGTGCATAAATCTGCACCCAAAGAAAAAACATAGTTGTGGTAAACATATTCTAAGAGCAACATATTATGATAAGAATTATGATTGTAGTCACCATATTAAGATTATTATTGAATCATATTATGACTAAATATACTCGTACTATTACATCATAATATTTTCCCCTAATCATATTATTATTCTGTTAATCATACTAAGTTTAGAAGTAATCAAATTATTGTCATGTTAATCATAATAAGCTAAGAAATTAATCATATTATTGTCATGTTAATCATAATAAGCTAAGAAGTAATCATATTATCATCATGTTAATCATTATAAATTTAGAAGCAATCATATTATGATACAGCACCTTTCATAGCTGTCATAAAAATACAAAATATTTTTGAATCGATTTTTTATTTTGTGGCTTTTTACAATTTTTCTTAATGTTAATCAAATAGCGAAGTTCAATATAAGGCTTGCAAAAGAGCAAATGAAAAATCTGTGGTTTCATGTGCAACCGCGTGTGTCAATTTTTTCCATTTTAAGATGTTGATTCCATATTGCCTAATTTTGAACGCTCTTTACATTTTTTTGAAAAAAGATGGATCAATTCAGATTTTTTTAACGTAATGACAAAGTTTAAAATGGCAATACCTAGTCCATAGTTTGATCTAGAATGGTTTTTCAGCCTTCCTGAAACATTTGTTTAAAGACATACGCCGTTGCCCATGAAAACCACAGAAATATCGTAGCACTTTTATAAAATATAACGAAATCTCTATGTGTTTTGTTGTTGGATTTTACAAAAATCCTATGTTATTTTGCATTTGCAGTATTACATCACTAATACTTGAATGAACTCCGCTAATATTTTAATTTTTTAATTTCTTTAAACTTATTTTTTTATGGAATTTTATCTTTTAATTGTTTAACCGCTCACAAATAAAAAAACGACACAACTGCTTCAAAATTATTTTACAAATGGCGCTAACATAATATGATTAGAGTAAAAATAGTTTGATTGAATCTTTAACATAATATGATAAATGTATAGAAAGTTATCATGTTATGGCTATTAAATATCATGATATGGTTGTGAGAAATATAATATGTTTAGAAAGTTATCATAATTAAGTTGTTAGAAAAATAATTATTTTTCGGTCAACAATACTCAAATTTATAATTGCGATAAACATTGATATGTTTACAGTAACTATAATATTGTTGATATTAAATAAAAATAACAATTTTTTGTGTACGACAACAATATATTGTTACATTAAACATAGTGTTGTTGCCGTAACCATGCCCAACCATATTTTTTCTCTGCGTGTGCACAATTGCGGTTTTCTAGACCAGGAGTTAAAGGGAGCTGTAATTATTCTAGAAGAGATGGGGTTCAGAAACCTGCGCCGAAGCGGCTTAGCCGGCTGTTAGCCAGCCGCCGATGAAAATATTTGTAGCCACCGCCGCCGAAAATTCTTCGGCTAAAAATCGGCTGCAGCTTAGCCTCCGATTACTTTGTAAATAATTTTTATTCTCTTTTTTTAGCACCTTGCCACATTCTTTTTTGTTTGTCTATTCTTAAAAAGTGCAACTCTTAGTTTCTTGTTTATAAAACACCAAAATTTCATCAATATATAGGAAAATGGATGAACACTGGTGCAATCGTCGATTACTTTTTGTGATAAGTATTCTGTGTATTTTCCCGCCGAGAAGTTTTAACTCTGACCAAATCACTTTTGTTAAACAGCCTTAAGTGTTGATTGTTTTTAAAACTATATATTTGGCTGCAATTCAAAATAAAATCAATATGTGTGAGAATAACAAAATTACAGATTTTTTAAAGCATCAAAAGTAATGGAGGATGAAATTGACTCCAGCCATACGGTTGCCGAGATCAGCGAGTTCAATTCAGATTTCGTGCATTACGAAAATATGCTTAACAAGAAAATTGAATTTAAGAGTAAAACGCAAATATGTTTGTTTGCGTCACTACTGAGGTATTCGTGTACGCGGTCAACACACCAAGGCTACCTTTCAACGTGGTCGAAATTTTGGTGTGTCACTGTACCACATTTTGTCCTTTTTTAAGAGACCGTTTTCAAGCCTAACAAAGATAAATAGAGGTTCTAAAAAAATATGGTGTGTTTTATTATAACTGTTTTATATGTAAAAATTTTAAATTTTGTACCTCTGGAATAGCGAATTATTCAGTTAATGTTTGATTTCCTGTGTCATTGAAAACATGTGATTCTTGTTTAAACAAAAACATATTTTTTGCCATGAGTAGTGAATTATAGTATGAAAAATGGCTTAAATTGTCTGTTATAATATAAACACATACAAATATGTTTACACAAATGTACATACATTTAATTTAAATATACATATCCCATCGACTGACAGCCATATCGGCTAACAGCCGGGCCGAGCCGCCGCCGAGCATTTTTGTGCGTCAGCCGCCGCCGCCGATGAAATCCCACGGCGCAGGTCTCTGATGGGGTTCCATTCGATCAGGGAAAGAGCCGTGGAGCGGGTAAGTAGAAGGCCAACGCCTTCTGTGTGCAAAAATAAATTAGCTTTTCTCCTGTGTTGGTAGTAAACTCGCCATTTCCTAGCCATCTACACTCAATAATGCCTAATATGTCGCGGATAAATCTTGAAACTCCATAGCGAGTTGTTTGAGTTTTCCAGACTCGTTTAGCGTTTGGAGGTTCCAGTATCCAATTCGTGTTTCCTTTTTCATACTTAAGGTTTTCATCGGTTATCGGGGTTTGTAGTTTTCTTTATGGTTTCAGTAATCAGTTGATTTTCGGACGAGAGGAGTGATTGACCCAGTTCTTGTTTTATGTTTTGTTTGTTTTCTGGTCTATTAGGCATTCATACACGCGGAGAAAAAACATGTTTAATTATGGTCACCTCCAACAATACTATGTTTAAAGAAATATTTCACCATATAATGTTTAATTTAACCATATTTGTGTCACCGACAACCAGATTATGGTTAAATTTAGTCCCCTATCAAGAAGCCACATCCATATTATGGTTGCCTCTAAACATGTTATGTTTAAATATGACAATTTTATGTTTTTAAATTAAAAATAGTATTTTTCTCTTTTTCAAGAGCAACATGTTATGGTTGAAAATCAACCATGCTGTTATAAGTTTTAAACATATTTTAGTTATTATTAACCATAATATGTTTGGAGGCAACCATAATAAGGTTGTGGCTTCTTGATGGAGGACTATTTTAACCATAATATGGTTAAATTTAACATATTATGGTTAAAATTTTCTTTAAACATAGAATTGTTGGAGGTGACCATATTTAAACATGTTTTTCTCTGGGTGTACGAACCTAAGACTGCATTTTGTCCTTAGATATTTCCCTCTAAAACGGCTGATTGTGGATATACCGCCATTTGTCGTATTTGTTAGAAATTTGTACTATTAATTTAATTCTTTACTGATTTTCCGCCTGCAAACAAATTGATCATATCAATTAACACATTTTTAATAATTGTTTTTCTTTTCATTTTCAATTAAATGTGAAGACTATTTCTATTGATCTGATTTTCTGTTATTTTATTTGGAGAACGCCATGTTGTTTTATGGTATAACTTGTGTGGGAACAGTGCTACCAATTACAAGTTTCCTGTTATTGCAGAAGTCGATAAGCATGTCTCCATTTAAATTTTGCCGGCCAATTCCATGTTTTCCCATTACATGCTCTATGTATGAGTTTGAGTTGCCTATCTGGGCATTTAGATCGTCTATTAGGATAACGATATCTCCTTTCTTAAGGAAACAAAAGAAAATATCGGCTTACTATAAAATACAATTTCACATTTAATGTTGCTGGCTTCTGTTAGTGCATAAATCTGCACCCAAAGAAAAAACATAGTTGTGGTAAACATATTCTAAGAGCAACATATTATGATAAGAATTATGATTGTAGTCACCATATTAAGATTATTATTGAATCATATTATGACTAAATATACTCGTACTATTACATCATAATATTTTCCCCTAATCATATTATTATTCTGTTAATCATACTAAGTTTAGAAGTAATCAAATTATTGTCATGTTAATCATAATAAGCTAAGAAATTAATCATATTATTGTCATGTTAATCATAATAAGCTAAGAAGTAATCATATTATCATCATGTTAATCATTATAAATTTAGAAGCAATCATATTATGATACAGCACCTTTCATAGCTGTCATAAAAATACAAAATATTTTTGAATCGATTTTTTATTTTGTGGCTTTTTACAATTTTTCTTAATGTTAATCAAATAGCGAAGTTCAATATAAGGCTTGCAAAAGAGCAAATGAAAAATCTGTGGTTTCATGTGCAACCGCGTGTGTCAATTTTTTCCATTTTAAGATGTTGATTCCATATTGCCTAATTTTGAACGCTCTTTACATTTTTTTGAAAAAAGATGGATCAATTCAGATTTTTTTAACGTAATGACAAAGTTTAAAATGGCAATACCTAGTCCATAGTTTGATCTAGAATGGTTTTTCAGCCTTCCTGAAACATTTGTTTAAAGACATACGCCGTTGCCCATGAAAACCACAGAAATATCGTAGCACTTTTATAAAATATAACGAAATCTCTATGTGTTTTGTTGTTGGATTTTACAAAAATCCTATGTTATTTTGCATTTGCAGTATTACATCACTAATACTTGAATGAACTCCGCTAATATTTTAATTTTTTAATTTCTTTAAACTTATTTTTTTATGGAATTTTATCTTTTAATTGTTTAACCGCTCACAAATAAAAAAACGACACAACTGCTTCAAAATTATTTTACAAATGGCGCTAACATAATATGATTAGAGTAAAAATAGTTTGATTGAATCTTTAACATAATATGATAAATGTATAGAAAGTTATCATGTTATGGCTATTAAATATCATGATATGGTTGTGAGAAATATAATATGTTTAGAAAGTTATCATAATTAAGTTGTTAGAAAAATAATTATTTTTCGGTCAACAATACTCAAATTTATAATTGCGATAAACATTGATATGTTTACAGTAACTATAATATTGTTGATATTAAATAAAAATAACAATTTTTTGTGTACGACAACAATATATTGTTACATTAAACATAGTGTTGTTGCCGTAACCATGCCCAACCATATTTTTTCTCTGCGTGTGCACAATTGCGGTTTTCTAGACCAGGAGTTAAAGGGAGCTGTAATTATTCTAGAAGAGATGGGGTTCAGAAACCTGCGCCGAAGCGGCTTAGCCGGCTGTTAGCCAGCCGCCGATGAAAATATTTGTAGCCACCGCCGCCGAAAATTCTTCGGCTAAAAATCGGCTGCAGCTTAGCCTCCGATTACTTTGTAAATAATTTTTATTCTCTTTTTTTAGCACCTTGCCACATTCTTTTTTGTTTGTCTATTCTTAAAAAGTGCAACTCTTAGTTTCTTGTTTATAAAACACCAAAATTTCATCAATATATAGGAAAATGGATGAACACTGGTGCAATCGTCGATTACTTTTTGTGATAAGTATTCTGTGTATTTTCCCGCCGAGAAGTTTTAACTCTGACCAAATCACTTTTGTTAAACAGCCTTAAGTGTTGATTGTTTTTAAAACTATATATTTGGCTGCAATTCAAAATAAAATCAATATGTGTGAGAATAACAAAATTACAGATTTTTTAAAGCATCAAAAGTAATGGAGGATGAAATTGACTCCAGCCATACGGTTGCCGAGATCAGCGAGTTCAATTCAGATTTCGTGCATTACGAAAATATGCTTAACAAGAAAATTGAATTTAAGAGTAAAACGCAAATATGTTTGTTTGCGTCACTACTGAGGTATTCGTGTACGCGGTCAACACACCAAGGCTACCTTTCAACGTGGTCGAAATTTTGGTGTGTCACTGTACCACATTTTGTCCTTTTTTAAGAGACCGTTTTCAAGCCTAACAAAGATAAATAGAGGTTCTAAAAAAATATGGTGTGTTTTATTATAACTGTTTTATATGTAAAAATTTTAAATTTTGTACCTCTGGAATAGCGAATTATTCAGTTAATGTTTGATTTCCTGTGTCATTGAAAACATGTGATTCTTGTTTAAACAAAAACATATTTTTTGCCATGAGTAGTGAATTATAGTATGAAAAATGGCTTAAATTGTCTGTTATAATATAAACACATACAAATATGTTTACACAAATGTACATACATTTAATTTAAATATACATATCCCATCGACTGACAGCCATATCGGCTAACAGCCGGGCCGAGCCGCCGCCGAGCATTTTTGTGCGTCAGCCGCCGCCGCCGATGAAATCCCACGGCGCAGGTCTCTGATGGGGTTCCATTCGATCAGGGAAAGAGCCGTGGAGCGGGTAAGTAGAAGGCCAACGCCTTCTGTGTGCAAAAATAAATTAGCTTTTCTCCTGTGTTGGTAGTAAACTCGCCATTTCCTAGCCATCTACACTCAATAATGCCTAATATGTCGCGGATAAATCTTGAAACTCCATAGCGAGTTGTTTGAGTTTTCCAGACTCGTTTAGCGTTTGGAGGTTCCAGTATCCAATTCGTGTTTCCTTTTTCATACTTAAGGTTTTCATCGGTTATCGGGGTTTGTAGTTTTCTTTATGGTTTCAGTAATCAGTTGATTTTCGGACGAGAGGAGTGATTGACCCAGTTCTTGTTTTATGTTTTGTTTGTTTTCTGGTCTATTAGGCATTCATACACGCGGAGAAAAAACATGTTTAATTATGGTCACCTCCAACAATACTATGTTTAAAGAAATATTTCACCATATAATGTTTAATTTAACCATATTTGTGTCACCGACAACCAGATTATGGTTAAATTTAGTCCCCTATCAAGAAGCCACATCCATATTATGGTTGCCTCTAAACATGTTATGTTTAAATATGACAATTTTATGTTTTTAAATTAAAAATAGTATTTTTCTCTTTTTCAAGAGCAACATGTTATGGTTGAAAATCAACCATGCTGTTATAAGTTTTAAACATATTTTAGTTATTATTAACCATAATATGTTTGGAGGCAACCATAATAAGGTTGTGGCTTCTTGATGGAGGACTATTTTAACCATACTATGGTTAAATTTAACATATTATGGTTAAAATTTTCTTTAAACATAGAATTGTTGGAGGTGACCATATTTAAACATGTTTTTCTCTGGGTGTACGAACCTAAGACTGCATTTTGTCCTTAGATATTTCCCTCTAAAACGGCTGATTGTGGATATACCGCCATTTGTCGTATTTGTTAGAAATTTGTACTATTAATTTAATTCTTTACTGATTTTCCGCCTGCAAACAAATTGATCATATCAATTAACACATTTTTAATAATTGTTTTTCTTTTCATTTTCAATTAAATGTGATAACTAACACAATCAAAAATTTAATTGTTTTTTGTGATTTTTATCTATTAAATCTTTAATTGAATCAGTTAAAGTGTGCGATTTTTATCAATTAAATTTTTAATTGATTCGATTAAAGAAGTAATTGAAATTTAACCCCCGTTATTAGATAAAAAAACTACTTTATAGAAAATTATTTTATTTATATAAGATTTATTTTTCTTTTTAATTTAAATTCAGTATATGTAATTTATTAAACAAATTTTCATAATAAATTCGTTTTGAAAACATTTTATAAACCTGTTATAGTTTTTATGAATAAGGATAATTATTTCTTTTTATAATCATTACCTTTACCACTTTTATTTTTCGAATGTGTTCAATGGAAAAAATCAAATTTCAATTTATAAAGTTTTTTTGCAATAGTTCTATTCCCTAAATATTTCACATAATTCTGTGCTAATTCAAACTTTGGTTAACATTAAAGGTATAAATGTGTACATATTCTTAGATTTGATTTTATACACCACTAGAATATATTTTAAGATGTCCTGTACTCATTGGGCTACATGGCTGGTCGCCTTCTCACTCTAGCTAGCTTTCAGAGGGGTTTGAGAAGCCATTGCCCGGGAAACACTTGGTCTTGGACCGGAAGTATTTGGCTTCTGGTCACTCCTACTCCACCTGTGCTATACACGTTTTTGACAAAAGGGAAACTATTATCAGTTTTAAGTTTGGGGATGGTTCAAGAAAGCCTTCAGAAATGTTTTTGATATAAAGTTAAAAAAAACATATTCCAGATAATTAAAACTTTTTAAAGATCACTTTTTTTAATTAGCATCAAGTTTACAATTAAGTGTTAAGTAAAATTGCGGTATAAGTTTGAGAAACATTTAAGTTTTACTTTTAATTTTAACTTGACTTTAAAAAAATAACAAAATCAATATGCAAAATATTTTAGAATTATGTTTATTATTATAGAAATCAATCGTGCAGAGTTCAAAAGTTTGTTATTTAATCAAAACTCAGCAAAACCTTTACATAAACAAAATATTTGGGAATTTTGTCTGGCAACAAACCCTTTACATCGTACTATCTCTTCTTTTATGGAGTTTAAATGAGTAAAGGCTTATTTTATTACGGGGGTTGCTGGGGCTGATTGGCATCATTCGTGCCGCTCATTCACGCGAAAATTCTTTGCATTTCTTTTATCTTTTTTTTTTGTTCTTTTTGAAGAATTTAAAGATTTATATTTCAGAGTTTTTCGTGCTTAAATCATTTAAAAAGAAATTTTTCTCTTTGTTATTTTAGTATCTGTTTAAAGTAAAAATATAAAAACATTAAAAAGAGGATAAGTCATACAATTTTTTTGGTTGAACAAAAAATCAAGTCTAAATTCGGCGGTAATAAGGAAAAAGTGCTATATTTATATGATATATATGATTTTTGAAGAGTTACTTCTACACTTAGAAATTTTGAAAGAAAACTTTTACTGTGTAAACCCAGACTCAGGTACTTTTTCCATTCTGCCAAAGAATTTTGAAAGAGATAGATACTGCTTAATGTAAACAGGGATCTAAAATTTTGAAAGAGATAGATACTGCTTAATGTAAACGGGGATCTAAAATCAATCACTTTACATTAAAATTGCATTCAAATTTTAAAAATTATTTTTGAAAATAAAGAAATAGATGTATGTACATAAATTAAAGACATTTGTTCTTTTGTTTTAAATAAATTTTAAAATTATACCGCCATAAAATTTAAACAAATACTGCGACACCCACTTAATCATAATAAATGTCTTCAAATATAAAAAAAATATATTTGTAAGTGTGTGTGTATAACTGTAGATACAAATGTTTTTTTCCCATATTTACATCATTGTTTCCAATTTTGTATCCAATCTTCGAGTTTCTGTGTTTCTAAATATCTGCGAGTTTATTTACCATAATAATATGCAGGAGGAAACATTTTTTTTTTTACTTTATAAATATTAAAATTTGTTTGTCTTCTTGTAAATAGAATTTTAAATTAAAGGGTATGTATGACTTTCAAAAAGAATAAGACCTGCTACTTCATGCCATGCGACATGTCGCGCAGAAACATTTCATGAAATAGAAGTTTGAGGTCGAAAAGTGTAGAGATCCTGCCGGGGTAAACAAATTTAGCACGCAATGTAAATGAAGTAACACTTTGATGTTCATCTTTAAAATGTTTCGTACACAATTTTGAAATTTAATATTAAAATTCAAATTTAATAGTTAAATGTAAAAATGTAGCATGAACAAAACGTAATATCTGAAAGTGCAAGAGTTTTCGAAGAGACACCAAAAGCAAAAACAAATATTATGGCAGGGTTATGTCGCATAGTCTGAAACAGGTACAAATAAAATTAAGAAAAAAAAGTAACGAAAATCATGGTTAAAAACAAAATGAAAAACATGATACGCCAGATATATAAACAAAAGTTAATGAATTCGAGATATTGATTAAAATAATATTAAAAGGGCCCAGCCATTAATTTGATGTAACTCCTTGAATTCGGATGGTAAATACGAAAAATATTAATTCATAAATGTTCAAGTTGTCAGCTAGAAACTACAACAATAAAAACTTGCGGCTTAAATAAAAAATAATTACTGTAGAGATCTACGTTAACACACTGTTACGTTTTTCCTTTAACCTTCTAGCCGATTCCAGAACATTCTGTTCAAATTCGAAATTCTACAATTATATATAAACTCTACAATACAGAGGAGCAAATAACATTTTAAACTTATGCGACATAAATTATAATTTACAAGATTGCTTATAACTAAAACTATAAATAATTTTTAGGTAAATCTAATTTCGTTGCATTAACAAAATACGCCTTCAAGAAATTGGCTTTAGTAGCCAACTGTAACACGGATTTTTAAATGCACATAGAGTCGAAAGACGCATTTTCAAGAAGACCACACCACTCATTTAATTAGTATCGTAATGTTTTCCAATGAAGCATCAGGTCTAGTGTGCAGCTTGGAAAGTAGCACAAGAATCTGTTTCTAGAGGCAGCTAGGGCCTAGGCACTTTTAGACAAGGTTGAAGACCGTTAATTGTTTTTCCCAAAATGACAAAAAAAAAAAAAAAAATAAAAAAATTACTCAAGATGCCGAAAGAAGCATTCAAGTGCCTTGTATTTTTAAAGCGGTGTAAGATATACCCCAATAATCATTTTGCAAAGCACTAATGGTACATTTTAAATAATAAGCGCAGAATTATGCGCTACGCTATAACACATATAGAGATGTAAAGAAAGTGTAGGAACTCTTAACAAGTTTAATAAATGAAAAAATAAGATTTCAATTGCCACGGCATTTCCTTACTACGAAGCAGATTTGTTGCCTGGCGTTTACATTTGTTGAACTGGCAAGACAGTAGTAATACATGCAAACCTTTTCACTAATACATGCACACTTTTCCAACTGTCTTGTCTACTGTCTAGTAAATTTTGCAGACAGTAAAATTGGACAGTGATTAGCATTTGCTAATAGTAATCTGAAGATTTAGCAAAAGGGGAAAAAATCAAAATGTAAAAAAAAATTAAACATATTTTGCTTTGATTTTTTATATTTTAGCTAAGTTTTATATTTGTTCACACAATATAGTTATTTTAAGCTTTTTATACCCACACCACAATAGTGGAGAGGGTATTATGCATTTGTGCTGATGTGTGTAACGCCTTAAAATAGTGGTCCTAGACCCACCTTAAAGTATACCGATCTACTCAGAATCACTTTCTGGCTGGCTGGCTGGCTGGGCGCAAAGTACAAATCGCAATTTTCGTGAAAATTTGAAAAAAATTGGGTCATAGGTTCTTATTGGCACAAGGACCAAGCCTATTGAAAATGGGCCGAATCGTAGGACCACGAGGGAAGATGGTGGGAAATTTCGTCCTCTCAGAAACTATCAAACCGATATTAATGAAATTTAAATCATAGATAGATCCATATCTATAGGGACACATTAGCTATACCGTTTTTAAAAAATACGACCACAAGGGGTGGCAGGGGGCAGTTTCTGTCTCTCACAAACTTTCAAACCGATTTTCATGAAGTTTATAAACATAGATAAAACCATATTTACATGGACACATAAGCGTGATGTGTTTTTAAATACTGTGGTGTAGGGTATCATATTGTCGGGCTTGACCGTCTATACTTTCTTACTTGTTTTAAATTTGTTTAGTTCATACAAAATACGTTAAGCTGGACTTGCGCTGCAACATTCACGTTTGACATACTTTCAAAAGTGAACTGTCTTAACTACTGTCTGGACACCTACGTCACGAAGACAGTTAGGAGTGTTTTTGGCAACTAATATGTATTTTGTTACTGTCTTGCCAGAACTGTCAAATGCAAACGCTGTGTAAGGAAAAACACTAAAAAATAACTGTAAAAACATTCAGTGTGTAAAGGTGATAGCTACACACAGCAGTTTTATATGCGTTGATTAAAGCGTTTTTTTGTGTAAAAAATGTATTGCTTCAAAGTGCCTTCCGTAAGCGAGACGGGAAGCGAAACTCTTACATTTCTCTTTAACTTACCTGCTTCGTTTAAAACACAATTTCTAAATAGGATGTAACAAGTTTAAGAGATGGTCGGTCTTTTTATTTATCATAGTTGAATAAAATTCTTCATATCACTCCACTCAGATATTTAAAAATTTTAAATGACAGCCTTTAAAACAATTTTACCAAGGACTTGAAAACAGTCTTCAACTAAAACTTCAAACAGTTGGATGCGAAGACATATGGCCTATGGCGATTATTATTAGAAACAGAATTGAAAATAGAATGCAAGAAAACTAATGTCTTCGTTTGCAATAAAAGAAGCTGGGAGGGATCTAGAACAAATTGTTCAGGTTGAAGACAAATGAAATTGCCCATTAATTTTCGGTCTACCAAAATTCAAATGTAATTCTACTGCTGTATGGTTGCAGCACCTGGAGCACAACGCAAGCTACACGCAGGAAATTGCAATATTTCTGCATCAACCCTTTAACCACTAACACCGTCTACAGACGGCCATCACATAATTCAAGTTTTTATAAATTCTGTGATTCCCCCACTAAAACAGTCAAAGGCTTTCTTATAAAACATAAAATTATTTAGCCAGCAGTGTTAATTTGAACATCGTCGCTGTGTTAGTTGAAGAGAAATATTCATTTTTAATTATATTTTGATGGGAACTGCCAAAAACATTCGGTGCAATATTAGTGAAAATAAAAATTAAAAAAAAATATATTTCTAGCAACTAAATTAAATCGGGAATTTTTCTGGTAAGAATTATATATATTATATTCAACATTTTTGATTTTTCCAATTTATTCTATGAGCCTAATTCAGTTATTTTTTTATAAAGCTTTTTTGTAATAGTCCTATTCCTTAAATTTTTCAGAAATTACTTTATACACTACCAGACTATTATAGAATAAATTCGAAAAATTAAAAATGTTGAATATAATATAAAGTAACCTTCGGAAGGAAATAATTCCCAGTTTCTATTAATTATATATATTTAAATATATTGATATTTTTTAATTAGTTTGATTTATGAGCAATAAATCTTGATTATATTTCGTTGTTTGTGAACACCGTCTGTAGACGGTGTTAGTGGCTAGGGCGAAAATAATTTTGTGTAACGGCTCAATGCCGAAAACAAAGAAAACTCTGATGGCAACCGAAAAGGAAAAGAGCCAGCTATAAGCAGCTCTGTTGGAAAGAATGCAATTCTTCATCCTGTGAGCTTGAGATATGATAAAATTAACCATTTTCCTGAATGGGGTTCAGAAAAGTCATGTAAACATTGCGGAAAGTCAGATACACATAAGTTTTGTACAAAATTCAAGATTCATTTATGTTTTTCAAAAGCAAAAAGTGCTTTACAAAATACTATATTTATGCGTAACTAATTTTTTGTTACTTTTAAGTCTTTTAAGTCTTTTTTTTCGAATTTTTTTAAGTAAAAATAATTTTAAATAGTATGTACTCCATTTTTAATTTTTTTTTTCTCTTAACCACTAAGACCGTCTACAGAAGGTCTTACGTTTTTCTCACCTACTGCGTTTAAAAACCATTTTTTCAGCAAACGGACTTCAAATTCGTGTTTTTCAACATAAATGCACCTTAAAATCAAAATTATTGAAATCAAATAATTTGTATTTGATTTTCAGTGGTTAAAGGGTTAAATGCCTCAAACAAGTTTTGCGAATTTTCTTGCCGAACTGGGTTACCAATGAACAACTGCTCTTAATGGCTGACTGCAAACCAATCGAGTACGAAATCTGCAGGCGCAAATGGACATGGAAAGGTCACATCCTAACGCTCAAATACTCTAACGTTAGGGGACTATCTGCGTAGGAACGGTCCTCGATGTAGCCCCACAAAAAAAAAAAAAAAAAATAAAAACGGCATCAAATCGAATGATATTGGTGACCAATTGACGTCGCCAAAATTACGATTTCTGAAAACTACCCAGACAATAAAGCCAAATCGGTCACCGTCTTGTTGAAACCACATATGGTCCACTTCATAATCTTCAATTGCAGGCCAAAAAAAGTCGGTTATCATTCGGCCGTAACGTTCTGAGCAGTGGAATCGAAAAAACTGTTACTAACAGAAGGGATATTTTCGGCAGTGAGCACATTTTGATTATGTACATGTCTGACCACACCTTTAACGCTTTCAGTCCCTTCAAATTTATTTATAAGCTTGCCAATACCTTGCGCAGTAGGTCGATTATGATGACCATAATCCCCCCTTAGTTCTTGAAAATTGGCCACGTTTTAACCACCACTTTTTTAGTAGGTTTTAATTACTTTTGCGCGCTGTTATTACAAATAAGATACATTTCTGAAACGATAATTTAAATGTCATTTTGAGCATTTTCCATCTTTGATTTACTGTTTTTAATCACATTTAACAGACCCCAGCACAGTTAAGGTCGCACAATATTGTCTTCAATATCGAAACAGTTGCTTATTAAGAGGAAGTAACCCAAAGACGTCAAATCGCAAGATCTTTGTAGCCAGTTGGCTAAATATTTTTCGGGGAATAATATTGTTTTTTTAAATGTTCGTTCGAATTGTCATCCAAAAATGTTAATTTGTTTGACGCAACTCTAAAAAAAATTGTACGAAAACGTAAAATTTGACCCATTTGCCAATTGGCTGGACCATTTTGAAAAATAAGAGGGCGTAGATTCTCATTGGTAACAGTAGGGGATCCAATTCTATTGATTCCCTTGAGCACCGTCGCAAAGTGGGTTGTATTTTCCTGTTTTTTTGTTACAACAGTGGGATGCGTTCTGCTGAAATTTGGGATCTGGTTCCCGAAACCCGTAAGTTTCTTTGTAATACAAGTTTTTCCTCAAGAAAATTCGGCCGAAGAAATTGGACGGACTGTTCTTATTTGGCATTACCTTCCTTATTCATATTCCTGTACATATTATATTTTAGCATCAGCGGCGTTGCCTGATTTCAAGCAACTGTTTTTTTCCATAAAAGACCCATAAAATCGATATATTAAGCCCAGGACCGACCCGGCTGCTTTTTAACCTTTAAATCACCTTTGTGTAAAAAACCACACAAAAGAAATCATTTTTAAGCAATAAACAAAAAAAATTGTTGAGGAACACTAAAGAAACTTGTTTACTTTGCTAGCAATATCAATTAAGTACTAAAAATACATTTTTTGATTTAAAAATATTTTTTTTTGCAACGAAATATTCAGAACTTACGTAAGTTACGCTCGCGTGTGGTTTTCCACACATATAAAGTTTCTAAAGGCCATAATAAACCTCACAAATGGCTTGGCAAACATGTCAAAATTTTACGTTTGTACAAACATTTTGTGTTGTTAATTGGGGTGTTTGCTGTTTGGACAAACATTTGGAGCAATGTTTGCAGAAATATAAAATTTTTTTAACATTTGGCAGACATGTTGGATATATGTCAAACATTTTGTTTCGTCTAATGCTAAATGTATTCAATTCAAATAATTTTTAATATTAAATTTATTTTTTTAGCAGTATTGCTTGCCACAAAACAGCTCGTTGTTTAAATCAGTTTTAACTTTAAATTTTTTGCCTTTATTTTATAATTTAATTTCTGTTTTAAGCAAAAAGCAAGAAAATTGCCGCAGCACTATTGGTATCTGCATTCATTGAAAACGAAACAAAAATGAAAATTAATGTTTGAACGGAGAATATTTGTGTTGTTTATTGGCAAACCCCAAAGGGAAATAATGTGTGTGTTTGCCAAGCATTTTGTGTGGTTTATTATGCCCTTATGTAGTTTTCATTAAAAACTAAATTTTCCGTCGGCAAGTGTGAATATTTTTGATATTTTGCGAACTGCATAAAATGTATGTTTTATAAAGTGAGTGCTTATATTAAATACAGACAAGCTTTGCATTGTTCCTTGTTGATCACTAATAGAATAAATACATCAATAATGTTACGTAAATCATGACAAACGAGCTATAGTGCCACAGCAAAGTGGACCGACATTGCATATGTGTGAAAAACCACACACGAGGGTAACTAACGGAAGTTATTTTTAAAGTGATTTGAGGGGTAATACAAAAGTGTTTATTGTTGTTGAGGTATATCTCTATTATTCTGTGCTGTTCAAAATTTTTTCAATTCACTCTTTTCAAGAAACATTTACAAAAGTTAAGCCTATACTGGCTGCTCCTTTTTTGTTTGCATGTAGTATCAAATGTTTCCAATATGTCAAATCCATCCAAGCACATACAAAAAAAGGAACAGCAAGATACCTAGTGCTGCTACCTTGTGTAAATATACATACCTTAAATTTTTCATAATTTGTATACCTTTTCACAAAACAACTTTTTAATTTTAAATATTTTTTATATATTTTCAGTGGCTTTATTATTAACATCAAACCACTGAAGGTAAGTTGATTAAAATCTGTAAAAGATATAAATATGTCCTTTAGGAAAATCTGAATGAAGCGTCTACAAAAATATTTTCTTTATATTCATTTAACAACATATTTCAGGGGAAATCCAAATAATATCATTTAGTATACGAAATAACTGAAAAAAGAGAAAAACAAGAAACAATAATATTTATTAACAGAGAGATACTCTGTCCATTTGAAAATGCCCTGCAGCAAAATTCGTTACCAGTAAGGTTTTTAACTGGTTTATTACTGGTTGTTACGTGTATAAAAATAAAAAAAATTATGAAATTTTGACTGCTCAGCTTTTTTATACCAGACGTCGCGGACGGTTGTTCTAGAAACAACAACAACACTACAAGAAGAAAGGTATACATTTTTTTTTGGTTTTAGAGTTTACCAACTGGGTTTTCATTTCAAAATCTTTTTTAAGTTTTTTCAATGTAAAATTTTTTTGTAGAATGACAATATTATTTTAATTTTCATGTTTTAAAAATAATTAATAAAGAGACAGAAACATTCCCGATTTCTATTTGTTAAAATAAGTTTGTTAAATACATTGAATATTCAAAGTAGGATGGTGACGAAAACCATATCGCGTCATTCTGCTGGTGTCTTATAGTTGTGAGTTATTTTGGAAACAAAGAGGAGTTAAACGAAAGTGAAACATGTGTAACTGGAAAATAAATATGTTATAATATTCTCGCCCATTTCTCTCTCATTCTCTGGTTCCAGGGGTAAGTATTTAGTAATACTCTAAAAGTAAGAGTGCTATATTCGGCTATGCCGAATCTTATGTTTCTTTCAAAATGGTTCGATTAGAATAGAAAATTATATAAATAACGTTCATCAGATATAAAAACACTTTTTTTGTGCCATGCCATTTTCTTCAATACCGCCCACATTTTGTCGGATGTTGTCTATTTTAACCAAGGTACTTGTACCTAATTTGGAAACTTTTGCTCCTGCCGTTCTCCATGTACATGTATATGTATATATTTGTTATACATAGAAAGAAAAAAAAAAAAAAAAAAACGCAAAACAAGGCAGTAAATCCAAAAAATTAAAAAAAAACAAGTAAGAAAGTATAGTCGGTCAAGCCCGACCATATAATACCCTACACCACAGTATTTAAAAACACATCATGCTTATGTGTCCATATAAATATAGATTTATCTATGTTTATAAACTTAATGAAAATCGGGTTGAAAGTGTGTGAGAGGCAGAAATTGCCCCCTACCTCCCGTTGTGGTCCTATTTTTGAAAAACTGTACAGTTAATGTGTCCATATAGAATCTATATTATAGATATGGATCTATCTATGTTTCAAATTTCATTAAAATCGGTTTGAGAGGCAGAAATTGCCCCTAACTCCCCTCGTGGTCCTATTTTTTTAAAAATACATACATTTTGTGTCCATGAAGATATGGTTATATCTATGTTTTAAAATTCATTGAAATCGGTTCATTGAATCTTCCCTCGTGGTCCTACAATTCGGCCCATTTTCAATAGGCTTAGTCCTTGTGCCAATAAGAACCTATGACCCAAATTTCATCAAATTATCTCCAAATTGCGACCTGTACTTTGCGCACAAGGTTACATGGACAGCCAGCCAGCCAGCCAGCCAGCCTGCCAGTCTCCCAGCCGGACGGACATCGTTAGTTCGACTCAAAAAGTGATTCTAAGACGATCGGTATACTTCAAGGTGGGTCTAGGAGCAATATTTTAAGGCGTTACACACATCAGCACAAATGCATAATACCCTCTCCACTATTGTGGTGTGGGTATAACAAGTTTGATTTCAGTAATGGGTATAAAACAGTGACGGGCACATTTGCAAATCCTATGTACGCGTGCATAGGAATAAAAATGCTGCTGGTGCGACGTAGACACATGTACACTATAAACTTCTTTGTGTGTCTGTGATGATGTACGTTCCTCTGTTGCTTTGTTGTTATTTCGTCAACACAAGCATAAATGCGATAGTATGTGTGTGCCCTTCACTGGTATTAAAACAACAACATGGGGTTTTATGAAAAAACCATCATATCTGGGGTCATCGGAATACTCACTTCAACAGACGCACTTCGCTACTTATAAGGACCCAGAATATATATCTGTGGCATTTTGACCAAACATCTTAAGTCGAGATAAGAAAGCGAAAACGGTTTAAAAAAAACTCGGTGAATAAATCATTTTTATAAATAAAATAAACCAAAATTAACTGCCTATTTCACGATGTCACTCGAACGATTGCGTTTGCACAAAAAACATGTAAACCAAAAACAAATGTTGTTTATTGGTGATGTGTTTTGTTTAAGCTTTGATATTGTTACAAGTAGAACTGTTGCTATAATTCTTATACGTTTAGCAGTTTTATTTGGTTTAATATCTTTAGTTTGTCTAAAATCTTTATGGATGAAGTTTCCTGATGATCTGGCCTTAGCAACCAGTGAAATGCATAGGAATAGCTTATCCCATCAACAATAAATTTCAAGTGTTTTTGTCAAGAACAAAAACTGGGAATTAAGCACGAATAGCAAAATCTTTTGAAATTAAAATTTTGTATTCCCAAAAATTGAAATTACTTTTTGATAATAAACAGGCAAGCGCACGGCCTAAAAAACACTTAATTGACAACATCTTTTGTAAGTTGTTGTTGTTTTTATTTTGTTTTTCTTAACCTACTTACAACTACAATTAATGTTGAGAGAATTTCAACTAATTGTAGTGGGGAATGTTAGTCTTGGTTCACACTATGAAAGTTTTTTTTCTGAAAGTCTGAGTTTATAGGTGAGAGAGGAGAAAAGAAAAGCATGTTCTCTTCCCCTCTCACCAATAAACTCAGACTTTCTGAAAGAAATCTTTCATAGTGTGATCCCAGACTAAGATGAGATAAGCCCACTGTTGTTTATTGTTGATGTGTTTTGTTCAAGCTTTGATATTGTTACAAGTAGAACTGTTGCTATAATTCTTATACGTTTAAAAGTTTTATTTGGTTTAATATCTTTAGTTTGTCTAAAATCTTTATGGATGAAGATTCCTGATGATCTGGCCTAAGCAACCAGTGAAATGCATAGGAATAGATTATCCCATCAACAATAAATTTCAAGTGTTTTTGTCAAGAATAAAAACTGGGAATTAAGCACGAATAGCAAAATCTTTTGAAATTTTTTAATTATGTTTTTGTTTTATATGTTATTTGTGCGAACGTAAACGTTCGAGTGACATCGTGGAATAGACAGTAAATAAAAATTTCGTTAATAAATACAACATTTTCAAAACGTTTACAAAAATGGTTTTTGAATGAAAATTCGTATGATTAAAGCTGCGTTCACAATCAAAAAAACATGAAATTTTTTCTGACGTTTTAAATAATTTTATTTAGTTTTGAATGAAAATTTTAACAAAAAATTTACAAAAATAAAAATAAATGTTGTGGCTTAAATTTGCGAACGGTTTCTTGATGCAAAATGTGTGTAGTAAAAAAAGAAATTGTTACTCTATTATGAACACCAAGTGAAAAGGTTTTTTTGATTGTGAACGCAGCTTAAAAACCTTTTTTTCAACTTTTTAAACTTGACTTAATATGTTTTGTCAAAATGCCACAGATATACATATATGTACCATATATGGTCTTATATCAATATAATGGATATTCAAGCGGAATACAACTTATATAAACCCTTTACTACCTGTGGCGAAGGCCATAAAAATACATATCATGTCTGAAGCCTTTTGTCACTGCTTTTCTGAGTAGAGTAAAAGTTTGAGTAGAACTAGAGTAGAGTAAGAAAAGAGTTAGAAAAAAAATTAGAGAAGAGTAAGGGGAGAGTTAGAGTAGAATAAGAGTAGAGTTTTAGTACAATTAGAGTTTTTTAGAGCAGATTAAGAGTAGAGTTACAGTAGTGTTAGAGTAGAGTTAGAGTAGCGTTAGAGTAGAGTTAGGGTAGAGTTAGAGTAAAGTTGGAGTAGAGTTAGAGTAGAGTTAGAAGAACAGAATAGATTTAAAGCAAAAGTATATTGAAAATAGAATAAGACTTAGAGTAGAGTCAGAGAAGAGTTAAAGCAGAGTTAGAGTTGGACTGGAGTACAGTTATAGCAGATTTAGTCTGTGTTCATACGGCTCTTGTCTTATTGACATGATTGCTACTTTATAGGCGAGAGGGACGAGAGGAAAAGAAACGAGTACACAGACGCATGTACTGTCTTTACGTTTTGCTTTTTCATTCGTTGTTTAATTTTGTTATTGTTTTCAATATCAAAAAAGCACATTTCGTCAACATGACAAGAATCATTTGAACGCCAATTCATGTTCAAAGAAGAATAAGGAAGAATCTTGTCAATAAGACATGCACCGTATGAACACAGACTTAGCGCAAAGTAAAAGAAGTACTGAAATAAAGTTTGAGTGTAGTTAAAAAAAAGTTTAATGTTGTGTGCACAGTTATGAGCAGATAAATGTAAATGTAGATAAATTCATCCAAATAATCTGACTAAATGACTGTATGAAAGTGAGAATTTTTTTTTGCTGTTTGGTAGTTTTTTAAATTATTTGAAAACATCTAAACCTTTTTGGTAGATTTTGATTAGTTTTCCATAATACAACACAATTTAAGTACTTAGATTTTAAATTAAAGTTTCTTTGTATTAAAACTTAAAAATGTATTTAATTCCCCTTGTTTTCCTTCTTACAAAAGTTTTTATTTACTAACTATAAGTGTGCCCTTTCTTATCTCTACTTCCGCTAACAAACTTTTCTCAGAAAAAATTTTTTTAGGGTTTCTATTGTTTTATAAAGTCTTTAAATTTTTTTCAAACACACAATCTAACGCCTGCCTACCACACAGGCAATACAATATCCTTTGCTTAAATTTTGACAATGACTTAAAAAATACGAATCGAAAAGTACTTAAAATCTATTGAAACAACAAAGACAGCTAGAACAGCCACAAGGTTTGAAAAAGAGTTGTTGCTTATTTCAACTTCGGGTGAAATGTTTCAATTTGTATTTTGTTTTTTACTATCACTAATTTAAGGCAACGACAATTAAGTTGTCTAAAACGATAACCAGCATATCCTTTCCGTTTTACTCACTCGTTCTTTATCTTAATCATTATATTAAGATACAAATACACACGCTCACCTTCACACACACGCGCACATATTCCAAAAACATTACAAAATTCAATTACCGATACAAACCCAGTCAGCATTTTATGAAATTTTTGATCATATTCGAGCGTTTTTGACTCCTCTGAACGATCAAAATAGTCACTTATTCGTGCGTTTTTGAGTCGAAAATTACCGTTCTTTTGCTTTACACACATTATACACGTTTAGATGAGAATGAGTATTTTGACTACTACAAGGTAACTTGCTGCCTTACAGTCGAATTAAAAAAAATTTTAGTTTTGTCAACTACAAAACAAAAGATGTATTGCTGATATAATAAAAAATAAAGCATATTAGTGCTTGAAAAATTTGTTTTTTTAAATATTAAAACATAACAAACAAAAACAGCTGTTCATACTTTTTCAATTGTAGCTGTCGTCTTCTAACTCTTCAACGCGACTACAATTGCAGCCGGTAGCATTTTTAGTCGTGTGTCCGTGCAGCCTGCTGTGGTGAATGTGCTTAATGCATTTCGTGAGGAACTGGGTGCCCCGCATGCGACTCTTTTGAAAGAGTCTCTTATGACGCAAGATCAATTTCGACTTACTTTTGAGACAGTTTGTGCTAGTACTTGCAATCAATTGCGAAACTTTTACGAGTAATTTTCCAGCCATATTACAAGCCAGTTACGAGCCTTTTTCGAATTCTTATTACACTCGCATTTTCAATCGCATTTTTGCAGTACAAGCATTAGCATTTTGTTTTTAATACATATCGCTCATTAACTTTTAAGCGACATAACAATTAAAATCCATTTCAAGATAAACGCGTTTAAAGTTTTTTGCTTGCTCTAATCACTTTGGCACATTCTCCTGAAACGGGGAAGTATAAAAGATATAGAGATGAATTTTATACACAATATAAAGAAAAACATAACGAACCATTCAGCAGAACGAGCTCCAAAATTTTATGTTTTCATTTATATAACTATTGAAGTAAATGTGAGATATGCAACTATATATGCAACCCAAACAACATTTATATATATAAGACATACAGAGATGCAGTAAAGTAAGTAAAGGAACTCTTAACAAGTTTTATAAAAGAAAAATTACCTTTTCAAGTGATACGGCATTACATTACTACGAAGCAGGCTTGTAAGGGAGAATACGAAAAAATAACTGTAAAAAATCATTTAGTGTGTAAAGCTGAACGCTACGTTCATCAGTTTTTATATGCGTCTAATAAAGTGGGAACTCACCATATAAAACTCATGCCTTCCGTAAGCAAAATGGAGAGTGAAACTCTTTACATTTCTCCCTTACAAACTTGCTTCGCTTGAAGCTCAATTTTTTATTGGGACGTTATTCAACATCAAGAATTACGAATAGATAACACTATGATTTTACTGTTTATTCCTTTTAAAATATTTGATTATTTTTTATTAAACAATAAAAAGTTTTCATCACCAACAAAGAAAACATTTTTTATCGCAAGATAATGCTTAAAACAGTCACATTTCAGTATTCTGTAAATTCTGGAAATCACCTGCGAGTCTTGTTTTAAGCGCACACCTGATATATCAGTTTTTGATCATCATAAGTAGTCTCAAAAGGCTAAGTTTTTTGATTTTAGCTATAACAATCTTCCACGTGCTGGCTGCGAACGTTTTTATGAACGACATAAAAACGTTTGTTTGCAAGTGTGTGTGTGTTTATTAACTTGAAATAAAAAATCTTTTGTAATTAACCAATAAATTTGTATACTTTTTACTAACCTTTTCGAATTTTCTAGTTGTGCTTGTTTCTAAATTTTTATTTCGAGGCATTAGAAAGGTTTTAAAGACGAATAATTGCAATGAACAAAATTTTTTTTTGCTAAGCTTCTAGGATTAAAGCTGAATTTTTTCAAAGAGTTTACTTAAACAATACAAGGGTATAGTGAAAGTAAAGTTGGAGAACAGTCAGAGGAGAGTTAGAGTAGAGTACGAGTGGAGTTAGAGTAAAGTTAGAGTGTAGAGTAGAGCAGAGAAAAGTAAGAGTTAGAATGGAGTCAGAGTATAGTTAGAGAAGAGTTAGAAGGGAGTTAGAGTAGAGATATGGTAGAGTTAGAGTAGAGTTAGAGTTAGAGTAGAGTTAGAGTAGAGTTAGGGTTAGAGTAGAGTTAGAGTAGAGTTAGATTAGAGTTAGAGTAGAGTTAGAGTAGAGAAGAGTTAGAGTAGAGTTAGAGTAGAGTTGGAGCAGAGTTAGAGTAGAGTTAGAGTAGAGTTAGAGTAGAGTTAGAGTAGAGTTAGAGTAGAGTTAGAGTAGAGTTAGAGTAGAGTTAGAGTAGAGTTAGAGTAGAGTTAGAGTAGAGTTAGAGTAGAGTTAGAGTAGAGTTAGAGTAGAGTTAGAGTAGAGTTAGAGTAGAGTTAGAGTAGAGTTAGAGTAGAGTTAGAGTAGAGTTAGAGTAGAGTTAGAGTAGAGTTAGAGTAGAGTTAGAGTAGAGTTAGAGTAGAGTTAGAGTAGAGTTAGAGTAGAGTTAGAGTAGAGTTAGAGTAGAGTTAGAGTAGAGTTAGAGTAGAGTTAGAGTAGAGTTAGAGTAGAGTTAGAGTAGAGTTAGAGTAGAGTTAGAGTAGAGTTAGATTAGAGTTAGAGTAGAGTTAGAGTAGAGTTAGAGTAGAGTTAGAGTAGAGTTAGAGTAGAGTTAGAGTAGAGTTAGAGTAGAGTTAGAGTAGAGTTAGAGTAGAGTTAGAGTAGAGTTAGAGTAGAGTTAGAGTAGAGTTAGAGTAGAGTTAGAGTAGAGTTAGAGTAGAGTTAGAGTTAGAGTAGAGTTAGAGTAGAGTTAGAGTAGAGTTAGAGTAGAGTTAGAGTAGAGTTAGAGTAGAGTTAGAGTAGAGTTAGAGTAGAGTTAGCGTAGAGTTAGAGTAGAGTTAGAGTAGAGTTAGAGTAGAGTTAGAGTAGAGTTAGAGTAGAGTTAGAGTAGAGTTAGAGTAGAGTTAGAGTAGAGTTAGAGTAGAGTTAGAGTAGAGTTAGAGTAGAGTTAGAGTAGAGTTAGAGTAGAGTTAGAGTAGAGTTAGAGTAGAGTTAGAGTAGAGTTAGAGTAGAGTTAGAGTAGAGTTAGAGTAGAGTTAGAGTAGAGTTAGAGTAGAGTTAGAGTAGAGTTAGAGTAGAGTTAGAGTAGAGTTAGAGTAGAGTTAGAGTAGAGTTAGAGTAGAGTTAGAGTAGAGTTAGAGTAGAGTTAGAGTAGAGTTAGAGTAGAGTTAGAGTAGAGTTAGAGTAGAGTTAGAGTAGAGTTAGAGTAGAGTTAGAGTAGAGTTAGAGTAGAGTTAGAGTATAGTTAGAGTAGAGTTAGAGTACAGTTAGATTAGAGTGAGAGTAGAGTTAGAGTAGAGTTAGAGTAGAGTAGAATTAGAGTAGAGTAAGAGTAGAGTAGGAGTTGGAGTTAGAGTAGAGAAAGAGTAAGGTTAGACAAGGGTTAGAGTAGAGTTAGAGTAGAGTGCATAGTTAGAGTAGAGTTATAGTAGAGTTAGAGTTAGAGTAGGGTAAGGCTAGAGTTAGAGTAGGGTAAGGCTAGAGTTAGAGTAGAGTTAGAATGGAGTTAGAGTAGAGTTAGGGTCCAGTTAGTAGAAGTAAGTGAAAAGTTGTTTTAAGGTTAGAGTTAAACAGATTAAGAGAGAAGTTTAAAGAAGCTGCAGAAGAGAAGTAACTTTTTACCCAATGATCCCAAACTTATTTAAAGTTATGCTTTGTCTATTGTTTTTACTTGGCACACGGTTAAATTTTAATCAATAGATATTGTTTCATTTTTGGTTGGAAGGCGAAGACTCATCTCAATGAACGTACATGCAGCTCAATAGAATGCAATTTTTTCATAAGAACCTTTTTTTAGTTCAAACTTTTACCAATTCTTTTCAATACACATGTACCAACATGACTTATATCGGCTTAACTTCATTGTTTTGACGCTTTCGACACGTACCAAATTAATTTAAGAACTTAAAGAAATATCAACACATTTTGCCAAGGATCTAGAATATCCGCTACCGGTTACTGAGCACGAAACCGGAAAATATATACACCCCAGTTCATGGGCATTCACAGGTTTTCAAACATAAACATTCTTTTTTGGAAAACATACACTTTTTAATACTTTTGTATGCGTGTTGTCCTACTGGGGCTTGTTTTTGCTTGACCTTTTTTTATGTGTGCGTGTATGTGTGCATGTATGTGTTTCACAAAAATGCCTTTTAGCAAGTAAAACACAACTTTCAACATTTCTAGCCACATTGTGTAAAACAAACAACCAGGACGGCAATGACAACATGCCAGAAATAACAAAAAAGACAGCAAAAAAAAAAAAAGCTTAGGAATAAAAATTTTGCATAAGTCTTCATAGTTTTGCGAAAAAAAGATTAAGAAAAAAAATTTTCTTTAAATGCAGAAAAACTCTTTAATCTTAAAGTTTTTATATAAAGAACACATTTTCTTCTAGTTGAAGGTGTTGTCGATATCTATATATGAACCTGGTAGTGATGCTACGAATATCAATTTTTAATATTCGCGAATACAATTTGAAGGCCATAAACACTGCGACCCAAAGGATCTTCTGTGCAGCCCAAGAGTTTTGTGAAGAAGATAAAGGCGACAAAGAAAAACAATTGTGAACTTCACTTAAATACAGCCATCAAGAAAACGCCAAAGAACTTGATTCGGCTTTTTGAGCATTCACTGGTAGAGGATAGAGTGGGAAGCACTTTTTTAAGTTAAGTTGTTACTGAGACACCCAAACATGGAAGTAAAATTTAATAAAATTGTTGAATTGATCAAATCGTGTTATTCATTCTTTATACAAAACAATTATAAAAAGAAGTGAAAACTTATCAAGTTTAACCCTTGGGATAAAGAGACATGTTACTTTTGCCACCAATATATTTTTAGTTAAGGCGTAAATCGCATTGAAATAAACTATGCCCTTTCAGGGGTTTACTTATCGCTGTCGTATTTTATTGTTTATTACTCCATTTAATTGGTATAAATGTAGAAATGGCGTGTTAAGTACAAATTCAAGTTTAATTATTTATATTTGCTTGAGAATTTATTATTTATTTATGTATTCGTAAAGACACAAGTTCTGATGTTTTTGAAACTTTTTCACTGGATTTTTGTTTGTACAGATTAACTGATAAAAACTTAAAAAAAGTTTTTGTTTAATTTGCGATTTAATTAAAGAAACACATAAATACAAACACTGCAAATTAAACTAATAGAAATTGAAAATGAAATAAATGTGAATATATGTGTTCATGTGCTAATTGGTGTGTCTGTGTTAATTAAAATTGATTGTGTACTTCCGCTGGAGTGTGTTGCCATTAGCGTTTGTAAATTATTTGCGAACAGAAAATGGAAAATATAATAAATTCTGTCATGCTATTTGAATGGTATGGGATAAGTAGTTAAGTGGATTAAGGAGAAACGTCTAAATATTTGTAAATAAAAGGAAATTTTTTTTACAAAAAGTACTTTTCATAAATAGTCTCTTTCCATGAAAAAGCCAAAAAAATTACTGCATGTAAAAAAAAAACCTCAATTTTTCTCATTGTATGCAAATATACTTGTTATTCATTTGTTGTACAAAAGGGTCCTTTTTATGCTTTATTCACCCATAAGGGCATGAGGTCCCTTAAAAGTAAATTTTTATACAAAAGGGGTCTGTTTTTTTTAAACTTTTTTTATATAAAAATCTTTAAATAAAAGAGGAAGGTGTTGGAGTGCCTCCGCTCTCCTGCAAACGCGTACTTCGTAGAGTTGGGAAAAATCGTTCCTTTTGTGGAATCGTTCCGACCGGTCCGAAAGATCAAAGGAACTAGGTCGTTCCTTTCGTTCATCGTTCCGCTTTTTACTTTGAACAATGAATGAACGAGAAACGAAAAAACTTCTCTGTCGTTCGTGAAAACGTCAACAATCAAATATTTGTTATTGTTTGTTTTTATATAAGAATTATGTGTTTTTAAAATGTTTGTAAAAAATAATAACAAATAATAATCAGTGGCATATTGCCTTGGATCACATTAGTAATTGATTTAATTAGAAATTTTTTATATGTCACTACAAAAATACACAAAAGCCGGCAACATTGATCAATACACAAAATATAACCCTACAAAATTACATGTGATCATCCAACGGATTGCAATTGCGGAACGAGGAACGACGAAAAATGAACTATTGAAAAAGTCCACACCGTTACTTTTAGGGAATCGTTTAATGGAACTAGGTCGTTTCGGAACGATACAACTCTAGTACTTCGGCGATCGACTATTGATGATGTTTATGACAGATTTGCCGTTAACACTGGATGCCGTATTACCAGTCGTTGTGGCCCCACATGGATGACGGACGAAACATGTCTCTACTAACGAGGATCAAAAGGGACGCAACACTTTTGTTATCAGTTGTTACGGGACCCGTTCACTACGATTGTGATAGCGAAACGAGGAGGAGAATTTAGACCCCCTTCTCTGTATCTATCCTCCACTGCCGAGCACTTCGTTTTAAGTTCAGGTTGTTTCTACGGTGAGGTTCCGTTTAGTGGAACTCCATGGTATCACAATGGCTAAGTGTGTCAAATGAATACTGACTGCCACTTCTACCTAATCTAACCTTATACTTTGTACAAAAAACCCTTTATTAAAAACGGTTCTGTTTAAGGCTATTTCAAGCAAGATGTTAATTTTTACAGAAGGCTTTATTAAATACTTTTTTTTATTAAAAAAAATCCGTTTTATTAAAATTGCCACTATATATACTTTTTTAATAACAGTAACTTTTTTTATATTATTTTAGTCAAAAAGTACATAAAAGGTGCATTTTATGCATAAGTACCTTTAAAAAAGCCATTCTATCACAACTGTTATAAAAAGGTAAACAATTATACAAAAAAATTACTTTTGAGCAAAAAAGTCCTTATTATAAAATACGAAAAGGGGCTAATTTTTATGGCAAAAATACTAGTTTTACAAAAAGTGAATTTTTATTAAAAAAAAAAATTCTTTACAAATACAGTACGTTTTACACAAAAAGTACTTTTTTATGCAATAAGAAAAAGTATTTTTTTATGTGTAAGAAATACTAGTTTTACAAAAACTGAGCTGAAAAAAATAAACTTTACCAAAAAGTACTTTTTACACAAAAAGTACTTTTTTATACAATACGAAACTGTATTTAGGTATTTATGTACAAAAAATACTAGATTTACAAAAAGTTAATTTAAAAAGAAATACTTTACGAAAAAGTACGTTTAACATATAAAGAACTTTTTATACACAAAACGAATAGGTATGTTTTTAATACAAAAAATTCTCGTTTTACAAAACGTGCTATTTTACCTTTTCATGCTATGTGTATGTAAAATAAGTACCCTTTTTTATAAATTCTTCCCAATAAGAACTTTATGTAACTTGAGGCCCTTTAAATCATTTTCCAATGAATAAAAATACTGAACAATAATAAAAGTTAAAGGAAATACAATTTAATTTAAAATTTTAGGCCTTGAAGCAAGCACACTCTTAAAGAAATGGAGAGAGAAAAAAAAATATAGTACATAGATAGTAGATTAAGACATGAATATTTAAAAAGTTTTTTAAAAGAGAAATTATTTATTTTCTTCATCATTTATTTCATTATTATGTTTACACTTTACTGGTGGCATATGTGTACAAAAGTATTTACAAACGAAAGAAATTGTTTGTAAGCAACACATACAAACACATACATAAATACTAGATAAATGTTGTTATTTTCCCAAATAAATTTTAAAAAATTAAAACTTTTTTTCCACACACTAATGCGACATTTTCTAAAAATTTATAAACAATTTTTATACCTTCTTTTGGGTGTCTCTAATGGTTTACGTGCCTTAAATATGAACAAAAACATCCAAAATTCTATAAATCTAAAAATGTTTGAATGTGAGTAAATGGATGTATGAGTGTGTGTGTACCCTGCAATTAGTCCAAAAGTAACCCAAACGTATGGAAACAACCTGGTCTATTTAACATTACGATGTCCTAGGAGAGGACCATATAACCCACCTTTGGACCACTAAGGAATAGTTTTAAAACTACTCCATGGTATACACAAGAGGATTAGTTTTGAAGTCGTTTAAAAACGAAAGCATGTCGTTAAAAAACGAAGACATGTCGTCTCACTACAAACACTTTTTAACAATGACATGGTCCATGCTTGCATTACATCGGACCAGTCCGTGGAGTAGTCCATTTTATCAAAATGGATCAGGTGGTTCAATTTTATTTGCAGGGTAGAAGAGTAAACACAATTTAAGTTGCCTGAAGAAAATATTAGGAAGAATAAGAACTCTTTCACTATTCTATCGAATAAAAACTTTAGCGAAACATGACGTCTACTTATGCACAGGCCTATTTACAGTTATACACAATCAAAAACATTTTGAAAGTTTTATTTACTGTACGTTTGTGCGTGCCTTAAATTTGAATGCATGTGTAGAAAATTGTATGCGTGTGTGTGGCTCCTTTTATTAACGTGTACAAGAACAAAGTTGTTCTTCTATTTTCTTATCTCTTCATAATTTTCTATGGCTTTAATATAAGAAAAATGAAAAATTGTATAATAAAACTAAAAGAGGACAGACATAAAATAAAAATAAATGTTTAGTTTTGTGTGGGAAGTTTATAATAAAAATTTGTTAGTTTTTCTACTAAATGGTTGGTAATTTATCAATAATACTAAAATTTTATTTCGTCCAAATTTTAAGTCCTTTTTAGTGGAGAAATATGCAAAGTAAAAGCAGGAAAATTTTATAGAAAAAAATTATGGTTACAACTTGTGCACGTTTTCGAAAAGAAGGACATACATATGTATGTATGTATTTTTGTTAGTTTTAACACGTGTTTAAAAAAGAAATAATAGCAGCAGCAGAATCACAAAATAAGCACATTACAAAAATTTTAATAACGGGTGATTTTTTAAGAGCTATAGGAAAGTTTAAAAAAAAAACACATAAAATTCAGAAAAATGCATGAAATCTTTATTTGAATCGATAGTACGGTCCATATTATTTAATGTTTGAAGATTATTTCATGCAAATGTATACCGTGACTGCGCCTCAAATGATCCATCCGCTTAGTCCAATTCTGGCATACTCTCCAACATTTCGGCCGGTATCTCATGAATAAATGCTTCAAAGTTGTCTTCCAATGCGTCAAATGAAGCGGGCATGTGTGTATAGACATGAGCTTTAGCATAGCCCCACAAAAAATAGTCTAAAGGCGTTAAATCGCACGATCTACGCGGCCAATTGACCGGTCCCGAACGTGAAATAAAATGTTTAGCGAACTTGCCTCTCAATAAGTCCATTGTTAAGCGTGCTGTGTGGCATGTGGCACCGTCTTGTTGAAACCACATATCATCCATGTCAAACTCTTGCATTTTGGGTAAAAAAAAGTTGGATATCATCTCACGGTAGCGCTCACCATTCACAGTTACGTTACGATTCGCATCAACTTTGAAGAAGTACGGTCCAATGATGCCACCAGCCATTGAGCCAAAAATGAGCTTCGTCGCTGAACAAAATTTTTCGATAAAAAAAGTGGATCTTCGGCCAACTTTACAAGAGCCCATTCACCAAAAATTCTACGTTGCGGTAGGTCGTTCGGCTTCAATTCTTGCACCAGCTGTATTTTGAAAGGCTTCACACCCGAAACAGCTGCGATATTTTCTTCACTTCGCACTCTACGTAAGCGTGTTGGTGGTTGAATGTCCAACAATGTAAATTTGGTGCGAAATTTAGTTACAAAAGCCCAAATAGCCGCTTCAGTGGGTCGATTAAACTGACTATAAAATGGAAGAAGGGCGCGTTGAACTTTCTTAACAGAGCACGCATTTTGATAATAAAATTCAATAATTTGCAAGCGTTGTTCGTTTGTAAGACGATTCATGGTTAAATTATAAACCGAACTGAAGATGTTTGAAAGTGAAACAAAACACGAAACGTGCGTCAGCTGTTTAAACCAGTGTTGCCAAAAAGATAATAGCTAAAAAATCACCTGATATTTGTTATAAAAAGCCACTTTTGTTATGGAGAAGTACTTTCTACAAAAAAAAAAAGTTATATTGCTTGTGTAGAAATGTATTTTTTATAATATTTTTTAGCAGGTCTTAATTGCTTAAATAAATTTTTAATAATTAGGGAAGTGACCGATTCCTATATATTGGCGATACTTCAGGAATGCCGATATATCGGTATCGGAGATATTTTACTGTTACGATAGAAGACAGAAGAGAAACAACTAGTGCTAAAGTTGAGCCCTGAAAAGCAGAGCATTAAATAATTGAAATCTGTCAAAAATTCTTATGCTCATACAAAAGCCCAAAAAGTGCGGAGTCAACGCTTTGTAATTGAAAAATCCGATTTTGTTAAACATTTATGGCAATTTAGCTGTTTTCGGCCAAACTAGAGTTTTATTTGGTAGGTTGTATGATATTTCAGCGTTTAAGTTTGGCGCCAGAAAATGTTACGCTTGACGGGCTGATTTAGGTTGATCTGTAAGCCGTTTTGCTTTGGACCTTTAGTCGACTATAGCCGCAATTTTACCCTCTTTGGCGGTTGCGAATTTTTATGAGCTCTTTTAAACTGATTTAATTTTCCTCTTTTTTTAACAAACAATCGTCAAAATAGCGAACCGTGATTTGGCCTGGCAACGTCGCCATGATATAAAAAATTAATCAACATAAGTATTCTTTGCTTTTTTTTTGAAACATTGACATTTTTTTTTTAGTGAAAAGTGATTGAGAAAAATCAAAAATTAAAACAACTTATCTTTAAATCAAGTCGAAAAATGTCAACTTCATTCTGCTTCAAAGTTGATTTTAACAAGACATACAAAAAGTCGCAATATTAAATAAATAATAATTTATAAAATTAAAAGCCAGTTATAAAAAAATTACTCTATTTGAGTTTTGTTAATTTTAACTTGAATTCAAATTCCATATGCTTAGCAGTATCGGAATCGGTAACGCCGATATATCTTTTTAAGTATCGGTGTCATATCGGCAAAAATTAACGCCCTATGTTCACTATGATACCCTACCCTTTGTACACTTGCATACATTTCAGAGGAACGCATGGAAGATGTTGAAAATGTGAAATACGCGTTCACACTTGAAACATCTAACATCTACTATCAATAAAAAATGTCACCATTTCTGAAAAAAAACTTTTATTTTTTTAAATACTTTTTTTCTACAAAAGTGCCAACATTTCAAAAGATAACACCGAAATGTATTTCTAATTAATTTCGTTTAATAATTTTAGCAAAATTAAGCAAAATAAGGCTTGCAAAAAAGCAAAAACTTGAGAAATGGTAACGCTGCTTTCAAAGCAACTTACATTTTGTCAGTGATGGCACAATAATAACAGAATTTATTGCCACTTTTCTAGTGATGACACTAAAAGAATCGAAAAATGTAAAAGGGAACAAAATGAGATAGTAACATTCTGTAAAGATGTTGAAAAAGTTTGATTTGCTTATGGGAAAATTCGAACATCTTCGCAAATTGATTTTAAATGTTAAATGTTGTTAAGTGTGAAAAGGGTATGAACTTTTATTTTTTTATACAACATATATATATGGGGGATTTCATGCCAACTTTGAAAATCGATGTCTTCCAATTAAGATAACATTTGCACCAAGGTTAGTCCTATTGGATAGTAAAAAAGTTTCTGAGTAAGAGGGAGTAAAAACTTGACATTTTGGCCATATAGCTGTTCTTTCTCATCAATGAAACTTTTTACCTATTGGTCGCAAACAAATTAGATCTTTTTCCTCGATCTTTCTTTTTTCAATTTCAAAATTTTTTATTGTTTTGAATGTAATTTTTGCGAAAATATTGGATGTTTCTAAAAAAGCTTAGATTTATATAAGAAATTAGTTTCTAATAGAAATAGTTGGACTTCTAATTTAATTCAATTTAATTTAAATCAAACTAATTTTTTATAGCGAACTTTAACGTTTGCGAAAAGCTCGTACATTTAAATCCAATTTAAGTTTCCGCCGTTTAAGCTTAGCAAGGTGGGCTCAATATCATATCAAAACAACAATAGGCAAAGCAATAACAGTCAACTGATTTTTGTAAACAAATACATTTTTTATGATATAAAAAAGCCAATTTGTATTTAAGTAGGATTTAAGTTTATAAGAATACTAGCGGGCCCGTTTCCTGCTTCGCACGGCAAAACAAAATAAGAAAAGAAACACACTTGTTTTTAATAACGTTGGTTTTCCTGCGGCAAAAACACACTCACTTCTCATACGCACCGCACACACATGCGTTATCGGATTTCAACCAAACTTCATATATGGGCCACTGCCTACGTAGTGTATAAGTTAGGTTGAAATCGCACGACGCGTTTATGAGTAGTTCGGCGACGTACATATACGGACTTATTTCTATATATATAGATTAACAAAATATAGATTTAAATACTACCCTTAAAATTGGACAATAGTTGTTTTCTATTTATTAATGGGGTTAATGTATTTTGTGAACATGCATTTTGAAATACAAAATACTCGAGCGACAGCTTTCAAAAATACAAAATACATTTTGGAATTGAATTTTTTTTTTAATTACAAGTTTTTGAAATACTACCCATCCCTGGCTGTACCTGACAAAAATGGTCTTGAATATATATTATAAAACAAAAACTAAAGAATAGAAACTTGGAAAAAAAGAAAAGCTATCAGTAGGTCCGACATGAGTTTTCATTTAAATAAATAATGCTGACGTTACAAAAACCATTAGTGTTTATTGCAAATAGAAAACAATAAAATATAGAATAGAAATCAATAGATAATATGTGGAAGTTGATGAGTACAAGGGGTATAAAGGAAATGTAATTTGCAGATAATGTAGGATATTTCGAATTTTCTTCAAGTGTTCATATGTTTTAAAGTCTTTTGTGCAAAAAATGCAAATAACACTGGTCTGCAGCTGAAATCGTTTTAAATAATGAACTAGTTTTTATATCCTCCACCACAATTAGTTGTGAAGAGGATATGCTAAGTTTGTCATTCCGTGTGAAACTTTTTTATTATTCATCTCAGACCCCATTAAGTATATATATTTTGGCTCCTTGACTAATTCTAAGTAGATTTAGCCATGCCCATCTTTCTATCCGTCTGTTGAAAACACGCTCACTTTCGAAAAACTCGAAAAAATTAAAAAAGAAATGAACAAACTTGGGGTCAAATTGCTTGTAGTTATCCTAAGCAGTTTGGGATTGAAATCGAGCAAAATCGGTTGAGTAAGATCAGTGGTAGAATTCTCTAACTTTTAACAACTAACGTAAACGTTAATTTTACCGGCACAGTTTATTGGTTACGGTAACAATACAGCAATTCAGTAACTCAATTTTAACAACATAGCTAAAAATTTCAATCAATTGGCATCTTTGTAAATTAATTATTATATTTAACGAACGAACACTGTCATCGAGTACAAACTACTTCTCGTGTGGAACAACTTAAGTACTTTCGAAACTAATGCTAAGTTCACACTTGGGTTTTTAAACGCGTTTAAGCAAAATGTTGATTTAGCTAATCAAAGCCGTTCACATTACATTTGAGATGATTAAGATGACAGATGATTAAGAAAAAAACACACAACAAACACACAAAAAAAAAAAACAACAAACAAATTTATATTTCTTTAAAGTATTAAAAATGGATAAAAACACTTTTATAACGTTATCAGAAGATTATTTTAATAATTTTAATGATGAAATTGTGAAAATTTATGAATTATTTAAGGAAAAAAATAAAAACATTAAGCAGAAATCTTGGCCGATTGTACACGATCATGTTGGCGATTCTACATTATTAGGTATGTTCAGTGGATTCTATGTGGTTTATGAATTTATTTAGTTGTAATCATGTCAATTTGAAGTGATTAACAAATCACTTCAATGTATGGGTAATCATCTCGATTTTGAAGTGATTAGAGCTTAATCACGTTCGAGCTGCTTAAACGCGTTTAAGAACCCAAGTGTGAACATAGTATAATAAAACCTCATTTAGAATTTGATAGTCTAGCGAAAATTGCAAAAAATCGGAAAATTTGCAAAAATAGCAAAAATTTTTAACATTTCAAACAAGCCATAAAATTAATTAAAAGCCGCTAAAATTATAACGAATTGCAAAAATTCGGTAAAAATTGTTAAATTAGCGGAAATTCGCAAAAATTTGCAAACAGCGGCTATTTATTAAAAATCGTTAAAGCTCTTAAGAACCACAGGAAAAAATCGCTTACATCGCGAACATGGCTAAGATTCGCGAAAAATTGCAAACTTGGAAAAAAATCTTAAAATTTATTTAAAATCGTTAAATCGCTTAAAACACAAATTGTCGGAATATATAAAAATTTTTTTGCGAAAATTCGGGAAATTGTTTAATATTTCGAACAAACTTTAATTTCAAAAGATTTTGTTATTCGTGCTTAATTCCCAGTTTTTATTCTTGACAAAAACACTTGAAATTTATTGTTGATGGGATAAGCTATTCCTATGCGCATTTCACTGGTTGCTTAGGCCAGATCATCAGGAAACTTCATCCATAAAGATTTTAGAAAAACTAAAGATATAAAACCAAATAAAACTGTTAAACGTATAAGAATTATAGCAACAGTTCTACTTGTAACAATATCAAAGCTTGAACAAAGCACATCAACAACAAACAGTGGGTTAATCTCATCTTACATTCCCCACTACAATTAGTTGAAATTCTCTCAACATAAATTGTAGTTGTAAGTAGGTTAAGAAAAACAAAATAAAAACAACAACAACTTACAAAAGATGTTGTCAATTAAGTGTTTTTTAGGCCGTGCACTTGCCTGTTTTATCAAAAAGTAATTTCAATTTTTGGGAATACAAAATTTTAATTTCAAAAGATTTTGTTATTCGTGCTTAATTCCCACACTGAAAAAAATGTCTTCACAGATCCAATGAAATTTACATTAAAATTCAACCTATGTAACCTTTCATTGGATTAATGAAATGTTTCATAAAATCAATGTAAATTTTGCATTAGTTTAATGACAAACGTTTATTTTATCCATTTTTTCAATGAGGATTCATAAACTCAATGAAAATTTTGTCATTGATTTTATTAATCCTTCATTAGTCCAATGAAAGGTTACATAGGTTGAATTTTAATGTAAATTTCATTGGATCTGTGAAGAAAATTTTTTCAGTGCAGTTTTTATTCTTGAACAAACCATAAAATTGATTTGAAGTCACTAAAACTAAAAGGAATGGCAAAAATTTGGTAAAAATTGCTAAATTAGGGGAAATTCGCAAAAATTGGCTAACAGCGGCATGATTGGAAAGTCTTCCACTTATTTTTTCTGTAGAAAAGAAAACACTATTAGTGATTTCCATAAGCTGCATCTAAAATGTAATATTTTTAATGCTTTTTTGTAAATTCCCAAAAAACAAATTTTTTAATATTATTTTTGCAAAATGTATGTGAATAATGTGAATTTTAAAAATATTTATGTGGCTTTTATTTGCTAACATTTTTGTTTGTTTGTTTTTTTTTTTAAATAACTACGAATTTTTAAATAAACAATCAAAAATATTTTGCCGTTAAGATAACTTAAATACTTGACGTTAAGATAGAACTAAGCAGTAAACGTTATTGTTAAAAAAGTTACTGAATAAAATTAAATATTTTTAACAATTTAAATTATCTTTAAATTGAATAGAGAATCGCACTACTGAGCTATGAATCAAAATGTGGAACCACCACCTTAAAAAATTGATAATTTTATTCCAAAAACTAACATAAATGGTGGAACAATGCACCGAATGATATAAGATTTTGCAAAAATTCGTTTTATTCGAATGGAAATCACACGTGAAGATCCGTCCATAAGTTAACCTAGGCCCCATATAAACCCCTCTCCTGGAACAGTTTAGTACGCCTAATATCGTAAAAAAATAATGCTATCATAACAAAATTTGGTACATCACAGTTTTATTGAACAAGGAATAAGGCTGTAAAATTTGTGAAGAACGGTCCATAATTTACCATAGGCCCCATATAAACCCCACTTCCGGAAAACAGTTTAGTACGCCTAAAACCGTAATTAACAATGCTATCATAATAGAATTTGGTACGTGACAGTTTTATAGGACTAGAAATACAACTAACAAATTTCGTGATGATCCGTCCATAATTTAATTCGCCTAAAACCCTAGCTGCTTAGCTATATATGGCCAGAAAAAATGCAATGCAATTTTGTGATAAACGGTCCATAATTTACCTAAGATCCCATTTTAGCAGCCTTCTGAAATTCCTTGCAAACGCTAAAACTATTTGCACCACTGTATTGAAATTTATGTTTTTTAATATCAGAAATCACTCTGCAGAATTTTGGGATGATTGGTTCATAACTTACCATGGCTCCAATATAAATTCCCCTCCTGGAAATCATTTAAGTTCGGCTTAAACTGTTACGAATCTTGATATTTTAATCAATCTAGTTAAAATTTCTAAAAAAAGCATAAAACTTTCTGATTGTCGGTCAAAAATTTTAAATAGGTTTAAACCGCAACCAATTTTAAGGCAGATGTCTGTTTTTTTAAAGATTATAATAATAAATACACATCATACAGATATTACTCCTAAAACATTCGAACTGCCAGTGGAGGGTATCAAAGATTCGGCACAGCCGAATATAGCACTCTAACTTGTTTTTTTTTATAATTTTTTTATTTAATATTTGTGCGTCTTCTTAAGAAAATATGGTTAGAGAAATTTTTTCTGGCATTTTTTTGCTACGAATTGAGCCAGTTTTAACCGCAAAGAGTTGGCAACACGGCTTATTGATATTTTTTAAACCGTTCACCACATGTGGCAAGGCTATATTAAGTATACAGTGGTATCCCGGTTTAACGAATTCGTTAAATCCTGAAGTGTTTATAATTCATTTATAATGTTTTATTAAAACAAAGTAAATTCGTTTATGAAGAAGAACTGCCTAGTACTTGGACTAAAGGCACAATAATTAAACTACCGAAAAAGAACGATCTAACTGTGGGCGATAATTGGCGAGGTATCACACTGCTTAACACAATATATAAGGTCATTGATATAATACTAAACAACCGACTGCAGCATGTTGAAAAGATATTACGAGACGAACAAGCTGGTTTTCGTTTCATCGTAACTGTGTAGACCAAAACAACACTCTTCGTGTTATAATAGAGCAATCGGTTGAATGGTGCACACCATTGTACTTAGTTTTTATTGACTTCAAAAAAGCTTTTGATTCCATAAAACGAAGTGCAATATGGGCTGCATTAACAGCAAAAGGGGTACCAGTGAAGTTGATAAACATAATTAAAGCCATGTACAACAACACAAATCTACAAGTTCGGCATAATGGCATGACCAGTGAATCCTTTCAGACAAACGCTGGAGTGAAACAAGGTTGCCCACTATCTCCTCTACTATTTGCTGTTGTATTAGATGAAGTCATGTTAAAACTCTGCAGGAGAAAAAGGGGTATCGTATGGGACTTCCAAAGACATCTTGAAGATTTGGATTTCGCTGACGATATTTGCCTCATGTCACACAATTTTACCGACATGCAGAGCAAAGTGAATGATATGGGAACACTGGCAAAAGAAGTTGGATTAGAAATAAACATTTCGAAAACACATGCAATGCGAATCAACAACACAATCAACAACCACATTCTAATACAAAACCAACGCATACAATATGTTAACTCATTCTGCTACTTAGGATGTATAATGTCGATAGACGGCGGCGTGGAAGAAGATGTGACAAACAGGCTGAAAAAGGCAAGATCGGCCTTTTGCCGCTTGAATAGAACTTGGCGGTCACCCCAAATCTCGAAGAAGACAAAGATTCGAATATTTAACGCATGTGTGAAATCTACTCTTCTTTACGGTAGCGAAACCTGGCTGATGACAAGCGCCATAGCACAAAGACTACAGGTCTTTATAAATAAATGCCTACGAATAATTTGTCGTATCTTTTGGCCGAACACAATAACCAATGCCGATCTTTGGAGATTGACGAACGAGGTACCTATTAATTGCCAAATAACAAAAATAAAGTGGAAATGGATAGGGCACACATTAAGAAAGCCAATCGGTAGCATCACGAGGAATGCTTTGGAATAGAATCCTTAAGCTCGATTCACCCATGCGTTCCGAACAATATTTTTGACCGGACAATAATTTTTTTAGAGAGAGTGTTCTGCAGAACGATTCACCCATCTCGGAAAATTTGTCCGGGCAAACAAAGCTACCATATGGTTTACAGATGTAAACGATTATACAAAGTGGCAGCACAGTTAGCAAACTATTAGTTTTTTTTATAAAAGTGTGTGAAAATGAAAGAAAGAAGAAAATTAATTTTATTACTTTTAATTGAATTGCATAAAACCCATTTACTAGCAAAACAGATTTATCAAAAAAGGTTGAAAGTAAAAAGAATAGCAATTAGAAAAATATTACAGAAAAGAAGCACAAACGGTGTTTTCCACACACTTGTTCCAGAGATGCGCTTTCATGACGTGGAATCGTTTATAAATAATTAAGATTCACTTTCTACAATAATTGGTAAACATTATGTTAAAAAATATTTTAACTTACCATTTAAAATTTACTTACGACCAATTCCAATAGATTTTTCTATTTCCGTCCATATATTTTGTTTTAAGTAAGTATTTTTATATGAACGATTTCCCATATGATAAATACATTCTCTTCCTGGATTTTTTATTTCCTCAATAAGTTTCAGGGCAATATTTTCTTTAACATTCATTTTTGTTTAATTTATTTTTTAATTATTCAGCACAAAACAAAAAATTTAATATGTGGCAGCTCAATTCAACTTTTATGTACAAATTGAAAAAAGTGGCATCTCAGTTCATTTTGTTCGGCACAAGAATTAAAATTAAACCAATTCAAGAAAAAACGTTTCGAACAAATTCATTGCTCTCTCTCTCAAAAGTAAAACGTCAAACTCAATATAAAAAAAATTTTGTTCGGAACGCATGGGTGATTCGAGCTTTAGGGCAGCCGACGCCCCGATCGTCCAAGGAACTCTTGGCGCGGAACTCTTAACCAGGAAATTAAATTATTAAATAAAACTTGTATGAAATTAAAAGTATATGTAACGATAGATTAAGTTGGAATAATCTTGTAGAAGCCCTATGTTCCCAAGTGGAATGAAGAAAGGAAAAAAAAAATTCGTTTATTTCTATTCATAACACAAAAAAAAAAAATAAATACTTCAATCATTTCCAATTAAATACAAATTTTAATTTTGGAGAGCAAGTATTTTCTTTGCTTTCCTTGTAAGAAAATAAAATACTTCTCTTAACTCGTTGTTTTCAGTAAAATCGCTCTTAAAACAAAAGAGAATGGATGCAAATATGCTTGCATTCATTCTATTTTGTTTTTTTCAAATTTTTTTGTAAAAATTCGTTAGATAGAGTACAAAAATTTGTTTGTTCGTAATATAAGGTACTCAATGGAAAAAATATGACGGTACGTTAAATCGCGAATTCGTTAAACTGAGTATTCGATAAGCCGGGATACCACTGTATTTGCATATACTGGGTCCTTATCATAACCAGTGTTGATTAGACGATGTCCTTCTGACCATCTGTCTGTTAAAATGGGTCTTCCGAAGGCCACAGAAATGTTGGGAACTAGCTTGTTAGACATTTCTGTTACATTTGGTCATTCTGCTATTGAAAAGCAGCCATATCGGCCCATTTATGACTGAGATATAAGCAAAAAGCCCCGATTGCCCCTAAATTTGGTCGTAAAATGCCCTGTTGATTTGAAGCTTAAATAAAGAGGTATGTTTTAAGAGAAAAACATTTTAATTCTGTTTGATAATGTGTGTTTGTTGGAGAGTGGTCGAAGATGCTGCATTAAGTATGGTGAAGGGTATTAAAGATTCAGGATAGCCGGATAAAATACTCTTGCTTATTTTAATACATATTTGTTTGTTTTGTACATACTAAGTTACTTATGTTTTCTTAAGGCTAAACAAATTCTTCTCGCAGCGAACTTTCGCATGCACAAACAAATCGTTTGAACACGCAAAGAGTATAGAACACTTGTAAAGACATGTAGTTATTTCAATTTTATTGTTTGTTAGGAAATCAAATACCCAATCAAATAAAAAAAATTATTATTATTAAATATGTTTATTGACTCGGAAGGAAACAAATAGTATTATCCCAAAATGTTGAGTAAATAAATTTTACTAAACGAAAACATTTGGTTTAATGCACTGCAAACTAAAATCAGAAAATAATTATTTTAAAACTTATGCCTGTATTCATGGTTGCCGTTTAAAAAATTTTTATCCGACCAAAATTTTCCGTTAACCTACCATACACAGAAAAAATTATTGCCGAATTATTTTCAAACAAATGCTTGTTTGAAAATTTTTTTAATTTCTACAAATATTTTTACTGATTCAATTAAAATTTTTGTTTGATTTTTATTTAACAACAAAAATGTTGACAACCATTCAAAAATATAATACACGCGTTATTGGTTTCAAGTTTTCATAATTTTGTATGAAATATTTAACGTTCTTTAATGTTGTCGTCGTTTTGCATTTTTTTATTCGATCGTAAGCAACACTTCTTTATGTGAAATATAAGAACTAAGTAAAAAACAACAAAAACAATATCAGGTAAAAAAACGTTTCACACTTTTTAAACAACAGAAACAACAACAACATTATAAGAAACAAAATAAATTTTTGGTTGGTTTCAAAGTTGGTTAAAAAAAACCAAAATCCCGTATTCAATTTTTTCAAACTGTTTGCTTAAATACATCAAATACAAAAATTTAATGATGACGAAAAACACATCGAGTCGGTCTGTCGCCGTTTTTGGGTTACATTTCTTCTTCATTAGCAAAGGAAAGGATACAGCAACAGTGAGTGATGACGAAAAACATTGTGTGTATAAAAAAAGAACTTCGTTCAAAAATTATTCCAGCCAAAAAATGTGTCTCAAAGCCAGCCGGCCGCTCTGCTCTCTCTGCCATTATCTTCTAATACAGTGCCTGCTTGTGTGCGCATCATTGCTTGTGCAAAAACCTGTTTTTTTTTTGATTTTGAAATTTAGTATATGAATTTCAGTAAACTTTTTGTTTGCTTCAGTTAAATTATTTGTTTGAAAAAATCAGTGTTTTTTTTCAATAAACAAAATGCAAATAAATTGTTTAAATATGCCAATTTGTTTATAGGACCGATTTCAGACAAAAAATTGTTTGATTCTACAAATTTTTTGTTTGAATTGGAAAAATAATTTTTTCTGTGTAATAATCCTTTGAAACCGACCAAATTTTTAAAATACCGACGCAGTTGCGTAAAACGGCCCAATCTGTTACTAAGATTTACATAGATCAGCGTTAAAACCTCGGTGCTTACTTGCAAAAAAATAATTTTTAAGGAAAAAGTACATTGGAATAGTTAAATTTTATACATATGTAGCTGTTATGTTCTGAAAAAGAATATTAAAAGTTAAAATTAGAAATAGTAAAATAATTGACAATTAAGTTTCTAATCGAGAAGGCCATCGTTTGCTGCTGCTTTTTTCCTCTTCATCTTTGTCAGGCTCAACAAGTTCATCACGTACTGTAGTTTGGTTTGGCAAAGTCAAGAATTCATTATGCAGCTTAGCAGGGATGGCTACCTTTAAACATTGGACAACAAGATTTAAGTATTTTTCATTTGTAATTGGCAGTTGTTATCAAAAACTGCTTTGCGAATTTTATTTATATGAATATTTTTATAAATGTTTATGTAAAGTGGGGTTTTATTTTTTGCAAAGCCGATCCTGTCCTTAAAATCATTTGAACGAAGCCTAACTAAATCGTATGGAAACGGATAAATTCTGGCATTAGACACAATCGTTCCCCATCAGCTACAAACTATTGATTGAATTTACAGTCATTATCGAATGTCCTGAAATCAGGAAATGTAACGTTATTTCAATCGGATTAGATTTTTTTAAAACGTGAATATATTTACAGTTTTGCTGCCCTGCACAGTTGTTGCAGTACAAGGCATCTAACTTCCTTAACTTTGCCTTCATCCAAATAAAGCAAATTCAGTTCCATTGCTGTACATATTGCATTGGATCCTCTTTTTCCAGTATCAAAGCATCCTACTGTTCTATAATTTTTACAATATCTCCCTCCAAGGGAGTCCACGTTGTATAAGAACCAGTTAATATCTTCTGGGGTGGTACACAGAAAAAATTATTTTTCCAATTCAAACAAAAAATTTGTAGAATCAAACAATTTTTTGTCTAAAATCGGTCCTACAAACAAATTCGCATATTCAAACAATTTATTTGCATTTTGTTTATTGAAAAAACGCCGATTTTTTCAAACAAATAATTTTACAGAATCAAACAAAAAGTTTACTGAAATTCATATAAATTTCAAACAAATAATTTTGCTGAATCAAACAAAAAAGTTTTGGCACAAGCAATGACGCGCATACAAGCAAGCATTGTTGGCGAAGATGAAGCAGAGCAGAGCGGCCGGCTGGCTGGCTTTGAGACACATTTTTTGTTGGAATAATTTTTGAACGAAGTCATATTTATACTCACAGTGTTTTTCTTCATCACTCACTGTTGCTTTATCCTTTCCTTTGGTAATGAAGAAGAAATGTAACCAAAAACGGCGGCAGACCGACTCGATATGTTTTCCGCCATCATTCTATTTATGTATTTGATGAATTTAAACAAACTATTTGGAAAAATTGAATACGGCATTTTGTTTTTTTTTACCAACTTTGAAACCAACCAAAAATTTATTTTGTTTCTTATAATGTGTTTTTTCTGTTGTTTAAAAAAAATGAAACGTTTTTTTTACCTGCTATTGTTTTTGTTGTTTTTTTTTACTACAAACCTCGTCACGCTATTTTATCATTTTTCTTATTGCTGTACTTTTTTAAAGCGTCCAAAAATAGACTGCATGTGTTTTATGTTGTAGTTCTTATATTTCACATAAAGAAGTGTTGCTTACAATCAATAAAAAAATGCAAAAAGACGACAACATTAAAGAGCGTTAAATATTTCATACAAAATTATGAAAACTTCAAACCAATAGCGCGCTTATTAAATTTTTGAAGAGTTGTCCACATTTTTGTTGGTTAAATAAAAATCAAACAAAAATATTGATTGAATCAGTAAAAAAATTTGTAGAAATCAAAAAAATTTTCAAACAAGCGTTTGTTCGAAAATAATTCGGCAATAATTTTTTCTGTGTACAGAACAGTCAGTTTTCCTGAAAATCTTGTATTTATTGGTGTTTTCTTTTCTGACAATAATGTTCCACGTATGCTGCAATTCGCGCGGGTATTTGTTCTATTCTAAAAATGTATGCAAAAATGTGAAACGTTGTCGTTTTCCTTTCTAAATATCTTGCAAAAATATATGGCAAATATATTCCGTTTCTTACCACCAGTCATAATTGAGTGTGAGATAATACCCTTTTTTGCATCTGCGCTAAGACTTTAACTATTGAAAATCAGTGTTGTTAACGCTTGTTGCAATTCAAAGAAAATTTAATGTTGAAAATTGCTACAGCCTTGGTAAATATCGCTTATTAGTGCAAACCTTTCATTCAATATTTAGCACGCTAAATACACATTAGTGTTGAGCGTAAAACGTAGATATTATTTTGTTCCATTGTAATTGAGAAATATGTATCACTTTGTAAGGGTGCATATAACCTGATAAATATATTACACAATTATAATGCATTATTATATTTTATTCGTATTATTAATTTTAATTTTATTCTTGATAAAAACACTGAAATTTATGGTTGATGGGATAAGCAATTCCTATGCGCATTTCACTGGTTGCTTAGGCCAGGTCGTCAGGAATTTTCATCCAGAAAGATTTTAGAAAAACTAAAGATATTAAACCAAATACAACTGTTAAACGTATAAGACTTATAAGCAACAGTTCTACTTGTAACAATATCTAAGTTTAAAGAAAAACATCAACAATAATCAGTGAGTTTATCTCTTATATTCTATTCTTATATTCCCCACTACAATTAATTGGAATTCTTTCAACATTTATTGTAGTTGTAAGTAGGTTAAGAAAAACAAAATGAAAACAAAAACAAATTTCAAAAGCATGTTGCCAGTTAAGTTTTTTTAGGCCGTGCACTGCCAGTTTATTATCAAAATAATTTTTGGGAATACAAAATTTTAATTTTAAAAAATTTTGTTATTCGTGCTTGTAGTGGGGAATGTAATATGAGATAAAATCACTGTTTATTGTTGATGTTTTTGTTTAAACTTTGATATTGTTACAAGTAGAACTGTTGCTTATAATTCTTATAGGTTTAACAGTTTTATTTTGTTTAATATCTTTAGTTTTTCTAAAATATTTATGGATGACGATCTGGCCTAAGCAACCAGTGAGATGCGCATAGGAATAGCTTATCCCATAAACAATAAATTTCAATAATAAAAATTGGAAATTAAGCACGAATAACAAAATCTTTTAAAATTAAAATTTTGTATTCCCAAAAATTATTTTGATTATACATATTCGTATTATTTTTATTTAAAAATTAAATTTTTCATATACAATAGCATTTAAGTACAAATGTAGGATTTTTTAACAGGAACCCTATACTATGAGTCCTAACAGCCTGTCAACCTTCAACAATGCCAAAACCATGTACGTATATGCGAATGTTAGGGTTCTTATCTTTACTCTTATGTTTACTTTTTGCATTCATACGCATATTCATAATGAATAAAATTTCTACATACATATTAATTTAGTACCCAGAGAAAAAAATCACACATTTTAAACTTAGAGAAATAAAATCATACAATTTCGAATTTTTCAAAAATATTTAATGGAAACTTTTAAGGTTATGAAACTAATTTTAAAAGGAAATTTTTTTAAAGTTTTGTTCAGCGGAACTGAAGTAAATATTTGTTTTAAGCTCCAAAAAGCCTTCCCTTTTATTTGTTTCCCATTTTGCCAAAAATTATGATACTTACATAAAAAAACAAGTTAGAGTGCTATATTCGGCTGTGCCGAATTTTTGATACCCTCCACCGACAGATCGAATGTTTAAGGAGTAATATCTGTATGATGTTATTATTATCTTAAACTGTGACGATTGGCTGTTAATTATGGTTTTAGGCGACTAAACTGTTTTCCGGTAGTAGGGTTTATATGGGGCCTAGGGTAAATTATGGACCGATCATCACAAAATTTCACAGCGTCATTTCTAGTCCTTTGAAACTGTGACATACCAATTTCTGTTATGATAGCATTATTAATTATGGTTTTAGGTGTACTAAACTGTTTTCCGGGAGTAGGGTTTCTATGGGGCCATGGGTAAATTATGTACCGATCTTCACGAAATTTCATAGTATCATTTATAGTCCTATAAAACTATGACGAGGCAAAACATGTTATGATTGTCTTATTTTTTACGGTTTTAGGCGTACTAAACTGTTTTCCGGTAGAAGGGTTTATATGGGGCCTAAGGTAAATTATCGACCGATCGTCACGAAATTTCACAGTGTTATTTCTAGTCCTAAAAAACTATGACGTACCAAATTTTGTTATGATAGCGTTATTTTTTACGGTTTTAGGCGTACTAAACTGTTTTCCGGGAGTAGTGTTTATATGGGGCTTAGGGTAAATCATGGACGGATTTTCACGAAATTTTACAGCATGATTTCCAGTCAAATAAAACAAATTTTTGCAAAATCTTATCTCATTCCGTGCCTTGTTCCAGCATTTATGTTATTTTTTGTAACAAAATTATCAATTTTTTTAGGTGGTGGTTCCACATTTTGATTCATAGCTCTGGTCCTAATGAACCGATTTTGCTGGGTTTCAATCCCAAACTGCTTAGGATAACTACAAGTTACCAAGTTTGTTCATTTCTTTTAAGTTGTTCGAAAGTGAGCGTGTTTTCAACAGACGGACAGACAGACAGACATGGCTAAATCAACTTAGAATTACTCAAGGACCCAGAATATATATACTTTATGGGGTCTGAGATGAATAATAAAAAAACTTTCACACGGAATGACAAACTTAATATATCCTCTTTACAACTAATTGTGGTGGAGGGTATAAAAAATATTTAAAATAAGTATTCTTGAAAAAAAGTTAAGTCCTTTAAAGAGGACAACAGAAAATGCAACCACGCAATTTGACTTAGTTTTGCCTTTAGATTAAAAGATAAATAGTGGCGTTTCTGCTAAAAGGGGAAAAAATACAATTTGTCACAGTGTTATTTTTGAAATTGAACTTTTATATGTGCGTATGCTATACATATTTATTTTGGTTTTTGTTTCTTGTTGTTTATAAATGCTTTAATTAATAAATGCTTTAAATGTAATATTTACAAAATGTTAACAAAATATGTATGTGTTTGCCTGTTGCTAAAAACAATAAATTTTTAACGTAGGGAAAAATCTAGCGAAACATTTTTTTGGTTGTAGGAAAAAAAGGATTTTTTAGACTCGTAGGAATTTTGTTAAATTTTTTACTGGCATCACTGAAATAAATATAGTACACTTTCTCAAACCGATTGAAATAACGTTTGGCCTACCATCAGACCAAACAAAAAATATCGGACCAAATTTTAAATATTTTTTAGTAAAACAAATTTTATGAAAATCATTGATTTCACACTAAAATGTGCCCTTTTCCGCATAAGTCCTTCACTGACGGAATAATCGTAACATGGGATCTTCACCTGACAATTTTTTGCCATACCAAACGTCAAAGTCCATATAAAAAAAAACTTTAAAATTTTTGTCAGCGTTTTTTTTTTTTATATGAAGTTTGACGTTTATTATGACAAAAAATTATCAGGTGAAGACCCTATATAATTGCATTATTATACCCTTTGTACACTTGCATACATTTCGGAGGAACGCATGGAAGATGTTGAAAATGTGAAATACGCGTTCACACTTGAAACATCTAACATCTACTATCAATAAAAAATGTCACCATTTCTGAATAAAAAACTTTTATTTTTTTTAAACACTCTTTTTCTACAAAAGTGCCAACATTTCACAAGATTACACCAAAATATATTTCTAATTCATTTCGTTTAATAATTTTAGCAAAATTAAGCAAAATAACGCTTGAAAAAGAGGAAAAACTTGAGAAATGGTAAAGCTGCTTTCAAAGCAACTTCCATTTTGTCAGTGATTCCACAATAATAACAGAATTTATTGCCACTTTACTAGTGATGACACTAAAAGAATCGAAAAATGTAAAAGTGAACAAAATGAGATAGTAACATTCTGTAAAGATGTTGAAAAATTTTGATTTTTAGTCCTATGTATTTCTTATGGGAAAATTCCAACATCTTCGCAAATTGATGTTAAATGTTGACAAGTGTGAAAAGGCTATACTGCTTACACTGCTTACAGAATTTTTGTTGAGACATCTAACATCTACTACCTACCAAACAAAAATGTAACCATTTCTGAATTTTTTTTTTAAATACTTTTTTTTCTTTAAAAGAGCCAAAATTTTAAAAGAAAACACCGTAAATAAATTTTACAAAAAAATTGAGGTATGGTAACTCTGCTTTTAAAACAAATGCCATTTTGCTAGTGATACCACAAAATAATATAATTTAACCTAAGGCCTTGTAGCCATGGCCTAGTTATTCATTAGTCTATAATTTGTAATTATTTTCTAATGCTATAAATAAATAAATAAATATAATTTATTGCCACTTTTCTAGATATGACACTAAAATAATCGGAATGGAATGGATGTGGAAAGGATCTCAATGGGATTTGAACATCTTTTTTTTTATGGGAAATTTGATTTAATTCAAATTTCTGCTTTGAAATTACATTGGTGCCCACATTATGCAATTCTACTTCTGCAATTTTTATATTTTTTTTTTGTCTAACTTTGTCCAACCTAAGATAAAAACCCGCAGTAAACCAATTTATTAGGCTTTTTACACTTGCTCACATCTTACATCTTTCATCTAATCGCAAAGATGATAACATCTTCCTATAAGAATTGTACAGGGCTTAAAATCAACATCTTTCTTTATCTTTAAAAGATGTTCCTATCTCATGTTGTTTCATTCAACATCTTTCGATTATTTTAGTGTCATCACTAGAAAAAACAAATAATTTGTTAAAAAGTATATACCATCCCTAGAAAAAAATACAAAAGAGCAGGACAGCAATATCATTTATTAAGTTTTTATTCGCTCTTACACGTGAAAATAAATATTTTTATGATGAAAGATGTTACAAATGTAAACAAGTTTTACAGCAATTAATGCTGTCTACCGGGAAGCTGCTAGGTTGTGTTGGCTCCACGAAAAGCCCCCCAATGAAATAACGCCCAGGAAATAACCCCCAATGAAATAAACCCCAAAAATAGGAAATAACACCCAAAAGCGGTGAATGAAATTACATCGAAAAATAAATGAAATAAACCCCAAAACGAAAACGAAACATCTCCTAATATTTGGAAGTTATTTCATATGAAATAGCACCCAATGATGAAAATGAAATAACCCCCATAAAAGTGTCAGTTTCACCAAGGATTTCATGAAGTCAATAAGGATATATTCGTTTCAAAAATGTTGCTGCAGTTATTTTACCCGCCCGTAGGTCCTTGTAGCCCTGCTCTTTTTTTACACAACTACCTCCACTGTTTAAATATAAATGAAAAACGGCCCAAAAAAATTGGGAGTTATTTCATATGAAATAACACCCAAAAATGTATGAAAAAAATTGGGGAATATTTCATTTCTCGTTTGGGCGTTATTTCATTGGGGGAATTTTCGTGGAGCCGTGTACTTATGGTAAGCTAATGTATACAATTTAATTTACAGCCTGTCCCAGGATTTCTGTCGGCAACTTAAGCGAAAAAAGAACGAAATGTACTGTTTACTATCGAGCAAAAGTCACGAAGAAGCGAAAAATCTATAGACTTAAACAATATTGCAATGTATTTCGTTTTTTTTAATGAACAAAATTTTTTTTCTACCGTCTTAAAGAGGAAAAAAAAATATTTAAAATGCTGGTAGGAGACTTACTTATGTGCATATTCCAATTCACACATGCATTATGATGCAATATAGCATTGAGAATATTTGACTCTAAAGGTATTTTCAATTTGTAAAATGTTATTTCAATGATTGCATTGGAAACTGTGGGAATTTTAACTTTTTTTCAATTACTACATATTTGTCAAACCAAAATACTTACTTACACTTTTGTGTGTAATGTGTGTCGTAATGTATTTTATGCTTTTTATAGTCGTTGGTAGCATTTCGAAACATAAAAGAGAAAATGTTTGGTATACCCTTCCACACAGATGGAAAATTTAAAGTTCGTTTTTAGATAAATTTACCATTCTGTTTGTAATTTCTACAATATTTCTACAGTAATATGAATTCCTATAAGTAGCGGAGTTGATTAAACGATGGCCGTCTGTCAGTTTGTTTGTCCGAATGTATGTTGAAATTAATTTTCCAAAGTTTCCAGATATGATGGGGAGTAGTTGGTTTATATTTATATCACATCAAGGCCTATCCAATAGGTCTGCTTACTTCTACAACAATACAACAATACAAAAAACAACAAGCATTTTGTTTGTGTAAAATTCCTCGCCGTTGTCAAAATCTTACTACTACATAGGCAAAACAAAAGGAAAAATGTGTTTTGTGTGCATGCATGTGTGGCAAAAAACCAAAAAAGTAAACAAAAATATACACGTATAAGGAAAATGTAAACAACTTTTGATATCGTTGAGGAAAAAACCAAACAAACATCTGGATTCTTAAGCAGACCTATTGGATAGACCTTGATATCACATATAACCCGTAATATTTTGCTATTAAATTTAACTAGACCGATGAACAAATAGCTGAGATATGGGCCGAAAATCACGACTGCATATCAGTTTAACAAATACATCTCTAAGTTTCACTCATACATCTCTAAAGTTTAAGTATCAATGCATATTTTTGAACTTAATTAATTTTTTCCTTTTCACCTGAAATAAATGACGTAGTTTTACACAAATAAGTCGATATATCTTTCCGAAATAATGATTTTAGCGAAATAACGCCCATATTATATGAGCATTAAGATCCAAATGCAGCTCAGATATATCTGATATAAAGGCAGTATTAAAAAGTAAAAATAAGCCAAATCAGTCAATTTTTTAACAGGTCCCCATACAAACGCCCTTCCGCGTTTATGGTTTTGGTACGATGTTTAAGATATCGTAAGAGTTATGTATTTGCTTCACACCAAAATACAAAAAAAAAAAAATAATATATGGATTAATTATTCATTGAGAAACAATCTTAAACGCTTGCTGGCGTAACGTGACAAAAAGAAGACTTTCTTGTGGAAATGTCCATACTAGAGTTGGCATTTCAGAATATGGGCATTTCCAAAAAATAATGATGCATTATAGTTGTGTAATATATTTATTAGGTTACACGAACCCTTACAAAGTGATACATTTTTCTAAATTACAATGGAACAAAATAATAGCTACGTTTTACACTCAACACTAATGTGTATTTAGCGTGTTAAATATTGAATTCAAAGTTTGTACTAAAAGCGATATTCACCACGCTTGTAGCAATTTTCAACATTAAATTTTCTTATAATTCCAATAAGCGTTAACAGCACTGATTTTCAATAATTAATGTCAGCTGTTGTTAAAAATTTTGCGACAAAAAAAAATATAATAAAAGTAAAACAAACGAAAAACAAAAAGTTTTTATATCCATCACAATATAACTAAAAATCACAATATAATACCCTTTGTACACTTGCATACATTTCGGAGGAACGCATGGAAGATGTTGAAAAAGTGAAATACGAGTTCACACTTGAAACATCTAACATTTACCATTAACAAAAAATGTCACCATTTCTGAAAAAAAACTTTTATTTTTTTTAAATACTTTTTTTCTACAAAAGTAACAACATTTTAAGAGATAACACCAAAATGTATTTCTAATTCATTTTGTTTAATAATTTAATCAAAATTAAGCAAAATAAGGCTTGCAAAAAAGGAAAAACTTGAGAAATGGTAACGCTGCTTTCAAAGCAACTGCCATTTTGTCAGTGATGCCACAATAATAACAGAATTTATTGCCACTTTTCTAGTGATTACACTAAAATAATCGAAAAATGTAAAAGGGAACAAAATGAGATAGTAACATTCTGTAAAAATGTTGATTTTTAGCCCTATGTATTTCTTATGGGAAAATTCCAACATTTTCGCAAATTGATGTTAAATGTTAAATGTTGACAAGTGTGAAAAGGCTATAACGCAAATTGTCCGCAAACACAAGAAACAAAATACTTGCTTGCATAAAAAAGTACTTTACGCAGATGCAAAAAAGGGTACTATCTCACACTCAGTTATAACTGCGGGTAAGAAATGGAACAAATTTGCCATTTAATGTTGCAACACACAGAAAAAAATCAAGTTAAAAACGTCGAAAACAAGGTTGATTTAAATTTTTTCGGTGGTGATTTTGCTTCATCGGGTTTCATGTTAATTCAACCTGATTTTACAATAACTGCGAACAACATTTTTTTCTTTTGATATAACTATAATTCATGTTAATTTAACATTGCAGTAAAATTAGAGCAAAATGTAATTTATATTGAAATAACAATCGGAATCACGTTGAATGAAAGTTATTTCCAGTTGAAACAACGTGAATTTCATGTGGAATCAAATGGGTTTGAGTGTATTTTAACAGCGTGAAGAAGCTTCAGACAACATTTGCCTATATGTAAGAATAATTCAAAACCCTGTAACACATGTTTCACTTATTTTGTATTCTCCTTTGTTAACAGAAGCATCAGCAGAATCGCCCGATATGGTCATCATTCTACTTTGAAAACTTGATGTACTATTTAAATAAACAATTTTAATTAAAAGAATACGGGAATTGTCTTCTTTTTATAACATATTTTAATAGTGAAAATAAAAAATGTACATAATTAAGTCGGTATGCATGTTAATTTAACAAGATAAACTTTTGATTTTAATACAAAACAGGTTTTTATGGGTTCAATATTGAATCCAGATTTATTTATATTTTTTTTTTTTGTTTTTTATTTTTTTAACAGTGAATAATATTAAATAAACGTAATTTAAGGTTATTTTGATATTTTTTATTAAAAATTAATATGAAATAATGATAAATTTAAGTAAAGGGCATAATTTTTCTGAAATTTAACATGATTCTCAATCAACATTTTTCCATGTTAATTTTACATGGGTATTTTTTTCTGTGTGAACATGTTTAGAAAGGAAAACGACAACTTTTCACATTTTTGCATATATTTTTAGAATGGAACAAAAACACGCACGAATGGTAGCATATATGGAACATTATTGTCAGAAAAGAAAACACCATAAAGCTGCGATCGGCAACCTTTAATATTACATTTTGCGATTGTGTGCGTTGTATGAGTTTAAAATATGTTCCCTCCAAGTAATTGGTAGAGTGTTTTTAGATTAACTGCAAAATTTTAACTACTTCGTCACATTTGGTAGTTAAACAGTAGATTTTGCGGAATTTAGCAACAACAAAATACGTTAGAATCGAATAATTAGCTCTAAAAGTATACTTTTTCGTCACATTGAAAAGTTGTTCAGATAATTGTAACAGTTATTGAATTACAAAAACAGCAAAAATGAACATTTCCCATGTAATATTGACTTCTTTACAACGATTTGCACTTAAAAAATTGAAAACCAAGTACAAAAGCAATTTGCCTAAGTTATGAAAGTTTTTACTTAAATTGAATTGTGATCGGTGGTGCGTGAATGTGAAATAGTATAAATCTGTAAAATAAAGTTAAATTTTGAATATTAAAAAATCAAATAGTTATATTGTACTAAAAGTTAAGACTCCGCTGGTTACCGCACGTTCTAGTACACCAACTTATTAAATGAGTGCACAAAACAACCCAAACTCACTCTTCGTTTAGATTGGGTAAATTTTTAATAATTAAGCCAATAAAAGTGAACTAAAAAAATGATAACTGGCTTTTTTTAAAGGATATTAGTGATTTTTTGAACTGTTTGTTTATTCAATATGACTTTAATAATTTTTGTTGAAAATTAGTTTTAATATTTTTCTAGTGGAAATTAGTGAAAAAAACATTATTAAATAATTTTTGCAAAGCTTTAAAAATAAATGCTAGTTATTATATTGTTACGTTTTTCCTTTAATAAACGCGTTTGAGTTCTTTTAATTGCAAATCCGAATAAAAACACACACTTATTCAACTTAACAAACTTTATTAATTATTTTGTTCACAATTGTTAGTTACGAACAGAACCGTTTTTCAAAACAAACTAAACTAATTACAATACATGAGTCACCCCTTTTTATATTTCATAATTATTTCTAGACTTTTCCTGAACCTTCCTGTAATAACTATTTATTATGTTCTATAACCATTTCTAGAAATGGCTGGGAAATTTATATAGGAACTACCCTACAAGAAATGCATAACCAAAACTGAAAAAATAACTAACACACTTGAAACAATTTTAGATTAGTTGTTCCACTCTAACATATATGTATGTTAGAATGGTCCCTGCAAATAATAGGACCAGTCCAAACACGCGTGTAAAGAGAAGTCCACAAGGGACCAGGACTAGTCCAAAAGTAACCCAAACGTATGGAAAACACATGGTCTGTTTAACATTACGATGTTCTAGGAGAGAACCATATAACCCACCTTTGGACCACTTACACTGAAAGAAAAATGCTTCATATATTTAATGAATCATTTTCATAAAAAAGTTTTCCTTGGGTAAATGAAAATTTTCATTGTCTAAATGGAATTTCATAGGTCTGATGAAGTATTTTCGTTAAAATCGCTTCATTAGATTTCGTAATTACGTTAAAAAGTTTCATTGGATATATGAAAACTTAAGTTTGTCCAAGTTAAACAAAAAATTTTAATTGGGAACTTAAAAAAACAATATATGTACAAAAATAACTATATTCATAAATTAATACAAAATTATAGTTTCCTTAAAAAAATGTTTAATTGTTATTTAAAAAATGTAAGATTTAATAACTTCATACATCTAATGTTACATGTATGCCATTAAATTTAAGAAATCAAAAATTTTTTTTATAAAAGCAACATATTTCAATAATTGCCTTCATAAATTTTAATTTTTATTATGACAATAAAAATGTCATTATAGTAATGAAACAAAAACTTTCAATCCACTTTCAATCAACGTTGTTATTGTTATTATGGACAATTTAATCTCATATTTACGGTCTTAATTGAGAAAAAAACATAGTTTTTAATACAAAAACTACACTGCCCCGGTAGACTAGCTGGTAGTGAGCTAGTCTATCAGCACCGAGGTTACATGTTCGAATCCCACCAGAGACAGAAAAAAAATAAAAAATAAAATAAAGTAAAATAAAATAAGAAAAAAGAAAAAAAAAAATAAATAAAAAAAAAAAAATAAAAAAAAAAAAATTTTACTTTATTGAAAGTATTCATCCAATGAATAATATTCATGGATCTAATGTAATGTTTCATTAAGTCCTTTTAATGAAATAGGTTTCATTGATCCAACGAAGCGCTGCATAGGTTCCTTTATAATGCAATTTTTCATGGGATTAATGTCAAAATTCGTTAGTATTGCGAAGAAAATTCTTTCAGTGTAGGAGTAGTTTTAAAACTACTTTATGGTATACACAAGAGGATTAGTTTTGAAGTCGTTTAAAAACGAATGTCGTCTCACTACAAACACTTTTTAACAATGACATGGTCCATGCTTGCATTACATCGGACTAGTCCATGGAGTAGTCCATTTTATTAAAATGGATCAGGTGGTCCAATATTATTTGCAGGGGTACAACTAACATTTCCCAAATAATGCAAATATTTTAATATATTTTTGTCATACGCGTGTAAAAATTTGTGAATTTCTTAAATTAAATATTTGCGATTGGTATTAAAGAAAAAAAATCAATTAAATTAAATTTATAATTTGTGACTAAAGTAGTGAGATAAAAAATTACTGTAAAAAAAGTGACACCGCCAAAAAGCTGTAATCAGAATGCTAGTGGTAAAGGAGGGCGTATTGATGGCGGCTTCAGAGAACGTGGTGCTGGATTATCAGGAAACAACAGAGGTCATGTGCGCAAAGGTCGTTTTGAGAGGAGTGCTCGTTCAACAGGTAGCGGTCATTCGGGTAGTGGCTTGGCCAGGATAATAGTTTAAGTTTTGGTGATGATAATATAGGAACAAAAACAATTATTAAAAATCGTGATGGCTTTTCAAGTATGTACATATATAATTGTTTGCCACAAATTGTTAACAAAATAAAATTTCTTTTTAAGATCTACGATTAATTGATTGGAAACACGTATGTTTACCTACATTTCCAGACTCATGCAAGAAGTGGAACCTTAAAGAGCAGCCACAGAAATAATGGTACTTTGTATTTACTTTACTGAAATCTAATTTAATTTGTTTAATAAAAAATATAATTAAAAATGAAAATTAAAAAAAAAGTATTTTTTTTATAAAGGTTAGTATTAACCAATTTTTACGTTATAAATAATTAGTTAGTGCTAACCAATATTTTCGTTATGACTAACTAGTTAGCATTAACCACTATTTTGGTTATCATTGACTAATAAAAAGCAGCAGAGTAAGCAGTACAGATATATGTTCCGTAGTCGAGTGGATTTCATTAGTTAGAAAGAGAGGCAAAATTACATGTACACAAGAGTTTCGGTTAGTTTTTTCATTTTGCTCTTAATAAACTAATAGAAACTTTAACCAATATATTGTTCAACACTACCGGTCATATAACTAGTAAAATGACCGGTAGTCTTCTTGTAGGGTATTTTAAAATAACAGTTGTGTTGAAAATTATATATGACATTTTAAGTAACATAAAACTATAACTTACAAGATAACTTATAACTATAACTATAAATAATTCTTAGATAATTTAACTTTCGTAAAAATATGATAAAACTTTTATAAGTTTAGTGTTTGAACAAATTTGCGACTTACTGTAAATATCTTTAAAAAAAATTTGTCCACATTAGTACTCTGTATTATCAACTGGTAAACCAACTTATTGGCCCACCGACCCATCTAAAATTCCGGACTTAATTGATTTTTTTGTTTATACTGGAATAAATGCAAGCCAACTTAGTATTATAGACAATTATGATCTTAGTTCCTCAATTAATAAATAAAGTTCGAAAGCTAGTAACATACAATAATGATTTGGAATCCTTTTCGTATTGGATAGATACCAATTTAAATTTAAATTTGCCCATATCAAATGCTTGTGAGCTAGATAATGCAGTTGAATATTTTACGATTTTAATTCATGAAGCAGCTTTTTTATCTAATCCATCAATATCTTCCCCTGTTGTGCAAAATAGATTTCAAATCTCTTCACAGACACGCGAACTTATTCGAATTAAGAGAAGGATTAGAAAAGCGTGGCAGATTAGCAGAAATCCCTTTGACAAAAGACGCTTAAACCTAGCAACGAAAAACCTTAAGCAGCATTTGAATAATTTAAAAAACAAATCTATTGGTGAGTTTTTTGACAACATTAATTCAGCATCAAATAACAACAACTTATGGAAAGCTACAAAATGTATTAAGCAGCCAACAAAAAGAAATCCTCCTTTTAAAGACGGTAATGGATCTTGGTGTAGATCAGACGAAAAAAAGGCACAGGCATTTGCAAAACATCTGTATAAAACTTATCAATATCATCAAATTGGTAATCCTGTCGAAGATGAAGAAATCTCACATTTCTTAGATGCACCATATCAGATGTGTTTCCCAATAAGACCCATTTCCCTTTCTGAGGTTGAAGGCCAAATAAAAAGTCTAAATCCAAAAAAATCACCTGGATATGATAATATTGATGCAAGGGTGGTTAGAAATTTGCCCAAAAAAGCCATTATTTATATGACATTACTTTTTAATTCTATTTTGCGCTTAAGTCACTTTCCTTCTCAGTGGAAATGTGCTGAGATTATACTGATTAAAAAGCCAAATAAACCAGAAAATGAAATAACATCTTATAGACCGATTAGCCTTTTGAGTATTTTTTCGAACATTTTTGAAAAAATTTTCTTAAGCCGATTGTCTCCAGTACTTGAACAACTGCATATTATTCCCGACCATCAATTTGGATTTAGACAAAAATATGGTACTCCTGAACAGTGTCATAGAGTAGTCAACGTTATTCGGAAAGCTTTTGAAGAAAAGAAGTACTGTTCTGGGGTCTTCTTGGATATTCAACAGGCGTTTGACAGAGTCTGGCATATTGGTCTTTTGTTTAAGTTAAAAAATCTTCTTCCAGCTACATTTTATTCAATTATAAAGTCTTATATACAAAACAGAACCTTTTATGTCAAAATAAAAGATGTGAGGTCAAACATTTTTGATATTAGAGCAGGTGTGCCACAAGGCAGCGTACTAAGTCCGGTGTTATATACAATTTTCACAGCAGACATGCCAATTTCACAAAATGTAACTGTTTCAACATATGCAGATGACACGGCAATTTTAGCAGCAGACAATTCACCTTCAGTTGCATCTAATAATGTTCAGAGTGAATTAAATCTAATTGAATTGTGACTGAAAAAATGGAAAATAAAAGTAAATGCGGAAAAATCTTCACATGTAACTTTCACACTTAGAAAGGGTGACTGTCCCAATCTTACTATTAATTATATACAGATACCTAAAAATGTTTGTGTTAAATATCTTGGCTTGAGCATGGATCGTAGACTTACTTGGAAACAACACATAAAAAATAAGCGTCAGCATTTGAATTTAATTAATAGAAAATTTTATTGGTTAATTGGTCCTAAGTCTCAGCTAAATATTGAAAATAAATTAAGACTTTATAAAGCAATTTTTAAACCGGTGTGGACTTATGGAATTCAATTATGGGGAACTGCAAGCCATTCAAATATTGAAATTATTCTAAGATACCAATCAAAAACTCTAAGACTTATTGTTCAGTCACCTTGGTATATTACTAATGAAGCAATCCACAATGATCTCAAAATTAAAACTGTAAAGGAAACTATCAGTTCTTTTAGTGATAAATACTTAAAAAGACTTAGTTATCACGTGAATCCATTGACTATTGCTTTATTAGACGATACTGACGAAATTAAGAGACTTAAGAGATATCATATCTTAGATTTGCCATTTAGAAATTAGTTAAATGTATTTATTTATTTTTTTTCTTTTCTTTTCTTTTCTTTTCTTTTCTTTTCTTCTTCTTTTACTTTACTTTTTTTATTAATTTATATTACCACTATATATACATTGTATGTACTAAAAAAAGTTTTGCCATTAATTATTTATTTAAAATTAATAATCATATTATCTAGTTTATACCTACTTGTTAATTGAAATTTTGTAAAGCACAGAATTCGTTTTCTATTTTTATAGTTGTACTGTTTTTGTTAAAGTACAATTACCACTGTAATTTTATGTTTCATCTAATTTGCTTATTATCATTTTGTACTGATAGATTGCAATTAAAACAACATTAATTAAAAAAAAAAAAAAAAAAAAAACATTAGGTTTTTGACTTTAAAACATTAATGGCCAATTTCACCAATTTATTTATATATCAATTTATGGTTTTCATATCAAATTAAACAAAATTATATGAAAAACTATGTATATTTAAAAATGAATTTATATTTAAAAATAATTGGTGAAATTGGCCAAATAACAGTTGTTTTGCCTAATGTACTGTTGGTTTTTTAATTATTTGTAAAAGTTTCAGCGCAGAAATTTTTTATTTTACTCAGACTCGTCTAACAAAAACAAAGAAAGATAAACAGTTAAATGGCCCGCTTTTTATTATAAAGAACAATAAGAAAAACTTAACTTCAAAAGAGTACTTTTTAGAGCCAAAAGCGATACTGCTAAATTCAATTGATATTCATAAAATATAGTCACTAAGTAGATTCTAAATGGAAATATTACCATAGTGGGACACTTCTTCCCTAACGAAGTTACTACATCAATAAGAATTGAATAGCAGAAGCGATAGATTTTTGCTAAATGGGGAAGTTATTTAGATTTTTTTCGATCGAAGTGTTTGCAGAGGTTCCACTCTTCCATATATGTTGAATTGGAACAACTAGCACCTCCTAAATGACAATTTTTAAATTTATTTTTGTCATATGCTTGGCCGGAATTCAGGGGCTTAATTACCGCATTCGATATCGAGTAAGCTATCGTATTGAGTAAACTATCGTATTTTCCTGCATATGATAGACACTGACGTATCGAATGAAAACTAGAGAGAAGAAATGTTTACTCGATACGATAGCTTACTCGATATCGAATGCGGTAATTAGGCCCCTGAATTGTTAAAATTACAAAGTAAATTATTTAAGCTACAAAGCTTATTTGCCATTAGTAAAATCGTTTAAGATTTGGTGGTGCTAACAAAGGAACAAATTATAATATTAAACCCACAGATGACGCAAAGTTTGCAGTTGGATGTTTAAATTTAAAAAAAACTTCTGTTTATTTTAAAACAAATTATAAGTGCTGTAAGCCAGTCCCCTGTTTTTATAAAAAAATTTTAATTTAATAAAGGTTTACAAAACAAATTTTGTATGAAAATTCTCCTTAATAAACGTATGTTAAATTTAATAATCGTTTATAAATACGGGGGTGTAACTTTTAGTATTAGAGTCTTGAGTTTAAAGGAGAGAGAGGATAAGAAATGGCATTATCTTTCCTTCTCTCCTAAAAGCTCAATGCTTGGCGGCTTAAACTTGGAAAGTGTGAAGCAGCACTGCTTTTATAATGGTTAGTGCTAACCCGTATTTACGTTATGATTAACTAGTTAGTTCTAACTAATATTTACGTTATGATTTACTAGTTAGCGTGAACCATTACTTAGGTTATAACTGACTTATAAAGAGCAGCAGAGTAAATATTGCATATACATATGTGCTCCGTATTCGAGTGGAATGAATTAGTTAGAGAGAGAGAGAGGCAAAATCACATGTTCACAAGAGTTTGAGTTAGTTTTTTCATTTTGCTAATAGAAATTTCAACCAATATATCGGTCAACACTACCGGTCATATAACTAGTAAAATGACCGGTACACAGAAAAAATTCTCCAAAATATTTCACCTATTAAAGCATTAATCAAAAATAAAATCAGTTTTAATTAAAAATTTTATCAAGGGAATTAAACGTTAAATCAAGTAAATTAAACGTTTAATTGATACTATAAACTGGTTTAATTGATACTATTAATTTGTTTACTGGTGCAAATTTAATTTATTTTTTAATTAATTATTGAAATCAATTTTTATTTTTTTCTGTGTAGTCTTCTTGTAGGGTGGTGATAATTTAAGCACATGGTTGTCCAAACTAGTATGTACCCTACAGATAATATTGGACTACGTGGTCCATTGTGCCTTTAATGGACTACTTACAACATGGTCCAATGTACTGTAGTATGGACCATGTTATAAGAAATTAACATGCAGTGCTACCAACAACTGCATGATGTATACTTTTCTATAGTTTACAGTATAACACATTGGTAGCCCTTATGGTTTCCATTGTTAATTGTTTATTTAAAAGTGAAAGTTTGTGAAATTTGTGGAAAAAAGGTAAAAAAATTAAAAATAACAAGTAAATATATTTAATAATAGCAATAATAAACTACAGTACACACCATAAAAGGCGATTAGTAAAAAATGAAAAAGAAAAATGTTTAAACTACCCCTTTAGTGTATTCCATATTGTAGTAACATGGAGTACTTTCAAAACTAACCCACTTTAGTACTCCATGGAGTAGTTTAGGGACTACTTCGGTGGGTTATATGGTCCCCTCCTAGGACATCGTAATGTTAAATGGACCACCTTTTACCCATATATTTGGAGTAGTTTTGGAGTACTCCTACTCCTTTATGGACTACTCTTTACATGCATGTATGGACTAGTCTCGTTATCTGCAGGGTAGTAGAAATTAGTTGTCACGCTTTTTATATTTTTAATCTAATATTTATTAAATGCAGTATAATTTATTTACCTTGAGGTTTTTCTTTTTTATATAAAAAATTAGCTTTAGTTTTACATTTACTAGTGCTTTTTATGAAACTAAGCCACTGTGCGTTGTTTTCTTATTTCATACAATACAAATAAATTCCTATTATTAAAAAAGTTTGCCCACATTTTCAAGGCCTCCAAAATGTAGAATAGAGTAAAATTTTTCTAGTATTGTGAAAGTGTGGGTTTGTGCTAAATTCCATGAAAAATACAATTTGTATATTTTATTTTTATCAAGGAAATTTTATCTATGAAAAGTAAAAAAAAACTGTATGTTCTTATATAAATATGTACCTTGATATTAGGGGTGCGGCGAATATGTGTTAAGCAAAAGCGAATAATCAAATGTAATTTCTGCTTCATACGTAAATACATGTTTATTTCAAAGTTTAACTAAGCCAATTTATAATTTCTGAAGATTTAAAAATACAGTTACAAATTACATTCTAATTCTTAGACCTTTAGCCTGTTGTAGTGAAAAAGACCTGTATCTGGCGGGAATCGAACCCACAACCCCCGCACTAATAGTCTGGCTCTCTACCACCAACTGGGCAAACGGCATATCCAAGTTATTTTTTAGAAACACAAGTTTTCATGGTTTATTAGTCTCAGTCCATATAATGAAACATTTGCTGCGGAACATTTGAGTTTGTTAGTGAAAAGCGAAAGACGTATGGAAAATTGGACATCGTTTCATGTAAAAGCACTTTTTGCGAGTTTGTCATTGAAAGGAAGAAGAAAAAAGAGAGAAGGCATACAAAATACCTAAACGTTGCAAAACAAAAGTTTCTTTATATGGACAAAAATGCAGTTGCAAAGGAGAATTAAAAAAAGTTTTCGCAGCAAATGTTTCAAAATATAGACGACGTTTTACTTTTAGTAGGTGGTTAAGAATCGTAATTCAGATAGCTTTTTTCCTTATAATTATTTTGGTTTTTTTTGCGTATTTTACAATTTATTTTCTAGAAAAATGTCCGTAAGTTACTATCAGATATTTGCTTTATTATTTACATAGATTTTAGCGAATGCGAATGCAAATATAAGCGAATAGCTTGCAAATGCTCATGCGAAATCGAATGTTAGACGCACCCCTACTTTATATAAGGCAAACATATATATACAGGTGTGAAAAAACACACAAACACTCATCCGAATTTACATTTTCAATAGAGTACAATATAAAAAAAACTTTTGTGTGTTTTATATTTGTTAAAAAGTTTTTTTGTGAATATAAACCAACATTTCTTGTTTTCTCTTTATCTTAAAAAAAAAATAAATAAATAAAAAAAAGATACAAATAAACCTACATAAATAAACCAGTTTTTTTAATGTAAAACCCTTTAAATATTTAAGGGAGAGAAAGTGACATGCTGTATGAAAATATTCAACAAATTTAATTTGCGTTGTTTTTAATTTCATTAACGTAATAAAATTCAAAAAATCCAATACTCATAAAATTATGTGAACAATCTCCCTGTGAAACTTCTAACCCCAAACGCCGCCTCACACTTACACACCCGCTTATTACAATAACCCAACAAACACAAAGTCAAATTTTTGATATGAAATTGCTTTATCGTTTGCCATCAAACACAATTCTCAAACCTTTTTCAATGGTTTGATTTTAACATTTGATTTCAAATTGATATTTGATTTCAAATTGATATCAAATTGTTATCAAATGTTTATCTCAAAGCAAAAATTAATTTGGCAGCACTTAAGCGAAAAATAAATGTTAATATTAAAAAATGTCAAATAAAGTCAAATATGTTTTACAATTGAAGAAAAATTACAAATTACGTGAAGTGAATTCGCCTTTAGAAAACCACAATTTCTTGTGGAAAAATATAAATTATTTGTGAGTAAAAAAATAATAAAAAAGTGTAAGAATACGAATAAAAATAAAACGGGGAAAGCAATTATAAGTTTTTTGTAAGATCACGGTGCTACGCCATGCAAGGACTTGAGTATGGAAATAACACTATTTCAACTTTTAGCTATGCTGCCGAATGTTTAGCTGACAGTTTATTTAAATAAATAATGAATTTAAATTAAAAAAAAAATATTTTTCATTTATGTCCCACATTTTAATAAAATCAACATTTGAAAAACAGTTGAGAATAACGTTTGAAAGCAAGTTGCATTTCTCAATTTTAAAACAATTTCCTCTTTTTGTTGTATGGTTACCAAATGATTTTCAAATCACTATCAAATGTCTCTCTTTTGGAAAATGATTTGATTTCAAATCATTTTCAATTTGATATCAAACCCCCGTGTTTGTTGGGAAGAACATCAAAAAACAATCATATGTTACACACGCACATGTGACAGTTTATTTTATTGTGTTTTTGTTTTATTTTTGGAGTGTGGTAAGTTTTGTTGGTTGGCTGTTTTGGCATTTTGGTATTATCAGCCTTAAAGTATGCAATAAAAATATTTTTTAGGTTATCTAAAGGAATCTAAGCAACAAAGTTTAGGAGGGTGAATAAAAACACACAACTGTAGTGTTTGTTACTGTTCTTCTTTATGTTTTTTTTTTATTTTAATATCCGTTTTGTTTGTTTTTCCATATGGACTCTAATTATGCCGTGTGTTTTAGTGGCAATTGTGGGTAATTTTTATGTTTCTTTTTATTTTCATTTGTTTTTATTTTTTGTTTGTTTGGTATTAATTGGGTTGGCTTTTATACTATATTATTATTTGCTTTAGTATTGAGGTCAAATATTTGTTTTGGTGTGTGCACTCGTTCATGGAAATTTCAAATGTTAAGGAATTCCGGGTTAAGAATTTTGAGAATCGATTAAAACTATTTAAACAGATTTATTTTGAGGCAAACAACATAAAACAAATATCAACAAGGTTTGAGGAAACAAATATAATTCAATAATACAGCTATTTATAGTACATCATGTATATAGTATACATATATGTATGTACACTGAACCAAATTTCATCGGTTATATTAACTTAATTAATTATTAATTAAGCCACAACCATATTATGGTTGCCTCTAAACATGATATGGTTAAATATGACAATATATATATATATATATATATTATATTATTATATTATATCCTATAAGGAGCATAGAGCCTCAGCAAATGTTCTCCATTCGGATCTATCCATCGCAATTGTTTTCACTTCATTCCACGTTCTTTGCATTTTTCTGGCTTCGTTATGGATTTGCCTCCGCCATGTGTGAGCTGGTCGACCCTGTCTGCGGCTTCCCTGCGGGTTCCATTCAATAGCATTTCTAGCGATGTTTGATGGTTCTTTGCGGATGGTGTGTCCAATCCAATTCCACTTTCTTTTTCGAATCTCTGTAGATATTGGTGTTTGGTGTGTTTCGTTCCACAGGTTTTGATTTGAAACGGTCTGTTGCCAAAAAATTCTTAGAATTCTGCGAAGACACCTATTTACGAACACTTGAAGTGATTGGATGTCCTTAACACTTGCATTCCAGGACTCACAGCCATACAGCAGTGTAGATTTCACGTTGGAGTTGAAAATGTTTATTTTAACACGGCGGGAAATCGCAGACGATTTCCATACTCTGCTGAGCTGTTCAAATGATTGGGTAGCTTTTTTTATTCGGCTAGAGATGTCTGCACTGGAGCCGCCGGTATTGGTTAAGTAGGCGCCAAGATAGCAGAATGAGTCTACCTCCTCCAGAACTTCATTATTTATCAGAAAGGGATTTGTGTTTCCAGAACGAATTCTCATAACCTTTGTTTTATTGATGTTAATTTTTAGTCCGGCTTTCGCTGATATTTCTGATAACTTTTGTAACTTAATAGACATGTCGGTGTAACTGTGGGATAGAAGGCATATGTCATCTGCATACTCGAGGTCCTCCAATCGTTCTTGGAGTCCCCATAAAATTCCGCGATTTTCCACCATGGCGTGACTTATGACAATATCAAGCATGATATTGAAGAGTAATGGTGACATAACGCACCCTTGGCGGACTCCTGTACCAATCTCGATTTTTTGGGAGAGTGTACCATCATGTAAAATGCGGCAGCTTGACCCCGCATATAGACTCTTTATTAGCTGAATCAATTTCCCTGGTACTTCTTAACATTCAAGTGCCTTCCATATAACGTTATTAGCAAGAGTGTCGAATGCCTTCTCAAGGTCAATAAACACTAGATATAGGGGAGACCTAAATTCAACAGATTGTTCCACGATTATCCTTAGTGCATTTATGTGGTCAATACATAACATATTCGGACGAAAGCCAGCTTGTTGTTTTCTTAGTGTTGGCATTAAATTAACTGAAATTCTCTTAGTTATAATGTGAGCTAACACTTTGTTGACCATGCTGAGTAATGTGATCCCTCGCCAGTTGTTCCTATTCGTTTAATCCCCTTTTTTTGCTATTTTTATTATAATACCTTCCTTAAGCTCTTCCGGTATTATTTCTGATTGTCAGATTTCTTCAATAATTGGTAAAACAAGTTCAGCACTAGTTAAAGGATTTGCCTTAAGGAGCTCTGGGGAGATGTTGTCACTTCCAGGGCTTTTGCTGCTTTTTAACGATTTAATGGCATCTGTGATCTCGGAAATCAGGGGAGTAGTGGTACTGATATATAATTGTGTATCGTGGGATGGGCAATTACATATTGTTATATAATTTTGTGGCCGTGATGAAAGCATATCAGAGTAATGTTCAGCCCAGAGTTCAAGCTGTTCATAAGTATACCTGAGTTGTCCTTAATAGGCTTTTTTGAGACTGAAGTAGATGTGTGTGTCAGTTTTTTGACAAGTCTATATAAATCGCTGCTACGGTTGGTTTCAGCAGCAGCTTGAGCTTCTGTAGCAATACTATATGTCCAAGCGCGTTTGTCCCTACGGGCACTGCGCTTTACTTCACGATCTAGGGCAGTATGCTGCATTCGTAGGGTTACTTTGGCGCTGCGCGTTTTTGCGTTATTAAGTTCGGCTTTGAGTTTTTTTCTTTGACTATTTCCCATGTTTCATCAGATATCCAATCCTTACGGTTCTGCTCTTTAAAACCAATATGTTCCGATGCAGCATCTGTGATTATGTTTTTTCCAATCTTTACGTTGATTAGACACTGACGTCAGTGATTCGTTTAGCGCTTGTATATAATTCGATGCGACCGAGGGGATTTTCAGTCTTTTAACATCGTATTTTCTTGCCACAGATAAAGTTTTCTGTCTAATTGCTGCTATCTTAATGCGCACAGTCGCTACAAGTAAATGATGATCACTAGCTATGTCGGCGCCTCTTTTGTTTCGGACGTCTAATAATGAGCCATGCCATTTTCTGGAGATGGTGATGTGGTCTATTTGGTTCTCCGTTGTGTGATCCGACGATACCCACGTTACCTTGTGTATCGGTTTGTGGGGAAAAAGGGTACCACCAATAACTAAATTGTTAGCTGCATACATATTTACGAATAGCGCTCCGTTTTCAGTTTTACGGCCTAACCCATGTTTACCCATGGTGCTTTCTAAACTAGTGTTGATAGAGCCAGTTTGTGCATTAAAATCACCCATCACGACGAGAATATCACCACGGTTGGAGGATGTAATTGCTCGATCAAGGAGACTGTAGAATTCTTCTTTAACGGCAAAATCTGAGACTTCAGTGGGGGCATAGCATTGGATGCATGTGAGGTTTCGAGCACGTGTACGAAATCTGGCAGTAATAATCCTGTCGGAGTAGGGCTTCCAACAGATTAGAGCTTTACGTGCCTCTTTAGATAGCAAAAATCCCACGCCTGATGATCTTCTTTCGGTTGCAGATTTTCCAGAGCAAAGAATATGCAGGCCCTGCGTTGTCATTTGCTCACCCGAATCTGGCCACCTTAATTCGCTTAGACCCAAAAATAATAAATTGTAGCTCAAAAACTCCTTGCACAGCTGAGCCAGGCGCGATGGTTCCGATAACGTTCTTACATTCCATGTTCCAAAGGGTTCTCCGTAGTAAACAAAATTTCCTAAGAGGTCGACTTTATAGTTGACCATTTAGGTTATTTAGCCGCCTTCTCACTCTAGCTAGCTATGAACGGATGTCCAAAAGCCATTGCCCGGGGAATACCTGGCCGAGGCCGGCGGTAGTGAGCTGCTTTACAGTACAACAAAGGAATCATTCCTGGCCATTCCCAAGTGAATGGCAGTCAAGAACTTTCAACCTTTTCTCATACCTTTTCTCTAAATATGACAATAATTAGTTTTAAATTTAACAATACTATTTTTCTCTTTTCGAAGAGCAACATGTTATGGTGGGAAACCAACCAGGCCATTATAAGTGTTAAACATGTTTTAGTTATTTTCAACCATAACATGTTCGGAGGCAACTATAATATGGTTGTGGCTTCTTGATGGAGGACTAATTCCACCATGATATGGTTATCGGTGACAATTATATGGTTAAATGAAACATATGTTTAGAATTTTCTATAAAAATAATTATGTTCGAGGTAACCATATTAAAACATGTTTTTCTCTGGGTGTTATTTGGGTCTACGTCTGCAAATTTAAAACAGTAATGCCTGTTCCTTTAAGTAAAAAATACCATAATGATGAAAATCCACTCTAAGGCCGGGTATTTGAGATGTGGATTAAATTTAAATGAGTTTAACGTAGTATGAAACTCGGATTTTTCCGGCAAAATGTAATTTGGTTTATTATTTAACTTTATTATTTATTTAATTATTAGCCGTTCCGTCAAAATTTTGTATACAAACTTGGAAATAGCGCCACAACCTTCATTCAGACCAAATCTAGTTTAACTTAGATCGCAAAAACCCAGCCTTGCTCGTCCGTTCAACTTACATTTAAAACAAAAACAAAATTTCGAAATTTGGACGAGTAAGGCGCTCGTGTGCTATAAACCGCACATAAGTTTATAAAAGGAAAAATTATTTTTCAGATTCTTACTGCCTGTTTAACGATTTCAAACGTCAACGTTCGCATAGAAAATTACATTTAAAACAAAAACAAAATTCTAAAATTTGTTTTTGTTTTAAATGTGATTTTTCTACGCGAACGTCCGAAATCGATGAACAGACTGCAAAATTTTTTCTTTTAAAGTTATCTTCTTCTTTAAAAGTTTGTTTCTTAAAGGGTTAGTTATGGTTTTCTTCGTGTTTGTACAAATTATTGTTATTTCGTTATATATGCTAAAAATTTCGTGAACTTTTTTTAAATTATTTTTTACGCAACAACAAAGGTAGTTTTTTTTTCTTACAAACTTTATGTTTCGCCAGCCCGCAATCCACAGCCTCCATTTACAGCAATTTTTAATAAATTATTATAAATTTGCTTAACATTTTCTTTTAACCGTTTTTGCTGATCTTTTTCATAATTAAATTTATGAACTATAAGAAAAGAAGAAGAGGAAACAACAGTTATATTTTTTTTATAAGCTCTTATTTATTTAGTTAAGACTTCGAAAGCTACCAGAGACTTTCAATGTCACGAAAAAAATTAAAAAAAAGATATTTTTATAGAATTTCCTGTGAAAGTAACAAATTTTATTTGATTTCTTAAATAGCTAAAAGTATGCAATAGAATTTACAGTTTGTTTTCTCTTTGTGATAGATATTTTCCTTTGGCCTTAGTTTGTGTCGAATAGGCGACCTTATTAAATGGTTTTCAACATAGAAAACGACTAGAAGAGAAAGAGAACCTAAGTGAACTGTAACAAAAACCTCTTCCATTAAGATTCAATACGTACAGGGTTGTCAGATTTTTTTGAGCTCCATCGCCAAACCGGATGTCGTTAATCGCCAAAAATCGCCAAACGTAAATTTTGTTCAGTTTTCGAAATCTTTTTTTTTTTTTTTATTAAATTTTGCATACAAAAAAAGCTGATATAATATTGCAGTCAAAAATGGGCAAAAACTGAGACAAAATACAAAAAATCGCCGAAAGTAAATTTTGTTTAGTAACTGTTATTTTTTTTTAAATAACATAAAATGGAGATCATTTATTCAGTTAAAAAAAAACTAAAATTAAGCACACAAGTCTATAAGATCACTTCAGGCTCATCGATTTCATTACTATTGTTTTGACCTGTATACGTACTATTAGATTTAAGCAGTGTTTAAAAAACTGCAGTCGAAGTTGAAAAGCTGCCATCTCTTCCACTTTTTCATTTGTCATTGGTCAAAAAAAAACTTTTGCTTTTACTTGTAATTCATTAAATGTAAATAGTCGCTGTCAAACCAAATCAAAAAGCGAAAAATTGTAGACAAATTTTTGTTTTTTGTTCGACAGGTTTTGTGTTCGACTGCAGGTTTTTAAACCTTGGAATTAAAAAGTGACTGAATAATTCACTTAAAATTATAATAAAACAAAAATCATGTGAAAAAAATTTGCCAGATTTTTTTTTAACTAGTAATGATAACAAAAAAGGACAAACTGTTCAAAAATCTATAAGTATGTATGTATATTAGGGTGGGTCGAAAATATTTTTTTCCTCTAATCGACTTCTAATAGCGTAAATATGTTGTATTTTTGTCTGCACTAGACCCCTGTAAAATATTGTTTATTTATTTTTAGTGTAACAGCCCGCGCATTGACCTTCAATTTTGTTCAATTTTGAATATAACAACAATAGCATTGTATTGCAGAAAAGCATATTAAGGCAGAATTAGTCTTTACTTTCTGTTCTGTTACGAATCAGCTGATTTGTTTTTGTTATTAAGAAACCTATGAAATTGATTAGTTTTTCTGTTCTGTTGCGGTTCAGTTTGTTAAAATCAAAAAATTGTTAAGTTATTGTAAGTGGCAATAAATAATAAAAAAAAAACCTATTTATGTTGAAATTAACTATTTTTTGATTTTAAGAATTCATAAAATTTAATTTCTTCAAATTTATTTGCATTAAAGTGATTGCAATGAAACAATGGACGGTGAAAAACTAATAAATTTGCCATAAACGGCTGATAAGTTGCTACATAAAAAGTAACTATTACAGAAAGTAAAGACTAATTCTGCCTTTACTGTATTTTATCGACTGGCAAGTTCGTGAAAATTGTATCAGAAGCATCCATAACTCTTTGCAATAAAAAATTAAGAGAAGGTTTAACATAGACGAAACTTAAATCAAGACGATAGATGCATAGATTTTACAGTAAACAAGATTTTGTGACAAATAAATGATTTTATTGTTTTCTGTTGTATAAGAACCAAAGTTTTATTTTTTTTCAAGTTAAATTCAAAATATTTTCAGTTTTAATTAATAATAATTGATAGTAAATAAAAAATTTAAATTTACAAAATTAGCTTTTCTTACATAAACTTAATTTTTTGGAGCTCTTGCGCGGGCTGAAGATGTGACCTTTTTTTATTTTTTTGCAGTTTTTATTTGTTTTGACGTAAGACAAAAAAATATTGCTATTAGAACATGATTCGAGAACTTTTATTTTTCTCATACATCAGTGACCCAGCCTAATGTATATATTTATATATATTTAGCTGGAGTGGCCTGACTCCGCTTATGTAAATAAAAGTGCACATTTTTTATGTCAAAATCGCTGAAATAATATGAATGGTAAAAATAGCCAAGTAAATCGCCATTTATATCAAAAATCGCCAGTCGCCAAACGGAAAATCCCAAACACGTTTCAAAATCGCCACGTTTGGCGAGAAATCGCCATATCTGACAGCCCTGAATACGTATGAAATGTGTTTGTTTTGTTGTTGTCATTTTAGATGTACAAAACCTTGAGGTAATTTTTTAGGTTATTTTTACCTTCTCTCAATTCTTGGCTTTCTTTCTTTTTTCTCACTGTTTGAATTTGCAGGTGAATTGTGTTGTTTATTTTTAAAAAGAATTAATGAAGAAATAAAGTTATTGCTGGCGTAGTTAAAAAAAAAAGCTGCCAGCCAACCCACCAACATTTAAAAGCAGGAAACGGAAATTTTTTTAGTTACGGATGAGGGTTATTGCCAGAGCAGGAAATGTTTAATGGAAACAAGATTTTAACAAATATTGTAAAAAAAAAAATTTAAATAAATATGTCAGAGAAAAAATCATTTTTTTTTTAGAAAAGTAAAAATAAAAGGTTTCATATAAAACTCATTATTTTGCTTAATTTAATGGCAGATTTGTTTTGTTTTATTTGCAGATTATTCGATATAAAAGAATAGTAAATATATTTTTAAAGAGGTAAGTTCTCATATTTTTTTAATTTTATCTTAAGTTCTTTACGTTATGTAAAAAACTATTGCCCTATAAAATTTTGAAAAGCTTTTTTTCTTTTCTTATGTCAGTTAAAGTGTTGTAGTACATAAAAGCAGGCTAATATTTTAACGCCTGTACTTAAAAAAAATTTTTAAATTTAATAAAGGTTTACAAAACAAATTTTGTATGAAAGTTCTCCTTAATAAGCGTTTATTAAATTTAATAAACGTTTATAAATACGGGGGTAAATGTTTTAATAAAATTTGGCGTTTTACATTTTTTGACATCAATTTAAATTGCTTGTTAACATTTTTTTTTTCATATCAACGCATGATTAATTAAATTTCAACTTTTTTCGTTATGCAAATATTTTTGCTTTTTTGGCATTTGAACAGTTTTTGTCATGTGTCAGGAACACAAAGTTTTTTTTTAAGAACTTGATGTTGATTAGGGTGGCCGTTATTTGTGAAAAATTTGTTAAAAAACAAAATTATAATTTACTGCCAGTTTTACAATTGCGAACACTTTATGCCTGTTTGAAGAACATGAGCGAGAAAATCGTGAAAAACCTTCATTTAAAACAAAAATAAAAATTTCAAAATTAGTTTTTGCTTTAAATGTAAAAGTTAAACGAATGAGTTTTGCACTTTTGTCTGTAAACAGGCAGTGTGTTTTTTTCAATCGAAAATTCTATGCAAACGTTAAAGCTCGAAATTTTGACACAAGCAGTAAGTAAAATCATTTTAAAATTTATAAATTTATTTAATTTCTAAGATAATATCAGTTAAATACATATAAAGCTTAGTCTAGACGATATGTTGAATCAGCAAATGTATGCTTATACTCATATGCTTAAAAATAAAAACATATGTCTCTATCAGCATAGGCAATATGCTAGGTGTCTAGACGATATGCTGAAAATACAAAATCTTTCAAATTCATCATATGCTAGCAAATGATATTTCAACAAATAAGTTAGCATCAAGGCGAATTCATCCCAGGTAATCTCGGTACTACAACAAGTACAACTCGTACAAAAACCACAAGCAATTTGTTTTTGTAAAATCATTGTACAATGTCAAAAACAGAAATAAAACCAAACAGAACCAAAGATAATAAAAGAGAATAAACAAAATTTTGACATCCAACAGTGATTTAAGCTAATATCAGCAGGGCTTTTAAGACCACCTGTAATAAATTCGCCTCGGTTAGCATACAATTTTTGTGTCTACACGATATGTTGAATTTCGTATGTTGTTATGTATGTATGTTGAGTAAAGAGAACATTTGTTAAAAAATTTCAAATAATATTTGACAATCTCTTTTTTTTTGTTATTTTAATTTATTTTATTTAAAATTTGTTATAAATTATCGCCTTTAGTGCAAAAATTAATAGTTTTATGTATGCATATTAATACTGAATAAGTAAGAAAGATATATTGGGCTGGGTCAAATCCGCAAATATGTAGGTCAAATATATGAACTGGATTGATCTAAAAATGATTTATACAGTCTCACAGTTTTATAATTGGTTACAATTCTACCGTTATGGTAAGTTATGGGCCGACCAGCAGTATGTTTTTTTTGATACCCACACCACCATAGTGTCTGTAACACTTAAAAATATTGGTCCTATAACCATTTTACAGTATCCCGATCGACTCAATCACTATCTTGAGTCGATATAACGATGTCTGTCCGGCCGACTGGCTGGCTGCTTACTTTGTAGTGTGCAAAGTACAGGTCGCAATTATTTGATAAAATTTGGTACATTGGTACTAAATATTTATTGTTATTGAAAACGGTGAGGAACGGTCCATAATTTCTCAAACGTAGTTAGTATACGTTTTAGATTAGAATCTTTGTGCCAAAAAACAATTTTTGATCTTGGTATTAAGATTAAACTTTATATTCTAAATCTATAGTTCCTATCAGAGAAAGCCAAAAAGTTATATTTTTGATACTTAAAACCTATTCATACGCCACCGAGCACGAGTACAGGCAGGTATGACTACCAATAAGTATGAACATGAATAAGTTTGTATATCGACCGGTATGAGTATGAACAAACGGGCATGCTTATGAATAATCCTTTGAATGCGTATGAGTATAGGCAGGTATCGACAATTTGTATGGTTATTTTAAAGCAAGCAGTGTTGCCACGATGCAGGAAACATATGCATGTAATTATGTTTTAAGTATCTTCCAAAACTAGCAACACAAATATAGCACTAATTATATTAGATTTTTATTAATTTATGTTAAAGTTATATTAAAAATTAAATATTTGCTATCAAATTAAAATAATGCTTCAAAAGCTATAATAAATTATAATCTATTTTACGAAAGAGGTTTTTTATAAAAATAATTAAAAAAAAAGAGGCTATCAACTATTTTGGAATCTTTTCTGTTTATGTTTTTATGTTTCCAGCTAAAGAGAAATCTTAATCTAATGCTGCGCTACAGGCAGGAAATTTCATAAAATTCTTGATTCTATAACACGACGTATTTTAATTTGCATCCATTTAGTAATTTTTTTAGATTTTCTTAAATAAGAACGCAAATCTTAATATGTATTCCAGAAAGTTTTTTAAAGTCAACAATCGTTTTAAAATAATATTTTGTTGAATTGTACTCAAACGATTTTGAAAAAACGTATTTATTTGTGATTCAGCAATTTGGAAAAAAATGCTGGCAACATTTTTGAAAAAAATTAACAAAAAAAAAAAAAAATGTTTGAAGTCAATTATATAACTATGGGTGTATCTGGATATGTGCGAGTATGAAACACAATAAGTGTGATAACATACATTCATGAAATCAAATGAGCATGGATATACACAAGTATAAGGATAAACAGATATGAGTACGCACACGTATTGAAAATTGTCGATATGTGCTAGAGTACTTTAATTTTTGTATACCCATTGACTTTCTCTGGCTCCTATACAATTATCACTGACAAAAATATTACCAATACCATAAAAAGTTTTAATATTAATACGAAATTTGGCGACTATAACCTTATTTGTTTTATCGGGTCCATGATTGCCCATGAGTCCAAAATTAAGTACACCCTCAAATATTTATCTGTATATTCTAAGGTATAGGTTATTATATGGTCGGACTTTACCGACTTATTAATCATATATAACTTAATTTGACCAAATTTGAATAAACTATCATGATTGTATCAGTTTAGCCGTATTAACGGGATTTTTGGGTCGATAATTACAAAATTCGGTTTAGTAATTTTAGTATTAAAAAACATAAACTGGACCAAATTTTAGTACAGTTATCAAATTTTTATAAAGATGATGTTAGTTTTGCCACTAAAGTCATTAAAAAAACTGAAAATTTAAATGCTCTAATGGAGCATATGGTAAATTGTGGGCCGTTCTTCTCCAAATTTTGTTGTGTGATTTCTAGTTTTATGAAACTATGGCATACCAAATTCTGCAATAATAGCGTTATTCGGTACGTCTTAGGCATGTTAAAGTATATCCGAGAATGGGTTTTACATGGGTCCTATGGTAAACTTTAGACCGATCATCTTAGTGTAAAATATAGTCATAGAAAACGTGTTATTTTATAAATAACAATCGGTTCAGTTTGTCACCAATTTTTGTTAAATTCTTTAATAGAAAAGAAATTTTTCAGGGTGGAGGGGTTCTGGTTTAAATGAAGAAAATTAACTCAGCTGAGCGAACCCGGTGCTTGATATACCATAAAATTAAGAACCCTTATGTCCAGTCGAAAACCAACATAAAAAACAATTTTATTTAGCAAAGCCGGTATTTGGCATACTATAATTAAGTAATACATAGAGTATATAAACTATTACCACATGTATACTCATAACTCTATATTAAACAAAATATTTATTATAATATAATTTTTTAACTTTTATAACTGAAAGCTTGAAGCGTTCCCTATAAAATATTATATCGAGGGTTATTTTTCAAATAGTGCTATTCAGATTCAAAAAAAATTTTTTTATAGAAACATGTTCACTGACGGAAGGGTCATTTGTCATTTAAATTTGAAAGAAAAAAAAATTCCCAAAACGTTTTTTTCATAAATGTTGTTTTGTGCTATCTAACACAGACGTTTTTTTTTTTTTTGGTAAAAAAGTGCTATCTACATAAAAAATATTACTTCATATAATAAAATGATAAAAAGTGTTATTACAAAGTAGACATATTATACATCAAAGGGTTGGGAATTGTGTCTAGATTTCATAAACTAATATAAAATTTTACAAGTAAATACATGTTTAATGCTTAATACAAACCAGCTCAAAATTTTATTAAACTTACAAAACGAATCCCACAATTCCCAAAAAAAAAAAACCGAAAATTCCCTTAAATTATGGTGTTTTCTTTTCTGACAATAATGTTCCATATATGCTACCATTCGTGCGGGTTTTTGTTCCATTGTAAAAATATATGCAAAAATGTGAGAAGTTGTCGTTTTCCTTTCTAAACATGTTGCAATAATAAATGGCAAATTTGTTCCATTTTTTACCCGCAGTTATAACTGAGTGTGAGATAGTACCCTTTTTTGCATCTGCGTAAAGTACTTTTTTATGCAAGCAAATATTTTTTTTCTTGTGTTTGCGGACAATTTGCGTTATGTTGTGATTTTTAGTTATATTGTGATGGATATAAAAACTTTTTGTTTTTCGTTTATTTTACTTTTATTATATTTTTTTTGTCGCAAAATTTTTAACAATAGCTGACATTAATTATTAAAAATCAGTGCTGTTAACGCTTATTGGAATTGTAAGAAAATTTAATGTTAAAAATTGCTACAAGCGTGGTGAATATCGCTTTTAGTACAAACTTTGACATTCAATATTTAACACGCTAAATACACATTAGTGTTGAGTGTAAAACGTAGCTATTATTTTGTTCCATTGTAATTTAGAAAAATGTATCACTTTGTAAGGGTTCGTGTAACCTAGTAAATATATTACACAACTATAATGCATCATTATTTTTTAGAAAAGAAGACACCATTAGTATTTTTTTAGAAATATAATGGCTACCAAGCACGGGTCTTAAGTGGCCCATACACTTGCAATATTATTGTATATGATATTCGCCATATTATTTCAATTTTGTCCCATATAATGCAATAAGTCGCACAATGGTTTCATTCATTCAATAAAAAGGTGTACATAAACTATAGGAATAACATAAACAGCATTGTACAATGTTGCCAACACATTTCACTTTCTTTTCGTTGTGCAATAAAAATATAAAAATATATATATGATTGTTGCCAATATATTGTGCTAACATCAAATATCGCATACACATTGGCGATATAATTGTATAATACGTGAAATTGAACAATTTTATTGCAAGTGTATGAGCCGCTTTAGTATTCATATTGCACAATTATTGTACACATATCGGGTCATACAAAGTCGAACGATTCGCCCTAAATTGGACCGTCCGAATGGACCACCTCAGACAAAGTCATGGCCAAAATTTACTTGTACATGATATTATACAAATAAAACTGTTAAGCGAATTTATTTGTATAATATCTTTAAATTTTCTAAAATCTTTGGATGAAGTTTCCTGATGATCTGGCCTATGGAACCAGTGAAATTCGTATGTTAATAGCGTATCCCATCAGCAATAAATTTCAGTGTTTTTATCAAAAATAAAAATTAGGAATTAAGCACGACAAACAAAATCTTGTTGAGAATTCACAAAAACATATTTCAAACAAATTATGATAAATTGGAGTCTTTTATTTCCAAAATACTGCACGAATTATGGAGTACTCAGCAAGCGCATTTCTCTAAAAAATTATTTTTAGCATCCAGCTAAAATTAAGAATTAAGGATCGTTTTTAGTTTTTGTTATACCTGAGATGTCCTAATTTGGAAACCTATAGCACCTCTCCTGCTAAGTCTATAGCCCTCAAATCCAAGACCTAAACTCGACTACAACTTTTTAATTTTCACCTCAAACTGCATTCCAATCGGACCAACCGTTTAAAAAATATAGAATTATTTCCAATTTTTTTTCCAAATTTCCCACACTGTTCAGCGATCATATACATAAATAGAAGCGAAACCCTAACAATCTGGCCCACGTTCTTTTCAACTAAGCAAACGGATGCATTTCCAAAGCATTGAAGTCTGCTATTTCGCAAGAATATCATTATTTTTATGATAATTTAAAATATGTGGATAAAGTTAAATTATTTATTGCTTTTCAATAAACATTAATGTAAAATTTTAACTTAATTTCGAGTTCAGTTAACATGATTATGCGTTTCTTTAAATTTTACTAATTATTTTAATAAAAATTCGCGTTACTTAAGCTAAAGTCTCAAAAAGTATTCATTACAGCTCATTTTATTTTTGTTCAAATAGTGCTATCTGCTTATTTCAATGTTCAAGTCGATAAAATTTTAGTTTGTAAATAGTGCTATCAGACATATGAGAGAGTTATTGAAAAATCAGTTTTTTCGCTCTTCTGTAAAATTGTGATTTTTCAGATAGCACTATTTGAAAAATAACCCTCGATATGTAAAAAACACCTTTATATCGATAACATTTTGAGGTTAGAGCCATTTTGATAAAATGCATCAGTAAATTAAAACATTTTTTTAAATTGGTTCTTAATGGATTAATAATTCGGCATGTTTTATATACCATGTGAAAGGTATTTGGAAACACCCTTCAGCGATACCCATATTGCTGTGATCCAATTTAAACTTTAAGAAATATTGGTTAAGAATTTATCAGCTTTTATGGACTTATAAATGCAATTTTTTGTTCCTTGTTTGTCGATGAGCTAGAAATCTGGATAAGTTCCGGGGTTATGTAAAAAATTAATCAAGCTATTAAAAGAATACCAATTTTATATTATTCATATGCTACCAAATTTGCTGTATGCTGAAAAGCTTGCATACGACTTTCAACAAATAACATATTTGTCAACATACGTAAAAATTTTGTTGAAAAGCAAAAAATATTGTGTCTAGACGATATGCTATAATTGTGAACAAAAGTTTGTTCGACAGCGTTAACAAATGCCTGTCATATGTTAGTAAGCATACGTTTGTTGAAAAAATTAGGTGTCTATACGATGTGCCAACACTGAAAGCTAATTTTTCTACATAAATTTGCTGATTCAACATATCGTGTAGACTTAGCTTAAGACATTTTTCGTTTACATTCTGGAGCTTCCAGCGCAAAATTTGAAATAAAATGATGAGATGGCTTATGGGCACAAAGACTGTTTTTCGAAAACAGAACTTGTATTGGGGCTTTGTGAAGTTAAAGATTGATTCTCTTTTCAATATTTTCAAACGGCTACATCTTGGTAATATTTTGAACATACATACATATGTACTAGTGACCTGCATGAATGCCATAAAAAGAGATAAATATGCATTCATTCCATTATGAATCTGAATGAATGAATGAATTGTTTGAATGATTGAATGAATTGTGATTGTAATCTCTCTTGTGTTTGTTAATGTATTGGTTTTGTGTGTATGCTTAAGAGGCAGATACACAAAATATTTTTTATTTTAGAGAATGTTTTTTTACTGCTTTGCTAGGAATGAATCATTCATGCGGTTCTCTTTATGTACCAAATTTCATCAAGTTACCTCCAAAATTGCAAAGTGCACGCACAGAAAAAACATGGTTGTGGTAACCATATTCTAAGAGCAACATATTATGATAAGATTCATGACTGTAGTCACCATATTAAGATTATTATTGAATCATATAATGGCTAAATATATTTGTAATATTACATCATAATATTTTTCCCTTAGTCATATTATTATTCTGTTAATCATAATAAGTTAAAAAGCAATCATATTATTAACATGTTAATCATAATAAGCTAAGAAATTAATAATATTATTGTCATGTAAATAATAATAAGCTAAGAAGAAATCATATTATCATCATGTCAATCATAATAAATTCAGAAGCAATCATATTATGATACAGCTCCTTTAATAACTGTCATAAGAATACAAAATAAATTAAAATTTGTATGTATCGATTTTATATTTTGTGACTGTACAATTTTTCTTGATGTAAATAAAATAGCGGAGTTCAATATTTGTTGTTGGATTTTACCACGATATTTTGCACTATTAATTATTAATTATTTTAATTTCTTTAAATTTATTATTTTTTATGGTAATTTATCTTGTTAAACCGCTCACATATGAAAAAACGACACAACTGATTTAAAATTATTTTACAAATGGCGCTAACATAATATGATTAGAGTAAATATAGTTTGATTGCATCTTTAATATAATATGATAAATGTATAGAAAGTTATCATGTTATGGCTATTAAATATCATGATATGGTTGTGAGTAATATAATATGTTTTGAAAGTTATCATAATTTAGTTGTTAGAAAAATAATTATTTTTCGGTCAACAATACTCAAATTTATAATTTCGATAAACATTGATATGTTTACAGCAACTATAATATTGTTGATATTAAATAAAAACAACAATTATTTGTGTATGACAACAATATATTGTCACAATAAACATAATGTTGTTGCCGTAACCATGCCCAACCATATTTTTTTACTGCGTGTGTACGTGTTCAGCAATGTTTGTATTGTATACTGATCTAGTTTGTATTTTTGTTTGGTAGGTGCCACGCCCAATTATCCAATAACACCCACTTTTTGTCAGCTTAAGGCCAGTTTTATCGACTTACCGATAGCTAAAGGTAGGATTTTTTCGGCCGTAAAAGTTTTTCGTTATTAAAACTTTACTTTGTAATAACGGTTCAAGTAAAGTTATTATACTAAAATACTTTTTATACGGCCGATAAAATCCTACCTTTAGCTATCGGTAATTTGTGAAAACGGGTCTGAGTGCACTGACAACCCAGCTGTGTGTACCAAATTTTGACAATTTGTCTTCTACCGTTTTCCAGACATAAAAAATTGTATGTATCGGTAGTTTTTTAAGAGCTATAGGAAAGTTAAAAAAAAAAACACATAAAATTCAGAAAAATTCAGGAAATCTTTATTTGAGTCGATAGTACGGTCCATATTATTTAATGTTTGAAGATTATTTCATGCAAATGTATACCGTGACTGCGCCTCAAATGGTCCATCCGCTTAGTCCAATTTTGGCATACTCTCCAACATTTCGGCCGGTATCTCATGAATAAATGCTTCTATGTTGTCTTCCAATGCGTCAATTGAAGCGGGCATGTGTGTTAAGACATGAGATTTAACATAGCCCCACAAAAATAGTCTAAAGGCGTTAAATCCCACGATCTAGGCGGCCAATTGACCGGTCCCGAACGTGAAATAAAATGTTCACCGAACTCGCCTCTTAATAAGTCCATTGTTGAGCGTGTTATGTGGCATGTGGCACCGTCTTGTTGAAACCACATGTCATGCAAGTCAAGCTCTTGCATTTTGGGCAAAAAAAAGTTGGATATTATCTCACGTTGTTGAGTAACAGAGGCCCGATTGCTGCGAACGGCGACGAATCGATAATTGATGGTCATCATTAACACTGGCCGATACAGCTGCGATATTTTCTTCACTTCGCACTCTACGTAAGCGTGTTGGTGGGTTAATGTCCAACAATGAAAATTTGGTGCGAAATTTAGTCACAATAGCCCAAAAAGCCGCTTCAGTGGGTCGATTAAACTGACCATTAAATCTTAACAGAGCACGCATTTTGATAATAAAATTCAATGATTTTAAGGTTTTTTTTTTTTTTTTACTGTTAGGACCAGCACTAAGGGGATGACTCCTACTAATGCATTGCATTGTGTTGGAACTAGGAAAATAGGTTGTGGGAAGGAGGATAGAGGGAGTAGTGTTTGTGAACATTCGATTTGAACTTAATCATGTTGTAAGTGAGAGGGAAGACTTCTGCAGGAAGGTTATTCCACATACGAACAGTCCGGGGGAAAAACGAATTCTCTCTGTAATGCGTTGTACGATTCACCTGCCAATCGACCACATAAGGATGGGCTCTTGAGGAAAAACGTGTATTACGAAATGTATGGGTTTCGGGAACCAGATCCCTGATTTCGTCGGAACACATCCCATTGTAGTAACGATAAAACAGGCAAATACAACCCACATTGCGACGGTGCTCAAAGGAGTCAGTAAAATTGGTTACCCTACTGTCAGCAATGAGAACCCTCGCCCTCTGCTGCACGCGGTCGAGAAGCTCCAAAATACACTTTGAAGCACCGGCCCACACATGAGAGTTGTATTCCATAATTATCCATAAGTATCCAATAATTTTAAGGTTCGTTTGTAAGACGATTCATGGCCAAATTATAGACCAAACTGAAGATGTTTGACAGTGAAACAAAACACGAAACGTGCGTCAGCTGTTTAAACCAGTATTGCCAAAAAGAAAATAGCTAAACAATCACCCAAAATTTAATGCCACGTCCGCTACTCCAATCCCGCATACGTTTTGTCGGCTGTTGTGTATTGATTTCCAAGATGCTTATCCAACTAGAAAATCTTGGCTTTTGCCGGTCTTCAGATATACAGAAATCTATAATCTTTAAGTATGATAGGTGCAACTCCCACTTTTCCAATTCTGCAGATATACATATATAAATAAAATAAAAACAACAACAAGGGATTTTATGGGTAAAAAATAGAGGCAGTCGTGGTTTTTTGCTCATATCTTAGCCATTTATGAATACGAACTGGCTTCAGTAGCAAACTTTAACGGAGAATATGTGACATAAATATATTCATAACAACCTAGACCCCATCGCTTCTGACATTTTTGGAAACCCATTTGAACATACACACAGACAGATGGACATCGTTAAATCAACTTCGCTACTTCGCATTAGGAGCCAGAATAAATCTAAGATCAATATTGCGGAAATTACAATCGGAACGAAAAACTTATATCCATACATATATATACCCTTTTACCTTCAGTAAATATATATAGTCACCTGCATACTCAGTTTATGAAAGCTGAACAAAAAATCGTTTAAAAAAGAGACCTTTTAAGGTTGCAAAGACTTAACTGTACAACAAAATTATTTTATTATTAATTTCTTTAATCCAAATTTGTTAGTATTTTTAATCAGGCTAAAGTTTATCAAATATGATTTTCATTAAATTATTTTTATGAAGAAAGGAATTTCACAACATAAATTTAATCAGAAGCTCTTGACAATTTTTCATTCTTGACTGATGCGGGAACGCAGGTTTTCACGGACAATAGTCAAACATCAATATTTAAACCAAACGGTACTTTTATCCTGGTGGATCGAATTTTTTTTTTTATCATTATCAATTTTTATTGATTTACATGTTTTTCTTACTGAACAACCTAAACAAAAGCGACAAGCGTTTTTTTTAAACATAAAAATATTATAAATACAATTTCAACAAAACAAACCGACATAGCGATCTGTCAAATAAGATTCATCAGCCGGGTGGTTTCTAATTCGCATTCTAAGGGTTTGTTTCGTATAAATTGTATGCAAATGAGAAGTTTTGACATACAAAAAACGTTTCCGTTCTTATCTAGGTAGCTCAGTTACCGTTGTCAAGGAATTCTTCTTGAAGTCAAAGTACATTTTTCTGTTTTTGTCTTTCTTTTTTCTTGTTGGTCTTTTTCAGCACAACATGAGGGACAAATGGCAACAAAAAGCTCTTTCCTTAGCTGTTAACAATAATTAGTACTGTAGAGAGATATTTCATAGTGTGAACCTAGACTTATGGCCAATTTACCAATTAATTCAAATATCAATTTATATTTAAAATTCGTTTTTCATGTCGAATTATAATGAAAAACTATTTATAAATATGAATTAATATTTAAATAGAATAGGTGAAATTGGCCATTAGTTTTTTTTTTTCTTAAATGATGCAGTGTAGAATACGTATTAAGAATTTTTAAGAGCCCCATACACTTGCAATATTATTGTAAATGATATTCGCCATATTATTTCCATTTTGTCCTATGTTAGGCAACCAGTAGCACAATGGTTTCATTCATTCAATAAAAAGATGAACCTATAGGAATAACAAAAACAGCATTGTATAAAGTTGCCAACACATTTCACTTTCTTTTCGTTGTGCAATAAAAATCAAAAGTCTTTTGATTGTTGCAAATATATTGTACCACCATCGAATACCACATACACATTGGCGATATAATTGTACATTACGGAAAATTATACAATTTTATTGCAAGTGTATGGGCCGCTTTATCTGTATAACACTTTTTATAAGTCATACGCCCCATTTTACTTTAAGCATGCCGAAAAGTATGCTTTAGTATTTCCAAACAAAATAACTACAACTGCGATTTGGTCAGTTTTTATGCAGTGTAGAGGCCAAATAAACTATATAAACAGGTTCACAAGCACACACACACTTTTCGTTGGCAAGTTTACTAAACAAGTATAATAATTAATTTTTTAATTAATTAAAGTAAAAAAATTGTGTCCCCATTGAATTTTTCATCCTTTTTCCATACTCTGCTTTAACCTAACCTACTAAATAAGCAGCGCAAGTACTTTGACTAGTATTCAACATGCTTGTACCAATAAACATCCCAGTTAACAACGCAAAAGGTTTGTACATAAGTCAAGTTTTTGCTTGTTTTTCAAACGGTTTGTGACAGATTTAAATTCATCAGAAAATTTTAATTCCTTTTAAAATAATTACGTTCTTACAAATTTTTAATATACAACTGGTGTGAAAATCTTGCAAATACATTGCAGATAGAGTTTTTTTTTCCCGGAGTTTTTCGATTCCCGGGAAAGCGGGAAATTTTTTTGAATTTCCCGGGATCCCGGGATCCCGCTCCATATAAATAATACACAGTAAATTAAATAAAAGAAATCCTTAAATACTACAAAATTAATGAATATTAAAAGAGGAACTTGAATTAATATTACCTTACGGTTTTATATGTAAATTCCGTATTATTATTATGCTCTAGATACAAGAAAAAAAAATTAAGATAAACATAACAATTTAATTCATAAAACAATAATAAAAACAAACACAAATTGAGGTACTCAAGATATGAGATCAAAAAGTTAATTCATAAAATAGATAAAATATTTTAAATAAATATATTAACATTTTTAACGGCTTAGGAAATAACTTTCTGACACACTCAAAGCGCTTAGTAAGTCGTCAAAAAGTATATTGATTATTTTATTTACTAATTACCATGTTTCCGAAAAATTTCGTTCATTTTTTTACCGAGGTTGGATAAATAGTTAAAAGTGCACCGTTGTAGAAGGCTTTTGATTCACAATAAGAAGCATTTTTTTTATAAAAAAGTCTATATCAGTCAAATGTATGTCAAGGTTCATGCAAAAAATAGCATCAACCTCTTACAAACCTTTTCATTTCATTAGGTCTATCTGTAATCTTAAGGACAATGTGTTTTTCAAATTGTATGTTGTAGTATCTTACACGAGTTTCCAAATTTTTTTTTATTTCGGTTTCCCCGCACTTCAAGGGTATATAAACCAACGCAAATTGAAAAAAATTTGTGTTTATCACCTAATAAACATATCGCTCCTTCATTGCAACATAGTAATATCTCAAAAAATCAAAAATTTTAAGTTATTTAAGCAAAGTGTTCCTTCATGCCTTCTCGTATTTTATCTCAAACTGAACCGAAGTTATAGCAAAATATATCTTTAAATCGGTACATTTTGAAAACATTAATCGCATTTTGCCAAGTTCACTTGTTTTTGTAGATATGACTATGTTGCAATAAAGACTTGTCCATGGACAATTAAGCTTTACTACCTGCATCTTATTTTGAGTTAATGTTCTTTATTAACTTTTCACTTCACTTTTTAAACTTCACTCAAATTTATTAATTATCAGCTGTTGCACTGCCTATTCTGCTTTAAGTAGATTTATTGCATCAGGAGACATTGATTTACGTATGTACTCACTTCTTGTAATTGATCTAATCGACAACCCATCCACAGATGCTTATTTTAAGAGAATAGAAAACTAAGTTTCAAAGTATAAATAGCTGTTTTCTTAAACTATTTCCCGGGATCCCGCATGAAAAATCCCGGGAAAGCGGGAAATATAATTATTAAAATTCCCGGGAATTCCCGGGACGTGAAATCCCGGGAAAAAACCCTAATTGCAGATAAACCCTTTTTCCTACAAAAAAAAAATGTGTATGGAGATAAACCAACCAAAAAATGTGAATAACTCGCAAATAAATCAAAATTTTGATCCGAAATTCATACAATAGGAAAAGTGCATCACAGGGAATAGTTGGGCATCAAAAACCCATTTTTACAAAATATGTAGATACACCATTTTGGACAAACGCCGTCGATATGTTATATAACAAGTTTAATTAAAAGTTAAGAAATTTAGAAAAATAAAAAAATCTAAGGTATCATTAGACTTCTTCTTTAGCTGAACCTCAGCGTAGAATGGATGGAGCATCATCCTTCTCAAAATTTTCTTATAAAATTTTCACAAACGCTCCCAAGTTAAGTTCTTTTACTAGGTGTAGGGGTGGCCGTGTCTTCAACACTTTCGAGTCATGTTAAGTAGCTCAAATCGTTCGTTCATTGATATTGGCAGCTAAAGGCATTATGACACTACATTTTTAATGCATTGTTCAAGTTTTGGTGATATATTAAATGTAATAAGCCCTACAAGAAATGAATGAGCCAGCAGTCACATTTTTCATTTTTGTGTTAAGAAAATTATAGAAAGAAATGACCGAAATAAAGTTTTCGGTCACATTTTCTCTATCATTTACTTAACACCAAAATGAAAAATGTGACTACTGGCTCATTCATTTCTTGTAGGGAGTTTACGTTCTCTTTAATCTACTACTAAATAGTCGCAGGCGTATTTTAAATTCGCCAACCACGATAAGAGTGATATTAGCAGTGACTTTGGATTTGTAGTCTCTTCGAAGTTACCCAAAATTTGTAGAAAAATTATTTAAATTATCACAAAAATTAAAAAAAGTGAGTAAAAAATTTTAAAACGTACAAATACAAACCCAATAAAAATGGAGCTTCCAAGAAGCAGGTTTATAAGGGAGAAATGTTGGAGTTGCGCTTACCCTCTCGCTCACTTTGAATCAATACATTTTTGAGACAAAAAGCGTTTTGTTCAATGCATATAAAACTGCTGAGTGTAGCTATTAGGTTTACACACTGAATGTTTCTTCCGTTAAATTTTTGAACTAAAAATAATTTTTTATGATATACGAGAACGTACATTAAGAAAGAATGAGATAAAATGAAAAACCTATTTCATAGTGAATGGGGCTTTAGGAAAACACATTATTTCAAAAATCCTAAAAAGTATGCAATAGTATTTACCACGCATGAACAGGGCTGTCAGATTTGGCGATTTCTCGCCAAACGAGGCGATTTTCAAACTTGATTGGCGACCTAATTTTCGATTTGGCGACATGGCGATTTTGTTGGCTATTTTTGGTGAGCCATGCATTTGTTTTAAAACTCGTTAAATTCAGTACGAAATAATTATATTATTTTTATTCTATTTTTTTTTTATGTATGACATTTAAGGCTTTTATAGTCAGTATGTATTTGAAACTAAATTATATTATGTTGAAATGGCTGATGAATATATTGAAAATCCAGGAGAAAATTATTTTTCATATTTAAAAAAGCATGAATATTCCGATTTCAAGTTTACGAACATTTCTCCATTATAAAATGTGGCATATTATTATCACACACAAAATTCGTTGTTATTAAAGATATTAACAATGGACAAAATGACCGTTTGTAATTGGATGATGGAATATCTTATTTAAATCAGTTTTGGCCAAAAGGTTATAGCTATTAGGACACGTCAGGTACGTACCATTTTAAAGAACTTGCTTTGGCTGTTCATTATATGGTGCTAAGTCCAACTGGTAATGACTGTGTTAAAAATGTTTTTTCAATAATGAACTTCACTAAAACTCTCCTTCTAATTAGGATGTAGTTCTTGTCGCGATGTTACGAGTTATAAATTACAGAAGACGCTCGGTTATATGGATACCCAGTTATATGAACATCCAGAATAGTGAACAACAAAATTTTTACACATGAGGTTCTTAAGAGTGAACACGACCTCTACTATATGAACAACTTGCAACCGTTGATTTTTTTCGAACCATTTGTTGTAAAGGGTGTTTTTAAGAGTATCACAACTTTGAGCTGGCATGACTGCTTTATTTGAGCACCCATTTAACAGCTGATAGTTGCTTTTTGTTTAGTTTGCTTTGAAATTTCATTATGAATCGACTTATCGAGCAACACGCAAATATTTGACATTTTTAATTAAAATAATTCGGCGAATGGGCTGAAGCACAAATTGATATTGATTTTGAATCTCCACTCAAAATTGTATCTTCCGATTAAGCCAATTTCTGGTAGAATGGGTACATAAATATGCAGAATTGACGCATTTGGAGTGAGTAGAATCCACAAGCTTTTGTCGAAACACCGTTACATCCACAAATATTACTGTTTGGTGCGCTTTATGGGCTGGCGGAGTCATTGGCCCTCATGTCTTTAAAAACGATGATGATCAAAATGCGAAAAGTTGTTGAAAATTGGCGCCTTCTACACGTCAGCCACATGACAGAAGTCATATTTGAATTTCATAAAATTTTCTTTCCAATAAAGCCCGTTTCATTGAGATTAAAAATATATTTCCTTATTTTATTATGATTTAAACTTGTGTCACTCTATAAAAAACACTCTTTATTATAAATCTGTTCTTCCCCGAAATAAGCTAGTAAATATGTATATACGAATGCAAAGGAACATTTATAAGATGGTTGGTGTTTGTAAAGTTATTGCTTGGAGTGAAAATAATATATCTGATAATGATATTTGGACAAGGCATTCAGAAATCTTTTAAAGCAAAAAAAAATATAACCGACTACTTCACTACATTTATTATTAACAAACTAATATAAAATAAAAACTAAAATATAAAAATTAATTTGGTATACTTATTTTATATTGTCTCGATTGTATGAACTTTCCCATTTAGTGAACAGGCCCTAAATTAGTTCATATAAGCGAGCGTCTACTGTATATGCATGTTAATATGTAATACATGATACACTTTTTTGTACCTTCGTTGAAAAAATTTAATTCACTTACAATGTATTTCAAAAAAGAAGATCAAAGGGAGTTTTGGCGCTGAAGTGTAGATATATAATAGAACTCCAACTACATACATACATACATCCAGTATTTGTTTAATACTAACCACAAAAATTCTTTCTTTGTTGCTCTTAGTAGACTACTATTAATTATTTAATAGTGCAATTTTCCTTTTTTGTCTTCACTAATCATTTTTACTTGGTTCTTAATAAAAACTAAACAGAATATGTATTAGTGCCGGTTCACACACGTCAAGTTTGACTCGTCAAGTCTTGGAGAGAGGGGAAAAGAAATGGCATTCTCTTTTCCCTTCTTTCCTAAAAGCTCAAGACTTGACGAGTAAAACTTGACGTGTGTGAACCAGCACTTATGGCGAATTTTTTTTAGTTTTTTGCGGATTTTAGCGACTTGGAACAAATTAATTTTTTAAGATTTATAAAAAAATATTTTTAATAATTTAAATAATCTGTATTTAATTGTCAAAAAGTTAAAAATAAAGGCTTTGGCGATTTTTGACATTGAATGTGGCGAAATAGGTCAAAATCGATCGGACAGCCCTGCGTATGAATGGCTGTGTATTTATTTATTACTCATACGCACTAGTGTTCAATATTTCTTACTAATTTGTCTATCTTACTTAATCAAAAACCTCTGTCAGCGATACAACTTCTTGGGACACAAAACGTGTAAAGACGTATGAAAAATAGGCTTAAAAGGGATTGATTGAAAAGAAAGGACGCTTGTAGTTAATTTGTATGACATTTTTTTCATAAAAAGCGCAAAAAAGCTTAATATATTTTTGTGAATAAACATCAAAAAGTGTAAGCTAACAATTTATTCAAAAATATTATTGAGTATAAGATCATTTTAAATGCAATTTAATTAAAGTAAAGTGTTTTTTAGACGTAAAAAGCTTCCGATAGGGATAACTGTAAAACTAGTTGTCGCACTAATGAAGTGTGTTTTGACTATTTTTTCAGTATACTTTTGCAAACCAACATGCAAAGACTTACACCAGAACAACGTTTACAAATCTGCTCGCCAAACTTATAGAGCATCTTCATCTTAAGCGATCAGGTTCGCTTGTGGCTTAACGCGTATGTAACGAGCAGCATTGTCATTTTTTGAGAGAGCACAATCCTCAAAAGCGATTTAGATGCCATAGGCGTCATCTCGGCCCATTTGTCTTGAAATCCGAAACAGTTGCCAAAATTTCCGTGAAAGAGGAACGCTAAAGGTAAATATTGATTCCTATTGTTCCAGATAGAATCAAAGGGTCACATCAAAGTCCTTGTTATCTATCCAATTGAGTTTGTTTCACTTTCGATTTGTCTCCTCTAGGTATTAGCGAGTCTGCCTCTTCTTCTACTGCCTTGGGAGTTCAATTCAACTGCCATCTTGGCTACAAGGCAAAAAGTTCTTGATTTTTGGTTCCAACAAGACGGCGCAACGTGCCATATAGTTCTTAAATTGATTACTCTGTTGAGCCATTCATTTGAAGAGCGAACTACCTCAAGAAATTGACCTTTGATTTCACAAAAACAGAGGAAAGAAGGCAATATGTAATTTGAAATTTAAGTGATAATAACAGCAAATTTCGAACAACCAGTACTACTGGTTAAAGATTGATTATTGACTGTTGGCTAACGGGCTGCAGTGGGTAGAACTCAAAGATCTTCCGACGATAGAATGTGGTGATTCTTGAAACATGTAAAGATCAAACCAGGTTCAAATCCCAGCTCAGCCAAGAAAAATTATCAATAAATTTTAATAAAAATTCCAAGTTGTAAAATTCCTTCCCCCAGTAAAAATAATTTAATGAAAATTAAATTTGATGAACTAAAGCCTAATTAAAGAATATCAAAAATGAAAACTTTGGATTACTTTATGAGGGGGCAAGTCAAATTGCTGGTTTATTCTGATAAGCCAGCCAGCAGCAACTGATCACTTAGAAGCCAACACTCGACGCACTTATGATGAAATAGATCCGGGTGAGCTAGAGAAAGTGAAGCAAAGTTGGACCGACAGGATAGCGTTCATAAGGCGCGGTCGCGAAGGCAATATACCACAAACCATGAAATTTGTGAGCTGAAAAAGTATTAATTTTGGTCATTCCCTTGAATTGTTTGTGTATTATTTATCAAACAATTGTAATGCCTCGAAAAAACATCAATTACAACTGAAACATTAGCTTTTCAAAATTGGACATTGTTGAGATCTAAAGATCTTGGTCATCCTCGGCTGCACTCCATAAATCTCTTTCTATCCAATATTGCGACTTTTTGTAAGTTGCGTTTGAATTAATCAGTTATTTCGTACTTCGTTTAAGACTTTATTGATTATGCTGCGACTCTAAAACAACAAGGTACTATCCTATATGTAGTTTAAGTGCAAATATAAGGTCGCGATGTGTTAAGCTGTTGCATGTTTTTAACACTTAAATGGCCAGAAGTTTTTAAGTGGTTAAAGATTGATGTTGGCTGGCAGGCACCGCAGTGGTGCAGATTTTAGAACGTTTAAGAATTCTGATGAAAGAAGGTGATGATTCTTGAAACATGTAAATTCAACCTGAGTTCGATCCCCAGCTTAGCCAAGAATAAAAATTTTCAATAAATTTTAATAAATTTCATGTTGTAAAATTCCTTCCTTCAGTAAAATGATGAACTCAAGCCAAACTAAGAACATAAAAAAAAAAAGATTAAAAATTAACAGTTCAACTAAAAATCACAATTGTTCTTAGGGCTACAATTTTTTTTGTGTTTTAGGTACCTAAAAGAGCCAAATCTATCCCCTTAGGGGCTTCAGTGCAATCTATCAACAAGTAACGACTCCTTTAGGAGAAATTTTTATAAATTTCAAGAAAAATTATTAAACAAATTGCTGACAAAATTCTGCTCCTGTAAAAGTTTAGTAATATTGAAATTTCAAACAAATGTTTGGCACGTAATATTTTTTCCATATTACGTTTTTAACTACTGACGTCAATTAACATTTTTTTTATAATAAAATCAAAATAAAATAAACAGAACACTGCATTTTACATATGGATTTTATTTTATTATTTTATTTATTTGAAATTACTCAAATGCTTAACATTTTTAAGTTGAAATATTTTTCGGTAATATTTATTGTGGTGTAAAATATTTACATTGAAAAAAAGTTTTGATTTATATTTTTGGTTGGATTGTTATAGAAATTTACCATTTTAATGCAATGAAATTGATAAAAACTATTTTTCCGCATGCAGAATATTTATATTAAATTAACTTTAAGTAGAAATAATTGTTGATGGCTTTTTAATAAGGGAAACTTTTATAATTAAATAAAATGAAAACAGAAGGATCTTTAATTGCTATAAATTTTAAGTTGAAAGAAGAACGTCAAGAAGTAGAAATTGTTGATGGGGATGATTAAAAAGTTTTCTAATTTAGCAGAAAGTTTTTTGTTTTTTTATATTTCAGAATTTTAATTTAAAATGTTAAACAATATTTTCTTATTTTTATACAATTTACCCGGATATTAAATGAGAAGAAACGATTAACTTAAGAACCAGCCATGTTGGCTTAAGCTCAGGGTGGTCTTATCCAGCAGGTGACACCGTCACTGTGTGTGAGAACAACTAATTTTGAGTGTGCAATCAGGTAGAATTATACAAACGCCTTTTGCTTAGGTGCTGTAGCTATCTAACCTCTGCTGAATTTAAATAGTTCCGCAGGCCGAACTTGTCCATAAATGGGGAAAAATCAACCCCCAAACACACGCACAGAAAGCACATTTGTCTATATGGTCACCTCAGACAAAGTTATTTTAACAAACATATCTTAAATACGTGCTAACTTAAACCATATTATTGTTACCGGCTATCATATTTTCCATCAGCAACTGACTGCCATGGTATCAAATGTTATATCTGCCGCGATCCAGAGAGATCTGACCATTTTTAATTTCATGAAATTGACTGCAACTGATTTCTCATGAGGATGAAACATCAAAAACATACACATGGGGGGTAGAAGTGGATAGGGTATATACATGTTTGTCATTTCCAACCATTTCTTATTTCTACAACATTGACTTAAGACCCTATAAACTCAAAACTAAACCCTATAACTCAAAATTTTTAATATATCACTTTTTGCAGGAAATCGACTAACAATATCAATATCTATCTGCTATTAAAATGTCAACACATTTCGATTACTCTTTCATCTCGAAAACCACATTTGAGCAGGGACCGAAAATAACAGTTATATTGGAATTTTAAAACAAAAAAAGCACATAGAAGTAAATGTCGAAAAACTGATTCAAGTACCATATTGTTCCTTATGCCCTTATCCATGATAAAATATATTGATTTTTAAAATTTTGATTTTTATATTTTCGATCAAACTTAACAGTTATTTTTTGATTTTTATTTTTTTGAACAAAAATAACAGTTATTTTTTGATTTTTATTTTTTTGAACAAAAATAACAGTTATTTTTTGATTTTAATTTTTTTGAACAAAAATAACTGTTATTTTTTGATATAATAATTTAGTTGACTTAAAATTTTTATTTTAATGTATAATTATCATTGGAATTTCTTATGCACATTAAAATAATTATTAAAAGTCATCTTAATTATTGAAACGCGTACATTTCTTTAGAGAATAACATTTATTTTTGCTCGAAAAAATAAAAATCAAAAAATAACTGTTATTTTTGATCGAAAAAATAAAAATCAAAAAATAACAGTTATTTTTGTTAAAAAAAATAAAAATCAAAAAATAACTGTTATTTTTGATCGAAAAAATAAAAATAAAAAAATAACAGTTATTTTTGTTCAAAAAAAATAAAAATCAAAAAATAACTGTTTTCATCTGACTTTTATGAAAAAAGGAATAACTGTTACGGTCCCTGCATTTGAGGCCATTTTCGTGATAGTGTAAAAAAGGCACTATTTTGAGTTAATACGAAAGTTTAAATAAAAGTAGTTTTATTTTGTTTTGAGCCTTTATTCAATTTAAAAAAATGAAATTGTGTTATTTAAATTTGGTTGCATTGTGAGGTAATACTGTCTTGTTGATGAAAAACATTTGGAAGCTTTATTAAAATTTCAACTAAAGCGCCACAACTCAAAATAATACAAAAATCGATATCGAGAAGATTCAGAAAAATGGTATTAACATAAAAAATTGATTTTTTTGCAACAATTGCCAATTATATAAAAGAAAAACGATGTAAATATATTTTCAAATGGAATTTGTTTACTATGAGATATTCGGATTTTCCATTTCTTTTAAAATCTAACCACCAACAGTTTTTCACCTCTACTGAAACTTTTAAAATTTTGAGTTAATACCCTCTTGTTGATCAAGTGCGATATATTCTTGGTCTCTATAAGTAATGCAGTTGATTTTGTTGTTGTAAAAAAATTTTATTTTTTTTTTTTACCAGCCACAAGGGACGGACATTAATGAGCTGAACCGAACACAATGAAGTTTGTGGTTTATAAAAAAACCGAACGAAATTAAATGTTGTCATCAGTATTATTTTTTTGTTCGAAAGATGACAAACAGGTAGTATTATAATATAAAGGGCATAGTAAACCACACAAAATGCTTGGCGAACAAAGACATTGTTCCGTTTTGTGTTTGCCAATAAACAACACAAATATATTTCGTACAAACATTAACTTTTAATTTTTGTTTTGTTTTCAATCAATGCAGGCGCCGTAAGTGCAGCGGCATTTTTGTAAAAAATAATGGCAAATAATTTTAAGTTAAAAGTTATAAAAACAACGAGCAAGCAATACTGCTAAAACAAATTAAATTTACTATTTAAAATAATTTTAATGCTTATTTTTCGACGTCCTCACCCTGCAAAGTTTTCGCAGATACGAGTACATTTAATATTAGACGCCGCAAAAAGTTTCACAAATATCCAACATGTCTGCCAAATATAAAAAATTTTTAATTTTTCTACAAACATTGCTTCAAATGTTTGTCCAAACAGCAAACACAAAATATTTGTACAACTTTGACATGTTTGCCAAGCCATTTGTGTGGTTTATTATGGCCTCTACCGAACCGAACACCAAGGAGCGATATTTAGTGTTTATTTGCAAACACTGCTTTAAAGTGTGTATATGTATTCTCTGTCCTTATCAGTAGCGAAGTTGATGTAACGATGTCCATCTGTCTGTCTGTCTGTTGAAACGGCTTTTTAGAGGACACCAGATATAATATTGACCACAAATGGCTGAGATATTAACCAAAAACCACGACGGCCTCTAATTTTTACCCATAGTATCCCTTGTTTTTGTTGTTTTTTATTTTGTTTTATGTATATCTAGAGAACGGCAAGAACCAAAGTTTCCAAATAAGGTACAAGCATCTTGTCTATCAATACACAACATCATATAAGATATGAGCGGTATTGGATAAGAAGGCGTGGCACTCCTTTTACAAGGACTTTTTAGATTTCTGTGTGTCTGGAGAACATGACGAGCCAAAGTTTCCAAATAAGGTACAAGCATCTTGGTTATCTATACACAACATCAAATAAAATGTGGGCGAGATTAGAGAAGTGGGCGGGTACAAAATACATTTATTTATATCCGGAGAACGGTACGAAAAAAGTTGTCCGAATTCATTGCACCTGGCTGGGTTGCCAATACACAAAATCCTCCAAAAAGTGGGTGTTGCACGTTTAATACAAATACAAAAATAGATCAGCCAAAGTAAAAGTTACAAAATTTAGGGCAAATAGCTTCGATAACAGTACAAGACATCTGAGAACATCTGGAGAAACTTGCGCGGCAACAAAAAAAGTTGAGGTTGAAAAGCGCAGCTGGTTTTTCTAGTACATATATATGGGCATTTCCACAAAAAAGTTTTTTTTTACGTTTTTTAAATTTTTTCGTAAAGAATAATTTATATATTATTTAAGTTTTTTGTATTTTGGTGTAAAGCGCAATTTAGTGAAAGGAAGGAAAAATTTGAATAGCATGGGCTTAAAATACAAGATTAGTTACTTGGTGGCATAAAGTGACACTTCTGTGAAGAGCACATATGTATTTATTTACATATCGAGCCCTAATAGCAAAAATTATGTAACCGACGTCGTTTTCAATTTTAGTTTTTTTTAATAAATGACTTTATTGGCAACACTTGCATCATCTCCTAAAATGTCGTGGTCACATAAGGCACCGTTACGATTTTATAGCCAGAACAATTTTGAGGTAACCGACAAATTTCATATAAAATTTATACGAAATAAAATAAAAAAAAACACTCTCCTGTTAAATTTTATTTTTGTTGGTTACATCATTTTTGCTATTAGGGCTCGATATATAACTTTTGTTCTTATCGCACAGTGGCAAAGGGTATATCAGATTCTTTATAGCCGAAAATAACACTCTTTCTCGTGTTTTTATTCAAAAACCCTTTAATTTTATTACTTTGAAAAACCTGTATTACTTTCTTTCATCATAAATCAACTTTCGTAGAATTTAGTTATTTTTAAAAAAATAATGTAAGTAGTTTGACGTCATATCATCAATCAATCTTTGTGGTCGTCTTGCCTTAACCAACATCAAGAAAACATTTGCTTTGCTTTGTTTTTATTAAAAATAACATTGGAAAAGCAAAAAGGGAAAGGGAAAGAAGAATATAACAGGAGTAAATTATAATCAGTACTTCCTTTCTATTTTGTTGATTAATTACTGAGTTTGACAAGATTTCACATTTTTTTAAATAAATGAAATTTAATGATTTTTGGCTGATTACAAGTTAATATTATAACAAATTGTAAAAGAGGTTTCTGCTTTTAAAATAAGTTTTTTTTGTAAAGCAGGCCATTCTAAGGCATGAGTTAAAAGTCCTGTTTTTGTATCGCTTAGGAAAAATTTCCGGCATGTAAAAGCTGCGTATGACATCTTTAAATGGCACCCAATTTTCTACATTTTTAAATAAATTTCAAAGCTTTTTATATATTAATTAAATAAATATCATGCTGTGTTACCTCTTACGATTAGACAGCAACTTCTTGTGTTTAGCACTAAACTTCATCGAGTAATCCACCAATAAAAAGTCTTATCTCTCAACAATATGACCTTCATCGAAGTATTGAAACCAATTTATTGACGAGGTTTTAGAGAGAGAGAGAGAGAGAGCACATTTTCCAAAAATGTTCATAAGAAAATATAAATTCTAAACTGTTTTTATTAGATTTATAATTGTGCATACGAAATAATCCCCCATTTAAAAAAATAAATAATACTCCCAAAAAATGTTATTACCCCCTAAAAATCGTTGTTGTTTTGCTCTGTACTAATTTTAAGGGGCCAACAATTATTTATGGAAAAACTTAGAAAGAACTTGTCCGTTTGTAACATGCTTCTTCTTCTAAAATTTTGCCATAAGAACCAAACTGTAGACCAACCTACAAACAAATATAATGTTTTATTAATTATATGTGCTCTAATGTTATCCTGGTGATCTATTTTAATCTAGTACATAAAATTAATTACCTTTTTAACACAGTGTTCTTGCCATAAAATCCACTTTTGCGGAATTAAATAAGTTTGAAAATAATGTAAATAATTTGCCGTCATATCATTAATCAATCTTTGTGGTCGTTGTGCAACCAACCAACGTCAACTAGAAACTTAAAAGCTTTTTTTTTTATTGGTTTTTAATAAGAATTACATTGGATAAAAGTAAAAAAGGAAAAGGGAAATATGACATGCAACAGAATACAATTATAATCGGGTCTTTATTTTTTTTTTTTTTTTGTGATTTCACTGTTCAAGCGAATGTTAACAAAATTTCCATGCGATTCCATGTGCTTTAGTTTGCCGTAATAAATGCATTTGTTTTTATCGGCATTAATAAATAAATGAAAAGACTATTTTTAATGTTCTTGTGGTATCCAATTTCCTTGCCTGAAAACATTTTCAAATGACTTTTAATGATCATGCAAGTTCTTCTTTAGTTTTATAACAGTCTCAATAAAGTTAACTTTAAGGCGAATTCATGTAAACGATGGTCCAAGAACTCAATTTAAGATTTTTTGTTGCTTGACTGGTTTTTGAAATAAACGATTCAAATGTTATCAACGCGCTTCAATATTTTGTGCAAGAACTTTTCTTTTCAACTTGATATTTCCACCCGTTTACGCTTTCCTTCCTAAATATCCTTGACAGCCTTTCGCGCTGAAGTATCCATGTTTGTTCTTTCGACGTGTCCCGCCTAGCGCAATTATTGTGCCCTTGATGCGTCTCACCATGTTGACGTCGAAATAAATCCATATAGCCTGCTGATGATACAGAAATAGTGTCCATGGACACTATGACACTGGACGTTATGACATGCCACCCTAAAGGAATCCAAAAGCCTAATTTACGTGAAATTTGTTGTTTGTGATTTGTAAATACTTGAACTTTTTTTTTTTTTAGCTGAACATAAAAAAGTCTTTTTGAATTAATAAACAATTGAGCAGGGCAACTTAATGAGTATCAGTAAATTCTCATTAAATTTTTGACAGTTCATTTGCGAGAGCGAGTTTCCACAAATTGCGAGACTTTTAAGCAATATCGTGATAAACCCTTTCCTAAATTTGCATGAAATCGTAACAAATAATTATATAACAAAAAAATTTGGCCAACTTTAGTTTTGATTCATAATTTACTATAGATTATATATGAGGGGCTTAAGTGCGTTTTTTCTTAAGTTGAGTTTACTATGGAATTATAGGTGAAGTGCTGAGAAGTTGTTCAGAGCACAAAAGGTGAATGTAGGATTCTCATTCGGACGCTAGATATGGGGAGCAATTCAAGCACTTGACATTAAAATACCTGCTTCGCTTAAAGCACAAGCGAAACAACCGCTTTTGTCTCATTATTTACCATAAGTCACTTTAACTCCTTGTGGCTTACGCCCCTCATATTAAGTTTAATCCAGTCTTTTTAGGCCGAATTGGTCCTTAAAGGTTCCACTCTATTGCAGTGTTGCCAAAACTTGGTGAGCAAAAATGGCTAAAAAATGGCTAAAAATGGGCTAAAAATGGCTAAAAGCTTTTTTTAAATAAAAACACATTAAAATTTAATAACAAAACAGATATAATTCATTTAAAACTGTTTACGATGAAATTGTGAGTTAAGATCAATTTGTTAAATAAGAATAAACGTAAATTAAAATAAATTATTATTATAAAATTAAATCATCGAAAAATTCGTTGTCGTTATTGTTCATCTCATAGGAATCACTCATTAGTTTCAAATAATCATAAGTTTTAAATAATTTGAAGGTAAATCATAATCACGACAACATTTACCCAACCTTTTGAGTCCAGATCTACAATAACAACAAGTAAGAAAATATAGTCGGTTAAACCCGACTTTATGATACCCTGCACCACATTAGAACCTTTGTACAAAATTTTATCAAATAATCTCTAAATTGCGACCTGTACTTTGTGCACAATGTTTACATGAATAGCCAGCCAGCCGGACAAACATTGTTAATTCGACTCATAGAGTGATTCTGATTCAATTGGTAGATATACGTAAAGGTGGGCTTAGGACCAATATTTTAAGGTGTTACAGACATCAGAACAAACGCATAGTACCCTCCCCACTATTGTGGTGGTGGTATAAATATTGTATTGTTATGGTTAAAATATTTAGCTAATTGATCAAATCGAATCAACGGTTGCTTAATGTAACCTATTTCTCAAATTACGTTTAACGATGTTTACCTCCCTCTCTACTTCAGCATTAGACCATGGAAGTGAGAGCAACTTTATAGTCAATTCTGAAATTTCTAAGACAATTTTGTTACCGCCTGCATACCTTTATTGAAATACTTGCAACCAGAAAGAAATAGCGATGGTTGTGTTGATCCATTTTATAAATTTAATATTGGAATACTGTTCCTTTATTTTGAAAGTTGTTTCATCATCATCGTTTATAGCGATTTTCAACATTTGTAAAAGTTGTAATTTAAATTAAAGGCGTTTTAATTGTTCAAAATGTTTATTTTACTTTTATAAATTTTTATAATAAAATAAAAATTATTCTTTTAAAAGAAAAACGGCAAAAAAAATTTTGATGGCTAAACAAGTTGAAAAATGGCTAATTGCTAAACTCATTTTTTAATGGCTAAACAGGGTGAACAAATGGCTAAATCTAGCCACTAAATGGATAAATTGGCAACACTGCTCTATTGTTGCATTTCGTTTTAAAAATTTGTTTTTTTTTTGAAAAAATTGCTCTTTGTCTTTTTATCTCCATTCAAAGTTTCAACAGGCGTTTCCTTTTTGTAATTCTACAATAAAAATTCTACAGTAACTGCTAAAAATTTTGCTGAAACAAAATGCATTTAAAGCAACTATAAAAGTTTTTTATGGCACTTAATTTTAACAATTCAGCTAATAGAAGCCAGACAAGGCTTTTAAAAATTTCCTTCTATAAAATAACGCATTCAAGACTATAAACGCAGCAACTGTTCACATGTCAATTGTGCAACAGAAATATAAAAAAAAGAACAGCCGCCATTTAGCAGTGAAATTTGCACACACTCACTCAATTGCGATTTGAGTGTGTAAAACATGCAATGTTTTTTTTTTATTAGCTAAAATCTGTGTGCACAAATAAACCCAGCAAACCAAATTGATTTAGAAATAACCTGTAACACGCTTACCAACATAAGCCTTATGCTTAGAAAATGATGTTAATGAGCATAAGTCATTTGTAAAAAAAGTTGTGGGAAATCCCTAACGATAAGCGTTTTCTACAATTCCGATATATTTTGCTTCTGAAATGGTCTGTTGGGAAAGAAAAGAAACATTTTTGCTATTCATAAGCGCAGAAAACAAAACTTGTACTCTTCACTCATATGCAACAGTTTCTAGGCAACTGTTGCTTCTGGTTGTATGTGAAATGAATCTGTGTGTGTGTGTGAAAGAGTTATATTTTTATCTACAGGATATTTTTTGTATTCTTTATATTTAACAATTCATTGTGTTGGAGAATAATGAAAAAAAGAAGCAATTGCATCCTCATTTCAATGTGAGACTGCCAGCCTTGAAAAAAAGAGCAGGAAGTTTAAACAAAACTTTGTTAATTTTTTATTGAGACCATAAAATTTGTTTTTTCTGTTGTTGTTGTTGTGTTTCCAATGCTTGCTGTTTTTACTGCTGCAAAATAACAAAGCGTTTTTTTTTTCTTTTTGATGAGCTCGTAAAAGTGAACATTTAATTTGACTTAAAAGCAACAACCATAAATGTAATAAAAAATAACAGCGGCAAAAAAATTCATGTTAAACAGAAACATTTTACTTGTTCGTAGAAATTACTGTGTTACAATTATTTAGTCACACCATTAAATATTCACTAAAAGTAACTTCAAACTAAATTCATGTGTAGTTTAAATGACAAAACTTTTTTGTTTCTCTTAGCATAAAAAGTAAGTCATGGTGGAAACGTTTAAAAGGCAAAATGAGGACATTTGTGTACTTAATTTTATTTTTATGACTCAGTCTAATATTATATTATAACATTTTTAATTTCTATGGTCGGGCTTCTGAAAAAAATATTTTTTTATGTATTCCTTTTGGCCTCCTAAACGAATGCTGTAGATTTTTTTTTAATTTTCAAAAAAAAATTTCATTTTTTCAAATGTGACGCGCAAAATAGAAAGGGACCTAAAGGTTTTGTTCAGGAGAGCCATTTTATCTTTGTATCTTTGAGCTTGTTGGTATTGGTCTCATTTGAAAGCGACACATCGCAACCTTGTTGGTCAACCTTGAAATCGCGCGTAGGTCGTCCCTGCCTCATGTTTTGTGTAGTTGGTTTTTAATGTTCCCTTTACCTTACTGGTCCCTTTCTCTATGCGCTGTCACAAATGAAAAGAAGTTCTTAAAAAATTCTCTTCTCTTCTAATAGAACTCTCTTGTTAGGTTTCAATCCCAAACTGCCTAGGAAAACTAGAATCGATTTGGCACCTCATTTATTAACCAAAAAATGGCCAAAGCTTTAGTTCTCGTTACTTATACGTAAATTTTGCGGCACATAAACGGTGCGGTCGACTAAATCGTTGGTAGTTGCCAAAAAAAAAAGGTACACTCAAAAGAAAAATCAATCCATCCCTACACAATTCAATTCGAAGCGGTATTTATAGTACGGTGAGTTCGATTTTTCTTGAATCAAGTACAGAAAGATTGATTCAAGTACGGATTTTCAATCGCGAACTACTTAACTTTACTTAAACAGTTTCAATCACGAATTCGTACTTGAAATAATCGGAAAATTAGTTTGGTTTTAGTAAAACTAAGATTTAACTTATCTCAAAGGGCGCCTAATTTAATTATTATAAAGTTGATTCAATCCTGAATTCGTACCTGAAATAAGCCAAAAGTGAAATAAGAAGGAGAATTTTATTATGATTGATTAACTTACCCGGCATTCGGAGATCTAAGACTTTGACTGTTCGGAGACAAAACTTGTCTCTCTAATATTGATTTAAACAGGATCCACTCCTTTATTGAATCGACTGGGTGGCTAAGTGAGAATATAAGCAGCCAGGCAACATAGGACCCTTGAGAGACGGTACGAGATGGTAACACAACGGGCACTAGTTAATGGACCCACGATAAAACATACGTTATATCGTTATTCGTACTTAAATTTTTGAGTACGACCAGTACTTATAGTTTATATAACATACTTTATTTGTCCCGAGGGTTTTTCTTTCTGTGTAAACGTGTTATTAAAAAGAAAAGAGTATATTTGTCAAAATTTATTTAATTTATAAGTTTAGCTTTTACAATTTATGCGTTTTTTAAAAAAATATAAACATCTAGGTTTATACGTAAAAACGGAGAAAAATTTCAATTTTATCAGGTTCATCCGCAAAGAAACGTCACGTTTACGTGGGAGTACCTTTTTATACATAATAGATATGTACATACATACATACATTTATAAATAAAATGGAGCTTCTTGTGATAATCCAGCGTCCCGCCCCTTTCATAGAATTTCATTATTGAAGTTTGTTGCATTTTTATCCATAGTCAGTCATTTGAACTAGTTTGCGGCCAGAAAATTCTCAAGATTCTGCGCAAGCAGCAGTTAATAAAAACTTGAAGGGATTTTATGTCATTTAAAGATTCACATTCGTAAAGTAGCACAGACTTGATGCAGGAGTTAAATGTTTGGATTTTTGTTCTTTTGGCTATATTTGGTAAAATTTCAACTCCGTTTTTTTTGAGAACGTTTTGTTGGTAGACGAATTTTTTTCGCATCACCTTGGTTTTGGCTTTATTTATCTTCATACACAGAAAAAATTATTGCCGAATTATTTTCAAACAAACGCTTGTTTGAAAATTTTTTTAATTTCTACAAATTTTTTGACTGATTCAATTAAAATTTTTGTTTGATTTTTATTTAACCAACAAAAAAGTTGACAACCATTCAAAAATGTAATACACGCGTTATTGGTTTCAAGTTTTCATAATTTTCGTCTTTGCATTTTTTTATTTGATCGTAAGCAACACTTCTTTATGTGAAATATAAGAACTACAACAAAAAACACATGCAGTCTATTTTTGGACACTTTAAAAAAGTACAACAGTAAGAAAGATGAAGAGGTTTGAAGTCAAAAAAAAAAATAGCAGGTAAAAAAACGTTTCACTCTTTTTAAACAACAGAAACAACAACAACATTATAAGAAACAAAATAAATTTTTGGTTGGTTTCAAAGTTGGTTAAAAAAAAAACAAAAATCCCGTATTCAATTTTTTCAAACTGTTTGCTTAAATACATCAAATACAAAAATGTAATGATAACGAAAAACATATCGAGTCGGTCTGTCGCCGTTTTTGGGTTAGATTTCTTCTTCATTAGCAAAGGAAAGGATACAGCAACAGTGAGTGATGACGAAAAACATTGTATGGAAAAAAAATAGAACTTCGTGCAAAAATTATTCCACCAAAAAAAAATGTGTCTCAAAGCCAGCCGGCCGCTCTGCTCTCTCTGCCATCATCTTCTAATATTTACATGGACACATAAGCATGATGTGTTTTTAAATACTGTGGTGTAGGGTATCATATGGCCGGGCTTGACCGACTATACCTTCTTACTTGTTTGTTTTTCAATTGGTATTTATACCCACACCACAATAGTGGAGAGGGTATTATGCATTTGTTCTGATGTGTGTAACGCCTTAAAACATTGGTCCTAGACCCACCTTAAAGTATACCGATCGACTCAGAATCACTTTCTGAGTCGAACTAACGATGTCCGTCCGGCTGGCTGGCTAACTGGCTGTCCATGTAACCTTGGGCGCAAAGTACAGGTCGCAATTTTGGAGATAATTTGATAAAATTTGGGACATAGGTTCTTATTGGCACAAGGACCAAGCCTATTGAAAATGGGCCAAATTGTAGGACCACGAGGGAAGATAGGGGGAAATTTCTTCCTCTCAGAAACTATCAAACCGATTTTAATGAAATTTAAAACATAGATAGAACCATATCTTTATGGATACAAAAGGGATGCAGTTCTTAAAAAATAGGACCACGAGGGGAGATAGGGTCAATTTCTGCCTCTCAAACCGATTTTAATGAAATTTAAAACATAGATAGATCCATATCTAAATGGGCACATAAGCTATACAGTTTTTCAAAAATAGGACCACAAGGTGAGGTACGGGGCAATTTATGCATCTCACAAACTTTTAAACCGATTTTCATGAAGTTTATAAACATAGATAAATCCATATTTACATGGACACATAAGCATGATGTGTTTTTAAATACTGTGGTGTAGGGTATCATATGGTCGGGCTTGACCGACTATACTTTCTTACTTGTTTTATATTGAACATACAAAATTAAATTAACTCACGTAGAAGATAAAATATGAACCGGAGTTTGGTCCCTCGACAAATCGATCCACTTCGAAGGAAAAAATAAATGCTCGAAACAAATAAATTCTTATATACTTGGATGAATTATGTTTCATGCATATTTACATACAAATTTATGGTCGAATTTTGACCATTAGGTGAACACTACTCTAAATAAAACGGATTTAAAATCGAACAAATTTTGAAAACGAGCCTGTAAAGAAAGTTCAAATATTCATTTTTATGTACTTCATACTTTCAGTGTACGAGTACAACTCTTAAACAGGAAAAACTACAGTGATTTTGTAAATGACACTGTGCAACAAAAAAAAAAAAAAAAAAAAAAAAAAAAAAAAAAAAACCAGCCTCAATTCTTGCCACACGAAATGTAACTAAACTATTGGTAGAGCAATAAAATAAGCTCGGGTTCCCGAAATATCGGCCCCAAAGTTTGTGATTTTTTTAAAAAGACGTTTGGTATAAGTCAAAAAAAAATATACTAAATGTGCTTCTGAGCTAAAATACTATTTCAGATGTCTTCAGTAGAATTCTATGGCGATTCTTTTCATGGAATATATTAACCCCCTAACACTCATTTTAAGGGGTAATTTTTGTCCTCTTTTTAACTTCCACATAAAAGTATACTAAAACGGCACTTTCAAAAGTTAAAGTTCACATGAACTTTTTTTTGTATAAAAGCGTTAATATTTAACTATTAAAGGTATTAATTAGTTTTTCGAAAAATGTTAAAAATGAAAAAACGGGTAAAAGTTAAAAAAAGTTAAATTTTTTTTTCCTACTGCACCGATTTTTCTAGTTTTAACCCCAAACTTTTAAGGGGAATAAAAACGATTTGTCACCAAATTTTAACGCCAATAAAATTCACATTTAGCTCGACATAGCATACTGCACGACCTATTTGACTGGCTTTAGTCTCAAACTTCTTAAGGTATGCTTTTAAAGTAATAATTTTGGGCACCTGAATGTATGCTGCAGATTGTTTTTTGTTAGAAAAAAGTTATTAAAATCGCAAAAACTGGATAAAGTTTGAAGGAAGTTTTATTCATTTACTAATTCATGGATTTTGCTAATTTCCAACACAAAAGCGCTCAGGGGCACAAAATACTATTTGACACCGAAATGGTTCTTTTATTTCGAGCATTTCGGATATAAGATGGATTTTTAGGAGACTGTAAACTAATGGGCTGCAAATTTTGGACACAATCCAACAAAATAAATAAATAAAATCGCTAAATGCCTAACTATTATATGCTTAAGTTGGCTTAAGCAACTGTGCGCATACATGTGTCAAACCATATTGGACTTAAGGAAACTTTTTGTTAAGTTTTATGAATCTGTCATTTGGTTAAGCAACTTTCCGTTCGGAATTAAATGTTTTTGATTTTGTTTTTTAAATACATTTGACAGGCTTTTTGTTGATTTTGACAGAAGCTTTAGCAAGCTTATGCATATTATAGTAGGGCCACCACATTTTTTCGTCTTTCTAAAAAATTAATGTACATTTTTTAAACTAAACTTTTATTTAAATATCACTTTATTTTGAAAAGTACACTTTTTTACGTCATTCAAATTTTAAAATATTTCCCCAAAAGGCGTTTCAAAATATTTTTTTTGTTTCTAAAACAAAAAATTCTTGGTTTTTATATACAACAAACTTGAATTTTTGATGATTTATGGGAATAACTTTTTCTTGCTTTTTATTTCGTTCTTTTATTTTAAGTTCACAGCAACTAATGAAGAATTAAAAATTATAAAAACAAGGAAAAGGGATGTTTTTTTTAACGTAAAAGTTGATTTATTTCTATTTTATGCAAGAATGAGAAAGTGTAAAAAGTAAAAGAAGTTAAAAAGGATAATTTTGAGGTGATGAACTTAAGAAAAAAATTAGAAAAAAACAAGCACACACGCAGACACACATAAAATTCTAGGAGTTGCCGTTTTGCAGCGAAGGTTTTATTTTGCTCACAAGAGCTTTGTAAAGAGTGAAGTCTTTTACTGTAAAAGGGAACCATTTAAAGTCTCCCAGCGGTAATTAGAATGAGCAAAGAGGCCTAATAGAAGGCCTTATTTAGCAGTCACAAGCAGTCAGAAGCCCTTCTTGCCGCATTCCATACTTATTTATTTTTTACACAGGTTCCTTTGAAAACAACTGCGATCCCTTCCCAAAGAAGGGAGTAAGGAAGGTCACTAAAAATAAAAAGTAAATAAAACTGAACACCTTCCTTTCTCCCTTCTCAAAGAAGGGAGTAGCGAATGTGTACTGAATATTTCAGAAGGTCTTTTAAAAAGAAGGCATACTTCTGAAGGCAGGATATCATGCGAAGCGAATCTTTTAGAAAGGAGTATAGAGGCCTTCAAAAAGGCCTGCCACTTGCGGTCTTTCAATATTTACCGCTGGGCTTAATTCAAAATATGTATTATTAAAAACTAATTAACTTTTTCTTGCTTGCCATTAAGCTTGCCTTAACAAAATTATGCTGTTAAAATGGTAATTTTCTGTCAACTCATACACGTGCAAAGAATTTTATTCCTGCTTATTTAAATGCTTCTTATGATAAATTACTTTATATAAAATAAATTAATCTAACCATATAAAAAAAAGAAAATATTTGCAATACTTTTATGTTACGTAATCTAAAACTCTGTAATTTGGCGGAAAATGCGGACAACTACTTTAAAGACAGTGAATTGAAAAAGTTTTTCAACAAAATTGTTTTGATGTTTCAAAAACAATACATAAGCAACATTTAAGATCTTTGGCAATCTGTTTATAGATTTTATTGTTCGTTAAATTTTGTGATTTACTGTACTTGTGAACAACAAACCGTGGAGGGCTCAGAGCTAAAGCAAACCAAGAAAAAAAAATATTTTGGGGTTAAGTAAGTAAAATAAAAATATTTCTGGAGCCATTGACTTGGATTTATTACTGTTACCTTAGGAACGAAACACTTTTTGATTTAGTTCGTTATTGAACAAGAGTTAAACTTTGTGGAGAATTTTGTTTGTTCGAGTGAATTCTTGCAACTCAATTTTTAAGCAGATATCTTCAACCTATTGAGCTGAAGTTTTGTATACACGTTTAGTTTGTATGAAAACTCATAGTTAATTGTGTGACGTCATTTTGAATCCAACATGGAGGCAAACTAGTGTTGCCAGATAGCAAGAGTCAAATAACTGGACAATAGAAAAAATTCACCTGTGCCCATGTTCTGTAACTTTCGCGTCGAGAAAGTTTTCGATTGAAATGTGTGAAATGAAACAAAAAAGCCATAAATTGAAACAAACAGCTGTTTTTCTCACTTAACTGTGTATGTAACTTTTTTGGCGAGTACAAGCTGTCACGTAAGGAAATTACTCGCCAATTTACAGAAAAAGTGTGTCTGTAACATTTTGGTTCCAGCTTTGAACTGTCAAATAAACTCACGAATAAAAATGGGGCGAGAAAAAATTTTAACACTAAAAAACAATGCAAAATGCAAAGAATAATAATAATATTATTTTGTTCTTGGCACATTTTTCATTGTTTTATTATTTTGCTTTTAACATTTTAATAAAATATACGAATGTCTTAAAAGATCATTTGCAAACAACAAACATTAACCCATTAAAGACTGAACCCCGATTTCGTGGTACGATTTTGATGAAATTTCACACATTTGATATTATGGGCATTTATATTGACATTGCGTTTTTTTTTTATTTTTACCTGTCAAACCTTGGCCCCTAGACCATGGGTATTTTTCTACCCACTTAGCTCTTAAAGAGTTCTAAAACACAAGATTTTTTGAAAACCAACAATTTTAAAATTCATTTATTGCATGCATTGATGTGTGTGTTGTGTGCTTATTTCACTATGTACGTTGAATCTGTCCCAGCAGGAAAAGGAAGAAGTACGGATGCCTTCTAGAGGGCCTTTGTATTCCTTCTTTTGGATGAAAAGGATGGTGAAATTTTAAGGGCCGATGTTGGTTTTGAATAAAAAACCAATTATTTAGGAAGTTATTGTCATTTGTTTTTATTATGAAAATATTGGTATGGTTCAATCATGTATGGAACAAAATATCGGCCAAATGGCTGAGGCATAATTGAGGTTCTAAGCCGTTAATGGGCCGAATTATCTCATCCTATAGCTCTTGAATTGTTGCTTGCTTATCGACGTACACCTTTTCTATCAAATAACCCCAAAGAAAGAAGACCAACGTTGTCAAATCAAATGATCTTTGCGGCCAATTGACAACGCCACCACGTGAGATAACACGGCCATTGAATTCGTTGCGCAAAAGATCGATTGTTTCGTTAACTGTGTGGCACCGTCCTGTTGAAAGCACATATCGTCCACATCCATATCTTCCAATTCGGGCCATAAAAAGCCCATAAGCCACACCAAACAGTCACTCTTGTGAGCGCATTGGTTTTTCGATAATCACTCTTGGATTATCATTCGCCCAAATGCGGCAACTCTGCTTATTGCCGAATCCACTGAGGTGAAAATGTGCCTCATCACTGAATCACGAAGTGCATTTTGATTTGAACGCCCATATTAATAATAAGCCAAAATAAGGTGAGGTTCACATTCGACATTGGCCCTTTACAAGGTTTGCTCGCTTTATTCCACTCTCATATCTTTTTACACACGTTGTCATTGCTCTCGCTTCTTTTGCAGTTACATAAGAATGGTAACGGGATCAAAAAAAAATTCTTTTGCTTGTGCGAAAAAACATAGCAAAAAATGTTACTCCTTCTCTTCTCTGTTGTCATAGAAGGGAATGTGGAATGTTTTATATTTTATACGAAAGAGCCGAGGCCTTCTTACTAATGCTTTGGATGCTGCTATGGTGTATGCCAGGAATTTACACTGCATGCTAAGAAAACCTGAAGGATCTCCAATCATGAGTCAATTTTATTTCATGTGAGCGTTGTTGAAGCATTGGTGTAAGAGAAAAAGTTGTCACAAATGCACAAGAAATGGCAAAGCGCATGGAGAGCTTTGACCATATGATAAGCCATATTATTCAGCTTGGCCGTTTCGGACCATGTGAAGCAAAACTGAGTTTGGTTGTACAAAATGCAAATTTTAGTTACATACAAAGGCTTGCTTTGCACATTTTCATGCTGGTGTCCCAAAAAACATTAAAAATATAAAAATATCTCAATATTCGACCACAGTTGTGATATTTATTTCTTTATTTTTTACTAATAAATAGTTCATTTTACATAAAACATCGCATTTTTACTTGCCAAAAATTAAAAAAAAAACTATGTGTTTTGAACCCTCTGACAGCGAAGAGGGTATTTAAATACCCATGTCATTGAATCAAACCTGTGGTCAACGTTATTGGCCCAATTTAGCTAATATTTTTTTCTAAAGCAGATCACACCTAAGGCTATAAGTTACCAAGAGGGTTTTCCGATTTTCCACTCTCCCAATTTTCCAGAGCCGTTGTCGTTCACTTTTTCCAAATATTAAAAATTGCTAACTTGTAAGCCGCTAACTTACCCAATTAAAAGGGGCAACATTTAATTTAAAAAATTTGTTTAAGTAGTCTTATCCTTTCTTTATCTATCTGTAAAAACCAATTTCCGATACCTCTTACCCCAAGTTAGCCAGAATTTTTCTACGAAGGCTCTGTTTTTGGGTATTTAAAAACCCATCCGTCCTTAATGGGTTAAAGTCGCTCTTTACACAATTTGGTACAGCCGACGGTTGTATTTTCGCCGCCGTCGTTGACAATTTTTCAATTTTTGGTAAATTTTGGTCGCCGTCAACGATATGGCGTTCTGAACGTCTGCAATTTCACATCAGGGCCAATTCACTACAGGTGGCAAAGAAAAGCCTGGTGACTTTGACAGTTCGAACCAATTTATTTTTGTTTCTCAATGTTTTGTTAAGAAATGGTTGACATTTCGAGCCGTAAACAGTTACAATGCCATGTTTCTGTTGTTTTTGTATTGTTGTAGAATTGCTGTCACCGTATACATAAATTCGCATTGATTTAAATTGATTAAAATCACATAAAATAATATATATGCAGCCCTATTATGGAAACCGAAATTGACTGAAATTTTTATGAAATAAGATAATCTGTACTAATAACATAAAGTATATAAAACGAAATAAGTTAATGAACCTTAAACACTGGTTCGTTTTCAAATTTCTATTGATTCGATTTCCACAACATGGCTGATAACTATTTGTTAAGCCTCTTATACATATTTTGTTTTGTTTTTTTTTTTGCAGAGTTTAATTAATCTATTACTTTTGTTGTAAGCAAAAATGTTTGAAATATTTTGCAGCTCTATCAAAGGAATGGTTTCTTGTGAGAAAATATTATTAAAAACAGTGTTTAAATAACTGCAGTCGAAACCAAAAACTGTCGAACTTAAAACGAATATGTGTGTACAGCTTTTCGCTTTTTGAGTTGGTTCGACAGCGACTGCTTACAGTTAATGAACCAGAAGTTTTTTCTGGCCAATGGCAAATGAAGAAGTGGAAGAAATGGCAGTTTGTCTACTTTGACTGCAGTTTTCCTTTCACAAAAAGTATTTTTAATTGGCATGAATAACAAACGAGATCAATTTATATAGATTTTGAGCGTTTCTTTTATCGCATTTTTAAAAAACGGCTAATTAATATTTTTTTCTTTACAATTTTTGTCTAAGTATACGATTTTGTTCGGTACAAAATATTTATTTAATCATTGCAAAATAATGGGTGATTTTTTAGCTATTATCTTTTTGGCAACACTGGTTTAAACGCACGTTTCGTGTTTTGTTTCACTGTCAAACATATTCAGTTTGGTCTATAATTTAACCATGAATCGTCTTACAAACGAACAACGCTTGCAAATTAATGAATTTTATTATCAAAATGCGTGCTCTGTTAAGAAAGTTCATGGCGCGCTTCTTTAATTTTTTGGTCAGTTTAATCGGGCTCAATGGGTACGTTAATAAGCAGAATTGTCGATTTTGGAGTGAAGATCAGCCAGAAGCATTGCAAGAGCTACCAATGCATCTAGAAAAAGTCACAGTTTGGTGCGGTTTATGGGCTGGTGGCATCATTGGACCGTACTTCTTCAAAGATGATGCGAATCGTAACGAAACTGTGAATGGTGAGCGCTACCGTGAGATGATATCCAACTTTTTTTTGTCCAATATGCACGAACTTGACTTGTATGACATGTGGTTTCAAGCCACATGCCACACAGCACGCTTAACAATGGACTTATTAAGAGGCGAGTTCGGTGAACATTTTATTTCACGTTCGGGACCGGTCATTGGCCGCCTAGATCGTGCGATTTAACGCCTTTAGACTACTTTTTGTGGGGCTATGCTAAAGCTCATGTCTATATACACATGCCCGCTTCATTTGACGCATTAGAAGACAACATTGAAGCATTTATTCATGAGATACCGGCCGAAATGTTGAAAAGAGTATGCCAAAATTGGACTAAGCGGATGGACCATTTGAGGCGCAGTCACGGTCAACATTTGCATGATATAATCTTCAAACATTAAATAATATGGACCGTACTATCGATTCAAATAAAGATTTCATGCATTTTTCTGAATTTTATGTGTTTTTTTTTAACTTTTCTATAGCTCTTAAAAAATCACCCGATATAATAATAAAGAAGTAATTTTTCAATATTAAATAAATTTTTTAACTGGATAAATTGTATTTTAGCTGGTGACTGGACAAGACCAAAAAAAAAACTGGACAATCCAGGCCTTGTGGCAACCCTAAGGCAACCCCAAGATGGCGAACTATTAATTTTTAATGCACTCCTATAATATGGGTATCAAATTAAAGGGCTTGTTATAAATAGCTCGAAAAATAAACTGACGTCACTCTAAATGCAATATGGTGGACTTCTAAAGCTGGAAACTCGATTTTGAAGCAGATACTTCAACCGGTTGCCCTGAAAATTCATTTAGCTTGGATGGGGTGAGAATACATGGTTAGCTGTGTGACGTTGTTCTAAGTCCAACATGGCGGCCTTATTATTTTTAATGCATTTCCACAATATGGGCATCAAATAAAAGGGCATCACTCTAAATCCAATATAGCGGACTTCGTTTTTAATGCTTGCATACAATGAAAAATTATTAGAACAAATGAAAGGACTTACTGGGTTTACGAATGCGAGTTTTAAATAAATTAAAAGTAGAAAACTTTTTAAAAAAACAAGATTTATCTAAATGCGCTAAAATTAAAACAAATATATTAAAAGTCAAAGCACTTTTTAGAAAACAAGCTTTTATTTAAACACAATTACACAATTTATATGATATAAAAGCTTGTCGCGAGATTAACTTATTTAGATAATCAAGTAAACTAAATAATTTGATGTGACTGACTTTAACTATTAAAATTTGCAAACAAAGTAAATACGACAAGCTTTTTATCATATAAATTGTGTAATAAAGTTATAAGTTGATAGTAAAAGCTTTAAAGTGAAAGTTTATTTTTTTTTTCTTTTAAGCGCATTTAAATCAAAGTTTGTTTTCTAAAAAGGTTAGTTCTAATTTAGTTTGGCACTAGTTCAATTCTATTTCATTTTTAATTAAATTCTAGTTCAGTTACAGTTTAGTGAGTTCTGATTTAATTCCGTTCTAGTTCAGATCTAACTTTTTTAAGTTTTTAATAAAATTCGCAACCCTGATATTTTTCTGCTGTTTAAAAGCAATCAAATTTCAGATGAGGGGTTTCTAACAGGGACCGACGGAAAAATAAAACTCCTTCAAAGAGTTTTATATGCGGAGTCGAAATTGTTTTTGAAAAACCATTTAAATACGAATCTATTAGTTGATGAGAGTATAGGTGTTCGTTGACTCTAATATGGAGGGGTTTGAGTTTAAATTTGCTGGTTAATTGATATTTGCGGTCCTTGGTTTCTAAAGTTCGTTACAGCCTTTTAAGGAATTTAAACTTGCTTTTTGCTTTAAGTTACCTTTGCTTTATTTTTTTGCTGTCCAAACGTTAAAGCAATTGTTGCATAAATTTTAATATGTTAAAATGTTTTAGGACTTGTGTTAATGCTTAAAATGTAATAAATTTCATAGCTGCCTGCCTAAACACACAAGCACACACTCACACACATACACTTGCATTCAATATAAAACACAACTTTCAGGAAATGAAGTGTTGAAATAAAATATAAAAACACTAAGTCCTGGAAAATGAAAATTCCAAAAGGTTTTCTTCTTTTATTTTTGTTTTGTGTAATAAATTGTGTCGCAGAAATGTTTATTTCTTAAGACACGTTTTTTTCTCCATATTTTTCATTTTTCTTCGGCCTTGTTCGTCCCCCATTTGCGTTGTTATTTGACTGGTCTTTCGAAGAAAAAAAAAGAAGATATTATATTTTAAGTAGTATTTCCCTCATATTTCATTTGTTTATTTCTTTCTCGTGGCAGTCACCTGGGAATTCAGAAAATAAAACATAAATAAATACATGCAATAAATTCGATTAAAAAAGAAAAAAAAAACTTGCAAAAATAAGACACTGAAAATATAAGAATTAAAAAAGTATAGAAATAAAATTATACAAAATCCTTAGAAATTCATCAACTTTAAATACATGTAAACGATTATAACAAAACAAATCCCAGCTAGCATTTGGGCGATAATATTTTTTAAAAATCACTTAAACGAGTCTTCTCATATCACTTTGAATAATTAGAAACTTATTTATCACTTATGCGATTGAAAAAGGATTAATGTTTTGAATTATAAACTAATTTATCGGTTGAGCGATTGAAGAACGATTCACATATGATTCATTAGGGTGACCGTTAAAATCAAAAGTTGGATTTATTTAGGTCTCACTCGCCAATTTGGTGGGTATTGATAAAAAAACAACTCCAAAAAAATTTTAGGACGATCGGCGAAGGCTAAGCGGTCCCTCAAGCCCGCCAAATTTTGAAAAAAACCGTAAAGTCCGACTTGTATGACTTATATTTAGGAAAATGTTAATATTACATAAAAATCGTTTTCTAAGAAGTTGTTGTTAGTAAAGTTTCCAACACCGTACTTTTTGGCTTTGAAATGTATCAAAAAAGTACAATTGCACCAACTTTATCAACCGTGGTACGTTAGAAACAAATGATATGCGTTTGACTATTTTTATTTTAAGCAAACGCACACAAACACAAATATTAAAGCTGAATTGACGTGTGTAAGAAAAAACAGTTCTAAAGAAACAATTCGCATCAATGCTGCTGTTTACTTTTTATTTTAATTAGGTTTTGTTCAATATGAGTTTTAGAGAAAACTTGTTAAGGCAAAAGTTGTTGGAAACTTTACTAACAACAACTTCTTAGAAAACGATTTTTATGTAAAACTAATATTTTCCTAAAAATAAGTCATACAAGTCGGGCTTTACGATTTTTTTTTAAACTTTGGCGGGCTTGAGGGACGGCTTAGTCTTCGCCGATCGTCCTAAAAATTTTTTTGAGTTGTTTTTTTTATCAATACCCACCGAATTGGGGGGGTTAGAGCATGGAAAAATCGAAAAAAAAAAATTGATCCATACAGTTAACGACCACCCTAATGATTCATTCATAGCTCAAAAAGCTTTCAAAAAATTCTAAATTAATAGCATAAGCTTGTTGTGCTTAATTCCCGATTTTCATTCTTGATAAATATAATGCAATTTATTGTTGGAGGATAAGCTAGTTTCTATGCGCATTTCACTGGTTGGTTAGGCCAGCTCATCAGGAAACATTATCCCAAAGAATTTTAGAAAAGCTTAAGATATTAGCAAATAAAGCTGCAGAGTGAATGAGAATTCCAAACACTCAAAAAGTCCTACACTGAAAGAATTATGCTTGATAAATCTAATGAATCAATTTCATTTTAATTTTTTCATTAATCTAATGAAAAATTTCGTTACGGGAATGAAATTTTACAAAAGTAATGAAACACTTTCATTAACACCACTTAAGATATTAGAACATAACATGATGTAAACGAAATAAAATTAATAAAACTTGATGATATGACACAGGAATAAAAAAAAAAAAAAAAAAAAAAAAAAAATGATGAAACGCAGTAGTACAAGCCAGAAAAAAGACAAGATGGCAGATGAAGTCCGTCGCGGGCTGGAAAATGAATTTAGTACAATTTACTTAGAGGTAAGCTTATGAAAGTAGAACGTAACATGATGTAAACGAAATAAAATTAATAAAACTTGATGATTTGAAACAGGAATAAAAAAGAAAGATGAAAATCACAACTCAAAACTCACATTGAAAAAATATGGATAAAATAAATTAAAAATTTCATTCAAATATAAAAATTTTTATATTAAAATAAAAAAACTTTTATATTAAAATAAAAAAAAAAAATCATTAAACGTTTGACATTAAAATAATTCAAAATTTTCATTGATTTTATGAAAAATTTCATTAACGGGAGGCTAATGTAACATTCTTCATTAATCCAACGAAATGTTACATAGGTTGAATTTTAATGTAATTTTTTATTGGATTTATGTCAAAATCCATTGGATCTGTGAAGAAAATTTTTTCAGTGTATTTGCAACGGTATCAAAGCTTAAACAAAATACCAACATTACACAGTGAGATCATATTTTCTTGCATTCACCATTATAATTGTTTGAAATTCCCCAAACATTAATTTAAGTTGTAAGTTGGTTAAGAAAAAACAAATTTCTTTGTTGTTTTCGCAAGAAAATCAAAATATAGCAATTTGCCAGTTCAGTGTTTTTTGCACAGGCACCTGCAAATTTATTATAAAATTTTTTTTTCGGGAGTACATAATTTTTCATTAATAGGATTTTGTTTGTTGTCCTAAATTCACAATTTATGATCGAACAATTCCTAAAAGATTTGCGATGTGGGTTTTTCATAAGGGGTATAAGTTATCAAACAATTTCTATAAAAACTGACCACTAACTTTTACCTAAGTTAAAAAAAAATAATTCGTATTAGTTTTAGCTGGGTTAAAGGGATTTTCAGGAGGGAAGCTTACATTGAGCCTGTGGTTAATTATGGATCGATCATCGCAAAATTTGGAAGATATATTCCTGGTCTTGAAACTCCCTAAATTGAATCAAATATTAATTACGGTAGATACAACGTTTTTAGCTTTTTATGCTTTTTAAACTGCTTTTCGCAAGGCTTCTTTATATGCGACAAATGGTAGAATTTTCTAGCTATGTAAAGCTGAATTGGACCAAATTATACCACAACAACCAATTGAGATGGAAATAAGAAGATGCAAATGGGGTTGAGCGAACCCCCAGGGAAGCACGCGCAAAGGACGACTATCACACACCTGGAAACGCCAAATCATAAATGATCGAGTTCATTGGAATCAACTTGTTGCGGTCCTATTCTCCCTAGAGGAGTAAAAGGAACAAATGGGACTCCCAAAGGGTTGTGTGAATGCTTCTAAAAAGCATCTCTCTCTTGGCGATTCACTCTCAAGAAAAAAAGTGTGGCCAATACCTTAACCTTTTATAAACCTAACAATTGCCACACGCAGAGAAAAAATGTCGTTGGCCATGGTAACGGCAACTAAACTATGTTTATTGTAACAATATTCAATTATTTAATTTGATTTCATTGATGTAATTTGTAAAAGAACGTGTAATGTTATGTATAAGTATTAAAAATACTACTAATAAATAATAATAATATCTAAATATACACTAAAAATTTTTATTTTTATTAAATATAAGCAATATTATAGTAACTGTTAACATTTAAATGTTTATCGCAAATATAAATTTGAGTATTGTTGCCTTAAAAAGAATTATTTTTTTAACAACTAAATAATGATAACTTTGAAAACAAATTATACTACCCACCATTTTCATGATGTTTTACACCATAACGTGATAATTTTCGATACGTGTACTCATAATATGTTTAAGATGCAATCATAATATCTTCACTCAAACAATATTTTGTTACCGCCATTTGTAAAATAATTTTGAATAAGTTGTGATGTTTGTTTTAAATATGCATATCGAATTTTTTGTTAGTAAGTGGTTCAACAATTAAAAAAACCAGTTTAAAGAAATTATAATAATAAAGAAATTGCATTTACATAAAAAAAAAAACTGTAAAGTGCCACAAAATTAAAAAAAACGATCGAAAAAAATTTAATTTTTGTTTTATTGTTGTGAAAGTGGGGCTGTATCATAATATGATTCATTTTAAAATTATTATGATTGAGGTGATAATAATATGATTACTTCTTAACTTATTATGGTTAACATGATAAGAATATGATTAAGGACAAAATATTATGATGTAATATTACGATATATTTAGTCATAATATGCTTCAATAATAATCGTAATATAGTGACTACAGATATGAATCTTATCATAATAAGTTGCTTTTAGATTATGCTTACTACAACCATGTTTTTTCTTTGCGTGCAGATCTTTTTCAAAATTGTACTCCTGTCTGGTACAGCACCCAGAGAAAAAAACCTTTTTCAATATAGTCACCTTTAACAAAACTTTTTTTAACAAATATTTTAAAAATATTATGGTTAATTTAACTAAACCAATATCACCGGACAGGGCTGTCACATATGGCGATTTCTCGCCAAACGTGGCGATTTTGAAACGTGTTTGGCGATGGGATTTTCCATTTGGCGACTGGCGACTTTTTTTTTGGCCATTTAATTATATTATTTTAACGATTTTTTTTAACAGTTTGTCATTTTTTGTTCCATACTAATTTAAAAAAAATCTGGGAACTTTTATCACATGAGTTTTGTTTTGTTATTATCAGAATGTACTAATAAAGTGACCTCACAAGCGCAGCTGTTTGCAGTGATTTTCTTCGTGTGTGACGTTTGTCGTGATTTTTTTGTTTCTTTACTTTTTTTTATAAAGCCTAGTACTCTGTTCAAATTTGTAAAAAATGTTGAGCAACATTAATTATTTCACACGAACATTTTGACATGTATCAATGTTACCAATCATGCGAGTTTATACGATTTGAAGTTTTTATTCCAGCAAAGTATGCAACATTGTTTTGCGTATGTAAACAAACCCCACATGTATGTTACTAAAAATAATAAAAAATTTAATAAAAAAGAAAGTAAATATGGATAAAAAACTGTTCCCAGTTTTGTAATTTTATTTTTTTATTATTTATTTAATAATCAGTTCATACTTTTTTGCTTTTGCTTAAAATTCCACGTGAAATAAGTGCAGCTTACTATTAAGATTTTTGTATGACGTGCTAAATTCCCAATTTTTGATAAATACACTGAAATTTATTGTTGAGGGAAAGCTAGCTTCTATGCGCATTTCACTGGTTGCTTAGGCCAGATCATCAGGAAACCTTTTCCAAAGATTTTAGAAAAGCTAAAAATACTATACAAATAAAACCCTAAAGCGAATAAGAATTTTAAACACTCAAACATTGCAGCTTACATTATTTCGCAGTTTTAAAAAATGTTGCCAGAAACATTTCGGAACTTTTTCAGATGAACAGAGTACAACTCTATCAACATTATTTCATAGATATTCCGCACAAGTTTTTTTTATATGCGTTTTGACAGCATTTCACGTGAAATGTTGAACAGAGTACCAGGCCTAAGGCATTTTGACACTTGCCGTCTCAATTCTAGCAACAAAATGCCTGTTGTTTCTTTTATTGTTTCATTGTTGTAGTACTGAGGTCACTTTGTTAATACATTTTGGTTATTATTTTAAGTAAATTTTATATTCAGTCACTATTTAATTCTAATATTATGGGCCATGTCACAGAGTACAATTCCGTTCGGAATGATTCCGTTCGGAATTGAAGAAAATATATTTGTTTGTTGATGGAAAGTGTATTTTGATAGTTTTATGGCCTTTCAGATACAGACAACTCCTATACCAGTTATGAAAACAAAAATGGTTTTATTCCGAAACATTTTTTCGTCATTTTCTGTAGCACCAAAATACGGAATCAATTCCGTTTCCGAACGGAATTGTACTCTGTTTGTTGATGGAAAGTGTATTTTGATAGTTTTATGGCCTTTCAGATACAGACAACTCCTATACCGGTCATGAAAACAAAAATGGTTTTATTCCGAAGCATTTTTTCGTCATTTTCTGAAGCACCAAAATACGGAATGAATTCCGTTTCCGAACGGAATTGTACTCTGTGACATGGCTGTATGTATGCAGATCAAAAGACAAGTAATGAAATCGATGAGGCTGAAGTGCACGATCTTACTTGTGTACTTAATTTTAGCTTTTTTAACTGAATATGTGATTTCCATTTTATGTTATAAAAAAAAACAACAGAAACTAAACAAAATTTACTTTCGGCGACTTTTTTGGTTTTTTTTCTCAGTTTTCGTCAATTTTTGACTGAAATATTATACTAGATTTTTTTAATTTACGAAAACTGAACAAAATTGACGTTTGGCGATTTTTGGCGATTTCTGACATCCGGCTTGGCGACGGAGTTAAAAAAAATCTGACAACCCAGTCACCGGATACCATATAAAGATTAAATAAGTCCTCTTTCAAAAAGTCACCATAATATTATGGTTACATCTGAGCATGTTATGAGTAATAACTACAAAAATATGTTTAGCACTTATAAAAGTCTGGTTGATTTACAACCATAGCATTTTACTCTTGGAAAAGAGGAAAATACTATTGTTAATTTAAAACAAAGCAATTATTATTGTTAAACAAATTTTTGTCATAACTTACCGTAATATGGCTGCCGATGGCAGAAATATGGATAAATAAGCCATAGTTAACTTAAAATAGTTTTGTTGGAGGCGACCATATTAAAGTTTTGTTTTCTACGTCTGCGGTAACTAGTTGTCCCAAATGACTACGATAAAAAGTGGAGCAGAGCAAAATTTTGTGCCAGCCTCAGAAAATTTCTCAGGTTAAGCTTTTTGTAAGTCTGTGTTCATACTGCTCATGTCTTATTGACAAGATTGCTACTTTATAGGCGAGAGGGACGAGGGGAAAAGAATCCGGTACACAGATGCATGTACTGTCTTTACGTTTTGCTTTTTCATTCGTTGTTTAATTTTGTTATTGTTTTCAATATCAAAAAAGCACATGTCGTCAACATGACATGAATCATTTGAACGCCAATTCATGTTCAAAGAAGAAAAAGGAAGAATCTTGTCAATAAAACATGAGCCGTATAAACTCAGACTAATCAAACTGCGAGAACTTATTAATATTATACCATATATGTATGTTTATTAAATTCAGGTTTTTTTTATCCTTTTTTGCATTATATAAATTAATAATTAAAACTAAATTTTCTTATTTAACTAAAAACCAATTTTTTTTCAATTGTCGCTAGTGCGTTAAAGATTTATGGCCTTAAGACTTTCTACATTCAACGAATACTTAGCTCTACACTCTTTGAAATAACTACTCTGCTACTTATGTATGTGCTGCATTAATAAATATATGAAAAGAAAAACGAAAATAAAAGAACAAACTTAAATACATATAAAACTCTTCCAACATTCCCAACGAACAAAGAAATTGTCAAAAACACCTGTTCAACATGCGGGCTCCTTAACGAGAAATTTTCACGTACTTGGCTTTGAACATTAAAACGAGTGTGTAGTAAAAGAGAAAGTATTTACAAATATAATAAACAAATACTGTATATATGTGTGCCGTAAAACCTTGAGAGTATACAAAAAGAAAACAAAACAACTTTTTTTCCGCACCCCATAAAGGTAAGAAAAAGTGTATAAAGAGACTAACTCATACACATGCATTTACAATTCACTTTAACATACGTAAATTCATAAAAGGATATACATACGTCGTAAGTCCTTATAAAATGGAATAAAAGCATATAATGTTCCAGACACATGTGCCTTAATATAAGGAGATGATAATAAACTCCCAGCTCCTCAACAATGTACTCACACTGTAATAAATGTATTTTCAAGGATACTTGTTTTTGGTGTCTTTGCTTTTGAAAAAAATCCATCTTTAAAAAATATGTATATGTAAATGTTCGCAAAAGTCTGTATTGTGTGTGTGTGTGTGTGTGTGTGCGTCTTCAGGATTTATTTGTGTGCCTTACGGCAAAGGAAAAGCTCATTATACGCGCTTTTTTATATCTTTACATGCGTTTGTGATTAAGATCCTTTCTGGGGAAATTAAAATTTCCGTTTTTAATTTTCTTTGTCTTTCACTTTCTCTTAACATACATTTTAAACGTTTAAAAATATGAAACTGTCTTCTTCAGCTTTAAAGCAGCTACAAGCGTTTAAAAGACGTCTACAATTTTTTTAGTTGTAATTCTGTTACAAATAATGAACAAAAGTTTTTAAGTTGTTGCTGTGCTTGGTGTTTTCAAAATAAATAAAAAGATAGAAATAGAAAAGTCCTTTTAAAAAGGAACTAAGGAAATTTTGTATGCTTTTGGAATTTGTAGGAAATACTATTTATAAGAATTTTTTGTTTTTTCCTCATTATTTTCTTTATTGAATCTTCATATATTAAATATGAACTAACAATTATTAATCAAATCTTAACCTTATACGTTATTTTATGTCCTGCCAGTGCCAGACAAAAATTTTCTTCATCACGGGTTCTGTTCACATATGTAGGTGTTTATCGCTCATCTAGTTGGTTAAGTGCTGCAGTGTCTCTTTTTCTTAAGTGAGTGTGGTCGCCATGATTTAAAATATTTCGAGCTACTGGATTTGGGTGTTGTTCAAGCCTTTTTAAATATTTTATTGCATATTTTGTAATCATAGTTTTAACTAATGGCACATTAAGATCCTTATGAATGTTTGAGTTTTTAACATACCAGGGAGCGACTGTGATTATTCGAAGAAGTTTATTTTGGCGCCTTTTGTTTCGATATTAGAGGCCGAGGCAGTGCCCCATAGTTGAATACCGTAGCACCAGATAGGCTTTAAGATAGGGTTGTAAAGTAGAAGCTTGCAATCGAGACTAAGGACAGAATTTCTACCAATAAGCCAATGAATTTGAATGGCTTTTAGTTTCATTTGAGTTAATTTTGCCTCTATATGGCATTTCCACGTTAATCGCCGATCCAGATGTATACCGAGATATTTTACATGCGAATGTTGAGGAATTATTTGATTGTAATAGGGAGGCAAGATTTCCGGCGCAAGGTGAATGTTATATGTACTAATTTTTGTTCATTGACCATTATCCTCCATTGTCTTAACCATATGTCTAATTGAAATATATGATGCTGGAAGTAACGCGATGCTTCATAACGATTTTCAGGGACGCTTGGAAAAGCTGTATCGTCTGCAAATGTTGAAGTTTGTGTGTAGTTGCTTGTTGGCATGTCCGAAGTATAAATTAGAGGTTCCAGGATGTTGCCTTGTGGGACTCCACCCTTTGGTGTTATAAGTCGTGACCCCCAGAAGGTATGTTTAGCGTTTAATCGCCAGCGGCCAGGAAACAGGGTCCTAATGATTTATTATACCCTTCACCTCAGGTGGAAAAGGGTATATATAAGTTTGTCATAACGTTTGTAATTTCCACAATATTGATTTTAGACCCCATAAAGTATATATATTCTGGGACCTTATGAGGAGAGAACTTGATTTAACGATGTCCGTCTGTCCGTCTGTCCGTCTTACGTTTGATATGTGTTTTCCGGATAATCCAGACATGATAGCGGCTAGGTTGTTTACATTTATGTTACATACAGTCCACCATTTTTTGCTATTGAAATTCAGCCAGATCGGTCCAAAAATGACGTAGATATGAGCAAAAAACCACGACTACCTCTAAATTTTTCCAAAAATCCCTTGTTGTTGTTGTATTTTTTTAATTTCTGTATATCTTGAGAACGGCAAGAGCACATTAAGGCTGCCAATACACACCATCCTACAAAATGTGGGCGGGATTGGAGAAGTGGGCGTGGTACCTCCCGTACAAAAAAAAATTAAAAATTTTATAAAAACCTAAATTTAAGGGCTGCCATATATCCTATGGATATAACTTATATATCGAAATGTCGGAAATTTTAAGTAGAACATATTTTATAAAAAATTCGGGAAAGGGTATATATAAGTTTGTCATAACGTTTGTAATTTCCACCATATTGATTTTAGACCCCATAAAGTATATATATTCTGGGACCTTTTGAGGAGAGAACTTGATTTAACCCCTCTACCCCCCCCCCCCCCCCCCACCCTTTCAATTGCTTACATATACTAGCATAATGCCCAATATGATTTTCGTTATCACCCTTCTTTATTATTTCATCTATTTAACGAAAATATTTTTACAAATAGAAACTAGGAATTTTTGTGTTTTTTGCTACTTAAAAACTCGCCAAAAAAGATAAAAGAAAACAAACAAACACACATACATGGCGCAAACTATTTTGGTGAATATATTTCCCAACTTTGTGGTGAACCAAAACATCAGAAGTAATTATAACAAAACTTTGTTGAATTTTGTGAACAGTCAACGTGCCATATTTCATTTAAATGATATTCGATTAACGTTCCTTCATGGTTCAGTTGTCTAGGGGGTTTGTTAGAAACTGAGAGTTCCCGGTTCGATTCTTGGTTTTTTAAAAAGAAATTTTTTTTTTTAATATTTTTATTTTTTTTATGTTCTAAAAAAGATTTAAAAAAAATATTTACCAGTTTTCGCTTTTTAAATTTTATTTATAATAAAGTTTGAGGTATTGCAAATATGTATGTATATTTAAAAATTATTTAGTTTTTGTCTAGTTGCTCTGTATTCTGCTCGCACAATGGTGAAGGGTATATAAGATTCGGCACAGCCGAATATAGCACTCTTACTTGTTATATTTATAATATTGGCCTTCTGATATGGAAAATCTAGGTGGAGAATATAAAGAAGAAATTACTATGTTTCGATTTAGCTCTTCAACACAAATAGTCGTTGCTTACAGATAATCCTCACGATGATCACACATTAGGTAGTGTTTGACTCGATTTTTTATCAAAATGGCAGAACCTCCACAAGCTCTATCTCGAGGGTCCTTGGTTTCATATAGTATGTAACCATTAATTTTAAATGTGTTTCTTAAGGTCAAATGAGTTTCAGAAACCATCATAACATCAATTTGTTTATTTTTAAGAAAGTATTCTAATTCATTTTTATGTTGGCGGATGCCGTTTGCAATCCAAAAACAAATTTTTAAACAGTTCATGGTTTGTTAAGTACAGCTTGCAATAACATCGATTGCATTCTAAGCATTTCCTGCATCATATTACCCATTGTGTCCGTAAAATTAGTTACTGTTTGCACTTATGTTTCCATGGTTTTTTCTAGACGACTTAAATTAGACACTGGAGTTTAATTATTACTTGGCGAGGCACCTTGCATTGACACATGGTTTGATTTTAGGACGTTAGCATAGGAGGTTCTGTTATTACCAGGCTGCGGAGCCTGTATGTCATTTGTGGTTACTTGATTTGCTACCTGCATTTGGGGAGGATTAGTTTTCGGTCCAGATGACTGCTTGACTATAGTGTATACAGGGCATCCTCTATAATTGGCAGTGTGATTACCGCCACAGTTGCTACATCTTTTTACGTTGGGGTCGGTTTTAGACTTATCGCAAAGAACTGTGCCATATAATTCACCACATACTACGCAAACAAGGGGTAAATAGTAGTATGCCTTAGTATGACCATATTCTTGACAGTTTAAACATTGACCGGGACCATTTCTTTTGTGCGGCTTTTCTATAGTTATTCTTCTGTAGAGAATATATGTTAAATTGTAAATAGAATGCCTTTCTTTTTTTTTAATTTTTACGTCGCCGGGTTCAAACTCCACTCGAAAAAGTGGTTGGGGAATTTTTTCTCTATTTTTAATATTTACTACATGTTTTACCTTGAAGCCTTTTTCTTCTAGGAATGTTTTTACCTCTTCAGGGTCCACACATGAGTCAATACGCTTAATCACTACCTGAAGACCTTTACTGCTTTTCAGTTGGTATGTATAAAAGTTTTTTTTAAGTGCTTCAAAGTTGTTTATTATTTTGCGAAAATCATTCTCATGATTGACTTGTATTGGTCAAGCCACATCAGAAAAGCCGCTGCAAATGCATACCTAAGGTTACGAGAATTATGGCCTTCACAATTTCTTACACCCCTTGATACTAGAATTTTGATAGCAAAAACATATTTAATACCTCAATTATTATATGGTAGTGAAATTTTCACTAGCTGCGACTCTGCAAGTAATAACATAGTACGCAAAACATATAATAACATTATAAGATATGTATACGGCTAACGCAGATATGATCACATATCGTCATTTTCAAACAAACTTGATTTTCAAAACATCTTTTAAAAATTTTATGGAATACTTGTCATGATGCACAAAATCATATATACAAAGGAACCATCTTATTTATATAATCGCATAGTATTTGCAGGATCCAATAGAGGCAACAAACTTATTCCATGTAGTTATCGTAGCCTTGTCTCTGAGTACCAATTTTTCGTATATTCTATCCGTCTTTGGAACTCACTTCCTAATTCTCTCCCAAAAAATATTTTTGTCTCGTTTATACTTTCACGCTTGATAGCCGCTACGTAAAATATGAGAAATTTGACGAAATTTTATTGTTAATAAGAAATACTAGAAAAAGTGTGGCGAAAATTCGCTTTCCATTAAAATGTTTCCAAAATTCGCTTATTTATTGATATTTTGCCAAAACTTCTTTTTTTATAGGAAACTTTTTTCCAATTTATAGAAGATTTGGTAAAACTTGTTTATTTATAGGAAATTTGGTTTGATTTAACTAACGGGAATAATCTGATTCTGGCAGTCGTGATCGAGTATTTTCTCGATTCTAAAGCAATTTAATATCTAAATATTTCAGTCAATACTGAACAAATCTGAATTATTTCTTTAGTATTGTAAAGCATTTATTTGATGTTCACAATACTGAAAAAAGTAATTTCGATTCGTTCAGTATCGACTGATATAAAATGGCTTTCGAATCGAGAAAGTACTCGATCACGACTGCCAGAATTAGGCCCCAGGCTTCTCTTATAATTGGTGTAATAGCTTGGGCAATGGGCTCTGATTAATATCGTAGCAGTTCTGCGGGGATGTTATCGGGACCGGCTGCTTTGGCATTTTTGAGCGACTTAAGGACTGCCTCAATCTATTCACAAGAAGGTGCGGTCGTATATATATTCATTCTTAGGTCGCGGCTGATTGCGGTGGTTGCAGTGATTGATAAAATTTCAATATTAATCGAAATTTGAAAGAATGACGATCTTTGGGGAATTCGGCTTGCCTACGGTAACTGGTAAAACGTAACCGGATTCGATACAATCTGATGCCTGAATTAAAGAATTTCTTAATAACATATTTGTTGTCTGTTTAACTATTTAGAACGTCAACGTTCGCATTGAAAATTAAATTTAAAATAAAAACAAAATTCTAAAATTTGTTTTTGTTTTAAATGTAATTTTCTATGCGTACGTTAACGTTCGAAATCGATGAACAGGCTGTTGATTTATGTCTTTTCCAAATAAATAATGTTTGTAATTAATATGAACCGATACTGGATTTGGTTTTTATGCATGAGCTTAGAAAATGCGACATGTTTCTATGCGCATTTAACTGTTTGCTTAGGCCAGATCATCAGGAAAGCTTTATAGTTCTAATTCGCTTTACAGTTTAATTTGTAAAATATAATTAGCTTTTCTAATAACTTTGCAAAAAGGCTTTAAAGAAGAAAATACAAAAAACCTCAATAAAAAAATGTTATCAACAAATTTCTGTGTTTTCTAAAAATGTCGTGTTGTTTACCAAAAGAAATTCTTTAATTTTTATTCAGAGGTCAGAGTATTTCATTATGCCGTGACACTAATTTCATAATTCATCCCCAACACAAAACGTGTTAATTTCATTAATTATCCTTATCAGAGGGAAATGCATGAAAATTTTAACTAGATTTTCACTATTGCGCTTGAATGTGAGGCAGTTCCAATAATTAAACATGTGAATAAATTTCTGCTTCTACTGTTGGCGGCATAAAGTGTTGCTCAATTAGCAAATGAATTATTCATAAAGCACAAAAAACAATAACTCGAATGGGCGGCAGCAGCAAAAATCATAATAAATTTTTGCCAGTTTTATGTTGGTCGTAAACAATATTATGCATTATCAGCATAATATAAGCAACAACAATTGTACACATTAAACTCCAATAGCAACCATAAAAACAACTATAAACTCATTACAATGTCCAGTAATAAAAACCAAAAAACAATGTCATGCTCAAAAGCGTATAAAAAGGATTGCCAAAACAATGAAAATAATTTTTAAAAGATTAAATCCTTTAAATGTAAACAAAAAAAGTTGCTAGGTATCTGGAGTTTCTGTAAAGGAAAGCCCTTTTCCTTTACTTAATTGGTTTTTTAGTTGGCAAAACATTCAATTAGATTTTATGTTTTTTTTTCAATTTAATATTTTGATTAAACAAATTAATGCAACTTTTTTTATTTATTGATGAATTTTACAGATTTTTAGACTGGTTTGATTTTAAGTTACTCCTTTAATAGCAAAGTCACTGAAAAATAAATTATTTGGCCGCGAAAAATTCATGAAGCCATTACAAATTGCGGCATTATGCCTGATAAGCCTCATCCACAAGCTATCGACGACCAACACCTTCATTTAGGAAGGCGAAGCTTCTAAAATAAGCTCATAATAATTAAAACAACGAGTTCCTGCTATTGCTCCACCACTTTGCAAAGAGTTATGATAACAATTGTTGGTTACTGTCGCACCCCAAAAAACTGAAGCTCGGTAGTTATTAAAGCTGTCCATACACGAGGGATTTGTGCGTGTGATTTATTCGCGTACTGTTTCTCCACACTCGACGAACAAATCACAACAATCTTAAACGTCGAAAAGAAAACATGAATTGCGAAGCGGATGATGCAATTGCACTTTTGATAATTTATTTGTGTAGACAACAAAAAAAAAAGAAATTAAAAAATTACGAATAACTAGCTTTTAAGAAGAAATATGCGTTCGCGTGTAATTTTATTAAAAAATATGGAAATTAAATCTCCAAAATATATAAAGTTTGATGTTTCGTTGTACACTCAAATTAAAAAATTGTAGAATGTTCGCGCACAAATCCACCAACACATTTGAACAAATCACAAGAAATTGAATATTTTCAACAAATCGCATAGCCCCATTATCAAGTAACAAGACGTTGAGCACGAACAAACCACATGCGTAAATCAATCGTGTGTGAGTAGCTTAGCCAATCTGTATTTTTACTTTTTTGGGGATTAAAGATTTTTTCAAAAGTATATTTTTTTATTTAAGTGATTTTTTTTACAATTAACGTTAAAAATATGTAAAGTCTTGAATTTTAATGGGTTTTTTTGGATTTAAGTGATTCGTACTAAGACTGATTTGTTTTAGTAATAGCTTTTTTTAATGGAAGTTTTAACAAATACTTTTTAGTTGTTAAGTTTCAGCGATTTTAGCAAAAAAAATATTTACATATTGGCCCCTATTATAAGTTGCATTCGACGAACGATTTTCACTAGTTATCGAACATCGACAAGAAAAAGTAAAATTTGTATTTTGAGTTGACAGTAGGAATGGGCAAAAAATATCGATATTTAAAAAAAAAATTAATCGATATATATCGCCGATATTTAAAATACCCATATATCGATGTATCGATATTGAAATACGACTATCGAATTCGATATTTTTTAAAGTCGGTCTTCATTAAAAACTCAAAATTTCAGCCGTTTTTCATGCAATATGTTTTTTTTAGAATTGGCATCACGTTTTTTTAAACTAATGGGTGATTTTTTAGCTATTATCTCTTTGGCAACACTGATTTAAACAGCTGACGCACGTTTCGTGTTTTGTTTCACTGTCAAACATCATCAGTTTGGTCTATAACACAGAGCACACAGAGGCGTCACGAGACAGAAAATATTGTGTTTTTTTCTGTATTTTTCTTTGAAAGTCTGTGTTCATACGGCTCATATCAAGATTGCTACTTTATAGGTGAGTGGGAAGAAGGGAAAAGAAACGAGTACCCAGATGCATGTACTGTCTTTACGTTTTGTTTTCTTATTCGTTGTTTAATTTTGTTTTTGTTTTCAATATCAAATAAAACAAAATGAAAAACATGTCGTCAACATGACATGAATCATTTGAACGCCAATTCATGTTCAAAGAAAAAAAGGAACAATCTTGTCAATAAGACATGAGCCGTATGAACTCAGACAAAGCTGCCCTTTTTGCGTTTTTTATTTTGATTATGCAATTTGTGTTGATAGTAGCGGCCTGTTTTTACACATTGTCACTTCACTAACAAAAAACGTTTTCTTTCTCTTTTTTCGAAAGCTGCCCTCGCAAATCATACGTCACTTTGTTCATCTCTGTATGCTTTGTGTCTATAATTTAATCATGAATCGTCTTACAAACGAACAACGCTTGCAAATTATTGAATTTTATTATCAAAATGCGTGCTCTGGATAATATAAAGATCTAAAATGATTGGCATTTATAAGAAGAAGAATTAATAAAAAAGCGGGGTTTTCACATTGCAGATTTCTGATTAACTTAAACAGTAAAGTCAAACGAACTTGAAAAGATTTATTTTATGCGGTTTTGGAACTTTATATGTGCCTATATATATAATTGGAATAAAAATAAGATTTGTGTATATACATGTGGGATTGGGCAGCAACGGACGAACGACAAGGAGTGGCAACTCTTTTTAGACATGCAACACTGACATAATGGACGAGAATAACTGACGAGTGACGCGAGAACGGACGACTGGACGGTTGGTCGACGAGTACAGGACGGGATGGTAGTGAGTTGTAGTTGAGACCTCGGACAATAAACACGACACTAAGCCTAATACAAACTAATATCAGAACATTATAATAAATCAATAAAACCTTATGTTATACTTATGTAAGCTGAATACAATAATAATAAATAAAACTTTTAATAAAAATTAATAGAAAAAGTGTTTTCGTTAAAAAACCCTACACACATATATTAAATATTTTAATTTGGTAATAGTTTCAGCAAAATACGTTCGATATATCGATATTTTTGAAATAATATATATCGATACTCTTAAAAAATATGGATTCGATATATATCGAAGTATTTTTTCAATTTGCCCATCCCTAGTTGACAGTACTGTTGGGATACCGTAGGCACAAAACTGTTGCAAATTTTTATATGCTTGAGATTGACTAACAAACGTATTGGGCCCTTTTTCATAATATTTAAAGCATCTCTGACCCTTTTCTGCTTCTGGTCAGTTCCAGCTAGCTTTTATCTTCATCAGACAAAGCATTGAACCATAATTTTAAATTTGCATAGATCTTCCACTTAAAATGCCAGCTAATAGAAATATACTAGTGTGAATAAACTAAATCAGTAAAATTCACAATAGTGCTTTTTGTTTATCGAAAGTACGCCATTTGAAAATTCGTTCGATCGGCTATTTCGACTACTGTCGAAAATCGAATTTAGTTTTCGTAAAATGTACCAGATTCTGTGAAATTAATAGTTTTTAAATTTTTGTTAAGGCTGCGTTTTTTATTTATTTTTTATGATTTTTTTCTAGTTTAGGCGATTTTGATCAAATTTGCATCTCATTCACTTTTTAAAACTTAATGGCTTTTTTGACTTTGATTTTAGAGTTTATTTTGTGGAAACATTTTTATTTCACGACTTACGATTTTATATTTTGCTATTTTTTAAATGAATCGATTTATTCTTAATTAACTTTGTCATATTCTTAATAATTTTTTCGGATACTTTTTGGGAAATAAAAGATTGGTTTTTTTCCTTAAACAGTGATTTTTCGTGCATTTAACGATTTTTAGCAGCTATTTAAAAATAATATTTTTGAAAATAAATTTTTCAATAATAATTATTGGTTATTATTGTTGAACTGTTTATGCTTTTTAATCCAAATTTTGATATTTTTTTATTAGGCTTAAGTGAGTTGTTACAATTGAAATATGAAAGCCTGGGTTCGAGCCCCTCGGCAGTCAATAATGAAAAAATTATCAATTAATTTTAATAAATTTCATGTTGCGAAATTCCTTTCTTCATAAAAAATAATTTAATGAAAATAAAATTTGATGAACTTTAGCTTAATTAAAAAATATCTAAATTTTAAGTATTTTTATGAAGTGTCCCATAGTGGGAGTAGCTGTTTGCACACTGGTTAAAGATAAACAATCCAGGGGCCTAATTACCGCATTCCATATCGAGTAAGTTATCGTATCGGGTAAACTATCGAATTTGTCTGCATACGATAGACACTGACGTATCGAATGAAAACTAGAGAGATGTAATGTCTTTGGTTACTCGACATCGAATGCTATCATCTCATATTACGATACATTTCATTCGATACCGAGAGTCATAATACCAAAATAAAAAATTTCGATCAATTTTGCTCGATAGCGTATGCGATAATTAGACCACAGTGTATAAATAATGCAAAAATTTGTTTTATTTTAGCACAAACATTATCAAATCTCGTATTTTTTTTCTTTTAGAAAGCGCAGTTTTAGAACAAAGCCTAAATTTGTTTTGTTGAATTTAAAATGTTTTGATTTCCTCTCATTTTGTATTGCTTTTTAATTTCTTTAATTCTTGAATTCAATTTTATAATGTTCTTAGATCCCAATAAAAAATGGAGCTTCCAACGAAGCAGGTTTGTAAGGGAGAAACATAAGGGTTTCGCTTACCATTGCGCTTACGGAAGACATGAATTTTATATGGCGAGTTCCCACTTTGAAGCAATACATTTTTGATACATAAAGCGCATTATTCAGCGCACATAAACATTGTTGGATGTAACGATCATATTAACACACTGAATGTTTTGATACAGTTGTTTTTTAGTATTCTCCCTTACAAACCTGCTTCGTAGTAAGGGAATGCCGTAGCACTTGAATGTTATTTTTTTTTTATAAAAGTCGTTGAGAGTTCTTTTACTTACTTTACTGCATTTCTGTATGTCTTATTGCGTAGCGCATAATTGTGCGCTTAGTTTTTTAAATGTATCTTTAGTTCTTCGCAAAATGATAAAATTTTTTATTGGGATCCTTTTTATAAAGTTGCTACGTTTTTAAAGAATTTTTCTCACAAACTTGTAAGTTTTTTTTTTAGTAAACATTATTTTCTGGGTTGTTTTTTAACTCCTAAAAAATAAATTTTTTTTCAAACGTTGTCATGAAATCTCAATCCCAAAATATATCTAAATTATGATTACGCATTATCAAAAGAGTTTTGGTTTGAGAAGTTTTTTCATTTTTCTAACAAAACTTAAGTAAATGGAACTTTCTTTATTCATGATAACTTTCGAAAAAAAAAATGTTTGCTTAAGGTTGATTACATGGCAATGATTTGCTTTTTTCGACTTTTTGCTTAATGGTCTAGACTAATTCTATTAAATTCATTCGTTCACTCATGTCAACGGACACAAGCTGTTTTTTTTAAGGTGTGACACTTTTTGCTGATTAAATCATTAATAATTAATTTTGTTGAAAAATATTTTGCTTTTTTTTTTGTTTGGTTATTTTTTTTGTGGCAAATAAGATTTTAGGGTAAGAAATGTGACTAAGAGAAATAAATAATGTGGCGATTATTGCATGTAGTCATTACTGAAATAATAAGATGTTCGTTATTAAAATAATTACAAAATCAAATAATTTGTCGTTCTAAAAGTCTTCTTAAGGCAGGTACACTAAACAGGTATACACACTTTACCAGCTGTTCACTTTTTTTAAATTAAACTAGATAGTCCATGATGAATTTGCATTTGCAAAAGGGAACTTTTTATTTCGCTTACCCGCAGGAAATTAATGTTGCTCAAATAACTAAAAAACAGAATAAAATGCCAATTTGAAGCACAATTTGTGAGACCGACGAAACACTTTTTTATATATAATTATTTTTACAGATACGTTAAAAAGTTAAGTTATCGGTTAGCTGTCGGATTTATTACAAATTTTTTTTTTAGTGCATTTCACCAGTTTGTAACCCAACAAACACGAAGGTTTGTTACAAATTTAAAATGACTTGAAAACAAACCTTTTCTCAAACGGCAAATATTGATAATGATTTGAAAATCACTTGGAAATAATAGCATTTTTAACGAAATAGGCACACTATTTTCAAATTGAAAAATGCATATTTTTTAAATTGGTTTCAAACGCAATTCTTAAGGTTTTTCAAACGTGGCTTGCAATATAATGTGGAGCTTAAATGAATAATATTTATTTTTTTTTAATTAAATTTATTACTACGTTAAATAAACTTTCAGCTTAACAAACGGCCCAAAGCTGAAAAAAGAAATAGCGTTCTTTCCTTACTCAAATTCTGAATTTTGAGAATAACATTTTATAACAATTTAATGTTAAATTGATAAAACATTGTATATGAAATGTTTATATTGAAATCATTATTAATTTAAATTCAAATGTTAAAATCAAACAATTGAAAAAGGTTTGAGAATGGTGGTTGAAATCAAATGATAAAGTCATTTCATATCAACGGTTTGACTTTGTATTTGTTGGGAAGAGTCGTCCTTGTTGGTGTATTCAGGTCTAAGAGCCCGACGCGGCTGTGATTTGTATATTGCGAATGAAGTGTTTTTATTATTGCCAAAGTTAATTTAAGTTTTTTTGAGGAAAAAATATGTTTTGGTTTTTGTTGCTTCCAAGAAAAAATCATTGATTTTGATGGCTGTTTTGGAACAGATTGAAAATCAATAAAATTAAACTTAATGCATAGTTAGTTGTGTTATTATATCTTAAGAAAACTATCTGTATAAGCTTTGTTTCAAAAAACTATGAAAGAGGGGTCCAAACTGTGGGACTTTGAAACCAGGCGCGGGTATATTTGTTACAATAATTAGCGCGGATATGTAAGTTTAAGCAAAATAACAAATTAATCTCAAATTACACATGACTATAAAAAAGCTGTTCGAACCAACCTTATGAGCAACACTATATTTTATTATAGGTGACTTGCCATAACGGCATAACCCTAGAAACCAACTGAGTTTTAGTTTTTTTCATTACTATAAACTAGTGCTGGGAAACTATCGATAGTACTCTCGATATTATCGATAGTACTCTCGATATTATCGATAGTCTTAAAATATCGAAAATATCGATAGGAAAAATATCAATACCGATATTATTATTATTTAAAATACAGCTATGAAGACATCTAAAGGCGCCCGTACACGACATGTATTTGTCATCTGACATGTCAAATTTTCAAGTCACATGTAATTGTTCATGTCTGTCAAAATTGCTGTTTTACATAAGGTTTATAATATTCGGTCACAAACGTACATGTAATTTGCTTCTGACATTGTCTCTGTTTTTTTTTCGCATTGTTATTGCAAAAACCAAAGTAGTTCTCGGTTTCAAAATAGCTTGCTGCCGCCACGAAAATATTTATTTGCGCCGTAAAATAATTTAGCCATCTTAAAATTTTTTATTTTATTTTAAAGATAATAATTTAGAATTTTATAATTAAACGGTTTTTATGTATATATTTACATAAATTCTATTCAATGGTGAGATGAGCATACATATCTTGGTATTGTCAAATATTAACTTCAGCCGGCTAATGATTCCTTCAATAGTTGACGCCGCTGCCAGTTTCTTCCCGGCATAGATTTCTGATGTCAGATGATTTGTCAGAAGAAAATAGAGCACGCTCTAATTGAAATTTTGTCAGATGACTTTGCGTCTGACTTTTACAGAAGCAAAGTTAAAAACACACGACATGTATGTGTTTTGCAGTGGGAAATTTGACATGTCAGATGACAAAAACATGCCGTCTATATGCTCCTTAACAGCAGCTATACACACACAGTTTTTTTGCCGCAAAATTTTACTTGCTATTATTATTTCGCGCTGAATAAGAGCAATGAATACAAACAACAAGAATGACAGGTGGTATGGATTGCTTAGCTGTGCTTTTTACTGCTAATAAAATGCCTTTTAATCTGAACTATCGATAAATATCAACAGTATCCCAGCACTACTATAAACAGCTACAATTATGTTACAATTCAGTTATAATTTTCAAACCAAAATTATGCTAAGCAAATATTTTTTTTTCTAATCTTGCGAAGCTCTTCTACACATGTCTGCAAGAGACTAGAGTTTTTGGCGGGAATCGAAACCGCAACCCTCGGACTGATAGACTAGCTCACTACCAACTTGCCTACCGGGGCACCCTAGACCATATTGATCTGCGATTGGCCTTGCAGTGATAATTAAACCAAGAGCTTATCTTAAAATTTGCCAGCTTTAAAACCAGAATTATTGTTGAAAACTTTTGACAATGTCAATCTTATTTAGAAAATTACCCAAATATAGTCAGTCAACGTCGACCATAAATTTTCATGAGTGTACCATATCTGGAAACCATGGGCCAACACCCGTCAAAACTAAATTATGTTATGAGGTTCAGATTTAGGTAAAAATTCTTTGTATCAAATACTACGAGTATATGCAAGGATATCTACATCAATATGAGATTATTAAGTATGACACTTCATTAGAATCACAAAATTGACTCAACTGCCATAGAAATGCTGCTGCTGGAATTAAGTACATATGTATGTATTTATGGAACTTTCAGTCAAAATTAAAGTTTTCCGATAAAATTTTAACTTAAAAAGTGCGTAAGCATTTTCTTCCACAAAACTCAAAACTTTTTTGTTATTCTTTTATAAAAAATTTAAAAAAAAAATTTATATTCATCAGTCCCGCATACAATACAAAATGTAAAATTTTGACATTTATGCAAGGCAACATTTCTCTTCGAACATTTTTATCGGCACCAGAGTCAATGCTTTAGTGAAAAGGCCTAAAAACATAATGTCAGCAAAATCTATCAATCATTATTCTCTATGCCCTACCACATTTCGTTCACAAAATGTGTACAACAAAAATAATATGACATGATAAACATTTTTTTAAACAAAATTGATGACAAAAACATCATCAATTACTAAGAAGAAAAAAATCCTTTAACATTGACGTTTTATTTTTAACACACCTTTTTCGCCATCGACTAACGCAGCCTTAAAAAAGTTTCGAAAATTGAATAAATAATGATCCAACAAAAAGCACCTTTTAAACATGGAAAATTTAAAGGCCAAATATATAATAAAATTTTTTTTATTATTGAGGTTATAAAAACAAAGGCGCAATAAAGTGACAGCTGTAATAAAAATGGTGCTATTGTTAGATTAACGGGAAATGTGTGTATGTGTGTTTGTATTTTTTCAAATAATATATGGCATGTAAGCGTTAGTCTGTGCTTTAAGGATTATTGCTTATAAATAACGTAAAAAGGCTGCAATTGGCATAAAAAGGCTTAAAGGGTTTCAAATGAAAACACCTACGCAAAAAAATTTTTTGTTGTTAATTTTAACACGAACAAAATATCCTTGAAGTGTAACATTTTAATTGTTAAGAAAGATTGTAAGAATTTTTTTTTATTATGAATACTTTCCCTTTTTTTTAATTTAGTCTTAATTAATGTTTTGAAACGAGAAAATAAGACTAAGTAGCAGGGACAGGAAATAACAGCTACACTGAAAGAATTTTCTTCGCAATACTAACGAATTTTGACATTAATCCCATGAAAAATTGCATTATAATGGAACCTATGCAGCGCTTCGTTGGATCAATGAAACCTGTTTCATTAAAAGGACTTAATGAAACATTACATTAGATCCATGAATATTATTCATTGGATGAATACTTTCAATAAAGTAAAATTTTTTTTTTTTTATTTTTTTATTTTTTTTTTATTTATTTATTTTTTTTTTTTTTCTTATTTTATTTTACTTTATTTTATTTTTTATTTCTTTTCTGTCTCTGGTGGGATTCGAACATGTAACATCGGTGCTGATAGACTAGCTCACTACCAGCTAGTCTACCGGGGCAGCGTAGTTTTTGTATAAAAAAACTATGTTTTTCTCTCAATTAAGACCGTAAATATGAGATTAAATTGTCCATAATAAAAATAACAACGTTGATTGAAAGTGGATTGAAAGTTTTGGTTTCATTACTATAATGACATTTTTATTGTCATAATGAAAATTTAAATTTATGAAGGCAATTATTGAAATATGTTGCTTTTATAAAAAAATTTTTTGATTTCATAAATTTAATGGCATACATGTAACATTAGAATTATGAAGTTATTAAATCTTACATTTTTTAAATAACAATTAAACATTTTTTTAAGGAAACTATAATTTTGTATTAATTTATGAATATAGTTATGCTTGTATATTGTTTTTTTAAGTTCCCAATTAAAATTTTTTGTTTAACTTGGACAAACTTAAGTTTTCATATATCCAATGAAAATTTTTAACGTAATTACGAAATCTAATGAACCGATTTTAACGAAAATACTTCATCAAACCTATGAAATTCCATTTAGACAATGAAAATTTTCATTTACCCAAGGAAAACTTTTTTATGAAAATGATTCATTAAATATATGAAGCATTTTTCTTTCAGTGTACATTGGAATTTTAAAACAAAAAAAGCATATAGAAATAAATGTCGGTATGATAAAATATTTTGATTTTTACAATTTTGATTTTTCGATCAAAATTAACAGATATTTTTCAACAATTATAACCACAGAAGACAGAAAAAAAAACAATATTCAATAATTTTACAGCAAAAAAAAAAAATATAAAAATGCAACAAAAAATTGATAAAACAGCAAAAAAAAGCACTTAAAATGTTTTATTCTAATTCTTCCACATCATCAAAATTATTACAACATTCTATCATGTGGGCTTTTATGCTTTCAAATATTAATTTTATACGTCGATCTGTTAAAAGCTTTTTGTATACAGAGAATCTTCTTTCCACATCGACGGAGGTTGACGATGCAAATTTAAATTTGAAAATTTCATTGGAGGACAAACTTTTTACATATTCATATTTTGGAACAGTACCAGACTCTTAAATATATTTTATTTCCAAAAACTGCTGATATCCGGGATTTCTTTTTTAATATTTTCTCAAATTTCTTTTTATATTGTTGGTCCTCGATCTTGCATAGTCCGTCAAAAACTGTATATAAAACATTAGTGCTCTTTGAAATTAATAATCCCGCAGTTTGCAATTTTTTTATAGCAAGCAAAATGTTTGCAAAATTGTATTTTAGAAATGCAAGTTGAGAATTTAGTTCGGAGTTTTCAAATATTTTTTTTGGATTGCACGATTGAGTCAGCATCTTGACTGTCAAGTTCTAAAACAACGGCTTTAACTTCTTCAAGATGCTCAGCGTAGTACATTGCCGCTTCTTACCAAGTACCCCAACGAGTTGGGCATGGAGACGGTGGAAGTACCACATTAGGATTCATATTTAAAAAGAAAGAGTTGTTTTCTCCGCGGTGCCTGAAAAATGTTATTTTTGTAACATATATTTTTAACATATGAACATATGTATGTATGTATATAATAAAAAACACAAGAACTTTCAAGTTTTTAACACTGGAAATAAATTTATTGACATTTTTAAAGTTTTTTCGAATGAATTCAGCTAATCGATGTATACCATGTGCAAAACATGTTAAATGAAGCATTTTCGGATACATTGCCTTTAGAGAAGATATTCCACTTAACATATGTGCAGCTGCACATGTTACTTCAAGTAACACTTTGTTATATTTTATGCCTAAATACAGAAAATTAATATCAAATCTAAACTCGATTTCTTTTCTACTTTACCATCTGGCCACAATATTTGTAACGAATCATTACAAAATGCTGCAATAGATGCGCCATTTGCCGTTTCAAGTACTTGCATGTTCAGTAAATGAGATTTATTGTCTTTCAATTCTTCTAATACTCCAAAAATAAAATTTGCAACATATCTCTGTTAGCTGTCCGTAGTTTCATCCACAGAAATCCGTATATATTTGTCTTTGGCTGCTTGACGCATTTTTTCTATAGATTCCCTATACAATTCTGGTATGTTTTTCTGGCGAATGCAAGTTTCAGACGGAACCGACATTTGAGAATATTTCTCAATGAAATTTTTGAAGCTGGGAGAACTAACTTTTTTTTATTGGTATTTTGGATTCTAACAATGCTTTACAAAGATCGTTTTGAAATGTTGTGGCAGTTGGAGTCACTGGATATTCCGTAATTAGTTTATGTGGATGGTTGTCTTGCTTAGAAGACGCCAATTGGTGTTTCCCACATCTTATATGTTGATCCACATTAGACTTTTTCAAACAATTTATTTTGCAGCAGCATTTATTGCAAAAGAGCCAATTTTCTTAAATTTTAAAGACTATTTCATATGTTTTTACAATTTTTAATAATAAATTTCTATTACTTTTATCTTTCGGCATATTTTAAACTTTTTTATTTATTTCTATTTTTAACAGCCTACTATGATTTCAGATGATTGTTTTTAAAATAAAAACAGAGTTGCAAAAAGGAAGAAACCAAGGCGAATTCACTTTTTTAGAGGAATTTGGCTTGGTAGTAACATACGAAGTTTTTAATACAAAAATGGGAATTTTAAACAAAAAAATCAAAAACAAGTCAGAGTGCTATATTCGGCTGTGCCGAATCTTTGATACCCTCCACCGACAGTTCGAATGTTTAAGGAGTAATATCTGCATGATGTTATTATTATCTTCAACTGTGACGATTTGTTATTAATTATGGTTTAAGGCGACTAAACTGTTTTCCGGTGGTAGGGTTTATATGGGGCCTAGGGTAAATTATGGACCGATCATCACGAAATTTCACAGCGTCATTTCTAGTCCTTTAAAACTGTGACGTACCAATTTCTGTTATGATAGCATTATTAATAATGGTTTTAGGTGTACTAAACTGTTTTCCGGGAGTAGCGTTTCTATGGGGCCTAGGGTAAATTATGTACCGATCTTCACGAAATTTTACAGTATCATTTATAGTCCTATAGAACTGTGACGAGCCAAAATTTGTTATGATTGCATTCTTTTTTACGGTTTTAGGCGTACCAACAATATAACCAATATTCCAACAATCTCTCTATTAACTTACTATATATTTCACCGAAATCTAAGAATCCAACTTCTGCAGTGCTTCTTATCGCTACTGTGTCTTCAATAACGCATATTGAAGCACGCGCAACAAGTCAGAGGGACATCACATCGTTTAATTAACTTCGTTTTTTATAAGGACCCAGAATATACATATATACTTTATTGGGGGTAAGATCAATATTGTAGAAAATACAAACGGTGAGGCTAAAAAAATATTCCGTTACTTGAAAAAATTTCTTCATTTTGAAACATATGATGCAAAACATGCAAATATCAATCATCACTAAAGCTGTTAAAAAAGAGTGCAAACTAATATTTTTGCAGTTTAATTTAGTGATAGTGCACTGCTGATTTAAATCAATATTTAGTGCACTACCCCCAACTATGGTGAGAACTTCTCGCATCGAAAAGATGTAAAACAAAATATTCGATTGTTTCTCGAAAAATTATAAAAAAATGTGTCTGTAACTGTTACGTTATAAATGTCATAACATTGCATTTGCAGCCGATGTGGCATTGGAGACGTTGAGAAGGCCAGTAACACATATCGTTGACGGCAACCAACATTTACTAAAATTGAAAATTTTTCAATGACGGCGGCGAATATACAACCGTCGGCTATACCAAATAATGTTAAGTGCGACTTAAATATTTGTTGTTTGCAAACGAGCTTTGAAAACATTCGTTTATTTTATAAAACTGTTAAAAGCAAAATAATTAAACAATGAAAAAAATGTGCCAAGAACAAAATATTATTATTATTCGTTGTATTTTGCAATTTTAATTGTTTTTTGGAGTTAAAATTTTTTCTGGCCCCCCTTTTATTCGTGAGTTTATTTGACAGTTCAAAGCGGGAACTTTTCTCGCAAAAATGATACAGACACACTTTTTCTGTAAATTGGCGAGTAATTTCCTTACGTGACAGCTTGTACTCGCCAAAAAAAGTTATAGACACAGTTAAGTGAGAAAAACAGCTGTTTTTTCAATATATGGCATTTTGATTCATTTCACACCAGAGAACTGCAAAATCCCTATTTTGCTTGATTTATTCATACGCTCAAATTTACATTCACTCTTTGCTTGCAAAAAAAAGTTCAACGTTGGTAATTTTTACATCGTTTCGACACATTTGATTTTTGCATGTATTCGTGTTTTATTGAAAGTGCTTTGTTTGCATTTTTGTTGCGTACGCAATATAACACAACTGTGTAAATTCAAAAGTAACACATTCTTATACTTTTGCATTCAAGTAGTCATTGTCCACTCGATGAGACTATTTGTTAACATTAACAACAATAACAACAATAAACCACTCGATGAGACGCTTTGTTAAAATTAACAACAATAAAAACAACAATAACAAGAATACATTGTACCTACATACAGAACTACTGTTTTTTTTAAGATGAAAAAAGCCTGTTTCTATGGAAATTGTTTGTACCTACATATGTGCGTTAAGTTTCATTTAAATTTTTTTTCTTGTACTACATAGCAACTGCTGAATGAATACATGAGTAATGATTGCTTGATTTCTGGCTTTTTTGTTTGTATTTTTTTTTCTTTACCAAAACAATCGTTGTCGCACCGAACACACAAACATCTTTATTAAAAAACGAAGCTACACGCAAAGAAAAAACATGGTTGTGGTAAACATATTCTAAGAGCAACATATTATGATAAGAATTATGATTGTAGTCACCATATTAAGATTATTATTGAATCATATTATGACCAAATATACTCGTATTATTACATCATAATATTTTTCCCTTAATCATATTATTATTCTGTTAATCATACTAAGTTAAGAAGTAATCAAATTATTGTCATGTTAATCATAATAAGCTAAGAAATTAATCATATTATTGTCATGTTAATCATAATAAGCTAAGAAGTAATCATATTATCATCATGTTAATCATAATAAATTTAGAAGGAATCATATTATGATACAGCACCTTTCATAGCTGTCATAAAAATACAAAATAAATTAAAATATTTTTGCATCGATTTTTTATTTTGTGGCTTTTTACAATTTTTCTTAATGAGCAAATGAAAAATCTGTGGTTTTCATGGGCAACCGCGTGCGTCCATTTTTTCGATTTTAAGATGTTGATGAAATATCGTAGCACTTTTATAAAATATAACGAAATCTCTGTGTGTTTTGTTGTTGGATTTTACAAAAAAACTATGATATTTTGCATTGGCACTTTTACATCACTAATACTTGAATGAAATCTGCTAATATTTTAATATTTTAATTTCTTTAAACTTATTTTTTTTATGGAATTTTATCTTTTAATTGTTTAACCGCTCACAAATAAAAAAACGACACAACTGCTTCAAAATTATTTTACAAATGGCGCTAACATAATATGATTAGAGTAAAAATAGTTTGATTGCATCTTTAACATAATATGATAAATGTATAGAAAGTTATCATGTTATGGCTATTAAATATCATGATATGGTTGTGAGAAATATAATATGTTTAGAAAGTTATCATAATAAAGTTGTTAGAAAAATAATAATTTTTCGGTCAACAATACTCAAATTCATAATTGCGATAAACATTGATATGTTTACAGTAACTATAATATTGTTGATATTAAATAAAAATAAAAATTATTTGTGTACGACAACAATATATTGTTACAATAAACATAGTGTTGTTGCCGTAACCATGCCCAACCATATTTTTTCTCTGCGTGTAACGACGGTATAAATAACAAAGCACGATGTGCATTATTTGAATGACTGCAAACTGAATGACTGACAAGCGAATGTTTGCGGTTGCGCAAGTTTGATTGTATGACCGCAAGCAAGTGTATTTGTTGCTGTTCATTTAATGCGATTTTTTTGCAATTGCACAAAGCCGTTCTCTGTTTCACACATTTCAATCGAAAAGTTTCTCGAGGAGAGAGTTACAGAACATGGATACAGGGCAAGGAAGCTTATGTACTTACTAAAAATCGCAAAATAAGCAAAACTTAATAAAAAAAACTGCAATCAAAATTGATTGACATATGTATGAGGCTATAAGCGCAGAATGGTGTAACCCCAGACTACTTATTATGAGATAATTAGGAGTTAACACTTCTCTTGCACTATAGTACTTGGTTGTAACGGCTCGTGCACAAACTATGTTTCAAGCGCCATCTGTTTTTGATATAAGCAGTTGGCTTACTCGACTATTACACTGTAAAGAACAGTGCAAAGAACATATCTAACACCAGAACCGTAACCAAATTAAATTGTGGGTTACTCTACTTCTACGCTGATAACCTCATATATATATTGGAGCCACATGAACTGAAAGATATCGATCGCCGATTTTACTGATCAGAAAAAAATGGTTGAAAAATGCATCTATTAGCATTATATTGGTTTATAAACTGCTTACAATTATTGTCAACTAAATAAACAAAAGTATCCAAAAGTTATTCGAAAATAACCCCCAATTTCACGAAGTTCAGTTTAAACTAACTATTACTTTTAACTTCCAGTTAACAACAGGATTGACAGGGTAATATAAAAAACTTTTGTAAATTAGTAAAAAATTTGTCATTTGAAAATTGTCAAATTTAGGGTATAATGGTATAAACACAACTGGGACGAACGACGAACTTCGCATAGTAAGACGAATTCGTCGGCGTAAATTCGTTTCGTTTGGTGTTCTGCATTTCGATCTCAAATTAGTTTTTGGGTTATTTCAAATTTTGCAATTTTTCGCGAATTTCTGCCATGTTCGCGATTTGTTTCTGTTAATTTTCTGATTCTTTACAGCTTTAACGATTTATTATTAATAGTAGACTTTGCTATCATTCCGCTATTAGAAAATTTTTGCGAATTTTCGCTAATTTTGCAATTTTTGCCATTCCTTATAGTTTTAGGGACTTTTAATCAATTTTATGGCTTTTTTGATATATAAATTTTTTTTTTGCGAATTTTTGCCATTTTTGCAAATATTTTTCTTTTGGATTTTTTTTACTCATTTAGAGATTTTTAATAAATTTTAGTGTTTGTTTAAAAGTTGCAATTTTTTTCGCGAATTTAAGCCAAGTTCGCAATAGAAACGAATTGTCCCTGTAGTTCTTTACAGATTTCACGATTTTTAATAAATATTGGACTTTGCTATCCTGCTGCGCTGTCCCTTTCCCAATTTATTCGTCGTTCGTCTGCGTTAGAAATAGAAATAAACCTATCGCAGAGTTCGTTACGCACGCCGAATTTCGGCCCACGCAGTGATCGTGTGTACTTTCATATACGTCAATGTGTTCTAATTCTGGTGACGAATATTCGTGCGAATAATTCGTAGTTTCTCCCAGTTGTGTTTCTAGCATAAGTCGTCTAATAGTCTATTGGCCATTTTTTGACCCCAAAATCGTCAAAATGACGATTATCGTCAAATCTAGCAGCCGTGCTCACGAATAAAAATTAGGCGAGAAAAAATGTTAACAATAAAAAATGCAAAGAATAATAATAATAATATTTTGTTCTTGGCACATTTTTTCATTGTTCAATTATTTTGCTTTTAATATCTTCTTCTTCTTAAATATAAAAATCAAACGCTGTGTCTTAGTCACGCTAAAACTCGTGAACTACTTGACCGATTTGTATGTCTTTTTGTTTTGTTCGTCTAATCACGAGGAAGGTTTAGAAAAAAACAAAGTTCAGAAAAAGTTAAAAAATCGAAAATTGTGTTTTGTATGCAAATTTTACATTGTACCATTAATTGCTGTGGATTAGTCTGCTTAAACTCGACAATTGCTTGACCGATTTCAATGATTCTTTTTTTGTTTTTTTACGTCTTATCACGGCGATGGTTGCGAAAAAAGGAAGAAGAAGAAACGCCAAAAATTAAGGTCGAAAAATCGAAAAATCTAAAAGGTACGTTTTGTATGCAAATTTGACTTAATACCACCAAAAGGAATTGCATTTCTTAGTTTGGTGGCGGATTCATCGTTTGACAGCTGAAAACAATAGTTTGGTTTTGTATACAGAGTGAGCTCAATTTAAGAAGTAGCCATGACAGCTTCAACATAAATACAATATAGATTTATATTTACTTGGCGAAGGTTAACAAAAAAATTATCTACTTTTTGTACAAATTAACTTAGCAATGCACGAGATTTGTTTAAAAAAATATTTTACCAATTTTATTTGAACTGGGGTAGCGAAGCGCACCGGGTCGTTTGCAAACAACAAACATTTACATAAATCGTACTTTACATTATTTGGTATAAGCGACGCTTGTATTTTCGCCTCCGTCATTGAAAATGTTTAAATTTTAGTAAATTTTGGTCGCCGTCAACGATATGTACGCAACGGCTTCCAGTGCAATGTTATGACATTTGTAACGTAACGACGTAATCTCTTGATAGTTTTCGACATGAGTTACAGACGCAGTTTTTTCTCGCTTTTCGATAAACGATGGAATATTTTGTTTCACTTCTAAGACAAAAATTGGCTAAATAAAAATATCAGACTAAAGCTTAACCCTTCGTCTTACTCGATTTTAAATGTTATTTAGGCTAGCTAGTAGTGAGCTAGTCTATCAACCCCGGGGTTGCGGGTTCGATTCCCGCCAGAGACTCTGGTTTCTTTCCTGCAGACAAGCGTCAAGCTTCGCGGGGATTAGCATAGGAAATTAAAAAAAAAAAAATAAAAAAAAAAAAAACTCAGGTAGAGACTTGAAATTTCAGGTACCCTTCTAGAATTTAGTTTACTATAAAAAGCCGAAAAAAATATATCCTGGAAAGGATATATAAAGAAACTTATTCGTATATTTTACAGCACACATCACACTCGTAACACATGTGGTCTGGCCAGACCCATATATATTTTGTATAGAAGATGCCGTATTTTTAACTTTCTTTCTTGCTGTTTTTTATTATTTTTTTTTTTTTTTTGTTAAATTATCTGTTATTTATTTAATTTTATTAAACACACAAACAAGTAGCTCCATCTAGTTCTCAAATTAAAATGAAAACCAATAAGCACAGTAACTAGTAACTCACGTTCAGCAGCTGATTTTTACATGTGAAGAGTGGAAGCTCATGACTTAGAACATAATAAAGCTGCTGAGGAAATTCAACCGTTTACAGATGAACAGAATGATCAAGTGGATTAGGTTCCAAATAAGAACGATTCATCCGGCTCTGAAAATAATTTGTTCATAAAAGCAAATGAATCGTTTGCTTCTAAGAACGATGAAGAAGAAACAAATGTACAAACTTGTCAACAATACTCTGCCCATGATATATCTATGGTAAAGATTGACCAAAATGGAATAAGCAGCAACTTAATGTTGGTATATGCTGCGTCAAAATAATATGCGTTTTGGATTTGGGCCCATGGAACAAGGCTCTATTCCAATTCAGGCGCTCAAGAGATTTTGCACACCAAATATTACATTTATAATCATAACTAAAACAAATTGTAATCGTGTGTTTGCTTGAAAAGGAACGATACTTGTAAATTTGCAAACGAATTGGTTATATTTAATATTGAAAATGGAGTATTCATATTCTCCACACAAAAATTTTTGTTCAAAGTGTTCAGATTGTCAGCAACATTCTAAAATTACATGTTTCAGTTGCTACGGAAATTCATAATGCATACACATTTATTTTATTTCTCTTTTTTATAACAACCCTGCAAATAATAGGACCAGTCCAAACACGCGTGTAAAGAGTAGCCCACAAGCGACTAGGACTAGTCCAAAAGTAACCCAAACGTATGGAAAAAACATGGTCTATTTAACAATACGATGTCCTAGGGCAGGACCATATAATCAACCTTTGGACTACAAAAGAGTAGTTTTAAAACTACTCCATGGTATACTTAAGAAGATTAGTTTTGAAGTCGTTTAAAAACGAAAGCACGTCGTTAAAAAACGAAGACATGTCGTCTCACTTTTTAACAATGACATGGTCCATGCTTGAATTACATCGGACCAGTCCATGGAGTAGTCCATTTAATCAGAATGGATCAGGTAGTCCAATATTATTCGCAGGGAAATAAAATAGTGTTGCATATTATAAACATGTTATATACATTTTATGAAATAAAACGATCTTATTTTTCAGTTTTTAGAAATATTTTGATATTTTAATTTTTGTATTATAAATTTCATATTTTATTTAAATTATAAATTTGTATAATATAACTTTAAGTTAAAAAAAATTTGGTTTTATTTGTTCAAAAGTTCGTTGGGTCTGGCTAGACTTATGCGTTACAAGGGTTAAGATTGACTTGATTTACAACTTATAATAAAGAAGACGCTGGGAGACCAAGACTGATTAAGTTAAAACCTTTGTCTGCATTTTAAATGGAATAATTGATAGCATAAGATAAAAGTTAATTGCAACTTAATCGATTTCGTACGAAGACTTCGCAGTTAAGTTTTTGAAATAATATCCTTCGAATGCTGCAGAAAATGTTGTTAATTAAAAAATATTAAATTTATCACATGCTTTCTTAAAGATGTTATATTTTCTTGGCGTATGTCCCAGCCATTTATATCTTATTCACCGTGTTTCGTTTTCGATTTTAACGTGGTTGGCTATTTGCCATAAGCACTCTTTGGATATTGTTCCTGACCACCAAACTTTTTATACATGTTTTGCTGAAGCAACTGCTTACGGATCGTTGTAACTTTTGGGAGTTTGTTTTCGTTACGTAGCCTGTTGCACTTTCACAAGCATAAAATATTCTCTATTTTGTGGATTATTAAAAAGTTGTAGATCTCCAGATACTAGGGTATTCATTCGGTTAACCGATTAATTACTACCCGATTAACTGATCGGTTAATTTAAAATTGGCAATTTTCGAATAACGGTTAAGCCGGCTAGTTTCAGTCGATTACAATATATTTCCTTTAAGCAATACATTCTTAAAATACAGTGCAAAAACAGAAACTAGGGTTCGGAAAAAATTTTTGCAGAATGTTTGGTGCTGAGCCTTGCCAGGTTGAGTCTGTCAATAGAAGAAACTCTCGATTGTAACACAAATAATATTGACCAATATTAGCCGAAATAATGGCATAATGGAAGATTTTATATGTTGAGAGAAATCCTGGAAAAGGACTAAGAAATTAGATAATCTTTATCATGATACAAAGAAACACAAGCAAACCAACATGTGTAAAATATGCTAAACTGACGACATATTAAACAGTTGAATTTTGTAAACATGTGCAATGCGTAAACTGGTTTTTATCATTCTTGAATCTGTATTATGGGTTGCTTCCGATTCATCCAACATCTTCGATAAGTGAAAGGATTTTTTCCAAGTAAAGTTTTATCAAAACTAAAGAAAAGAATCGCTTAAATCCTAAACATTTAAACCAAATTATTTTTCCAAAGATTATTTTACATTATCTTAAACTACACTGAAAGAAAAATACTTCATATATTTAATGAATCATTTTCATAAAAAAGTTTTCCTTGGGTAAATGAAAATTTTCATTGTCTACATGGAATTTCATAGGTTTGATGAAGTATTTTCGTTAAAATCGCTTCATTAGATTTCGTAATTACGTTAAAAATTTTCATTGGATATATGAAAACTTAAGTTTGTCCAAGTTAAACAAAAAATTTTAATTGGGAACTTAAAAAAACAATATACAAACATAACTATATTCATAAATTAATACAAAATTATAGTTTCCTTAAAAAAATGTTTAATTGTTATTTAAAAAATGTAAGATTTAATAACTTCATACATCTAATGTTACATGTATGCCATTAAATTTATGAAATCAAAAAATTTTTTTATAAAATCAACATATTTCAATAATTGCCTTCATAAATTTAAATTTTCATTATGACAATAAAAATGTCATTATAGTAATGAAACAAAAACTTTCAATCCACTTTCAATCAACGTTGTTATTGTTATTATGGACAATTTAATCTCATATTTACGGTCTTAATTGAGAAAAAAACATAGTTTTTTTATACAAAAACTACACTGCCCCGGTAGACTAGCTGGTAGTGAGCTAGTCTATCAGCACCGAGGTTACATGTTCGAATCCCACCAGAGACAGAAAAAAAATAAAAAATAAAATAAAGTAAAATAAAATAAGAAAAAAGAAAAAAAATAAATAAAAAAAAAATTAAAAAAATAAAAAAATTTTACTTTATTGAAAGTATTCATCCAATGAATAATATTCATGGATCTAATGTAATGTGTCATTAAGTCCTTTTAATGAAACAGGTTTCATTGATCCAACGAAGCGCTGCATAGGTTCCTTTATAATGCAATTTTTCATGGGATTAATGTCAAAATTCGTTAGTATTGCGAAGAAAATTCTTTCAGTGTATTGAAATAATTAATAAAAAAATCTCACAGTTAATTTTTTAATAAATACATAAAAAATATTATAATACATAAATAATTGTTCACGTCTGAACAGAAGGCAGCGGATTTCCCATCTCTGGTGTCAATTGTGTGTGAAGGGAGTTGACAACTTGAGGCGCCACTGTCATCATGTTTTATATTTTAAAATTTTCTTTACGTTTTACATATGTATTTTTGGTTAATTTTTTATTGTTGTAACTTACAAACTTTCAAGTCGAATCGTTGTTTAAAAGCCATATTATATTGGACGGCTGTTTGTTTTGTACTTGGTTTTTTTCAATTAAATTAGTAAATTCAAATCTTTTTGGTAGTTGAATTAATTATTGTGGAGATTTAATATTTTATTAATAAAAATAAATGGAAATTTTATAACGTTTTTATAAAAAAAGGAAAGTGTTTTTATATGGTTAGAAGTGCTTTTCTTTCGTTTAAATATTTGTGCCTTTTTTCTGGTTCTCTTTCCAGCCTTTACAATATCACCAAGTTGTTTGGATACTTGGTGGATATTTTAGCTCTGAATTCCGAAGCCACCCTATACACTCCACGAAACGTATCGGCGTTTCGCCCGGACCACGCAATCGGCGTTCTCTCGGGGAATATACGAAGGTGTTTGGATCCTTGGCTGGTATTCTGGAGCTGTAGCCCAAATCCACCCCTATATACAGTCCACACTCCACGAAACGTATTGGCGTTTCGTCCGGACCATTACAAGACGTAATCGGCGTTATTAAAATTTTTGCATTTTTTATAACAAAACTTTATTAATCGGTTAACCGATCAATAACAAAATTAACCGATTATAAACCGATTAAACCAAAACCTCGGTTAATTAGTCGAGTGATTAACCGATTAAAGCAAAAGCCCGATTAAATGAATACCCTACCAGATACGTTTTAGGCTAGTATATGAGCCTTTAGCTTTTCAAAATCGATTTTAAATATCGTCCTGTGTTCCATCGATGTCGTCCACAAAGCTGCTTATGGCGATTTCTTTTCTGCGAAAAATATGTTACAATTTATGCATGTTACACTTTCTAATGTTACCTATAATCACTCGAAGTGTTACATGTTGTGCAACTTCAATAGAACAAAATTAGCTGCTTTTATTTATAACTATTACACTTTTATCATTTATGTACTTCATTAGCGAGTTTTAAGCTATTTGATCGGTTTCTGCACACTTTATTGACATCACTTATGGCTTGGAAAAAATTAAAACGATATAGTATTATCGTGGAATTTTTTCATTTTAATATGTAAAAATTTTAATATTTTATTTCACAAAATTATAAGCGGTATGTACTGTGACAAACAAACTTAAACCTTGATTGTACAAACAAAGTAGTAAAACACATAGTTGTAAAACAGGGCAGTATGATTACCTTAAATAAAAGTGAGGGTAAAATATGCAACATGTTTTTCATCAACATATTTATATAAGAACTTACAAATTTTTCCACAGTTAAATTTTTTTTTACAAACGACCACAAAATCCAGGACATGTAAGATTTATGCAACATTTTTCTCAGAAAAGCAATTGCCATTAGAATTTTCGAATTTGCACACTTTTATGAAATTATTGTTGTTGTTAAAACGAAGAGCGCTATACGGTCCATAATTTACTTTAGATCAAATATTTAGGAGCCTTCTAAAATTCACTGTGAACGCTAAAACTAATTTCATCGCTGTATTGAAATTTGTTAAGATTTATGTTTTTTAATACTAGAAATCACTCTGCAGGATTTTGGTATGATTGGTTCATAATTTACCATGGTTCCAATATAAATTCCCCTCTTGAAAATCGTTTAAGTTCGGCTGAAACTGTTACAAATCATGATATTTTAATGAAGCTATTTAAAATTGTTACAAAAAGAGGATAAAACATTCTGATTGTCGGTCAATAATTTAGTAGGGGTTATTGTTGCTAGTCTTTATTCACATTCTTATTGATTTATTGCTGTTTACATTCAGTATTATTTTCATTGCTTCTGTCTTTGGACATTTGTGAAATGGACTAAAAGCAAAAAAAAAATGTGCATTCGTTCAAAGGATTGTGGTCAAAAATTGAACCCCAAAATTTAGTATGTAGTTAACTAAAATTATTACCACAGATTGGGAAAATGGAATACCTACGTTTTATGCTTAACTTTAACTGAATAACTGTAGCTTAAGTTCGACATCTTTATACTCGAGAATGACGGATTTCAGCCCGAGGTGGAAAAAGTTCTCAGATGCGAGTTAAAATCTACACTATGATTTTTTTAGTAAAATATGGACTAAATACGATAAAAGTCCACTATTGTATACGTATAATATTAGGTCATTATTGTACACTAAACTGTCGATCGTATCCCAAATTTAGATAAAGTTATTACCTACATTTGAAGCTTATAAATTGATTGCAACTTGAGCATTCATTCCCCCGAATTGCTATTTGAGTTATTCGCCATACTCTTTGCCTCAAGATATTTTTCGCTTTAATTGTGTCCCTACTCCTACATTGCAATGTTTAACAGAAATTATACAACTGTCCTTTATATTTTACTAGCTGAACCCGGTGCGCATCGCTACACTGCTTTCACCACTTCTTCAGTTGAGAGATATTTAATATATGCATCCTATGGGAGGTATTTTCCCCCTGCGCCTACCCGCTTTATTTTTGTTTTCAAAAGTGAAGTAGACCACAAGAATGACTTCTACAAAGTTTGAACATTCTCACTATAACAGTTCTTAAGATATGCGATATTAAACATTGGCGTCCTATGGTGGGTACCACTTCCCCCGCTGCTATTTTTTTCAATTTTGGGGCTCAGAAGATCCTTCTACCAAAAGTTCAATAAAATGCGTGCAGCGTCTCTTAATTATATTCCTATATATGAGGGGTACTGCTACTCCTCTGTCAACCCCGCCCATTTTTATATTGAAATTTATAGTTTATCATAATAGTAGCTTTAACCACGTTTGAAGACTCTCCCTTTAATAGTTCTTCAGTTGACCGATATTTAATATTTACATCCTATGGGCGGTATTTCCCCCCCTGCACCTACCCGCTTTATTTTTATTTTCAATAGTGTAGTATACCATAAGAGTGACTTCTACAAAGTTTGAATATTCTCACTATAACAGTTCTTTAGATATGCGATATTAAACATTGGCGTCCTATGGGGGAAACCACTTCCCCCGCTGCTATTTTATTTCAATTTTGGGGCTCAGAAGATCCTTCTACCAAAAGTTCAACAAAATGCGTGCAGCGGCTTTTAAGATATGCGATATTTAATATTGGCATCCAATGGGGGGTACCAATTCCCCTGCCCTTATCGAAAAAATAAGTAGCCTATTTAATTTTTAGGGTCAAGTGATGTTACTGTAAAAGTTTCAGGAAAATCGGTTCAGAAGCTTAGGAGCCTATAAGCCAACAAACAAACAAACATACAAACATTTTTCATTTTTATATACATATATAGATTTCTCCCCCTGATTCCTCATATTTCTATCCCTTTCGCACCATGTTTTGCTAATAAGTTGTGTGAGCAACAGCTGGTGCATAAGTTTCAAAGTCTTAGTGTTAAGGAAAAGTTTTAATTTCTACTTTTTTTAATATTTTTCTTTATTTCTAGAACAAATTAAATTTTTATTTAAGATTAATTACTTACTTTGCTAACCAAGTTGACGGCAAAAATAGTTTATATAATCTCTCTGTCTCTCTTACTTTAAAAAGATTTTTCATCAACTGTGTTTTGTTGTTGTTTTTTTCTTTTTTTTTTCAGATGCTTAGAAAATTGTAATAAATAAACATTTGTGCCAGTGTAATTATTTTTAATTTTTCCGTTTGGCTAGAGGTTTGACAAATTGTTTTTTAAATGGGGATGAGTTTGTGACACAATAAATTATGTATAAGAAATACATGATTTTGCCATTTGTTAAACATTATGGATACTGAAAAGTTAATTTGAAAAACAAGTTAACTATTAATGTATTAGGAAGGAGATTTTTAGTTACGTAAGAGCATACAATTTTAGACCAATAATTAAAAATGACTTGCGATTGATGTTTATGATTTACCTACGTAAAAAAATCTTTAACGGTAAACTTAGAAAAATTATTTGGATAAATAAATATGTAAAAGACAATAAGCACCACCACCCAAACGATCTGTTGTAAAGACTGTATTGTATATCTCACCGTGTCAGGTTCAGACTTCATATGAAGCCAATTGCCTGGTTAAAGACAATCAGTTTCAGTGGGGCCCATAGTTTTCCTCCGAAAGGCGGGTCAGCAGCAGAGCAGATGTTCTTAAGTTTCGTCATCAAGCTCACAAAATCTGCACAGCCTTGCATTAACATTAACAATTGTAAACTGGTAGTATCTGAGACCACGTTGCCCCGTTTAAAGGCCAAAACAAACAAACAAACTTCTTTTTATGAGATAAGACTTTCATAAAATACGAAAGACTTTGTGGGATAGTGTGTAACGGCCTTAAACAAGATAGTGCTCAAAGAGCGGCCTGGCTATAGAAAATTATAAATAATCTCATGCCTTTTGCCCCCCATCTCAAATATTTCTCATCGTATATGAGGATGCATAGAAAATTTGTAGACTGTTTACCAATATTCAAGCGCCTTTGGAAATCCGGGCATAGAATGATGGCCACAGTATCAACATTCATCTGTCTTAAACCGCCGGTGAATCGCGCGCCCCCGCCACCAGGACAGGTCCACCCATTGGTCGCTATCAGGTATAATGATATTGTAATTCCTATTCTAGTAACAGGCTAAACAGATCAGTCGTTCTTAATTAAATTTAGGATCCGTATGTGACCTACAAAGTCACTGCCCTATATTCAGCATTGCGCGGCCTCCTCCTTTACTGATATGTGCAACGAAGGAATGTGCAGGATAGCCAATAAAGCCAGAGTGGGACAAGTATTCATTACGCTTCGTCTGTTCAGTCCAAGTCGACCACGATAGGGCGGCAAAGTTCAAGATTGGTCTAATTATCGTGTAATTATCTAGTGAAGGGTTTTATTCTGAATAATCCCCAATTATTACACCTCGTTGTAAAATCGCTAGAGATCCGATGATCTATGATTGAGGTCTAAGCCTATAATATTATGTTCCAACTAAAATGTGAAAGGAAATAACATGATTAGATAGTTTATTTTAAAACACGGATGTCTTTTTTTCTTTTCTAAATTTTGAGATTTTGGCAGTGTTGCTAATTAAGCCATTTAGTGGCTAGATTTAGCAATTTTTCACCCAGTTTAGCCATTAAAAAATGAGTTTAGCAATTAGCCATTTTTTTTTTTTAGCAATTTTTCAACTTGTTTAGCCATACAATTTTTTTGCCGTTTTTCTTTTAAAAGAATAATTTTTATTTTATTATAAAAAATTATAAAGGTAAAATAAACATTTTTAACAATTAAAACACCTTTAACTTTAATCACAACTTTTGCAAATGTTGAAAATCGCTATAAACGATGATGATGAAACAACTTTCAAAATAAAGGAACAGTATTCCAATATTAAATTTATAAAATGAATCAACACAAACATCGATGTTTCTTTCTGGTTGCAAGTATTTCAATTTGGAAATTTCAGAAATGACTCATGGTCTAATGCTGAAGTAGAGAGAGTATTTAGCCAAGTAAACATCGTTAAACGTAATTTGAAAAAAGGTTACATTTAGCAACCGTTAAGTAATATTTTTATCATAACAATCAAATATTTATACCAACACCGCAGTAGTGGAGAGGGTACAATGCGTTTGTGCTGATGTTTGTAACACCTTAAAATATTGGTCCTAAGCCCACCTTTATGTATAACGATTGACTCAGAATCACTTTCTGAGTCTAATTAACGATGTTTGTCCGGCTGGCTGGCTGTCCATGTAAACCTTGTGCGCAAAGTACAGGTGGCAAATTTGCGGATAATTTAATAAAGTTTGGAACATCGGTTCTAATGTGGTGTAGGGTATTATATAGTCGGGGTTGACCGACTATACTTTCTTACATGTTTTTTATTGTAGATATGGACTCAAAAGGTTGGGTTAATGTTGTCGTAATTATGATTTACCTTCAAATTATTTAAAACTTAAAGGCACGAGGGATTCGTTTGAGATGAACAATAACGACATCGAATGTATCGATCATTTAATTTTTTAAATATCTATCAAAATATTAATTTACGTTTATTCTTATTTAACAAATTGATCTTAACTTACAGTTGTATCGTCAACCACTTTTAATGAATTATTTCTGTTTTGTTAATGAATTTTAATGTGTTTTTATTTAAAAGAGCTTTTAGCCCATTTTAAGCCAGTTTTTTCCGTAAATTTTGCCATTTTTGGTCACCAACTTTTGGCAACACTGGATTTGGTTCACCTAAATTTAGTGTGTTGATTTATGTATACTGTTGCTTTTTTGTTTATGTATGCGATAAACATAACATTCGTTTTTAAATGTTCTATAAGTGCAGCACTATGCCAACAGTAAGTTACGGTACAGTGCGTTATGGGTACAGCAACGCTCGTCAAAGAGGACATTAAAAGCAGTGTTGCCATAACTGTTTGATGAGAATATGCCAAAACTTAAAAAAATCTGCTAAAATATACTAAATCGTAAAATGAAGAAAATATGCTTAACTGTCGTCAATGTCTGTGAGTGTAAAACGGCAAGAGATTGAGTGGTTGCAATTGATCATCCAATGGTGCCCACCGTTTTTTTTAGGTTAGCTCTTGTTTCCGAGATATACCGTCATTTCGAAAATGAAAGAGGTTGCGCAACATATATTCGCGTAACTCAAAAACGGCTTAGTTTATTGAAATTACAAAAAAAAACCGAAATTCCGCAATAAAATTTTCTTTAAGAAAAGTAAAACTTTTTTAGTTTTAGAAAAATAAGACTTCTAAGTTTTTGCAGACACATAAAAATCGAAGCTGCAAACAAAACAAGCCATAAATGATTAAAATCTGTTAGCAACTTTTGATTTTATTGACAAAATTTTAAATTCATTTAAGAATTTCATAAAACGCAATATTTGTATGGAAGCCCCCATAGAAGTGGCGATAACAAATTAATTGAGGTTGGTCGTACATTAATCCCACTAGGGGCAACTCCTGGGCATTTATGGGACTTTTTCTTCAATATATTTCTAGTCTGCATTGAACATTTTGTATGAGAGCCCCCTTAATGAATGGTGTTAGCGGGTAGTTATATCAGAAATAAATGATTGAGATGAAAAATAAAGTGGGGTTGTTTATACATTTGACCCATCTAGGGGCATCCTAGGCGCTGCGCTGCAGGGGCCGAATATAAGAATTTCATTAAACGGCCATATTTGTTTGGGAGCCCCCCTAAGAGGTGGAGACATATGGCATGTATGTTTTAAGAAAATGTTAAGAACAAAAAACTAATGGAGGTCGGTCATACATTTTATTGCCCTAGGGGCGATTCCTTGGTTATGGGAATTTTTCTTCTGGTAGTGTATAAAGTAATTTCTGAATAATTGAAGGAATAGGACTATTACAAAAAAGCTTTATAAAATACATAACTGGAATTTAGCTCATAGAATAAATTCGAAAAATAAAAAATGTTAAATATTTCTTCAATATATCTAAGGGCCATTATTACAACTACGTGCTTTACGGGCTAAATTTAAGAATTTCATCCATATAGACATGGCGGTTTATAAAATTCTTAAATTTGGTCCCTGCCGCGCGCAGGTAGTTTTTTCAATAAGCTAAAGCGTTTTTGAGTTACGCGAACATATGTTGTGCAACCTCCTCCATTTTGAAATAACGGTATATCTCGAAAACCTGAGCTTACCAAAAAAAAAAAAAAAAAAAACGGCTAGCACCACTGGATTCAGCGTACCCGAAATAGAAAAAAACGAACGCAAGTACCCAGCTTGCCTAAATAAAGTGTAAATTTCAAGCACAGCGTTATCAATAAATTTTAATTAATTTCATGTTGTAAAATTCCTTTCTTCATAAAAATAATTGAATGCAAATTAAATTTGATGAACTTTACCCTAATTAAATTTAAAAAAAATTTGTTTTGAAAAACGTAATCAGTTCAACAAAATAAACACAATACTAATTATTTTAATATATGGGCATTTGCCCAGAATAGTCTACCAGGATGAAAAAACAAAATGTTGATTATCATCGTCTTTTATTGCTTATTATTAGAAAAAAAGTCCATGTTCTTATAAAAGAATAATTTCCTAGGATATCTGAGCTGTTTTACCTGAGAAAATTGGGCTGGAAACTGGACAATTTTATAATTTCCTGTATTTTCTACTTCTATAGCCATTTTTATATGCTTATTTTACATGCAAAAAATATGTTATGTTTACATTATTTCTTCATAATCTCTCCATTACAATCAATTGTAAAAGGAGTATTAAGTTTTTTTGTTAAAGAAATTTTAAGACATGTATGGTAAAATGCATGGTGATAATAATAAAAAAAACATATGGAAAAATCGTACGTTCGCGATCCGTACGTTCGCGACCGGTACATAAGCCAATTTAATAAAAACCAAGAGAGATATTTTATTTTGTAAAAACTGGATGGAGACCTACATTTGTACACTTTTAAAATAAATTAATCACTTTTGAAAATTCCGTTTCATTGCGCAGATTTTTACATTTCACTACTGTCAGCCGAAGTTGACTTCTATATTGCGTACGTTCGTGACCACACGTTTATAACTTTTATTATGAAAACTTAAACTCGATGAAATCCATCTTTTGTACTAAACATAGAGCTACCCAAATGCTATAGAATCGCAAAAAAAATGCTAGGAAAAGTTTTGTATTCTATATTATTTGTACATCAAAAGCGTACGATCGTACGTTCGTGACCGCAGGAAATGCCCATATATATTTTTTAAAATTTTATTTAAAAAAAAAAGTATAATATTAATAAGAAGAAGTAATAATTTGAATATGAAATTGTTTTCTAATAAATTCTGCTTTTCTGGAAAGTAAAAAAATCTAAATTTGGACAAGTAAATATGCTAAAAAGCAGTTTATTACCCAACTTAATCCGCTAAATCCAGCAGAAAATTTGCTAAAATGGGAGCACTGATTACCAGTTAACAACTCTGGTTGCTTTTGGGCTGTCTCATCAACGGCTAAATTAAAGAACGTTATTATATAACTCATCTGACTTCGAAGTTTTTAAGTATGATCAGTGATCGTAGTCTTTAATAATCTATAAAGTTCTTAAATATAATAAATTTTTTTTTAAATTTCCATTTTCTCTACGCATCTATAGATTAAAATTGCTACTTGTACGAAGAAAAACATGTATTTTTTTTGTAAATAAGAACTTCATTTAAACATAATATATTAATAAACTTTCGCAGTTTTAATAATAGTTACCAAGAGCATGCAAAAAGATAAATAAATTAAACTGTCAGTGTTAAAATTTGGACAACATATTCCTTAGTTTTTAGTTGCATAAGGATGATAACTTGAATTATAATTGAGAACATGCTGTTAATAATAATTAGAATGTTATATTCGTATATGTTTGAATGTGTTTTTATAAACGTTATCATTTTAATTAATGATTATTACGCACACGCTTTCAAGGTCTAATTCCATAACTAACATCCAGGGATGGAAAATAGCTTTTGCAGATTTTGTTGCAACTGGATAAAAGTTATATTTATTTTTAATGTATGCACCAGTTTTTTTTAAGGTTCAAAGTTTCACAAAAATAACGCACTGCATATGCAAAGCCATACCCCACTGAATCAATGATCTTGATCTCCATTGACCATAACGCGAGCTCCGGCGCAAAAATTTAAAAATTTTAAAAATTTAATTTCATCGACCAAAAGTCCAATTTTTTTGTTATCGCCGATTTCAAAAATTTTAATGCCATTCGATAGCAAACATATTAGAACTAAAGAATTAAAAAAAAAACTTAATTACAATTTTGGTAATTGTGGGTGTAGCATGCTGCTGGAAACAAAAATTTTATGTTCTTTTAGAAAAAATTTAATTTTTGTAAATTTGATCAGAACTAAATTATGATTTCTCACCAACTGTTATATATAATGGGTCGAATTTTTTTTTTACATAAGTAGAATAGTAGTCTTTAAGAATGGTTCATTTCATCAATGTATAATTTATACCGGATGTGTTACTAAATGTTTCCCCAGGTTTCTATATTTTTGTTAAATCCGAATTTCAGCGAAATAGAACTTGTTAAGGTCAAAAGGGGTAAAAGAGATTTTGGTACCATCAGAAAGCTGAAAATGTCCTCTTAAGCCCCATATATACTTTTGCAACTGCTTGAAACTGTCTGCTGAACTCGTTTTTCATTGAAATGAAACTACTCCCAAAATGTTTTTTTGCTCTTCTTCTTTCGCTGAAATGTAATACAATGGCTAACGAACGTTTTGTTATGAAATATAATTTTGCAACTGATGCCATTCTTGAAACTGTCATAGCCGGCCAACTTTTTAGTTGATTTCAAAGAACACGGGTCCATAGAGGGTCGGAAGTGTGACTTGTGGACCTTTGGTCACCTCGGATATTTAAATTTTAAGAAAAATTCTCCAAAAATATATGTATGGATTGCGAAAAAATTTAACATTTTTTCATTTTTCGAATTTATTCTATGAGCTTAATATCAGTTATGTAAAAAAAATACAATATAATAAAATACATACATAACTGAAATTTAGCTCATAGAATAAATTCGAAAAATGAAAAAATGTTGAATATAATATAAAGTAACCTTCGGAAGGAAATAATTCCCAGTTTCTATTTGAAAAAAATTAACTTAAGCTGGCCTACAAAAAGTATGCTTAAATGTTTAGGTTATCTCCTTCCGATAAAACGGATTTTTGGGTTAAATTTTTAACGATCAATAGTGGGGTGAAAATTTTTTATATTTATAGGAAAGCAGATTTTTAGCAATGGTATGTAACAGCTAATGCATTTTTATATAATTGTAGTGGGTTATTCTAGGCGAATGTATACACTCAAAATATTATGTAGTTAAATTCAAACGAAAATTCATTTGAAACAAATTAAAATTCATTTAAAAAACGGATCATTTACATTTCATTTAAAACAAATGATTTTTTCAGTAATTTCTAAGTTTTTTATTTATTGAACATCATATTCGTTAAAATTGAATAGTTTTTACTTTTAAAAAATATATTTTAACCGATAAAAATCAAACAAATTAACAAAAAAAAATACGGAAAACATTATTTTTTGGTAGTTTGTTTTTTTAATAACAAACATAAATGTTGAAAAATAAATTTATTCGTAAAATAACTATATTTTTATTCAATTTTAACAGTACCGAAAACGAATTTAATAACCTACAATCAGTTACTGTAATAATTTTATGAGTGTATGCGTACAAAGGTAATACATATGAAATAGTGCTAGGAAACCATCGATAGTACTATCGATACTATCGATAGTCCTAAACTATCGAAAATATCGATAGGAAAAATATCAATGAAGACATGTTACAGCAGCTAAAGTTGCAATAAAATATCTTATAGTCCCTGTTAGGTAGGTAGGTAGGTAGAAAGGCCGGTGTGAAGTTTCCTTCACACCTTCACCCAGAGACCAATATGGTCCATTGTGACGCCTTAATTAGAGATAGCCAAGAAGGCATAAGTAGGTGAAATAAGCAGCAGAAGCATAAGACAGATCCGAAAGATGGGTAGAAAAGAAAGGAAGGAAAAGAAGGTAAAGGACCAACCCCGAGAGAAATCCCTTAAACCAAATCCGCCCTACGAGCGGTTAGCACCCAGTCTCCCCTCGCGCAGCCAGGCCATCCCCATTACGAATCCTATCAGATTCTCGAGTCCGCAACCCGAGACATCCCCTAATTCGCCCAGGAATCTACTGCCCAGCCACCTCAACCTGCTACCCTGCAGCCTGGGACAGTGGCACAGAAGGTGCTCAACTGACTCCAACTCCTCAGGGTCCTCGCACAACCTGCATATATCCGACAAGTCGGATCCCATCCTCACCGCCATCCTGCCTATCATACAGTGGCCCGTGATAATTCCTATCATGGTCCTAACGCAGACCCTGCTCCTGCCCAACAGCGACACCGAATCGGACTTCCTAAGCACCGGCCACAGTGTCCGCGATACCCGACAGTCCGTTCGGCTCCCCCAGGCCCGATTGGTCACGCTCGTTATCCATTCCCTAATTCTACTAAAATAGAAGCCCAATGGAGGCCTAACCGCCTCCACACAGTCAGGATCCTCCAACTCTGAGCCCTGTCTTGCCAACTCATCAGCAATCTCGTTGCCGCCTATATCGCAATGACCCGGCACCCAGCATAACCTTAGCAGATACTCCCCTAAGGCTCCCCTCAGAGCCCTCCTACACTCATCAACCAGCTTGGAGTTCACATAACAGCCCCTTACGGCCATAAGAGCCGCCTGGCTGTCCACGTATATAGTGACCTCCGAGCCCCTATCAATGTTGTCCCTCATCAGTTCCACGGCCCTCCAGACCCCCAGAACCTCCGCCTGAAAAACACTGCAGTCGCCAGGAAGCCTATATGACCTTCTTATGTTCAGATCCTCAATGTAGACCCCTGCACCCGTGCCCCTCATCTTTGAGCCATCAGTGAAAATAGCAAATCCACCAAATAATCTGCTCCTGCCCGACCAGCTCTCCCTAGAGGGCATTATTACCTCTGGCAACCGACCAAAATCCAAACTGGTGCCAACATAATCAGTGGATCCCGGCGGTCCCAGGCAATAGCCACCAGCCTCAATCTCACCCAGGATCCGTGAGTGACCCTGAGTGTCATTCCTCGTAAGTCCTAACTCCCTCAGTCTAAGGATGCTCCTGGCCGCCATTCCCATCACATACTGCTCAATAGGCAGAAGATGTAGAATGACATCCAGGGCAGCCTGAGGAGTACTTCTCATGGCACCTGTCATGCCAATTGAAGCACACCTCTGAGCCTTAGAAAGAAGTTTTCTACGACTTGCCAATCTCAATGATTCCCACCAAACACAGCATCCATACGTAAGAATGGGTCTAACCACCGAAGTGTACAGCCATCCCACCACTGACGGCCGGAGTCCCCAGCTCCTACCTATCGATGATCTGCAAGCATAGTAAGCATTGAGACCCCTTTTGAGTCTCTCTTGAGTATTCCTACCCCATGACAGCTTGCTGTCCAGAAAAACCCCCAGATACTTAGCACTATCAGATAGTCCAAGCTCCACTCCTCCCAGTACCGGCAGTCTAAACTCCTCCACCTTGTACCTCCTAGTGAAAAGAACCAACTCCGTCTTCTCCGGGTTTACTCCCAGTCCCTTGTCACTTGCCCATGCCGCCAGTTCGCCCAGCGCCCCTTGCATGATGTCGCTAATTGTCGGCAGAAACTTGCCCGACACCAATATCACCACATCATCCGCGTAGGCTACGACCTTCTGACCCATTCTGTCAAAACGTCTCAGAACGACATTGACGGCCAAGAGCCACAATAAGGGAGAGAGAACTCCCCCCTGTGGGGTCCCTCTAGTCACCGATTTCCTTAAGCGTTCGTTTCCCCAGTCCGAGTGAATAACTCTGCTGCTAAGCATCATAGTTATCCATTCGACCAAGAACAACGGAACCCTTAGGTCAATCAGTGCCTGTCTTATGGCCTCTATCCTCAAATTGTTAAAGGCGCCCTCTATGTCAAGGAATGCCGCCAGGGTGTATTCCCTGGTTCGCAAACCCCGCTCCACATAACCAACCACATCATGCAACGCACTCTCAACAGATCTACCTTTAAGGTAGGCGTGTTGAGCGCCGCTGACGATGCCGGCGTCAATCTTCGTCCTCAGATGTAGATCAATCAGTCTTTCCAACGTCTTCAAGAGAAAAGACGACAAGCTGATTGGTCTAAAATCCTTGGGTTTAGAGTGACCGGTTCTACCCGCTTTGGGAATAAAAACTACCCTAACCTCCCTCCACCTCCTAGGAATGTACCCGTTCAGCACACATACCCTAAACAGTTCCACCAACAACAGGAGTGACGATTTCCCGATATTCTGTAACATCGCCGGAAATATACCATCTGGCCCCGCCGATTTGTAGGACCCAAAGGTATTTACCGCCCATGTTACCTTATCCAAGGTAATCATATCCCCCACCGTCTCCCTTTCCTCACCGCCTGAGCCCGAACCAGAGAAGGGGTCACCACATACAGCCTGTTCCCCCGACCCAGGATCTACACACCCCGGAAAGTGAGTCTCCATAAGCAGACAGAGAGATTCAGAGCCAGATTCCGTCCATGAGTCGTCCGATCTCTGAATAAATCCAGGGACTACAGGGTCCTTAGATAAAATTCTCCTGAACCTAGACATTTCATTCACGGATTCAACTGACTCGCTAAACTTAATCCACGAGTCCCTTTTCGCCCTTCTAATATCTCCCTTATACCTCCCGTAACTCAACCTGAAGTTACTCCAATCCTCATCCCTGCGCGTATACTTCGCCCTATTGAACAGCCTTCTGACGGTGGACCTTTGAGTTTTCAACTCGTCTGTCCACCATCTTGGCTGTGTACGCCTGCCCGGAAAATTTAACGGACAAGATCGCTCATAGCTACTGGTCAATACCCCCGTGAAGGTGTTTACCAGTTGCTCCACACCGGCCGGAGTCGACCCCCAGTTCCGTGTAACCCTAAGGTTCCGTTGCACTAGTCCCGAAAACGAATCCCAATCCGTCCTTCTCGGATTCCTATATGGACACCTTTTCGACCTCTCAAACATTAGACTAAAGGACAGGCGACTATGATCAGAGAAGGAAAAATCCAAAGCCACCCTCCAGTCCTCCACTAATTCCCTACAGTTCGTCAATGTCATATCTATCACTGCCTCTCTATCCCTAGTTCTGAACGTTGGCGTATTCCCCCTATTACAGATAAAAAGATTGCTGGCAACAATAAAATCAAACATAGACTCACCTCTTTTGTTGATGTCGGCACTACCCCATTGGGAATGGTGTGCATTGGCGTCACATCCTAGTACCAGCCTCGAGCCGCTTCTGCCCGAGTGCTCCACCAACTCTCGCACTCCCTCACCAGGTGGATCGGCAGCTTCATATGGTAAGTATGCCGATGCCAGTGCCAGGACCGTTTTGTCCTTGGCTTCTCCTGTCACAACCGTGAGGTCTCCATTACTGAAAGAATTAGAAATCATGAATTTATGTTCAGTCTTCGCCAGTATACAAGTCCGTACCTTCTCATCAGAGCGGGATACGAACAAGGTATACCCCGTGATCTTTAATCCAACTACCCGGTTTTTGTTAATCCAGGGCTCTTGGATTAAAGCCACGTCCACATTGTTGTCAATGAGGTGGGTTACTAATTCGGTTGAGGCCGCTTCACAGTGGTGCAAGTTTATCTGCACCACTCTCAGCCTCTTAGGGTTTATCATTTTTAGGAAACCTAAATCTGATAGACCCTAACCCGAATATAGCAACCCCTCCCATTGACTTCAGTTTTTTCAGAGATTCCCGGTCTACTGCGAACCTGAAATCTCTTCCTTGGTTATCCTTGCAACCCAGTGAAGCTATCATCTTCCACTGGCCTGTAAAGAGTCCATTGTTCTGATTGGCCAGTAACCCCAGTATGACCTCCACCGGTTTTATAGGTGGAGGAATCCATACAGTGACCACCGGCCTCAATGGCAACTCAGACGCGAGTATGACGTCCAATCTGGCTTCAGGATAAGCGCTGCCACACCTGCCGATTGCAGCCTTTAAAAACTCAAAGGTTTTTTGATTGCCGCAACTGACAGTTTTGACACCTCTTATCCAGTCAGCCCCTTTGAACGATACTTCGTCCGGCCTTCCTTTGACGCTAAAGATTTCGTCGAGTAGTTTGTTTTCTAGCACCTGCCATATCTCGACACTGATCCTTCCATCGGGATCCATACGATCAATGACAGCTGCTAGAATACCGTCCTTACTTAACGACTCCCTTAGCTTCTTTGACGTAGAGGGTTGTTCCTCTCTGGAACCAGCCCTCTTAGTGATCTCCTTTCGGGGATCCTTCCTTTTGGCCGCTGGGGATTTCTGGTCATCACCAGACCTAACTCTCTTAAAAACCCCCTTTTTGGGGGCCTTAGTAGAGCTCTGTCGGTGATCACCCGATTTCCCTGCAGATGTTGGCTGGCCTTTCTCAGTAATCCCCTTTGTGATCTCCCTTAGGGGGGGGGGGGGGGGGCCGGAGATTATCAAGACTTTACCAGTCCTCATCGCGCAGCTAGTAGAGGGTGGTACTTCATCAGGCTTGGTTCCCTTATCCGTGACCGTACTGTCTCGGTTTAGAGAACCAGGTGTTGATTCTGCACCCTCCTTCTTACTTCACGTTCCATTATTGGAGGACTCATCAGCAGGGGTTACTGAGGGTTTCTTGTCCATACTGACATTTGAGCCCTCAGCAGCCCTTGCTGTGTATCCCGCAGGATAGGGAATGCCTTGGATATCACCGACAGATCCGTGGATTCGTTCGAATCTGGCAACGTTCTTCCGGTGCTTCCTCAGCAAGTGCCTATCCCGCCCATCGTGTAGTGAGGAGTCTTTCTTAGCTATCTTTTCTAGAAAGGCTAAGGAGGCCCTTACACCACTCTTGGCTTTTTCAAGACTCGTTCGGCCTTCTGATGCGACCTGTTCTGTCGCATCCTGCCGAACAATGGGTTTTGATCCACCCACTACTCCGCTCCCTATCTCGAGTGTGACCTCAGGAGCCGATGGCCCGGCCCTATGGTCCTGATCATGAGCCGAAATCATTGTTATTTCATGCTCATCATCAGATCCCAGAGCTAGACCATCGAGTCTTTCCGAGACCCCTGTTCGAGACGGGGAACCGACTGGGGGGTCGCTCGTCCCGCTTGTCTCTGTCAGTTCTGTCAATAACTGACCTTCTTGCTCAAGAATATCTCTGTAGATACTCAGCCAATCGGCGTCTGGATCTGACACCGAAACTGCCGAGTTGTCAGAGATATTCCCTGCATCGACTCTTAGAGTCGCGTCCTTGTTTTTTACAGTAAAGTTGTCCAGTTTTTTGGTCCCACGAGTACGCCGTAAAGAAAAGGACCGTCTCGCGCAGTGACGGCTTGCACGGACTAGGCTAAGTTACAACTGACCCTTGCCATCGGCGCCAGAGGGAAGCTGTTCGCGACCAGTTTCTTTAACCACTAACCAGCCATTCAAGTCCTCGGCACTGCTATCAACCACCTTGACCTTAAAAGTGGGGGAAATGGGAAATAAAGGGGGATTGATAGGATCATAGGTAATGGGATAGGGGATGGGAGGATGGATAACCCTTAGTCGTGCTGGCCTTAAAGCAAATACCTTCCAACTTGTCCCGGCTAGAATTTGCCGACTCAAGTTACAAGACATTCACTACAGCCAGCATTTAAGCCACCACATCGCGGCAAGATAGTTATCCATGGTGGTGGATTACTTTAATTCCTTCAGAAAGGATCACAATTATCAGCATCACAATTTTTAAAAACTGTCCTCTAAAATAACGTGCGTAGTTACAGTTTTCCTACTTAAGAACAAATATTCAGTCGATTGTAATATCGGTATATCGATGGTGAAATCTGAACTATCGATAGTATCCCAGCACTAATATAAACAGAACAATTTTTTTTCTAAAGTGTAAATGAATGAAAGGGATATAAATCTGACATAAATAAAGATATCATAATGAAATTTGGAAGTTTTGTAGATTAAAAAGTTCTTTAAACAGTGCACGTAAAAACATCCCTCTTTTTGAATAATAAAATACCATAATTCCAAATCTCAATCAAAAGCACCTCTTACTTAATACTAAAAAACATCAAAAGTTCAATTTTGGCCTTAAATTTATCAATAACTGCTAAGCGCAAAATTTTGTATATCGGTTCAAAAGTTAAAGATATTTGGCCTATGAAAAACGATTTTCAGCCATAACATTAATAAGGTCCGATGATGAAACCAGCATGTAAATCACATTAAACGGGTTAAATTTTTCTAGGTCTATTGAAGTCTGTTAGTTTGTTAATTTTTTCTAACTCAATATGCGGCAATTTTAATTATTTACAAAGCTGTTAAGCCAAAATTGAGCCGCGTGCCATAAACATCAATAAGTCATCTATAAATTGCTTAAATCGATGATGGAATTTTTTTTGGTAGGATCCCTACTAATTAATTGCATTGTCTTGGAACTAGGAATAAAAGCAATGGGAAAGGGGATAGAGGGGAAGTAGTGCTCGACTTGAAATTATTCAAGTTCAAATAGAGAGGAAAAACTTCAAGAGGAAGGTTATTCGAAGGATATTTTGGTATCATGAAACTCGATATCGAATGAAATGTATTGAATTTGAAATAATAGCATTGGATATCGAGAAACTCGACATTTCATTTATCGAGTTTTCATTCGATACGTCAGTGTCTATCGCATGGAAAAAAATTCGATAGTTGATTCGATACGATAGTATCGAATGTGGTGATTAGACCCCTGAACTGTTCAGACAAAAAACAAAATTTTCCCTGTAATGAGTTGTACGATGCACCGGTCAATCCACCACTAGTGGTAAATACAAAGAATATTTCTCCCACAAAAAAAATCAAATAACCTGAAGACTGAACTTCAAAGTAAAGTGGGATAATTTGGTATCGTTTTTCAAGCGTGAATTTATTAATGACGATTTGCCATGGTATACTGACCCTAAATATCAAAAAGTGAGCGCAGTATGCCAGTTCGTTTGAAAGGTTACCCTTTCTTAATATCTATTAGGCTTAAAAACTCATTTACTAGTTTTGGAAAATTTGTTACAAAAAGTAAAGTACTTTTTTATTTTAAGGACCCATTTTCTTTTCGAAACATATATTAAAACTAAACAGAAAACTTTTTAGCATTTAAGTGAAAAAACAAGTTGTTTTCGATAGAGGGAAATAACTTAAAACTCAATCAAATAAGTCACTAGCAAAGTCTAAAATTTTTAAAAAAAGAACAATTATACTAAGATAAACATCCCTGACAACAACACACATACGCACAGACAAACATCAAAAATAAACAATCCCCAACAGGTCTGGCAATCAAACTAGAAATTTTTTTGTAATCTAAAACTTTCTATAGAAAATATGTACGATCTTAAGATTTGTTCTAGAAATTTTTTATTATTGGAACTGCCGGGACATATTTCATAAGCAAAAGCAAAAAAGGACAAGCGAAAGAGCATATGATAACAACGCAAAATAGAACCAAAATAGGGACAGTCAGAGATAAATCATAAAGAAACATAGTAATACTAACAACACATGCTGTGTGTCTAGTTTTGAATTATACAAAAAACAAGTTAATTCTTTTCGAAACTAAATTATATAATGAATTGAAATGGAATAAATTTTTTTTTCTTGTTGGCCAAAAAATAAAAATAACAACTTAATAGTAGATACAATTTATAATACAATTATTTTAATTGCAAAACGCATGTTGTTTCTAAGGTTTCCCTGACAAATGTTTGTTTCACTCAGATGACGTCAGGCAGCTTGTTTTGTATGTAAACAAGTACAAACCGGAAATAGGAAACAAAGTATGGTGTTAGTAAACATCCTTTTATATAGTTTTTTCTTAATAAGTTAAATGGCATTATTAAAATTAGTACTTGTAATACGAACTTCACATGATGTTCATAATTAAATTGCTAGTTTTATGAAATAAGTAGAGCATGGGGCAGTTTATTTATATATTTCTTATTTTTTTGGTTGTTGGCAATTCGATATGTATCATTATTACTTCATTTGGGTTTGAATATGGTACTTGTGCGAGAAATTTAATATTTAACATATGGGGCATAATTTATGAAAGGGACAACCCAATAAAAAAGTTTTGTTAGAATTCCTTTATATTTGCCATAACTATTTCTAGTTGATATGAATGAGAGTGCGATATGTTTTTGTGTGTGATGTTTATTTGTCGAGTTACGGGGTAGTAAAGTGTTGCCGTTTTCAAAAAATGTTTTTTTTTTAATTATTTTTTTTCGAAATTAAAACTAGCCAAACAAAAAAAAAAAAAAAAATTTAAGTGATTTTAATTGGAAATTAATTGATCTTTTAAGGAAAAAAATAAATTTGAACATTAAAGTTTTTTTTCATGACCAAAATTTTTCTAACTTGGCCATATTTTTTTTTAACCGAAATTAACCTTTAGTGTCCTGATTATATTGTTAAAGTTTAATTACTTGCTCTCTATTAGTTTAAAAGTTACGCAAATTTCTTCAGTGTCTTACATGTGGTTATTGCAATGTTGTACCGTAAAAGACAGGAAATGACGAGTATAAATGGAAATTTTTCTGACTTCGACCAAATTTTTTAATTTTCTTTTTACCGAATTTGTTGTAAAACTTTTATTAAGTGCTCTCCATACGTTTAAAAGCTATGCAAATTTATGTATACGCATATCGCACTGAGTATGATTTAATACACTTGTTAATGCTGGCTGGTTAGTTAAGTTTGTACATTCATACAATTATTTTACGTCTCCCATACATTCAACTTTAACTGCACTTCCTTCTAGAGTCCATCTTTTGCTTAAATAGGTAGGGTTGTTTTTAAATATGTTTTTGTTTTTTTTTTAGCATTTTGTGAAGGAGGCTTTGGGAATTATGTAGGAAAAACTTTCAATCGAACAAAAAAGTATGAAGAACACAAGTAAGAAAGAACATGAAAGTTAGTTAAAATAGATAACGCTAAGTGACAATTTTTTGATCAAATGAATTTGACACCTAATCTCTATGTATTCCAAAATAACCGTTATTTGTGTTTTATCTCGAACTTTTGACAATTCTGACTTCATATTCGGATTCAGCGGAAAATTTTACATAATGATTAGCTGTCAGATTCATTTGGTCACGACTTTGTTGAAATTTTGTCACGTAGTGTAATCATTCAAAGCAAATTTCGATCAACCAAAGTACAAATACCATTTGGTTTAAAGATTGATGTTAAGCTATAGACTGCCGGCCGTCGTCAATGGCAATGAGTGTTAAGAAGAGATAGTATTAGTTAGTTAGTATGTTAGTTATTATCGAAACATTTCAAATCAAACTGACCCTGAACGTGGGTTCGATTCCCCGGTCAGTCAAGAATGAAAAATTGTCAATAAATTTAAAGTTATTTCATGTTGTAAAATTCCTTTCTTCATAAAAATAATTAAATGAAAATTAAATTTAATGAGCTTTAGCCTGGTTATAATATGTGTAAGATTGAGAAACGCACGCGTATAAGGATAAAATGGAACTGAGTTTTTATTTAATATTTTCTTATAACTATTATTTACAGAGATATTATTTTAAGTAGTAAATGTAAGAGTTGCAATATTTATGCATATTTAAAAATTAATGAATATGAAGTGGGTTTGAAAACAAAAGGATTAATTCAAATATATTACATTACTCCACCCCTAAAATTTCAATATAACAAAATTCAAAATTATAAATTCAATAAATTCGTTCAAAGTTAACTCACGGTTGAAGTAGTAAAAAATTAGGATTACAAATACATATGTATATAATTTTTGTTAGTAAAATAAAACATGTCAATGTTTTCGAAAATCATCTGACTGGTAACGTGATACTTCTCGACGATTTCTTATAGTTCTGCGCACTTGTTGATCCTGATGGTTTTCAGCTGAGTCATCTTGATTACTTGTGCTTGTGGAAGGAGTTGGTTCATTGGCTGCGATATTACTTGATGAAGATATAGACGTAGATGGTGAAACATCTAGAGGTGCTGAAGATTGACCTTCATCATCGCCGAAACTAGCAGTATGTGGATTGTTGGTTGGAGAAGTGCAAGGTTTCATTTGGTTGACATGTCGCCTGCAAACGCCTTTTCCGGTGTTTACAATGAATATAACCTTTCCAATTCTTGCTCGAATAATGCCTGGTATCCAGTTCTTCCCCTTACCGTAATATCTGATATAAACGCTGTCATTGACTTGAAATTTGCTCGAATTTGAAAAACTTCGCAGAAGATTTTTTGAAGATTCTAACAGCTGAGACCAGACTGTGCGTACAGGTCTACCACGTATTAGTTCTGCAGGTGATTTTCCCTCTGAATTTGGCATGAAACGGTAGGTTGAGAGAAACTTGTGTACAGCATCTTTTACAGTCATTTCGTCATCGATGTTCTTTCTTACAGAAGTTTTGAAAGTTCTAACGAAACGTTCCGCCAAGCCATTTGAGGCGGGATGAAAGGGTGTTGTTGTGATATGACGTATGCCAGCTTTTATGCAGAACTGTTCAAATTTTTCAGACCTTAGTTGCGGACCATTATCACTAACGATAGTATTTGGTATGCCTTCAATTGAAAATATAGCTGAAAGAGCTGAAATAGTATCCTCTGTTGTTGTATTCTTCATTGAAGAAACGTAGGGAAATTGTGAGTAAGAATCAACGCAGATGAGCCACATGGAATTAAATATAGGACCAGCAAAATCCACATGCACTCGTTCCCACGGCTTAGTTGATTTAGGCCAGCTTTCGTACTCTTTGGCAGGAGCCTGATTCTGAATTTTGCATATTTCACAACCAGAAGCTACTTTTGCAATGTCATCGTCGATGTTGTTCCACCATATATATTGTCTAGCGAGTTGTTTCATTTTAACAACGCCCCAATGTCCATCATGAAGCATATTCAAAGCATGATTCTTTAAAGCATCAGGTATGACGACACGAATGTAATTTGTTTGTAAACAAAGCAAATTATTGTAAATTGTTAAGTTGTTTCTGTGATTAAAAAACGGTTTCATTGCTGATTGTTCTGGTGAAAGATGTTTAGGCCAACCATTTTTTACATAATTGTAGACTTCGCGTAATGTTTTGTCAGATTTGGAATATTTTTGAATATCGGCTTTTATAGGGAAATCATCAAAAGAAATCTGGAAACATGATTCCCCATCCTTATCAAAATGTTCGTCTGTAGAAAGAGGAAGACGTGAAAGTGCATCCGCGTTACCATGATCGGCAGTTTTACGATATCTTATTTCGAATTGATAAGCCATGAGCGTCACGGCCCAGCGTTGAATACGAAGTGCTGTCATAGTTGGCAAATGCTTAGAAGGGTTGAAAATGCTTACCAGAGGTTTGTGGTCAGTAATGAGTACGAACTTTCGGCCATATAGAAACTGGTGAAAACGTTTAACACCAAAAATTATTGCGAGACCCTCCTTTTCTATTTGACTGTAATTTGATTGTGCCTTGTCAAGTGTCTTTGATGCGAACGCGATAGGCCTTTCAGTTCCGTCTGGATACATGTGGGAAATAACAGCGCCGATACCGTATGGTGAAGCATCGGTAGCAAGAACTAGTGGCAAATTGTCCTGAAAATGAGCAAGTTGAGTTGCGTTGGCAATATACGATTTTAGGTCATCGAAAGATTTTTGCTGCTCTTTCCCCCAACGAAAAGGAACATCTTTTCTGCGTAACATATTAATCGGCGCTGCTAAATTCGAAAAGTTTGGTATAAAGTTATGGTAATAATTAACTTTACCCATAAACGCTTCAAGTTGCTTGATGTCTTTAGGAGGTTTTAAGTTTTTAACTGCCGTCACACCAGATTCATCAGGCAAAATTCCCCCTGAACTGATTTGACGGCCTAAGTATGTAATTTTATTTTGCAAAAATTCACATTTATCTTTCTTACAGCGAATGCCATTAGCCAATAATAACGAAAGTACCTTTTCAAGACGATGAAGATGTTCTTGTAGGGTTGGTGCTGATATTATGATGTCGTCAAGATAGTTTGCACAACCTTCTATACCATAAAGAAGTTGCTCAATGTATTTTTGGAAGATAGCTGGAGCGCTAGCGATGCCATAAGGTAAACGTTGGTATTGGAATAGTCCAAGCGGCGTGTTGATGACCATTATATGCTTCGATGTATCGTCCAACTCCATCTGAAGATAAGCATCCTTTAGGTCGACTTTTGAAAAATATTTTCCGTCACGAATAGTATGAAATAAACTTTCACGGGTAGGAAGTGGGTACTGTTCTATGTCAATTTGCGAATTGACAGCTACTTTAAAATCACCACATATACGAATTGAACCATTCGGCTTTTTTGCTAAAACGATGGGTGAAGCCCAATCACTAAATTTAACCGGTATGATGATTTTTTGTGCAATAAGTCTTTCTATTTCCTCTTTTAATTGTGGCATTTGAGCGAACGGAATTTGGCGGCTTCTAAAAAATTTCGGTTGAGCGTTTTCTTTTAATCGAATATTTGCTTTAAAGTTTTTTACCGTACCGAGGGATGGTTTAAAAATTTCACTGAATTTTTCACAAATGTCGTTCACTTTTTTATTGTCTTCAGCCGAAACTACATTAATTTGTTTTATTTGAAAACCAAATATTTTGAATAAATCATAGCCAAATAAATTTTCACCTTCACTCGTATTAACTACAATTAAATTAACGCTTTTCTCACTATCACCACATTTTAAATTTGTATGTAATTCACCTAGAATAGGAATTTCTTTCTTACCAAATCCATACAGAACTCTATTTGATTTAAAAAGTTTAGGCTTTTTTAATAATTCGTACGTTTTTAAATTAATTATTGAAATTGACGCGCCAGAGTCCATTTGAAATCTTATACAATGTTTATCAATTTCAACGTCGATTACACTCTTTGACTTTTCTGATTTTACTACTTCACCAATGTCAAACACTGTCTCTACCATATCAACATTATTTTTTTGCTTTTTATGTCTATACCCTTTCTTGCGTTCACTATTATTGTTTGTGTTGTTTTTTGACATACAGACGGGAGCAATGTGTCCCTTTTTACCACACTTATTACACATGGCATTTTTAAATTTACATTCTTCTCTATTATGAGAGCTAAAACATCCCGAACACGATTTATATTTTTGATTTTGAATGTCTTTTTTAACGGACGATTGTTTTTTCACAAAGTTTACTTCAATTGTCTTTTCATTTGAATTATCTTTAATAGCAGCCACAGTTCTTGTTGTTGCTTCATACGATTCTGCTACCAACAAAACATCTGAGAGTGTTGCGTTTTGCTTTTGTAACGCGGCAGAGCGAACTGAGTCGTGAGGGGTGTTTAAGATAATATGGTCGCGTATCATATCATCAACGAAGCTGCTAGCGCATGCGGTCGAACTGCAAACAAATTTGCAGGCTCTGGCTAAACCACGAAGATCTGCCACCCATTCTTTGTATGACTGCGAACTTTTCATTTGCCTTTTAAAAAATTCATAACGTGCTGCTACGATGTGTTGGCTGACAGCAAAATGCTGCGATAATTTTTCCGTTAGCTGTATGTATGTTTGATTGTCAAGACTTTGCACACCAAATAAATTCTTAAGCAGATCAAACACCTCTGCACCACACCACGATAAGAAAAACGATTTTTGTTTTTCTGCTGACGTTACCGAATACGCGACGAAATGCTGCTCCAATTGCTGCAAATATGAGTCCCATTGCTGCAGCTCTTTATTGAATTTGTGGAATGCTGGTACCATCAAATTTTCACTTGGGAGTGTTAAGGGAGTTCCATCTTTTTTATCAAGGATTGACTGCATCCATAATTGCTGTTGGGTTAAAAGATTTTGTGTGAATTCTTGTTGTTGTTTTAATAACAATTCGAAACCATTTAAATTGGTTGCCATTATTTTGTTTTTGTTCACACACTAAAACAAAAAATAAAAAACCCACTTGTTGTTTTTGTTTGTTTTTTTTTTTTTTTTTTTTTTTTTTTTTTTTTATCACTCGTCGCCAATTGTAAGATTGAGAAACGCACGCGTATAAGGATAAAATGGAACTGAGTTTTTATTTAATATTTTCTTATAACTATTATTTACAGAGATATTATTTTAAGTAGTAAATGTAAGAGTTGCAATATTTATGCATATTTAAAAATTAATGAATATGAAGTGGGTTTGAAAACAAAAGGATTAATTCAAATATATTACATTACTCCACCCCTAAAATTTCAATATAACAAAATTCAAAATTATAAATTCAATAAATTCGTTCAAAGTTAACTCACGGTTGAAGTAGTAAAAAATTAGGATTACAAATACATATGTATATAATTTTTGTTAGTAAAATAAAACATGTCAATGTTTTCGAAAATCATCTGACTGGTAACGTGATACTTCTCGACGATTTCTTATAGTTCTGCGCACTTGTTGATCCTGATGGTTTTCAGCTGAGTCATCTTGATTACTTGTGCTTGTGGAAGGAGTTGGTTCATTGGCTGCGATATTACTTGATGAAGATATAGACGTAGATGGTGAAACATCTAGAGGTGCTGAAGATTGACCTTCATCATCGCCGAAACTAGCAGTATGTGGATTGTTGGTTGGAGAAGTGCAAGGTTTCATTTGGTTGACATGTCGCCTGCAAACGCCTTTTCCGGTGTTTACAATGAATATAACCTTTCCAATTCTTGCTCGAATAATGCCTGGTATCCAGTTCTTCCCCTTACCGTAATATCTGATATAAACGCTGTCATTGACTTGAAATTTGCTCGAATTTGAAAAACTTCGCAGAAGATTTTTTGAAGATTCTAACAGCTGAGACCAGACTGTGCGTACAGGTCTACCACGTATTAGTTCTGCAGGTGATTTTCCCTCTGAATTTGGCATGAAACGGTAGGTTGAGAGAAACTTGTGTACAGCATCTTTTACAGTCATTTCGTCATCGATGTTCTTTCTTACAGAAGTTTTGAAAGTTCTAACGAAACGTTCCGCCAAGCCATTTGAGGCGGGATGAAAGGGTGTTGTTGTGATATGACGTATGCCAGCTTTTATGCAGAACTGTTCAAATTTTTCAGACCTTAGTTGCGGACCATTATCACTAACGATAGTATTTGGTATGCCTTCAATTGAAAATATAGCTGAAAGAGCTGAAATAGTATCCTCTGTTGTTGTATTCTTCATTGAAGAAACGTAGGGAAATTGTGAGTAAGAATCAACGCAGATGAGCCACATGGAATTAAATATAGGACCAGCAAAATCCACATGCACTCGTTCCCACGGCTTAGTTGATTTAGGCCAGCTTTCGTACTCTTTGGCAGGAGCCTGATTCTGAATTTTGCATATTTCACAACCAGAAGCTACTTTTGCAATGTCATCGTCGATGTTGTTCCACCATATATATTGTCTAGCGAGTTGTTTCATTTTAACAACGCCCCAATGTCCATCATGAAGCATATTCAAAGCATGATTCTTTAAAGCATCAGGTATGACGACACGAATGTAATTTGTTTGTAAACAAAGCAAATTATTGTAAACTGTTAAGTTGTTTCTGTGATTAAAAAACGGTTTCATTGCTGATTGTTCTGGTGAAAGATGTTTAGGCCAACCATTTTTTACATAATTGTAGACTTCGCGTAATGTTTTGTCAGATTTGGAATATTTTTGAATATCGGCTTTTATAGGGAAATCATCAAAAGAAATCTGGAAACATGATTCCCCATCCTTATCAAAATGTTCGTCTGTAGAAAGAGGAAGACGTGAAAGTGCATCCGCGTTACCATGATCGGCAGTTTTACGATATCTTATTTCGAATTGATAAGCCATGAGCGTCACGGCCCAGCGTTGAATACGAAGTGCTGTCATAGTTGGCAAATGCTTAGAAGGGTTGAAAATGCTTACCAGAGGTTTGTGGTCAGTAATGAGTACGAACTTTCGGCCATATAGAAACTGGTGAAAACGTTTAACACCAAAAATTATTGCGAGACCCTCCTTTTCTATTTGACTGTAATTTGATTGTGCCTTGTCAAGTGTCTTTGATGCGAACGCGATAGGCCTTTCAGTTCCGTCTGGATACATGTGGGAAATAACAGCGCCGATACCGTATGGTGAAGCATCGGTAGCAAGAACTAGTGGCAAATTGTCCTGAAAATGAGCAAGTTGAGTTGCGTTGGCAATATACGATTTTAGGTCATCGAAAGATTTTTGCTGCTCTTTCCCCCAACGAAAAGGAACATCTTTTCTGCGTAACATATTAATCGGCGCTGCTAAATTCGAAAAGTTTGGTATAAAGTTATGGTAATAATTAACTTTACCCATAAACGCTTCAAGTTGCTTGATGTCTTTAGGAGGTTTTAAGTTTTTAACTGCCGTCACACCAGATTCATCAGGCAAAATTCCCCCTGAACTGATTTGACGGCCTAAGTATGTAATTTTATTTTGCAAAAATTCACATTTATCTTTCTTACAGCGAATGCCATTAGCCAATAATAACGAAAGTACCTTTTCAAGACGATGAAGATGTTCTTGTAGGGTTGGTGCTGATATTATGATGTCGTCAAGATAGTTTGCACAACCTTCTATACCATAAAGAAGTTGCTCAATGTATTTTTGGAAGATAGCTGGAGCGCTAGCGATGCCATAAGGTAAACGTTGGTATTGGAATAGTCCAAGCGGCGTGTTGATGACCATTATATGCTTCGATGTATCGTCCAACTCCATCTGAAGATAAGCATCCTTTAGGTCGACTTTTGAAAAATATTTTCCGTCACGAATAGTATGAAATAAACTTTCACGGGTAGGAAGTGGGTACTGTTCTATGTCAATTTGCGAATTGACAGCTACTTTAAAATCACCACATATACGAATTGAACCATTCGGCTTTTTTGCTAAAACGATGGGTGAAGCCCAATCACTAAATTTAACCGGTATGATGATTTTTTGTGCAATAAGTCTTTCTATTTCCTCTTTTAATTGTGGCATTTGAGCGAACGGAATTTGGCGGCTTCTAAAAAATTTCGGTTGAGCGTTTTCTTTTAATCGAATATTTGCTTTAAAGTTTTTTACCGTACCGAGGGATGGTTTAAAAATTTCACTGAATTTTTCACAAATGTCGTTCACTTTTTTATTGTCTTCAGCCGAAACTACATTAATTTGTTTTATTTGAAAACCAAATATTTTGAATAAATCATAGCCAAATAAATTTTCACCTTCACTCGTATTAACTACAATTAAATTAACGCTTTTCTCACTATCACCACATTTTAAATTTGTATGTAATTCACCTAGAATAGGAATTTCTTTCTTACCAAATCCATACAGAACTCTATTTGATTTAAAAAGTTTAGGCTTTTTTAATAATTCGTACGTTTTTAAATTAATTATTGAAATTGACGCGCCAGAGTCCATTTGAAATCTTATACAATGTTTATCAATTTCAACGTCGATTACACTCTTTGACTTTTCTGATTTTACTACTTCACCAATGTCAAACACTGTCTCTACCATATCAACATTATTTTTTTGCTTTTTATGTCTATACCCTTTCTTGCGTTCACTATTATTGTTTGTGTTGTTTTTTGACATACAGACGGGAGCAATGTGTCCCTTTTTACCACACTTATTACACATGGCATTTTTAAATTTACATTCTTCTCTATTATGAGAGCTAAAACATCCCGAACACGATTTATATTTTTGATTTTGAATGTCTTTTTTAACGGACGATTGTTTTTTCACAAAGTTTACTTCAATTGTCTTTTCATTTGAATTATCTTTAATAGCAGCCACAGTTCTTGTTGTTGCTTCATACGATTCTGCTACCAACAAAACATCTGAGAGTGTTGCGTTTTGCTTTTGTAACGCGGCAGAGCGAACTGAGTCGTGAGGGGTGTTTAAGATAATATGGTCGCGTATCATATCATCAACGAAGCTGCTAGCGCATGCGGTCGAACTGCAAACAAATTTGCAGGCTCTGGCTAAACCACGAAGATCTGCCACCCATTCTTTGTATGACTGCGAACTTTTCATTTGCCTTTTAAAAAATTCATAACGTGCTGCTACGATGTGTTGGCTGACAGCAAAATGCTGCGATAATTTTTCCGTTAGCTGTATGTATGTTTGATTGTCAAGACTTTGCACACCAAATAAATTCTTAAGCAGATCAAACACCTCTGCACCACACCACGATAAGAAAAACGATTTTTGTTTTTCTGCTGACGTTACCGAATACGCGACGAAATGCTGCTCCAATTGCTGCAAATATGAGTCCCATTGCTGCAGCTCTTTATTGAATTTGTGGAATGCTGGTACCATCAAATTTTCACTTGGGAGTGTTAAGGGAGTTCCATCTTTTTTATCAAGGATTGACTGCATCCATAATTGCTGTTGGGTTAAAAGATTTTGTGTGAATTCTTGTTGTTGTTTTAATAACAATTCGAAACCATTTAAATTGGTTGCCATTATTTTGTTTTTGTTCACACACTAAAACAAAAAATAAAAAACCCACTTGTTGTTTTTGTTTGTTTTTTTTTTTTTTTTTTTTTTTTTTTTTTTTTTATCACTCGTCGCCAATTGTAAGATTGAGAAACGCACGCGTATAAGGATAAAATGGAACTGAGTTTTTATTTAATATTTTCTTATAACTATTATTTACAGAGATATTATTTTAAGTAGTAAATGTAAGAGTTGCAATATTTATGCATATTTAAAAATTAATGAATATGAAGTGGGTTTGAAAACAAAAGGATTAATTCAAATATATTACAATATGAAAATTTGGATTAAAAACCATAAACAGTTCAATAAAATAACCACAAATTAATTGTTTAAAAAAAAAACAAAAAATTTAATAATTATGTCTTAAATAATAATGAGCTCAAGCCCCTTTTGTAATTTTGAGCCACCCTGTATGTAGAGTCCATATTCAGTTTTAATAAAATTTTCTTGTATATAACATCTTTAGTTTCAAGCGTATATAAAGATAAGCCTTATAGAGAAAGACTTTAGCTTATATCGCAAGTCTTTAGAGAGACCATTTTTCGATTGCATCGTAGGTCCTTTAAGAGTCCATGCCAATTTTCAATGGTAGGCGTTTATATTGACCTAGATTGTCTTAATCCTTTGGTTTGTTAAACTCAACTTTAGTTTTCTATATATATATTTCAATATACATTGATTCCTATGGTTACAGGGTGGAACAAAGGTCCACAACAAAGTTCTTCCATTCGCTGTCTGCTTCTTTTCGGCCCAGGACTTTTCAATTGAGTTTGTTTCGCTTTCTCGATTTGTCTCTTCTAGGTGTAAGCGGGCTGCATATTCTTTTACTGCCTTGGTGGTCCCATTCAGTTGCCATATTGGCTACGTTGTCGTTGGTGCTTCTGAGAACATGGCCAATCCAACTCCATTTACGATTAATGATCTGGATACGTATTGGTGTTTCACCTGCTCTTTTCCACAGAGATAACACTTGGCCAAAATGTCTTGAGTAGCTTTCTTAACAAGTGATTTAAAATACCTGCAAGGATTGCAAGTCGCTAGCTGTGGTGCTCCAGGATTCTCAGCCATACAACAGCGCGGAAAGCACGTAAGGTGAAAAAGATGGAGTTTGGTCCTCAGCTGAATTTCTGCAGTAACCCAAATGCTTGGTTTGCCTTTTTGATGCGATTTGTAGTATCTTCTCGCGAGACGCCTGATGCTGATATGACACTTGCCAGGTATCTTCAATATCTACGCTGACTATTTGGAACTTTTGGGAGTTGTTAGTTTCTATGTTAATATGTTGACCTTGCCGTGGATTGTATTTCCCCTAGTTTGGCTGCCATATCGTTGAATGTGTGGGCTAGGAGACATATGTCGTCGGCATAATCGAGATCTTCGAGGCATCCAGTTAAGTTTTCTACGTTCGTAGTTATTCAGTCCCACTTTAACTTTAATACATTCTTACTTTTAATCGTAGCTTATTGTATTCCATTATTATCTGCCATTATCTGCTTGTGCGAAACATAGGAAAACAGAAATGTTACTCTCATTCTCTTTTTATTCACTCACATAAACTCTGCTTCAAATAATAACAATGTCAACTTTTATCAAAAACAGTAGACCACACTTCAATACGCATACACTTTAGAAAACAGAAAATTGTACGAACAGTTGTACAGTGCACGTCTTTAATATAAACCTCATCCTAAAATCTTTATAAAACAAAAATATCATATTTGGCACACAATGCTCATGTTAAAATATGCAAAAAAATTTTTTATTATTTTATATTTTAACATGAGCGGCGTTGCCTGATTTTGCTGCTGGCAACGCAACTTCAGTTCAGTTAACATCCGTTATTGACTCATTAATTTTGGCGGGTCCATGTAAATACTGCGGTGTAGGGTATTATATGGTCGACATTGACGGACTATACTTTCCTATTGGTTTTTACTGATATGTATCAAGGGTATTTCGAACTTTGTTATATACTTTATTCATTAATTTATTTTTTTTTTTATGAAAAATAAAAACAACTGAAAAGAAAAACACACACACATCAAAACATTAAAAAAGAAATGTATAACAAATGATAACAAAAAGCTTTTAGGAAAAATTAAAAAAGAAAAATATAATTAATTTTTGCAACCATAAAGTTGTTATTGTTGTGGCTTTTTTAACACAAAAAAGCAAATTGTTTGGCGCAAATAAAAGTTTCTCGAACACACCCCTCGAACAGTGCAAAAGAAAATAATAAAATAGATGAATGTGTAACATTCTTTCATTTAATGAAAAGAAGAATGTTCTGAGTTTTCTTTTGTCCCCCACACACACACACCTTAAAAATTCGTTGCTAATTCTAGTCTTTTTTCCGGAACATGTGGACATGATGGTGTGTGTTTTTAAGCATTTTTTCATAATTTATCATGTGGTAAATTTGAGGTAAAAGTGTTTAAAGAAAGAATACAAGAAAATTGAATTTCATTGCAAGTTGGGGAAAATATGCAACAGTTATTTGAAAATCTTTCTTTTTCTATTCTGTATTCCTTTGTTTAAATTGAATAAAAAAAAGTTTTCTTCATTAATTTTCAACAAAGGTAATTGAAAAGAGGGGACGAATATTTAACAGGAGAGCGGTTGTTTTATTTTAATACCTCATAATAACCCAATAAAAAATGGAGCTCCCAACGAAGTAGGTTTGTAAGGGAGAAACTAAAGGGTTTCGCTTACCATTGCGCTTACGGAAGACATGAATTTTATATGGCGAGTTCCCACTTTGAAGCAATACATTTGTGACACATAAAGCGCATTATTCAGCGCACATAAACATTGTTGGATGTAACGATCATATTTACACACTGAATGTTTTGATACAGTTATTTTTTAGTATTCTCCCTTACAAACCTGCTTCGTAGTAAGGGAATGCCGTATCACTTGAAATGTTATTTTTTTTTATAAAAGTTGTTGGGAGTTCTTTCACTTACTTTACTGCATTTCTGTATGTCTTATTGCGTAGCGCATAATTGTGCGCTTATTTTTTTAAATGTACCTTTAGTGCTTCGCAATATGATAAAATTTTTTATTGGGTACCTACATTGAGTATTTTTTTTTTTTTTTGGAAAATTTCTATTAAATATCTTTTCTTTATGAAAAGCAGAGTGTATGAAAAGGTAAATTGTATTATGGTGTTTTCTTTTCTACAAAAAAATGTGACATTTTATTTAAAAAAATGTAATTTGGTGTTCGTTTCTTTAAAATTTTACTTCCGAAAAGGGTAAGTTTTTTAGAATAAAGCAAGCCAACCTTTACGGGAGCAAAATTTTCTACAGTTTTGTAGAAAAGAAAACACCATTAGACTTTAAATTTATATACCCTTCACTATGGTGCGATAATAACAGAAATTTCTATAAATACCTTCCTTAAGATATAAATAAATCAACTTTGGGCCACGCCTACTTGTCCAATACAGCCCACATTTTATCGGATGTTGCCAATTGATAACCAATATGCTTGTAGCTTATTTGGAAACTTTTGGCTGTTGCCGTTCTTCAGATAAACAGAAATCTATAATGTCTTTGTATGGAAAGTGCAATGCCCACTTGTCCAACCCCGCCCATATTTTGTCCGATATTGGGCTTTCATACAAAATATGCTTGTACCTAATTAGGCAACTTTAGCTCCTGCCGTTCTCTTGATATACAAAAAAATTTAATTAAAAAAAAAACAACAATAAGGGATTTTTTAGTAAAACCAGAGGCACTCGGGATTTTGCTCATATCTCAGCCACTTGTTAAGCAATCAGGATGATTTTCAAAAGCAAATATTTCCGTACTAAGTGTGACACAAATATTCAACTACAAAGTCCCTATAAAAGCTGGAATTCTTCTGAAAACCCATTTCAACGGTCACACGCACAGCCGGACATCAAAAAATCAACTTCGCTCTTCATAAGCATCCAGAATTTATATATTTTATAGAGTCTAAGATCAATATTGTAGAAATTACAAACGGAATGTCTCATTTTGAGTTATTGATCGAAGTCACTGAAATACACCAATTAAATCACTTTCAATTTAACATTTCAAAAAACTACAATTTCTGACTTAAGACCTTTTTACTTAACACCAAAGTATTATAAGGAGTACTTCGTATTCGAGGAAAAGTTTATTAAAAACATTTTTAGAAATTCAAATAATTCTTCTTATTTTTGCTTTAAAACTCATATTTTTGTAATTTAAAGTTTTTATATTGTTCTTGTACAGTTTTAGAAATATTTCCATATGTGTGTTAACGAACATCGTTTTTATAACAGAACCCTGAAGTTCTAGGGATTGTCAAAAAACTAAAAAAGTTTTACTTATACTACATTTACATTAGACCGAAATCTTGTAGATTTGATTTAAAATCTTCTTCGAAATCTAGTGCGTTTACATTATACTTTTTTGACATTAGCGAGATTTGGTTTTTATAACAAAACAACTGACTACAAGGTTTTTAGTTACACATACAAACACAAAAAGAAATATACATTAAAAAATGTGCATTTCCTTTTATTAATACTCAACGATATTTATTTTATCAATATTATTCGTCTTTTTTTTATCTTTTTACAATTTTTATAAAACTTTTTAATTTTTTTTTAACAAATTTTCTTTTGTTTTTTTTTTTTTGATTTTGGTTAAAACTAAAAGTTTTTGGCGAACTATTCGAGTTATAATGCCAGGGTATCACACAATTTTTGGAGCTATAACCGCAAAACCTCGTTCGACCTAAACCTTCGTATAGGAAGGCGAGAGCTTCCAGAATCCGCTCCAGAGTATTTTGGTCTCCACCAGTAAACGTCTGAGTTATTTTCTTGGTACTCCACCAGTAAAACGTCTTAGTTATATATGGTTCTCCACCAGTCACATTGAGTTTTTTTCTTTGGTTCTCCACCAGACACCACACATTACACACGTCGAAATCTAGTCACGAAGTAGATTTTGTTTTGTATGGGAAATCTAGTCAAAAACAACTAGATTTGGCTCGGAATCTCGTAAGTACGAGTTTTTGCGTAGGTGTAAATGTAGTATTAAATAAAACTGAGCAAAGTTATTTTTGGGTATATAAAATTTATTATTAATAAGCAGGGAAACCAGAAATATGCTCTAAAAACGCGTTTTATGCGCATGTGAAGACACAACTTTCAACAATTGAATATCAAAATTTAGAAAAAAACCCTAAAAATATTATCGCTTAAGCCCATATTAGGTTAAAATTCATATAAGTGATGTTTTTACCGAATATTATCTAGTTATTAACATCCATATGGGTTTTAAAGGGATTTTAGGTACGGTCGCTAAATTGCTAACAAATGTTAACTTTTAAAAGGAAGTTAAAGCTTTTTAAGGATGGGAGCTTTGAGCAAATGTAAACCGATTCGAAAATAATTTAATTTGCAGTAAAATATTTTTGGGATGAATAAAATTTAAATACCATCAAATTAGATAGCTTGCGGGCACAAAAAGTCTAATTTGGATGTGAAGTTATAGACCGATTCTCACCATTTGCATAGACTGCGTCAATATTTGATCATATTATCTACGAAATTGGAACTTGCACTTTCCGCACAAGGCTAACATGGACAGACAAGCAGCCAGACGGACGGATGGACATCGTTAGATCACTTTAAAAAGTGATTCTGAGTCGATCGGAATACTAAAAGATTGGTCTAGATACAAATTGCATAAAATTTATCCTTAATGACAACCTGCTTTGTCTTACAATTTTAGAGTAAAAATTATATGTAGATGTCGAAATTGAAGTAACAGATTTTCAAAAAAAAAAAAAAATGTATTTGCTGCGAAAGCTTCTGTAGGCATCTAAAAAAAATTAATATTATCAAAATATGCCTTTAAAAGGCTCAATATGCGCTATAAACCTAAAAAATTCTGCAAAAAGGCTCTTTTACCTTAATTATGCAAAAAATGGCTGCAAACGGTAAAAAATTCAAAAATATGCACTAACAAATCGATGCCAAAATTCATAAAAAGCTCTAAAACGGATAAATAAATTGTTTTTGCCTTCATTGGTCGTACAAAGAAAAACATGCAATTGCATATTTATGGTTTCCCTGTTAATAAGATTTCTGTATGACGTGCTAAGTTCCCAAACTGAGCATAAGCAACGAAAACTTAACCAGAAGTGAACAAGAATTGAACCAAAATTCAGTTACAACTTATCTAGGACGGAACTAGACCTAAACTGAAACTGAACTAAAGGTGAACAAGATCTAAACTACTAATTCAGAATGGACCTAGTACTGAACTAGAACTGAACTAGTACTGAACTAGTACTGGACTAGTACTGAACTAAAACTGAACTAGAAATAAACTGGAACGGAATTAGAAGTGAACTAGAACTCAAGTAGAACTCAACTAGAACAAGAACTGAATTGAACTAGAACTGAACTTTAAATGAGCAGGAGGTTCACTTAAACTGAACTATACTGAATCAGTACTAACTAAACTAGTACCAAGAATGAGAGGGAACACTAAAAAGCGACTACTTTAGGAATTACTGGGTAATTTTTACACTATCACCTTCATGCTTATTACCTTTTACCAATGTTGAAGCATAATCAACAATAGAACGGGGTTGCACTTTATGCGAAGTTTAATACTTGGTGAAGGTTATGACAAGGTTATTTCTTGGAAGCATCAAACGCACATACATACATACAGATATTATTTACATGTGCACATTTTTTTCCATGCATTTTTACATGTGTATATTTTGGTAAGCAAGGTTAAATAATAACCTGTAAATAACTGAAAAGGATAATAACAATTTTTAGGTGGGTTTAAAAACTTCTGGGAGAATGGGAGCTTTATAATAAAACAAGCAACATATGTGGAAAAGTTTGGCCAGCATTTACAACAACTTTAATGTAAAACAGTTATTAAAAAGATAATTTTGTGTCAGCAAGGAAACATTTTATGTAAATTACATCAACATTATGTAAAAATATAGTTTTTCGTTAGTGAAACTAGAACAGAATTTATAATGTAAAACTGTTCAAAATTATGAGGCAGTCGAAAAAGGAAACTAAATCTAAAGATACCAGCATGAAAGAAAATTATACTTAATAAGAATAAATTAATTAAAAGCCAGTTTGTATAGCATATGTACTAAAACAATTTAACATTCCCCTCTCTCTTAGGCCACAGAACTTTAAATATTAAATGAATATTTTATAAAACCTAAACCCACCCTCTAAAAAAGGATGTCCAAAAATAATTTTATTTTAATAAAACAAAAGAGTTTTTTTTCAGATGTTAAAAATAGTTTTATTTCAGTTTATTTCAAATTAGTTCCGGTTAAAAATGAAATTTTATGTCGGTCAAGTGAGCCTGCTTTCTGTCTTTTACCAAAGTTTTCAATCACGTTTTTCAATAAACTGTTATCAATGGTTGTTGTCTGCTCGATAATGTTATTTTTATGCTCTTGAACTGTTGTAGGATTATTGCTGTATACTTTTGATTTAAAAACCCCACAAAAAATAGTCTTAAGTTGTCATATCGCACGATCTTGGTGGCCAAATCACTCCTACTCTACGATAAAAAAAATGCGTTTTTGAGCTTTTTTTAAAAATATCCATTGTTTCTCTTGTTGTGTGGCAAGTGGCAGCATCCTATTGAATCCAAATATTCTCTTTGTCTAAATCATTTCGCCACAGAAACTTGTAATATAAAGTGCCCACAATTCGTTTACTTATGTTGGGGCATGTAAGAAACCTTTTTCCTTTTAATATTAATTAGAAAAAATTAAAAAAAAAACTTTTTTGTTTGCTCAAAATTTTAATTTAAAAAAATGTTCCCGTTTCTATTTGTTTCTCACATCTTATCATATTAATTCATCTCTAAAAAATACCACAAAAAATTTAATTAACATTGAATTAAAAGGAAATAAAGGGTGGTCTTACCAAAACGCACGATGTTAATTGTAAAAAAAAAAACAAATAGTTTTCAGAGAATTATCTTAATATTTTTAATAATGATAGAAGGATCTATGAGAAAAAAGTTTGAAACAAAATATCGGCCAAATGCTCGACACGGCTGAGGTGGCATTCCTCTATCCAATGGTCCATATTTTCAGTGACTCTGAGACATAATTGAGGTTCAATGTCGTTAATGTGCGGAACTATCTCATACTTTAGCTCTTGAATTTTTCTTGGCTTATTGACTTACACTCTTTCTTCCCAAAGAAAGAAGTGCAACGGTGTCAAATCACATTATCCTGGCGGCCAATTAACATCGCCACGTCGTGAGATAATACGGCAATTGAATTTTTTGCGCTAAAGAGCCATTGTTTAGTTGGCTGTGTGGCAAGTGGAACCATCTTGTTAAATCCACATATCGTCCATGTTCATATCGTCAATTTCTGAATACAAGAAGTCCATTATCATCACGTGATAGCGAACACCATTCACGGTAACTGCTTGGTCAACCTCATTTTCGAAGAAGGACGGCCCGCTGATGGCTCCACCCCATAAACCGAACCAAACAGTCATTCTTTAAAGAAGCATAGGCTTTTCAACAATCACGAGTGAATTCTCATTCGCCAAAATGCGGCAATTCTGCTTGCTAACGATTCCACTGTGGTGAAAATGTGCCTCATCGTTGAAGATGATTTGTAAAGTCACGAAAAGCATTTTGATTTGAACGCCTATTTTAGTTACAGGCTTTAACAATCTTAACACGCTGCTCAATTGTGTACCTCTCCATGTTTGAATTTGTCAAGCACTAATTAATAGGAATTTCAAATTAAGTTGGGAAAAAAACTTGACAAGGTGTGACTCACAATTAACTTCGTGTATTATGGTTGGACCACCCTTTAAATTTAAGAGAATTTATTTTTATTCACAAAACTTGGAAAACATAAAAAAAATTAAACTTTTATAACTAGAATGCATAATTAGAAATACTTTTTCAAAGGAAATGAAAGAGCACGTTGCATACTTATGGGGGCTAAGGAAACGGAAAATGGAAAAATGTTAATTTTGTTTATACAGTTAATTATAAATAACACTACGAATAAAATATAAATATATAATAAATTTTAAATAGACTTTTACTGCTATTTCTTAAAAAATTTTCACAATAGACGTGTTAGAAAAATTGTCAGCTAATTATTGGTTTGACCTACCGACCATTTTTAAGTCATTGGGTATATATGTTTTGAATAGCGCCTTTCTGGATCCAAAACCTGTTTCACGAAATGGTTAATGGTTTGTGAGATATTAAGCATTAATTTAGCTCCATATCAACTATTTTAAAGTTAATTTAGTATTGTTTTGCTCTACACGCCATTGTTTGGCGAATCCTGCAAATTCCAAATACAAAAACGTTCGAAATAAATTTTACTCTTGCCTTGGTTCATTGCCGTAAGAAAAAAAGTAGCAAAAGTAAATAAAATGTTAACACATTATTAAGTATATGTATGCAGCACAAAGAGCTACTTTTTTATTTATAAATTAAGAAAAGTGGCGTATGCGGCTAAAAACCAAAGTTTTCACTTTTAATAAAATACTATTAGCCTCAAACAAAAATTTTAGTTTTCCTTCAAAGCATATGCCAGAAAAAGTGGTGAAGATACAAAAAAAATCTATCGGGTATATTTTCAGAAAACTTCATGTAAACCTTCCTGTTCTCCACTTTGACTTTTTGAAACATGCGCCAAACTAATAATGAGCCAACGAAATCTTTATGTCCAACATATCATCCTACAATTTGTAGATAACTTTAAATAGATTCTGTTGAATTAACAAATGTCAACAATTTACTCTTAATTTGATAAATCTTATCATTTTAATCGCCTTAAGAAGACTTTCTTGTTCAAACAGCAACATTTTATGTATGGATTTGCATGAGAACTTTGTGTAAATATTTTTGTATCTACAAAATTGTTTTGTGCATATAAGATTCGATAACTTAATATTTTGTTTTAACTAATTAACAGTTTAAAATATTAAGGACATCTATTAGGATAATATTCTTCGATTGTAAGAAATATTTATTTTTATTTAGATAAATTAAATTGCTCTGTGCTCTACATGTGGAAGTAAATTGATTAAAAAAATTTTAAAAAACAAAAACCAAAGTAATTAATTGCAACATGGGTCATAATAATTTGATTGTGCTTTAAGACCTGCAAACACACATATAATTTATTTTCTAATTTTCATTAGTGTTATGGATTCCTTTCCTGAAATAATATCTTCAATTTTTGTTGCAATATGTATTCGGTTTTATTTAAATAAATGCAAAATTCATTTGCTTATCGTTTAATGTGACTTGCAAATAAATCTTTTGAAGCGTAAGCGCAATACTGATTGTGCAAATTTGGATTGTGATAATACGACTATTAAGTAGCAATTTGGGAATTTGCTGTAATGTTTTGGCAGACTAATTAAAAAGAGTTATTAAATTTATATTGCAATTTATAGTCGAATAGAAGCTAATCAAATAGAAAAAAAGAATAGAAGCCAATTCGAAAGTTTTTTATTAATGATTAAACACTTCAGTATTTTAAGGATCAACACAAATTTCCAACTTCATTGAATATTGGATTTTTGCAATAATCTGAAAATATTATTCTAAACCAGTACCCACACACAGAAAAAAATCAAGTTAAAAACGTCGAAAACAAGGTTGTTTTAAATTTTTTCGGTGGTGATTTTGCTTCATACGGGTTTCATGTTAATGCAACCTGATTTTACAATAACTGCGAACAACATTTTTTCTTTTGATATAACTATAATTCATGTTAATTTAACATTGCAGTATAGTTAGAGCAAAATGTAATTTATATTGAAATAACAATCGGAATCACGTTGAATGAAAGTTATTTCCAGTTGAAACAACGTGAATTTCATGTAGAATCAAATGGGTTTGAGTGTATTTTAACAGTGTGAAGAAGCTTCAGACAACATTTGCATTTATGTAAGAATAATTCAAAACCCTGTAACACATGTTTTACTTATTTTGTATTCTCCTTTGTTAACAGAAGCATCAGCAGAATCGCCCGATATGGTCATCATTCTACTTTGAAAACTTGATGTACTATTTAAATAAACAATTTTAATTAAAAGAATACGGGAATTGTCTTCGTTTTATAACATATTTTAAAAGTGAAAATAAAAAATGTAGATAATTAAGTAGGTATGCATGTTAATTTAACAAGATAAACTTTTGATTTTAATACAAAACTGGTTTTTATGGGTTCAATATTGAATGCAGATTTATTTATATTTTAATATTTTTTTTTTTTTTATTTTTTTAACAGTGAATTATATTAAATAAACGTAATTTAAGGTTATTTTGATATTTTTTATGAAATAACATGATTCTCAATCAACATTTTTCCATGTTAATTTTACTTGGGTATTTTTTTCTGTGTGCATGTTCTGTAACTTTAGTGAGAACTTCTCGCATCGAAAAGATGTGAAACAAAATATTCCATCGTTTCTCGAAAAGTGAGAAAAAAATGTGCCTGTAACTCATATCGAAAACTATCAAAAGAGATTACGTCGTTACCTTATACATGTCATAACATTGCACTCGAAGCCTATGTGGTATTCCAGACGTTGAGAATGCCAGCAACACATATCGTTGACGGCGACCAAAATTTACTTAATACCAAATAGTGTAAAGTGCGACTTAAATGTTTGTTGTTTGCAAACGAGCTTTGAAAACATTAGAGGCAACCACAATGTGGTTGTGGATTCTTGATAGGGGACTAATTTAACCATAATATGGTTGTCTGTGACAAAAATATGGTTACATTAACCATGATATGGTGAACATTTTCTTTAAACATAGTATTGTTGGAGGTGACCATATTTAAACATGTTTTTCCTCTGCGTGTATAAAAATGTTTAACCTTTTTTTATTTTTCGAATTTATTCTATGAGCTAAATTTCACTTACATATGTATTTTATAAAGCTTTTTTTAGTCCTATTCCTTAAATTTTCAGGAATGACTTTATTCACCACCAGACTATTATATTGTATCTTCTTGTAACATTTTACCTTATTTATCCTTTGGATAGCAATGAAGTATATTGTAGATACACACAAATTTACAATTATTAGACACCAGCAGAATGTAATGCATTTTCTTTAAATTCGAAAAATAAAAAATGTTGAATAAAATATAAAGTTACCTACGAAAGGAAACAATTCTCAGTTTCTATTTTATAAAAATGTTTAAAGCAAAATAATAAAACAATGAAAAAATGTGCCAAGAACAAAATATTATTATTAATTATATTCTTTGCATTTTTAAATGTTTTTAGTGTCAAAATTTTTATCGTCCCATTTTTAATCGTGAGTTTATTTGACAGTTCGTAGTTTAGCGAGAAAAAACAGCTGTTTGTTTCAATAAATGGCATTTTAGTTTCATTTCGCACATTTCAATCGAAAAGTTTCTCGACGCGAGAGTTACAAAACTTGGGTACAGTTCTTTGTTGTAGTTCATTTATTAAGAAACTTTATTATTTGAATTATTTTTACAGCAAAACTCTAGACTTTCAGCCAATACTACGCCTATTTTCGATTGTTTCTAAAAAAGAAAATCTTTTAAACGGCAAACTTTTATTAAAGCAAAAAGATTTCAAGTTTATTAGTTGATTTTTGGATACCTGTGTAGACAAGTTGATAATGAGCTGGACTGGCGGGTTCGATCCCTGCCAGAGACTCTGGTCTTTTTCACTACAACGCATATTGGCCGAAATCGCTGATCTAGCGGCATTTAATTAAAACTTTGCAATTTTTAAATCGATAAACGTTTTGTATTGTATCGATCACGGACATTCCACTGAGCCAGTTGACGTTGCTAGTTTTGTTTTGCGTTCAAAATTCGCACAGCTGTTAACTGAAGCACAGCCGCGAATAACGTCTTAAGTTACAAAATAATAATTTTTCAGGAGAGCAAAAAAAACGTTTTTTGGCAGGCAGCATTATGTGTTTTAAAATTTTGTTTTTTCTATTAATAAAAATAATGATAATAAAACCATTTCGGTTTCATTATTTTGTTAGTAACTTGCAATGTTCTTCCACTGGCTGACACTTTGTATGCCATTTTTAAGGTGTTAAGGTGCATAGTATTGGTTGATTTTATGTTAAAACTGTGTAAGAGAGTAAGGTTAACGGTTATCTGCTAAAAAACAGTTGTTGCAAAATGTCACCTATGCCTTTCCCAAAACGTCGTAAGTCAGCAAGAAATAATAAAGAAAAACGTAATAATTGCCCTACTACTTCTGTAACCACACATAACCTAGCGCCTAACTGTGCATCCAATATTTATAACATTGAATCTCCAAATGAAATGGAATTTGAAACGAACAGTACAAATTCACAGTTTAATGAAAATCTTCCAATGAATAACAATTCGTCACATTCCGTCACATTTACTGATGACAAACTACATAATCCGCTACAGGCTGTACCTTCAAAAAAAAACTATATTCGTTTCCCGTTTAACAAGTGATACTACTACTGATGCGGTTAACTACTTTATTAAGAATAATACTGGTAAAAATGCTGATATTTCAATTCAATAGTTTAATTTTTCTCAACCTAGATCTTTATCTTCTTTTAAAATTTCGGTTTCTGATGATATCTTCGCAACACTTCTCGATCCAAACTTCTGGCCAAAGAATACTCTGGTTCGAGAATATATATACAGGGCAAGATCACAAAATATTCTTCCACAACCTGAATTTTCTGCCTCAAAAAACTAAAATTGACTGATGATAAAATTTCAATAATTTACCAAAATGTTCGTGGCTTAAGAACTAAACTAGCAACTTTATATATAGAAAGCTTCAACATTGATCATCATGTCCTTGTATTTACTGAAACATGGTTAAATAATAATTTTTTAAATACTGAAATATTATGCGCCAAGTTTAATATTTATCGCCGAGATCGGGGTAATAGGACTACTGGTGGTGGAGTCCTTATTTCGGTTTCTTGTAAATTTGCATCTGAACTTATGGAAATTGATTCCTCATCTTATATTGAATTTATAGCCGTTTTAATAAAACTTAATGGTAAAAGCATATTTGCCATATGTTCGTACATTCCACCATCTGCTCCGCAAAATATATACACTAAACATGCCAAAGCTATCGCATCAGTTACTCGTTCTGCATGTAGTGGTGATTCTGTTTTTGTCTTTGCCGATTTTAATTTACCGTCAATATCCTGGAAATATTTATCAGAAGATAAATATTTTATTCAAACCTAGCAGTGTTCCAGTTACGACGAGTTCTTTAATATTTTATATGACACATGTATCTTTCAAATTAATGGCGTTCTTAACAAGTACGATAAATTATTAATGATGTAGCCGATTGTTTTATTAAGCGCTCATCGCCGATTACATTGCCTGAAGACTGCTATCATCCTACAATTTAATTAGTTTCTTCTATTCCGTCTAAAACTGCATGTAAATCGCCGATTAATCATGAGCAAGTTTTTTCTTTTGAACGCACTGACTACAACACGTTAAATAAACTTTTCACGGACACGAATTGGTACGCTTTATTATCGTGCTATGCTGACGTAAATCAAATGTGCAAAGTATTTTACGATAAAGTTTATTATTTTTTTAATTTAAGTACTAAAAAAAAAAAATATCTAAACCATTATCTGGTCCACCATGGAGTAGTAAACAGTTAACTCATGCCAAGAATAAAAAAAATTAATGTTATAAAAAATTTAAACAGTCTGGAGCCGCTGTTGACTATCGGAGATATTCTGTTAGCCGTGCTGAATATACATCACTTAATAAATCATGTTATGAAAACTATATTAACACAATGAAATATAATTTTAAACGCAATCCAAAATCGTTTTACAAGTTTGTTAATTCTAAGAAAAAAGCAACAGGCTTCTTCTATGAAGTTAAGACAGAATGAATCCAGCGATTATGCAACTATAGTCAACTTATTTGCGGATTTTTTCTCAACAACATATTCAGATTCGACTCAGATGATTCTGGTAATTACCTATTCGAAATAACTGCAAAGCAAACAATAAATATACCATTTCTAGATATTTCTACAATAACTGTAGAACTAAGAAATCTAAAATTTTCGTACAACTATGGACCGGATAAAGTTCCGAGTAATATTTTAATTAAATGTGCCGACGCTCTTGCCATCCCTTTAGAAATTATATTCAATGCATCAATAAAATATTGTTATTTTCCTGACGTTTGGAAAGATTTTTTCATAGTGCCTTTGTATAAATCAGGAAAAAAGTCTGAAGTGGAAAACTATCGTGGAATCGCCAAACTCAGTATTATACTTAAATTATTTGAAAAAATCATCACTGAATATTTATCCTATCAAGTGTCCAATTTAATATCCCCTTATCAGCATGGATTTCAAAAGAGGTGCTCAACTACGACAAACCTTCTTCAACTCACAACCGAAATAAATCGTGGATTTCTGAAGCAAGAACAAACTGATGTTATATACACTGACTAAAGTAAAGCTTTAAAGAGCTCATTAAAAAGAAATTATATTTTTTGGGGTTCACAGACCTCAGTATTAAATGGATTAATTCATATTTAACTAATAGAAAACAAACCGTTCTTTTTAAAAATACCTGTTCCAAACGAATTGATGTTCTCTCTGTAGTACCACAGGGAAGCCACCTTGGTCCGCTTCTTTTTTCACTTTTCATTAACGACTTGCCTAATGCAATTCAATCTGCAAATATTTTAATGTTTGCGGATGATGTCAAAGTTTTTCTAAGTTATTGTCAAGTATCTGACCAACAACTGGACTAAACTTTAACCCAGTACACTTGCCTTCGTATTCTGCTAGACTTTCTCTTATAAAGCTGCCCACCCTGAAAAGTCGTAGGACTATGTTAAACATATCGTTTATTTTCAACATCATTACTGGCGAATAAGCTCTGGTTTTGTAATCCACAATATTTTGTTTAATGTTCCTCAACGCCCATCAGGTCATTTTATTCCATTATCAGTTCGATGTTTTAGAGCTAATTATGCTAATGCGGATCCTCTTATTAGAATGTGGAATGAATTTAACAAATTCTATAGTTGTATTGACTGTTCTTCAAGTCCTAATGTAATTAAGAACAAAATAATTATTTTATTAAATTCATAATTTTTCAAGTAAATATTTTATATATTTTTGATTGTATTTTATGTTTAATGTACACTAAATTAAGATTATTAAATTTAAAATGTCTGTAAGGATTATCATCCATAGACAAAATAAATAAATAAATAAATAAATAAACAACGTTATTCGCGGCTGGGCTTCAACTATCAAACATAATGTACATTGAAGGAATTTGGTGCCATATTATACAGTGCGCGGCTTAATCAGTATTAAATAGGTTGATAAAAAACTTTGTTATTTAAAGTTTTTTGTTAAGTTAAAGGTATGTTTTTACTAAAAAAAATTGTTGATGACCTGTGTTTATCTAGTTTAATAGAAATTGATTGTAGATGTTAACAAATGTGATAGCATATTTGAAGTACTATATACTAGGGATGCCAATCGGGATTGATTTTAGAAAATTCCGGGATTTCGGGATTATTTTAAATAAACAACACTTTTTATTTATTTATGAATTTTCAAAAGGTATTATTTATGTAACATATACATATTTTTAAAAAGGAAAAATAAGAATTATAAAAATAAACAAGTAAGAGTGCTATATTCGGCTGTGCCGAGTCTTATATACCCTTCACCATTGTGGGAGCAGAATACAGAGCAACTAGACAAAAACTAAATAATTTTTACATATGTATACATACATATTTATAATACTTTAAACTTCATTATAAATTAAATTTGAAAAGCGAAAACTGGTAAATATTTTTTTTAAATCGGGTTTAGAACATAAAAAAAATAAAAATTTTCTTTTAAAAAAACAATATTCACATATGTTCTTCTAAAAATGGTATATAAGTCATATCCATAAGACATATGGCAGCCCTAAAATTTAGGTTTTTATACAATTTTTAATTTTTTTGTACGGGAAGTACCACGCCTACTTCTCCAATCCCGTCCTTATTTTGTAGGATGGTGTGTATTGACAACCTAAATGTGTGTACCTAATTTGGAAACTTTGGCTTTTGCCGTTCCCCAGATATACAGCAAAAAGTAATAAAAATACAACAACCACATGGGATTTTTGTAAAAAATTCGAGGTAGTCGTGGTTTTTTGCTCATAACTCAGCCATTTGTGGACCGATGTGGCTGAATTTCAATAGCAAAATTATAATAAGAATACCTGACATAAAGATACCCCAACCAAGTCCCCATCATATCTGGGGGCTTCGCAAAACCCATTTCAACAGACAGACGGACAACCGGATTTGAACTTCGCTTTTCATAAGGACCCAGAATATATATACTTTATAGGGTGTAGGATCAATATTGTAGAAATTACAAACGGAATGACAAAGTTATATATACCCTTTTACCTTCGGTGATATGTATAAAAATACAACTGAAATATAATTTTTAATATATTTTTTTTTTTTTTTGAATAGAGTATAAATATTCAATAAAAACGAACATTTTTGTACACAAAAGTTGATATATAAAAAATCCCGAAAAATCCCGGGATTAATAAAAATAAATCCCGGGATTTCGGGATTTCTCGTTTGGCATCCCTACTATATACTATAGTTTCGTGGAGTGCCACTTTTGACAGCCGATCGGATTCAGTCTAATTCTTGTTATGTGTATAATTTTGGGATATTGGGGTTGTGAAATGTCCAAAATAATCTGCCCGTTCTTGCCCGTTTATTGGTTATTGCATTTTTTAAGTACAAAGTATGGTTTCAAGAGCACTAATTTTTTAATTTGGCAAAATGAAATCGTCCCTACTAATTAATTTTCAGATGTGGCTACCCACGTATTTAATAATAATAAGTAACAAAATAAAATGAAGAAAATAAATTGATGAGATTCATAAGCAAATAAGTAGATAAGTGGAAAAGCTGCAATAGAATGCTATCTGATCTTGAAGAACATAATAAAGTTTGGTTGGGCATTGAAATTCTATTAGTTGAGGCGACAAGTTGTAACAGTAGTTGATGACCGGCAAGGTATTTCACAGAATGTACCTCAAAAACACAAGTTACCAAAGTTTTACACCTTGTAAATTAAAGTTTCTGTGATGAACTTATTGTGGCGATGCCGTTAGTATACACAATCCAAATTCACTAGTGGTATCCATGATTCATTCTGATTCCGAGGTTGTTAATAATGTTAACCGCTGCAGAAGCTTTGGCTCTTTGCGTGGACGGGGATACTACAAAACAATCGTAAATATTGATGCAATCTCGTGCAAAAAAAAAAAAGAATTGCAAACATGAATCCATCATATGATGCATTATTAGCAAAATAGAAGTGCTATCCGATCGGAGTCCAAATTACCGATACGTTTGCTAAATTGTCACTATAGAGCTTGGTTGATAAAACTGCAACTAGAATCGTTAAATTGCAGAGGTATTTATTTATTTATTTAATTTATTCGTCTATGGAATAAATCCTAAAGGCAGAATTGGTCTTTAATTTCTCTTTCTTTTCTATTCCATGCCGTTCTGTTTCGAAATTGTAATAGTTACTTTTTCTGTAGCAACTTATCAGCCATTTATGACAATTTTATTAGTTTTGCACCGTCCATTGTTAAATTTCCATCACTTTAATGCAAATAAATTTGATAAATTAAATTTTATGAATTCTTAAAATCAAAAAATTGTTTATTTCAACATAAATATGTATTTTTTATTATTTATTTTGCTGTCACTTGCAATAACTTAACAATTTTTTGATTTTAAGAAACTGAACCGCAACAGAACGGAAAAACTAATCAATTTCACAGGTTTTTTAATAACAAAAACAAATCAGCTGATTCCTTACAGAACAGAAAGTAAAGACTAACTGAGCCTTTACAGACTATTTATACAACACAAATGTTAATAACTCACATAAAATAAATAATTATAAATTTAAAAAAATTATTATTTTACTTTTAGTTAGTTACATTAGTATTTAAAGAAAAATCTATAAATCGAAACAGTTCATTAAATTGAATACACATTCTCCTGAGAGGGTCAGTGTTTGCATAATTGGCTCTAAAAAACTGAACGGATAATGGTGTGAAGTAACGTGGTGGTCGTTGAGGAATGTTGAACGAAATATTGTTGATCAGAAAACCAGAACAAACATCACAGTTAATAATATTCAATAGAAACGAGACATTTAAAATAGATCGTCGGCTTTTTAAGGTTGGCAGCTTAACAAGGGCGAGTCTGCTGGTAAATGATGGACGACTTAATGGGTAGAAATTTAAACTTCGAAGACAGAACAACAGGAATTGGTTTTGCACAGATTCTATCCTGTCGATATAAGTTTTTTCGATGTACAAATGGGGCTGTGATGGCAGTAGTGGAAATCCAACTTACCAGCAAAGTTTTTCTGACCCTGAATTGAACAAGACCGATAAACACTTATTTGCTGTTTGCATTGTGCCACTGCAAGGGAAAATGGGAACCGTTATTCTGTAGGAGAATTCCAAGCTATCTTAAGCGTGGTTTTATAAATAATTGAATTGATTTACGAAATAGAAACTTCTGTAGTGCGATTCACTATGCTTTTTTAACCACAATTGTTTCGTTTAAAAATGTTAACCACAAAATTAACCATATTGCTATTCACTAACAGTTTTAACGACATCTGCTGGTGTTTAAAGCAAGCTGTTTCAGTAAGCTGATATTTTTAACAAAACAAATTGTGGTTTATTAACACCAACGCTTAGAAAAGTGTTTATTTATAGTCGATAAATAATAAGGTTTTGCGGTGTTTGGCCTAAAATTTATCCACTTCTTGTCACACACCAATTTTCCGTGGAGCTTCTTATTTATTTATCCTAAAGCCAAACATTTGACTCAAATAAAATTGAAAAATTAAAAAAATTAATTTTATTAAAATTAAATTAATAAAATAAAATAATTAATAAAATAAGTAATGCTTTACGCACTTTGCATAATATCATTAAAAATTAAAAGGTTTTTGTTTTGTTTTTTTATTCGTCTTCGTTATTTTATCCCATTTTTATGTTTCTCTTGGCAGAGTTGCCACGATGTATCAATTTGAATAGAGAGAAATATAAAATTGTTTACCGTGGTTATAAATAAGTTAGTGAATCACATAGTGGTTAGGACAAACATCAAGATGTGTGGTTAATGTTAACACTTTTTAAAGTGTTAAAATTTAGTGAATTGCGCTACTGAATTGGTTAGTGCTCATGTTGAAAAAGTGAAAAATCTAATTTTTTAAATTATTCCAACACAGTTTGAGACAGTGTTCGAAAATAAACAGTACATTATTCGGCTAACACACCCAAGAACGATATCTATTTTTCTAGTGATTTTGTAGACAAAAACAACCCTTAATACCGATCGTAACTATTTTCAAGAAAGAGCCGAACGTTCTGTTCTTCGTTAAAAAACAGAACAATTGTAGTGATACTGTAGACAAACATTATATTTTAATGTTATATAATGTTTCTTTTTTACATTGATAAAGAATGAACAAAAAAAAATTTTAGCAACGCCCGCACCACGAACAGCTTGTGTGAAATACAACGGTGTAGGATATTTTTTTTTGTTTACATGTTTTGTATTCATTTTATGCGTTTGTTCTAAAATATTTGTTGTTTTTATCATGGAAATACCAGATTTATTTAATAAAATAAAAGTAAAGTAATAATGATACTAGAGTTGTCAACCGATTAAGAATAATTCGATTAATCGATCAAACAAAACCAAACTCTTGTTCGAATAATTTAAAAACGACGATTTTAGAATAACGAATAAATCGAATAATTAATGTCGATTAATCGAACAATTTTTTTTTTATTAATATATAAATAAAATAAAAGCTTAGAATTTGATTTATTCCCATACGTTTTTAGTGATTTTATACAAAATATAGGAAAATTAAAACATATTGTTGCCATAGCCCTGGTTGTTATTAATCTCATAGTATTTCAAAAATGTGTTTTATGTTCTTATTAAACAAATCATAACAAACAATTGAGTAGGTAGGTTGCAAAACTCGTTCGCTACAAAATTAAAAATTCTAGATGACAATTGATTGTAACAGCTCTTTTGGCGCTTTATGAGAAGAAATGTACTAAAAAAAAGGGGATTTTTCAATTTCGGGTGTAAAATTTAAGGTGAAGTACATAAGACGCGTTAGTGCGCGCGCGCTCTGTAGACTTCTGTCAAAAAAAGTTAAGCTAGTGTATTTTGAAAGAACAAGATACATGCAAAATATGTTGACGCGTTTGCGCCAGAAAGTTGGTTAATTTTGAGCTTTTTAACGCGTTGTGTATTTTTGACAAGCAATCAGCTGACAATTAAAAGAAAAATATAACAAATTTGTGAATTATGAAAGAAAAACTTATTGAAGAGCCTAAAAACATACAATATTTATATAAAAAGAATACATTCAATAAAATAATAAAATCTTGATATACTTTCGCATCCGTTTTCAATGCAAAAATAAGTAAACAAATAAAAAACAGCTGACAGGAATGGCTTTTTTAAGTGCTGGTTCACACACGTCAAGTTTGACTCGTCAAGTCTTGAGCTTTAAGGAGAGAAGGGAAAAGAGAATGCCATTTCTTTTCCCCTCTTTCCTAATAACTCAAGACTTGACGAGTAAAAACTTGACGTGTGTGAACCGGCACTAACGCGCGTTGTGTATCTTGCAATTTTTCATGCGCTAAAGTTTTTAAACGCACAACAAACGTCGACGAATTAACGCGTGTTTTGTACTTCTACCTTTAAAAATAAACAAAAAGCTTAAAAATAAAGAATTGGAGTGTGGAGTTAAGATGAAAAATTTTATGCATGAAAAAAAGAAGAAGTCGTAGCGGATGGAATGGAAGATTTTTCATAGTAATTTTTTTGTAAAATTATTTTTTTTATTCGTTATTCTCGTCGATTAATCGAATAATTTTTTAGATTTAATCGTTTGTTCGAACGAACAAAAACAATTATTTGAATTTTTCGAACAAGGTTGAAAGGCGAATAATTGACAACTCTAAATGATACTCCACATCTCCACATTTTAAAATTAAAAAACCAAATAAGTTTCAGCTCTTTTCCTAAAAATATATACTTTAATAAAATTGTTTGCCTTTTTATTCCGTTCTTTTTAGATTCATCATTCTGAAGTAAATTTAACGAAAAAAACAACATGACAAAATGCAGATAAACATTTAAAGGCATTTTAAGTGGGTTGAACTTTCATCCATTCCCTTAATAACTTATCAGTTATTCAGTCACTCATCATTCACGTATACACTTCCTCTATTCGTTTAATATTTGTGAATCATAATTGAAATGGCATAAAAATACAAATAAAATAACAAAAAGAGTACTGAAAAGATTAAAATAATACAGAAAAAATGAATGACATAGAATAAAATAAAATGGAAAAAGTAGCACAAGAAAGTCATTAAAATTTAATTATACATAAATCGTGAGCAATTAAAAGTGCTTTTGTTAGAACAATAAAAAAGGAATAAACTAAAGAACTTGAAGACAAAAAAAGGACCAAATATTTATCCCAACCTTAGAAACAAAAAAAAAAAAAAAAAAAAAACAAACAGAGATACAATAAATCATTTTCTAAAGTAGACAAAGGCCAACAACAATAAACCAAAAAAGGAAAAAGAATTTGTCAAAAAGGATTATTTCATATTTGAAATAAAATCAACAACAATAATAATCAAAATGATAACAACAACAACGTGCTTAATAACACAACGCTAAAGGGTTTCCGTCATTAAGGATAAAAATATATTTTTTATAGAATTATAAAGATACAACAAGGGGGAACAAATTATAACGCAAGAGTTGAACAAAGGACAATAGAGAGGCAAATAAATCAAAATTAAGCAATTTGTCTTCAGCGAAATTAAAGTTTTGTTCGTTTTGAACCCGAAAGCTGTTAATCCAGCATAAATGACAACATGAGCTTTTTAAGTTCCATGCAGCAGTATGTAACCAGCGGCATTAGTAGTTTGGGCTTAGGAAATCGCCGCTTTTCTTTATCTCGCCAAGAATCAAGTGAACATCAACAACAGCAATCGACCGCAGCCACGGGGCTTCTTCCATCTAGTGGTTCTCAATTATCTGGTTCTCTAACTCCCTGTCCAACACCAAATATACTGCCTAATGCTCCGGGCACAGGCAACATATTCAATGTTGTGGCCTCTACAGTTGGCAGCTCTCCGGGTCAGACAAGTGGAGGAAATTATCCAACTGGTGGTGTTGTTATAGGCAATCCAAATGCCACAAATCCTTTGCTGGGTAAGTAAAATGTTGATTAAATATTAAGCGGCTCTAAGATCTTTTTTAAAATTTAAGTGAAGAAATAGAATAAGTCTTCAACTTCAGGTAAAATGGCAGTCAAATTTGCAAAGCCCATATTTAAACCTTTGGGAGTGGCTTCAAACGCTCTATTATTTTGTTGTTTGAATTTTTGATTTTCCTTTGGTCTTAGTTTTCTGTTTACAAAATGTGTAAAATTATAGCATTTTTGAGAGAATAAGTGTATATATGTGAGAGCATAAGGAAAACTCTTGTCAACATAAAATAAAATCTATTTCATGAGGGCTTTCGGCACCAAATTTTGATGACAAATTGTATGGAAAATTTGCCGTAAAAAGCCTTTCGTGAAATAGTATCTATTTTATTTTGAGCGCTTTTTTACTCTCTTACATATAGAACCTCATTCTCTCAACAATGTCACTACCCAGCGGCGAACTTTGCATACTAAAGGCTCAACCATAATATGCATAGCCTTGCTTAACCTACTGTCAAAAATTAACAAAAAGTCTCTTAAATGTGCTTAAAAAAACAAAAACAAAATAAAAAAACATCTGATTCTGTACGGAATGTGCGATAAGATTCATACAAGCAAATGACAGTTTCATTAAACTAAGCAAAAAGTTTCCTAAAGTTCAATATGCCTCATATAATTTACATTTATTCGCAAATTTGCTTAAGCCAACTTAAGCACATTATGGTTGGGCCTTAAATCACATATCTTCAATGAAGATTGTATCACTTTGTGTTCAATGAATTCTAGCTAACAAAGTGTTTGACGGAAATTTATGAAATTTACAAAAATGAATTTCGTTCATCTTTTATAATGTGCTGATATATCCGGTATGTGTCCAGTTATTATTCATTTGCTACTTTGTTAAGTAGTATATTTTTAATAAAGACCTACCTAAAAAAAAAGTCTGGATTGAATGTCCTGAAAATAGTTGCAAAATCTAACATTCTAAAATGAAGCGAAAATCCAAAAAATCTACACGCTTACAATGTGTGTGAAGTATTGTGCAAGACGCCTTCCACTTGCCCACGAAGTAAGCGAGATTGTGAATAGACTGTCTACTGCCTGCTTGCAATGTGTGTGAAGTAGAGTGCAAGACGCCTTCCACTTGCCCGCGAAGTAAGCGAGATTGTGTATAGACTGTCTACTGCCTGCTTACAATGTATGTGAAGCAGTACTGGGTTTATGTTTATTGAATGAACACTTCACTATCCCGCTTACTTTGTGTGCAAGTGGTAGGTGTTCACTCCATTCATGCGCCTTCCACTTGCCCACGAAGTAAGCGAAATTGTGTATAGACTGTCTACTGCCTGCTTGCAATGTGTGCGAAGTAGAGTGCAAGACGCCTTCCAATTGCCCACGAAGTAAGCGAGATTGTGTTTAGACTGTCTACTGCCTGCTTACAATGTATGTGAAGCAGTACTGGGTTTATGTTTATTGAAAGAACACTTCACTATCCCGCTTACTTTGTGTGCAAGTGGTAGGTGTTCACTCCATTAATGCGCCTTCCACTTGCCCACGAAGTAAGCGAAATTGTGTATAGACTATCTACTGCCTGCTTGCAATGTGTGTGAAGTAGAGTGCAAGACGCCTTCCAATTGCCCACGAAGTAAGTGAGATTGTGTATCGACTGTCTACTGCCTGCTTACAATGTATGTGAAGCAGTACTGGGCTTATGTTTATTGAATGAACACTTCACTATCCCGCTTACTTTGTGTGCAAGTGGTAGGTGTTCACTCCATTAATGCGGCAATGCATTCGAAAAAGTGTACTAGGTTGTAATTGAAATGGTGTGTATTACTATCTTTCTCGTTTCTTTTACATCATCGCTTCTGTAATTGAAAAATTCGCCCCTGGGTATTGATTAAATTTCATTTATTTGATAATCAGAAAACGAAGAACCAAAGAAAATAAAAAATGAAAACAATAAAATGAGGGAGAAATCAAAGCAACTGCCAACGATTTATGTAACTATGGGCTTGTAAATTTGTGCCTGAAGTTGCAGTCTCAGTTCGGATGGAACTTTAATCCTTAAGTTTTTTTATTGTCGTTCTTATTAAATTAAAAAATTTTGCTTAGCAAATTCCAAGTTAAAAAAATTATCCAAGTTCGATTAGAAATAACTATTATTTTAACTCTCAGTTAACAATATGTTTTTGATAGTTGGCCGTTAAAGACAAAACTTAAAATTTCATTATATTAAAGTTTTTATTTATTGTAATTCTTCTTGTTGTTTTCTCCAGGCTATCCAAAAGTTGCACCCAATGCCGGTGGCACCGTGGCCACAAACAGTACCCCACCACCTACTGGCACAAATTCCGCCACGAGCACTCCACTAGGATCACGCCGGCAGTCGCGTGCTTTGGAGTGCTTGGCCCCTCCACGCACAGGTTCGTTTCGTCAACGAAATTCGCCACTGCATCAACCTGATGCAACGCAAAGGACACCATTGGCATTCTGTAAGAGACGCCTTTCATGGCCGGAAGTAGATCCGCGTTCGAATTCTGGGTAAGTAGCCTAGCATTTTGCTGTGAACACTTTCAGAAAGCTCTAAAAATTATATGGCTAATTAGGCATTATAAAATAAAAATATCTAATGATTTACTGCTACAACATCGAGTCTTATTAAGGTAACGTTATAATGGGCTAAATTCCCATTTCAAACTATTAACAAACTGAAGTTTATTGTTGATGGGATAAGCTATTCCTATGCGAATTTCACTGGTTGCTTAGGCCAGATCGTCAGAAAACTTTATCCAAAAATTTTAGAAAAACTAAACTGTATAGTTTAGTTAATTGAATTCATTATTGAATTTTTATATGTACTAGTGATCGCCTTATGGTCAAAATTCGACCATAACTTTTTATTATAGTATATATGAATTTATTTCTTTCGAGCATTTATTTTTTCCTTCAAAGTAGATCGATTTGGCGAGGGACCAACCTCCGGTTCATATTTTATCTTCTACGTGAGTTAATTTAATTTTGAAGGTTGAGTATAAAAAATACCAATTGAAAAACAAACAAGTTAGAGTGCTATATTCGGCTGTGCCGAATCTTTGATACCCTCCACCGACAGTTCGAATGTTTAAGGAGTAATATCTGTATGATGTTATTATAATCTTAAACTGTGACGATTTGTTATAAATTATGGTTTAAGGCAACCAAACTGTTTTGCGGTAGAAAGGTTTATATGGGGCCTAGGGTAAATTATGGACCGATCATCACGAAATTTCACAGCGTCATTTCTAGTCTTTTAAAACTGTGACGTACCAATTTCTGTTATGATAGCATTATTAATTATGGTTTTAGGTGTACTGAACTGTTTTCCGGGAGTAGGGTTTCTATGGGGCCCAAGCTAAATTATGGACCGATCGTAACGAAATTTCACAGTGTTATTTCTTGTCCTAAAAAACTGTGACGTACCAAATTTTGTTACGCTAGCGTTATTTTTTACGGTTTTAGGCGTACTAAACTGTTTTCCGGGAGTAGGGTTTATATGGGGCCCAGGGTAAATTATGGACCGATCTTCACGAAATTACACAGTTTTATTTCTTGTCCTATAAAACTTTGATGTACCAAATTTTGTTATGATAGCATTATTTTTTACGGATTTAGGCGTACTAAACTGTTTTCCGGGAGTAAGGTTTATATAGGGCCCAGGGTAAGTTATGGACCGATCTTCACGAAATAACACAATTTTATTTCTTGTCCAATAAAACTTTGATGTACCAAATTTTGTTATGATAGCATTATTTTTTACGTTTTTAGGCGTACTAAGTTGTTTTCCGGGAGTAAAGTTTATATGGGGCCTATGGTAAATTATGAACCGATCTTCACGAAATTTCAAAGATTTATTTCTAGTTCTATAAAACTTTGATGTACCAAATTTTGTTATGATAGCATTATTTTTTACGTTTTTAGGCGTACTAAGTTGTTTTCCGGAAGTATGTTTTATATGGGGCCTATGGTAAATTATGGACCGATCTTCACGAAATTTCACAGTCTAATTTCTAGTCCTATGTACCTGTGACTTGCCAAAATGTGTAATGATAGCATTGTTAGTTAGGGTTTTAGGCTTAATATACTGTTTTCCGGGAGTAGGGCTTATATGGGGCCTAGGGTAAATTATTGACGGATCTTCACGAAATTTCACAGCGTGATTTCCAGTTGAATAAAACGAATTGTTGCGAAATCTTATATCATTCTGTGCATTTTTCCACCATTTATGTTAGTTTTTGTAACAAAATTATCAATTTTTTTTAGGTGGTAGTTCCACATTTTGATTCATAGCTCAGATCCTATTGAACCGATTTTGCTGAATTTCAATCCCAAACTGCTTAGGATAACTACAAGCAATTTGACACCAAGTTTGTTGATTTATTTTGAGTTTTTCGAAAGTGAGCGTGTTTTCAACAGACGGACAGACGGACAGACGGACAGACAGACGGACATGGCTAAATCGACTTAAAATTACTCAAGGACCGAGAATATATATACTTTATAGGGTCTGAGATGAATAGTAAAAAAGTTTCACACGGAATGACAAACTGAATATACCCTCTTCACAACTAATTGTGGTGGAGGGTATAAAAAGTATCAAAAAGTCTCCTTTATATATTGTCATCCACTCAGGACGTTGCACGTTTAATTTTATGTTTCTATGTCTAATATTTACGAATATTAATCAAAGTACCAGATGTAGAACGAACAAGTACCAAAAAGCTCCCCTTACATGTTCTTATTCACCCAGTTTAATGTATAATTTTATCTTTATGTGTCGAATATTAACGAAAATTCAACAAGTTTCAGATGAAAAACAAAAAATAACCTAAATATTATGTTTCTAAGTTCTATATTATAGAAAATTAAAAAATTATCACATGAAGCACAGAAAAGAAAAAAAAAAAGAAATTTAGTTTCCCATATTTCCCCTTTTTTCTCCCCATAGAGGTTCGGTTGACAAACAAAGGAAGAAAGCGTTCTTAACTGTTTTGCCTGGTCTGATTTATATAGTCGAAATATTCGAAAGCCGGTTTCTGAAAAATGTCGAATAATCGATCACCCTAATTTGTTATTATTTGATAACTGGAAATAAATTTTTACTTATTTATTTTGCATTTGGGTTAGTAACAATTTTGAAAGCTTATAACTCTGAAATTATTGAACAGTTTTTAACAAAATATACATTGTGCACTTCTTTGAGTAAATACCTCTTTAATGGTGTATATTTTGTTCAAATCGGTTGACATACAGAGGAGGAAAGTGTTCTTAACTGTTTTGCCTTAGCCAATTTATATATCGTCATATTAAATGCAAACGGACGAATACACAAAATTTCGATATTGAGTGCAAAATTTTAGATTCCTACGATCAAAAATGGCGATTTTATTAACGAAATTCAAACGCCAATTATACCTTGTTGTTATTGATTTTGTAAAGTTTTTTGCTCCTTCTGTAAAAAAAATAAAAAGTGTAGTTACGACCGTTTGCATTTAATATGACGATATAGATTTTAAAATAAAATCTAAAAATAATTTATAAATTTTTTCTAATTCCTCAGTTTATGTTCTGCTAATAACGGACGAAAATTTGTTCCGTATCAGATTATATTCACAGAGGTGCTTTGCGCTCTTCCATTTGTCCTGCGGTATTTCTTTTTCTTATGCGATCACCATCAGTTTAAATATTTTGAGCTACAGGACTTGGGTTGAGTTCAAGCATTTTTAAATTTTTTGCTAAATATTTTTTGATCTTAGTTATTACTAATGGCACATTTGATCCATGTGAACATTGAGATCCATGTGAATATATGAATTTTTAATAAACCAAGGTGCGGTTGTGATTATTCGAAGAAGTCATATGGACGCTTTTGATTTTTTACAATATAAATGGCTCAGGAAGTGCTCTATATCGATCAATAAATAAATGTTGAATTAAATCTTAACAAATCTAGATTAATACTTGAAAATATAAGAAAAAAAGAAAACAAATAAGAAAGTACAGTCGGTCAAGCCCGACTATATGATACCCTACACCACAGTATTTTAAAACACATTTACGAGAGTGCACCATTATCGGACGCATGGATCTATTTTAGTTTTAAATTTCATTAAAATCGGTTTGATAGTTTCTGAGTTTCTCCCCTCGTGGTTCTACGATTCGGCCCATTTTTAATAGGCTTGATCCTTGTGCCAATAAGAACCTATAAGCCAAATTAAATTATCTCCAAAACTGCGACCTGTACTTTGCGCACAAGGTTACATGGACGGACAGCCAGCCAGCCTGCCAGCCAGCCGGACGGACATCTGTAGATCGGCGCAGAAAGTGATTCTGAGTCGGTCGCTATACTTTAAAGTGGGTCCAGGACCCATATTTTAAGATGTTACACACATCTGCACAAATGCATAATACCCTCTCCACTATTGTGGTGTGGGTATAACTAGAAATACAAGAGTCTTTGACACACAAACGCGATATTTTGTTGTACTAATAATAAGAATATGTACCCTGTGTGACAGCTACCTTTATTTCGGTATGGGGACCTTAAAATTAAAAGATCAATAATTTTGGTAATTATTTCCGCCATTATAAGTCTGGTTTAATGAATATCTATGAGAAGGTTTAAAGTTGTGCTACTAATGCCCAATTTTCAGGATATTATTTAATTCTATATTAAGCTAATTTTCATAACAAACTTAAATCGTATTTAAATACAGATTGGTTTTTTGAGTTTAATTTGAAAAGTCTTATTTAATTAAGATAAAAGTATGGTAGCACTACTAAATACAAAAAAAAAAAAAATATAAAAAGTGTAATTATTTACAAGGTGGTCTGAAAAAATAAATAAATGTGTTTTAATATCAATCCTGAAAATTTCCCATAATAATTGTTTTAGAATTTGTGCCTTAAATTAGAAGCGTGACCCAAATTTTGTCATTTCAAACCAAGGTTCGCAATTGATACCGATACCAATACTGTTTAAATTGAATACCCGTATTGATACCGATACCGAAAGTAGTTTTTTGCATAAAATACCGATATACGTATACCGTTTCACTTAATACCGGTACAATCTTTTCGGTATTAAAAAATAATATAATATTGCAAATTGAAAAAATTAAAACTTTCTGCACTTGTGCTTATGAAAACTTAGTTTGTTGGCTTGACGCTCTAGGGTTGTAACATTGTTTTGTTACTTACATACTATGATAAAATCAAAAAATGTAACATAAGTTCTACAACAACATTTATAGGAACTCTTTAGGTGTGGTGTTTGACAGTTTGAAATAGAAAAGTTCAAGTTTTCTGAAGGGTCAAATACACTTTTCAAAATACTCATCAAACATTGTGGTAGTCACTGGTGAAAATATGTTTCTATATGTGACACAAACGATGCTTGATGGAAAAAAAAGATATGATGTTTAACATACATCCAGCACACGCACACGAGTGAATTTGTCAGCATAAAAAGCGTTTGACAAGTGTATTTAGCGCTTTACTTATAAGTTTGTATTGTTATTGTGATGATAATTTTTTTTTTTTGTTGAAATCAATAGATAAAATAATAAAATAAATTAAATAGAATACATTTGTAAGTATATAAAGGGAGGTTTAATTTTAAGGGCCGATGTTGAATATATATAAACCACACCTAAACGCCCGGTTTTATTCAGCATTTTATTTGACATTTCTCAATTTCAGATTAACTCAATTTGAAACATGAAAATATACACAATTGAGCAACTCGTTAAAAATATTGAGGCTTATTATGAAAATGGGCGTTCAAATTAAAATGCATATCGTGCACTTCATGATTCAGTGGGGAGGCACACAAAGCACCCACAACAAATTGTGGTGGAGGATGAAAAAATTTTGTTTATGTTCCACATTGTATTAAAAAATCAACATTTGAAAAACATTTGAAGCAGTGAATATAAATGCATGTCACAGTTTGTAAATAATTTCCCCTATTTGTTGAGAATGCTATGATTTTGAAATGATTTTCAAATCATTATCAAACGTTTCTCGTTTGAGAAAAGGTTTGATCTCAAATCGCTTTCAATTTGAAATCAAACCTGTTTGTTTGTTGGGTTGCAAAGCACTACCCAACCAAAACGAAGTCAAACCCTTGATATGAAATGACTTAATTATTTGACATCAAACACAATTTTCAAACTTTTTTCAATTGTTTGATTTTAACATTTTAATTCAAATAGATAATGAAACAAAAAATTCATTGTGTAAAACTGGTGGTTACATTCCCCAATTTTTATATGAGCAGAATAAAGTGCCTTCTGTGTCAGAATTGTATTGCTTTAGGGCACTCGCCATATAAAATTAATGTTTTCCGTAAGCAAGATTGTAAGCAAAACGTTTTCGTTTCTCCCTTACAAACCGACTTCGTTGGAAGCTCTATTTTTTATTGGGTATTTATTAGAGTTGTCAATTATTCGCTTTTAAGCTTTGTTCGAATAATTCAAATAATTGTTTTTGTTCGTTCGATAAAACGATAAAATCTAAAAAATGATTCGATTAACTGATGAGAATAACGAATAAAAAAACTATTTTTTAAACAAAATTACATATAAAAGAACTTTTTTTCTTTTGAGCTCGAGGTCCTGGTTTTTATTATTAATTATTTTAATTTAAAAATATTTTATTTTGCCAATATTTCGTACCTAGCCCAGAAGATGTTTTTCAATGAAAAACGAAATATTGGCAAAATAAAATATTTTTAAATTTAAATAATTAATAATAAAAACCAGGACCTCGAGCTCAAAAGAAAAACAGTTCTTTTATTTATACATTTTAAAGGTCGAATTAAACAAAATATAAGATTCAAAATTACATTTTTTAAATAAGATACATCCGTCCATTAATTAACCACTATGAAATTATTATACCCTTCCATCCGTCCGTCCGTCTGTCCGTCTTTCGTCTGATATGTGTTTTCCGGAGACTCCAGACATGATAGCATCTAGGTTGTATCACATATAGTCCACCATTTCTTGCTATTGAAATTCAGCAAGATCGGTCCACAAATGGCTGAGATATGACCAAAAAACCACGACTGCCTCTAATTTTTCCCAAAAATCCCTTGTTGTTGTTTTTTTATTTATTTTTTCTGTATATCTGGAGAACGGCAAGAGCCAAAGTTTCCAAATTAGGTACAAACATTTAGGTTATCAATACACAGCATACCACAAAATGGTGTTTTCTTTTCTACGAAAAAATGTGACATTTTATTTAAAAAAAATGCAATTTTTAAGAAACAGCAACCAAATTGCATTTTTTTTAAATAAAATGTCACATTTTTTTATAGAAATAAAAACACCATAAGTTTTCTTTAGTTACTTTTCCTAAGCAAAAAGTTTACTATAGAAAGAATTAACAAACAAATCGTTTTCTTAAGAAAAGTTCACAAAGAAAAAGTTGTTGACAAAAAAAGGGGGTGCTTTAAAACCATGTGAGATAAGACCATGATGGCTTTATTGCTCAATTAAATGGGAGATGGAGCCATAATGGCCTTATTGCCCAATCATTGAGAGGTAAGGTCATATTTGAAATTTTTCGAAATGAGAGATATAGCCATATTTTTTTCGCTTATGAGAGATAAAGCCATATTTTGTCAGAATATTGCTATGCATGGTGTAAACATTCTGTAAAAGGGAAAATTCTTAGTTATCCTTGAAAAACATTTTTTTTTCTTGTGACGCACGCAGGAAAACTTTATTCAGCGAAGCCACCTGCCAGATTTCAATACTTAACTTTAGTGTCTCCGGAACTGAAATGAGAGATAAAGCCATTTTCTAATATTACTAATGTGAGCTAAGGCCATGATGGCTTTATCTCCCATTCAAATGCAAAAAAAGGCTTTATCTTCTTATTGAATGAGAGATAAAGCCATCATGGCCTTATCTCACATGGTATTAAAGCACCCACCCGTTTTTTCATGTTCTTTAATTGCACAAAGGCTCTATCAGTACGCTACGGTACGTTACATTACATTACAGTTGCAGCAACGGTGGGCTAGCGAGGCCTTTACAAGGCACAAGCGTTGAATGTATATTCGCATTGAAGGCATGATGTGTGATTAACTTCTACTTTTGAAAAATGTTAAGAATATATCAAACGCACAGAACGCGTGGTGTGGAGCTGCAGCTTTAAGGCCTAACCATAATATGCATAGCCTTGCTTAATCTACTGTCAAAAATTAACAAAAAGTCTCTCAAATGTATTTAAAAAAACAAAAACAAAATAAAAAAACATTTGATTCCGTACGGAATGTGCGATTAGATTCGCACCTTGCTTAAGCAAATGACAGTTTCATTAAACTTAGCAAAAAGTTTCCTTAAGTTCAATATGGTTTGCCTCATATAATAAACATGTATTCGCACATTTGATTAAGCCAACTTAAGCACATTGTGGTTGGGCCTTTAGTTGTATGAAAATGAAAAGTTTACTGCTCTAATTTAAGTTATGCTGGCCCAACTCTTAATAAAGGTAATGAGCTAAGAAAAACTTGAGACAAGCCTTATCTCTTAGCTGAGTTTAATTGTCGTAGCTCGTTAGTTGTGAGTTTAGCCGACGTTTGTATCGGGTTTGCGAGAAAACTCAATAAAACTTCGGCTCTAGATTCTAAAAGTGCCTTTCTCTCTTTTTATTATAGTCCCTTTGATACTTTTACATAAATATACTCTTCCCAAGTTCGTTACTGCCAATTTTTTACTACATTGCTTTTTAACTTAATTATGTAATTTTTACGACATTTCTCGTTACAATACAACAAATAATCATAGGACGAAATGTTTCGCATTTTAATTGAATTTACAATGTTAAGCAAATATTAAGGAAAAGCAGTCGAACAATTGTAATTTAATGGATAAATTACACTGAAATAACAAAGTACCGGAAAGTGAGTGGGTTGGAAAATAAATCATGTTCATAATTTAAAATGAATATTATTGTTCAAGTTGACAGAGTACTGATGATGACTGGAGGTTTCAAAGAAAATAATTTCTGTAAAAAAGCAAAATTAATCAAAATTGTTTAACAGCGATATTTGATATAAAATTGAAAATCCTTTAAAAAATATAACAGCACCGTTTTGTTTAACTTTTTTGTAAGAATTTATTTTTGTTGTATAATTTAGGGAAAATAATTTTTGTATTGGCAGTATCAATAAGTTCTCGCTGTTTGGCAAAAATGAATTCCAGTTGTGAAATTTATAAACGTTGAGACAATTATATTTTTGTTTATGGAGAACAGGGTCTGCTTGCGGGCCATAACCGATAACGATGTCTAACACATAAAAATATTCCAGAATCTTTAAAAGTAATACAAAAGGCGATTTTAATTTACTTAAAAGCGTAGGAAATGATTTAAAATTAAGAAATTAAATTTCAAAGTCAAGTAAACCGATATTGTTTTACAAAAAAAAAAAAACAACGAGAACGAGATTTTCTATACTACGAATATGCAAATTCTTTTAAGTTAAAATTAGTTTTTTCCTAAATAACTTTAACTTGAATATCATTAAATATTTTTGTTATACTGCTTAAAATGTTTTAACAACTTTCCTTCATTATTTTCTAACAATGACGTACAAAGAGTATTGATTTTTTTTTTCTCCTTCCAATCAAAGATAGGAATTCTCATCTATTTTCAAACACAGACACAATGATTTCATTATATTTATGACTAAGTTACAATAACTGGGCATAAGTAGCAACTGTTGCTGAATGAAAAATATTTAGGGAGAAGATAATTTGAAAAGATATTGTGGAAATATGGAAAAAGTATCCCAAAATATTATTTAAAGAAGTCATTCAGATTTGGGTGTATTCATTATATCCTACATCACAAAAAATGGGAGGTATGCTGATTGAGAAAGGATTGCCTTCTGACTCGCGTCAAGAATGTTTGTCCATCCAACTCACAGTAATCGAAATCCCTGATGTATAAGCACTAAACTCACCTACTAATGCAATGCATTATTTTGGTATTAGGAAAATAGGTTATGTGGAGAAGGACTGATGGTGGAATCTGAATCTATGAAGCAAGAAAAGAAAATAGCTTTCCCTCAACAATAAAATTCAGTGTATTTAGCAATTCATATCAATAATATATTTTTTTTGCAAACATAATAAATATTATCTAATTGATAAGTAAATGTATAAGAGACTGCATAGCTGAACTTGTTTTTCTTAAATTATGATATTTTTTGGTCATCAAGTTTTAGCAGCACCGATTCAAGGCGAATTCACTTTACAGGTGGCGTTTAAAACACAGCTGAGATCCTTTTTTTTCTTGCTTATAGGCTTTTTACACTGATCAACATCCAACATCTACCATCAAAGATGTAGAAAATGTGAAACACTCGTTTACATTGCTCACATATAACATCTACAATCAAACAAAAATGTCACCCATTTTGAAAAAAAAAAAACATTTTTAAAAAATGTTTTTTCTACAAAAGTGGTAAAATTAAAAAAGAAAACACAAAAAAGTATATGAAGTTCAATTTGTTTAAAAATATAAAAAATACTTAACAAAGAAACATTGCAATAAAAGAGAAAACTTGACAAATGGTAACGCTGCTTTCAGTGATGCCACAATAATAATAGAACTTATTGCCACTTTTCTAGTGATGACACTAAAATAGTCGGAAGATGTTGAATGGAATAAAATGAGATAGGAACATCATTTTTAACCCTATGTATTTCTTATGGAAAGATGTTAACGTCTTCGCAAATTGTGGCAAATTGAAGGTAGATGTTAGATGTTGATCAGTGTAAAAAGGCTATTAGAGAAAGAAATGTAAAGAGTTGCTAATTTTCAACAAAAAGCTACTTTAAAAGAATACAATGTTGTTTTTATACCCACACTACAATAGTGTATAGGGTATAATGCATTTGTGCTGATGTTTGTAACACCTTAAAATATTGCTGCTAGACCCACCTTAAGGTATACCGATCGGCTCAGAATTAACGAAGTCCTTTTGACAGCCAGGCAGTCCATGTAAACCTTATACGCAAAATTGGAGATAATGTTATGAAATTTGGTACATGGGTTCTAATTGATACAAGGAGCAAGCCTTTAGAAAATGAGGCAAATCGGTCCATAATGTCAGCCACCATACAAGCTTTTTCCGGAATAGGGTATTTGTGACCATAACCCATCTTTTTATGTTGGTACTGAGATTTAATTTGGTCCAGAGATATGTTATAGCAATCTAAATCACCTTATCAAATTTTGTTGGAATTGCTCCATGTTTAACCATGACTACCTTACAAATAATACTCCCGCAAATAACTTTTAATGCCGTAACTTTCTTACGATAGCTTCTATGTCATCACAAAATTTAGTCCTAGTAGGTCCAAAACATATTAACCCCGATCCCAAAATCTTATAAAGATGAAGATATCTAAATAATATTCGGCAAAAACAATTTTGACATGACTCTTAAGCTCATAATATGATTTTGTGAAGGCGGGTCCACGATTGTTCATTGATCATTAATAGGTTACACTGGTGGAGGGTATTATATAGTCGGGCTTAACCGACTATACTTTCTTACTTGTTTACTTGACACACGAATTCGTTTGAGAAAATTTTAATATTTTGTATTCGTTGTTCGTGCGTGTTTTTTGTTGAGCGCGAATTCACTCGTTAACGTGTGCTTGACGTAATAGTCGCGGTGATATCTAAATTTTTGATTTTCCATCCAGCATCGCTTTTCGCTAATAGCACTTTATGAGAAATTTTGACAGAGTATGTACCAGTGTTCGAAAATAAACAGTACATTATTTAGCGTTCGGCTCACACACCCAAGAACAATATATATTTGTTTAGTGTTTGTGTAGACGAACATAACCCTTAATACCGATCATAACTATTTTCAAGAAAGAGCCGAACGTTATATATTTTACTGTTCTTCGTTAAAAAAGACCAATTGTACTGATACTGTAGACAAACATTATATTTTAATGTTCTATAATGTTTCTTTTTTACATTGATAAAGTAATGAACAAACAAACAATTTTAGAAACGACCACACCATGAACAGCTTGTGTGTGTATTGTGTAAAATTATTTTGTTGGCTTCTTGTTTTTTTTCTTCGTATGTGTATTTTGTTTTGTAAAAAATGTTTGGGTTTTTTACCAGCCAAAAGCAACGAATATTAATGAGCCGAACCGAACACAATGAAGTTTGTGGTTTTTAAAAAGAAACCGAACGGAATTAAATCTTCTCATCTTTTGTTGAGTTGGATAAAAACAGTATTATTTTTTGTTCTCGAAAGATGAGGGAAACGTTATTTTTTTTATGATTTTCTACACAAACACTATTAGCATTTTCCACAAATCTGCCGAACCGAACACTAAGGAGCGATATTTAGTGTTGTTGACGTCTGGCTGGTGTAAACAATTATTCTGTTTGCCCGTGTGGGCAGCAACTGTCGTTCCTTCGCGTGGAACGGGATTAAATGGTGCCATCTGGCAACCCATTATTAAGTCTGAGGCTCAGCTGTGCTATTAACGCCACCTGCAAAATGAATTGGCTTGATCACTGGTTTTTATAAAACCGAACCAGCCAGACGCCGGCAAATAATTAAAAGAAAACTTGTTACAAAAAAAAAAAGAAATTATGCAAAATATAAAAAATAACCCTAAAGTTGAAACTAAATAAAAGAAGAAAAAGTGATTTTTATTTAAACATAAAAGAGCCACAAGGTAAATGTGCAATTGAGCCACAAAAAATAAGGCTGGGTATTTTCTCGTGTGTGCGCACCAGCCGCTAACTGACCTGTCTCAACAAACCACTTGAATTTGGTCCCCGGCCACTTTGTAATTCCGGACAACGTACCCAAGTAACAGGTAACCAGCCCCATTTACACTCCTACAATTTCGAACACTGGTATATACCCCTTTTTAATGAATTCTGCACTTAAATTGTAGCGTAGGGAAAATCGGACAGATTGATGTCATATTCAAAGAATAAAATCTGTTAATTTTATGTGTGTAATAAGACCCCTTTCAGACTCGGCAAGTTGGTTTTAATTATTTTAATTATTAATTTTCTTGATTAAAATCTGTAAGGAAAGTTTTTTTTATTGAATGTAGTGAAAAAATCCTTTTATTTATTGTCCGCGCAGGTGTTTTTAACTCCCAACGCTGCGTTTTCTGTTCAGTAACTTGTTAAAATGAGCGTTAGCAGCAAAAGTTTAAAGTTTTTCGTTTTTATTGGAAACCCTTCTATCAAAAAAGAAAAGAAATATTGTATTTAAAAATTATAATTTAAGCAAAAAATGCTTTTTTTGTAGTTTAATATCGAAATAGATTTAGTGCTTAGGTTTCTAAGCCTATCATTATGATATCATATTTATAATCAAAAATCAGATAAAAGAGAACGAGATAAAATCTGCTATAGAAAAATAATATAAAAAAAATTTATTTTTTAATAATACCCTTCGCCTATTTCAAAAAAACAAAGTTAACAAAATAAATGTTAAAAGAAAAGAAGGTCACTAAGATACTTAAAATTGTAATTTAATATTTAGCATGCAAAACAATCCTGCAAATTATGAACAAAACGAACTTAACAAAAACGAAAAAAATAAAAAAAAGGAAAGAAAAGAATTATTCCAAAAAACTTTTTTTGTAAACCTCCTCAAAACAGCTACAAATTCTCATGGAAAACTTAAAAATTCACAAAAAATCTGTTACTGACAGGGACGCTGTCAAGGATTGTAGTAACAAACTTAGCAGCGTTGATGAAGGCGATGACAACTTTCGTATTTGTCGCAGTAACCAGCAGGCTAATGGTTAGACAAATGGATGGACAGATAGACACAGCGTTTATAAACACAGCAAATGTGTCATGTTGTTGATGTCTTTAAGGCATATAACAAATAAATTAAGGACTGGCCAGCTGCTTGACGGCTGACTGTCTTAAGTGCACACGCGAATGAAAAAAGAACAAATTATCAAAACAAAAATAGTCTGGCTAATTTGAACATTGAAAAGGGTTAAATTGTATCGTTGTTTTTTTCTACTATCTCTGCTGGATCTGTCTACGAATTTTCGTGAAATTCATAGGACATTCATAGAGCTATTGAAGTAAAATTTAATCAGTTATTTCTAGATAATCATAAAAATAAATGTTTTTCAAATAAAAATAAAAAAGGAAATAAACTAGGTGGGCCAACTTTTTTTCAATCACCTCAGCTAATCCCGCGAAGCTTTACGCTTGTCTGTAGGAAAGAAACCAGAGTCTCTGGCGGGAATCGAACCAGCAACACCGGCGCTGATAGACAAGCTTACTACCAGAAAGCAGCGACGTTGTGGGGATTCTCAATTAAGTAGGACGTGTAGACACATATGGATCCATATGAACAACATCTTAATCTTGAATTAGAACCAGTCGTGGTTTTACGAATTTCTCAGCCATCTGTGGACCGATCTGGCTGTATTTAAATATCAAATTTTTCGGGAATATATTTGATGTAAATATATAACAACCTGGTGTTCATCATATCTGCGGTCTTCGAAAAGCCCATTTCAACGGACACGCGGATAGATGGACATCGTTAAATCAACTTCGCTACTCATTAGAACCCAGAATTTATATAAATACTTTATAGGGTCTTACATCAAAAATTTGATGGCAAAGAAATGCAGGAAATCGTATTGAAAATGCCACATAAGAAATCAAGTTTCGTGCTTTTGTTCTTGAAAATGGTAAAGCTCTAAACAAATTTAATGTTATAAAAGAATCTTTTGACAAATATAATTTGCGGAAATCAACTAAAAGAATCATTTCTGACACAACTAATGTTAACACAGGCAAAAAAAAAACGGAGTTATTGCTTTGTTAAAGGCAAAATACAATGCTACGTCCTTTGCTACAATATAATATATTATTTCCAGCTTCAATTTATAGACTTAATTGTCCATAACATAACATGTCCAGAAAAACATCTGTTGAAATAGTAAAAGTCATAAGATTGTGCTGCAACTTTTCCATTTGTTATTGGACAAAAATAAACTGTTGCTTTTACTTCTGATTTCTTAAATGAAAACAGTCGAAGTCAAAGCAGTCGACATGTTCGAAAGTTTTTGGTTTTCAAAACTGAAACTTTTAAAAAATTACGAAGTTAACGCAGATCGAATATTGTGTGTGTGTGTTTTTATTTGTGTTTTTGATTTTAACTATGATGAACTTAAAAATAACTATAAACAAAATGAAGAAAGAAATAAACTTGGAAAAGCTTTCAGATACTATAAAAAACATGAACACATACCCTTCTGTAATTTCAAAACCCGCTTAAAGTAACGTTCAATGGAATTCTAGAGCAATTCTGGTTATCTAAGCATTTATCCTAATTCAAAATAATAGAGCAGCAGCCGTATTCCGCAATTTTAGCTTTTAATGTCATCGCTCAAATATTGAAATTTTCTATTCCCTAATGCATTTTAGCGATCGAGACAGCGTTAACTAAGCGAATCAAAGAATACGGCTGCAGAACTGTATAAAGTATGCCAATTTATATGTTGTGCAGTGCGATGCATGGTTTTTGGACCATTATTTTTGCGGAGAAAATTTTGAATTATTAAATTTATCTTTGTCGCAATTCAAAAAGGCTAAAGAGTGGTTTCTAAGGCATTATGTTGGGGAGGAGTCGAAGAAAATAAAACAGCAGCTCGGTAAGATTTGTGCATAACGTGCTATAAAAGTTGTGAAGGGCATTTATATCAGAGAACTGCAAAATCACTATTTTTCTTGATTTATTCATACGCTCAAATTTACATTCACTCTTTGCCTGCAAAACAAAGTTTAACGTTGGTAAGTTTTACATCGTTTCGTTTACATTTGATTTTTGCTTGTGTGCGTTTTTATTGAAAATGCTTTGTTTGCATTTTTTGTTGCTCACGCAATATAACTTAAATGTGTAAAGTCAAAAGGCACACATTCATATACTTTTGCATTTAAGTAGTCATTGTCCACTCGATGAGACGCTTTGTTAACATTAACAACAATAACAACAATAAACCACTCGATGAGACGCTTATTAAAATTAACAACAATAAAAACAACAATAACAAGAATACCTTGTACATACAGAACTACTGTACTTTTTAAGATGATAAAAAAAGTCTTCTGTTTCTATGGAAATTGTTTGTACCTACATCAGTATGAGCGTTTAGTTTCATTTCAATTTTTTTTTCTTGTTCTACATAGCAACTGCTGAATGCCTACATGAGTAATAATTGCTTGATTTCTGGCTTTTTTGTTTGTATTTTTTTTTCTTTGCCAAAAAAATTTTTGTCGGACCAAACACACACACATCTTAATTGACAAACAAAGCTAAACGATGGTATAAATAACAAAGCACGATATTTGTTGGCGTTCATTTACTGCGATTTTTTTGCAATTGCACAAAGCCATTCTCTGATTAATATACAATAAAATAAATCCAAGGTACGGAAGATTTTTGTGCCAAATTGACCCGCAAACACGATTTTAATATGTAACTAATTTAGTATTGACTAATACGACGTGGTGGTAGGTACATTTTTGTAAAGAATAAGTCATAACCAGGGAAACCATAAATATGCAATTGCATGTTGTTCCTTGTGCGACTAATGAAGACAGAAACAATATATTTATTGTTTTAGAGCTTTTTATGAATTTTGTCATCGATTTGTTATATTTTTGCATATTGCATTTTTGCAGCATTTTTAAAATTTTTAACGCATATTTTGCCTTTTTTAGGCATATTTTAATACATATTTAATTTTTGGGGGGCCTGCAAAAGCTTTCGCAGCAAATAAAAAAAATGTTCTTGCGAAATTTTGGCTTTTCTTTTATGAATATATGAATAAGTAAAAGTAAAGGAAAATGCAACTATAAACCTTTTTGGCGATGTGTGTAATAGACAGGAACCTGGACCGATCTTTTAGTATATCCATCGTATTAGAATCACTGTTTCAAGCGGTCTAACGTTAACCATCCGTCCGTCTGGCTGGTTGCCTGTCCATTTTAATTTCTTGTATCCATCAACCATCGTATTATGTTGGTATTTAGATTAAATTCGTCCAAGAATATTTGACTGCAAATTAAATTTTTCCTGAATCAGTTCACACTTGCCCAAAACCTTCATCTATAAATAGCTTTAAACTCCTTTTAAATGTTAGCATTAAAAAACAATTTAGCGACCGTCCCTAAAATCCCTTTAAGACAAAAACTTTTATATGGATGTTACTATATAGATAATATTTGACACAAACAACTCTTTTATGCATTTCAACCTCTTAAAAAAACTTTGTTTTCGTGAGCCAATGACTGCTCATCGTTTCCAAATAGGGTTAAAACTCGAAATTTCGTCTGTAAGTGCTATGTTGTTTGGGCATTACCGATTATAATTTTATGATTGTTTTCATTTAATAGAATTGTTATTAAATTGTTGAATATTTTGTTTTCAAATTAACAACTTTTTAATTTTTTGGGGCATATTTTTAACAATTTCTACTGCATATTTAATGCGCATAAAACGTGTTTTTTAGAACATATTTCTGGTTTCCCTGGTCATAACCCTAATATACATATCGTGAGCTTATATTCAAATAGTGTAACATATCTACAACTTTTCGAAAATGTGTTTTTTTATAGAATCAAATGACAGATTTGAAAAAAACAAATTTTTTCCCAAAACATTTTTTTTTGCAGAAATATTTTGTATTGTGCTTTCTAACACACACGTAATTTCTTTTTTATATTTTGGTAAAAAAGTACTACCCTGCAAATAATAGGATCAGTCCAAACACGCGTGTAAAGAGTAGCCCATAAGAGACCAGGACTATTCCCAAAGTAACCCAAACGTATGGAAAAAACATAGTCTTTTTAACATTACGATGTCCTAGGGCAGGACCATACAACCCACCTTTGGACTACTAAGGAGTAGTTTTAAAACTTCTCCATGGTATACACAAGAGGAGAGAACGAAGTCATGTCGTCTCACTACAAACACTTTTTAACAATGGCATGGTCCATGCTTGCATTACATCAGACCAGTCCATGGAGTAGTCCACTTTATCAAAGTGGATAAGGTGGTCCAATTTTATTTGCAGGGTATCAACATAAAAATATTAGTGTTTATAACAAGATGGAAAAAAATTGTTAAAGCAAAGAAGACATATTGTGTCGAGATTTTAGATTTTAAAATATTGTATATTTTTAAATGTAATATAATTTTTAAATTATAAAACCATAAAAATAGTTCAACAAAAAAATAACCACAATAACCACAATACTAATTCGATGAAGATATTTTGCAAAATAGTGCAAAATATGTATTTATGAGTTTTTGTCAATAATATAAACTTTTTTAATACAATTAAATCTTTATAAGCTTATGTTATTTAATGAAATTTAACAACTTAATAGATTTTGTACTGGTTAATACAAACCATAAACTTAAAAAACAAATTCCACAATTTCCAAAAAACAGCCGAAAATCCAATTTTTTTTGGGAAATATATATAAATCCAAAACTAAAGCTCGACTTTAACTCCTTATCCAATCGGAAAAACCGTTTTCAAAATTTTCCAAATTTCCCACACTGTGCAGCGGTTATATAAATAGAAGCGAAACCCTTTTTTAAAACCTTTTCTTTAGCTTCACTTCGGAAAATCAAATCTTGTAACGGTAATTTAACCGCCTTATACTCAATGCAAATGGATGAAACTTTGCAGGCATACATATTCCCGATGACAATACAGGAATATATGGGCGTAGCCAGGATAAAATCTAGGGGGGGTTGGGGGTCAAAAAAAATTTTTTTTTTTTGGTAAAATGCTTTTTTGACCGCCTTTTACTCAATGCAAATGGATGAAACTTTGCAGACATACATATTCCCGATGACAATACATGAATATATGGGCATAGCTAGGATAAAATCGGGGGGGGGGGGGGGAAATTTTTTTTAAATGTTCTTTTTTAAGAAAAGCGTTTCTTAAAAAAAATTTTTTTTAAATGTTCTTATTTAGAATTTTTTTTTTGTTTGAAATATAGTTTTCTATGCGAACGTTGACGTTCAAAATCGTTAAACAGGCAGTTAATGTATTTTGTTAATATTGAAGGCTTTTTGATTGTGTGTTGTTGTTGAAAGTTTTATCTAGTATGTATACTTCAAGGTATCTCTTGGTTTTTATCAATTCAAAAAAGGTGTTGCAGTTATCGTCAATATTGTTCAGTTTGTGATGTGTGCATTAGACATCATGATATTTACATTTTATGCTGATTTGTTTTACGTGTGGTTGCCTGATATGCATTAGCTTTGTCTTGTTTACGTTTTTTTTTTAACAAATACCTCTATTATCTTTCAAAACCTTGTTCACGTTGTCCTCTTATACTTACTTAGAAATAGAGATGGAGACATAACACAGCATTGATTGACACCGGTGTACTTTTGATGGAAGGAGTTTGTTGTACAGTATTTTGCTTTTGGAATCCTATTGGGCTTCAATTTGGTTAACCAAATCAATTGGAACATTCTAAAACGTAGCGCTTGCCATATTGTTCCTCCGTATATCTATAGATGCTGTCAAAAGCAGTGGTAAAGTTTATAAACCATACACTAAAGTCTTGTTGCCGTTTATTTATTTTTTCCGATATACTGCACGTAATCCTCTTTATATTTTTGTTAAGTTTTAAATTTTTCTACTAAATATTGTATGCAGAACAATTTCAGTTTCAAGCTAATTTTGCCTGTGTTTGTTTAAAAATTCTTTTGTTTTCCCAACAAACACTCGGCTGATACTACCAATATAGTTTTTTTTTATACATTTTTATGAGGAATTCCATAACAAAACTGCATCATTAGGCTTTACATTTTTTTTTTGATAAATCTTATTTATTTAAGCTGAATTACAAGTGTCACCATAGGAATATAATTGGGTTATTTGGTATTCTATGGCAGGTAATGTTTGTCTCTTAAGAGGTTTTATAACAAAAACGACATACATCTTTATACCAACACCACAATATCGTGCTAGTGTTTGTAATACTTTTAAATATAGGTCCTAGGCGCACCTGTTAGCATATGTGACGCGGAAAATAGAAAGGGACCTAAGGGTTTTGTTCAGGAGAGCCATTTTATATATGTTTCTTTGGTGCACCATCACTGAGCGTGTTGGTATTGGTCTCATTTGAAAGCGACACATCTCAACCTTGTTGGTCAACCTTGAAAACGCGCGTAGGACATCCCTACCTCTTGTTTTGTTTAGTTGGTTTTTACTGATCCCTTGAAAACGCGCGTAGGACATCCCTACCTCTTGTTTTGTTTAGTTGGTTTTTACTGATCCCTTTCTTTCTCTATGCGCTGTCACATATTGTTTGCATTAGAATCACTTTTTGAATCAATTTAAAGATGTCCTTCCGTCCAGCTGTCCATTTAACTTTATGCGCAAAACATAGGTCGCAATTCTGGAGATAAATTGATGAAATAAGGAGCACTGGTTCTAATTGTGACAAGGACTAAGCCTATTGAAAATAGTGAGATTCGGTCCATATTTTAATCTAACCATTCAAGATTCTTTTCGAAATAGAGTCTTTGTGCTAAGAAACCATTTTATTATATTGCTATTTAGATTAAATTTGGACCAAACTTATTTGATTGCAATCCAAATCATCTTTCTTATTTTATTGGAATCGGTTCCTATTTGACCAAAGCTCACATACAAATACTAATCCTGAAAATAGCTTTTAATGCAATAACTTCCCTTTACATATGTCACGATATAATTTGCTTGTAGGTGCAAAATAGAGGTCTGCATGTGTGCGATTAAACGACACATGAATTCACATATCAAACTAGCAAGTAGTGTGTTGTGTGTGATTTTAGAATCATATACAATTAATTGCGTGTAAGTAATAGCCTATGTGTGCAAAGCGTTCAATTATTTATGTGAGTGTTGTGAGAGAAATATTTGATACAGGTATAAATAACAAATTTACTCTTTAATTCGAGTAAATACACTTGTGTGACGATGTACATATTGTGTTTTATCAACACAACATGTGTTTTGTGTTTTTAAATTTTTTTTTTATGACAAAACATTTTTTATTCATTGAATTGATGGAATGAAACGGTAAATGTTAGAGAGAGTAAACTATAAAAAATGTAAACAAAGTTTTTTAGTTTTTTTTTTTTTTTTTGTTATTGTTTTGTTTATTTTATTAAATGTTGTCAACGTTTTGTTTATGAGAAACACAAAAATAAAACAAACAAAAAAGCGGTAAGTCACTATATTTGCCCATAAACCGCTGATTCAGCAACACTTTTAATATTTTAAGATTTAAATGTCAATTTTAAGTTGAACAATTTTACTTAATTTTTGACATTTACTGTTTCTTTCTATCAATTCTATATCATCAATAAATAAAAATATAGTGTAATAAGTGCTTAAGAATTATTGCCTTTGTATACTGGTTTTTGTCATATTTTAAAATATTTTTTTTTATAATATTATTATTGTTATTGATTTTGCTTATAAAAAATACATTTATTACAAACATTTCATTTTATTACTTTTTTTGTTAAAATTTTAACTTTCTTCTTCTTTTAACAAAATAAGAAAGTCAAGAAACACACGAATGATTAGTGTGATTTTTAACTTCGCTCAGGTTTTTTTATTGTAATATGTATGAATTTGAGTTCATCAAACAATAAACAATAATAGAGAAAACACACAATTAGTGTAAGTGTGTGTGGCTAACTATTTAATGAACGGTGTTGTGTTAATCTCTCATTTAAAATGATTGAGCGTGAATGACTCGCTCTCATATTTTTTACACATTTGATAAGCATATCAAATACACACACAACACTCATTTGGCTACCAAATCATTTGTGCAGACCTCTAATGGGTAATCATCTCGATTTTGATGTGATTACAGCTTAATCACGTTCGAGTTGCTTAAACGCGTTTAAGAACCCAAGGGTGAACATAGTATAACGTTACTTCAAGGCAAACCAATCTCACATAGATGAAGATCTCTAAATAATATTCGGAAAAAAAAGCTTTTACATGAATCTTAACGTTATAGCATAATTTTGTTCTATCGGATCCATGATTGCCCATAGGTTCCAAATAGTGTACACTCTCGAAGATTTATTTATAAATAATCTTTGTAGGGTGTCACATGTTCAGGCTTAAACTTATAATACCCTTACTTTTTCGTTTAGTTATGGAACTCCTCATATCGTGTTGACATTTTTATGCCCAAAGTGTTGAAGTTATTTATGCACAGTTTTTTTTTAACGGACGCAAGAGAGTTGTTCTCTACAAATTTGTTTGCTGTTAAAATATTTTATTCAACGCCTAAAGGAGTTTTACTGAATTAAGTAGATTATTTAAATGAAGAAAGTGAAATAAAAGAGAAAATAAAAGTGTTCAAGGCATATAAAAAATAATAAAGTTAAATAATAAACACAAGATAGTGTAAAGTAGAGAATACTCGTTGTTAAGAGCAGACATCCAAATACGAGTAGAGTGTTGTAGTGCAGTTAAGTTTGTTAAGTGAAAACTAAAGAGTCTCGCGAGTCAACTTTTATTTTAACTGACATTTATGAGGGATTTTAAGTGCATTAAAGTTAAAGTTAAATACTTGAATTTGTTTCCAATAAAAACAAAAACAAGATAATTTTAAAAAGTAATATTTTCAGAATAAATAGAATATAGAATTATCTTAAAACACAAAACCAATATTAAGCATTAACGGTAAAACGTTAAAAAGACACTTAACGAAACAATCTCTTTTATTAAAGATACAAATTAAAAAAAAAATGTAGAATTAAGAAAATTCGTCATAATTGAACAAATGTTGTAAATGTTGTTACAAAAAGCTTAACTCCATAACATCATTTTTGGCAGGTGCCTAATTGCCCACCAAGGTCGGATTCAGGGTTGGAATGAAATTCTTCCCCCTTCAAAATTGTAAAATACACTCAAAAGAAATATCAATCTATCCATACTCAAATCAATCCGAAGCGGTATTAATAATACGGTAAGTACGGATTTTCTTGAATCAAGAACAGAAAGATTGATTCAAGTACGAATTTTCAATCACGAAATACCTACTTAACTTATCCATATTCAATCCTGAATTCAAATTGATTTAAGTAAAACTAAGATTGAACCAATCTCAAAATGCGATTAATTCAAGAATTATAAAGTTGATTCAGTCCCGTATTCAGACATGAAATAAACAAAAAGTGTAATTAGAAGGATAATTTTATTATGATTGATTAACTTAACCGTTGTACACCTTACACCTGCATCATGCCCGATATGGTTTTTATTTTAAAAACTTAATGTACATATAGTGGGTGATTTTTTAAGAGCTGGAGGAAAGTTAAAAAAAACACATAAAATTCAGGAAAATGCATGAAATCTTTATTTGAATCGATAGTACGGTCCATATAGTTTAATGTTTGAAGATTATTTCATGCAAATGTTGACCGTGACTGCGCCTCAAATGGTCCATCCGCTTAGTCCAATTTTGGCGTACTCTTTTCAACATTTCGGCTGGTATCTCATGAATAAATGCTTCAATGTTGCCTTCCAATGCGTCAATTGAAGCGGGCATGTGTGTATAGACACGAGCTTTAAATCGGACGATCTAGGCGGCCAATTAACCGGTCCCGAACCTGAAATAAAATGTTCACCGAGCTCGCCTCTCAATAAGTCCATTGTTAAGCGTGTGGCATGTGGCACCGTCTTGTTGAAACCACATGTCATGCAAGTCAAGCTCTTGCATTTTGGGCAAAAAAAAGTTGGATTTCATCTCACGGTAGCGCTCACCATTCACAGTTACGTTACGATTCGCATCATCTTTGAAGAAGTACGGTCCAATGATGCAACCAGCCCATAAACCGCACCAAACTGTGACTTTGTCTGGATGCATTGGTAGCTCTTTCAATGCTTCTGGCTGATCTTCACTCCAAAATCGACAATTCTGCTTATTAACGTACCCATTGAGCCAAAAATGAGCTTCGTCGCTGAACACAAGAAGCGCTCGATGAACTTTCTTAGCAGAGGACGCATTTTGATAATAAAATTCAATAATTTGCAAGCGTTGTTCGTTTGTAAGACGATTCATGGTTAAATTATAGACGAAACTGAAGATGTTTGACAGTGAAACAAAACACGAAACGTGCGTCAGCTTTTTAAACCAGCCAAAAAGATAATAGCTAAAAAATCACACGATATAAATGAAAATATTAACTAAATGAGAAACATGAAAATAATGTGTTTTCTTTTTGTTAGTTTTTACTTACTTGTGTGGTGTTGTTGTAGTGTCTGCAACAAACTTTGATAACTTAAATGAAATTAAAACGCTCACTTTGTAATTGTACTCTCAGAGTGGCGCTACCAACGAAAAATGTTCTCTTGTTTTTACTTGATTTAAGAATTTTACACTTATTTCAAGAAGTTCCGGGATCGATTTTCGAAAGTAATCCCATTTAGGATTGATTTTAATACGTTTTAATGTAATTCGTACTTAAATTTTTGAGTACGACTCGTACCTTAATGTTAGTATAAAAAACTGTGTGTTTTTCTTTCTGTGGTCGTTCGTTTGCGACTACGACAACCGCAGTAAATAAATTTCAAATGTTTGCACTTTTTAAACAGCTGAAAGTTATTTTCATTACAAAAATAAAATCTTTTTCTTTAGTTACTTTGAGTCTCCCTTGTTTATCTGTGTTCCTGAAAATAAATACTTTGTATAACTCTCTTTTATTTGCCTGTATGTATTTGCTTTGAGCCATTAGAGGTTTTATGCTGATTATACGATAAACTTTCATTATTCGGATAAAAACAAAAACGAAAAGGAACTCGTAGAAATCCCTTTACAAATTTGCTGTTTATGCAAGAAATTGGATTTGTATGAATTGTTTTATAAATTAGATTAAGGGAAAAACTATTAAGTATGGTTTTTTTTTGCTGGCTGTTAATGGTTTTTTAAGATTAAATAAAAGTATGTATTTGTAAATTTTCTACAAAAAATTTTATACTTGGATTTAGATTTTATTAATAAGTTTTTATGAGTTTTTAAAGCTTTAAAAAAAATAATCAATTTATATAAATTAAATATATTTTGTTAATAAAATATGTATGTTTAATGGTGCAACAAAATCCTTGATTATAATTCTTTACATTAATTAAAATGTTAATGATTTCATTATGGCATAATTAAAGTTTACGCTTGACTGATTAAAAAAAAAAAAATTATGATTAATGAATATATCTTAACAAGACACACTCAAACATATTGTTAAATAAACGAATATTCACTGCTCGTTACACTGTGCTGCAAAATAAAAAAAAAAAATTAAATATACTTACCCTGCAAATAAAATTGGACCACGTGGTCCATTTTGATAAAATGGACTACTCCATGGACTGGTCCGATGTAATGCAAGCATGGACCATGTCATTGCTAAAAAGTGTTTGTAGTGAGACGACATGTCTTCGTTTTTTAACGACATGCTTTCGTTTTTAAACGACTTCAAAACTAATCCTTTTGAGTGTACCATGGAGTAGTTTTAAAACTACTCCTTAGTGGTCCAAAGGTGGGTTATATGGTCCTCTCCTAGGACATCGTAATGTTAAATAGACCAGTTTTTTCCATACGTTTGGGTTAGTTTTGGACTAGTCCTGGTCCCTTGTGGACTACCCTCTACACGCGTGTTTGGACAGGTCCTATTATTTGCAGGGTATTACTGAACCAATCATGGGAAAAAATAGTTTTAAAGAACTGCCAGATTGATCAAAATTTGGCCAAATGACGAAACGGAGTCAGCATAATAAAAATTTCGTCAGAGCAATGACTCCGTAACATTGGAGAGAAGACTCACTTGTTTATTGGGATTGACTTAAGTCAAAGTTATAGGATATTTTTATTTACTTACCCGTCAAATATGTTTGTTTCACTCTTGTTGTATTCCGCCCTTTGTTTGCAGAAGAACTCTCAATTAAAAGACATCTGTAGCATGCAGTAGGCATGGTTTCTGTAATCATTCTACTGTGAAATTTGATTTATTTAACTAAATTATTTAAACAAATAGAATATGGGAATATTCTGTACTTATTTGACTTCTTAAATATGAAAATAAGATGCTTTTTTCTTTTTGTAGTGTTTTTGTTGTTTCTATACAAAACTTTTACAAACGCACGTGTATGCTTTATTTTACAATTTACTCTTTTAACTCTTATTCTTTCTGATATTGATGCCAAAGGTGAAGATTAAATGTCATCAATATTAATGTTATATGTTATACTTATGTATATAAAAATTTTTTTTTTTTTGCTTTGATTACGAATGTCAATCAACGTAATGCCTCCTATGCAGGTTTTAAAAATGTGTAAAAACCCAAAATAGTGGACAAAAAAATAAACATTCTTCCTAAAACTCACTTTACAAGCATTTTTATAATTCATACTTTACTTGTTAATAACACACAAAATGTGGCTTCGAATTGATGTCACTGTAGTCACAGCATAGATAACGCAAAAAATATGATACAAATTTATAATGACGTTCGTTATTGGTGAGTGAAGTCCCTATTCTTTCTGGGATCTTCAGAAACCCCATTTCAACATACACATGGACAGACGGACATCGTCAAATTAACATTGCTACTCATTAGAACCCAGAATATACATGTATACCTTATAGGGTCTAAGACTAATATTGTAGAAATTGCAAAGGCAATGTCAAACCTTTATATACACTTTTACCTTATTGTTATTTTGTAGAAAATTCATTGGCTTATGGAGTTTGCTTGTTAATAAGGGTGTTAATTTTACAAAATATTATGCAGAATAGAAGAAACAAGTTAGAGTGCTATATTCGGCTGTGCCGAATCTCCACCGACAGTTCGAATGTTTTAGGAGTAATATCAGTATGATATCTATTTATTATTATAATCTTTTTAGCATTAAAATTGGTTGCGGTTTAAACCAATATTAAATTATTGACCGAAAATCAGAAAGTTTTTTGTTTCTTTTGAAGCAATTTTAACTAGCTTGAGTAAAATATCATGATTCGTAACAGTTTAAGCTGGACTTAAATGATTTTCAGTATGACAATTTATATTGGAGCCATGGTAAGCTATGAACCAATCATCCCAAAATTCTGCAGAGTGATTCTGGTATTAAAAAACATAAGTTTCAATACAGCGGTGCAATTAGTTTTAGCGTTTGCAGTGAATTTCAGAAGGCTGCTAAAATGGGATCTAAGGTAAATTGTGGTCCGTATATCACAAAATTGTATAACATTTTTTCTGGCCACATGAAACTAAGCTGGAAGAAAGTTTACCGCAATTTTATATCTTATACGGTTTTAGGCGTATTTTATTATTTTACCAGAGTGGGCTTTATATGGGGCCTACAGTAAATTATGGACCGATCTTTACGAAATTTCACAGTGTAATTTCTAGTCCTATGGAACTGGGACGTGCCAAAATTTGTTATGATAGCATTATTAATGATGGTTTAAGGCTTCCTAAACCGTTTTCCGGGAGTAGGGTTTATATGGGGCCTAGGGTAAATTATGGACCGATCTTCACGAAATTTCACAGCGTCATTTCAAGTTCTAAAATACTGTGATGTACCAAATTTTGTTATCATACCATTATTTTTTACGGTTTTAGGCGTACTAAACTGTTTTTCGGGAGTAGGTTTTATATGGGTCCTAGAGTTAATTAAAACCGATCTTCACGAAATTTCACAGCGTCATTTCAAGTTCTAAAATACTGTGATGTACCAAATTTTGTTATCATACCATTATTTTTTTCGGTTTTAGGCGTACTAAACTGTTTTTCGGGAGTAGGGTTTATATGGTGTCTAGGGTAAGTTCTAGACCAGTGATAACCAAGCCCCGAACTAAGAAAGCCCCGAACGCACGCACACAAAGATATTATGTGCTTGTGTGCGGTCGCAGAGACTGATGATAGTCTGATGTTTTGAAACGAACAAAGTTGTAGTATACATGTGAATTGCCGACCGTGTCTGTGTGAAAAATACGATTATTGACTGGCTCGCGAGTCTATGGAGTGGTTATCACTGTTCTAGACCGATCTTCACGAAACCTTACAGTGTCATTTCTAGTCACATTGAAGGAATGTTGGCAAAATCTTATATCGTTCTGTTTATTTTTCTACCATTTATGTAAGTTTTTCTAACAAAATTATCAATTTTTTTTAGGTGGTGGCTCCATATTTTTATTCATAGCTCTGGTCCTACTGAACCGATTTTGCTGGATTTCAATCCCAAACTGCTTAGGATAACTACAAGCAATTTGACACCAAGTTTGTTTACTGCTTTTGAGTTTTTCGAAAGTGAGCGTGTTTTCAACGGACGGACAGACGGATATACGGACAGACAGACGGACATGGCTAAATCGACTTAGAGTTACTCAAGGACCCAGAATATATATACTTTATGGGATCTGAGATGAATAATAAAAAAGTTTTACACCGAATTGCAAACTTAGTATACCCTCTTCACAACTAATTGTGGTGGAGGGTATAAAAAGGATAACAATCAACTAATAAATGTTGTATTAAATTTATCCAACATCTTTGGTTAAATTTGTTTTGTTACAGTTTTTTGTGGTTATCTTTCACATTTAATCTCTTAAGAATGATATTCAAAGGAAATTAAAATTTTTCAAATAGAAAGTTAATAAAATAAAATCAATTAACTGCCTGTTTAACGGTTTCGAACGTCTACGTTCGCATAGAAAATTATATTAAAAACACAAACAAAATTCTAAAACTTGTTTGTTGGCTTATAGACTCCTAAACTACTGAACCGATTTTCCTGAGAGCCCCGAAAATAAAATAGGTTACTTTTTTCGATATGGGCAGGGGAAGGATTATTAAAGCTAGAGTCTTCAAAGGTGGTAAGGGCCACTATTATGGTAAACTATAAAATTAAAAAAAATGGGTTGAGTAAACGGAGGAGGAGCTGTGCCTCACATAGAACAAAAATATTTAATACCGCATATCTGAAGACAAAAGCCTTCAAGCTTTGAAGAAACCACTCTTATGGTAAACTTCACTTTTTTAAATAAAATTAAAGGGGGTAGGTGCAAGGGGAGCAATCAATTTTTACTGAAGCATCCTGTTAGCCAAAAAAAAAAAAAAAAATAATTAAATGACTACTTATTTTCTCGATAGCGGTAGGGGAGCAATACCCCCATAGAACGCAAATTTTGAATACAATTTATGATTAGGCTAAAGTAAGAGAAATACAGTTTTGACAGTGAATAAGTCCTCCAAAGAATAGATCCACGGAAAAGCGATTTTTGGATATTTAAATATTTAGAGGATAAAATGGGTTAAATTACTTTATACAGGCTATAAATATTTGTAAAGTTCCAAGTGGGCATGAAACCTTCCAAACAGAGACAATATGACTGACTCCATATTTAGGGAACGGTTACAGAAAAGTTTTCAAATTTAAAACAAATATTTTTGTTATCAATTAACAACATCGGCCAAAAAGTGGACTGGATTGGAGAAGTGGTAGTGTGGGAGGGATAGTGGCAAAGATAGTGTAAAGAACAGTGATCCGGGGAACGGTTATAAGAAAAAGAGTTTTTACACATATTTAGCTTAGTTAATAATACACAACATTCGTCAAAAAGTGAGCTAGTTTGGTGAAGTGAGCATTGGACCTCCCATACAAAGACAATTTAGATTTCTTTATATCAGGGGAATGGTCACAGTATGTAAAAGTTTTTTAATTTGCAACAAATAGCTTGGTATGCCTTGCAAAATATCTATCAAAGAGTTGGCTCGATTAAAGAAATTATCATGACACCTTCAATATAAGCACAAAATAATAAATAAACAAAAGTATCTAAATTTGGTTCTATTTGACTAATTTTAACAAAATTTTACATCTACATCTGTATATAAAACAGGATGTGTGTATGTGTGTACGTATGTATGTATGTAACGTATGGACTCCAAAACGGCTGGACCGATTTTGATGAAATTTTCAGGGAATCTTCAGAATATTCAGGCGGGTGACACTGTGAAGTCTGATTTTCGGTCTGCGGGCGGAGGGGCGTGGCAAAATCCAATTTTCATATCGCACTACCAATCAAATCTATATAATTTGGACGATTTTTTCTTTAAAATGATCGCCATGGTCCAACTTAGATTTATACGAAAAGAAAATTTTGCCTAAACTCAGAAAACGGCTCCATCGATTTGACAAATTTTTCTTTTAAATGTTCGTATTAATCCATTTTAAGTTTTCATCGAAAGAAAAATTCACCACGCATACTTTAACGCACACTTTTTCTATTAAGCGCATAACTTGAGAACGGCTTGACCGATTTGGACGATTTTTTCTTTAAAATGATTGTCATGGTCATACTTAGATTTTAACGGAAAGAAAATTTTGCACCGCCCACTTTTTTCGATTAACCTAAAATCAAAAAACGGCTCCATCGATTTGACTAATTTTTCTTTTAAATGTTCGTATTCATCCATTTTACGTTTTCATCGAAAGAAAAATTAACCACGCCTTTTTTAACGCCCACTTTTTCTATTAAGCGCATAGCTTGAGAACGGCTTGACCGATTTGGACAATTTTTCTTTAAAATCATCGCCATGGTCCAACTTAGGTTTTCACGGAAAGAAAGTTTGCCCCGCCCACTTTAACGCCCACTTTTTCTAATTTACTTAAAATTAGAAAACGGCTCCATCGATTGGACTAATTTTTCTTTCAAATGTTCGTATCTTGTTAACGGATTTTATAAATCGAACGCAAACATTTTTCCTAATTTGGACAGGACAACGTCTGCCGGGTCAGCTAGTTTGTATATAAAAGAAGATAAATAAATCTCAAAAAGTGACAAGCATTAAAGAAAAGTATACCAACTCAGAGCATTTTTATTTAATTCAATTAGTTGTTTTGGTAATACAAAAATAAATTTCTTACACTAAAATCAATATGATTAAAAAATGCCTTTCCACACTCTTCGCTACACAAACTTAATGGCTGTTTTTTTTAACCAAAATAAAAACCCAGAGATTTTATTTAGTGATTACGATTATTGCCATAAAGAAAGCTGTTTAAAATTCGAATTAAAAAAAACTCGGTTAATTAAACATTTTTTTTTTGCACAAAAAATCTGCAAAATTATTTATTATTATGAATAATAAGATTTTAATTTCCCTTGAGTATCCGCTTTTCGATTGTATAACTACAAGGTTTGATTCAGTGTAGACGATTAGTTATTTTAAAATATTAAAGAAATATCCGAAAACTTATTTAAAATTTAAAAAATGACTGAATAAAAAAAAGTTCATTAAAAATTCTTTCTTGGCAACATCTTTAATTAATTGTTTCTTTTTTTTTCGTTAAATAACTGTGCAAAATATTTCACATTTATTTTCTTAATAAAAATCATTATTTTTATTATCCTCATTTTTATTCTTTCCTTTAAGCGTACAAGAAACAGATGGTTCTTATTTCGAAAATTTCACATCATTGGGATGGAAACGAGAAAATCGTCGTATGTCGGCAACGCGTGCTGCTGAAGCACGTGCCGAAGCCCACCATGAAAATGAACGGGAACCGCCCAATATTGCTGAAGATTCCATAGATAAGCAAGAGGAAAACGAAAAATTATATATGGAGGTATTGCAAACAATTGCCAATACAGTTGGGGCCCCGGCACCAGGCGGACAGGTAAGAAAAGTAAGAAATTAACACAAGCCCACACACACACACAAGCTTACAGCCACATTTTCTAAAGCATTAATTATAAGAATATTAAAATGAAAAGCATAAAATAAACGAAATCATTAAATTAAGTCAGAGATTAACCGAAAAATAATAAAGAAATCATATGGCACATGCAAACACACACACGCATACATATATGTTTGTATGTTTGTATTGATATGGAAGTCATTCAACCGTCAGGCCATGTAAAAGTCATGAAAGTCCTTTAAATACTTTAACGTTTTTATTTATTCATTTATTTTGGGAAATTGTTGTATGCCTTTCACAATAAATAAATAAAAGTAGGCTGATTCGTGGGTTAAAAGGATGGATTTATTTATTTTGCTGTTAAACTCTCGTATATACTTTTGGTTATATGTGCAAACACATATTTTTAGGCGGACTGTATAAAAGCAAGTTAATTTTTTTTTTTTTTTTTTGCTGATTGTAATCGAACTATAACAAAGAATAACTTTAACATTGTTATTAAGATATATCGCATCTTAATGGATTTCGAAAAGAAGAAAAGTAAATAGTGAGAAATTCGATACCAAAGACTTTGCATGAACACAAAGACTAGATACAAACAACATAAGCGTACTCCTTCTTAACGATACAATTTTAAAAGATTTTTAATCCTTAAGCTAACTTGGTATGGATCATTCGATAGCCATCTTTTCGATTTCGTTATCGTAAGTTAAGAATTTTTAACCCCTTCGTTAAGCATATCCTCCTTTATGGAGTCTGACCGAACCAAAAAGGCTTCAAACATTCGCCAATAGTTGCCTACAGCAATTCCGAGCTCCTTTTCACGACAAGGCAGAATACCATATGGTGAAAATTCGCATGCATTGACAACACGCTCAGATCAGCAAACACAATTACGAAGACTGGTCTGACGTTAAACCATTACAATATTCAATTTACATGGAAGGAAGCTGTTCAAATAGCCCCCGACCGAAACCGATGTAAATCTCTAATTGAGGCCACTTGCTCCCTAGCTGGAGAGTAGCGCAATATCATCATAAAACCACAGTATTTACGGAGAAAATTTCGAGACTATCAGCGTTCGCAGTTTCGGATTCGCAAATTGGGGATTTTTTTTGTAATTAGGAAAAAAAATTTCTTGAAAATCCCCCGGGGATTTTTTTTGGGAAAAGAGCACTTTTTCGCTAGGGTTTTTTGAAGATACAGTGGTATCCCGGTTTAACGTTTACGTACGGTCAAATTTTTTTTTCATTGAGTACCTTAAATTACGAACAACAGCACATTTGTCTACTCTATATAACGAATTTTTACAAACAAAAAAAAAAAAAAAATTAAAGAACAAAATATACATATTTGCATCCATTCTCTTTTGTTTTTGTATACATTTTTACCATATTTTAAGAGCGATTTTACTGAAAACAACGAGTTTAGAGAAGTATTTTCTTCTCTTACAAAGAAAGCAAAGAAAATACTTGCTCTCCAAAATAAAAGTTTGTACGTTACCAAATCATTTTATCCTTTTGTTTACAAAACAAATGTTTGTTCTCTGTTTCAAATTTTACGTAATTTTTGTAAAATTTTTGAAAAGTTGACATCCAAATGCCCAAAAGAAAACGTTAAATTCTTAGAGAAAAATTAAACATTATTGACGACTATGAAAAACGCCTGCGACTAAGTGCTTTATCTAAAAAATATCAGCTGTTTGTGTTTTGAATGGAAATAAACGAGTTTTCTTTGTTTTATTAAAATATTCTTGTTTAAAATGTATTAAACACACTTCGGGATTTAACGAATTTTTCGATATAACGAAAGGGCGTGACAATATATAATTCGTTAAACCGGGATACCACTGTATATATATATTACTGTAAATGCCATTTCATTATAAGTTTGGCGCATTTTTAAACATTTTTGGTGGATTTGGTGGATTTGTAGATTGAATTTATAACAACTTGAAGTGTAGTTACTTTTTTAATTTTACAAGTGTGTTCTTAAGTATCGAGTGAACACAATACAAAATTTCGAAGTTTTGGAAAACGCTATGTTTCTACACGTAAAGAAAAAAATGTTCCAAAAAACAAGCCATAAGCAGTTCAAATCTGTCTACAACTTTCGATTTTAATCACAAATGATGAGTTATATACTTCATTTTGAAGAAAAAGTTCCATAACAGCCTAGGAGTCGCCCCTTCTGAGATGAAATATTTTATCGACCTCTATTAGTTTTTTATCCTTAACATTTTCTTAAAACATATTTGCCCCTTATCACCATCCATTAGGGGGGCTTTCATACAACTATGGTGGTTTAATAAAATTCTAAAATGTTGGCCCTGCATTGCCTATGATGTCCCTAGTCTGGTCAAATGTATGACCAACATTATTTTTCATCCCCATCATTTATTTCTAACATGCCTACCTACCCGTTATCTTCATTCCTCTATTATCTGAATAAAAAAAACTTTGTAGAAATTTATTAATAAATAATCATTGCACTGTGGCAGTTTTTTGACCAAATGTATTTGACACCTAATCTTTAAATAAAATTGCCCGTTGAATCCGTTTATGAAGTCAGAATGCTCAAAAGTAGGACAGTTTTCAAGATATTCCAAAATAACCGTTATTTGTGTTTTTAAAATGGATGATGTTACTTAAATGCAAATATCTTCAAAAATATTAAACGGTACATAATCCTTTTTTTTAAAGAAATATAATAAATTAAAAAATGGATTGCTAGTGAAGTAGGTTAAGAAATCACAGAGTTAAAGGGGACAAAAGTTCAAACTTCATTAATAAATTTAACGTTTTATTGCATGGGGCATTAGTTTATTTCAATACGAAAATGTTGCGCCCAACAAGACCTAGTTTGGTGCAAAAATGATAAAGCTATAGAAGATTTAGTGAATTAACTCACAAAGTAATTTAACAGTTTTAGTCTTTTTAGATAGCGATTTTCACAATTTGTGTTAATTGTACATCTCTGTTTTATTTAATACGATTTTATTCTACAAAGCGTGAGTGTCATTTTCGTATGTATTGTAAATTAATGAATCTGCAGAGTGAGAGAAGAGAGAAATGGAGTTTCGTCAACTGTTTTATTCTCGTAAATTCAACACACGTGTTTACTACAGTTTTTTGTTTGATTTTTGAACCACAGCTTAAGGTGCTATCAGACGGGATGTATTTTACATATGTACTGTCACTTTTCTTTCACATATGTAATTCCGTATGTATGTCAAAATTTCCATTTTACATACGATTCATAATTTTTGCTATCACACCTGCTTATGTTTTTCCTTATGACATAACCTATAAATGTAAACAAAAGCTGACTTTTGTTTACGTTTCAAAACAAACCAGCTGTTTTGTTTATGTTTGCCACAGGAAAATAGAGCGTGTTCTAATCGAAAAATTTACATATGTATTTCCACATGTTTTTTACACATGCAAAGTTTCATATGTATCACACGATGTGTACAACTTTTACAGATGGAAAATTTGACAGTACATACGTAAAATACATCCCGTCTGATAGCACCTTTAGTAAATTCAACACACGTGTTTACTACAGGTTTTTGTTTGATTTTTTAACCACAGCTTAGTAAATTTAGTCTTATACATTTTGTTGTTGCAGTGTTTTAAATATTATTAGTTAAACTCCGTATTAAAAAGGTCTACAAGAATACTTCACTACCAAGAGTGAAAACCGCTAATATCTTTTGTTACTAAACATTTCGCTGTATGTATTTACTTGGTGTGTTTTAGTGATTTGGTGAAAATTAATAAGTGGGATATTTCAAATAATTCTCTGTAGCTTTGTCATTTTTTACAGATTTGGATCCTATTGGACACAAAATGAGCGTATTGAAATAAACTAACTGATAAATCTTAAAAAATTTTATTGTTCGGTTTTAAAAAAATAAGTTGAAAAGAACAAAATTGCAAAAAATCATTTAAATTATTGTGAAATTTGAACTTTGGTCCAATGTAACTTAGTTATTTCTGGATCAATTTTTACGAACGACCTGTGGTTGTTTTAGTAATTTCATTAGCTTTGAATAAAAATTAAGGAATTAAAAATCTAAATACTTTTATTAAAGTGACATTATCTTTTTAAGACCGCCAATAACGGCAATATCTCGAAAACTTTTCTACTTTTGACCATTCTGACTTCACATTAAAATTCAGCGGACAATTTAACATAAAGATTAGGTGTCGGATTCGTTTGGTCACGACTTTGTTGAAAATTTGTGACACAGTGTTATTTTTAAATGAATGAAAGCTAAGGAAGAATTGTAAAGGACATCAAATTTACAAAGGAAATTTAAAATAATTCATTTTTGAATGTGGCTTAAAAAAGATAAGAGTAAAACATTAGAGATATTTCGGTTCATCTTTAAATTATATGACCGTAAGGCAGGACTTATGCTAGAAACACAACTGGGACGAACGATGAATTATTCGCAACGAATATTCGCCACCAGAAATAGAACACATTGGTGTATATAAAAGTACACACGATCATTGCGTAGACCGAAATTCGTCGTGCGTAACGAACTCTGCGATAGGTTTATTTCTATTTCTTACGCCAACGAACGACGAACAAATTGGGAAAAGGACAGCGCAGCATGATAGCAAAGTCCAATATTTATTAAAAATCGTAAAATCTGTAAAGAACTACAGGGACAATTCGCTTCTATTGCGAAATTGGCTAAAATTCGCGAAAAATTTAAAACTTTTAAACAAACACTAAAATTTATTAGAAATCCCTAAATGAGTGAAAAAAGAAAACAAAATGTCGGAAAATAAAAAAAAAAAAATAGAAATCGCAAAAAATTTCAATATTTCAAAAAAGCCATACAATTGAATAAAAGTCCCTAAAACTATAAGGAATGGGTAAAATTCGGTAAAAATTGCTATATTAGCGAAAATTTGCTTAAAGCGGCATTAAATCGTTAAAGCTGTAAAGAATCAGAAAACTTACAGGAACAAATCGCGAACATGGCTGAGATTCGCGAAAAATTGAAAAATTTGGAACAAACCCAAAATCTAATTTGAGATCGCAAAATCAAAATGCAGAACACCAAAAATGATGGAGTAATCCATTTCGAGTGAATTCGGATGCTAAAACACATCCAATGAATAGTTTTTAATAAATTAAAAAAAATTTAAAGTTCACGCACTTATTGGGTCTCATTTGACGAATTTCTTGCCGACGAATTCTTCGTTCTATGCGAAGTTCGTCGTTCGTCCCAGTTGTGTTCATACCATTAAATGTTATTTAATAGACGGTTATTTACTTAGTGCTCTGAGTTGTTGACATTTTTAAAAATTTTAATAAAACTTTAAATACAAAAAACTATTTTCGCAGGCAGACTAATTGGTTATTTTTTGTTATAATAAGGGTTATCACGATGGTCATTGTGCAAATTTGTAAATTGTGAGCATGCCACTTTTATTTTTTGTGAAAATGTGTTATTTTTCTAAAAATGTTTTCTGGTAACACAGAAAACTTCTGGCAGCATTTGCTTACAATTATGTATATATTGTACTTTTTTTGGTACAATTCAAAACTAAAAAGTACGCTGGTACTCCCGTGACTCATTTGGTACTATTTCCAAATTTTTCAAACCTACATACATACATATTTATAATTGACATAAAATGCCAACTCGTATTTATTGTCCAATGAATATAAGCGGAGTTTAGTGTTTGGTGCAGTCGCGACTAGTCGTAGCTTTTTTATGAAATCTAAGGGAAACTATTTTGTTGTTGTTGGATTTAACAAAACAGCTATGATATTTTGCATTTGCTCTTTTGCAAAATCATTTGCACCAAACACTGAACTCCGCTATTGTGAATAGATTTTTGAACTTGTTAATTGAACGATTGCTTATGCCACATTCTAAATTAAGTATCAGCGGCAGCATATAAGCGTGCATTTCCGGATGATATTGGCAAGTTTTTAAAATACAAAACAACTTCTACAAAAGTTCTACATAGTTAGTGAATTAGTTAGACTTCCTCTCAATTCAATATTATTTTGGAACGAACTCATAATATTTTCAAATATTCGTCAACAAGATGGTTGTCACGTCAAGAAGTAATCAACAAAATTTTGGAACAGTGGGAGCCCACTTCATTATTATTTTACTCCGAATTATTTTGAAGGAGATTTTACAAGCGCTAAATTAAATTTTATTATATCCCAACTTTCTACTCCACCCTATATAATGTCTTTCCTGTTGCTGCAGTAGATATTGAAAATTTTAAACACAATAAATTTGGAAATGCAAGCCGAAGATGCTCGTATGAACACATTTTTAGAAAGCTTAAAACTTTTATTTTCGTTTAAAATTCGAGATTGCAGTTTGAGAAATATTCGTCAATTTTACACAAAAAAGACGATAAATTCTAAAAAGTGTATGAAAACGCTCTCTGGCGGCAATCAAAAATACAAATTAATGGATTTCTCGACTTAAAAACCGCATTATACAAGTCTGGCTGGACCAAATACAATTTGTTTGTATTCTTGAATATTTTGGAAAACTAATTATCTTGAAAAATCCGGGGCTAGAAATTAATTTTTGACCTATGGTATCTTCGGGAAAGTTTCTTGGAATGACTTACATAACAAGAATCGCGATGTGCTTCTGACGCGAAAAAATTTTACCCACCCTAATATTATTAATGATCATGTATTTTTTGTTATGTAGAAATGTACAAATGAATTTTAAGTCTCTTTGGTTTTTGTTGTATTAAATTTTTGTTTTTAATAATAAAATAAGAAATAAAAAATTATAAATACATAAATGATTTAGTACTATTGGGGCCGAAAAAGTACGATTTTAAAAGTTCGTTGGTACGATATTGGGTTTCTCATTTATCATCCCTGACAAGCTTGTTAAAATAAATTAAATATGGCGCTTAATATGTTAAATGTTATTGTTTACGTTTGCTTGCAACTGAGCAAATATGCACTACTAATTTTGCTCATGGTTTTATTTAGTGCAATCGAAGTAAATAAGAGCAAATTGCAAATAAGTTCATTTTGTTGTTGTGTTGTTGTTCAAATGTGTGTGTTTTTGCACGCCTTTGCATCGTTTGCACACTTTGCACTACCCATCGTGATTTCTCGAATTAGGGAGGCCATTTAACATATGAATATTTTTTGCGGACCAGTGTTAACCAATGAAACATATAAGGACATATTTTCGGTGTCTTAAAGTTTAAACTTCAAATATATTAAATGTGTTTAAAAATATAGTATAGTAAATATGTTTCTTAAACCCATATACGGTCTTATTCATAAAAATTTCTTGTTTCAGCTTTAATGTTTAAAAAAGTTATTAAACACTTTTTGTTTTATAAACCATTAATAAAAAGTCTAATTTATAAACGCTTAATAGGAGTGGATTAACAATTAAACGTTTATATTACTTTTGTATTTTTATGTTGGCAGCAACATGTTGTATTAATTGTAATTTTTGTAAAAGTGATGCATACAACTAGGGATGAAACGATACGATTGCATACAAGTATCATACAACGAACCAATTTCAAGTGAATTTCGGTTTTGTTTTCAGTTTAAAATGAATTTCTGTTTTTTAAAACGTAATATTTTAAATAATTGTATATTTTTGTTTGTTAAAAAAATAGATACTTTTGAAATAGAAGCGAAATATGTAAATCATTTATTAGCATATTAAACTCTGTAGGTTCCAAAAGAGATTACACAGCTTTATGTTTAATGAATAATAATTTAACCAATTTTTATTATACATTATGCACATTTTTTGAAAATAAAAACTCGTAGGCTTAAACAAAACATTTTTAGCCACATATAGCTGCCAAAATATTTAAGGTTCATGTGTTTTCACCTGGAACAATATCATTTTCTTCAATAGCAATGTTGCGAAGTACTGCTAGGGCGATAATCAATTTTTTTCCTTTTGCCAGATAAACCGTCAATCCATCTAACAAGCAGCGTTCGCTTCCAAGCCCAGAGTTTCTAGTGCCTATCTGTGCAGCATTATATTTGTTCTCCTTTACATTCTGAGGTTTGGATAGTAGGGTGAATAAATAATTCTGCAGCTTATATCCTGAGTCTCCCAACAAAATACCTTTGAACTCTCCGCTTTCAAGTTTGATAGTTGACTCATTTAAAATACGGCAGTCATTTATTTTGTATTTCTCAAATATAATTTACCTGAATATTCCGTGTACATAATATTGGGCTATTTTCTCGCCGCTTTTTTTAATTCGTATGTGCGTACCAATAACGTCTGGGAAATTTTTAAGTGTCTTAAATTCTCTTATTGGAATTGCTTCCTCTATAAGAGATGAAGGCATTTTAATTTTTCTATTGCCCCAGTGAGCCACTCTGGCTGAAATTCTGCACACTGTTGCTTGAGAGAACCCACCATCCTAAATCAACCAATTGTTTTTTTAACTTCCATTTAATTTGTTATTAGCGTTTTTTTGGTAATTGCTAAAATTAGTTTTTAAATTTATAAAATTATAAATTTAATTTCATTTTTACAAAAATATAGTTTGAAATCAATTCTATATTTGATAATAATGGCGCACTATTTTTGACATTTAATACCTGTTTTGAGATCTCAAATATATTAATAGATATCAAGTTCTAGTATTGCCTGATATCCTTATTTTTACAGTTCTCTAAACATTGTTTTGCTTCAATCGTCACCTTTTGTGCTACGAATAGGGTTTTTTCCCGGGATTTCCCGTCCCGGGAATTTTCACTTATTATATTTCCCGTTTTCCCGGGATTTTTCACTTATTTCACTTATTATATTTCCCGTTTTCCCGGGATTTTTGTTGCGGGATCCCGGGAAATAAAAAGTTCTTCATAGTTTCAGAAAACAGCTATTTTTACTCGGAAATTTAGTTTTCTTTTCTCTAAAAATTAGCATCTGTGGATGGGTTGTCGATTAGATCAATTATAAGAAATGTGTACAAACGTAAATTAATGTCTCCTGCGGCAATAAATCTATTAAAAGCAGAATGGGCAGTGCAACAGTTGATAATTAATAAATTAAGTGAAGTGATGAATTGATAAAGAACATAAATTCAAAATTAGATGCAGGCAGTAAATTCTCATTGTCCATGGACAAGTCTTAAAAATAGGATATACATAAACATATCGCTCCGTTATTGCAACATAGTCGTATCTACAAAAAAAAAGAAAAAATCGAGCTTGGTAATATATCCGGGAAGTGCGGGGAAACCGAAATAAAAAAATAACGAAACTCGTGTAAGTTACTAAAACATACAATTTGAAAAACACATTGTCCTAAAGATACAGATGGACCTAATGAAAAGAAATAGTTTGTAAGAAGTAGTCCGGATGATGCTATTTTTTGCATCAACCTTGACATCAGAAGCATGCAACAACGGTGCACTTTTAATTATTTGTCCAACCTCGGTAAAATAGTAAACGAAATTTTTCGGAAACATGGTAATCAGTAAACAAAATCAGAAATATACTCTTTGGCGACTCACTAAACGCTTTGAGTGTGTCAGAAAGTAATTTCCTACGCCGTTAAAAAATGTTAATATAATCATTAAAATATTTTATATATTTTATGAATTTACTTTTTGATCTCATATCTTAAGTACCTCAATTGGTATGTTTATTTTATCTTGTACTAGATCATCATAATACGGAATTTACTTATAATAGCCAAAGGTAATAATAATTCAAGTTCCGCTTTCAATCTTCAATTATTTTTGTAGTATTTAAGCATTTATTTTACTTACTTTGTAAACAAGTTCCCTCACGTTTGTTTATAAAAGTTTTTTTCATTAATAAAACCAAGTTTACTTTGTATTATTTGTATGGAGCGGGATCCCGGGATCCCGGGAAATTTAAAAATTTTTCCCGCTTTCCCGGGAATCGAAAAACTCCGGGAAAAAAAAACTCTAGCTACGAATCAAAAGTTAAGATATTCAAAGCATGTAAAATAAAACATTTTTGTTCTTATGGATTCTACTTTGTGTTTGCTTTAACAAATACGTTATCTATTTGAAAGACATTTTAAAATATTATTAAATAAATATTATTAGCTTTTTATGTTTTATGCAAAAAGTTATAACTGCTTAAAGTTTCAACAGAAAACATATCACGCAACCCACGTTAATTTCAACAAAAAAAAATCTATCGAGCAGTTTATATTTAAAATTAATTCAAACATTAGTTATCGTTTTTCTAGAAAAAAACTTTTTTTTATTAAAATAAATAAGAAGACAAAATTGTTAAATTTTTTCGTGCAATTATTAAAATTTTATTTTAACAAACATTGAAATATCACTTTATTAAACGCTTAAAGTAGGATAAAACTTAGGAAATGTTTATTAAACGTTTAATAGGCTATTAAACATTTATAAATACTCTTTTTTCGACTTTTGCTTATTAATGACTTAAAAAGCTGCAATGATGCGTTTATGAATTAGACTGTTAAGCATTTGGCTAACAAATTAGTGCTTAAAATATCTTTAATAATGTTTGAAAGTCAAAAAAAAAAAAAAAAAAAAAAAAAAAAAAAATCAACACTCAACACTCAAGACAAGATTATCAGGACACAAATCTGATCACAAAGCTGTAACGAAGCCAATTGAACAAAAAACTGCCCTTGCGGCCCACTGTACAATAACAGGACACAAACCAAATTTTAATAATGTGAACATCTTACAAGAAGAGAGTAACTATGCTAAGAGATACACACTGGAAATGTTACATATAGTAAACACACCAACAAACTTACGTCTCAATTACAAGACAGACACCGATAAGATTTCGCATATATACAAATACACCATAAATAAACATCGACATAGAAGACAAAAATAAGACAAAGCCGTTAGTTAGAACGAAATCAATGATACTATATCAGATGATGAAAATATGACATGCAGTGAGGACGTATCAACTTTTTTGTAGTTTTAATTTGACAGTGTTTTAAATGTATGTATTGATAAGCGTTACGATATAAAATTTAAATGTTAAATATATGTGTATTTTGTAGCCCCTGAAGACGACCATCGATGTATGGTTATTTTCTGTGAAATAAATTATTTTTTTCTACTTAATGTGTTAAAAATCACAGTCAAAGTAATAAAAAAGTATCGAAGTAAAAAAAAAGTTAAATAACAAAAATAATATTTTAAGAACTCTATGTAGACATTATCAACAATCGATTAGGCTAAAGAAATACACTTTATGATTGTGGTCATGTTATACATTTCTATAGCAACGCTTACAACACGAGGTAAGTTTTAGGAGAACAAAAAAAAAAATGTTTTTTTTTCGATCTATATAAGAACTACTTAACACTATGCAATAATACAATTAACTACAAGACGATTTGAGTAAAAGTCTATTCTACAAATTTCCAAAATGTCCTTTTTATATCTTAAGCCGATTAAAAATTCGCCATATATCCTTTTTTAGGAATTTTAATATTTTTTACAAAAAATAAATTGTTTCCGGATTTAATTAACACATTAGAGTTTCATAAGTATATATATTGTCACACACCCAGAAAAAAACATGTTAAAATATGATCACCGCCAACAACACTATTTTTAAAGAAAACTTTGAACATATCATGTTTAATTTAACCATATTATTGTCACCGACAATCATATTATGGTTACAATAGTTCTCCTTCAAGAAACCGCAACCATATGATGGTTACCTCCGAACATGTTATGGTAAATAATAACTAAAATATGTTTAACACTTATAATAGCATGGTTGGTTTTCAACCATAGCATGTTGCTCTTGAAAAAAAGGAAAGTACTATTGTTAATTTTGAAACAAATTATTGTCATATTTAACATTAACATGTTTAGAGGCAACCAAAATATGGTTGTGGCTTCTGGATGGAGGACTAATTTAACCATTAAATGGTTAAATTAAACATAATATGTTTGAGGAGACCATATTTAACATGTTTTTAATTTTACTACATCACATGTCTTTATCAAAAATATGTATCTCAATTTAACAAAAAACAACTTAAGGAACGTAGTAAATACTTTTTTGGAACATTGAATCTCTTTTTAGAAAGATTTATTTCCATTTTTAATAATGGCACTTGCCTCTTGGAATATTATTTTTGGAAGTGGGTTTAGAAAATACCTTGAGCTTATTTTGGGCGAATGTTTTCAAGCTCGCGGCTAATAAAAGTTCCATCTCGTACTAAAGAAACCATCAGCCAATTGAATAGGCCCTGTGCGAAACATTTAATTGCTGTACCCGTTCGTTTACTCTGGGCTGGCTGGGGTTTTAATGCGATTCGTGGAAAGGAAATTTTTCAATATGCTGATGGTTTTTTTTAAAATCTAGGCTAAATTTCGGCCGACTTGCGGTTGTCCATGTATGTTTCTGCTGTTTAGCAGCACCTGAGGAAGAATATGATGATTCAGGCAATCATGTACTCAAACCTGTACCAGCTTCTTGTGTTCCACTCAGTGAGAAGTTAGTCAAACTTAACTTAATGTACTGTTAGCTAAGACCAAAAGACCTTTTACTTTAGAACACATGTGTAAAATTAAAAAAGTAACTACACAACAAGTTGTTATTTAATTCATACTACAAGTCCACCAAAAAATTTTAATAATATAAGTTTTTGTTTTGGAGCCAGTCATGTATCCTTTTTCTAAAATTGCAAAACTATGAAGCAACTATCAAATTATTTTCTAAATTAGTTGAATTAAAAATTTTTTTTTCTTTTTTAACTACAGAAATATTAGAAAATTAAAAAAAAAAACAGTTTTACAAGTTGTATAAATGTTCCTGCCATTAATGTGTCAAATTTCTTTAGAATACCTTGGTCTGTTCAACAGTCAATTATATATCCTTTCTGTTAAATTGAGCATATTTTGTGCACATGCTTTCATATGAAGTTTAAGTTTCTAATAAAATAAACGAAAAAGTATTATTAACACTACTTTTAGGCAAAAACAATAAGAATATTTCTTGTTAACTATATTACAAGTCGCACATAAGTTGTTTCTTTTTATATTTCAAATTTTCATGTTAATATCTTTATTTGTCTAGAAGCCTGCCATATATCCTTTTGCTAAAATTTAAAAAATATCGTGCAAAAAACCATTTATTCCAAACATTTTCCATTTGTTTCTAAAATTACGTTTAAAAAGTTAATTATAGTTTAAATAAGTCAGAAATCAATTTATAATTTTCCCTTTAAAGCAACACATTGTTTAAATTAAAGTTACATTTTGTAAAGAAGTCAAAAGGTTCTAAGGATTTTGCAAGACTTTGTTCTGGTTGACTTTGCATTCAAAATTGTGTATTTACTCAACCAGAAACATATAAAGATATTTTTATACAATAGTATAAAGCATAATGCAGATTGTTATAGAACTTATAAATAAATAAATGTTCAAATACTTCTTAAGACAAATTGATTGTTAAAGTAAAAGTACATCACAAAATGATATACAAAAATGACTTCAATGTATTATATACAATAAGATATTATAACAAAAAATTCACAACATCATGTTTTATGACTCAGCATTTCCAATACACATCAGAAATAATGAAAAAGGACCAGCACACACACACACACACATATTTATAATTTTGTATTCAATACAAGTCATTACAATAAATATTTATATGCAATTCATTCCACTTAACCTCTTTTATTTTCAAATAATTATCTTTCTTTTATCGTTGTATTTTTTTTCAATCCATTTTCTCTGCCATTAGTATGCCCATTACAAGGAGGAAATGTATTTGCATGCTCAACGTGCATTTGGCATCAGTCCAGATCGTCATTATCGCCTGTTGCATGCAACGGCTGAAGATAAACCCAAAGTTATTGTCCTGTCAGTGGTTGTGCTCGAAGCTGAAGGTTTAGAAGCCAAAGATGCAAATGGTAAGTAAATAAAAAAAAAGAAAGAAAATAATAGAAATAAACTTATTTATAAATTTATTTTAAAAACGAAAGACTCATTTGCTGTGCAGTGGGGCGTATAAGTGTTAAAAAAAGTTGACGTTATAAATTTGTATAAATGCAAATAAAGGTATAATAACAGACTCATACTCAACGCGTTAAGCTATAATATATATATAATAAATATATATATGGATTGAATTTAATGAGTTTTTTTATACTTATTTTGTATTTTAAAATGTAATGAATTTTTAATTTTAGCTTTAAATAATGTCCAGCTAACGAGTCATGTTAACTACAAGTTTGCTAACCGTAAAGCATTCCAAAAAGGAAGTTGCCATAATTTTGATAAAGACTACAACAATTTTAAGAGAGCGTAACTTTCTAATTACACACGCAGTTAGTAAAGCGTATAATTAATATTTAAATATTCATCATTAATGGAAAAATAATACGCATACGTACAGAGTACCTACTAGGGTGTTCAATTCAGTGATGTTAACCGTACGGTAATTACCAGGGACCGGATTTTTATGCAAATGCATATTTGTTGTCATCAGTCTGAAGTCAACATTAACTAAATATCTTTGCGAATCAAGAAATTTGCAGTAAAATGGCATCGATTTGTTAGTGCATATTTTTGCATATTTGGCTTTAAATGCATAATTTTGCATATTTTGCTTTAAATGCATATTTATGTTGCATATTTTGAAAAAAAGTGTTCTATTTGCTTTAATGGCTTTTTCATTGCTTATACTAAATATTTTTTTTTATTTTGTAGTGGGGAATGTAAGATTGTAATTTTTTTAATATATCTTTTTCAATGTTTTGCTGGGATGTATTAAAAAGTACATTTTTCAGAAACTTATTTAAAATTAACAATGTATTTGCATCCTAGTTTAAAAAAATATGGAACTGTACAATTTATACAACTATGAAGAAGTAAGACAAAAAAGAAAATAAGCAAAACAGTCGCATATTTGAATTTTTCCTAACGACAAAACAATACTTCGAAAAGAACATTGGTTTTGACAAAAAAAAAAGAACATTATTTTGTGTATTTTTTTAACAGTAGTTAATCTAAACGTAAGTATATTAAATCTTAAATGCATATTTGTTCAATTAAATAAATACATAGTTTTACTACTTTTTTCAGAGAAAATGCCGAAAGACAAAAGATCCCGCAGCAATATTTTGCATAAATACGTGTCTGAAAACGGAGCTGTATTTAAAACAGACGGAAAGATTCTTTTTTGCAATGTGTGCCTTAAAAGAGTTGCTTTTAAGAGAAAATCCCAAGTGGATCAACATTTAAAAAGGCAGAAACACAAAAGCATAGTTGACAAAAATGCAGAAAAGTTATCTCAACCTCTAATTTCTAACCATGAAAGTAAATTTAATCAGTTTAATATGGATCTATGTCAAGCTTTTATTTGTGCGGATATTCCACTCTTTAAACTTAATAATCCAGAACTAAAAATTTTTTTAAAAAAATATATAAATGAGAGCATTCCCGATGAAGCGACTCTTCGAAAATATTGTGTTGATAAGTTATACACCGCGCAACAAAGTAAAATAAAAGCTGAAATAAACTCAAATTTCCTGTTGATTTCTATTGATGAAACGACAGACATCGAAGGGCGTTACGTTGCCAATGTTATTGCAGGAATTTTGTCTGAGGACGAAGAGAAAAGCAAACAAAAATTCTTAATAAATACGGTTGAGTTGGCAAAATCAAACCACGAAACAATTGCTCGTGTTTTTAATGACTCTATAGCTTTATTAGGTGAAAATTTCAATAAAAACCAAATACTGCTGTATGCGACTGATGCTGCGCCATATATGGTTAAGTCTGGAAAGGTTTTAAAAGTATTTTATCCAAAAATGATTCATGTTACATGTTTAGCCCATGCGATGCACCGTGTTGCAGAAGAGATTAGAGACAACTTCGATGATATTGATTTATTGATTTCTTATGGAAAAAAAATATTTTGTAAGGCACCTTCGCGTGTTGCCATATATAAAGAGAAGTATCCCGATTTATGTCTTCCTCCACAGCCTATAACAACCAGATGGGAAACGTGGTTGGGAGCAGTTATGTATTATGCTGAAAACTTTGATCAATTTAAGGATGTAGTGGAAGGATTCAACGATGATGATGCAGTCTCAATAAAACGAATTAAACAAATTTTAAATTTACCAAATATAAAAGCTGAAATAGTGTTTGTGTCTTCAAATTATGGTTTTATCTCTGAAACTATTGTAAAACTAGAGGAATTTAATCCATTGAGTAAGCAAATCAAATTAATTGATGATGCAATAAACAAAATCTATGTTGTGGAGGGTAACTTTAGTGAAAGTATTCGTATCAAACTTGATAAAGTTTTAAAAAAAAATTAAGGATTGAAAAACATAAAACGAATTGCAGATATATTTAAATTAAATTTGAACGAAAACAAAGAAGCGGAAAATGAATATTCCACAAAGGAACTAGCAGCATTTAAGCATGCACCGATCACTTCCGTCGACGTTGAACGGTCATTTTCCATGTTTAAAAGCTTTTTAAGGCCAAACAGACTCAACTTTACTTTTGAAAATATTAAAAAAATGTTGCGTATCTATATTAACAAAATTTTTTCTTATTCTTAATTCATTTTTTATGTACTTAGGTTCAAATATGTATGTATCTAACAAGTGGCTTAATTTAAGTGATTGTTTTACCTTTATTTTAACTTTATACTTTTGTGTTTTACTTTAGTTTAACTTGCGCTTTTGAGTTTATTGTACCTTACTAAAGTTTATAAGACTGAATTGTTATTTTTTTTTCGTTATTTTGATGTTTTTTTTTTTATCATTATTAAATGTTATAAAAAAATTTTAATGCATATTTTTTAAATTTTTAGCGCATATTTTTCTATTTTTAGTATATGTTTTATGCGCATAAAATGAGATTTTAACTGCATAAAAGTCCGGTCCCTAGTAATTACCCTTTTTTAGGGTAATTTTGATCCGCAAAAGGTAGCAAGGTAATTTTTTTTTAAATACGGTAATTTAAAGAAATTTGGATTTTTGGTATACTTATACTTACATAAGTAGGTTTTATAATTTTAACTTTTGCGAGGTGATTTTCATAGAAAAATTTTATAACAAAAAATTAAGAACTTTAATTATGTTTCTGCAAATTTTTTCGTAAAACCGATAAGTGCAAGTATAGAAATAGTATTTTATTTTTTGATATCAGATTTTTACCGTGCGTAGATATGACCACTGTTCATCGATTTCTTGCACAAAGTAAAAATTTAAAAATTTGAGCTGACTCTCTTTAGAGCAACCAGTGCGATATGTACGCTAAGCGTATTAAATAAAAATATTTTGAGTTGAATGGATATACATATGGGCATATCCGTCAAAAGGTCCACTGTGACCGAAACTGTGATATTGTTATAGAGAAATATTTAGATTTTACTAATTTTATAAATTTACTCATAAATTTGTTCACTTAGATAAACAATCAGACTGCAAATTTGTGCAAACGTAATTTCTTATATGTGAGAATGTTTTATTGTATGTTTCCTTTAATATTTATCTTTATTAAAAGAGGTGATATTTGATAAAAATTATTCCAAAAAAATTTTCTTACATGGTCTGTAATCTAAGGAAGAGTTCAAAGAGAAATATGTTATTCGGATTAACGGTAAATTTTTATTTTATTTTAATCATTATTCAGTTAAATTATTACGGAATAAATTTCACGTTCGAAATGTCACGTATCGACCCAGGTTTTGGCTTAAAAAAAAGAAACTACAGAAGATATTGGAATCAAACCAAGACATTTTAATGTTACACTGCTACGTAAAATTCTGAAAGTAGTTTGACTAAAAAATTGTGCCAGGTTTCGCTGAATTACGCCTTTTTATACATGGCCACAAAAACTACTTCTGTTTTTTCACGTCCGAACCGCTACTTTTATTGCCATTATCTTTGACCTAAAATCGCGCCCTCCATCAACTTTAACATAGATAACAGTGCTTTCTAAGTGCTATAATTTTAGGGTTAAAAGAACGTAAAAATATTTGTTGTTGAAAATGTTATTGCATTTTTGATGCGTACGACTGTCACGTTCAACACTTTGGATTTACCCATATATGTACCTATTTTATTCAAAATTATTTTACTTCCTTATTCATAAAAAAAATTGGTTAAAAATGTATTTTAACACAAAACTTTCTATTGAAATTTTTCTTAAAACACATTTAACAGGCGATGGACCTATTGCTTTTAATATAAATTTTACTACACAATCAATCGCCTGTCATTTGGAAACAGCATATTAATGTTTTGATAAAAAAATCTTTGCGTAAGGTAATTTCTTCTTAAAAAAGGTAATTTTAAAAGGTCCGCAAGGTAATGAAAAAATAAAAGTTAACATCACTGGTTCACTTAATCGGGTTACATTTTTGTTCGATTAAACGATTAATCGATATTTGGTTTTTAGCTTATTCGATTAAACGAATAAAATTTTAAAATTAATCGATTTATCGAATAAATTTAAATCCAGAAATTTTTTAAGTTACGAAATTTTTTTTCGATAAGCTTATAAAAAATTAGTACATACTTGCGTAAAACAAAAATTTTTAAATAAAACTTGTCAATGTAGCTCCAAATGGTTGCTTCACTTTCAGGCACTTTGATTTTATTAAAGACAATATAACTTTGGATTTTTTGAAACTTTTCACGGACATTCCATCCTCTGCTATGCTTCTGCAAATAATTCCCTCTAGAGAATCGATCGAAGTATCTTGTTTAAAATATATATTCATTGGACCACTTGTAGCCCCTTTGATTTTGTTGGTGAAGCAGGTTCTTTCTCCAAGTCACTGTGTAAGTCGTAACTAGGTGAAGTTGTTGAAGAACATTTACGTTAATACATTTTTGGACACCTGTTACATTCGGCATTATAACATTTATCCTTCGTACAATATTTTTAAGCCAAAGTGATTCTTTAGAGAGAAACGTATGAACTATTTTGTGAAAAAAATACGGCCGTGCTCTAGAAATCGAAATGAAGTGGATTTAAAATCGAGCAAATTTTAAAAACGACCCTGTAATAGAATAGTCCTTTTAATCTACTTCATTCTTTAAGTATCTATAATTTTTGCAAAAACAACACTTAAAACCACGAGAAACTTCTGTCATTTTGTAAATAGAGTTTGAATTTAAATTATTGTTCGATTTCAATCTCACTTCATTTCGGTTTCTAGAATATACCCGATAATACTTTTGTAATTTTTTCTTTATTGAAATGAATTATTAAATTGTGTTGGAAAAATGTAACAAAAATGTACATGAATGTTTTTTTTTTTTTTAATTTCAACTCACACATACATTTGGTTTGTTTATTCGACTTAAAACCTTAAAAAAGTTATACATTTAACAGAAATATTATATATTACTATTATTCGATTAATCCTTTAATCGAAATTAGCGTCTTAAATTGTTCGATTATTCGAACAAAAATTAATCGACTGAACACCGTAATACCTACTAAAGTCCTGCACGAATGCATTTGTTTCTGTTTCTCAGCTCTCCACACCAAGTTATTGTTGTGCCAAATACTGTGTTTTTTTTTAATCAGTTCGAATGATACACAATGAAAAACCGAATCAATTTTAAACAGTAGTTGGTTTCAAACAACTCGTTGTTAAGCTGTAGTTTGATTTAAAAAAAACAAATCAACGCAATATAAAATTTGATGTGAAAGAAAACATAACACACAACAACTGTGAGTCTATAACAGGGAATTCCATTTCTTTGCACAATTGTGTATACCACTACTAACACATATTTTTATGCTCATCAATTCAGTCGTCGATGTGACTTCGACAAGTGTACAAAAAGTGTAAAAAAATAAAATAATTCATATCACCTATTTTGTTACTGTTGCTTGGTGTGATTCGTGCGATTCGTGTGATTTGGTGTAGTTTGTGTTATTCGTTTGTTTCGTTGTTTTGTGGAGTATATTTCGTGCTCTTTACACTTCGTATTTATTCGTTTATAACACACTAAATTAAATTCATTTGCATTTGTGTCTTTATATTTTTTTCGTGATTTATGTGTTTTTCACAATACAGAGTTTGATATTGCTTACGTATCAAACTCTGTATTGTGAAAAAGCAATCGACAATTAGTAGTTGAAAAACAAACGAATTTTTTGAAACAGCATTCAAATGCATTCGTGCAGGTACCTGCTACATGAACATTAGAATGGTATCGAAAACGTTGTTCTATTTGAGTTCTATTGGATGTAACGATGCGCCTTTTTGCCGATACGATATCGATTCGAATATAAAATTTAAATTCAAGGTAAAGTTAGCAAAACTAAAGTAGAGTTATTTTTTTATTATACAAAATTACTGTGTAAGAGATTTTATTAATAAGATTTTGAAAACAACGAGTTGAATTTGAAGTCATGTTTTAATTACCAAAAGTAAAATTACTTTTTAAACAAAGAAAGCGTAATGGTGTTTTCTTTTCTACAAAAAATGTGACATTTTATTTAAAAAAATGCAATTTTTGCTCCCGAAAAGGGTGAGTTTTTTAGATTAAAACAAGCCACCCTTTTGGGGATCAAAATTTTTAAGAAACAGACACCAAATTGCATTTTTTTAAATAAAATGTCACATTTTTTTGTAGAAAAGAAAACACCATAAGAGATTATTATATAAAATTAATGTTAATAAGATTTTTGTTTTTGTATTTTGTAAATCTGTTTGAAGCAGACCTGCAGTGCAAAATAGTCTGTCTCGATGCGAAGAATTTATTTCTGCGTCGTGTTCTTAAATTTTGGTTATAACATTTCATTCCGTCAGTAAACAAGCGGAAATGCATCTCTAAAAAAATAAGATAATCGAAGAATTCTTCTTTAGCTGAAACTCAGCGTAGGATGGATGAAGCATAGTCCTTCTCGAAAATTTCTTATAACATTTGCACAAACGCTCCAAAGGTTAGTTCTTGTAGACTTATCCCAACTTTGACTAAGTGTGGGGTGACTTTGTGTTCAACACTTTCGGAGTGTAGAGTCGTGTAAAGTAGATTAATACGACGTTTTTTCAATCTATTGTCTTTGAAATTTTCGAGATGTGTGCAAAATAGCGTCAGACAATCACCCTTATCGCCTGCGACTGTTTGGATATAATGTAACGTTCGTGTTGACAAGTTACACAGCAAACATGAAGTAGAATTACTTTCTACTTCAGCATGCTTCTTAAAAAAGGGTAAAAAAATAAACATACACCTAGAACGAGTGGTGTGGATCTCCATGCTAAGAGTTAATAGAAAACATTTAAACAATTTAAAAACAATGTAAGCACGGCTTAAAAATAATATTGATGCCGAGTTTCGGATTTTCTTTTACTGAATATGGTCAACCGTTTTCAAGTTATTCCAATATACGAAGTGAAAGTGCCTTAATTTTGGACATAATGGTATATCTCGAAAAGAAGAGCTGCTAGAGAAAAATCGTCAGCTCAGAATTTGTTTGGCGCATTTTATGGTTAAACCATGCAGATTAAACCTCAAATTAGTACGAATTTGTAATCAAATTCCAGACCGCAAACTTACTATTCCGCATTGTAATCATTGGAAAACAAACTGTTTTTTTTTTTCAATAAAACAATAAAAACGTATTGTCGTATCGACAGTAAAATATCGCTGATACTTCGGATTTGTCGATATATCGGTATCGGTATTCGTTACATCCCCAGGTTTTGATATATTTAAATTAAGCCCGGTTAACTATTCGGAATATTCGAAAACCGGGTTATTAGAAAAATCGAATAATCGATCTCCCAATTAGGCAAGTTAAAACCAAATGTTGGGGATAAAATAAAGTGGGATCGGTCATCCATTTGACCCGTGAAGGTGTATCGTAGGAGTTGTGGGGCCCAATTATTTAGATTTTCATACAAGTTTAAGCTTTTTATGGGAGCCTCCTTAAGGAATGGTGATAGGGGGTTAATATGTTTGGGGAAAATGTCGGGAACAAAAGATTAAGGGGTGGTTGATCCTACATTTTACCCCTCGAAATGTGACTATGTTGCAGTTATGGAGTTTTTTAAAAACGTTTTTCCTTTTTCCCCCAATCAAGCTCGATAAGCGCCAATTTGCCCACGTCTTACCCCCCATTTGTTGGTCAATTTGTCCTATTTTGCCACCATTCCCTCCACCTTTGAGATTCAGTAGATCTGACGTAGTCAAATCATGTTACTAAGAAACTCCATAAATCACTTTCCCATAGCAAACAGTGGTTAAAAAACTGCAGTCGAAACCAAAAACTGTGGTTACAACTTTTCGCTTTTTAAGTTGGTTTTATAGCGACTGTTTATATTAAATTAATCAGAAGTAAAAGCAACAGCTTTTTCTGACCAATGGCAAATGAAGAAGTGGAAGAAATGGCAGTTTTTTTACTTCGACTGCAGTTTTTTAAACGCTGATATCAAGTGTACATGGACACATTGATGGAATCCAAAAAAGCTTATTCAGGGCTCTTTTCTGTTCTATTTAAGCTGTAGTTCAAATAGCTCAAAATCAGGTTCTAGTTCAGTGTGTAGCTCAGGTTTTAGTTAATGTTTTAGTTTATATTCAAGTTTAGACTTAAGTTCAGGTTCTAGTTTACATTCCACTTCAGGTTGTTGCACACGTTCTAGGTAAAATGTTTGCTTAAATTCGGTTTTATGGTTTAAGTTTCTTTTCAGCTTCATCTACATCTACTCTGTAATGCTACAAAAACAGAGCAGATTTTTGAAACTTCATATATAAGCAAAAAGGTTTAGTTGCATTCTAATTTTAAGACTTAATTTATTTTTAACTATACATACATACAGTTGGCAAAAACTTTTGTAAAGCCTGCAAATTAATTTCAATTTTATATCAAACTTCTCTAATTAAATAAATAACTTAATGTATGCGATGTCTGCCGATCCTTCATGTTTCTGTTATTGCAACAATATGGAAGTTTTATTTTATTAACACATTGTTTTTCTTAAGCCCCCTTCCATTCCCACGTAATTCTCCATAATTGATTTGCGTTTAGCTTTATTGCATGGTAACATTTTTGTTATTGCGTTTTTATTATTTTACTGGCACATCTTAATTGTTTTACACATGTTTTAGCTAAATGCTCACATTAAAGAAGATGCCCATAACAAACAAGTTTATAAGCATGTTTATAAATGGCTTCAGTTTACGTTTTTAGCGCATAAATTTATTAATGGCAATGGGCTGTACTGTACGCTCTCTCACACACACACGAGCGAAAAAGATAAATAACTTCCGGTCAGGTTATATGCCAATTATATCCACTTAGTTTTGCACGAATGCCAAAAAAAATATAAAAATATTCTGCTACAATGTGTAAACAAATGCTAAATATTTCGCAATAAATTATTTTATGCAAAATTATATTTCATGGCTGAGTGCTATTAGAAGAGAAAAATTGTAAATTAAAGTTCCTGTTTGACGTATTTGCATCGCAATAAATTAAATCCAAACATTTGATTGGGTAGAATATTTAAAAAAATTACAAAAAAGTTAATTATTGGGAGACAATTTTATCCGCAGCTTTTTATGACACATAAAAATCGTGACAGAAGTCAAAATTATGACATTTGATATCGATCGAATTTATAATCTACTTTAAATTGCAATTTCCATCAATATCGAATGGCATAATTTGCCTAATTTTTAATTTAAGTCTCTTACAATTTGTATACATGTGTTTTAAAATAAAGGGTTGTGCAACCAAAACTCACGATAGTAATTGTAAATAAAACAATAAGTTTTTAGAAAATTGTCTAAATATTTTTTATTACGATAGAAGGATCTATGGCAAATATGTTTGAAACTAGATATCGGCAAAATTCTCGGCCCGGCTTCAGTGGCATTCCTCTATACAATGGTCCATACTTTCAATGACTCTGAGACATAATTGAGGTTCTATATCGTTAATGTGCCGAATTATCTCGTCCTTTAGCTTTTGAGTTGTTCTTGGCTTTTTGACATACACTTTTTCTTCCAAACATACCCAAAGAAAGAATCAAACAGTGTCAAATCACACGACGTGCGCTAACACGGCCGCTAAACTTCTCGCGCAAAATAGCCGTTGTTTCGTTGGCTGTGTGGCACCGTCATGTTGGAACCACATACCGTCCAGGTCCATATCCTTAATTTATGACTACAAGAAGTCCGTTTTTATCTCACGATTGCCAACACTATCCCGGTTACTACTTGACTGACCTCATTTTCGAGAAAGAATGGCGCGATGACGCCGCCAGCTCATAAACCGCACCAAACAGTCACTCTTTGTGGATGCATCGGCTTTTCAACAATCACTTGTGGATTCACTTTTCCCAAATGCGGTAATTCTGCTTGTTAACGAGCTTGTTCACTGAGGTCGATTATTCTGACTCAAAAAGTCCTGAAGTGCACGAAATGTATTTTAATTTGAACGCTCTTTTTAGTAAAAGGCTTCAACAATCTTAACGCGCTGATCAATTGTGTACCTCTCCATGGCTGAATTTGTCAAACACTGAAACAAAAAAATGTCGAATTAAGTTAGGGAAAAAGTTTGCCGTTAAGGTGTGACTCACCATCTAGTGCCCCGGCAGGCTAGCTGGTACTGAGCTAGTCTATAAGCGCCGGGGTTGGAGGTTCGATTCCCGTCAGAGACTCTGATTTGTTTACAGTAGAAAAGCATAGAGCTTCGCGGGATTAGCATTGGAAATTGAAAAAATAAACATCGTGTCATATGGTTGGATATGATATGATGGTTTATAATAATCTTCAGTTTGCCACATCTTTATTTAATTTTCTGTAAATTTCTTAACAATAGCATTTTCCTATAACGTTCTATTGAAAGGCTCTCAAGGTTGAAGCAAATTAATTGAATGTCCTTGCTAACAATGTAAATTATCCGCCCTTTTTCATTTATGTTTTCCTAAAATTTTATAATTTTACTAGCTGGTCCGGCAAACGTTGTTTTGCCACATAAATTATTTCTTTCAGGTGTAACAGTGTCTGCTAGCCAAATTCTAAGAACAAATTATAGGCCGTAGTTCTTTCCAGATGTTACACTATTTGCCTGCCCAGTTTCAAGAAAATTAATTGATTATCTACGAATATATAGGGAAGAGATTTTTTACCCCTCTGCCCTATTTAATGCCCTGTCCTCTTTCCGATGTTGCAGTGTATGCATGCCAAATTTTAAGAAAACCGGTTGATTAGTTAAGAAAATAGAGGAAGGGGGAGCTTTTACCCCTCTTGCTCAATTTCACGCCCTAAATAATAAAAACTACAGGCTATAGTTCTTTCCAATTGTAACACTATTTGCCTGCGAAACTTCAAACAAATCGGTTGATTATCTACGAATATATAGGGAGGGGAGCTTTTAGCCCTCTTACCCTAATTCACACCCTATTCCTTATTATTATAAAATATACTCTATGACCTATTCCCATGCCTAACAAATACACATACAAAATTTCATAAAAATCGGTCAAGCCGTTTCGGAGGAGTTCAAAATGGAGGGCATTTTGTTGATATTTGTTTGGGGATATAAACACATGTTTCGGAATGAATGCAGTGTTCACTAAAATGGCTATAACTCAAGAACCAATACACTTTTGAAGACCGTTGATACATAAAAACCTTAGTATTGACGTCACCTTCCTTTACAGAAACCAAATCAGTTCACGCATTTCAGAGAACATCAATTACGAACACAATGCAACTTATTTTTATATATATTTGTATTGTTTACAATTTTATTTATTTTTTTTTTTTAAATGCTTCTCGTTGTTTTTTTAGTTTTCTTAAATATTTCATTTAAATTTCTTTCAAAGCCCTTAGGTTTTTAATATCGTTATTGTAGACAGCATTATTTATTAAAACTAACCACAAACTAAAAGTAAAATTATATTTAAAAAAGAAATATAAAAAGGAATAAATTATAAATAATAATGGGTGATGAATTTGGAGCTATTTTTAGCAATTCTGAAATCATGGCACTCTTAACATATAAAGTTGCTTCAAATGTGGTAACTTTTTGGTTCTAGTTCAAGCCAAGTGCAACACCAGTTCCAATGAAGTTCGAGTAAAGTTCAACTTCAGTTATACGAGGGGGATTAATATTTCTTTCTGATTTTAGTGAAGGTTCATTTATTATTAATTCAAAATTTTTGATAATTTTAATCAGGCTAAATTTCATAAAATTTAATTTTCATTATGAAGAAAGGAATTTTACAGTAAATTATTGATCATTTTGCATTCTTGACTACCGCGGGAATCGAACCCAAGCTTTCACGGACAATCACTCAATCTCTTCAGAGGGTTTTGCGTTTAACAATCACAGCCATTGACGGCTGCTGGCAGTCAATAGTCAAACATCAATCTTTAAACCAAATTTAATTTAACCTTTGGTAGATCAAAATTTGCTTTTTGAATGATTATCAATTTTAATTGATTTACAAGTTCTTCCTTACTTCTGTTTTTCGTACTTTTTGTCCACTGCCCACTGCTTGCTTCGACCTGACGTGCTCTTTCCACTATTAAACAATTCTAAAAATTGCAGGTTTCAGCGGCCTCGCCTCTTTTCAAATATTCGCTTTAATCAAAGAATTGTACTACTTGGCTTTAGGTTACCAAAAAAAAATCATCAGCCATTAAGTCTGGCGAACATCGAAAATCAGAAAAAATGCGATATTATTCGATCGCCAAAAATTTCGCACAAGAAAGCCACAGCTGTCGAGCTGTAGCTCCTCCTGTTGGAACTACAATTCTGGAATATTCTCTGCCTCGGGCCTTAAATTTTTTTTATTTAATGTCCGGTAATGATTGCTATTCACATTAGCGGCAACTGGTTCGTCGTTTTCGAAAAAATATGTACATATAAGTGATGCATTAGATTTTTAATAACAATTCTCTATTTTTTTTATTTACGTGACCTCGTCGCTCATTATCCGATATGCTGTTTGTGTTTGAATAATCGAATGCTGATTTTCAAAATAAAATTGAACATCTCTGGTTCTTTGTTCTGTGCCGAGTCTTTCCTTTAAAATTTCGCAAGTTTTCAAAGTTATAAAAAAACCTGTGGTTCAGTTTAAGTCCAGTTCAATACTAGTTCAGTTCTAATTCAGTTCTTGTTCAGTTCTAGTTCAGTTTTAGTTCAGTTATAGCTCAGTTATAGTTCAGTTATAGTTCAGTTCTAGTTCAGTTCCAGTTCAGTTCTACTTCAGCTCTAATTCAGTTCTTGTTCAGTTCTATTTCATTTCTAGTTCAGTTCTAGTTCACTTCTAATTCAGTTCTAGTTCAGTTCAGTTTAGTTCAGTTTCAGTTCAGTCTTCTTTTTGATTCCAATTTAGATTTTATCTCAGGTTCGAGTTGAGTCTTAATTAATTTCTTGCCTTGTTCAAATCACTTCTCACTTCTGCTGTGAAGAAATTTTATTTTCTTTATTACTACGTTTTGGGAAATGTCTGTAAAAATTCTTCTTAATGAATCACTCGATGCAATAAAATAAGAAGAATTAAATCCCATAAATATCTACAAGATTATTAATCGCACTCAAGCAACCGCACCAGACACTATGGCCATTAGGATTTTATGTACTAATTCATTCATTTAAAGAAATATTTTATTCTTTGTATTAAGTTATTTGAGAAAGAGTAGGTGTGTAGCATTAAAGATAAAATTTGTATTATTTATGAACGTACAATAAATTATGTTATTAGGATTTTTGGGAATTTCTCTGAGCATAAATCCAAGAAGGTCTACAGGACAAAAATGGAGAGAGGAGCCGAAGAAAGCAGAATAAAGCAGGTTTTGGCAAGATGGTACAAAAACACTTATGTAGCCACTGTAAAGTTTTTGTTATATTAAATTACGGATTGCAAGTGAACTTGCAATAATAATCTTATTAAATTATGTTCTTTTTAAAACTTTTATTTGTTAAAACTTTTGTAGAATTTTAATTTGCATTAAACTGATGCTTAATAATAAATAACATTAAGTTCTTAATTTTATCTAGAGAAGAAATTAAAAGAATGAAAAAAAAACTAAACCCAAATCATTTAAAATAAATCATATCGTATCCTGCCAGTTGTACGACTAGATGTAAAATTACTGTTGTCTCTAAAACTTTTCTTTAATTTTTTACATCTAATTAAATTTCCTTCTTTCGATTACAGGTTTTTCCGATCCCTATTGCATGCTGGGCATACAGCCAGATGGTGGTCCACCCGTATCACCATTGCCACTGCCACCGACTCCTCGTGCTTTGTCCGCCGATATGAGTGCGTTCGATAACAATGCTACCGATTCACCGCCACATCGTAAGCACAGTTTTCGTTTGAGTTTCAAGCGACGCGAAGGCACCAGACGGGAACATCGCGACTCACTGGGTGGTCCTGTGCCAGCAAAATTCATTTGCGCCACGTCAATTAAACCGCACACATTGACTCCCAAATGGAATGAAAAATTCAAATTGTAAGTATGGAATGCTTAAGGGTTGGTGAGTTGTTTGTTCGATTGTTTGGTTGTTTGGTGTGGTGAAGGATAAATAAAATGCTTAGCTTTGAATGAAAGATGAATTTGATTTGGATTTGGTTGGCAATAGAGTATAAAAAGGATACAGACAAATAAAGTGCTTTAGATATTAAGAAATGGAAAAATTAAAACTAAATTTTTACAACTTCTAATGAAATATTTAATAATTAATACATGCAATTTGTTTAGAATTTTTTAAATTTAAACATTTTGCCTTCGTTTGTATTTTGAAGTTTTTATTTTATTAATATTTTTATTAAATTATTTGGATTTCTAAAATAATTAATATAACAATTATAAAATTATTTTCTTATACTTGTTATTGTAAATAATATTGTTCTTAAATTACTGCCCAGCAGTTCTAGGTATGAATGAGACAACACAAGTAAATACAGTTACATACTCTATACTTTTATATAAACACCAAGCATTTTGGCATCTATATTTTGCTACCGAGTACCAAGTAGGTATCGGTAAAAAATACTCGTATCAGTCAAAAGTTATCGCATCCCTATACTATACCGATAGTATATTTATAAGCTGTAGTATATTCGATATGCTTTTCTTTTTAGCTGCCATTCAGCATCAAATACTCGTTTACTAAGTAAAAATCGTATCATAAAAAACATCTTTTAAAGTGCAAATATATGATTTTGATAATTAAGCTTAAAGGTGGATTCACCCATGCATTCCGAACAACATTTTTGTCCGGATAATAATTTTTACTGAGAGTGCTCTCCAGAACGATTCAGCCATTTCGGAAAATTATTCCGGAAAAAACGAAGCTACCATATGGCTTACAGATGTAAACAATTGAAGCACAGCTGCGAATAACGTTGTAAAAGCGACTTTTTGCAAAAACTGTTTGTTTTCAGATTACCGTTGACATTATTCTCTTACGCTGTTTAAAAATCAAATCACCCAGAATTATACACCTTAACCACTTCAAAATGGCATACAAAAAGTCATCCACAGAAAGAAGGTTGTACGTTACTAGCAAGATGATACAATCGAAATGGTTTTGCAAAGTGGAATAATGTTTTAAAAGCCTTTTGCATAAAAGTTTTTATTAGTATTATTTTTAATAATCTAAAAAACAAAATTTAAAAATTAAATAACCCTGCCTGCTAAAAACGTTTTAATAATTATTTTGTAACTTTAAACGTTATTCGTTGATGTGCTTCAATTGTACAAAATGGCTGCATACACAGAAAAAATTATTTTTCCAATTCAAACAAAAAATTTGTAGAATCAAACAATTTTTTGTCTGAAATCGGTCCTATAAACAAATTCGCATATTCAAACAATTTATTTGCATTTTGTTTATTGAAAAAAACACTGATTTTTTCAAACAAATAATTTAACTGAATCAAACAAAAAGTTTACTGAAATTCATATACTAAATTTCAAAATCAAAAAAAAAGTTTTTGCACAAGCAATGATGCGCACACAAGCAGGCACTGTATTAGAAGATGATGGCAGAGAGAGCAGAGCGGCCGGCTGGCTTTGAGACACATTTTTTTGTTGGAATAATTTTTTAACGAAGTTCCTTTTTTATACACACAATGTTTTTCGTCATCACTCACTGTTGCTGTATCCTTTCCTTTGCTAATGAAGAAGAAATGTAACCCAAAAACGGCGACAGACCGACTCGATATGTTTTTCGTCATCATTATATTTTTGTATTTGATGTATTTAAGCAAACAGTTTGAAAAAATTGAATACGGGATTTTGGTTTTTTTAACCAACTTTGAAACCAATCAAAAATTTATTTTGTTTCTTATAATGTTGTTGTTGTTTCTGTTGTTTAAAAAGAGTGAAACGTTTTTTTACCTGCTATTTTTTTACTTCAAACCTCTTCATCTTTCTTATTGTTGTACTTTTTTAAAGTGTCCAAAAATAGACTGTATGTGTTTTTTGTTGTAGTTCTTATATTTCGCATTAGGAAGTGTTGCTTACGATCAAATAAAAAAATGCAAAAAGACGACAGCATTAAAAGCGTTAAATATTTCATACAAAATTATGAAAACTTGAAACCAATAACGCGTGTATTATATTTTGGAATGGTTGTCAACATTTTTGTTGGTTAAATAAAAATCAAACAAAAATTTTAATTGAATCAGTAAAAAAATTTGTAGAAATTAAAAAAAATTTCAAACAAGCGTTTGTTTGAAAATAATTCGGCAATAATTTTTTCTGTGTAACTAGCAAGCCACTTGTGTTGAATTGTTTTCTAAAAGTGTGTTAAAGAAAATGGACGAAAAAAAAGAAAAGAAATTAATCCAATTCAAGAAAAAACTTGCCGAATAAAATAAATTCTCTCTCTCTCAGAAGAAGGACGCCAAACTCAATATAAAACTAATTTTTTTCGAACAAAAGTATGGTTCAGAACGCATGCGTGAAACGAGCTTAAGTATTCGTTTTTATTTAAATAATTTCTATATTTATTCAACTTTTTCAAGCATTTATTCTTGTTAGTTCCAGCAAATGTCGCCTAACTTGGAATCCAACTTTTCCCACTGTACCAGTGCTCAAGTCTAGCAGTCACTTGATGGAATATTGCAAGGCTCGTCAGCTACGTGCTCATCAGACTTCCAAAATTATAAACAATATCATTTTATAGTACTTTAGCATTAAAATTTTAAATCGTGAAAACGAGCGCTTTGAACAACGGCTATCACAAGAGAATTCAGCGTACTCGATTTATCTTCACCATAGCGTTTTAATTAGGCTTTTCATTAATTAATTATTAAAAATGATTTGTTCGGCTTGATGTCTGATGAATAAATTGAAAACGACTAATTTTTTTTATACGAACAAATTAATCGATACGAGTAAGTATCGGCACATTTTATCCGATACCGAAAACGTAACGATACATTACAAGCTATACCGTATCGAGAAAAAGTATTAAAACTCTAGAGGTATCGGTTCTTCCCTAATTCTTGGTATGCTAATGGCTCGGTTAGAATTTATTTGTGCGTCCTGCGGGGTATAAAGGAAAGCTTATGGTATATTTTTTATATTCCAACAGCCGTATTCATAACAAAAAGTAAGCCACCGTTTGTACAACGAGCTGCTAACTAGAATGCCGATTAAGCTTAGCAGCTTGTTGGCACAAAGTTAATTCATAACGAACTTTTCTCTATGTGCTAACTTTTAATAAATCAACTCTGAATTTCTATGATGCCACAGTGTATTACTCAAAAATGCAACACGTTTTGCATTAATCATCGCTGAATTTGTCATTTTTTCTTTTTTTGTTTTTCGCTTCACATATAAACATTTTAAAAAGTTTTTAAAATTAAAATAAACTATGTAAAAGACAGTTAATTAAAAAAAACAGTTATTTTAAAAAAACCAACAAAATTGTTTGACATTAAACGACTGTTTTTCACAAGTTGGCATACGTTTGGCACCTCGTTAACAAGAATTTAGTAAATCGTTAGCCAGAGTTTGGTTAGTGTATTATGAATAAAATTTTAGCTAACTTCATGCCAAATTTTCATTATGAATACGGCTGCAAGTGTCTAAGATGAGAAACCCCTTTCGTTGAAAAATTAAATAGAAATTAGATCATTTTACTTCTAAAACATCTCTAATAGATTACCTTTTATGCCAATGCTGTGGAGTCGTCAAAAATAGCTCTAACTCCGACTCCAACCGTTGAAATTCTTTAGTCCGACTCCAACTCCGACACTTAAATTGATGCTAATGTTTGACTTAAAACTGTTTTTATTAATGCAGCACCTTTTAAGGCTGGGTTTTTGAGATTTCAGTTAATCTAGGTTAAGTTAATCTGGAACTAAATTTGTGCCCCATTACCAAGTTTGTATAAAAAATTTGGTTGTAGCAGCTTAGTTTTACTGTAAATGTTGGTCTTTAATGAAAAAATAAAATCATCTAATTTCGCCGACAAAATCCGATTTCAAATTACGTTAGACTAAGTTTAAACTTAATTCATATCCCAAAAACTCAGCCCAAGTGGTTAAATATAGCAAAAAAAAATATTCTGTAAAAATTTCAAATCGGTATTTTAAATATTGCACCGCCAATTTTGAAGAATTTTTATTTTGGAAATTCCTTGAAAATTTGTTTAACTTTTTATGCCAAAAAATTTTGGATTCGGAGTCGCGAGTATTTTTGGGTGCTTCGACTCTGACTCCGGCTCCGGTACAAAAACCTCAAATCTGACTCCGACTCCACAGCCCTGATTTAAACACATTGTTGATGCAATGAAGAAGTGGATCGTATTCAAATCAATATTAGATGGATAAGTTTTGTACCTGAGGGTTCTTTAACCAACCAGTTTGAGTCTTAGGTCTCTGAATGCCAGGTAATGACAGAGTAGATGAAGAAAATGCAACAAAAGTGAAACCAACTTAAGGGAGACTGAAAAACCGGGAAGGATGCACTATACTTTATTTTGTAGATAATAAGCCCAATTTGGTAGTCCAACAATTTATTTAATAAAGATTGGCCAATTGGTTGGTGTTCTGGTTTCTAAGTAGGTATACGCAAAGAAAAACATGGTTGTGGTAAACATATTCTAAGAGCAACATATTATGATAAGAATTATGATTGTAGGCACCATATTAAGATTATTATTGAATCATATTATGACTAAATATACTCGTACTATTACATCATAATATTTTTCCCTTAATCATATTATTATTCTGTTAATCATACTAAGTTAAAAAGTAATTAAATTATTGTCATGTTAATCATAATAAGCTAAGAAATTAATCATATTATTGTCATGTTCATCATAATAAGCTAAGAAGTAATCATATTATCATCATGTTGATCATAATAAATTTAGAAGCAATCATATTATTATACAGCACCTTTCATAGCTGTCATAAAAAAATCAATTTTTTATTTTGTGGCTTTTTACAATTTTTCTTAATGTTAATCAAATAGCGGAGTTCAAAATAAGGCTTGCAAAAGAGCAAATGAAAAATCTGTGGTTTTCATGGGCAACCGCGTGTGTCCATTTTTTCGATTTTAAGATGTTGATGCCATATTCCCTACTTTTGAGCGCTCTTTACATTTTTTTGAAAAAAGATGGATCAATTCCGATTTTTTAACGTAATAACAAAGTTTAAAATGTGCAATACCTAGCCCATAGTTTGATATAGAATAGTTTTTCGGCTTTCCTGAAAAATTTTTTTTAAGACATATGCGGTTGCCCATGAAAACCACAGAAATATCGTAGCACTTTCATGAAATATAACGAAATCTCTGTGTGTTTTGTTGTTGGATTTTACAAAAAAAAAACTATGATATTTTGCATATGCACTATTACATCGCTAATACTTGAATGAACTCCGCTAATATTTTAATTTTTTAATTTCTTTAAGCTTATTTTTTTATGGAATTTTATCTTTTAATTTTTTAACCGCTCACAAATAAAAAAAACGACACAATTTCTTCAAAATTATTTTACAAATGGCGCTAACATAATATGATTAGAGTAAAAATAGTTTGATTGCATCTTTAACATAATATGATAAATGTATAGAAAGTTATCATGTTATGGCTATTAAATATCATGATATGGTTGTGAGAAATATAATATGTTTAGAAAGTAATCATAATTAAGTTGTTAGAAAAATAATTATTTTTCGGCCAACAATACTCAAACTTATAATTGCGATAAACATTGATATTTTTACAGTAACTATAATATTGTTGATATTAAATAAAAATAACAATTATTTGTGCACGACAACAATATATTGTTGCATTTAACATAGTGTTGTTGCCGTAACCATGCCCAACCATATTTTTTCTCTGCGCGTAGTTTAATTACTATTAATAAGATGAAACTTGTGTGCAATAAGCTGCTTACTCCTCGTGATTAAAACACCTACATATATAATATGTGGAACCGTTCCCATTCTAGGTGGCATCTGCATGTGCCAACGTTTCAGCCATACAGTTTCCATGTATGCCCCTGTTTCCACGGACCCGTTAAAACTTTGGTAGAAACAAAAAAAAAATGTATTACAATTTTTTTTAATGAAAAATTATATAAAGTTTTTATTTTGTATACTCAATCTGTGGAATCACAATTGAAGTCTGCTTAAAAATATATGGCTCTGAATTATTTTAAATCAGTTTTTAGCTAAGATCCCACTATCGGCTCAAATAGCACAATCTGTGACGATTTTTATCGTGCTATATCGGCGCACATTTAAAAACATTGCACAATTTATTCATGGGTGGTCCCATTATCGTCGCACATTGTGACAATTTTTTTCGGTTCATATCGGCCAAAACTCAATTGCGATAATAATCGGTACAAAGCGGTCACACTATCGTGCTATTTGGGCAAATTAAATCAAATGTTTTTGTTTATTTACTTGTTGGCAGACATAATTTTACTTACGAAATTCGCAAAATTCTCCGGCCGAAAATTAAATTATGTTTCTTAACAATTTTAAATAATATATTAAAATATATATGTATAATAAAAAATATATTCAATTTCATTCAAACTTACTGCACTTGTTCTTTTTTTTTTTTTTTTTTTGTAATTGTTGTTTTGTAAAAAGATGTTTACAAACCAGGGATGGCAACATCGATACAACTGCAATGTTTCGGTTAAAACGAATTGTTTTTTTTTCAGTTAGTAGTACAAATGTACTTTTTAACGTTTCAATACATCAATAATAGATAAAACAAATGTAATTTTGGTACAATTAAGCTCAAAAAAGTAAAATTTTAGTAGCCAGTTTGTGCAATTTAAAAATTTCGTTTTGCCATCCCTTGTATCGGCGCTGTTTGGCGACTGTGATCGGCACACAAGTGGCCGATAAAAATCGGTACATATTAAACAATTTGATTGCTCCACATTGTGCAAAATAGTGTTCTCATTATCGGCGCATCTAGGTTAATTTTGATTGCCCACAGTCAGCACAATTTCGGCACAGATTGTCGCATATTAAAACATTTTGACCGTTCACACTATCGGCACATGAAATACGCCAAAAATTGGTACATTGCGCCGATAGTGGGATCTTAGCTTTTGAAACTACTTAAGGTAATTTTGTTTTTCGTTCTTGCAATCACAATTTTGAGAACACTTATGCGAACTACTGGGTTATATTGGACCAAATACTAATGTATATAAATCGGTGTATGAAAATAAACCAAACATTACGGAAGCATTTGCAAAATGTGTTTTAACTTTTTTTAATTGTTTTGTGCAAAACGCAAACAACGAAAACAGAACAATTGGTTTTTCAATTATATCCATGTTTTAATTTACCCCAGTAATCGTACGTTTAAGAACAAAAGAAATGCGGACATTTATTTTGTAAATGCTGAACTCAGTTTTTTTGCGCCTAAATTTTATGAACGGTTTTTTATTTTGCTTTCTGTAACTGTTTTAGTCTAAATAAGCAAAACGTTTTTTTTTTTATTGTTCTTATACATCACTAAACGAAGACAAACCTGCAAACGCTTACAAAAAATGGTTGCTCAAACTTAACAATTTCATTTCCTTCGCTGTAATTTTTAGCTGCGAACGTTTAAAACTTGTTGGGCTCAAAATCAATAACAAAAACAATACAAAACTTAATGGCAAAATCATTTTTATTGTTTTTGCTTTGTTTAATTCACTGCAAAGTACCAAACAAAATTATTGCAAACGTATTGTTTTTTTTTTTTTTTTGCTCTAATAAAAATACGTTTGTCAGTATTTGTTCTAATTAAATTCCATACTAATATTTCTGTTAACCAAGTCAATTATATTAAGTCCTTATACGCAATTTCCTCAAAAATAATTGCCAATTAGACAAATTCCTTTCTTTTTCATTAACTTTGGGGATAATTAAAATGATAACTAAAAGATAATAATGATGAATTATATTTATGTTTATTTCTAAAAAACATTAAATAAATCAATTTTAGTTTTAATGATTTATTGCTTCTGCTTATTTAACAATCTAAAGAATATGTCCCTTAACATTTATTAATGACTTTAACAAACTTAACTCGTAAATAACAAAAGGCATTATCTATTTGTAAAATATTTAAAGGGTTTGTAATTATTTAATAATTAATTCAAGAAAATGCCACAAGAAATCATTTAGATTTTAAAATATTTTAATAATCCTTTGGTAAGAATTTTCTTCTATTGGTTTTCTTTAAACTTTAAAGGCTTCAATGGAAATACTGTAAGAATACTTTAGCAAAATATTAAAATTACTAATGTAAATTAATGAAGTTTTAATTGAGGAATATAGAAAAACAGACCAAGAGCCATATTACGCCATGCGATATCGGTCGAAATGTCCATTAAAATTGTAGTGTTATTTCGATTGGTATCTAAATAAAACTGTTATTTAAAGAACTTAGAAGAAATTTGTTATATGTAGACATTTATTTCTAACTCACTAGCATTTAACCGCTACTTTTTTAGCATATCTCTTTCTTTCACGAACATTTGTATATGCCAAGTTTAATGTTCCAAGGTTTAAACAAAAAAGTTACAAAACTTTTGTTATTGTAGGTTCATATTCACTCAGGACCCTGCTCCAATAATTTTTTATTTCTAGACTGAAAAGAAAAATCAATCCATCCACCGAAACGGTGCCAATAGTACGAATTTTCTTGAATCAAGTCGGAAAGAATGATTTAAGTGCGGATTATTCATGTGCGAAATACATAACTTGTCCGTATTAAATCCCGAATTCGTACTTGAATGACCGGTAGATTAGATTGATTTAAAGAAAACTAAAATTGAATCAACCTCAAAATGCTCTTGATTCAAGTTTTATAAAGTTGATTTAAGGCCGAAAGAAAAATTAGGTTGATTCCAACCTAAAACACTTATCCTAAAAACAGAAGGAGAATATTATTATAATTTATTTACTTACCTGTTTTACACCGTACATAATTTCAATCATGCCCGACATATTTTCTTCTTTTGAGATTAGATGTATCGGGTGATTTTTTAGCTATTATCTTTTTGGCAACACTGGTTTAAATAGCTGACGCACGTTTCGTGTTTTGTTTAACTGTCAAACATCTTCAGTTTGGTCTATAATTTAACCATGAATCGTCTTACAAACGAACAACGCTTGCAAATTATTGAATTTTTTTTTATCCAAATGAGTGCTCTGTAAAGAAAGTTCATAGCGCGCTTGTTCCATTTTATGGTCAGTTGAATCGACCCACTGAAGGGTACGTTAATAAGCAGAATTGTCGATTTTGGAGTGAAGATCAGTTAGAAGAATTGCAAGAGCTACCAATGCATCCAGAAAAATTCACAGTTTGGTGCGGTTTATGGGCTGGTGGCATCATTGGACCGTACTTCTTCAAAGATGATGCGAATCGTAACGTAACTGTTAATGGTGAGCGCTACCGTGAGATGATATCCAACTTTTTTTGCCCAAAATGCAAGAGTTTGACTTGCATGACATGTGGTTTCAACAAGACGGTGTCACATGCCACACAGCACGCTTAGTCCCAATTTCTACAATGCAAGTCTTATTGATCAGCTTGCTACTTTGTAGGCGAGAGTGACGAGGGGAAAAGAAACGAGTACTCAGCTTGCTGTACTCGTCATATGCGTTTTGTTTTCTCATTCTTAATTTTCAGCAGGTCTATTTTCACAATTATCTTTCATATTTATGTCAAAACGCACATATACATTCATACAAATGGAATAACAGACAAATAATAAGACTTGACTCGTGAAAACGCCGAAGCTGATTCAAAGAAGAAAATGTGATAAGTTTATCAATAAGACTTGTATTGTGAAAATTGGGACTTAACAATGGACTTATTGAGAGGCGAGTTCGGTGAACATTTTATTTCACGTTCGGGACCGGTCAATTGGCCGCCTAGATCGTGCGGTTTAACGCCTTTAGACTATTTTTTGTGGGGCTATGTTAAAGCTCGTGTCTATACACACATGCCCGCTTCAATTGACGCATTGGAAGACAACATTGAAGCATTTATTCATGAGATACCGGCCGAAATGTTGGAAAGAGTATGCCAAAATTGGACTAAGCGGATGGACCATTTGAGGCGCAGTCACGGTCAACATTTGCATGAAATAATCTTCAAACATTAAATTATATGGACCGTACTATCGATTCAAATAAAGATTTTATGCATTTTTCTGAATTTTATGTGTGTTTTTTTAACTTTCCTATAGCTCTTATAAAATCACCCGATACATACATATTTAACTAAAAATATAAACTAAATAGGAACTCTTGCTGTTGATTTTACTTTTTGAAAATGAAGATAATGATTAAAATATCAAAATTTTGATTAAAAACCATAAACAGTTTAAACAAAATAACCACAATACTAATTATTGTTACAAGCTAAGGCACAAGCTCTAGGTTTACATTTGTCCTTCAAGTTAAAAAGGTCAACCAGAAAAAAGAAAGAAAATAAAAATGAAAAAAAAAAGAAAATTGTACTTTGGACTTCAAGAAAATTCTTGACAAAAAGGAGGAAAAAACAGAAGTAAGGAAGAACATGTAAATTAATTAAACTAAATAATCATTCAAAGCTGTGAGTGCTAAACGACAAAACCCTCTGAATAGATTGAGTGCTTTCAATCAAAATATGTCAGGGTAACCTGTCCGTGAAAGCCTGGGTTCGATTTCCGCGGTAGTCAACAATGAAAAATTATCAATAAATTTTAATTAATTTTATGTTGTAAAATTCCTTTCTTCATAAAAATCTATATATATAAAAAGAAGTGTACACTTTGATGTCACCACTAACTTCAAAAACGGGTAGATAGATTTCAACAAAAAAGTTGGGGTGCGTTGGGGATAGTCTGAAGATGGTTTATGTAAAGTTTGCATGAAATCGGCCTAGTAGTTCCGGAGATATGGCATTAAGATTTTCCTATATATTCCCATACAAATATCAACAAAATGCCCTTCGAAACGGTTTGACTGATTTTTATGAAATTTTGTATTTGTTTTTGTTAGGTATGAGAATAGGTCGTAGAGTATATTTTAGGCTTGTGTCGTTCTTGAATGAATTACTTCAACTGAATGATTCACTTAAGTAAAAGAATGAAATATTTCCGTATTTTCTTTCCATTTCTTTCATCTTTCGTTTTCATCTTGTATTTTTTCATATTCTGTTTTATGTCTATCTTGTTTGTTATGCTTCTTCCCTTCTGTTGAACTTTTATTGATATTAACTTTTTTTTTACTTTTAGAGCAATCTGAACTTTTACATACATATGTATATAAACATACTAAATGTGTGCTTATTTTATATTTACACTTTTCTAAAACAACTCTTTAACTTTAACCTTAAATCTAATTTCAATTAACTATAAAAATACGTTTTTGTTTTTAAAATATCAATTTAATCATTCCTCAAACGAACTTGACACTTCATTCTGAAAGCTGTTTGTGATTTAGAAAGGTGAAAGAAAAGAATGAATTAATTCACTTAACCTTTCTGAAAGAGAATGAAAGATTCACATAAATGAAAGATTTTGCCCAATACTAGTATATTTTATATCGCTAGGGGGCGCAAAATAGGGCATAAGCTCCCCCTCTCTATATCTTCTTAGCTAATCCACCTGTTTTCTTTAAATTTGGCATGTAGGCACTGTAACATCTGAAAGAAAATAGGAAATAGAGCATGAAATAGGGCAATAGGAGTAAAAACTCCCCCTCCCTATATCTGCTTAACAAATCGACCGATTTTCCTGAAATTTTACAGAAAAATAGTGTAACATCTGGAAAGAATTATAGCCTCAAATTTTTATTATTTAGGGCGTGAAAGAGGGCACACACTGCAGCATTTGAAAGGAAATAGGAATAGGGCGTGAGATAGGGCAATAGCGGTAAAAGCTCCCCTTCCCTATATTTTTAAACTAATGAGCAGGTTTTCTTAAGATTTGGCATGCAGACACTGTAACATCTGAAAAAGAAAGGGCATGAAATAAGGCAAGAGGAGTAAAAACTCCCCCTCCTTATATCTTCTTAACTAATCAACTGATTTTCTTGAAATTTGGCGGGCAAATAGTGTTACATCTGGAAAGAACTAAAGCCTATAATTTTTATTATCTTAGCTTATCAACCGGTTTTCTTAAAATTTGGCATGCAGACACTGTAACATCTGGAAGAAATAAGTTATATGGCAAAACAATGCTTGCCGGGCCAGCTAGTAATTTAATGAAAATTAAATTTGATGAACTTTAGCCTTTATAAAATATCAAAATTTGGATTGAAAATAATGTATGTTTTTCTTCTTGTTCTGTTGTTTTTACACAAAAAAAGCAAATCGTTTTTACCTTCTTGTGTGGTGTTGTTGTAGTATGTACAAGAAACTTTGACACGCACAAGCATATGTACGCAGAAGAATGCAATGATAAGAGACGAAACTAATAAGTTATATGTAACTTTGTAACTCTCAGAGTGGCACTACCAATGAAAAGTTCAATACTTTTTTTACGTTGTTTAAGAATTTTGAACTTAAATTAAGAAACTCCGGAATTGTTTTTCGAAAGAAATCCCATTTAGAATTGTTTTAATTACTTTCTAGTGTTATTCGTATTAAAAATTTTAAGTACGACTTGTGCTTAAAGTAAGTACAAAAAACTAAATTTAAACCAAGTGTTTTGCTTTCTGTGTAAGTTCAATTTTATATAAAATTCAAAAAGTACCACATGTAGAGCACAAAATATTCCGTATTTTCCCTTTTTGATATTTTTTTCTCCCTAGTGAAGTATAAAAAATTTTAAAATTTTAGTAGTAGCCCATAATTTATTACGTTTATGTCAATATGTGCAGAATAATGTTGTGTTAAAAAGTACCGAAAATGGATAAGATTTACTAGAGTTTGCTGAAAACCGTAAAAATGTGAAATCGCGGTTTCGGTTTTAAAATGATTAAAATCGGTCGGTTTCGGTTCGGTTTTGAAAATATCAAAGTTAAACTTCAAACATAAACATAAATATTTCTTTGTATGTAATACAATTTTTTTTATATGTTTCACAGGTACTTTTATTAACCCTTAAGCGTATACCTTTGACTGGCCAAGCATTTTTGAATTTTTTCCAGTTTTTTTTTTAATGTAATTATTAAGTATAGAGCAATTCCATATGAAAGCGATCACCTTTTGGACGACCCCTCTCCGATTTTAAAATAAATAGTCTCAATCGATTGCCCAACAAAAAATAATGTACCTACATATTTTTTTTTTTTTTTTATAGTGACTGGTTTAGTGGTGGTGTACACCACTGTCATGTGAAAAATTGAAGAATTCTTCATAAGGGACCTCATTGAAAGTTGTTTTAAAAAAAACTAAAGCGATCGCAACGAGTGATAGCTCGTTGGAAAGGTATTGAATTAGGCTTTAATTGAAAAATAAAATTTTCCTAATTTTTCTTAGAAATTTACCTTTAAATTTTCCCATGAAAATTAAATTTTCCGATTTTCCACAGAAGCTCCTAAATTTTCCGGCTAATTTTTTTTTTTTTGGATTCCTCATAATTTTTGCTTTAAGAATCAGCAATAAAAAAATGGGCCCCGACTCCTTGTTTGGACAGGAGAAGAGCATTTAAGAGACCACCTTGTTAAAAATACATTTTAAAAATTATTTTACAGTTAAAAATACATTTATGAAGAAAAAATCAATTTTTTTTTTAAGAGCCCCAAGTTGAGTGTGTAGTGAATATGGTCTGCCTGCCTTCACAAGATCGGCCATAAATCCATGGATAATAGCAGCAGTGGCATGTAATGGCACACCAAACCCGACTGAGGCTACAGGTCATAAAATGTTTTGTAAATTTTTTAAATTACCAGGTAATAAATATTTCGCCTAAAATGACACGTGCAGAAACAAGTCATAAAACACGGATTTTTCATAAATATGGCGAAATATTTATTACCTGGTAATTTAAAAAATTTGCAAAACATTTTATGACCTGTGGTCGGCTTATTGGCAGTAACCAATTAAGTCCCTCTTTAAAAAACATTTTATGACCAGTAGTTCACGCAAATTTTCCTATTAAAGAATCGCTTATTTTTTTTTTGCCTATTTTTTACCAAAAAATAAATATAAATACTTCACACACTCTGAGTCAAATTTCAGTTGAATAATAAACGTGAAAGTGTTTTTTTTTTGTAAAGTAAAGAGTGAAGCTGTAAAGACAATTTAAAGTAAAATGAATAAATTTTGCTGCAATCCGTTTAACAAGAGTGGACATCGTTCGAAAAAGATAAAAGTATTAAAATTAACTGGTGTTTCGAAGCGATACATGAATGAATTAAATATACAATACGGTGAAGAAGCAGAATTCATTTGCCCCAAGTGTAAAATCGATTTGTCTCAACAAGCAAATGCATTGAAACAAATGCAGCCACAATCCGAGAGTGAAATGACAAGTGAACAAAATGTTTCATCTGATAGTGAGGCAGACATTCCGATGGTCAATATGTCTTTGAGTCCTTTGAATGAGGCTATTACCACTTTAGGTGAAACGCCTATTAGAAAAAGAAAGTTGCGAAGTGAAACATACAGGAAAGAGAAAAAAGGCAAGGTTATGAGTGCAATCGCGACAATATTTGATGAAGGCTCTGATAACGAATGCAGTCAAGCAGATGACGTTGATGACGGCAAACAAATGATTGAGCAGTTGAAAAGAAAATTCAATTTAGCGACCACTTTTCCGGAGAAATATCTCATTTTATCTGTGCTGCCTCAATCATGGTCTATACGCAAAATTTCTGAACAGTTTCAAACATCTTTTTACATCGCGAGAAGAAGCAAAGAATTAGTTCGACAGAAGGGCATATTGGCGACTCCCACCAAGAAATTTGGCTCAAGGACCCTCAGCGAAGCAACGGTGAAATTGATTCAAGATTTTTACTGCAATGATGACAACAGCCGCGCCTGTCCAGGTACACGTGACTATGTTATCACACGTGAAGATGGATAAAAAGTACACAAGCAGCGCAGATTATTATTATGTAATCTATCCGAAGCATACCATCAGTTCAATGAGAAATACCCAGCAGAAAAAGTGGGATTTTCTAAGTTTGCCATCCTACGACCAAAAAAATGCGTGCTGGCATTAGACAGGCACGGAACGCATTCAGTCTGCGTTTGCATGTTTCATCAAAACATCAAATTAATTTTCTTTCCATGCAAGAAATTGAAAGTATTTCACGGTGAAATTGAAACATATAGGACCTCCTGTCGAAGTCGTTGTGCGCATACCCCACGGAAAATTGTCATCTGTACAAATGCGACAATTGTCCGAAGATTGACGAGCTAGAGCAATATTTGGCGGAAAAGTTTGAACAGCTGTTAATTCAGGAGGTGCATTTCAAACAGTGGATAATTAGCAGCGGCAGATGTTCCCTTGAGACCGTGGTAAAGCAGATTCCGGAATTCATCGAGGAATTCGGATTCAAGTTGAATGAACTGAAGGCGCACCATTTCATATCCGAGATGCAATCGAAATTTCTAAAGGAAAGTAAGGAGAAATTAGCCTTGTTGTTGTCGCGGAGAGTTTAGCTCATAATTATGTATCCGCTTATTTATTTCAAATGAAACTGTTTGAATTCTTAAGATCAAAATTCGATGCAATCGACAAAGTAACGTTTTTCTCAATCTTTGCATAATTGAAGAAGAACAAAACTGCAAGGTCGAGTGGCACTTTTTCGCTACGTCCCACGGTAAGGGCCCATGCGATGCGTTAGGGGGAACCCTAAAACGCATGGCGACTAAGGCAAGTTTGCAAAGGCCATATACTGACCAGATCTTAAATGTACAACATTTGTTTTCGTGGATTCAAAGCAAGGAAATTGCCATTAACACAGTTTTATGCACTCAAAAAGAACACGATGCCATGGAGCGACGAATTCAAAACAGATATAATAATGTCAAAACTATAACTGGAACGCAAAAGTCTCATTGCTTCATACCAAATATTTCTGATATGTCAATTAATGTAAAGCGGTACTCTTCGTCTGCCGACGTGCTAATTTTAAAGTTACTTTAATTTTATAATGATGCCAAGACAATTGAAATTTTTAATAAATATTGTAATTAAGTATAAGCAGCAAAATAAGAAAGATTTTTTCTTCATAAATGTATTTTTAACTGTAAAATAATTTTTAAAATGTATTTTTAACAAGGTGGTCTCTTAAATGCTCTTCTCCTGTCCAAACAAGGAGTCGGGGCCCATTTTTTTATTGCTGATTCTTAAAGCAAAAATTATGAGGAATCCAAAAAAAAAAAATTAGCCGGAAAATTTAGGAGCTTCTGTGGAAAATCGGAAAATTTAATTTTCATGGGAAAATTTAAAGGTAAATTTCTAAGAAAAATTAGGAAAATTTTATTTTTCAATTAAAGCCTGATTCAATACCTTTCCAACGAGCTATCACTCGTTGCGATCGCTTTAGTAGTTTTTTTTAAAACAACTTTCAATGAGGTCCCTTATGAAGAATTCTTCAATTTTTCACATGACAGTGGTGTACACCACCACTAAACCAGTCACTATATAAAAAAAAAAAAAATATGTAGGTACATTATTTTTTGCTGGGCAATCGATTGAGACTATTTATTTTAAAATCGGAGAGGGGTCGTCCAAAAATTTGCCAATTTTGATCGTTTTCATATGGAATTGCTCTATATAAGAACGAAACTTTATGTATTCCTCAATTGAAGTGTTTTTTACAAGAAAATGAGAAAAAGTGTAAACACCGTGGGCGTCGCAATTGGCCAAATGAAAATTTTGTGCATATTGTATTCACCTGGGCTTGGCCAGGTCCTGCCCTATTATATATGGGCATTTCCCCAGAATGGTCTACCAGGATGAAAAAATAAAATTTTGATTATCATCGTCTTTTATTGTTTGTTATTAGAAAAAAAATTCTATGTTCTTATAAAATAATGGTTTCCTAGCATATCTGAGCTGTTTTACTTGAGTAAATTGGGCTGGAAACTGGAAAATTTTATATTTTTCTGTATTTTCTACTTTTAAAGACATTTTTATATACTTATTTTACATGCAAGAAATATGTTATGTTTACACTCTTTCTTCATAATCTCTCCATTACAATCAATTGTAAAAGGAGTATTAAGTTTTTTTGTTAAGCAAATTTTAAGACATTTATGGGAAAATGCGTGGAAATAATAATAAAAAAAACATATATGTATGAAGGTAAAAAGTGTCACGTGCGTAATGTCACGTGCGTAATTCACAATTTATTTTTTTCTTCGCCAACCCATGCATAGTTGCTTTTGAACACAACATGATTATAAAGGCCCATTACTAACCTTTATAAAAACATTTTTTCCGAAATAAAAACCTCCTACAATTCACTTACTTTCGCACTTTTTCTTACGGTCCTAAAAGGCACTTCTATTTTTGTCACGTGAGTAAGTCAACTTTGATTGCATGGCATTTGGGTACCCAGTGCTCAATTTAACATTATATATACTTTTTAGAAAGAACTCATCACAAGCAATGTAACGATTCTAGAATTCATTCTAAAATTCCAATCCACTTCTATTTTTTTATTATTCAAACACAATAAAACGCGTACAAATGTCGCGTGCATAACCAGAGAAACACCCATATGTACTGCAGTAAATAAAATCAAAATAAAACGTATCAAAAAGCACACGGAACACATAAAAATTCTTTATTTACTGTTTTTTCGAAGAATTATTCTATTTCCCGAAAAAATGTTCCTGCTATAGCCATAAAACTCCATACCTACAAAAGTAGTGCCAGCCTTGCACAGGGGATCGTTAGTGTGAGTTTCTTCTATAACCACAAAAACTCCATACAAAATACTAGTGGTCCCAACCAGGCACAGGTAGTAGTTTGTGTCACACAAAGTAGGTGTCTACTTAAGACTTAAAAAGGTAACATTTGTTTTTCTTAGAATTTTAAAATACCTTGCCATTGTTGCAGGCTGTTATGTATAAAGTTTTTGTATATGAAGTTCCAGTATTATGTATAACTTGCAATTTCTTTAAGCATAGATACATTGTTAAAATAAAAGCTAAAACCTAGGTTTTTTGTCGGTTTTCGGTTTCGGGTTTTAGGGATTAAGAACCGCGGCTTCGATTTCGGTTAAAACCGAACAGCAATCCCTAAGATTTACACATTTACAAAAATTTAGAATTTCGAAAAAATTCCGAATTTATTTCTGCATTTTTTTAGATATGCTACGACTCAAGGCGAATTAACTACAGGTGGTGTCGAAACAGCATCTGATTTTGACAGTTCGAGCTTATTTGTTTTGATTTGTTTGAGTTTTGTTTTGATTTGTTTGTGTTTTGCTAATAATGGCACTAACAATGCAATGCAAAAACCCCTGTATTGTTTCTGTTGTTTTTGGATTGTTGTAGTTCCGACACCACCTGTAGTTGAATTCGCCTTGCTACGACTGTGATATAATCTTCGTTTCTATATTTATTGGTTAAAGAGATGGAAGGACGAAAAAGTTCAAAAAATACAGGTGTTAGCCGTTTCCTCCCCAAAAAGTCCAAATTTCAAAACAGTACCAGATACCTGTCCGTTCTTTTTTGGTGAACAACGATAATTATTAAATTTTGTATATCTCTTTTATTTAAGGAGATATAAAGTTAATGAATTTTCACGTTTTTACCCATTTTTACTCCTTTTTAACCCTTAAACATTCGAATTTCCAAAAATCATGTCTTGGTGGATGGATTTGGCGAGTTACTAACCTGATGAATCAGTCAGTCAGTAATTTTACAATTTCATATATACATTTATACAAAATAATGTCCAAGAAAACCACAGAACTTTTGAAAAGGATTTCGGGCATATAGACACGGCGGCCTTTGCTGACAAAGCGCAATCTGAACATCCTATTTTGAGTAAAATTCATCCAAGGCGTCAATTTCCCCACAGGAAATAATCGATAGGTGTCAAATTGCACGTCCTTGGAGGGTAATTGGCAGGTTTATTTCTCTAAATAAAGTTATTTTTTTGAACAAGTCGATGGTTGCGGTCCCTGTATGGTACATAGCACCATCCTGTGGAGACCACATCTTGCCCGCATCAAGCAACAAAATCATAGATCTTGGTGCGCTAAAGAGCTGCATTGACCGTAACGCGAGGTCTTTTTCAAAAGTCATAATTTTTTAAAAATTAACCATAATTTAGTCAAGTTTAACCATAAAAAAGACAATATTTATCCTTATTTAGCAAATAATAATAAAATTATGGTAATAAATTCTAGACATTTTTCAAATGTGCTTTCTAATTCAATTTCTTATTTTATTTAGCTTTTTTTATTCCTTTAACATGCTTAGTTCTACTTTTATAAGCTATCCTTGATTGATTGACAGTAAAATAAGGGGACTAGGTGAATCAAAACATTTGACTCATTGTTATTACCAAGTATGTATGTATGTAAAAACCATACTGAAAAACAGACACATGAACATCGATAATTCAACTCCATTATTTATAGGGATTCAACATATCTACAGAGGTTGTTTGTGTAAAACGTATCCTCTTTTAAGCCCAATGCACCTTGTCCAAAGTTTCTCTAATTTGATTATACCTACCAAAAAATAACGTTTGTCAGGTCATCAAAATAGGTTTTTGCTTGTATTTCATCGTTGTAGCAAAATCTTTTTCCGCCAATTTATTTGTTTTTAAGGTATATAAGCAAGAAAAAGTCACTCGGGGCTAAGCCCTAAGAATAGTGCAGATAAGGGAGCCATTCGTAGCTTAGTTTACAGATTTTTGCAATGAAAGGCTTAAAGAGCACACAAAATTCCCTTATGTCGATTTTCTCTTCAAATTACGAAAAAGTCTACTATGAATGGCTGTCAAACTCAAGCTTAATGACACAGCTTAGTAAAATTTTGACAATAGTCAGCTGACAGATACATGACAGCAGCAGTTTTATCCTTTCAGTTTAGAGACAGGGAATTCAAAAATTCAAGGGGCTTATTTACCCGTTATCGTACATAAAAGAGTTTAAGTGTTTAAAGATTTCGAAAAATTTTCTAAAGTTAGTTTTTGTTTTAAATGTCATTCTCTATGCGAACGTTAACGTTCGAAATCGATGAACAGGCATTAAAGTAACCTGCCAAACAAAATGTACTCCATCCACCAGTGATGAAGGGTATGGGAAGAAGAGCAATATTGATGAAACCATACAAAAACATTCAATAATCAAAATAACAAACATTCACTTATACAAATATAAAAACATTTTCATTTCTACTCTATTTCCTTTTTTCCATTCTTTTTTCTTTTAATCATTATTACATAAATATCTAGCGACATTGATGACATCAACACTGACACATTTCACTTAGACATCTGGGACCATGATGATGAAAGTTGTGTACTCGATGCCGTATCACGTTTGAATGAGGTACGCGGTGTACGCGGTTTGGGACGTTTCTTTAAACAGGTCTGTCAATCGGCACGTCAAGGCTCACAGGATGATTTTCTTGGTTGCGTCAACATACCGATTATCGACATACCCAGCACCGGCATGGAGGGTTGGTTTAAATTGGAAGCACGTAGCCAACGCAGTACAGTTCAGGGGCGTATACGTTTAAAATTATGGCTTTCAACGCGTGACGGTCAGGCAGGTGATGGCTCGTCAGCCTCCGAAAGTGACAATAGCAGTGAAGTGCGGAATATTGAACAATTGCAAATGGTTTTTATGAAGCATGAGTTGGTCACAAAGGAGCCATCGTGGACATGGAATGGTGAGTTGCCGGGACCAGCATTGACCATATTGCATCAGATGTCTGTGCAAGCGGATTTGGCGGAGTTGCATTGTGCGGTAGCGAGGTGAGTACTAAATTTGAAAAAGAAATTGTTGGAAATTTAACTACGAGCGTAGAATTTACGTTGACGTCTGCAATCAAAACTTTTCATTAAATTTATGCTTCGAAGAAAAATTTTTATTTAATTTTTGTGTAGTAAGAGATAAATAATTATGAAAAATTTTGTGCGAATTTGTTTAATGAATTTTATTTTTAAATAAAAATTTATTTTAATTTATTTGTATGTTTAAGCAAGTTCCTTGAAAAACTGTTTAACCGTACGATGCATACCCAACTTTTTCTACGAGAACACACACCCGGGATTCGTTTGTACCTACTAAGTTTTTTTTGGCTTTTTCTTATGTTTAAATAATCCAACTTAATTTTTATTTTTTTTTTAAGCGTTAATAAATATTTTAAAAATGTTATATTCAACATTGTTTTATTTTTCGAATTTTATTCTATGAGCCAAATTTCAGTTATGTATGTATTTTATAAAGCTTTTTTGTAATAGTCCTATTCCTTAAATTTTCATGCAAATATTCTACATGGTTCAAAAGATATAAGCAAAAGAGTGCATGCAGGCAACTATTATTCAAGTGATAAACAAGTATGCGTAGTATTTGGATATTCTAACGGTTGCTTTTTGATGTTGTTGTACATTCGCCATTATTTAGCTTATCACCAATACCGAGTGCACAACATGTAACAATAATTCATAATTTTCATTTTTCACATAAAATAATGTAATTTAAATCTTTATATATAAAAATGAAAAATGTTTGTATGTTTGTTTGTGTGTTTGTATGTTTGTTTGTTGGCTTATAGACTCCTAAACTACTGAACCGATTTTCCTGAAATTTTTACAGTAACATCATGTGAGCCCTAAAAATAAAATAGGGGCAGGGGAATTGGTACCCCCCATTGCATGCCAATATTAAATATCGCATATCTTAAGAGCCGCTGCACGCATTTTGTTCAACTTTTGGTAGTAGGATCTCCTAAGCCCCAAAATTTAAATAAAATAGTAGCGGGGGAAGTGGTTCCCCCATAGGACGCCAATGTTTAATATAGCATATCTTAAGAACTGTTATAGTGAGAATGTTCAAACTTTGTAGAAGTAACTCTTATGGTATACTACTCTATTGAGAATAAAAATAAAGCGGTAGGCGCAGGGGGGAAATACCTCCCATAGGATGCATATATTAAATATCGCTCAACATAAGAACTATAAAAGGGAGAGTCTTCAAACGTGGTTACAGCTACTACTATGGTATAAATTTCAATATAAAAATGGGCGGGGTAGACAGAGGAGGAGCAGTACCCCTCATAGATAGCAATATTAATAAGAGCCGCTGCAAGCAATTTGTTGAACTTTTGGTAGTAGGATCTCCTAAGCCCCAAAATTTAAATAAAATAGTAGCGGGGGAAGTGGTTCCCCCCATAGGACGCCAATGTTTAATATAGCATATCTTAAGAACTGTTATAGTGAGAATGTTCAAACTTTGTAGAAGTCACTCTTATGGTATGCAACTCTATTGAGAATAAAAATAAAGCGGTAGGCGCAGGGGGGAAAACCTTCCGTAGGATGCATATATTAAAGCAGTGTAGCGAAGCGCACCGGGATAAGCTAGTACACTATAAAATGGTTTGGAAGCTCGTAGCTCCTGAACCGCTGATCCGAATTGTATCAAATAACCTTTAAACAATTATGTTTCCTAGATCCGAAATCTCTATTCCTTAAGTTAAGCCGTTCCTGAGTTACAGCACTGCAAAGTTGCAAGTGTATTTGTACCCGGGTGTGTGTTCTAGGGTTAAGGTAAAACTTTTTAAATAAAAAAATTGTCATTACAATTTCTATTTTGTTTAATGAACATCTTACGTTAAAACTTCGTTACAAAACATTTCATAGAATATTTTTTATAACGAAAATTTTTATAGCAAATCTCTGGTTACGATAAACTTTTATAGAATGTCTTTCGTAGCAAAAAATTTCATAGAAAATCTTTTGTTACATACAAATTCTAAAGAAAATCTTTATTTTGTTTAACGAAAATTTTTTATAGAAAATCTCTTGTAACGAAAAACTATTACGAAATGTATTTTGTAGCCAAAATTTTATAGAAAAGCTTTTAAAATTTTAAAAGAAAATCGTTATAAAGAAAAATGTTGTTACAACGAAATTTTTCTATAGATAATCTGTCTTACGAAAATGTTCATAGAAAAAATTTTTATAACAAAAATATTTTATAGAAAATTTATTGTTACGAAAAAATTTTGTAAAATGTCCTTGTAGCGAAAATGTTCATAGAAAATCTTTTGTTACGTAAAATTTCCAAAGAAAATCGTTTAAACAAAAAATTATTTATAAAATTTTTTTATAAAACAAGTGTTGGTACGAAAAATTTTGATAGAATATGTTTTCCATAAAAAAATTTTCATAAAAAGCCTTTTATAACGAAAATGTTTTATAGAAAATCTCTTGTTACAGAAAATTTCATAGAAAATTTTTTTCATAACGAAAATTTTTATACCAAGTCTCGTTACGAAAAACTTTTATAATTATAACGAAAAATTTTTTTTAACAAAAATTTTTTATATGTAGAAATCTCTTGTTACGAAAATGTTCATAGAAGAATTTTTTAAAACGTAAATATTTTAGAGAAAATCTCTTGTTACGAAAAAATTTTGTAGAATGTCCTTGCAGCGAAAAATTTCATAGAAAATCGTTTGCTACGTAAAATTTCCGAAGAAAATCGATACAACGAAAATTTTATTAAATGTCTTTCCTTACAAAAAATGTTCATAAAAATCTTTTCTAACGAGAAATTGTGATAAATAATAACTCAAAAATGTGCATTAAAAATATTTTGCTACAAACAACTTTTATTTATTATCGCTTGTTACGAATGATTTTGTGAATATTTTTCGTAACAAAAAAGTTTTTAAAAAAGTAATTTCACTCAAAATATATTATTGAAAATTTTCTCTTTCAGATTTGTTGCAGCCGCAAAATTAAATCGCAACACTCCCTTAGATCCCAAATTCATGCACCGTCTCCTCACCGAAGTCGAAAAACAATGGAATGCATCCAGTCAAGAGCACTTAACACGTGAACTTGAACAATGGCTGGCAGAGGCAATGAACGGTTTCGTTGAACGTTCTCTACATCAAATACGAAGACATCGTGACATTTTTCCAGCCCTTAATCCACCATCACTCATACGCCTTGAATTTCTTTTACGCTGCCTGGGTTTGTTGGGTTCAATGCGTGCATTTCGTGTTGTGTGTCCCTTCAATAAGGGCGTACGCGGTGAGGTGGTGAATGCTCTGCGCAAAGGTTCAGTAACATGGGGGCAGAATATTTTGAAGGAAGCACAAAATCTACCAAATCCCTTGGCTCACTTTGTGACAACATTAACGGCTGACATACAAATTGGACAATCTTATTATCATTCGTTGTTTGACAAGTAAGTAAAGTAAAAAAGGTCAAGTATTTTGGCACATTTAATAATATACTGCATAAAGGAGGCAATATTTCGTGACAGATAAAAAATCTAGAAAAAAAAGAACAAAAAACCAAAAGACCCAACACGAGTAATAAGAACTCTTAATAAATGTGTGTGTTTTTGGCACGTGCGCCACATAAAGTAGACCTTTGTAAAGAAAACGAAAGGAGAATAAAAAAAATAAAAATATATAGCATGTGTTCTATACACAGATGTCCTTTATATGATGTCCTTACAATGGGCGAGCAACTATTTATGTAACAAATTTCCTTAAAAAAACGAAAAACGAAAATAGAAACCAGGCCTAGTTTTATAAAGCAGCAATTTGTTACAGCAATCAACGAAACAAGGAAGACACTTGTTCTGCCATTCTTAATTACTGATGATTCAAATGTTATTAAAAAATCTTAAGATGCCAATAAATTTCGCTTCTTTTATATTAATTTTTTTTTTTAATTATTTAACGAGAACCATTTCTGTTGAATGTTGTTTTAACAAAAACAAAAAAAAAACAAGTAAGAAAGTATAGTCGATCAAGCCCGACCATATGATACCCTACACCACAGTATTAAAATACACATCATGCTTATGTGTCCATATAAATATAGATTTATCTATGTTTATAAACTTCATGAAAATCAGTTTGAAAGTTTGTGAGAGGCAGAAATTGCCCCCTACATCCTCCTGTGGTCCTGTTTTTGAAAAACTGTATAGCTTATGTGTCCATATAGATATGGATCTATCTATGTTTTAAATTTCATTAAAATCGGTTTGAGAGGCAGAAATTGCCCCTATCTCCCCTCGTCGTCCTATTTTTTAAAAAATGAATACATTTTGTGTCCATAAAGATATGGTTCTATCTATGTTTTAAATTTCATTGAAATCGGTTTGATAGTTTCTGAGAGAAAGAAATTTCCCCCTATCTTCCCTCGTGGTCCTACGATTCGGCCCATTTTCAATAGGCTTGGTCCTTGTGCCAATAAAAACCTATGACGACCCAAATTTTATAAAATTATCTCCAAAATTGGGACCTGTACTTTGCGCACAAGTTTACATGGACAGCCAGCCAGCCAGCCGGACGGACATCGTTAGTTCGACTCAGAAAGACGATCGGTATACTTTAAGGTGGGTCTAGGACCAATATTTTAAGGCGTTAAGCTAAGATCCCACTATCGGCGCAATGTACCAATTTTTGGCGTATTTCATGTGCCGATAGTGTGAACGGTCAAAATGTTTTAATATGCGACAATCTGTGCCGAAATTGTGCTGACTGTGGACAATCAAAATTAACCTAGATGCGCCGATAATGTGAACACTATTTTGCACAATGTGGAGCAATCAAATTGTTTAATATGTACCGATTTTTATCGGCCACTTGTGTGCCGATCACAGTCGCCAATCAGCGCCGATACAAGGGATGGCAAAACGAAATATTTAAATTGCACAAACTGGCTACTAAAATTTTACTTTTTTGAGCTTAATTGTACCAAAATTACATTTGTTTTATCTATTATTTATGCATTGAAACGTTAATTAGTAAATTTGTACTACTAAATGAAAGAAAACAATTCGCTTTAACCAAAACATTTCAGTTGTATCGATGTTGCCATCCCTGGTTTGTAAACATCTGTTTACAAATCAACAATTACAAAAAAAAAAAGAACAAGTGCAGTAAGTTTGAATGAAATTGAATATATTTTTTATTATACATATATAAATATATTATTTAAAATTGTTAGGAAACATAATTTAATATTCGGAGGGAGAATTTTGCGAATTTCTAAAGTAAAATTATGTCTGCCAACAAGTAAATAAACAAAAACATTTGATTTAATTTGCCCAAATAGCACGATAGTGTGACCGCATTGTACCGATTATTGTCGCAATTGAGTTTTGGCCGATATGAACCGAAAAAAATTGTCACAATGTGCGACGATAATGGGACCACCCAAGAATAAATTGTGCAATGTTTTTAAATGTGCGCCGATATAGCACGATAAAAATCGTCACAGATTGTGCTATTTGTGCCGATAGTGGGATCTTAGCTTTACACACATCAGCACAAATGCATAATACCCTCTCCGCTATTGTGCTGTGGGTATAATTATTTCAAGGCAAACTAATGTTTATTGTTAAGTTGTATTAAGAAACTTCAAAAGTTGTTAAATTCTTTAAACGAAAACAAGCTAATTAAAATATTTTTAAAGAAAATTTCGTTAACGAAAATGTTTTTAATGCAATTAGTTATACTAAAACAGTTTTTTGTTCGCTTAACTGATATATAATACAAAAATAAATTTTAAAATATTGTTTTTGCTTAAAATGTGACTTATTTCTTTCAGATGTTACATTGTCTGCAAGCCAAATTTTAAGAAAAAAAATTGAGGGTATAGTTCTTTCCAGATGTTACACTATTTGCCTGCCAAATTTCAAGAAAATTAATTGATTAGTTAAGAAAATATAGGGAGGCGGAGCTTTAACCCCTCTTGCCCTATTTGATGCCCGGTCCTCTTTCCGATGTTACAGTGTATGCTTGCCAAATTTTAAGAAAACCGGTTGATTAGTTAAGAAGATAGAGGGAGGGGGAGCTTTTACCCCTCTTGCTCTATTTCACGCCCTAAATAATAAAAGCTATAGGCTATAGTTCTTTCCAACTGTAACACTATTTGCCTGCGAAATTTCAAAAAAATCCCCTCTTACCCTATTTCACACCCTATTCCCTATTCTCTTTCAGATGCTACATTGTCTGCATGCGAAATTTTAAGAAAATTGTTGATTGGTTTAGAAGATTGGGGAATGGGAGCTTTTACCCCTATTGCAATAATTTGGGCCGCTAGCGATATAATATATACTTTACGACCTATTCTCATACCTAACAAATACACATACAAAATTTCATAAAAATCGGTCAAGCCGTTTCGGAGGAGTTCAAAATGGAGGGCATTTTGTTGATATTTGTATGGGGATATAAATACATGTTTCGGAATGAATGCAGTGTTCACTAAAATGGCTTTAACTCATGAACCAATACACATTTTAAGACCGTTGATACATAAAAACCTTGGTATTGACGTCACCTTCTGAACTTTGCAGAAACAAAAAAACGGTTCACGCATTACAGAGAACATAAATTATTAAGTTAAGTTAACAAAAACTTTATTTTTGAAAATATTTAATGAAAAATTTCTATTCTTCTATGGAAAAACTGTGCAACTCAGAAAAAATCAGCAGGACTGTTATATTCGGCTATGCTGAAACTTATATACGATTTACAATGGTGCGATAATAACTAAAAGTTATATAAAAACCGTTATTTAGATATAAGTAAATCTATTTTGTAGCACGCCCACTTCTGCAAATTGCCCACATTTTGTCAGATCTTGTGTATTAATAACCCATACGTTAAACCAAAATTTGGAAGCTTTGACCCATGCAGTTCTCTAGATAAACATAAATCTATAATGCCTTTGTACGAGAGGTGCCACGCCCACTTTTCCAAGCCCGGCCGTATTTTACGGTAGGTTGTGAATTGAATTAAATTGAACCTAGGCTTCTGTACCAAATTCGGTCAGTTTTTCTCTTAACGTTCTTTAGAAAAAAATAAATATATTAAGAGCAACGCCCATTTATCTACTCCCGCCAACATTTTTGCGGACGTTGTATATTAATAACCAAGATGTTTAAACCTTATTTGGAAACTTTGGCTATTGCTGTTATACAGAAATATATAGTGTCTTTTTATGGGAAGTGCCACGTCTACGTCCACTTCACCCGCCCAATTTCTATGAGATGTTGTTGGAAATAAATTTTTGCTCCTTCCGTTCTCCAGATCAACTTCGCTGGACATGTTTGTTTTTGTTCTGTGCAAAAAACGCTTTTTTGCTCATATCTCAGCCATTTATGGACAGATCTGAGTGAATAGCAAACAATTACGGTGTATTTGTAACAGAAATAAAGAACAACCTCGTCTTCATCATATCTGGTGTCTTCAAAAACCCCATTTTAACATACGCACGGACAGACTGACAGGCAAACATCGTTAAATAAACTTCGCTACTGATTGGGATCCAGACTTTTTAGGTTCTAAGATCAATTTTGCGGAAATTGCAAACGTGATGACAAACTTATAGTGATTCTGCCAATTAATTTTGGTAGTGGAGACAAAGAAACTTTATACGTGTGTCGGCGTTTTGAAAGATCACATTTTATTTTCAGGGGGGTAAATTTTTCCTTTTGACCTGTTCAAACGCTTTTTTGCAGCTTTTGTTAAGTAAAAGGCTTTGGTGTGCCTTGACATTTGTGATAAAATTTCATCGCTAACGTTTTTGTAGAACATTTGATTCACGCTCTCCACATTCTTTGGGTTGCTTTTAAGGATTTGTTAGAATAGAGTTAAAAATTACCACCATTATTGGAGTGCTTATAGTCAACAAAAATATTTAAGCTAAGTGCTGAATTCACATACCTTATAACTCAGATGTAAAGAACACATAGTTTCATGCAACGATATGCAGCACGAACTGGATAAAAGGGGGGTGATATTTCAAAATGCCGGCACACGTATATTATTTTTTATTCCCTCTACCAGAAGCCGTTTTCTGAACCCCATTATCTTAGAAGAAGTTTGAAATTGTTGTACAGTGTAAATGTTGCAATGACAAAAAAATAGTGGTTTGAAAAAAATGTTTATTAAAAATTTGTTTAACAAAATTTTTTACCCAAAATATTAATTAAAAATTCTTTAAGTTAAGATTCTTTCAACACAAAATTTTCTTTGAAATTTTGTTTTAACGAAAAATTTTTCTTGAAAATTTGTCTTAAGTTTTTCAAACGAAAAAGTAAATTAGTTTTGACAAAAATTTTTTTATTAAAAATTTGTTTATGCAAAAAATTGTCATTAAAACTGGAAACTGGGAATTATTTCCTTCCGAAGGTTACTTTATATTATATTCAACATTTTTCATTTTTTCGAATTTATTCTATGAGCGAAATTTCAGTTATGTATTTTATAAAGCTTTTTTGTAATAGTTCTATTCCTTCAATTTTTCAGAAATGACTTTATGCACTACAAAAAAGCTTTATAAAATACATAACTGAAATTTAGCTCATAGAATAAATTCGAAAAAATTAAAAATGTCATTAAAAATGTTTTTTAACGAATAATGTTCATTAGAAAAGTTGCTTTAACGAAGAATTTTAATCGAAAATTCTTTATTGAAAATTTATTTAAAAAAAAATTTACACTGAACATTTTTTTTTAAAAAAAGTTATAAGTGAAATTTCTTTAAACAAAAAATGTTTATAAAAAGTTTTTTACTAAAAAATTTTCATTTAAAATTATTTCAGCTAAATAATTTTATTGAAAATTCTTTTAACGAAAAATTCTTTAATTGAAGAATCTTTCAACGAAAAATATCCATTGCAACTTTGTTTTAAAGAAAAATCGTCATTAAAAATTTTTTTGAACGTAAAGTTACTTTAAAAATATTCTTCAACAATATTTTTGATGGAAAAATTATAATACAAAATATTTTAATGAAAAAATTTAATTAAAAATAGTTTAATAGTTTTACGAAAAATCCTCCTTAAAAATTTTTTAACGAAAAATTTACTTTTCAAATTGTTGTAACGAAATTTCTGCTGATTTTCTGCTCTTTACAGGATTTCTTAAATTCCCACATTTTTTTAGTTTTTACAAACTTTTACTTAAATGCACTTGAAGCCCGGCAACAACAATTATTTAATGTTTTTTAGTAACAGAAAAACGTGTTCAAAGGATAACAGCAACAATTAATTTAAAGCTTAAAATTGTTGTCTTTGTTCATGTCATCCTGCACATTTCTCTTGCCTTCTTCGTACTCAGACTCAAGGGTTTTGTGGTTATGTTCTTAATAGTTAAAATGACGCAGATTATTTCAAACAGCTGGGATATAAACCTGCAAAAGTACTTTTGTATTTTGTTGAAAATTAAAAATAAGAAATAATTACAATCAAAGTTATTCTTATTCGACCTTTCGTATTTTAAATAAGTAAAAAATTAGTCAAGCTCTAGGCCAGTGTATTTTTGTAAATAAAAATTCCTTTTTTATTTATTTCCAATATTTCGATCTTCTTTGAAGATCATCATCAGGGATTTCTTTTCCTTAAATTCAAGAACAATAAAACATGATTACATCATAATTACAAACAAATAAATAACAACAACATATATATAAAAAAGCATATCCAAACTCACAGTGAATTTTTTATAAACACAAAAACTTAAAAATATGTTGTTTACACGTCGACATCTAGACTTGCACTAAACTTAAAAATTCTTATTGCAGTTTGCTCTTATTTACTAAGCCTCTGTAGTTATTGGCACACGAACACTCTACGTCGCTCTTGAAGTTTACACTCTTTTTTGTTGCTATAATGTGAAGCATTTCCAGAATATATCGACGTTTGTAATTTGGCTCTGTTTGTAATGCATTAAACACATTCACCACAGCAAGATACACGGACACACGACTACAAATGCTGCTGGGAGCAATTATAGTCGTGTAGTCAGCTACTGAATTATGTTGAAGACGGCAGCTACAATTGAAATAATGTAAACAGCTGTTTTTTTTTTACTGTGCGTTTATATTTCAGTGGTGCCACTATCACTTTTTTTAATTTCATGCAAAAATGAAAAACATGCATAATTGCAGACTTTTTTTACAAACTTAATTTAAGATTATAAATATATAAATACTTATTTATTATACATTTCATAACGTAAAAACAATTGAATTTATTATAAAACATATTAAATATTATAATTTTGTTGTTTTTTGAAGTAACAATATAATTTTAACGGCAGATTAAATAAAGAAATACATATAAACTGCATTAAAAATAAAAAAAAATTTCCGCCAACGAGCGTGATAAAGGTCGTAAAAGTTTCAGAACACTTTGGGTACGTACGTTAATGCATGAAAACTTTTAAGTGATGCAAAATGTTGTTGCTGATGCGTAGTTACCAGTTGCAGTTGTGATGCTGATACTTTTTTACTGCACAACAGCTGTGCAAAGTTTGAATTGCAAAAGTTTAATAAGCAAACATTAAATAATAATAAAAATGCTATCAACAATAACGATGTCAAATTTTATTAAAAATATTGAACCAACAACTGACAGTTTTCTTATAAATGACAAGGAAAAGCATCACAAAAAAAAATAAAACGATTTCTTTTATGCCAAAAGCTATTGCTTCAGAAAATTAACTGCAGCAATAATCGCCTGCATAAAAAAAACTTTTGACACATAAAAGTCATGCCAAGTTTCTTAAAGGTCATATTTTTCAAACATTAAACTTTACTTCTGTGCAAGTGATACCCAACAACTGCATTTAAGGTAAAAACTGGATCAAAGAAGTACTGGTATTATTAGAAACTACTTCGAAATATCTTCCACATGATGTATTAAAAATTCAAATTTCAAAATATTTCAATTTCAAAAATAAGTATTGCTTGAAAGTTTTACTACAAAACTTAAAATTTTGTAAATATATTTATTAAAACATAATCTGCAGTATTCATAAAAAATAAAATAAGTTTGAAATGTGTTTTGATGCAAAATTTTCATACAAATTTTTCTTAAAATATAATTCAAAAGACTATGTATAGGGAAAAATGCTTCAAGCTTTTATAAACCATATTTTTAGTAACTTTATATGAGAATTTTATATTTATAAAGATTTAAAAAATTTTATTTTGAAAAATTTCTCAAATTATTTATAAGTTTGAGTAAAAATATGTATGTATGTAGTAATAATTTATGTACATGTTACATATTTAATTATTGTAATATGTACATAATTAATTAAGTGTTCCGCAAAGCCGAAAACCCGCAATAAAGAAAGTTTAGTAAGCAAATATCTAGGGTTAAATAAATAAATATCGACATAATTTAAAGATAAAGCCAATTTTGTAAAAAAAAATGTCAGCCACGGAGTATGAATATATAATATTACCTCTTAATTGGTAAATCGGTATGCTTTACACGCCATGTAAAACACATTTTGAAACATTTTCCACTGATTCCTATATTTTAAAGATCCATTTTTTACCTAAATAGATATGGATAAAGTATTTTGCAACTTTTACAACCTTTGACTAGGAGCGTTGGCGTGAAAAACATGTTCCTATAGAACTTCTTTCAAGAATACTAAAAAATTATGTAAATATCAATTTGGTGTTGAGCCGAGTTAATATTTTTGTATCAAGCCGGTTCTTTTTTGTTAAACAAAAAAAAAAAAAAAAAAAAAATTTTAAGCACTCATTCTGTAAATAATTTTTTTTATTAGCAACACCTTTTCTGTTTTGTAGTGGACAAAAAATAGAAATTAGTTTAATTTGACTACAACGACAAAATAAGCACAGACAACAACCTGCAGCCATGTAGCCGTGTCGTCGTGAAAATAATCATTGCCGTATACACACATGTATTCTATTTTTGACATATTGAAGTCGGTAGCTTGCTGTCTCGAATGTGTTTAAAGCATAACACACTAACATTGTTAAAGTCAGGCGAGTGTTTGTTTTCGACACAGTGGTTCACAAGTGCTGTTTTTGGTGTGTCTCTACTGAGTTTAAATTTTTGATCAGATTTATGGCCTGAGATTCTAGATTTTAGTTTGTTTTTTGTGGTTCCAATGTACACTTTATCACAACTTTCGTTTAAATTTCCAATACAGGGTATATTATATATAACATTTGATTTTTCCATGTTCTGAATTTTATCTTTTGTTTTACTGTATATTTTTGAGAGATTGTTGTCCGTTTTGTGTGCTATTCTAAAGTTTTCACCATTAAACTCGCCTGACTTTAACAATGTTAGTGTGTTACAAACAGAGCCAAATTACAAACGTCGATATACTCTGGAAATGCTTCACATTATAGCAACAAAAAAGAGTGTAAACTTCAAGAGCGACGTAGAGTGTTCGTGTGCCAATAACTACAGAGGCTTAGTAAATAAGAGCAAACTGCAATAAGAATTTTTAAGTTTAGTGCAAGTCTAGATGTCGACGTGTAAACAACATATTTTTAAGTTTTTGTGTTTATAAAAAATTCACTGTGAGTTTGGATATGCTTTTTTATATATATGTTGTTGTTATTTATTTGTTTGTAATTATGATGTAATCATGTTTTATTGTTCTTGAATTTAAGGAAAAGAAATCCCTGATGATGATCTTCAAAGAAGATCGAAATATTGGAAATAAATAAAAAAGGAATTTTTATTTACAAAAATACACTGGCCTCGAGCTTGACTAATTTTTTACTTATTTAAATAATTACAATTCTACACAATCTCCTAAAAATAAATGTCTCTATATAGATTTCGGGAGTCAATTCCCTTCTAGAGACTGGTTACATTGCTATCGCTTTGCAATGTTTGAATTGCATCGTGATTTAATGGCTGGCGTTTGTAAAAATTTAAATTTTATCTCTAAAATAGTACCTATAGACGCTAAAAAAACAACACCATAAATAAGTACTTTTTCTCATTATTGCACAAGTTGAAACCATTTGCAAACCATCATCTCTGCTATTAAGATTGGTCGTTTCTAAGTACGCAACTAAAGTATTGCTGTGCAAAAAGGCGAAGAAACACAGTCCAGTGGTTTATTTTGTGCTTAATGTCTACTTTTTGTGGTTAAAAACTTTATGTTGGTCTTGCATTCAATGGATCATTGTTTGTGTTCTGACAAATAATTTATTTAAAACAAACTTGTGTCTCAAAATAAATGTTTAAAAAATTCCAAACAACAAAAAACTTTATACGCACGAATAATTTAAAAATGGAAAATGACGCCGATAATGAAGAGGTATCCAAAAAAGTAGGCAAAGTGGACTGTTAAGAATCTTTACTCCTGTAAATGATTCATTTAAAAAAAATTTCTTTTGGACATTATTAGATTTGAAAACATCATTTTATACGAAAATTAAAGTTTTATAATTAAATTAACTTTAAATTCCTTACTTTACGTTTATTACTTAAATTAAAGTTTTATTCTTAAAATAATTTTAATAATTAAAATAACGTTTTATACTAAGCCTTAAGTTTTATACTAAAACTAACGCTTTCTACCAAAACAAATATTTTATTCTAAAACTAACGTTTTCATGCAAAAAACGTTTTATTCTAAAACTGACGTTTTATACTAAAACTAACGTTTTATGCTAAAACAAACGTTTTACACAAAACTAACGCTTTATACTAAAACTAACGTTTTATACTAAAACTAACGTTTTATACTAACACTAACGTTTTATACTAAAACTAACGTTTTATGCTAAAACTAATGTTTTATACTAAAGCTAACGTTGTATATTAAAACTAACGTTTTATACTAAAACTAACAATATATACTTAAACTAACGTTTTATACTAAAACTAACATTTCATACTAAAAGTAAAGTTTTATACTAAAACTAACGTTTTATACTAAAACTATCGTTTTATACTAAAACTTACGTTTTATACTAAAACTTACGTTTTATACTAAAACTTACGTTTTATACTAAAACTTACGTTTTATACTAAAACTTACGTTTTATACTAAAACTTACGTTTTATACTAAAACTTACGTTTTATACTAAAACATACGTTTTATACTAAAACTTACGTTTTATACTAAAACTTACGTTGTATGCTAAAACTAACGTTTAATACTACAACTAACGTTGTATACTAACACTAATGTTTTATGATAAAATTAACTTTTTATACTAAAACTAACGTTGTATATTAAAACGTACGTTTTATACTAAAACTAAAAATTTATAATAAAACTAACGTTTTATACTAAAACTAACGTTTTATACTAAAACTAACGTTTTATACTAAAACTAACGTTTTATACTAAAACTAACGTTTTATACTAAAACTAACGTTTTATACTAAAACTAACGTTTTATACTAAAACTAACGTTTTATACTAAAACTAACGTTTTATACTAAAACTAACGTTTTATACTAAAACTAACGTTTTATACTAAAACTAATGTTTTATACTAAAACTAACGTTTTATACTAAAACTAACGTTTTATACTAAAACTAACGTTGTATATTAAAACTACCGTTTTATACTAAAACTAACAATTTATAATAAAACTAACGTTTTATAGTATAAAACTAATGTTTTATACTAAAACCAATGTTTTATACTAAAACCAATGTTTTATACTAAAACTAATGTTTTATACTAAAACTAACTAAGTTTTTTACTAAAACTAACGTTTTATACTAAAACTAACGTTTTATACTAAAACTAACGTTTTATACTAAAACTAACGTTTTATACTAAAACTAAGGTTTTATACTAAAACTTACGTTTTATTCTAAAACTAACGTTTAATACTACAACTAACGTTGTATACCAACACTAATGTTTTATGCTAAAATTAACGTTTTATATTGAAACTTACTTTTTATACTAAAACTAAGGTTTTATACTAAAACTAACGTTTTATATTAAAACTAACGTTTTATACTAAAACTAACAACTTATACTAAAACTAACGTTTTATACTAAAACTAATGTTTTATACTAAAACTAACATTTCATACTAAAAGTAAAGTTTTATACTAAAACTTACGTTTTGTACTAAAACTAATAAACAAAATATAACGTTTTATACTAAAACTAACTTTTTATACTAAAACTAACGTTTTATACTAAAACTTACTTTTTATACTAAAACTAAGGTTTTATACTAAAACTAACGTTTTATATTAAAACTAACGTTTTATACTAAAACTAACAACTTATACTAAAACTAACGTTTTATACTAAAACTAATGTTTTATACTAAAACTAACATTTCATACTAAAAGTAAAGTTTTATACTAAAACTTACGTTTTGTACTAAAACTAACGTTTATACTACAACTAACGTTGTATACTAACACTAATGTTTTATGCTAAAATTAACGTTTTATATTGAAACTAACGTTTTATATTAAAACTAACGTTTTATACAAAATATAACGTTTTATACTAAAACTTACGTTTTATACTAAAACTATCGTTTTATACTAAAACTAACGTTTTATACTAAAACTATCGTTTTATACTAAAACTAACGTTTTATACTAAAACTAACGTTTTATACTAAAACTAACGTTTTATACTAAAACTAACGTTTTATACTAAAACTAACGTTTTATACTAAAACTAACGTTTTATACTAAAACTAACGTTTTAAACTAAAACTAACGTTTTATACTAAAACTAACGTTTTATACTAAAACTAACGTTTTATACTAAAACTAACGTTTTATACTAAAACTAACGTTTTATACTAAAACTAACGTTTTATACTAAAACTAACGTTTTATACTAAAACTAACAATTTATACTAAAACTAACGTTTTATACTAAAACTTACGTTTTATACTAAAACTTACGTTTTGTACTAAAACTAACGTTTAATACTACAACTAACGTTGTATACTAACACTAATGTTTTATGCTAAAATTAACGTTTTATATTGAAACTAACGTTTTATATTAAAACTAACGTTTTATACAAAATATAACGTTTTATACTAAAACTAACGTTTTATACTAAAACTAACGTTTTATACTAAAACTAACGTTTTATACTAAAACTAACGTTTTATACTAAAACTAACGTTTTATACTAAAACTAACGTTTTATACTAAAACTAACGTTTTATACTAAAACTAACGTTTTATACTAAAACTAACGTTTATACTATAACTAACGTTTTATACTAAAACTAACGTTTTATACCAAAACTAACGTTTTATACTAAAACTAACGTTTTATACTAAAACTAACGTTTTATACTAAAACTAACGCTTTGTACTAAAACTAACGTCTTATACTAAAACTAACGTTTTATACTAAAACTAACGTTTTGTACCACAACTAACGTTTTATACTAAAACTATCGTTTTATACCAAAACTAAAGTTTTATACTTAAACTAAAATTTTATTCTAAAACTAGCGTTTATACTAAACCAAACGTTTTATTCTTAAGCTAACGTTAAGTTTAAGCCATAGTTTGAAAAAAATTTATAGTTTAATTCAAAAACAAATTTTTCTACTTACATATCTGCATTTTCGGATCAAGAAATTTTTTTTTGCTGCAGGTATTTGTAGGGTATTAAACTACAAAAAGTATATTCTAAAACCAATTACACGTTGTTTTTATGTTCTAATTACCACAATAAGCCCAGTTTAAGTTGAGTATTTACTATTACAAAAAGTAGGTACACATATTTTTATTCTTGGAACCATCATTCGAACGAACTTCTTTAACCACAACTAAGAAGTATATGACAGGCAATCAGCAAAACCACTATACTAAATATAAATAGTATATGCAGTGCACATTTAAATATATAGACTGTTTATTTTATAAACACACCTCAATTTAAATATCAAAGGCTAAAGAAAATAATTATTTTCAATCATAGTAAGTTAAATATAGCCAGTTGAATATTTAAATGAACTTAAAATCAATTTCAAACTAAAAGAGAACTTCTTATAATGCTGATGACAGGAAGTGTTAATTAACAAAATCAAGAGTAAATGAAAATTAATTAAAATTTCGGCAAATATATTTTTAATTAAAATTATTAAACGACTCATATACATACAAACCCAATAAAAAATTTAAGATTGCCATTAGATAATGGGTCTTAAAGAGTTTTTTGTTGTATTTACGAAATGAAATTTATTTATAAAGTTTTTGAGAGATTAAAGTTAATAAAATTCATCTTCATCTTGTTCCTTGGCGAGAGAAAAATATATAGACATAACTTGTTAATAAAAGTTTTTTTTCTAGAATTTTTATTTGTTAGCTTTTCCCTTATACCCAGGGTTGTCAGATTTTTTTGAGCTCTATCGCCAAACCGGATGTAAGAAATCGCCAAAAATCGCCAAACGTCAATTTGGTTCAGTTTTTGTAATTTTTTTTTTTTAATTAAATTTTGCATACAAAAAACGCTAGTATAATATGTGAGTCGCCAAAAACTGAGAAAAAATACAAAAAATTCGACGAAAGTAAATTTTGTTTTGTTTCTGTCATTTTTTTTTTTAAATAACATAAAATAGAGATCGTATAACTGAGCTACCTAAATAAGAGCGGAAGCGTTTTTTGTATGTCAAAACTTCTCATTTGCATACAATTTATACGAAACAAATCATTAGAATGCGAATTAGAAACCACCCGGCTGATAAATTTTATTTGACAGGTCGCTATGTCGGTTTGTTTTATTGAAATTGTATTTAAATAAAATTTTCATGTTTAAAAAATCGCTTGCCGCTTTTGTTTAGGTTGTTCAGTAAGTATTCAGTTAAAAAAGCTTGAATTAAGTACACAAGTCTATAAGATCGTACACTTCATCCTCACTGATTTCATTACTGGAGTTTTGACCTGAATACATACTATTAGAATTAAATAGTGACTGAATATAAAATTTACTTAAACTGATAGCCAGCGTTACCGTTGTGATACTAAAGTATCAATTTGACCCTTTTTCGACGGTCTTGATACCTTTTTTGACCCTTTATTTAAATTATACTTTTGTATCATTTTTACCTATTTTGTGCCACTTTTTGACCCTTTTTGGAAATATCAGTCACATTTTGTTTTTTTGTCAACACAGCTGAACAAAAGTTTTAAAAACAAGCGGAGATGGAGGAATTAACTTCAAGTGAAGATTTAATACCAAAATATAGAACGCAAATTCCTAAAAAGTAGTTAGTTTTCGTAAAAAGTTTGTGTTAATAAATTTGTTATGACTTCTTAATTAGATTTTCAATAGTAAAGTACAAATTAAAGTACAATTTCCCTAATAGCAAACATAACTCATAACGAATTTAGTATTTTTTTATTTATTGAATAACTTATGGTGGTTTCTTTTCAAAAAAGAAAAAAAAAATGTGACATTTTATTTAAAAAAAATGCAATTAGGTGTTTGTTTCTTAAAAATGTGTTGGTATCTTTAAGAGAAGCAAGTTTTATGATAAAAAATTCACCCTTAATAATGGCATAAAGGATTGAACTTTTCGCTCTCTTTTAAATCGACAATGTTAAGACTGCCCTGTAAAATAGGTGACTTCGGTTTATTATTGGGGCTTTTTTTATAACTCAAAAAAGTTTGCATAGATAGCGCCATAAAATTGATTAAAAGTCCCTTAAACTAACAGAAATGAAAAAAATTGGTAAAATTGCTGAAATTTTCAAAAATTTGGTAACAGAGGTATGATAGCTAAGTCGAGTATTTATTAAAAATTGTAAAAACTTTATTCAAGCATCAGAAAACTTACAGGAAAAAATAACTTCAATCCTGAACAGCACTAATATTCGCGAATGATTGCAACATTGGAAACAATCCCTAAAATTTATTTGAAATCGCTAAATCGGTAAAAAAAAAAAGAAAATGTCGGAACATAACATAAAAGGTATTAAAAAAATGAGTTATAATGATGAAGAACAAACTTTTGGTCAGGTGTTAAAAACAGGAAGGGGCATTTAAAAATACTTTTTTAAGCACTGCCTACCTGAAATAAAAATTATTTGCTTGTTTATAAAAAACTTGGTTTTATTTTATTTATTCGAATGGAAAATACTGCTTTTAAAAAACTTGACCCCTTTTTTATTGAAATACCCTTTTTTACCCCTTTTTTGGAAAATCCACTTTTTGTGACCCTTTTCGAAAATTTCCAACGGTAACCCTGCTGATAGCAAAACAAAAATTGTGTGGAAAAAAGTTGCAAGTTTTTTTTATATTAGTAATGATAACAGAAAATAACAAGCTGTTAAACAAAATCGCCGAAATAATATAAATGGTAAAAATAGCCAGTTATATCAGAAATCGCCACAAAAGTCGCCAGTCGCCAAATGGGAAATTCCATCGCCGAACACGTTTCAAAATCGCCACGTTTGGCGAGAAATCGCCATATCTGACAGCCCTGCTTATACCCACACCAGAATATTTAAGGGAAAATTATAAGTTTGTGCTTATGTTTGTAATACAGTAATTCACGGATAAATGCGTCATGAAAAATGCCTTTACTCTTAGAGAAGAATAAAATTTTGTTGTTGTCATTATGTTGGGTGTGATTTCAAGACTTTAAAATTGTTTTCCTTAAGCCTAATATTTTTGAGGTTTGACGGTGTTGCAACAATTAACCCGATATTGTAACTGTAGCAGCGAGACCTTAAGAAGTGGTGTTGCTGAGTTGACAATCCTTGGTCGTTGTTCGTTGAAATCTGGTACTTAGAAACGATTGTCTTGGGAACCGGTTGTAGTTTCTTTAAGCTTTTGTTGAAAATTTCGATATTAGAAAATGCATATTAAAGCAAAGAACGGATAAAATTTTATTTTCTAATTGGAACGGATTGACTCAAAAGCGATGCTTTTGCTTAAAACGGCTGCAAACCAACTTTATATCCCAAACTATGCAAAATATATTTTAATAATGATTTTTTGGGAAAAACTAAAGAAATATGCAAAAGCAAATTTTTCATCCCTATAGCAAAAAACTTGCCCTGGTCATAATTACTTTGAATATGTAAAACAAGTAAGAGTGTTCTATTCGGAGATAATAGCAGAAACTTATATAATACCGTTCTTTAGATATAGTCCCCTATTTCGGTTTACAACTCAACTCAACTTATTGCCAAATAGAGCCAATAAGACACAATATAACATTTTGTTTAAAACACAAAAAAAATTTAATTCATTAAAAGCTGCAATTAACCGTTAAATTAAGTTTCATATTCCAGTTTTTTACGAAATATTTTACCAATTTATGAGTGTAACGCAGTTAAGCGTGATGTAATTAAGAGAAAAATATGTACACAAATTAAATGGGTCCAGGAAAATGTTTTATTTTAGAACTATTAAAGTGTGATGCACTTATCAGTGAAGTATTGTACCTTAAAATATTGGTCCTTTTAGAATTACTTTTTTTTCGACTCAGAATAACTTTTAAAATCGATCGTACGATGGCCGTCCGTCCGGGTGGCTGGCTTTTTATGTTGACCTTGTGCGCAAAGAAAAGATGGAAATTTTGGAGATCATTAAATGAAATTTATTACAAAGGTTCTGTTTCTTACAAGGACCAAGCCTTTTGAAAGTTGTGAAATTCACGAAGCCCCCATACAAGCCTCTTTCCTGAATAGGGGCTTTGTGATCATAAACCATAATTTCATGTTGTATTAAATTAAGTCCAAAAGTATTTCATTGCAATCTGAATCATCCTTTTTTATATTGAATAGATCCATATTTGGCCATATCTCCTATGCAAATACTCCTGCCAAAAAAGCTTTTAATGCCATAATTTCCGTTTAAATATGGGTATTGATATAACATTTGGCGACAGTAACTTTGACAATAGCAACTATATCGTGTCATATCCTGTGTTGGTAGGTCCAGAATGAAACATAGGACACATATCAGTTGCCCTCCCTTAATCACTCAAAGGCGAAAATATCTCATATAGATGAAGATATCTAAATAATATTAGCAACAAAGAACTTATACATTAATCTGATTCAAAAAATTAATTAACAATGTTTCGTTTAAATGTGCTGAATTTCCATTTCATATTATTTATAAACTGAAATTGATTGTTGATGGGATAAGCCATTCCTATGCGCGTTTAACTGGACGCTTAGGCCAGATCGTTTAATTTGGATCCCAATTCTTTGCGGTATGGTATCAAATGGTCGGGCTTGATCGTCTATACGTTTAATGTTCATCTTGTGTTTTTTCCCTAAAATTTTGTTGTAATTGGCCATTTCTATCAATATCGATTTTGTTAATGTTGATTTTATGCCTTTCTCACTTTCTCACTGAATTGTTGCCGATTTACATTAAAGGACATACAATTTTACCAGAAGACTTTTTAATATCCTGAGAAAGCACGAAAATAGTCGTAACTGAGGATTCGTATTAATAATTTTCTTAATCTTTTTCATCACCGTTTACAAACGGCGTTATTGCAAAAATAAATAAGATTAAAAACTTTTATCAAATATTTTAGGCAACTAAAAATTGTTTCCCTCATTTTCTTAACTTTTTTATACCCTCCACCACAATTAGTTGTGAAGAGGGTATATTAAGTTTGTCATTCCGTGTGAAACCTTTTTTATTATTCATCTCAGACCCTATAAAGTATATATATTCTGGGTCCTTGAGTAATTTTAAGTCGATTTAGCCATATCCGTCTGTCTGTCCGTCTGTCCGGCTGTTGAAAACACGCTCACTTTCGAAAATCTCAAAAGAAATAAACAACCTTGGTGTCAAATTGCTTGTAGTTATCCTAAGCAGTTTGGGATTGAAATCCAGCAAAATCGCTTCAATAGGATCTGAGCTATGAATCAAAATATGGAACCACGACCTAAAAAAAATTTATAGTTTTGTTACAAAAACTAACATAAATGCTGGAAAAATGCACAGAATGATATAAGATTTCGCAACAATTCGTTTTATTTAACTGGAAATCACGCTGTAAAATTTCTTGAAGATCCGTCCATGATTTACCCTAGGCCTCATATAAGCCCTACTCCCGGAAAACAGTATAGTAAGCCTAAAACCCTAACTAACAATGCTATCATAACAAATTTTGGCACGTCACAGTTAAATAGGACTAGAAATGAAACTATTAAGTTTCGTGAAGATCGGTTCATAATTTACCATAGGCCCCATATAAACCTTACTCCCGGAAAACCGCTTAGTACGCCTAAAAACGTAAAAAATAATGCTATCATAACAAAATTTCGTACATCACAGTTTTATTGAACGAGAAATAAGCCTTTAAAATTTTGTGAAGAACGGTCTATAATTTATCATAGGCCCCATATAAACCTTACTCCCGGAAAACAGCTTAGCAAACCTAAATACGTAAAAAATAATGTTATCATAACAAAATTTGGAACATATAAGTTTTACAGGACTAGAAATAAGACTGTGAAATTTCGTGAAGATCAGTTCATAATTTACCCTAGGCCCCACATAAACCTTACTCCGGGAAAACAGCTTAGTACGCCTAAAAACGTAAAAAATAACGCTATCATAACAAAATTTGATACATCACAGTTTTATAGAACTAGAAATGACACTGTGGAATTTGGTGAAGATCGGTGCATAACTTACCATAGGCCTCATATAAAGCCCACTCTGGTAAAATAATTAAATACGCGGTAAACTTTCTTCCAGTTTAGCTTCATATGGCCAGAAAAAATGTTATGCAATTTTGTGATATACGGTCCATAATTTTCCTTAGATTCCATTTTAGCAGCCTTCTGAAATTTACTGCAAACGCTTAAACTAATTGCACCGCTGTATTGAAATTTATGTTTTTTAATACCAGAAATCGTTCTGCAGAATTTGGGATGATTGGTTCATAGCTTACCATGGCTTTTATACAATTTGTTCTCTTGAAAATCATTTAAGTTTATCTTAAACTGATATTCTACTCAAACTTTTTAAAATTGATTCTGATTGTCGATCAATAATTTTATATAGGTCTAAACCGCAACAAATTTTAATGCAGATGTCTGTTTTTACAAAGATTATAATAATAAATAGACATCATACTGATATTACTCCTAAAACATTCGAAATGTCGGTATCAAAGATTCGGCACAGCCGAATATAGCACTCTAACTTGTTTTAATAGTTTTTTTTTGATATTAAACAGACAAGTGCACGGCCTAAAAAAACACTTAATTGACAACATGCTTTTGTAAGTTGTTGTTGTTTTCATTTTGTTTTTCATAACCTAGGGAATGTAATATGAGATAAACTCACTGTTTATTGTTGATGTTTTATGTTTAAACTTTGATATTGTTACAAGTAGAACTGTTGCTTATAAGTCTTATACGTTTAACAGTTTTATTTGGTTTAATATCTTTAGTTTTTCTAAAATCTTTATGGATGAAGTTTTCTGATGATCTGGCCTAAGCAACCAGTGAAATGCGCATAGGAATAGCTTATCCCATCAACAATAAATTTCAAGTGTTTTTATCAAGAATAAAAACTGGGAATTAAGCACGAATAACAAAATCTTTTGAAATTAAAATTTGTATTCCCAAAGAAATTACTTTTTGATATTAACTTTTACTTTGATAAATTTCCCGGGAATCTCGCATTAAATTCTCGAAAAAGTAGGGTATCTCGGAAAAACTGTGACTTAAATAAACTTTAAGTTAGACACACACACTCACTTATGGCGATTTCTTTTCTGAGAAATATGTTGCATTAATGTTACATGTTCGACATTTTTGTGTTCGTTTGTACAAAAAATACAACTGTGGGAAAAATTTTCATGTTCTTTTGTTAATATGTTGATCAAAAACATGCAAAACATGTTGCATGTTTTACTCTTACTTTTACTTATGGTGTTCATACTGCCCTGTCTTACAACTTTGGTACTTACTACTTTGTTTGTGCAACCAATGTTTTATTTTGTTTGTTATAATTCATTCCGCTCATAATTTTGTAAAAAAATTATTTTAAAACAAAATACAAATATATATGTATGTACACATTAAAATCCAAAAAAAGTCTATTTGTATTATCATCGTTTTAATTTTTCTAAGCCATTAGTGATGTCAATATTTGTTTCCAAGCCATAATTGCGTGCAGAAACCGCTCAAATAGCTTTAAAAATCTATCATGAAGTACATTAATGATGAAAGTGTAATAGTTGTAAATAAAAGCAGCTAATTGTGTTAATGATGAAACAGAATTGAGTCTTCAACTTCAGGCAAACATTTTAAAGCCCATAATTAAAACGTCGACAGTACTTTGTTTACAAAATGTATGAAATTGAATGAAAGTATGGTAGCATTGTTAAGAGAATAAGTGTCTATATGTGAGAGCATTGGAAAAAACGTCCTCAAAATAAAATTGATTTTATTTCTCGACCGCATTCTCTGGCATAATTTTATGTCAAACTGTATGAAAAACATCGTTCAGCCCCAGTTCTGTTTCATCATTTATATTGAAATTGCACAACATGTAACACTTCCAGTGATTATAGGTAACATTAGAAAATAACATATTTTTTTCAGAAAAGAAATCGCCATTACTTACTTTTCATAATCCTACTGTTGAACGTGTTTCTTCTTTATATCCCGGGAATCTCACTTTAGTAGTAGGGTATACCGGGAAAAAAACTGTTATAAAAATATTTTTTTATTTGACAAATAGACACAAACTACCTACACTTACTGTTCATACGCCAAATGTTGACCCTGTTATTCTTAATTTCCCGTTAGGGGTATACCGAAAAGAAACTTACCTGAATATAAACTTTAATCAAGATCCACACACACGCATTACCTTTACTTACCCTTCATTCACCATGTGCTGCCACTGTTATTCTCAATTTCCCGCATAAAATGTCAGAGGCAAGTAGGGGCATTCCTGAAAAAACTCTACTAAATATAAACTATTGTTAATACACACCACTTCACTTACTCTCCATCAAGGTCTATCCAATAGGTCTGCTCGCCTCTACAACAAAACAACATGCATTTTGTTTGTCATAGGGAAAAAAATATTCTGTGTACATATATATATATAGCAAAACACCACACTCAAAAGAAAAATCCATCCATCCGTACTCAAATCAATCCAAAGCGGTAGTAGTAGTACGGACTTTCTTGCATCAAGTTCAGAAAGATTGATTCAAGAACGGATTTTCAATCGCGAAATACTTAACTTATCCATATTCAATCCCGAATTCGTACTTGAAATTATCCGAAATGGAGATGGATTAAAGCAAAATAAGATTGAATCAATCTCAAAATGCGCTTGATTTAAGAATTATAAAGTTTATTTTATCCCGACTTTGCACTTGAAATAAACCAAAAGTGAAATTAGAAGGAGAATTTTATTATGATTGAATTATTTACCCGTTTACTCTGGAAGAATTTCAATTATAAAACTCCAGCATCATTCCCGATATGGGTTTTACTGTAAAAACTTAAATAAATGAGAAGCAAGAGTTCTCAATTTTACCTTTTAAACATGAAGGTAGAGTGTTTTCTTTTTGATCAGTTGTTTTTGTTGTTTCTACCACAAACAACGCTTGACATCGTTAAGGAATAAACCTAATAAACATCGGGCAGCTTACGCAGACCTATTGGAATGATCTTAAGCTCGATTCACTTTATGCAATTCAATTAAAAATAATAAAATTAATTTTCTTATTTCGTCCATTTTCACACACTTTTACAAAAAAAAATCTAATAGATTGCCACTTTGTATAATCGTTTACATCTGTAAACCATATGGTAGCTTTGTTTGTCCGGACAAATTTTCCGAGATGGGTAAATCGTTCTGCAGAACACTCTCTGTAAAAAAATTATTGTCCGGTCAAAAATATTGTTCGGAACGCATGGGTGAATCGAGCTTTACTCTCTACATAATCCAAGTTCTTACTGAGCAACCTAAATAAGAGCGGAAGCGTTTTTTGTATGTCAAAACTTCTCATTTGCATACAATTTATACAAAACAAACCATTAGAATGCGAATTAGAAACCACCCGGCTGATAAATCTTATTTGACAGATCGCTATGTCGGTTTGTTTTATTGAAATTGTATTTAAATAAAATTTTCATGTTAAAAAAAACGCATGCCGCTTTTGTTTAGGTTGTTCAGTTACTTCGTTTCTTTGGCCTTTGGCAATCAGAATTACGTCAAAATAATAAAAATAATCATTACAATAAATTTTATTTATTTTCTTTTCTACTTATATTTACTTAAACTTTGTTAATAAATTCTTTTTCTTAAAATCAAATAAAATTTCCTAAATACCACAATAATTTTGTTCAAAGAGGAAAAAACGAAGAGAAGAGTAAAAATTGTGGCTGATGTGTAAATAATCGAGGTCATTTGTGTGGTTGTTAGGGGTATAATTTAAGTTCAATAGAGTGTAAATAAGATAAGTAGAAAAGTATTCAAATTAAGCCAAAAATAACTAAAAGAATTTATTTGATTGAAATAGTCTGGTTTGTGGATTATCAATAAATTCAATCAATTTTCGATTTTATTTTTATATTTGTTTTAATTAAGGTTAAGAATTTAATTGTGATTGAAGTAAGAGTAATTTGTTTAGAAAAGACCAATGTGTCGATTTTGTATGGCAACCAGAGAAAGCCAAAAAGTTATATTTTTAATACTTATAACCTATTCATACGCCACCGAGCACGAGTACAGGCAGGTATCACTACCAATAAGTATGAGCATGAATAAGTTTGTATATCGACCGGTATGAGTATGCACAAACACGCATGCTTATGGGTAATCCTTTGAATGCGTATGAGTAAAGGCATGTATCGTAACCCTGTAGGAAGTCAAACACATTTATAAGTAACTTTAAACTGGTTTTTTTATAACCACATCTAGTTGATTAAGTGACTTTTTTCCTTGTCGACGACTCATTATTTTAACATAGGCATGTCATAGGCAGTAGTCAATTGGCCATCTTTGCATGACTTTTTAACTGACTACTAACTACTTATTTTTCAACCTATTTGTAATTTATTAAAAGTAATGTCAGTTTATAATAAATTATTTAAATTTTGAATAATTTTTGTCAAAAAAATATATGTACATATGAACATGCATACATACATACATATGTACATATGTATATCTTTATATATTTTGATATAGAAACAATTATTTATGAAAATTTTGCATTAAACTGCCCAAAATGATGATCTATAGTAGTCCTGAAACAAATACGCCACATAATTGCTAGTACATAAACAGATTTGTATTGATTTAATTTTTAATTATTTTAAAATGTTTGTATATATTTTTTTCATTTGACTTCATGGCATGCTTGTTTTACTTATTTTGCTTTTATTTGTGTTTTACGTGTGCCTTTTTCGTTGATATCTGCATGAGATTTAAACCAATTTGTAGCCATTTAAAAAAAGTTAATTTATAGTTAGTGTTTTTTGCAACTGACTATTTTATTTACTACAGGGAAGTATCGACAAGTAACTTCAACATTTTGTATGGTTATTTTAAAGCAAGCAGTGTTGCCACAACCTAAAAATTTATGTTAAAGTTATATTAAAACATAAATATTTGCTATCAAATTAAAATAATGCTTCTAAAGCTATAATAAATTATAATCTATTTTACGAAAGAGGTTTTTTATAAAAATAATTAAAAAAGGGGCTATCAACTATTTTGGGATCTTTTCTGTTTCTTTTTTTATGCTTCCAGCTAAAGAGAAATCTTAATCTAAAGCTGCGCTGCAGGCAGGAAATTTCATAAAATTCTTGATTCTTATTAAGACAACCGTGGATACCTTAGCATGATGTCGAAGTCTTCTTTAAGGCTAACATTTTCGTTGGCATACTGATTGACTTCAGCAATTAAATTTTAAACCATTTTTTAACGTCTTAAAAATGCAACTGGCAACAGATAAACTACTCAAACTCATAATATAAATGAATGTATTTACCTATGATATCTCATTTCTTAACTGCCAATATGAATATTCGATATTTTTTTTTGGATTACGGTAACTTTTTCTGTTTTTATTAAGAACGACTAAAATAACACGACGTATTTTAATTTGCATCCATTTAGTAATTTTTTTAAATTTTCTTAAATAAGTCAACAATCGTTTTTCAATAAAATTATGTTCAATTGTACTCAAACGATTTTGAAAAAACGTATTTATTTGTGATTCAGCAATTTGGAAAAAAAAATTCTGGCAACATTTATGAACAAATTTAACAAAAAAAAATGTTTGAAGTCAATGCTATAACTATGGGTGTGTCTGAATATGTGAACACAATAAGTATGATAACATACATGAATGAAATCAAATGCGCATGGATATACACAAGTATGAGAATAAACAGATACGAGTACGCACACGTATTGAAAATTGTCGATATGTGCTAGAGTACTTTAATTTTTTTATACCCATTGGCTTTCTCTGATGGCAACCGAACTTCAGTTTCGTTGTCAAATGGCAACGGAACTGAAATACAAATTTATTTTGACCAAGAAAAAGGAGTAAACGTGGCATCTGTTAGGCGATACTTGAGAGGCAATTCTGATGTGCTGGAAACACAATTTTTTTTTTGCTATTAATATTTCTGGAATTCATGAGATGTGTGAATTTGGCAATTCCAAAAAAGCGTTTATCGAGCATATATCTATTTTCAAAAAGTAATTATTGAAACAGAGATAACAATAACCACAGCACAGAAAATTCAAACAACAAATTTATAAGACCAGCCAACCAATTATAGGGGAATGTTTGAAAAGATAAGCTTACTGTTTACGGTTGGTGTTTTGTCTAAACTTTGATATCGTTGCAAATAAGACTTGAGTGTTTGTAAGTCTCATTCGCTTTACTGTTTTATTTGCATAATATCTTTAGCTTTTCCAAAATCTTTAAAAAGTGGTTTCCTGATGATCTGACGTAAACAACCAGTGAAATGCGCATAGGAACTAGCATATACCCCAATAATAAATTTCAGTGTATTTGTATTCCCGAAAATAACTTTTATGTAACACTAGCTGGCCCGGCAAAAACGTTGTTTTGCCACATAACTTATTTCTTTCAGATGTAACAGTGTCTGCTAGCCAAATTTTAAGAAAAATTTATAGGGTATAGTTCTTTCCAGATGTTGCACTTTTTGCCTGCCCAATTTCAATAAAATTAATTGATTAGTTAATTATATATAGGAAGGCGGAGCTTTTACCCCTCTTGCCCTATTTTATGCCCTATCCTCTTTCCGATGTTACAGTGTATGCATGCCAAATTTTAACCCTTTAAGGACCAGACTTTTTCTGCCGAAGCGATTTTTTATTTTTTCTTATTTTTATAATATATAGTCCAATAAAAGTAACGTCAAAAAAAATTGGCCCCCTGGTCCTCTCCTTGCCCCTCTTTTTGCTTGGCAAATATAGTTGCCTATGGGCTGAAAGAGAATTTTTTTATCCAAAAAATTAAATTGAAAAATATAATGTTTTATTAATTTTTTATTTATTTACTGCCTGTTTTTAGAAAACGTAAGCAAGTGAGTGAGTGAGAAATTATATTGAAAACAACAATAAAAAACGAAAATTTGTTTTTGTTTTCAATATAATTTCTCACTCACTCACTTGTTTACGTTTTCTAAAAACAGGCAGTTAAACTATTTAAAAAGTAATTTATAAATAACTAACAATTTAAGATAATTCCTATAAAGCAAAGAAATACATGGCATATAGTACAAAATACATTTGTGAGGCTATATTTGCCATAGCTGGCACAACGAAGACATCGTTTCCAATTTTCTCGTTTTTCCATTTTATGGAAAGACTTCGTCTTTTTTACAGAGATACTTCCAGTTCTGGTTGCTTTCGAGTATCTGCGCGGTCTTGAACAGAAGTCATTTATTAATTCCTTTGCTGAAGCTGCCCGAAAATCAATCGAGGTCACTTTTGTCGCGAAGCTGTTAGCCAACATGAGTTTGCTATATATAACGTAGCTATTATGTCGCATATTTCAAGAGATCAAAGAACAATCGAATATAAAACCGCCATTTGCTTCTGCGATCATACTCATAGTTAACCTTTTTTGGTCGATGAGATCTACACCTTCCATTCCATTGTTGTAGTGCTGGACAACCAACTGCTTGTCCTGCAACACGACGATTTACTTTGCACACCACAGTTGGGTTGGACTGCTGCACTATCATTATGCACGACGGGGTGCTATAAGGCCGACGGAAATAAAGCCAACTTTGGCCCTATTTCCCTTTTTAGCTGGAAATAAGACCAACTTTATCGGTTGCCCTTATTTCTAACTCGATAGGGAAACAAAGCCAACTTTCAAATACCACTAAAAGGAAATAAGGCCAACTTGGTTTCATTACCTTTTTGAGTTGGAAATAAGACCAACTCAAAAATTGCATTAATTAATTAGGAAAAATTTGTAGTCTTTTATGAGGATTTCCCCTTTTACAGAATGTTTACATGGAGTTTTATTCATTTTGTAAAAGGAAGAATTAATAGTTTTTAAAATTTAATAACAAATGCATTTTCTATATATTTCTAATTTTTGGAAATTTTGTAAGAAACAAAAATTACTATATTACTTATGTACATATATATATGTAATTGATGTAAATATGTGAAAAAATTGATGATGTTAAAATTTTGAAAACTACTGTTTGAATTATGAACAAAAACATAATATGTTTGAATTTTGATATTGTTTTGTTTGTTTGAATAAATGCTATTTTGTATAATTAAAATAGGTGACGAAATCAATTACTTCTTAAAATAACACCAAATGTTGTAATAAAAATATTTGAATTTTTTGAGTTGGTTTTATTTCCAACTCAAAAGGGAAATAAAGTCAACTTTCAAATTTCGCTAACAAGGAAATAAAGCCAACTAGGCTTTATTTCACTTTTGAGTTGGAAATAAGACCAACTTGAACATTTTCCAAGTTGGCTTTATTTCCGTCGGCCTTGTAGCACCCCATCATTATGCACATTTCTGCAACCAAAAAGGAATAGAAAAATAGTAACTACTATTGCAATTACAAACAGCATTGAACACATCATACGCTTGCGGCATTTCCACATGTGCATTTACAATGGGTTTTAGAACTTGCGAATGTTCATATATGCAATTCTCCTGAAATCCGGTGAAGACGGGGTTTTTATAGGCAAGCGTCTCTCTGAACCAGCAAGTCTTCTCTGGTGGTATAAAAAGTGCTGGGTTTTCTGGTATTACTGCAGCATTTGAAGTCGATGCAATTGGTTCATCCTCTATAGCAACTTGTACCGCTTTACGACCAACGTGAGACTTTTTAATTACAGGAGATTCTATAGGATTAGTTCCTTCACTAACAACTTCTATGGGCTCATCCTCTTGTATTTCCAAAGCGTAATTTTCTAGAAAAACGATGTCCTCTCCATCCATTAAGATTATTTTTAGGTGCGTTTTTTTCGTTTCAGCCCACAGGCAAACATACTTGCCAAACATATTTGGGGTAAATGTGGGCAGGTTGAAATTTACACATACTTCCCCCAAATATATTTTGAAAGGTAAGAAGCGCCTCCAAAATATACCCGAGTTTAAGCCAGGTGCGCCCTACGCTCTCCCCACAGCACCCAACTGAAGTAAGGCGACTTTTTGGCCAAATTAGAGGCCTCCTAGCGGGCTAATGAGGCCAGATAGGCCACTACCACCTACCACATTTTTGCTGCCCCAACCCTCCGCTACAAATCCGTTTTGAACATATTTACTCTATCTCTTACGTGAATAATTATATGATGCAAAATCCCCTGGGCAAGTATGTTTGCCTATGGTCGTCAAAGGGTTAAGAAAACCGGTTGATTAGTTAAGAAGATAGAGGGAAGGCGAGCTTTTACCTCTCTTGCTCTATTTCACGCCCTAAATAATAAAAACTATAGGCTATATAGGTTGATTAGTTACGAAGATATAGGGAGGGGGAGCTTTTAGCACTCTTACCCTATTTCATACCCTATTCCTTATTCTCTTTCAGATGTTCCATTGTCTGCATGCCAAATTTTAGGAAAACCAGTTGATTAGTTTAGAAGATTGGGGAGTGGGAGCTTTTACCCCTATTGCAATATATTGCGCCCTCTAGCGATATAAAATATATTCTACGACCTATTCTCATACCTAACAAATACACATACAAAATTTCATAAAAATCGGTCAAGCCGTTTCGGAGGAGTTCAAAATGGAGGGCATTTTGTTGATATTTGTATGTTCACTAAAATGGCTATAACTCAAGAACCAATACACACGTGAACTTTGCAGAAATAAAATCGGTTTTCAGAGAACATCAATTACTAACACAATGCACCTTATTTTTATATATATAACATTGTTTGTTTGAATAAACAAATTTGATTACTCAAACAATTTATTTTGCATTTCGTGTATTGAAAAATTATTCTAATTTTTTGTGATAATTCATGAATTAAGCAAAGTGTTTGTTAAGTTCCTGAAAATCGAGGGCCAAATTACGGCATTCGTTATCGATCGAAATTCCCATTTACAATGTATAGTAATTTTGATCGATATCGAATGCCGTTATTTGGCCCCAGTACATGAATTAAGAAAAAAATCCAACATAAAGAATAAAAAAAATATCAAAGGTTCCCAAAAAATGCCCATTTTATTGAAACAAACACAACAATCTCCTATTTTCATATTGCCTTTTTTCCTGAACCTCGGAGTGGAGTTGGTTTAATATTTTTTTATTCTTCTAATTGACTTGTAGCAAACTGCAAAATGTCATATTACCAATGCAAATATCTATGAAGATAAAGCTTTTTGTTGTTTAATATAGAAACAACAAAAATAGAGTTATTCACCTTTGGTCCTATACCCGTCATATGTAATAAACAGGGAAACCAGAAACATGATATAAAAAAAGTGTTTTATGCGCATTAAGTATGCAGTAAAAACTTGTAAATATGCCCTAAAAATTGTTAAAAATATGCCTCAAAAAAACGAAAATCGCTTATTTAAAAACCAAATATTCAACAATTTAATAATATTTGCATTTAAACAAACAAGTTAAAAATTATAATCGATTAAACCCATAGATTGTACCCTATTTGGCATCGATAGGCAGTTATGGGGTACCAAAACAAAGCTATGTTACGAGGCCAAAATTGATATTAGTGTTATTTGTGCCGAATTCACCATCTATATAAAATTTTTGTCTTAAAGGGATTTTAAGGACGGTCGCTAAATTTTGTATTAGTATAAACATTAAAAAAACGTTTAAGTTATTTACAGATGTGTTGAATGCCAACCGATTCCAAAAAAAAATCTACCATGTATCTTAATATGCTTTAAAAAGATGAAATATGCGCTATAAAACTAAAAAATGCTGCAAAAAACTCTTTGAACTAAAATATGCTACAAAGGGTGAAATATGCAAAAATATGCACTAAAAAAACGATGCAAAATTCATTAAAAGCACTTAAACAGATAAATATATTGTTTTTGACTTTATTGGTTACGCAAGAAAAAACAGATGCGATTTCCATGCAAATGCATGCTTCCTGTCGATAGTCTAAGAACGATATCGACAAATTAATTATCTTTCCAAATCATTAAATTTGCGATAAAATGGTATCGAATTGTGTTTGCATGTTGGCGCATATTTTGGCGAAAATGCATATTTAGGTTTTTAATGCATATTTTTGCATATTTTGACATTTTTTGGTGATTTTTTAATTTCCGTACTATCTAAAAAGTTCTTAGAAACTTTTTGAATACACAAAAAAACGCAAAAAAATTTTTTTAAATAATTTAAATTTAAATAAATAAATTCTTTTGGTGATTTGCTTTAAATACAAGAATTTCAAGATTAAGGCAAAAGATCCTTCAACAATAGACTGAAGTTTTTTATATATTTTTATTTTTAGTTACATTAAAATTTTTTAAGGTTTTAGTGCATATTTTTTTAGTGCATATTTTGGATTTTTTAGTGCATATTTTAAGCGCATATTTTCGACTTTTTTATGCATAAAATCTCATCCCTAAATGTATGCAAAACTTAACGAAAAAAGTAAAAATTTTTAACTTGTAGTGCCTTTTAACTTCAAAAACTTACACAGAAAATAAAACATTACGGTTGTCTTAATGTTTATTACTTGGAAACTGAAATCAACATAGGTTGCCATCTGTAATATATTTTCGGCAACTGGCTAAACTAAACTAAAGTTCGGGTATTATTTAAAATTTTTTTAATATTCTATATAAATTAAGTGTTAATTATTTGTTTGTTTTTTAAAAATTAACACAATTAACACGTTTTAATATGTCTTTTGCTGAGTTGTTACGAAAACTAAGGCCCTAATTTTGTAAAACGCAAACGCAACGCCAAAAATTATATTGAAAGCAAAATCTAAAATATTTCATAATTTTGTTATTGTTTTTGAAAATTTAGGTATAGTGAGTTTATAAATTATTTTTGTCAAAAACAATTAATATAAAACTTAGGCCCAGGCCCACAATATCGACAAGAACATTTATTTCGTATATTCTTATTGAAAACAAAAACAAATTTTAGTTTTTTATTATTGTTTTCGATATAAATATGCAAAAGAAATGTTCTTGTCGACATCGTTGGCCTGGCAGTTAAAATGAGTTAAAATAAAAAACGAGCCCGAGCCACGTCAAGAATGAAAGATTATCAATAACAATTTTAATTAATTTTCATGTTGTAAAATTCCTTTCTTCACAAAAATAATTTAATAAAAATTAAATTTCATGAACTTAAGCCTAATTAAAAATATTAAAAATTTGGATTAAAAACCATAAATAGTTCAACAAAATAACCACAATACTAATTATTAAAAAACGAATTGTAAAATTTGCATACCGGGTGTATACACTTTTTTCTAACACTATTGTGTTATTAATTACACACTATACAAAATGTACGACGAATTATGAATCCCACTTATAATTTAATCCCTTATTTCCGTCCTTCAATTCTTTTATATCTTTCTTCATATCCGAGATTTCAGACTTCAAAGATTTAACTTTTTCAAGGAATTGAAGTACAAGATTCTGAAGGTTACCGGTGTGAGGAACATAAACATTTGTCACTAGAAAAAAAATATTTTGTTAAAATGAAAAAACAATTGATTTGATTTTTTACTTACAGTTATTTTGACAATATTATCCTCAACCAAACAATAGATGTTAGTATATCGCAAAGAAAATAAGAAATCGTTAGTTTTCATGTTTAAATTTTTTAATATTTTACGCTTGCTTCAAAGCTAACTATTTTTACAAATAAAAATAACAGAACTTAAATCAGTTTTTAATCATCTAGATGAGCAAAATATTATTCATAAATAACTTCAAAACAGTCATATATCAAACTCCTGTATGATCTTTTTTCGATTGCTGTATGTTTTGTTTTTTTTATTTTCAATATATTACTTTTTAAGCATAAAAACGAATCATTTTCGAGTCTTTTTTCAAAAGCGCAAGTGATTAATCAGTTTTAAATCATCAAAAGTACTCGAGGAAGACTTAGTTAGGTGATTTTTGATAAAACAATCTTCCAAACGCTAGTAGGGTATAGACATGTATATTGAATTTTTAAATTTTAAACGCTGCATATGTTGTGGTGTTGATAATTTTAAAAGGCAATATGTATTTCTGTAGAAAGCAACAACAAAATGTTGTCATTCTTTTTGCTTTCAATGTTATTTTTGGCATTGCGTTTGCGTTTTACAAATTTAGGGTCTAAGTGTTTATGCCGCTACCTGGGCAAAGGCAAATCGTACCTATGTCTTAAAATTATCTCACACCTGCATATCTGAAAACTGCTACAATTTCCGATACCCATTTTCTAAACTCACTTTTTCTCTCTTTTGTTCCAGCACAAATGGTATACAATACTTTAGTATAGTATATAAACAATTCGATGCCATGGTGGGTGATGAAGTCTATCATCGCATGGAGTCGGGTCAAGTGCCAGGTGTACGTCTTAATCTCTCCCATTACACAGTGCTGGAAGGTGAAACCGATTCTCTGGATATAAAACCGTTCGAACTATTTTTGGCTTTGCAAGAGTTTTGTCAATTAAAGAGATTCCTTTCCGCCCAACCCCAACCACCTGAGAAACCGTTAGCACTAGGAAGATGTTATGAATGGTTTATATCCGTGTTCGAAAGATGGATGATGATAAGTAAAGCCAAGGCCTTGCAACGCATACGGGCAGCTATACGGCTGGATGCAATTTGTGAGGGAGAACGGGTTGTGCGCTATAGTTCCTCGTCGGTGGATACGGCTTCGACTTTGGTGAATATAAAGGAATTTTGGAAAATCATCAGTTGGCCGGATCCGGATACAGCAATGATATTAGAATCACAGCTAATAGACGTCGTGTGTGCTACGGCCATGCATTACTGTGATTTAATCCATACCGCTTTGGCCGATAGTGGCTATTATGAAATACAGGGTCCATTTCGTTGTTCCGACGACATGTGTGTTACGGTGAATAATTTGGAATATGTTAGATTTACTTTGGCGGACTTTCGTTCTGATGACAATCTTTTGGAGGAGGCAGCAGACAATTTGTTAGAAACAAGTTTGGCTCATATGGAAAATCGTTGTGAACGTATACTTTCCAAATTGGCACCCCTAATGCAAACTTCCTTGCAAAAGGCGGTATTTCATTTAGCCTGGTCACCAGATTCCCTACCAGCCAATCAGGCTATTGTTCCACTGTTGGAATATCTAAACTCCCACTTGGGAGCTTTGAATAGTGCTTTGTTGCCTAAAAACTTCAATAGGGCCTTACGTTTTGTGTGGAAGACTGTTTTGGGTGAAATGACTACACAAATGGAAACGGGCGATGATGCTGAGAAGCCTTCAAATTTCCATAAGCGTTTGTATGAAGCCTTACAACTTTTAGTAGATTTTTTCCATGCCGAGGGCCAGGGTTTATCTTCGGAGTGCTTACATTCAGAGGACTTTTGGATGGTGGAACAGCGCTTGCAATTTCATAAGACCGAAACCAATCGGCTGATAGACATGTTCTATATGAATCGTTTGAGAGAACAGTTAATGGCGACATCACCGGGTCCTTATGGATCATTGGCAGTGAGAGCCTATTTTAATCATGACTCCTTGTGTGTGGAAGTTTTACATGCTCGAGATATTGTGCCCTTGGATCCTAATGGTTTTAGTGATCCATTTGTAATAATTGAACTGCTGCCCAGAAGGATTTTCAATCATTGTATGGAGCAGCAAACTAATGTACATAAGGTGAGTTTTATTTTTTTTGTTTTGATATATAATATTTTAATTGCATCGGAAATTGTCTTTATTAAGTTTTGGAATTGGGCTGTTACTTAAAAGTGTTTTTTCCTGTTTATATCCCTTTAGAAAACTTTAAATCCAATTTTTGACGAGTGTTTTGAGTTTTCTGTGACTTTGGAACAGTGTCTTTGTGAAGGTGCTATGGTTTGTTTTACCGTCATGGATCACGATGTCTTAACAGCCAACGATTTTGGTGGAGAAGCTTTTTTAGCTTTGGGTAATATTCCCGGTGTCGCTGAGTATAATTCCAGTGTTGAAAATTTCCATGGACTTAAACAAATTGAATTGCCTTTAATGCAACAGCTGGAGAAAAGTAAGTATTTATCTTTGTTCGTTTTCGGAATATAAGGAAACCAAAATTGTAAGAAAATTTTAACACAGATACTTATCTCCTTGGTTCAACTGAGTTAAATACCCAAAAATAGAAACAGTCTCCATATTTTTTTATTTTTAAATTTAAATTTTGTCATTCCGTTTGTAATTTCTACAATATTGATCTTAGACTCTATAAAGTATATATATTCTGAGGAGAGAAGTTGATTAAACGATGTCAGTCTGTCAATCTTACGTTTGATATGTGTTTTCTGAAGACTCCAGATACGATAGCGGCTAGGTTGTTTTACATTTATGTCACATATAGTCCACCATTGCTTGCTATTGAAATTCAGCAAGATCGGTCAACAAATGGCTGAGATATGACCTTGTGGTTTTTGGTTTTTTTATTTTAATGTGTTTAATTTTACGCATACAAACCCAAACACATTTATGTATGTACATGATATGCCGCTCAAATAAAGAAACAAACCCGTAGACTCAATATATTTAATGTTTTTATTTTTATATAACGCTTTTTTATATTCATTTAACGCATCTTCAGTAAAAGCGTTCGTAACCGAGTTGTCTAAGTTGCCACCTGAGACCGTGAGCTTGCGAGTTCGAATCTGGATTGTCCCATTTTTTTAAAGAGAATTTTTGTTTTATTTTCATTTACTTTTTTGTGTCCTAAAAACGATTTTAAATTATAAAATTTTAAAACAAATTTAAAACATCAACTTTGGCAAAAGAGGAAACGGACTTATATAAATTTTTTGATTTTGTCATATTCTTCGGCATGACGAAATGAAAAGTTGGCGTGGCTCAATTAATATTTTAGATATAAATAAACGTTATTTATGTAACTTTTTGTTCTTATCTCACCATGGTGAAGGGTATATATAAAATTCGGCATAGCCGAATAAAGCACTCTTACTTGTTTTTGGTAGCATCAGTTAAACAGACGTCTTGGATTCCCTAATTAGTTTTTTTTTTTTATCTCAGACATTTTCCTAGTACTAGTTTCTTGGGGCTTATAAAATTAAATAGACAATTGAAAGAAAATTCTAGAAATTAAGCGTATGCATCTATAAGGAGCACCTTTTTCTTGGCCTTGTTATCGCTCGGGATATACAGAATTATAACTAACAAGTAAGAGTGCTATACTGGGCTATGCCTAACCTTTAATACAGAAAGTTATATAAATACCGTTTTTTGGATATAAATAAATAAAATTTGTGCCACGCCCAGATTTTGTCGGATGTTGTGATTTGAAAGAAAGATGCTTGCACCTTATATGAAAATTTTAGCTTTTGCTGTTCTCCAGATTTGCGAAAATCTATAACGCCCTCTTGTCCAATCCCGTCTATATTTAGTCGGATGTGGTACATTGATAACCAAGATGCTTGTACCTTATTTGGAAACTTTGGCAACAGCCGAAATCAGTAATGCCAAAAAGAAAAATTTCAAAAAATCCCTACGTGTGTCCAAAAAAAATCCCTTTTTTCCCTACAACCAAAAACAATTTCCCTACACTTTTCCCTACGTTAAAAATTTATTGTTTTTAGCGACAAGCAAACAAATAAATACATATTTATTTTGTTAACATTTTGAACATTTTATTATAACAAAATGTATTTATTAAAAACACAATTAATTAAAAAAAAAACACTGTGTGATAAATTTGATTTTTTTCTTTTGACAGAAACGCCTCTATAAATCCTTTAATCTAGAACAAAACAGAGTCAAACTTCGTATTTGATTTGTCATTTCCTCATCTTTTGTTCACTTTTTTAAAGGTTAATAGTTTTCAAGAATACAAATTTTTTTAACATAAGTATCTAATAATTTTTAGAATTTTTAAAATGTAAAAAAAAATGTTTTCTTAAGTTCCCCTGAACTTAAATGTAAAAAAAGTTCCTTTTAGAAGTAAATCATTTCATATCCTTAAAAGTTTTCATTTAAAATTTTTTAAAAATTTGAAATTGTATATTTTTATTTCGGGTGGTGCTTTTTTACCATGTGAGATAAGGCCATGATGGCTTTATCTCTCATTCAATAGGGAGATAAAGCCTTTTTGTATTTGAGATAAAACCATCATGGTCTTAGCTCACATTAGCTATATTAGAAAACGGCTTAATCTCTCATTTCGGTTCCGGAGACACGAAAGTTAAGTATTGAAATCTGGCTTCTAAAGTTTTCTGCGTGGCGGCCTGCGGCCGTGCTTAGAGGTTTTTTCCTCCAGTAGGGCGCGGCAGGTGGCTTCGCTGAATAAAGTTTTCCTGTGTGCGTCACAAGAATAAAAAAAATGTTTTTCAATGATAACTAAGGATTTTCCCTTTTACCGAATGTATACACCATGCACAACAATATTCTGGAAAAATATGGCTTTATCTCTCATTTGCGAAAAAAAATATGGCTATATCTCTCATTTCGCAATATTTTAAATATGACCATACCTCTCAATGATTAGGCCATAAGGCCATTATGGCTTTATCTCCCATTAAATTGAGCAATAAAGCCATCATGGCCTTATATCGCAAGGTTTTAAAGAACGCCCTTTATTTCTCTTAGCTTAGAAGGTGTGATGTGATTGTTTTTTTACAAATAAATTTCTATGCAGAAATTTCATTTATTAGATCTTCGCTTTTAATATTCGCATACATTTTAGAGAATGTGAGTGCGAATGCAAATAGCAAAAATAGGAGAATAGTTCGCAATGCGAACGCGAATATACGTTGCCACTTAATTATATATTAGGGGGTTCGAAGAATATTCGGGTAAATGGTTTTAATATATGGATTGCCGGGCTGTTAAGACTCATAATGGGTGATTTTTAGCTATTATCTTTTTGGCAACACCGGTTTAAACAGCTGACGCACGGTTCGTGTTTTGTTTCACTGTCAAACATCTTCAGTTTGGTCTATAATTAACCCATGAATCGTCTTACAAACGAACAACGCTTGCAAATTATTGAATTTTATTATCAAAATGCGTGCTCTGTTAAGAAAGTTCATCGCGCGTATTGTGTTCAGCGACGAAGCTAGTTTTTTGGCTCAATGGGTACGTTAATAAGCAGAATTGTCGATTTTGAAGTGAAGATCAGCCAGAAGCATTGCAAGAGCTAGTAATGCATCCAGAAAAAGTCACAGTTTGGTGCGGCTTATGGGCTGGTGGCATCATTGGACCGTACTTCTTCAAAGATGATGCGAATCGTAACGTAACTGTGAATGGGGAGCGCTACCGTGTGATGATATCCAACTTTTTTTGCCCAAAATGCAAGAGCTTGATTTACATGACATGTGGTTTCAACAAGAGGGTGTCACATGCCACACAGCACGCTTAACAATGGACTTAATGAGAGGCGAGTTCGGTGAACATTTTATTTCACGTTCGGGACCGGTCAACTGGCCGCCTAGATCGTGCGATTTAACGCCTTTACACTATTTTTTGTGCGGCTATGTTAAAGCTCGTGTCTATACACACATGTCTGCTTCAATTGACGCATTGGAAGACAACATTGAAGCATTTTTTCATGAGATACCGGCCGAAGTGTTGGAATGAGTATGCCAAAATTGGACTAAGCGAATGGACCATTTGAGGTCAACATTTTCATGAAATCCATTTCCATCATTGATTTTATGTCTGGTCAAAATTTCGTCAAATTCTACTTCCAAAAAGTGGGTCTAAATGTCGTTGGAAAAAGTAGTGTATAATTTCTTGTTCAAAATGTTCCTTCAATAAGTGTGTAAGCTCATATGCGCTATTTTACTTGAAATTGTTACTCCAAAGTTGTTAAAAGAATAATAGTGTAAACGCATTATACTCCATTTTAGGCTGTAGAAAAAAATACAATTTATGAAAACTTAAACTTTAGGCACGTAAAAACCTATGACATGTGGACTTTAATGCAGATAGTCCAATAATTACAAAATCTACTGTATAACTACCAAATGTGTCGAAACAGTGACATTTTGACATACAATCAAACAACACTCTACCTAATGATTGATGGGTACTTAAGGAATTATTAACCCAAACTTAAACTAGAATTTACCGATTACTTTCGCCTTTACACAATAGAATTAGAAGAGGTAACCAAACTTTGAAAATTATCTCTAAAATCTTAAAAAAGAGATTTTATAGGGAAATCATTTTTATATTTATATTTTATTTACAAAATTTATAAAGAACAAAATACATTAAGCCTCTCTACCACCATCACAACCTTTCATCATTACCTCATCATATATTAATTTCTTCCATTCTTCTATCGTATGTTCCACCTCATCCAAACTGTTATCATAAGCCCTAGACGGTGGAGCATTGACCTCATCTTTATCGAACCAAACGCTGACATAACCATGTGCAAGAGCTTCGTCCACCGAAATACGTTCATCTGGATCAATTTTTAACATTTTACTCAATAAATGTCGTGCTTGCTCAGTTTTAATATAATTCTCTTCACTCTCCTCATTATTCCGATTAAATAAAGCATCGGGAAACATGCGTTCAAATGTGTAACCTCTGCAATAAGGCAAAGTTCTCAAATAGTTACGAACATTGGGGGCCAACTTGTTAAGAAACGATTCCGGTGGAGTGCCCAATTGTTCAATTATTTTATTCCATTGATCCATGTGATCAGTACCACGAAATAGTACGCTGCCGCGTAAAATCTCACCAAATATACAGCCAACCGACCAAATATCCACATTTTCCTTATAGTGCATACTCAAAATAACCTCTGGAGCACGATAGTAGCGTGTCACCACATAAGGAGTCATAAAGATTTTGTCAGAATGAGATCGGGCCAAGCCGAAATCCAATATCTTCAAGCTACAATCTGATTTTACCACAATATTAGAAGGCTTTAAATCGCGATGTATTATACCGGCCGCGTGTAGATGTTTTAAACCACATAAGATTTGATAGATTAAATATGACATACGATCATGCTCCAAGCCCATATGTACCACATTACTAAAATTAGCCTCCATTAGCTCGGTAACCAGATAGACATCTTGAAATTCAGCAAGACTTTTGTCCGGTGTAAAGACGTCTAGCAAATGTATGATATTTTTATGATTCACTAATTTCAATAGTTTTAACTCACGAAAGGCTCTCTTGGCCTGTATGACATTTTGAAAGGGCCTCGAAAGTTTTTTAATAGCTACACTTCGCCCCTTGAAAGAATCGTAAGCCGAGCAAACTACACCTTGAGCCCCGGTTCCAATGGGTTTAAGATCTTGATAGTAAACAGGTACTGTAAATACGGCATCTAGCACCTCCGTGCTATAGAATTTATAACTATAAGCCATTTGCTTATGTTTCTGTTGGAAAAAGTTTTGCGTCTTTACACTTTAGCGTTGAGCTATTAAATGTGTTATTGTTTGTTTATAACTTTATAAAAAATAAAAAGGTTTTTATTTATAATATTATCAATAAACCACAAGATGAATGATGTGTTTCACATCGATTCTAAATCATTTATTCACTCAAATTATTTTTATAGTAACCGATGGATGTTAAAATATTTTGTGAAAGAGAAAATGAGAACAATTGAAAAAAGCAAAGATTCTTTAGCTTTCATTTCCACAAACTGTTTATTAAATGTTACTAAATAATTAAAAATGAACTTTTTATGGAAATTGTTTCACTGAATAAATTTCTTTTATTTTCTTGTATTGAAGGAAGTTCGTTCAACTGGATAAAATTTTATTATATCTAACTCTTATTTTTATACCCTTTATACCTATAATTTTTACATAAATAAATCTAGCCGTGCATAGAAATCTATGTTGTAAAAGCTGCCATATTTTAAAGGGAAAATGAAGGTTAAAACACGTAGGCAAAATAACTGTTAGGTACGAACACGACCTGCTTTCTTTTTGTAGAAATAACGGGCTTTAAAGGGGGAAAGGGTTTACCATTCCGTTTGTATCTTTCACAATATTGGTCTTAGATTCTAAAAAGTTAATGTATATATCCTGGGTTGTTATGACAACACAAGTTTGGCGGCATGAAATGACCCCCCAAAATATAACCCCCCAAAAAAATAATGAAATAACCCTCCAAAAGTTTGTACAGGGAACAACAAAAACGATTTTTGGGGGGTTATTTCATTTTGTTTGAGGTGTAATTACATTTTTTTAATTGGGGTATTATTTCATATGAAATTATCCCCCAAAAAATCATTATGAAATAAAGCCCCAATATATTTTTTGGGGGATTATTTCATTTTCAAATTTACAATGAAAACGTCTTTAGGCGCAAGGATTTATCCACTTTGGTATACAGAACACCGGCTTCGATAAATAAAGCTGCCCTGCATAGCCGGCCTTCGGCCGGGCGCAATGGTTTTCTTCTGTATGGTACACCAAACACCGGCTTCGCTAACTAAAGCTTCTCTGCGTAGCAGGGTCGAGTTGGTATTTTTATACTATGTAGCAGAAAATCCTGGCGCTATGCAGAGAAGCTTTAGTAAGCGAAGCCGTTGTTTGTTATACGATAGAGGAAAAAGTTATTGCGCCCAGCCGAAGGCCGGCTATGTAGAAAAGCCTTAGTTGGCGAAGCTTGTGTTTGGTATATCATACTATGATATCTATCGCGTGATTCTTTAAAGCAAAACTGTATAATTCATTGTATAACATATATTGGGCTCTTATTTCATTTCGGAAATTGGGGCTATATTTCATATGAAATAAGCCCCCAAAAATTAGGGAACTATTTCATTTATGTTTGGGGCGTTATTTTATTTCGTTGGGGGCTAATTTCATTTTCAAAATTGGGGCTTTATTGCATATGAAATAAGGCCGCACGGTTTGGGGGGTTATTTCATTATTTTTTTGGGGGTTATATTTTGAGGGGTTATTTCATGCCGCCCGCAAGTTTATTTAACGATGTCCGTCTGTCTTTTGTAATGGGGCTTCCAAAGACCACAGATATGATGGGGACTAGGTTGTTATATTTATGTCACACATGCAACGTTAAAAATGGCATTTCGAATTCAGCGAGATCGGTGTGTAAGTGACTTTTATATGAGCAAAATACCACGACTACCTCTAGTTTTTTACCCATAAGTCTCAAACTTTTAACCACTGTTCGAAAATAAACAGAGCATTAAGCGTTCGGCTCACACACCCAAGAACGATATCTATTTTTTTAGTGATTGTGTAGACGAACACAACCCTTAAACCGTTTGTAACTATTTAAAAAAAGAGCCGAACATTATGTCGACGCCTTTGCACGAAATTATCGTATATGCAAATTTTTTTGGAAATTGAGTTTTTGATGCAATCTTGTTCTACATTCAAAGAGACGTCACCTGACAAAATATTGTAGGCAAATTCCACTTCGTTGCTTCAAAAATTTAATGTATATTTTCATTTTATAATGCAAGCGAAAGCAGATAAAAGTAGACAAATGGCTGTCCTGTAAAATTTGGGTTTTGTAACATACGATAATTTCGCGCAAAGGGGTCGATATAGTGTTCTGTTCTTCGTTAAAAAACAGAACAATTGTAAGGATACTGTAAATAAACATTATATTTTAATGTTCTATAATGTTTCTTTTGATACATTGATAAAATAAATTAAGAAACAAAAAATTTAAGCAACGACCACACCACGAACAGCTTGTGTGTGTATGGTTTGCAATGAAGTTTGTGGATTTAACAAAAAAACCGAACGGAATCTTTTGTTAAGTTAGATAAAAACAGTATTATTTTTGTGTTCGAAAGATGACAAACAGGAAAATTATTAATTATTTCCTACACTAACACTAATAGCGTTAGTGTTTTTCACAAAGGTGCGATATTTAGTGTTGATTTTCGAACACTGCTTTTAACCATAAACCTTCTGGGTCTTTAAGAGGAGCGAAGTTGATTTAACGTTGTCCGCCTGTTCGTGTGTCAGTCGAAATAGGGGTTTCGAAGACTCCTGATAAGATGGGGACTTGTTAGTAATGTATTCATGATAGGTCCACAAAAGGCTGAGATACAAAACAAACACGACTGGCTTCAATTTTCCCAAAAATCCCTTGTTGTTGTTCTTTTATTTTATCACGAAAAGCATCTTGGTTATCAATTCACAACATCCAGCAAAATGGGTTTAATAGTGTGTATGCCCAGGCAGAAATTACGACTCTTCTAAATATTATGTACCGCCACAACCCTGTAAATACAAAAATGTGACACTACCAAAAATATGGTACCATCACAACACTGTAGATACAAAATTACAACCTCAGTTTTTTAATACCGTTTTTAAATAAGATTCAACACCGGTACAACACCCTAAATACAAATATACGACTTTAGTTTTTTAAAGTCATATTAACCATAAAACTGTACCGCTCCAACACTGTATATACAAGAATTAAACCTTAATTTTCTAATACCGTGTTTATAATAATTCTATACCGCTGCAACGCTGTATATACAAAAATGTTTTTAATTTAATAGAGTCGTATTAAAATGAAAACACAAAAACTATTTTAGGTTAGAAAATATAAAAATTTTTGCTTGTTTTTTTAGCGAATATTTGTAACAATATTGAAAATAAGAGTCGGAAGACGGTTGTGACAACGTTGTAAATTCATGAATCCAACATTGTTAATTTAAATTTACAGTACTGTGACAACACTAAAAAGAACAGTCGGAAGACGCACATTTGGCGTTATCATTTTAATATTGTGACAGCATTATAAATTTGGTAAAGAGTACGTTGTATTGATGTTGATAGTACCCCCAGCAACATCGCCACAGCGTCGTGGTGATTGTCTTTTTCTGCCTTGGTGATTACAAAGTGCTGGTTCACACACGTCAAGCTTGACTCGTCAAGGCTTGATCTTTTAGGAAAGAAGGTAAAAGGAAATGTCAGTTATTTTCCCCTCTCTCCAAAAAACTCACGACTTGACGAGTCAAACTTGACATGTTTTAACCAGCACTTTGTAATCAGCTTTTAGTAAACTTATTCAGCAGCATGGAAACACAAATTAAAAATATAGAAAAGTCTTCTGAAAATTAAACTTTTTTTTGGTTTTCTATGCTTTTTATTAATAAAAAACGTTAATAAAAGATGACCGATATTTAATTTCTCAAACGACTTTTTTATGCGACTTTATTTTTATAAAACGACCTTTTGTGCGACTTTTAAAAAATTCCTTACGGTAACCCTGAATACGGGGGTAAACGACATGTATTTTCTTTCTAGCGAGTAGAATTTTAGGGTGTTCCCTTCACATTAGTTTTATGTTTATGTAAATAATTTCGTAAGTTTAGTCAAAAGAAAGCTAACCACTGCTTTAAAACTGTATTAATTACTTATAATTTCTTTTCAGGTAATCCAATACTACAAATACTAGAATTACGTATAAATGACAAATTGGCTCAAGATTTCGTTAGAAAACAAAAAGCCCGAATTATTGAATAGAAGTTGAAATTAGTAAAAACTTTTTCAGCAAACTTAACTTGCCCGAAATTGGATCAAACGTAACTGCAATCAAATTGTATGAATGAAATAAAGGAAAAACAAAACGTTAAACTGTTAACAAAAAACATAAGAAAAAAAAAGTGAAACTGTATAAAAAATTAAAAAAAAAAATCAAGAAAGTGAATTTAAAAATGGTGCATAAATATTAAAAAAAAACTATAGAAAAAACGAAGCAAAAATTTGTAGAAAATTTAGCAAAAAAAAAAATGGTTCTAGAGAAAGCGCATTTGTATAAACATTTTGTAAAAATTTTAAAACAAAATGTTGCTTAATGAAAAACTTTTAATTAAACTTATCTCCTAATTTATTTTAAAAAAACATAAATCAAACAAAAGAATTTAATAAATATTATTTAAACAGCAAATAAACCAAAAAAAGTATAACCAGATTTCGAAGAATCAACAAAAATGAATGAATAAAACTACAACACAAAATATAAAAAAAAATTTAACCAATTAAAATGCAACTTTTAGGGAATATTTTTGGATAAACTTTTTTTTCAAATGCTTCTTTTTAATAACAAACCAAATACACCAAAATAAAACAAGCCAAGAAGAACAAAACACTACATAACAAAATTATACCACCAGTTTTATTAACAGAATCTATGAAAAACGTTTTAAGTTAAGACTTAAAATTAAAAACACAGTAACAAAATCATCTTATTAATAAAGAAAATGCTGAATTATACGAAATATAACAAAAAAAAAAATAATATTATAAAACATTATACAAATTTATTTAAAGTAGTAAAAACTAATTTGAAATGAAACACTTGTTAAATTAAAACGAGGAAAGTTGTGTAAATGTAATGAAAAATAACATACCAAAAGAAGAAGAAGAAGAAAATGTTATACATACAGTGATGTAAAAAACTAACAGATTATCCACAATTTTTGTAAGTAACATCCTTTTTCTTTTCCATTCCGTCGTCGTTTTTAATTTTAATTTGTATTGATCTTTTGCAATTTTTTATGGACTTGTGTTTTTATTTAAATACCAGCTGACCCGACAGACGTTGTTCTGTCCAACTTAGGAAAAATGTTTGCGTTCGATTTTTAAAATCCGTTAAAAAGATACGAACATTTGAAAGAAAAATTAGTCAAATCGATGTAGCCGTTTTCTGATTTTAGGTAAATCGAAAAAAGTGGGCGGGGAAAAATTTTCTTTCCATAAAAACTTAAGCTGGAACATGGCGATGATTTTAAAAGAAAAATCGTCCAAATCGGCCAAGCCGTTCTCAAGTTATGCGCTTACTAGAAAAAGAGGGCGTAAAAGTAGGCGTGGTACGTTTTTCCTTCGATGAAAACGTAAACTGGATTAATCCGAACATTTAAAAGAAAAATTAGTCAAATCGATAGAGCCGTTTTTTTGTTTTTAGGTAAATCGAAAAAAGTGGGCGGGGCAAAATTTTCTTTCCGTAAAAACCTAAGTTGGACCATGGCAATCATTTTAAAGAAAAAATCGCCCAAATCGGTCAAGCCGTTCTCAAGTTATGCGCTTAATAGAAAAAGAGGGCGTAAAAGTAGGCGTGGTACATTTTTCCTTCGATGAAAACGTAAACTGGATTAATCCGAACATTTTAAAGAAAAATTAGTCAAATCGATAGAGCCATTTTTTGATTTTAGGCCAATCGAAAAAAGTGGGCGGGGCAAAATTTTCTTTCCGTAAAAACCTAAGTTGGACCATGGCAATCATTTTAAAGAAAAATCGTCCAAATCGGTCAAGCCGTTCTCAAGCTAGCGCTTAATAGAAAAAGTGGAAGTGAAAATTGGATTTTGCCACGCCTCTCCGCCCGCAGACCGAAAATCAAAAATTAAACTTCACAGTGTCACCCGCCTGAATATTCTGAAGATTCCCTGAAAATTTCATTAAATCGGCCCAGCCGTTTTGAAGTCCATACGTTACATACATACATACATACATCCTGTTTTATATATATAGAAGATAGATAGATGCAACAGAGAGCTGATTAAATACATTCACTTTTGCTGCCTATTTATAAATTCATTGCTTTTTCGCTGCCTTTAAGCGATAACAATTTCTTTTTGTTGCCTTCTTTGTAATCTCTTTTTGTGATACCGTTGTACATAAAGCAATGAAATAACACGGTGCCATCCGAAAGCACAATAAAACATTCACACCATTCGTTTAGTACTCTTTGCTATCAAGCATAAAAATGTACGTTCGGACTTATTACGAGAGTCGTTGTCGTGATCAGAGTCGTAGCCTTTTAAAATTTTTGTCGATATCATTATTAACTCACGACTACGGCACTGCAAAACACATACATAGATAAATTGTCGTATTAATGTCGTTTATAGCAATTATAATACCAATTTTAGAAACGACTGGTTTTCGACTACGAATGGAGAAACTCGAAAAAGCTTATTATGTTTTTTATGTTAAAAAAAATTGTCGAAAGAAAAATAAAGATTTTCCTAAATTCACGTACTATTTTTTTCAAGCAAACCACAATTAAAACAAACTTTTTGTTCAATACAACTTACAAAGGACACTTTACACTATCGCCTGTAATGATAAGTTGTTATTGTTTTTTAAAAAATTTCAATCAATAATTTCATCAGAAATACATTTTAAAATATACAGACACTTATTTAATCAGCACCCAGTAAAAACTTCGCCTACAAAATAATGTGTTGAGTAATCAGAAAAACATAAGAGCACTACTTACAATTCTACTGAAAGAACCAATGAATTTTACAAGGGATGTCCCAAAATGAACGCATTAAAAAGTAAGTCATTATTTTTTTTACCTGCATACATCCAGAAAAAAGTAGTTAAAGAAGTTGTTATAGATGTAGTTATAGAACAAAACTACAAAATAATGAGTTAAAGAAGCTATTAATTTTGAAAAAGTAGGCGAAGTTTTTGCTGGGCAATTAAATAATCCATGCCATTCGATAAGGAGTCGCTGATTTTGGGAGTGATACACTCACAATATTATTGCAGTAACGGACTGGAGTTTATTTAAGAAATATTCCGTTCAGTCATTTTTAAATAAATAAACATTTAAAATTCCAAGCAAATTTATTTTTAACTGATTCTAACAGTTATTCAAAAAACTAAGTGCATATTAATACGGATTTTCAGTTTCAGTTAATATTGTCCGTTGATTGAGTTAAATTTTTCTTTATGTTAAATTAAATAAAAATGTAATTTAAAGCAACGAAAAGTTCATTTAATTTTTACTGTTAAAAATTCAACCGCGAATTCCTTAAAAACAAATAAATATGCTGTTATTTTATAAAATTTTACTGTCAAAAATTCAACACCATATTCAGTAAAAACAATTTAATATTCAGTTATTTAATATAATTTAACTACCAAAAATTAATTTTTACTTATCTTTAAAAAATTAATTGCTTGTCTTGTGTAAGCAATTCCCATTTTCTATTTTTTAATATAATTTAGTTAAATACATCAAATTTTAAAAGTAAAATAATTGCGAAGCCATATCGGTCATGCTGCTGGTGTCTTATAATTGAGAGTTCTTCTGTTAACAACGTGGTCAGTACAACAAAAGTAAAACAAACGTGTGTCACAGGCTAAGTAAATAATAATATTCTCCCTCTCTCGCTTATAAGAAAAACAAGCGGACAGGTGTCTGTCTGGCATTTTTTAGAAATTCGGCTCTTTTGTGGAGTAAACGAAAATTACTGAATTTAATAAAATAACTGAATATTTAATTGCTTTTACTGAATATGGTTTTGAATTTTTGACAGTAAAATACACCAGGTGAACTTATCTTGCTACGTAAGCAACAGCTGATTACTAACCTTGTGTCAAAATGGTATACCGTCCTGTTGTTTCTGGGGAATCTTGACTAAATTCTATAATTTTCGATTAAAATTGTGTAATTTAAAATTTTTTTTAAGCTATAATATTTCAAAAAAACACAATTTAATATAAAAACAAAATCAAATATTTGTTTGAATTTTTGACACAACGTTAAAATATTTTACAGTGTTGTAAAACGTTTTCAAAATAAGACCACCTTGTATGAATTCGCCTTGGAACATGGTGTTGAATTTTTGACAGTAAAAATTAAATGAACTTTAAAAAATAAATGAAAAATAAGTAGACCGGTTTTTAATTGAATTTTCATTTATTTTATTATACAATTTCAGTTAATTTTACGTACAGAATATTGTGAGTGTACTTTTCATTTGTATAAGACTTGCTGAATTGATTTATTTTGAGTTTTTTTTATATTCCAAAGCCTTAAATAGAGCAATCAAACCCTTCTCTGATATACAATACTTTTCTTTTTGTCTGAAAATATTTACCGCCTGCAATTAAGGAGGCACTTAGTTTTTTTCTATCAGCTTAACTTTTTTGCGATATACCGCTATGTCCAAAATTAGGGCACTTCTGCTACATATATTGGAATAACTTGAAAACGATTAACCATATTCAGTTAAAAAATAAACAAAATTCGCCAACACTAAATTATCTTTAAGCCGTGCATGTACTGGTTTGAAATATGCCCAGTAGTTTCACAGATATCGTTAAAGTTTTGAAAAAAAAGAACAATTTAAAAAAAAATGTGGTTTAACTTCATAAAAAAGCGACAAAAATTACACTTTTGGCATAAAAACATTTAGTTTAACATATTTCGAATAAAATGAGGTTTATTTCATTGTAATCGGTGCACAACTTTTGATTTTGTTCACATTTGAATGAGAAAACTGAATTGATAAAATGTATGTGTGATTGCTGCTGTTCCATTTTTGAACGTTTTTCGTTCACTTAAAAATGAGTTACCTTCACTCAATTGTGAATTAAAGCGAAACGCGTTCATTGATTTGTATGACCTATGTCTCATTTTGTTCATATCGCTCCTTTATTGCAACATAGTCATATCTCAAAAAAAACCTAACTTGGCAAAGTGCGATTAAAGTTTTCAAAATGAACCTTTAGATACAGGATGTAGTTGCTATAACTTCGGTTCAGTTTGAGATATTGTAGTGATTTACATATAAATAAGGTATGACGGAAACTTGAAAATTTTTATTTCTTGAGATATGACTATGTTGAAATAAAGGAGCGATATGTTATGTAAATTTATGTAGAAGAAAATGGCCCATATTCATAGTCAAAAATAAAGTCGACTTTTTCTAAAGTCGACTTTAAAACAATGTTATTGACATTATTTAAAGCCGGTTTTAACTTAAAGTCGAGTTTATTTTTGACTATGAATATGGGCCAATGACTTTAACTTTTTCCCGTTTTGGATTTTTCATGATTACCAAAAATGTGATTGTTTTTCAAAGCTAAAAATAACTGCCTGTATTCACAAAAACTATTTGAATTTAATAAAGGCTTAAAGAACAAATTTACTATGAAATTTATCCTTAATAAACGTTTGTTAAATTTAATAATCGTTTATGAATACGGGGGTTAATCTTTAAAAAAAAGTAAAGTTATGATTTTTTTAACTTTTTAATTTTTGGAAAAGTCAAAAATGCGATTAGTACCTGTACCTTAAAAATGCGAGCTGATGGAGAAAAACGGAGATTTGATATAAAATCAGCGACCTCAAATTTGTAAAAAAGTAGGACACAATTTTTAAAAAATCGATCAAAATTTCTAGTTCTGCAAATAAAGCTATGAAAATTTATATTGCTTCATAATATACAGTACTTTTCAATTAATTTATGTAGCAATATCAATTTTCATAACTTTATGTCAGGACTACAAGTTTTAGGCTGGGTTTTTAAGATTTCTGGTAAACTAGGCGAAGTTAATCAAAAAACACATTTGTTTGTATACCAAATTTTGACGAAACAGCTTAGTTTTGCTTAAAATATTGGTATTTAATGAAATAATAAAAAAAAATCCAAGTTTCAGACTGCTTAAAACTAAGTTTAAACTTAATCCACATCTTAAAACCCCGTCCTTAATCGATTTCATTACCATTTGCTTCGACTAACATAGCGGACTTTGCAAATGGACCACTTAATTGCTTGAAACTTTTAAAATGCTGGTTTAAAATTCAATTTCAAACCCAGCTACTATGCCAGAGTATCTGGTGGCATATGAACCCGCAACCCTCGCACTGATAGATTAGCTCACTGCAAACTAACCTACTGGAGCACACAAAATTTCATAAATTGAAAAATAAGCTTCTCTAGACTCATGTACAACGGTAACAACGGTTTCTGAAGTTAGAGAAACCAAGTATACATTATTTATGGCCAGCTTCACCCATTTAGTTAAATATCAATTCATAATTTAGTTTCTTTTTTTCATATATGTAATTTTATTTTTGTTTTACATGAAAAATAAATTTTAAACATAAATTAATATTTAAATAGAATTGGTGAAATTGGCCACTAGTGATGCTTGGTCCAACAGATGCCAAAGGTTTCACCTCGAAAACGAATGTTCCTCGCAGTGTACTTTTAAGTAGATGTTGTCAATTAAAAAAGTCCACATATTTTGTTGATAATTTCTACATTATTACCCAGAATGAACTTCGATACCAAAGGATAGTTTTATTAATTTATTTATTTTGATTAAATTATCACGAAAACCAACTACAGAGTATTTTATGATGCTACGTCCATATCATTATCACATATCATTGGTTTAATATAGACCACACCCTGAAAACCAGTCCATGTATACCTTAGATCCACCTAATTTCGGGCACCAAAGCACATAAAATATTCATCTTCGATGGAAAAAAAGCCTAAATTCTGGGTCTTTATAGCCACGCTTCCCATATCCTTAGTGGGTATAATGATAAGGTAAAGCTTCTGATCAGTTATACGTGGTGAACCCAGGGTGATCCTTATCCATTAAAATTCAAGTCGACTCACAAACCGACGCGTGGTGATCCCTGGGCGATGTTCTTGACATCCATCAAACATCAGCGAATTGGGAATGGCGATTGCAGCGGCTGCAAGCGCACGTCCGTTCTTATATTAAGCGGTTTGCTATATAAATGTGAAGCATATTCAGCCAGTATTTTGGCTTAGATGACAGCTTCATCATTATGATACAGTAATCTAATCATCAGGTTATCTGAAACTATTCGATTAACGAAACCAGAATATGGTCCTAAGGATAATTGTGGATACCTGTCATTAAGGTCTTATCCAATGGCAATATTAACATCGCGAAAAAATAATTCATCAATCAACTTGTCTGTGACCGTCTGTCTTAGGAGCCGGAGCAATTTCACCCTTACTGCAAAAACATTCAAAATTCCGATAGATCAAAATCCACCCTAGTTCGACGATTTTTCTTTTACATTAGACAGTATTTTGTCCCGAAGAGTCCTAACCAACATCAAGTACATAATCTATTTATTCGAGAGGGCTACAGGGTTCTATGGTTTCCATACCAGTTTAATCTCTTGGAAGACCCTTTGAGAATTAACAAGTTAGAGTGCTATATTCAGCTGTGCCGAATCTTTGATACACTCCACCGACACTTCGTATGTTTAAGGAGTAATATCTGTATGATGTTATTATTATCTTAAACTGTGACGATTTGTTATTAATTACACTGGTTTACAGCCAAAAATTACCAAGAACGCCACGTGCCTAGATAAGTTAACTTTGACCTCCTGAACACGAAAAACGCTGTAATTTTTTTTTCATTAGTTAAGTTTTTTAGATAACGGTACTTTTGTGTTTTTCGGTGTATGGTCCCACTCAAACCCTTGTGGAGCCCAACCGAAAAGTCCGATCGAGATAAATGGCATATCGTTGGAAAGGCAACTGAATGCCTTTTCATAGCTGTTTTGTTAAATCCAACAACAAAAATAGAGCTTCCCTTAGATTTCATAAAAAAGCAAGACTATTTGCTCCAAACACTAAACTCCGCTTATATGCATTGGACAGTAAATACGAGTTGCAATTTTATATCAATTATAAATATGTGGGTTTGAAAAATTTTGAAATAGTACCAAATGAATACCAGGCGTACCAGTGTACTTTTTAGTTTTGAATTGTACCAAAAAAAGTACAATTGTACCAACTTTATCAACCCTGGTTAAAACTGATGGTTAAAAAAAGGAGGAATTTTATATGAGATGAAAAATATTGTCGTTCGACAAAATCCTTAATAAAAACTTTATTTTTCATCCGATTTTCAAATTGCGCTTAAAACGTTGGTAATCAAATATACTATTTGGTTAAAACATAAAACATTCCAGATATTTAACATAACGTAGAAAAAAAACGAAATAAAAATAAAAAATTTTGAAAAAAACGTAAAAAATAGGCAAATTTCGAACTTTGAGGTGCCATAACTCAGCCAATTCTTATCAGATAAAAATTTTTAGCATATCGACGGAAAAGGCAGTTGCCTTTCCAACAATATGCCATTTATATCGATCGGACTTTTCGGTTGGGCTTCACAAGGGTTTGAGTGGGACCATACACCGAAAAACATAAAAGTACCGTTATCTAAAAAACTTAACTAATGAAAAAAAATTACAGCGTTTTTCGTGTTCAGGAGGTCAAAGTTAACTTATCTAGGCACGTGGCGTTCTTGGTAATTTTCCAAATTAAAAATTTGTAAAGCAGTGTTATGGGTTTAGGCGTACTAAACTGTTTTCCGGTAGTAGGGTTTATATGGGGCCTAAGGTAAATTATGGACCGATCGTCACGAAATTTTACAGTGTCATTTCTAGTCCTAAAAAACTGTGACGTACCAAATTTTGTTACGCTAGCGTTATTTTTTACGGTTTTAGGCGTAGTAAACTGTTTTCCAGGAGTAGTGTTTATATGGGGTTTAGGCACAGAATACACAGAACTGTCACGAGACGGAAGATTTTGCGTTTTTTTTTTGTCTCTTTCAAAGACAGCTGCCCTTTTGCATTTCTCTTTTCATCATATTCTATGCCGCAATACAATGAACACAAATTTATTTAGTTAAGATTTATTTACAAAACTGTTGTAAAAATTAACTTTTAAGTTCACCACAACACGAGTAAAGGCCAGTTTACACGGTAATATAATGTATTACGACATGTCGAAAGATTATGTAGAATGAGAAAAATCTTATCATGTAAAAGCAAAATGTATTGAGTAAGAGAGAATACGGATACAAAATCTGACAAGCGGTCGGTAAATGGTTTTTTTCTAAACCATTTTAGAAACTTATGTATTCTCATCACACCAGAGGTGTATTTTAACGGAGTACATTAAAGGTGATAGCATTTTTTTACAATTACAAAAACAACTAAAATCAACTCAGGAAATTTTCATGTTGTTTTTGTAAATATTTAAAACTGCAACCATCTGCTTTTTTGTTATTATTTTTGATTTTACTTATACCATCCGTGTAAACATGAATTATACTTCCAAAAGATTTTTATTTTTTTCTTTTAAACACGGAGAGAATTTCATAATATTTTGATTCTACAAAGTCGTAATACATTGTATTACCGTGTAAACTGACCTTAAATAATATTTAAGTAAGCAAATAACATTCTAACACAAAACAATATTACTAAATTCATTTTTTTGCACAAAAAACAACGTTTGTTGAACTAATGCATTTGTTTAACGTGGTTTGTGTTTTGTTATTTTTGTTTTGATCACGCCATTTGTGTTGATTGTTGCGGCGTGTTTTTACACGTTGCCACTTCACTAGCAAAAAAGCTTTCTGTCTCTTTCTTCGAAAGCTGCCCTCGCAACTGATTTGGGCCTTTTACACACGTCACTTTTTACAGTTCTGTGTATTCTGCGGATCTTCACGAAATTTAACAGCGTGATTTCCAGTCAAATAAAAAAATTTTTTGCACATTACCTTATTCCATGCCTTGTTCCAGCGTTTATGTTATTTTTTTTCGATTTTCCTGGATTTCAATCCCAAAAGTGAGCGTGTTTTCAACAGACGGACAGACGGACATGGCTTAATCGACTTAGAATTACTCAAGGACCCAGAATATATATACTTTATGGGGTCTGAGATGAATAATAAAAAAGTTTCATACGGAATGACAAACTTAATATACCCTCTTCACAACTAATTGTGGTGGAGGGTATAAAAAGGTTTACCTTTGACATATATTTGCAGCTTCCGAGGGCTGTTTTCGGCAAAAATATACATTCAGAAACAATGCTGCCAACAACTCGTAATTTTGTTAATGCCTTCAACTTCCGTTTTATGAAAATACTAGCGAATGCCCGGCGTATGCTACAACGTTCCCCCATCTCGTAGTCCCATTTTTAAAACATTCCAATCTTGTGTGTTTATCTAAAAAGGGATCTGCGTATGCTTTAAATTTAATTCAAATTTGGAAGATTAGTTTGAACAGGCAGATATTTGCCCTTACCGCCCTTCGTGGTCCTATTTGTTAAAAAATGTATAGCTAATGTGTTCAAATAAGTAGGAATCTACCTATCTTTAAAATTTTATACAAATCTGTTGGATAACTTTGAAGAGGCAGAAATCGAACCCTACCTCCTCTCGTGGTCCTATTTTTAAGATCTGTTGGATAGTTCGGTGAGACGGAAATAGCCCCCTAACTCCCCTAATGGTCCTAGAGTTTAAAGAATATTAAGCCTAAAACCATCTTCACTAAATTTCCTTCCTAATATAACCGGCTTGGAGCATATTGGTCTATAGCGGAAGCAGATTTATCTGTATTTTTTAGATATGACTATGTTGCAATAAAGAAGCGGTATATAGACTTTTCAACTGAGGGAAAATGAGTTTGTTTCGGATTTTGAAACAAATGGGTGAATCCGAATGGGTGAAAAATTTAACAAAAAGTATTGTTTTTTAATTTTTATTTATTTAATTATAATTATAACTTTCTTTCGTGGACATGTGTATTTATATCCCAAAGTGTATGTTTCTAGATTAAAAAACGATCAGTTGCTAGAAAAAATAGTACCAAACAGTTATTCTAATCTGCCTAGAATATTGCATGTTTAATTTTATGTTTAAAGAACGAAAAAGTACCAAAAAGATCCCTTTTACAGATTCTCATTTACTGAGAACCTTCCACGTTCAAAAAATACCTGTTTAAGAAAAAAATACCATTTAAAGAAAAAAGTACCAAAAAGATCTCTCACCGGTTCTTACACACTCAGAACATTGCATTTTGAATTGTATGTTTATAGGTAATATATTAACTATAATTAAGGAAAGCACCATTCTCCCCATTAAAGTATCAAGAATTTTAATATTGAAGTGGGAGCCAATAAATTAATATGTATATGTCAATGAATGGAGAAAAATGTTTTGTAAAAAAAGTCCCAAAAATAGTTAAGACTTTCGCCCGTAAACGTTCGAATTTTGAAAGAGTACCAAATTTGTATTTGTACTCTTTAGATTAAATTCGAATGTAATATAAACTTTATTCCTATATTTATTGGTATAAAAGATAGATGGGCTGACACAAAAATTTCCAAGATACAGGTTTCACCCGTTTACTCCCTAAAAGGGCAGAATTTCAAAAAAATACCATATTATTTTCTAAAGAACGTTTTAAATGGTTACTGAATTTACCCACTTTTCCCCTTTTTTCCGTATTAGAGGATCGATTTGGGGAGAGACCAACCTCCGATCCCAATTGCGAGTTTTTAGCTTGATGTATTAAGCGATGATGAGTCAGTCAGTAAAGTTACAATTTTATATATATGTATGTCGGGGATTCACAAGGTGTGATATTAAGTCATATCGTCATAATGTCCTAGATAATACTTTACAATTGCTTACAAAAAATGTTGTTGTGTTTCAAACCAAATAAAAATTTTAATGCTATGTTCATTAATTCGTCATAACTGTACAGTTGAAATATAAATTATTACCGGTTGCCAACAGCAGTCATATATGAGGAGGTCCATAACAAAACGCAATAATTAAATTTTTCAAGTTTTTTGATTTTTTGATTGAATCCTATTCTACACATTGAAATCTATATTACCTCTATTACAAAGCATTCAAAACTCAATAACTACACTGCAATTCATTATCAAATGGTTCAGAGCAAAATGCAATAATTACACATCTTTGCAATAAATCGCTACAAGAAATTTAAAAAATTCAACTTTATAAATAAATTATGCTCTGGTGGTAACTCCCCAGTAAAAACTTCGCCTACAAAATAATGTGTTGAGTAATCAGAAAAACATAACTTACAATTCTACTGAAAGAACCAATGAATTTTACAAGGCATGTCCCAAAATGAACGCATTCAAAAGTAAGTCATTATTTTTTTACCTGCATACATCCAGAAAAAAGTATTTATAGAAGTTGTTATAGATGTAGTTATAGAAGAATGCTACAAAATAATGAGTGAAAGAAACTATTCATTTTGAAAAAGTAGGCGAAGTTTTTACTGGGTAGATAACTGTAAAACGTAAGGAATTTTTGTTTAGTTAAAACCTTTTGCTTGTGTTAAGTTGATTGTGAATAATATTTTCATACAGTTCAAAGTATAATGAAATAAATACTATTATGATTCGGGCCAAAACGCAATAATTCCAAATTTGTTATTGAAATAACTTAAAAACAAACTGTCAGATAAAATAATTAATTTGTGCTTTATGTATATTATTTTTTGTAGACAATAATACATCAATAATTGTTTTTTAAAAAAATTATGTGCTACTTATTTAAATTACATTTTGTCGTTTATCCAAAAAAATGTTATGGTGTAATTATTGCGTTTTGTTATGGACCTCCTCATACATTTTTTGTAATTATTTTAACACATATGACTTTACAACTTTATGACTACCTTGTGAATCCCCCAATAGATTATTTTTTTATTATTTTTATGTTATTTAATCATCAATTACAACCTTTAAGCTACAAATCAGTTAAGTCAATTAAAAAAAAATGGTTTCATACATACAATTAAAGAAGATTAATGCATTACACGAGGTCTGTAATTTGTTCTTATTTAAACAGTTATTTGCATCACTGTGCAACAAAATAGCTTTGAATTAACTTAAAATTTTTTTTTTTTTCAACGAAAAATATAAATGAAATTTTCTTTTATTTCTTAAAATGAGAATTTCTAAACTTTAACCCCCGTATTCATAAACGACTATTAACTTTAACAAACGTTTATTAAGGTTCTTTAAACCTTTAAACCTTTATTAAATTTAAAATTGTTCTATGAACGTGTCCAAAATTTTTTTAATAATAAATCTTTTTTTTTAAGCTATTTTGTTGAAAATCATTTTTAAATATTTATGTTAAAAATTAAATAAAAAAAAAACAAAAAAAAAAAATTTAAACGAATTAAATGTTCAGTGATTGTTGTCAATTCAAAAGAAGATTTAAAATAAAAAATATGATTATTATTATTAAATATGTATTTAAAAATATACAAATTATATAAGAATGTAATTAACAATAAAAAAACTGATACTTGATTTAAACACAACAAGTTTTCTGGCTTCAAATTCAATTATAGAAATGAAAAAGGAATATAAATCTTAAGAAATTTGTATTCATAATATAGGAAAAAGAAAACTAGCAAAAGAGTTTGATCCGAACAAGACGAATTCATGTATCAGGAAGCTTAACCCGATCAGCTGGTAACGGTTATTTACTTATTTAAACTACGAACTACATTTTTTGTTAACATTTTATTTCCACGCATTTTCCACGAACAAAAGATACTACAAATTTCCTCTTGTAGGTGGATAGCCTCCACCTGATACACTAAGAACTAATAAATAAGTGCAAGTTAAAGTCTCTTTTTGGTTTAAAATTTGTTTAAACCAGCAAATCTATAATTCAGCAAACGTTTAAACCTTCTTTAAACGCACAGCTGTTAAGTTTAAACTACATGTAAATTTAAGTTTAGTTCAACTAAACCAACGTTTTAACATTCATTGATTTATTAGCCATAAGTCCCCTTGGATCCAAAATTCAAGTTTACTTTAATCTCTCTCTCTCTCTCTCTCTCTCTCTCTCAGTACAGATTTAAAAACCCCCCTTTAAAAGCATTGCCACTTCCTGAGTAAAAATTAAAAACTTGTGCTGTTTTTTAAATTCTTTGAATTATTTTTTAACCATTTCAATTTGTTTAACTTTAATTTAACTTTTAATAGAATTGTAATCCTAATTTTGTATTAAATTTCCCGTCGTATTTCGTCTACAAAAATGGGCAACTTACGGATAACATACAAAATCTGGCGGCATGAAATAACCCCCCAAAATATAACCCCCCAAAAAAATAATGAAATAACCCCCCAAAATTTTGTATAGAGAACAACAAAAACGATTTTTGGGGGGTTATTTTATTTTGTTTGGGGTGTTATTACATTTTTTTAATTGGGGTATTATTTCGTATGAAATTATCCTCCAAAAAATCGTTATGAAATAAAGCCCCAATATATTTTTTTGAGGGATTATTTCATTTTCAAACTAACAATGAAAAGGGTTTTGGGCGCAAGGAATGTTCCACTTTGGTATACAGAACACCGGCTTCGATAAATAAAGCTGCCCTGCTTCTATAGTGTATACCGAATACCGGCTTCGCTTACTAAAGCTTCTCTGCGTAGCCGGGTCGCGTCGGGTTTTTTATACAATATAGGAGAAAGTCCTGGCGCTATACAGAGAAGCTTTAGTTAGCGAAGCCGGTGTTTGTTATACCATAGAGGAAAAAGTCATTGCGTCATATGCAGCAAAGCCTTAGTTGGCGAAGCTTGTGTTAGGAATATCATACATATATCATGGTATCGCGTGATTATTTAAAGCAAAACTGTATAATTAATTGCATTACAAATATTGGGCCTTCATTTCATTTCAGAAATTGGGGTTTTATTTCATATGAAATAAGCCCCAAAAATTAGGGAATTATTTAATTTATGTTTGGGGCGTTATTTCATTTCGTTGGGGTCTAATTTCATTTTCAAAAATGGGGCTTTATTGCAAATGAAATAAGGCCCCACGTTTTGGGGGGTTATTTCATTATTTTTTGGGGGGTTATATTTTGGGGGGTTATTTCATGCCGCCACAAAATCTATTGTAGCTGGTATGAATGACAAACAATGGTAATGTTACGAAACTTTTTTGGTACACATTTGCCGGATTCAACCTTTGCTGACTTGGCTTTTCTTTATTATATTATAATTTCGTTTAGATTCTTTAAGAAAGGCCATTACAAATTGCTTTCACTTATGTCTATTCCCAGCTAATAGCTTTAATTCAATCCAACATTTGGTTTGCATAGCAGCTTCTTTATCCATTTGGCCATTAATGTGCAAGTCGACCTTGCCTCCGACTTTCTTGAGGACTCCACTCAATTTTAGACCGAGGACCTCAGTCACTTGTAGACAGTGCCATCAGGAGTTGAGGCGAGTCCACCTCCATTTTCGGTGGCTGAGCTTTGTTGTGATAGAAATATGGTGTATTCAGGCTTGTCACAGAAATCAATTCCGATCGAAAGTGATTTCGTATCTTGCTTCACATAACACCTAATCACTTTTGATCGAATTGACTTTTGTGACAGGCCTGATTATTTGCCATAAGTTAAATGAGTTATTATTTCCAGTTCTAACGAAGTCGTAACAACATCTATAGAAGCTTTGTATACGCTTGATGAGAGATTGCTCTAAATTTTTTCTATATTTCAGTCCAACTTACAGTGTGCCAAAAGCTTTTTCAAGATCAATGAAGCATACTTGTACTTGCTACTTATTCTTGCTTTTTTCTCTGACAACTGTCTTAATATAAATATGAGATGTTGAATCCGCCACATCGGTGCTATTTCTAACTAAAATGTTACACTTTGGCCCTGAGCTTCTCAATCAGAGTACTCGATGGTTTTGACAGAAAACTATTGTCTCTTTTTTGATTTATTACTGATACTTGCCAATCTTTGTATATTTTTACGTGTCTCCATGCAGTGCTTATTACTATATGTACTAACTCCTATCCTGTTTTGTTCATAAAGCGAATAAACCCTGGTGCGGCGTCGTATACATTTTTAAGTTCTTCGGCAGACTTCGTATTATTTTCACCATTCAGTAGATTCATGATGAATTAACGCCCAATTACAATTTTAATGCTTTAAAGTTGTTTTCTGGATAACATCTTGAAAATAAATTGCTTTAAAATTGCGTGCAGCCTTCCTCACAGCTTTAAAGTTTTAAGAATTTTTGTCAAGAAGTTTGTGTAAAAAACTGGAAAGAGAAACTTAATGGTGGGGCGGCAGAGTAAGGTTTCACCATAAACTTACACAATAACTTTCCTTGTGTAATTCTTTATTATTTTGTAGAATTGTGGTCGTGTAACTTTTGAGTTCAGTGGTCGTCACACTGCTATTTATACTCTTTTGTAAGCTGCCTTTATTTTCTATAAATTTAAAACTTACAGTCATACCTTAACAAGAGCGGAAAGCGAAGCATTTTCTTTCGCTTAGCTTTTACGTTGATATATAATAAGATATATGATAAGTATGGCTTAAACAAGAGCGTCAACGTTGTTTCACTAACAGTAGTGATAACTTTTTTGTTTAATAAAATCACTTTCACAGAAATAAAAAATTACCGAAAAATGGCGGTACTATGGTCAAGAGAATATTTGACAGCTAGAAAACACTTTTCGCTCTTGTTAAGGTTTGGCTGTTAAGCCAGTAAACTTGCTGTGTATAAATAAAGACTAACTAAAACTATTCTCCTACCCTGAGCTTAATGATTCCCACAATTATTTACAAACCTTAAGCCAAAGCTTATAAAAAGCTTTTGAGAAAATCCTTGAAGAAATTTTTAACTCGCTATTTATTTAAAATAAAAACTCGCACCAATTTATTGTATACAAAATATTAAAAAGAAATATTTAAGAAATAAAAAATAGCACCTACCAACTATAAATATACAAAATTATTTAAAACATATGTTAAAACGTGTATTAATTAGTTAAAAAAATAAAAAAAAAACTAACCCACCTTAAACTATATCTTTATACTTTCATTTCCAACAACTTTGAGTTTTTACCATACCCAAAATTAAATCTATTTTTAAACTTTTTTCCTTAACTTAAAATTCGTATTAAAAGGTTTTCACGGTATTAGTTAATCTACAACAAAAAATAAACAATTTTTAGACTTTTTTACACTTTTAAAACTTTGGTTTTTATTTCCAAATTTTATTAAAAACTAAAACTGTGTTTTAAGACCCACAATGTAAATTTTGTACTATATAGAAAAATACCAAAAAAGTACTTTAAAAAAAGTACTCCTTAACGACTTTATACTACTCTAACTCTAGCCTATATATATAAAAAAAAATGTACTAATAACAATTTTATTTTTAAGTCATTTAACTTTTTTATACCTACACTGTGAACAAATTATATACTAATGAAAAAAGAAAAAAAAAATCAAAATGAAACGCTCCTAAATTATTGAAATAATTTAACTAAATTAAATGTAAATTTAAAATATGTGTAATTGTAATAAAATAAATAATAACAAAACAACAAAAACAAAAAATTATTTAGATAAATGTATTCATTAACAATTAGTAGAAAAAGTTTCATTAATTGTAAATTTTAAACGGATAATCAAAGTATCAAACATGAATTTGTCATAAAATATGTTTTAATACAGAACAGGAAATTTTACTCAAAGTACTTCCAATTTGCAAAAGTATATATTTTTTGGATTGATGAAATTTTCCTAAAAATTTCTTAATCAAACCCGATTTGTGTCAATTGGTCCAACAGACTGGTCCTGGCTGGGATTTGTGAAAATAGAACAAGTACAAAAAATATAAAAAAACTCATGACCAGTGAAAGGAGAACTAATCCTTCAACTGGTTTATGAAGAACAAAAAGGAAGCAAAAATAATGAATTACAGTACAGTCCTTTGGCTTCCTAAAATTTGGTTCTTGAATTGAATTCTATTGAAATAATACTACATTGTAGTAACTGACACTAAATGCGTTCATTACGAATAGACGTATGACTGGTCATATGGTGTCAATTGACACCCTCTAATGTAAAAGTGATAGGTCTTATTCATATAAAGTGTTGGAACTGTAACAGGGGACTACTTTGGTGTCAGTTCGGATACGACACAATCCCCTTTTGACCCTTTCATGTACCAAACGTCTTTGGGAGGTTTTTTTTTCAAAAGTCAAATATGAAATATGAATCTTGTAGCCAAATATTTTTTTTTATTTTGTATTTTTGTTTATTTGTTGAGTTATGGGGTGCTAAATTAAGTATTGCCGTTTTTGCAAAATGTTTTTTTCTAATTATTGTTTTAGCTAAAGGGTGTCCAAAATTGAGTTATAATTTTAATTTTATTGCAATTGCAATTTGTTTGGCACTTTTCAAAGTCATGGAGAGTATGGTAAATTGCCATCTTGTCAAATATTTAGAGTCAAACTACCTACTAAGCGACCGCCAGTATGGCTTTCGTAGAGGTCGCTCTACTAGAGACTTACTAGCTCTGTTATCGGAAAAATGGTGCCGTTCCATACACCATTTTGGCGAAAGTAAGGTAGTTGCTTTAGATATTTCCAAGGCGTTTGACAGAGTCTGGCATGGTGCACTCTTGTCAAAACTTGCTGCATTTGGTGTCGGTGATAATTTCTCTCGATTTATATCGAGTTCTCTCAGAGATCGCACTACACGAGTTGTTATAGATGGGGTTTCATCAAACGAGTTCAAGATTCATTCAGGGGTGCCGCAAGGCTCCGTTCTTTCTCCTACTCTATTTCTTATCTTTCTAACTGACCTCGTTTGTCAAACTTCTAACCCTATCTACTCTTTTGAAGATGACAGCAACCTTTGCCATTCGTACTCATTTGAATGCAGACCAAGCGTATCCGATGTCGGCGCTATGAGGCAAAATATGAATGATACGCTTGGCCGAGACCTTGACAAAGTCTCGGAATGGGGTCGTGCGAATAGGGTCGATTTTAATGCCCGAAAAACCCAATGTTGCGTTCTGACGCATAAACGCGCGACAAACCGGGGTGCCTCATCTGTATATATGGGTGGTATAACTGTTGAGAAATCAGAATCTCTTGATGTTCTGGGCATGAGGATACAATGTGATGTCCGATGGACAGAACATATATTAAAGGTGCCGAAACAAGCATTCAAGTGCCTCGGTTTTCTAAGACGGTGTAAGATATACTTCACTCCATCTGATCTCCTTACTATTTATACCACCTATATCCGACGTATGGAATACAACTCTCATGTGTGGGCCGGTGCTTCAAAGTCTATTTTGGAGCTTCTCGACCGCGTGCAGGAGAGGCCGAAGGTTCTCATTGGTGACAGTAGGGTATCCAATTCTATTGACTCCCTTGAGCACCGTCGCAATGTGGGTTGTATTTGCCAGTTTTATCGTTACTACAATGGGATGTGTTCCGACGAAATTAGGGATCTTGTTCCCGAAACCCGTACGTTTGTTCGTAATACACGTTTTTCCTCAAGAGCCCATCCTATGGTCGATTGGCAGGATAATCGTACAACGCATTACAGAGAATTCGTTTTTTTCCCCGACTGTTCGTATGTGGAATAACCTTCCTGCAGAAGTCTTCCCTCTCACTTACAACATGATTAAGTTCAAATCGAATGTTCACAAACACTACTCCCTCTATCCTCCTTTTTTTTTTAAATAGTAAAAATATTGTATGTCAGTTTATTACAAATTGGCTCCGGTTGCAAATGAAAAATTATATCGGTCCAGTGCCACTCCCCTACTGGCTCGACAAGCTCCCAATCTTTAACCAAAGTTCCCAATCACGTTTTTCAATAAACTGTTGTCAATGGTTGATATTTGCTCAATAATTCTTTTAAAGCTCTTGAACTATTGTGGGATTGTTGCCTTACATTTTCGATTTCAATGAACCCCACAAACAAATAGTCTCAAGTTGTCAAATCGCACCATCTTGGTGGCCAAAACACTCCTCCTCTACGTGAAATAATGCGATATTCGAATTTTGCTTTCAAATAATCCATTGTTTCTCATGCTGTGTGGAAAGTGGCACCATACTGTAAAAACCACATATTCTCTACGTCTAAATCATCAATTTTCCGGCACAAAAAGCTTCGGATCATCTCCCTGTAGCGATTTCCATTGACCTTAGATTCCTCAAATTTGGACACTCTTGAAACAAATAAAACAGCATTACAGTTAACACTAAAATATCAATAATAGCGGGATTAAGTGTTTGGTAAAAAGTGTCTTGCGAAAGAGCAAATGCAAAATATCGTAGCTCTTTTATAAAATCTAACGGAAACTCTGTGTACTTTGTTGTTTGATTTAAAAAGAGAACTACGATAAATTGTATTTGTCTTTGGCCAAAGCATTTGCACCAAACACTAAATCCGCAAATATATATCTATCTAACAATGTGTATTGTTATTGGGCGATAACTTAACGCCGCGAACCCATCAGCCATAACTAGCCCTTACCGCAAAAATAGCTTAAGAGACATAATTTTAAATTTTCGTTTTCTTTTTTAAAAATGCATTTATTGGCAACACTTGCATCATCTCCTCATCGTCAAGGTCACATAAGGAACCGTTACGAGTTTATAGCAAAAACCATTATAGCTTAAGCGCCAACCTTCATACAAAATTTTATGAAATATAATAAAAATAAATCTTCTACTGTTAAATTGTGTTTTTTGTTGTTGTCGCTTTTTGTGTTAAGGGCTCGATATTAACATCACTGTGTAACGCCAAATGTGATCGTAAAAGTGACAACAGGAAAGTTTGTTAAAAGTTTGATAAGATCTTTAGCTAAAAACACTAAAATGCGAATTAATTATCCAAATATTATGTTCTATTTTATTAAAACTTCTGAAATTTCTTTAATCCAAAAAAATGTACCAGTTTTTTCTTTTATTTTTATTTTAAAATTTACTAATTTACTAAATCACAATAAAAAACTATTTACAATAAAAACAACCTACATAAACAATTTAGCCAAATACATACTAATAAAATGTTGATATATTTTTGAAAAAATTTCTAAAAAATTTTTATTTTGATAAAAAAAAAACACTTTTTTACAAATCAAAAGCTTAAAATAGAAAAAGATCAAAATAAATTGTTGAAGCTTTTTTGAATAAACAAACTTTTTTTGAAAAATTTTTTTACATACTAAATAGTGCAACATACAAAAGCCCTCCTAAAGAAAACAAAAAAAAAATACTATCAAAATTTAATTAAAACAAATACAAATTTACAAAAAATAAATGAAATGAACTTGAAACATACATGTTTTCAAAAAACACACATATAATAAAACATATACTAAAAATAAGTTAAATTTTTTTTGTATAACTTTTAAACAAAACACTCTTGCAACAAATAGTTACTAAATTTGATATTAGGGAAGTTTAGGGTTTGGTGCAAATAGTCTTGTGAAATATCGTAGCTCTTTTATGAAAAATCTAGTAGAAACACTGTGCAATGGAAAGATATTTTGTATTTACTTTTTTGCACCAAAAACTCAACTCCGCTATTTTTATACTTCAAAAACTACAGGTTACAGGGAACTAAAACTACTTTTCTAATAAATAAACAATGCAACCATTAAGGTACCCATCAACTGCACAATATTATTGAGTACTTTATTGCTTTATTTTGCTCCAAACTATTCAATAAAAAAAATTTATGGCGTAATTTTTCATTCAATAAAGGTAAACTAAACAGTGTTCGTAAATAAACATTAACAGGGGTGTGCTGGAAATCGTAAACGCAAAACGCAAGAATTTTAAACATCGGTTTTTAAAAAGATTCCTGTAATAAAAGAATTTTATGATGATTATTATACAAATATTTCTCTATTAAAAAGAATTGTATAACAAAAATCATAAAAATTAGATTAAAAGTGTATAAAAAACAACTTCCAAATTCTTGCGTTTTACGATTGCGATTTCCAGCAATCAAACCAACTATGAAATGAGCCGTTTATTTTGAAAGTGGCATTAGTCACTTTTTCAAAAAAAAATCGAGTTAATAATAAATAATAATAATAATAAATAATAATAATAATAAATACTGAGAAAAATATCATTATCATGATGTATCAAATACAAGTGAATCTTCTCGAAAGTTAGCATCCATATTTTTAAACGTGTTAAAACGCAAACCCTTAAATATCTCGACTTAAAAACCGAAATGACTTATGCCACTTTCAAAATAAACGGCTCAAATATGGAAAACTCAAACTTTAATAGGGTTTGTGTAGTAAATACCTTAAACAAAAAACCTTTCCCTTTTTGTGATCTTCGTAGATTTTCATTGCGTTCTGTTTTTCCTAAAAAAACACAGACTTCGTTGTGTTCGGTTCAGCACACTAATGTTTGTACGTTTTAGTTTTTTGCCCATTATTTAATTAATGTAAAAAAAAAACACTAAAGAACATTAAAATATAATGTATGTCTACAGAACCAGTACAGATACAGACTATTCGTGCTCTGCTCGTGCGAATTGCCAAGCAAAAGCAACAATACTATTGAAAAGTGTTGCTAAAATTTTTTGTATGCCCATTCTTTCATACATTTTTAAATTAAACACTAAATACAATGAAAGTATAATGTATGTCTACAGAACCAGTACAATCGTAGTGTTTTATTACGAAAAACAGAACACTTCATAATGTTTGTTTGAAAATAGTTATGAGCAGTATTAAGGCTTGTTCGCATATACAAAAAAAAAATAGATATCGTTTCTGGATGTGTGTACCGTACGCTAAATAATATTTGGTTTATTTTCGAACACTGAAACAGAACCAACGAACACATATGCGTATTGTATTCCTTTTTGCGCAATATACATATCGAGCCCTAATAGCAAAAATTATGTAACGAGCAACATTTTAGATTTTTGTTTTTATATGGAAATCGATAATTTTTGATCATTTGTATCATCTCTAAAAATCTCCTTTCTCTGGGAAGTACCGTTACGAAATAAGAGCAAAAGCAATTTCAAACGAAACCCTAGACTTGAAGCAAAATTATTTAAAAAAAACCTTCTCCTGTAAAATTTTATTTTTGTTGGTGACATCATTTTTGCTATAAGGGCTCGATATGTAAACCAAAATACGTTTGATTGTATCCAATACATTGTGCCACATTATTCATGGAAATCCATTTATTGATTTCAATACCGCCGGTCGAGTAAGGCCTCCAACTGTTAAATGGCGCCATGAAATAATTTCACTTATTTTATTTAAAATAATAATACCCCAAAAACATTACGAAATAAAGCTCAAAATATATTTTTGGGGTATTATTTCTAATAAAAAATTAGGGTATTATTTGTTTTTTGCTTGGGCTTTATTTCATTTCGTTTGGGGCTTATTTCATTTTCAAAATTGGGGATTTTTGTCATATGAAATAAAACCCCAATTATTAAGGACTTATTTCATTTGGGACTTATTTCATTTGGGACTTATTTCTTGGAAACGTAGGTCAATTATACAACCATTCAAAAACAATTTAAATAAAAAGTCTTTAAAACAAATTCTACTTTTATAAAATCTTCTAAGCTTAATTAAAGCCTACACTCTTTTTTATAAAATGTATTTTAGTTTTCAAAAGATTTTATAAAACATATTTTCGTATCAAATTCCTTTAATAAACTTTTTTTTAACCCGAAATATTTTTTTATGAATCTTGAACCTGAAATAAAGAAGTAAAAGTTTGAAATTTACATAAACACTACGAAACAAATCCAAAAAGTCGGCTTAAAACACTTGTGCGATAGTTGCAAGCAAAAAGGTCAAAGGTCACACATAGCAGAACTAACTTTTTCTTAATTTTTTCTTTTTATTTCATTTATTGCTCTATTAAATTCTAATTTGTTTTTGTAAATTAAGAAAAATATTGTTTCTATTATAACAACAAACATACCAGACAAAAAACCCAAAAATATAAAACTAAATTAAGCAGAAATTTATGACAAAAATTAAATGACAAGAATAAATGAAATGAATGGTAAAAAATAATAAAAGATTATTTGACTACATAAAAAGTAAAACTAATTGTAACAAAACATATTTTAGACAAAATAATTAAAAAGAAAAAATTATTTAAAAAAAAAAAAAAAAAACAAAGCAAAAGATAAAAAATCTATTAAAAATACTTATTAAACTTATGAAACAACAGAACAAAAATCTCAATTAAATAAAATCAATAAATGTAAAACAAATTTAATGGAAAAATGCAACAAAAATTACATAAAAAGTGTTTTATTTTTCACAACAAAAAAAAAAAAAAAAAAAATATTGACAATTTATATAAATTCTTTTTTAATAAGTGTCATCATAGATAACAGTGGTAAGTATTCCTGGAAGGATTATATTGTTAATTTATTTATATGATTACAAAACATTTAAATTTTTTTAATTAACAACGATTATGACCAGGGAAACCGTAAATAATGCAATTGCATGTTTTTTCTTGTGCGACCAATGAAGATAGAAACAATAAATTAATCCTTTAAAGAGCTTTTAGTGAATTTTCACATCGATTTATTTGTGCATATTTTCGCACATTTTACCCTTCGAGGCATATTTTTACATATCTTAGTCAAAATGTCTTTTTTGTAGAATTGTTTTTAACCGAAATAGAGTAGAGGGTATTATGCGTTAGTTCTGATGCTTGTAACACCTTAAAATATTGGTGCCAGATCCACCTTTAAGTATCCCGATCGACTCAAAATCACTTTCTGCCATGCGGATGGCTGAGTGACTGCCAGGCTGTCCATGTAAACCTTTACTGCCCTATTCATAAAAAATTAAAATGGATTTGAAATTCATTTGAAGAAAAATTTGTATGAAACTTTTGCCTTAAAATACATTTCAAACTTATTGTATTTTTTATGAATACGGGGGTTAGTATATGCATATAAGCGAGTATTCACAAGAGCATTTTTTGTTTAAAAGCACCAAAAACGTGCAAATTATGAAACTCTTTTAAGCGATAAATACTGTATTATATAAATCTAAAGCTCATAACCAGGGAAACCATAAATATGCAACTGCATGTTTTCCTTGTGCTATAAATGAAGGCAGAAACAATATTTTATCCATTTTGGACTTTTTTATGAATTTTGGCATCGATTTGTTAGTGCATATTTTTGCATATTTAACTGCTTGCAGCATTTTTTGCATAAGTTAGTTAAAAGAGCCTTTTTGCAGCATTTTTTAAGTTTATAGTGCATATTTTGCCATTTTGAGGCATATTTTGATACATGTTCTTTTTTTTTAGATGCTTACAAAACTTTCGCAACAAATAAAAAACTTCTTTATTCGAAATTTGTTTACCCAACATGTTCTTCAATTTCGACATTTACATTAAATTTTTACTCTAAAATTGTAAGACAAAGCAGGTTGTCATTAAAGATAAATGTTATTTTAAACTTTAAAATTTTATATACAAGCAAAAATTAAGGAAAAAGCAATTATATACGTTTTTGACGATGTGTGTAATACATAGAAATCTGGACCAATCTTTTCATATAACGATCGACTCAGATATCCATCCGTCCGTCTGGCTGGTTGTCTGTCTATGTTTACCTTGTGCGCAAAGTTCAAATTGCAATCTTGTAGATAATTTCATCAAAATTGGTAAATAAATTTTAATTGCACGTACGACGAATTCTATGTAAATAGTAAGAATCGGTCTATAATTTCTCATATCCCCCATAAAAGCTTATTTTCCCCAATAAGACTCTTTGTATCTGTAAACCTTAAAAATATGTTGGTATTAAGATTAAATTCGCTCCAAAGATATTTTACTGCAATTTAAATTTTTTCGAATTGGATCCCTTCTAATCCTAATCCTTTTAAATGTTAACATTAATAAACAATTTACAGACCGTCCCTAAAATCCCTTAAAGACAAAAAATCCCATATGGATGTTAATGTTTAAATGATATTCTGTACGACTACCTCTTATATGCGATGTAACCTCTTTACATATGTTTAGTTTGGGAGCCGAAGGCTGGCCGTCGCTCATAGGGGTTTTTGCCAATCTAGCCGGACATTACTTTTTGTTTTAGCTTATATTGCTTCTTAAAAGTTATTGAGTGCCCCTAGATCAATGAAACTTGGCAGAAATATGTGATATTGTCATAGGCAGGTAAACCTCAAAAATAAATAAAATCGGACCAAGGAGGAAAAGTTTCCCCCTAGAAGAACTAATCCAACCTCTGAAAAATTCAATTTTTTTAGTTTTCCCATACTTTTGTTTGGCAAATGCAACTTTTAACGTCGGCGAAAGTTAAAAAACCTAAAATTAGACCCATGACATCGTAAAATTACACTTTTCGCCCCCTTTTGAGGGCGGTTACATAAAATAATATTTAAAGAAAAAATGTAAATATTTAAAGAAATAGATTACTAACGCCTTAATACTATAAAAATTAAATTTTTGAACTTTTATGGGTCGGAGGAGGTATCCCTTGAACCCTCCCCCCCCCCCCCGGAACGACCATGTAAAAAATTTTTTTTTTTTTTGCTAATTTCCAAAACATATTAATTTTAAAGATTTTATGTGAGTTTTATGTATTTTATAGTATTTAATTTATCTGAAAATAGTTAATCATCCCTATCGTGAATAACAAGTGGAATTTTTGTTCCCATGAAATTTTCATTCCCCTCGAAGGGAAAAAAGCAATCGTGAATCTCGTGTGAAAAATTGTTCACGCTATCAGTTTCAGTGAATGTAAAAAAAAGAAGAAAGATTAAAAAATATTGAAAATCCATGAAATTTTTGTTCAAAAATATACAAGTATATATTTTAAAGAAAAGTTAAAATAATTAAGCAAAATATTAAGTACTGGAGGGATAGTTTAATTACAACGTTAGTTTTTTGCACATTTTAAATTTTATGTAGTAAAATATTTTCCAAAATTCTGCCACCAAGTCAATTGAAAGCTTTACAAATCCGCAGGCAATCGACCTGTTGTTTTGCATTTTGTTGAGCAATATATCGGTTTAAGTCTAATTAACTTATTAACCCTTAATATTCGATTTATAGGAGGAGCTACTTACATACATGTTCTGTTCCCTAGCAAAAATAAAGTGAGAAAATCTAAGGGAAATGTGAACAAATTACGAGGGAAAAAATTTTTCACGATAAGGGGAATTTTTCCCGTGAACAATTTTCCACGTTATTATTCTCCTTTGAATTACAATTTTTCATGGGAGTTGTTCATGATCGCAAATATGTGAAAAGGGGAAAAATTACGAGGGAAAAATTATTCACGATAGGGGTGAATATATTCGTAATTATAACTTATTTATAATAGTAACAGCAAATTTTATTTAAAATAACTTCCCTTTTGCACTAAGATGATGATAAGTGCCATGGTTCTTCTCCGTCTGCTTCTTCAAAATCCTCTTCTGAATCTGAATTCTCTTCAGAGCCAAGTACAGTTGGAAGCATAAAAGAAATTGCTTCTTTCGTAAAGGGTAGTGTCTTTTTTTTGGAGTTGGTCTTATACTAGTAATCAGTGGGTCAGAACTGAGCAAAAGTCTATTAATAATATCTTTGTTACACTGAACCCTCGAAAACTTTCTAGCTAAATTCTGCCTGTAAAACCGAAAATGTTTATTTCGTGCCTCAGACGCTTCTTCCCGATAGGCAACAATGCTTCACTCATTACAAATGCGCCATGTATTATACACTTTTTCCATTTTACTCTCAAAGCTTCAAAATGGTTCTGATAACAATTTTATGCAATAACCACAATATATATTAAAAAAAAAACTAAGTACCTAGAGCCCAGATTTGATTTTTTATTATATATTATTTTTGTTGTTAATGATTTTAAAAGTTATGCAAAACAGGTACATTTATTTTGCTCCATAAAATAACGTCATTTAGCGGCCGCACAGGTGGTTAAAACCCGTTACTTACTGTTTCGCACATCCCTTTTTTACACAGGTAATATTAGTCTTAGATGTAATAACACGGTGAGACAGTCCAAAAAACCTGGGACCGGATATCATTTTTCTTGTAGGGCTTGTCGAGTAAAACAAGATTCCAATAGTGAAATATACCGGACACCTCCAAAATCCGGATTTACGGGTAAAAAACCGGTTTTTGTGCCTTTGCGCACTTATAAGCCTGTAATTTTGTTGATAATGATCCGATTTTCAATTTCTTACTAGATTTGGAAAGAAGAAACTGAGATCTTTCGAACAATGTATAATTTATTTAAGAAAACTGGAGAAATTTGGATGTTATTGTCGAGCAAACACAAATTTTGTAGATTTTTCAAAAAAATTTCAAATTTAGTGACGTTTTTATACATTATTTTCTTAAAAAACTATAATACCATTGAGTTTATTCAAAAAGTACGTTTATTAACGATTACAACGCATATTTGGGTTTAAAAATAGATAAGTAATTGACTGAGTTATTTAACTTTTCATGAAAATAAACTTTTAAACATTTTATAAAAATTTTATTAATCAATTAATCAATGTTATCCTAAACACAATTTGTAATGAGAGTTTAAGTCATTCAAAAATATTGCTTTTTTTCGAGAGCTTTACTCATGTAAAATTATTGTTTTTTTTAATATGACGTTTTGTTAATGTCTTCTTTTTCACTTTGAATCTGTGTATTTAAAAAAACGTTTGCAATTTAATAAAAATCGTGTGCAATTTAAATTAAAATTATGACAAAGATGACAAAAAGCATCGCCGTTTACATCTAATTTTTTACAAATTGTTTCATGTATCCCAGTTTAAGATGCAGTGGTGCCATAATAACGTCCTTAACTTTAACTAATTGGTAATTTAAAATGTTTTTTCTGCCTTTTCTATGTGACTCGCGAGATGGCCATAGTTTGCGATCATAACGATTCGGCGCACGACATATTACATTACAAATCTTAAATTAATAAAAAATACAGTCATAAATTTTTATAAGAAAATTTACTTTTAAATGAACCATCAATAAAAAGTCGCCATTCATCTGCATTATAATTGTGATTTAATGCCGAAAATAGTTTCGGTACATCAACGCAATACACGAGATCACTGTCATTGGAAATAGTCTTAAATCTTTCTTCAAGTAACCAAGTCCGGTAACTTGTTCTACTAGATGTAATAACGAAATCCTTTTCCACAAAATTCTACTGCTTTAATCGCGACCAAAGGACTTCAGATTGCCGCTTTGACAAGTGTAATTCGCGAACAAGATCGTAGAAATCAGCATTTGACAAAATATGCCGCTCCGTTGTTGTAGACCTGGATGGAAGGAACTTTCTTTGTTCAAAATCTTTTTCTGTTATATCGACAGATTTGCTCGTTGTCGGTAGATCATTACTTACAGGTATCGGTTTTGTAACAGTTACAACATTTGCGTACTTAATGTTTTTGCGTGTTTTAAAACTGTTTTGTTTTTAAAATCACGCCGGTGACTGATATCAGTAAATAAGCCAAAAATTTGTTACAATTGTCACACATTTTGTATACAATTTTAATTTAAATTGCACACGATTTTTATTAAATTGCAAACGTATTTTTTTAATACACAGATTCAAAGTTAAAAAGAAGACATTAACAAAACGTCATATTAAAAAAAAAACAATAATTTTACATGAGTAAAGCTCTCATTACTAATATTTTTTGTAAATCTAAGTTGTGTTTAGGCTAACAGTGATTTGTAATTTTAAAGAAAGTGCGTAAAAAGAACACGAAAAAAAACAATATTTTTGAATGACTTAAACTCTCATTACAAATTTTTTTTGTGTTTAAGATAGCATTGATTAATTGATTAATAAAATTTTTATAAAATGTTTAAAAGTTTATTTTCATGAAAAGTTAAATAACTCAGTCAATCACTTATCTATTTTTAAACCCAAATATGCGTTTGAATAAACTCAATAGTATTATAGTTTCTTAAGAAAATAATGTATAAAAACGTCACTAAATTTGAAATTTTTGAAAAATCTACAAAATTTGTGTTTGCTCGACAATAACATCCAAATTTCTCCAGTTTTCGGAAATCGGAAAATCGGATCATTATCAACAAAATTACAGGCTTATAAGTGCGCAAAGGCACAAAAACCGGTTTTTTATCCGTAAATCCGGATTTTGGAGGTGTCCGGTATATTTCACTATTGGAATCTTGTTTTAGTCGACAAGCCCTACAAGAAAAATAATATCCGGTCCCAGGTTTTTCTATTTCATTCAATTTTGTAACACTGTGTAATTTAAATAAAAAACATCTAAAGGGTGGTTAAATTGTAAGGGCCGATGTTGAATGTGAACCACACCTAAACGCCAAGTTTTTTTCCGAATTTTATTTGACATTTCTCTATTTCAGACTTACTCAATTTGAACCATGGAGAGATACACAATCCAACAACGTGTTAAAGTTATCCAGGCTTATTATGAAAATGGGCGTTCAAATCAAAATGCATATCGTGCACTTCGTGATTTTTTTGGTCAATTTGATCGTCCAAATGTGCGTACAATCGCAAAAAACGTGGAAAAATTCGAGCAAACCGGGTCTGTAGAAGATGTGAGAACACCAGTGCATGCTCGTACAGCTCGTACTGCAGGAAATATTGCTGCTGTTCGCGATAGTGTGGCTGAAGAGCCGTCCACCTCAACTCGTCGTCGTGCCCAACAATTGCACCTCTCACGCTCGTCGTTGATGAACATTATGCATAAAGACTTGCATTTACACGCTTACAAGGTGCAATTGGCTCAAGAACTAAAGCCTCTTGACCATTCCAAACGTCGTGAATGGGCAGAATGGTGGCAAGAAATGGCAACAGTGGATGATCAATTTTCGAAGAAAATCATCTTCAGTGATGAGGCACATTTTCACCTCAGTGGATTCGTCAATAAACAGAATTGCCGCATTTGGGCGAATGAGAATCCAAGAGTGATTGTCGAAAAACCAATGCACCCACAAAGAGTGACTGTTTGGTGCGGTTTATGGGCTGGCGGCATCATCGGCCGGTCAGGCAGTTACTGTGAATGGTGTTCGCTATCGTGAGATGATAACGAACTTTTTATGGCCCGAATTGGAAGATATGGATGTGGACGATATGTGGTTTCAGCAGGACGGTGCCACTTGCCACACAGCTAACGAAACAATGGCTCTTTTGCGCAACAAATTCAATGGCCGTGTTATCTCACGTATTGGCGATGTCAATTGGCCGCCAAGATCATGTGATTTGACACCGTTGGACTTTTTTCTTTGGGGTTATTTGAAAGAAAAGGTGTACGTCGATAAGCCAGCAACAATTCAAGAGCTAAAGGATGAGATAATTCGGCACATTAACGGCATAGAACCTCCATTATGCCTCAGGGTCATCGAAAATTTGGACCATCGGATGGAGGTGTGCCGCCGTGGTCGCGGCGCCCATTTGGCCGATATTTTATTCCATACATAATTGAAGAGGTTAAAACATTCCTAGAAGAAAAAGGCTTCAAGGTAAAACATGTAGTAAATATTAAAAATAGAGAAAAAATTCCCCAACCACTTTTTCGAGTGGAGTTTGAACCCGGCGACGTAAAACTTAAAAAAAACGAAACACATCCTATTTACAATTTAAAATATATTCTCTACAGAAGAATAACTATAGAAGAGCCGCACAAAAAAAATGGACCTGTTCAGTGCTTAAACTGCCAAGAATTTGGCCATACCAAGGCATACTGCTACTTACCCCCTGTCTGCGTAGTATGTGGTGAACTACACGGTACAGTTTCTTGCGATAAGTCTAAAACCGACCCCAACGTAAAAAAATGTAGCAACTGTGGCGGTAATCACACTGCCAATTATAGAGGATGCCCAGTATATAATATTGTCAAGCAGACGGTTGGACCGAAAACAAATACCCCTCAAATGCAGGTTGCAAATCAGGTAAACACAAATGCAATTCAAGCCCCCCAGCCTAGTAATAACAGAACCTCTTACGCTAACGTCCTAAAATCAAACCATCAGCCAATGCAAGGTGCCTCGCCAAGTAATGATGAAACTCCGGTTTCTAATTTAAGTCGTTTAGAAAAAACCATGGAAACATTAGTGCAAACAGTAAATAATTTTACGAACACAATGGGTAATATGATGCAGGAAATGCTTAGAATGCAATCGATGTTATTGCAAGCTGTACTTAACAAACCATGAACTGTTTAAAAATTTGTTTTTGGAACGCAAACGGCATCCGCCAACATAAAAATGAATTAGAATACTTTCTTAAAAATAAACAAATTGATGTCATGATGATTTCTGAAACTCATTTGACCTCAAGAAATACGTTTAAAATCAATGGTTATATACTATATGATACCAAGGACCCTCGAGATAGAGCTTGTGGAGGTTCTGCCATCTTAATAAAAACTCGAGTCAAACACTACATTATGTGTGATCACCGTGAAGACTAGCTGCAAGCAACGACTATTTGTGTTGAGGAGCTAAATCGAAACATAGTAATTTCTTCTTTATACTCTCCACCTAGATTTTCCATATCAGAAGGCCAATATTATAAATATTATAAATCATTAGGACCCTGTTTTCTGGCCGCTGGCGATTATAACGCTAAACATACCTTCTGGGGGTCACGACTTATAACACCAAAAGGTCGTGTTTTGTTTAACACAATCTCTAAAATGGGTTTAAATGTGGTCGCGAGCGGGCAACCAACATATTGGCCTACTGATCAGCAAAAAATTCCAGATGTTATCGACTTTGGCGTGGTTAAAAACATCCCCACAGAAACGATTCATGTTGAAGCTTCCCTAGAATTATCATCCGACCACACACCTACAATTGTTACTATATCGAACCCAAATAGAATTGTATTTCCGTCAGGTTACTTAGCGACGCCAGCCACACAAATAAATTGGTTAAAATATAAAAAATTTCTCAGTGCCCATTGCACAGAAAATATTCCGCTTAGTACACCGGAGAATGTGGATCTCTCTCTTGTTAACTTTGACAGTTATCTTAAACTAGCTGTTCAACACTCCAGCGTTACCCTCAAAAAAATTAAAAATAATAAAATATGTTCTTCAGATGTCGAGCGGCTCTTGACTGAAAAAAGGAGAGTTCGAAGAGAGTGGCAACTTTACAGATCCCCGCAACTTAAGATTTTATTAAAAGAATGCACAAAAAGGCTAAGAAAGTTGCTACAGAATCAGAAAACGGCTTCTCTAGAAAAATATCTTAAGGAACTTGATGCAACTCCACAATCTGACTACTCATTATGGCGTGCAGCTAGAAATCTAAAAAGGCCAGTTATATCTAAGCCACCATTAAGAAACTTGAATGGTAGTTGGGCAAGAAATGATAATGAAAAAGGAAACCTGTTTGTAAATCATTTGAAAAACGTATTTACACCAAATATATCTCACAATATTGCGGTCGAGTTACCACCTGTTGATGCTAGAGCAGCTATTCCCCTCAGATTTGAGATAAGAGAAATCGAAAAGGCTATTTGTGACTTAAACACTAAGAAGGCACCTGGTATTGATAAAATCAGTAATAAAATGCTTTTGGAGCTACCTCGCATAGCAAAGAAAATTATTCTTTTTATTTTTAATGCTATTTTACGCCTTGAATACTATCCTGAAAAATGGAAGGTTTCCTTAGTTACCATGATACCAAAGCCAGGTAAAGATCATACAAAAGTTGAGTCTTATAGACCTATTAGCTTATTATCAAATATGTCAAAGCTGTTTGAGAAATTATTAGTTTCAAAATTAACACCAATTTTAAGTGAAAATAGATGTATTCCAAACCATCAGTTCGGATTTAGAAGAAAACACAGCACAATCGAGCAGACTCATCGAATAGTAAATGTCATAAGAAAAGCATTTGAAGAAAATAAATATTGCTCAGCACTCTTCATCGATGTTTCGCAAGCTTTTGACAAAGTCTGGCATGAAGGCTTATTACACAAATTGAAGCAAAATTTACCAGCAAACACACACAAGCTGCTAGAAAGCTACTTAGTCGGTCGTCAATTTATTATTAAAGAAGGAAATTTCTTAAGTTCACCTCAGCCCATTGCCGCTGGAGTCCCACAAGGCAGCATCCTGGGCCCCCTATTATACTTAATTTATACTTCGGACATGCCAACAAGCAACTACACACAAACTTCAACATTTGCAGACGATACAGCTTTTCTAAGCGTCCACGAAAATCGTTATGAAGCATCGCGTTACTTACAGCATCATATATTTCAACTAGAAATATGGTTAAGACAATGGAGGATAATGGTCAATGAGCAAAAATGTGTACATATAACATTCACTTTGCGCCGGGAATCTTGCCCCCCTATTACAATCAATAATCAAATAATTCCTCAACATTCGCATGTTAAATATCTCGGTATACATCTGGATCGGCGATTAACGTGGCAATGCCATATAGAGGCAAAATTAACTCAAATGAAACTAAAAGCCATTCAAATTCATTGGCTTATTGGAAGAAATTCTGTCCTTAGTCTCGATTGCAAGCTTCTACTTTACAACTCTATCTTAAAGCCTATCTGGTGCTACGGTATTCAACTATGGGGCACTGCCTCGGCCTCTAATATCGACAAAATTCAAAGGCGCCAAAATAAACTTCTTCGAATAATCACAGCCGCTCCCTGGTATGTTAAAAACTCAAACATTCATAAGGATCTCAATGTGCCATTAGTGAAATCTATGATTACAAAATATGCAATAAAATATTTAAAAAGGCTTGAACAACACCCAAATCCACTAGCTCGAAATATTTTAAATTATGGCGGCCACACTCGCTTAAGAAGAAGAGACACTGCAGCACTTACCCAATTAGATGAGCGATAAACACCTATAAAAGTGAACATAACCCGTGATGAAGAAAATTTTGTCTGGCACTGGCAGGAGATAAAATAACGTATTAGGTTAAGATTTGATTAATTATTGTTAGTTCATATTTAATATATGAAGATTCAATAAAAAATAATGACAAAAAAAAAAAAAAAAAAAAAAAAAAATAATTGAGTAATACCAATATATCATAATAAAATAAAATTACAATAATTTCCTAAATAGTTTGTGTTTTATTCAAAATCAACATCGGCCCTTCAAATTTAACCAATTTACGTACAACCAAAACATTTTCTGTTTTGGAAGATGAGCAAAAACAGAAAAAAGGTGAAATTTTCAAAAAATCATAAAAAAATGGCGCAACAACGCGCAACGTTTTTTTTTTTTTTTTTAATTTAAAAGTAGAGATTTTATCGTGATGTATAACATTTTTAAGAACTCAGCGGGCTTCACCTTCAAAAACCTTTTAAATTTTTTTTTTACAAAAAATCGTTTTTTTTAATTTCGAACTAATTTTTTTATCATAAAATCTTCTAATAAAATTTTTCTAAAAATTTTCATAAGTAGCTGCTTATATAGTCTTTCACAGAGAAAAAAATCAATGTAAAATCTTTATTCGTTTATCTACAAAAAAATATATTGTAAACCTCCCAAAACCGTAAAAAGTCAATGAACACGCATGCAATTTAATCAACTTTCCTGGTTTTAACAGTGTCCCAAAACCACAAATCTCAAGCAAAAGACTCGAAAACTTACTATATGCTGCAGAACTTTGTTGTCTGTCGAGCTGCGTACTTAATTTGTCCATTTCTTAAATTTTATTTTTTGCTTAATGTCCGGCTAGATTGGCAAAAAACCCCTATGTGCGTCGCTGCCAAATTGGGTAAAAACTTGAAAGTTCGTCTGTAAATATGTAAAAATGGAACTGTTACTAAGTTCTTGAATATTTTGTTTTTAAATTAGTAATTTTTTAATTTTTGGGGCATATTTTTTAAAACTTCCAGCGGATGTTTTCAAGTTTTAACATGTTTAATGCGTATAAATTCAGCGTTGCCGTTGTGACACTAATGTACCACTTTTGACCCCTTTTCATGCCAATGACACTTTTTGTGACCCTTTTTTAATATATCCCTTTGTATCATTTTAACAATATTTATGACACCTTTTGAACCTTTTTGAAAATAACTACAATTTTCCATATTCCTTACGAAAATTCTCATGAGTTTTGTGACCATACAAATATGTATGTATACATATGAAAATTGGAAGCATGTCATAACGTCCAGTGTCATAGGGTCCACTGACACTTTTTCCAAACAAACTTAAAATAATTTGCTCGAATGTGAGCTGGAAGAATGGACTTCAAGTGAAGATTTAATTACAAAATATAGAATAAGTATTTCTAAAAAGTGATACACATTATCAAAGGTTTTTGTAAAAGTAACTTCTTCTTTTGTTAATATGACTAATATTGTGAATTGTATGTATAATAAATGTATAATTACTTTTATTTTAGTCTAATGTTTTTAATTAGTACATACTTATAAACTTGACCCCATTTTACTTTAAAATACCCCTTGTTTACCCTTTTTTTCTTAAATACACTTTTTATGACACTTTTTCGAAATTTTGAACGGCAACCCTGTGCATAAAACGCGTTTTTTAGAGGATATTTCTGGTTTCCCTGCTCATAACACAATTTTTTTCTAGCGGTTCTATGAATGGTCATGGGTCGCAAATAGGGTATACTCTCAAAAAATTTTCTGGAAATTGCTTGACAGAGTATCCTTTTTTCATATTTTTTTTTTATTTTGAGGTTTTTATTGCTTTTTTTAATGCGCATATAAACACTTTTTAGATCATATTTCCGGTTTCCCTGATTATTATACACTTTAATCGTGTTGTTATAATAGTTAATTAAAGTCATTAAAAACATGATTAATTAAGTCATTATTATTTGTATTTTCCAATTGAAATTGAGGCTATCAGCGCAGAAGTGGTCTAAACCCAGACTACTTATTATGAGATAATTAGTAGTAGGGATGCCAATCGGGATTGATTTTAGAAAATACCGGGATTCGGGATTATAAAATATAGCACTATAACTTGTTTATTTATGAATTTTCAAAAGGTATTATATATAAAACATATATTTAAAAAAAAAACAATAAGAATTATAAAAATAACAAGTTAGAGTTCTATATTTGGCTGTGCCGAATCTTTGATACCCTTCACCGACAGTTCGAATGTTTAAGGAGTAATATCTGTATGATGTTATTAATTTCTTAAACTGTGACGATTTTTTATTAATTATGGTTTTAGGTGTACTAAACTGTTTTCCGGTAGTAGGGTTTATATGGGGCCTAAGGTAGATTATGGACCGATCGTCACGAAATTTCACAGTGTCATTTCTAGTCCTAATAAAGTGTGACGTTCCAAATTTTGCTACGCTAGCGTTATTGTTTACGGTTTAAGGCGTACTAAACTGTTTTCCGGGAGTAGTGTTTATATGGGGCTTAGGGTAAATTATGGACGGATCTTCACGAAATTCAAATAAAAGTCAAATAAAACAAATGTTTGCAAAATCTTATCTCATTCCGTGCCTTGTTCCAGCATTTATGTTATTTTTTGTAACAAAATTACCAATTTTTTTAGGTGGTGGTTCCACATTTTGATTCATAGCTCGGGTCGTACTGAACGGATTTTGCTGGATTTCAATCTCAAACTGCTTAGGATAACAACAAGCAATTTGGCACCAAGTTTGTTCATTTATTTTGAGTTGTTCGAAAGTGAGCGTGTTTTCAACAGACGGACATGGCTAAATCGACTTAGAATTACTCAAGGACCCAGAATATATATACTTTAAGGGGTCTGAGATGAATAATAAAAAAGTTTCACACGGAATGACAAACTTAATATACCCTCTTCACAACTAATTGTGGTGGAGGGTATAAAAAATGCAACTGAAATATAATTTTTAATAATTTTTTTTTTTTATGGAGTATAAAAATTCAATAAAAACGAACATTTTTGTCCACAAAAGTTGATATATTAAAAATCCCGTTAAATTTCCCGTTTGGCATCCCTAATGAGGAGTTAACACTACTTTGGCACTATAGTACTTGGTTGTAACGGCCCGTGCAAAAACTATGTTCCTAGCGCCATCTGTTTTGGATACAAACAGTTGGACAACTCGACTATTGCACTGTAAAGAACAATGCAAAGAACATATCTTACACCAGAACCGTAACAAAATTAAAGTGTGGGTTACACCTAGGCTTGCCAACCGTACTTTATAATAAAGTATTGTACGATATTTCGAGTAATTTTGCTCTATACTTTATGAGAAAAATAAAGTACACGAAAATACTTTATATCGCATGATTAAATTTATCTAGAATTCAAAATAGATTCAGCTTATATCAGTCATAATATAATACTTATAACACTTATTGTACAAGTTTTTTTTTTTCGAAAAACTAAAGAACGACTAATTAATATTAGTCAGGGCCATTTGTTGATGTTTTTTTATATTGGCAGGACGACTTTTCGTAATAAAATAATCAGACAGCACTATTTTACTTGTTTGTTTTGTTTGAGTACAATAACTGCCTGTTTTTAAAACACGAGTGCAAGACCCTTTCAAATTACTGCCTGCTTTTAGATCGCGAGTACAAAAGTGACTCGTTTCACTAACACTTAAAACAAAATTTCCATTCCAATACAAAATGTTTAATACAGACTTCTTAAGGGGGCTCCCTTTAAATTTTTGAATTAATTGAAATTTTTCGACTTTTATGAATACAACCAAAAGTTGTTAACAGATTTTAATCATTTATAGCTTGTTTTGTTTGAAGCTTTGTTTTTTATATGTCTGGAAAAAATTTTGCTAAAAAAATTATTTTTGTTGCCAAAAAAAAAAAAATTATGTTTCTAAAAAGGACTGCGCATGTTAGAAAAAAATTTAACGTTTAAAGGAAACTTTATTGCGGATTTTCGGTTTTTCTAGTAATTTTAATAAACTGAACCGTTTTGCACCGGTATTGGATTCAGCGTACCCGAACTAGGTTAAAGCGGCAGTTGCCCGGCTTGATTCAAAAAAAAAGTGTTGAATTCTAGCACAGTGTAATTGTTTGATAAAACTTGCGAAAAGCAATAAAAAGCGTTTTAAATATCACAATGAAAAGAAATTAATTGTACTTTATATTTATACTTTGTACTTTTTTTCTTAACCTTTAATAACCAATGTACTTTAACTACAACAACAAAAATAGTTGGGAACCCTAGTTACACTACTTCTGCGGTGATAGCCTCAGTTATATTGTATATCTGGATAAGTAAGAAAATACGTTTCAATTACTATGATATCGTTTAGTTTAGAACAATTTTTTGTTATTTCTACAGTATGATCTTAAGGCCGCACCACAAAGAATCTTTTGTATTTTATACATCGCTTTATTCAACTGATTAAGTTGATATAAAAGTTTTTTTTATGAGCTTTGTCCCAACCGTACATCTCCGTAAAGTTAACTTTTGACTTTTAACGTACGTTGAGATATTGAAAGCTGTTTTTGATTCGTTTTAATTAAATATTTGTGTTTTGTATCAGCAAAAATAAAATACATACAAAATAAAAAAAAAAAAAAATACTCTTAAACCAAATAAATAAAATTGTCTCGGTCTTTATTAAATATCCCTCATTAAAGTATTCATTGTGTGGCCATCCTCTTTTGTTAAGTTACTGTCAGTTACAAAAAAAGACGCAGAAAGTACAAAGAAGTCTATCTGACTCGGCCTTTACAACTCATAAAGTTTATAAATAAGTGCTGCCAATGAAGAATTTGGAAATTACATTTGAATGTGTCCCAAATAACACATTGCTAGAATCAATCCTTGTCTACAATAAAATTGGGTGTGTTTAAAAAAAAGAAAAGCTTATCGAATGCTTAAGTAGGAAATGAATTGATGCAAATATTTATTTCCAAACATAAACAATATCGTCGGCCAAAAATTTGTATGCACAAGCTTAAGAACTATGATGACTTTAAAAGTTTGCTGTTAATGCTTTTTTTTTTTTGATGTAAACACAATACATAAGGTTTTTACTTCTTGAATTCTAAAATAAATAGAGGGAGTTTACACGGTGTCTATTCAGACATGTCTAACAAACACGTTTGTTTTGTTTGTAGGCGATCGGCGTAGAGAAGAAAGAGGGGTTGCCAAACAGACATGAAATGTGTTTTCATGTTTGTTTATATGAATTTGAATGTTTTTAATTTGTATGTATATGTATATTAGACTATTATACATGAAAACAGACATGTTTGGAAAGAAATCGTGAAAAGACAATAGGTTTTTGGAAGCATGTTCAAAAGATAATGTCAAAAACAGACATGCCTGAAAAAACTCCGTGTAAACTCCCTCATAGAAGGTACACATTATTTTTTTTTAATTTGCGCCAGAAACAAATGTCAACCAAACTTCACAGTATATGTTAAATATTATTTCTTCAAAACACGTTTGAACAAATCTTTCTAAATATTTGTGCATATAAATGTGCTTGCGGTCTACACATGGGCATTTGGTGTTGGCAATGATATATGCCAGTAGAGCCGAACAATTTCTGTTCTTCCGTCACACACGGGATTATTTCATCTGGCATAAAATTGTATACATGTTCCTACTCTGCTTTGTATGTGCTAGTGTTTTTTGCATTAATTATACCCTCCGTCACAATTAGTTGTGAAGAGGGCAAACTAAGTTTGTCATTCCGTGTGAAACTTTTTTATTATTCAATTCAGACCCCATAAAGTCCTTGAGTAATTCTAAGTCGATTTAGCCATGTCCATATGTATGTCCGTCTGTTGAAAACAAATCGCTTGTAGTTATCCTAAGCAGTTTGGGATTGAAATCCAGCAAAATCGGTTCAGTAGAATCAGAGCTATGAATCAAAATGTGGAACCAACACCTTCAAAAAATTGATAATTTTGTTACAAAAACTAACATAAATCGTGGAAAAATGCAAGTGATTTAAGATTTTGCAAAACTTTGTTTTATTCGACTGTAAATCACACTATGCCCCATAGAAACCCTTCTCTCGGAAAATTGTTTAGTACGCCTTAAACCGTAAAACACTATGCTATCATAATAAAATTTGGAACGTCGCAGTTTTATAGGACTACAAGTGACACTGTCAAATTTTGTGAAGATCGGTCCATAATTTACTATTAGACCCACATAACCCATGCTCCTGGAAAACAGTTTATTACGAATAAAACCGTAAATTATGCTATCAGAATAAAATTTAATACTTCACAGTTTGATAGGACTAAAAATCACACTAATAAATTTCATGATGATCGGTCCATAATTAAAACAATAAAATAATTAAAACATAATAAAGGCCCCATATAAAGTAGCAGATATAAATATTGCGGTAAAATTTTTTCCAACTTAGCTTCATATGGCCAGTAAAAATGTCATGAATTTTGTGATAAACGGGCCATAATTTACCTCAAAGATAATTTAATAATAAATAAATTTCATATAGATCCCACTCCTGAAATATTCGAACTGTCGGTGGAGGATATCAAGGATTCGGCGCAGCCTAATATAGCACTCTTACTTGTTTTTTAATGATTTACAACACAAACACTATAAGTGTTTGTCTTTTCCGCAAACTTCCACGATATTTAATGTTAACTTTCGAACACTGCGTTAAACTGTCCGTTAAAAAATTTTATTTCCTCAATATACCGTTGAAAATACATTGTTTTCAATTGGCAACACCTTTCAAAATACATATAAAAGTTATGAATCATCTGATTGAATTTATCTGTACGGCAAATAAATAGTTGGCAAATGAGCGTCGGTTAGCTTTGCGACAGAATAAAAGCAAATGACACATTGAGAAAACCACACTTCTTTAATGTGCTGTTGTTCTTTGGGGAAAAAGATAATCGTCTACTAAGAAAACGGCCATTAATTATACAAATCAAAACAAAACAAAAATATTATATTAATTTTTTTAGGCAGTATTTGCATGTATGTATAAATTGAAGGCCATAAGCATCGCGACCCAGTGGATCTTTTGTTATAACTAGCCTACTCGCCCTGCCACGGGAAAGGGTCACAAATTTTTTGGAGTGTCTTAACCCATAGACCGACGTCCAAGTATGAAGATCAAGTTCGGAGCGTCCCTCTAATGTAACCAGGGCCAATAAAAGGACGACAAGTGCCCTTGTTTGCCACACAATCAGCCCTTTCATTGACCACATGGCACTGGTAGCTGGGTACTCATCACAACTTCTAATCCTTGTGTTTCCCCAGATCTCTCAGAGTCACAAAACAGTCCAGAGCCAACCTGGACCTCAGCTCCAAAGAAGATAGTGCTATGAGAAAGGCTTGGATATCCGACATTATAAATAATCGCAGTCCCCTTGCCCTCCTTCTCAGGCATTCCCCAGCGCATATGAGGATGGTGTAGATCTCCGCCTGAGAAGTATTTACTAATATCATACCGCTATAAAGGAAAAAAGCAATGTGCACTGACGATTTATACTATTTTATACAAATAGATGAGAGCTTTTCATTAAAACTCGCTTTCATAGACTGCGAGTTAATATCGCTTTAATAAAGATGTTTGGTCATTTATCGCTATATGGAAATACTTACGCCATATTCTTCATAAAATTCGTATCAGATTTTTTATTCTTTAAATTCAGATTAAAGATTCTTAACAAAATAAATTGTAAACAAGGTTACGTTATACTATTGACCAAGGTATATTTATAACAGGTAGTCTCGGAAAGCCAGCTGGTTATTTTTTATTTGCTTGTTTTGCGATACAAACTGTCAAATGTTGTATAGTAAACAAGTAAACAAAGTTTTTTGTCCTTATCTTTTGTCTTTTTTGTCTCTTTTCAACCGCTTTGCTATTTGACAGTTCGTATCACAAAACAACAATAAAAAGCCTTGTTGTTTGTTTTATTGTACAATTGTTGTAATCTCGCGGCTACCTGCTGTAAATATACCTTGACTATTGACAAACTAAAGTTTATTGTTGATGGGATAAGCTATTCCTATGCGCATTTCACTGGTTGCTTAGGCCAGATCGTCAGGAAACTTCATCCAAAGAGTTCAGAAAAACTAAAGATATTATACAAATAAAACTGTTAAGCGAATAAGAATTATAAGTCCCAGTTTTACTTGTAACAATATCAAAGCTTAAACAAAAACAATAAACAGTGAGTTTATCTTTTCTTACAATCCCGACCACAATTGGTTGATTTTTTGTCAACTCAAAATGTAGTTGTAAGTGGGTAAAGAAAAAAACAATATAAAACAAATTTCTTTATTTTATTTTTCCAGTTCAGTTTTATTTACACTGCCACATGAATATTAGTTATCAAAATTTTTCTTGGGATTCAAAAATTCATTAACAAGGTTACGTTATAATGTGCTAAATACCCATTTCATATTATTTCTTTAACACAATTTATTACCATAAAACTATTTCAAATTTAATTTTGCACATAAATATTTTGAAAAATATGATAAATTTTAAGTTCTTCTAAACTTCTCAATTTACGAAAGATATCAATGTCAAAATCTCTCATTGTATGCACGGCAGCACCATTTGCCCGATAACAATTTTTAATACAAACTTTTTTCAAATTTGGAAATATTCGGGGTAAATTTTTTACATTTTTCTCAGTAAATTTTACATCTCTTACACTCAACTGAATTAAATTTGGAAATCTCAAATCAATTTCAAACATAATGGAACACTTGTTTAACATGGAAAAAGTATTGACTTTCAATTCTTTAATGTTTTCGATATTTAACTGTAAGAATTCCTTGAAATCATTTTCATTCAGAATTTCATTTGGCACCACATTGTGTAAGACATATTTCGACGAGAACTCCAGCATATGCAAGTTTTTATATTTCGTCTTCCATATGTGATTTCTGATGATGTAGTGAAAGTTTCTACAAATTTTAGCGAACTTTAATTGTTCTTGACAAGTTAAATATTGAAGAATGTTCGCCAGTAAATATGGATTGAAGAAGATTTGGTTGACTACGTGCAAATGTTGGGATTTCATTTTATTTAATCAAAAAATTTGTATAACAAATTATGAAAATTTAAATTATTGTGATCTTTAAGAAGATTTTTATTGGACTAGTCTTAATAAATGATAATATATAAGTTTGTTTTAAAAAGAATCAGTATTTAACCGCAAACAATGATTAAGTTTTTTTCTTTAATGATCGTTGGTTTTTTTGTAAAAATCTATTTCGATAAAGTTTATTGGTCATTATGTATCGTGGTTTGAGATGACTTGTTGCTGTGATGATTTGATAAGAGAACCACTCTCTTATTATTTAACTCATGAAGGTGAAATGTTTAATCATACAGTGACCCATCAAGATGCCTTTTAAAAGGGTTTTAACCAAATGCCATACAAAGTGTTCGTTCTGTTTGTCAGAAGTCTTAAAAGAAATCAAATTTTCATAGTCGTGGAGTCTCTAATATAACTTATAATCGGTTAAATTCAATGCTTTTATACGAGGGCTGTTCTAAAATCATTTACCACCGAACAACTGTTTCAAGTTTGGTAATAGAAAATAATCTGGCGAAAAAGGTGCATGATGAAGCAGTTCGAACTTTAATAATTAAAGTTAAGTTCATTAATTTTGGCCATCACAAGAGTAAATATGAGAACTGGTGCATTGTTTTGATAAAATAAAATTTTTTTGTAAACAGGGCCTTTTTCTTTATTTCATCACTTGTATACCCTTCACTACAAGTGGGGAGATTATAATAGCACTAACATCAGCGATGCCAGAAGTGTAGATTCACTGCATTTTGCAGATTTTATACCCCAAAATTGCCATAATACAGATTTGAAGATGCAGATTTTTAAGCTTTTACACTTCTTGCATTGAAAAACCAAAAAAATCAACCATTCATGGAAGGAAACACACAAAAAAAAAAACAAACAATAGAAAAATTAGTGTTTGTTATGTGTTGACAATTATGGTACTTACGGAGGTGTTTACACTAATAGAACATCATGCGAACCAATTTTGCACAAGAAAAGTTTAAAGAAAGACATACGGTCACACAAATAATAGCACGTACTCCCTCTAAAATTGGAGTTTATGAATAACCCTGGATTTCTGATTGATATTTTCGCTTGCACTTGCACACCAGAGAACGGCTTTGTGCAATTGTAAAAAATCGCATTAAATGAACAGCAACAAATACACTCACTTGCGGTCATACAATCAAACTTGCGCAACCGCAAATATTCGCTGCTGGTTCGCAGTAAAAGTAAATTTAAAGAAATAATAATATACAGAAAGTGGTACAAGCTAAATTTGCATGCAAATTCTTAAAGACTGCAGCAGTAATTAAAAAAAAAAGAATTACTGTTCTGTTAAAAACGGTAAGAAAACAAAGGAAGGAATTCCTTGAGTTAAATTTTTAAAATTGTTAGACATTTGGCATTGTTTCAATCCCTAGCAAACAAGCCAAAAACTGGACGCCCACACATACCTTCCCCACGAGTTTAGCAATTTATAAAAAGTATAGTTAGTAAAAATCCTAAAACAACAGCCGTGGAATTTAGAAACACTTTGGAAAATTACCACAATAATAATGTTCATTCAGAAACAGTGCGAAGTGTTCTGCGAAACATTAATTAGGGATATTAACAAAAAAAAGCGACTCGACTTCGCACTTAAGTATGCGGACAAATCAATAGGTTTAAATTTAAATAATGAAATAAATATTTGCTTTCATTTAAAAATTGTTGGTTTATTTACTTTTTTTAAATATCACCACTTTTTGGAAAATTAAAGAATTTTTAAAGGGTATGTACTGTTATCTGTGTGATTGTACATAAGTAAATAAATAGTTCAAATGTGACGTCTGATTCATTAGTAGGAATTTTATTCACAAATTTAAATTTATCCACAAATCCGGAAGAAAGAACTAATTAAATCTGATTTTTTTTTTATTTTATGTATTTAACTAAATTGCATCTATGCATTAAATTTTACTGGCACATGTTATACATATGTATGCGTATATTTTGTAAAAGGCACAACTCGAAACTCAAAAACTGGCTTCAAAAACATGGTTACACTTTTAATCAACGTGAGTTCCACAAATTTAAAGAACGGCCAACTTCTTCTATGTATTGATTTTTTACCTGGATTATGAAAAAAACATTTTTAATAAATTTTTAGTTGTGCCAGTTTATGATTTAGTATACGAAAAGTTTGATTTTTCTTTGAAAAAACTAAAGGATTAAATTTTTAATGGATTTTTTGTGCCACTATAATGTGCAACCTGTTTTAGTTTTGTTTAAACAAAAAATATACTTATATCGAATTACCTATTATATTTTGAAATGAATTGCTATATCCTTTTCTAATTAAACTAAATTTAATATGTACTAAATGTGTTTTAAAGATTTTAAAATCTAGACTCAGATTTTCTGTTGAAAAATCATTTTGTTTAGCTTAAAGTTCTGGCAACACTGACTAACATTACTATCATGAATCAAAAAAAAAAACAAGATTGCGCACTCAGCCGTACAAAAGAATTTCTACTGAGCATCTTCGTTGTTGTCACAAATTTGGGACATACACAAATTCTATATCTTCGCCACACAAAAAAATAACGGACCTGCGCAATGCGTAATCTTGTTTTTTTTTAGTCCCTGCAGATTTTATTGGACTATGTGATCCATTTTGATCAAAAAGTCTACTCCCTGGACTAGTCCAATGTTATGCAAGCATGGAACATGTCATTGTTAAAAAGAGTTTATAGTGAAACGAAATTTCTTAAAATTAAAATTCTATGTTAAGATTATTTTTTAAAGCTTGCAAAAGTAAAACATTCATATCTTAAACAAGTTAGAGTGCTATATTCGGCTGTGCCGAATCTTTGATACCCTCCACCGACACTTCGAATGTTTTAGGGTTAATATCTGTATGATGTCTTTTTATTATTATAATCTTTGTAAAAACAGACATCTGCATTAAAATCTGTTGCGGTTTAGACCTATATTAAATTATTGACCGACAATCAGAATCAATTTTAAAAAGTTTGAGTAGAATATCAGTTTAAGATGAACTTAAATGATTTTCAAGAGAACAAATTATATAAAAGCCATGGTAAGCTATGAACCAATCATCCCAAATTCTGCAGAACGATTTCTGGTATTAAAAAACATAAATTTCAATACAGCGGTGCAATTAGTTTAAGCGATTGCAGTAAATTTCAGAAGGCTGCTAAAGTGGAATCTAAGGAAAATTATGGACCGTATATCACAAAATTGCATAACATTTTTTTTTGGCCATATGAAGCTAAACTGGAAGAAAGCTTACCGCGTATTTAATTATTTTACCAGAGTGGGCTTTATATGAGGCCTATGGTAAGTTATGCACCGATCTTCACCAAATTTCACAGTGTCATTTCTAGTTCTATAAAACTGTGATGTATCAAATTTTGTTATGATAGCGTTATTTTTTACGTTTTTAGGCGTACTAAGCTGTTTTCCGGGAGTAAGGTTTATATGGGGCCTATGGTAAATTATGGACCGTTCTTCACAAAATTTTAAAGGCTTATTTCTCGTTCAATATAACTGTGATGTACGAAATTTTGTTATGATAGCATTCTTTTTTACGTTTTTAGGCGTACTAAGCTGTTTTCCGGGAGTAAGGTTTATATGGGGCCTATGGTAAATTATGGACCGTTCTTCACAAAATTTTAAAGGCTTATTTCTCGTTCAATATAACTGTGATGTACGAAATTTTGTTATGATAGCATTCTTTTTTACGTTTTTAGGCGTACTAAGCTGTTTTCCGGGAGTAAGGTTTATATGTGGCCTATGGTAAATTATGGACCGATCTTCACGAAACTTAATAGTTTCATTTCTAGTCCTATTTAACTGTGACGTGCCAAAATTTGTTATGATAGCATTGTTAGTTAGGGTTTTAGGCTTACTATACTGTTTTCCGGGAGTAGGGCTTATATGGGGCCTAGGGTAAATCATGGACGGATCTTCAAGAAATTTTACAGCGTGATTTCCAGTTAAATAGAATGAGCTGTTGCGAAATCTTATATCATTCTGTGCATTTTTCCACCATTTATGTTAGTTTTTGTAACAAAATTATCAATTTTTTTTAGGTGGTGGTTCCACATTTTGATTCATAGCTCAGATCCTATTGAACCGATTTTGCTGGATTTCAATCCCAAACTGCTTAGGATAACTACAAGCAATTTGACACCAAGTTTGTTTGTTTCTTTTGAGATTTTCGAAAGTGAGCGTGTTTTCAACAGACGGACAGACGGACAGACAGACGGACATGGCTAAATCGACTTAAAATTACTCAAGGACCCAGAATATATATACTTTATAGGGTCTGAGATGAATAATAAAAAAGTTTCACACGGAATGACAAACTTAATATACCCTCTTCACAACTAATTGCGGTGGAGGGTATAAAAAGAACAAAAAAAATTTCCAAAATGTTTACACATGAGGTTCTAAAGAGCGAACACAACCTATCTCTATTATGTGAATAACTTGCAACCGTTGATTTTTTTGTAGCTTTTTGTTGTAAAGGGCGTTTTTTAGAGTATCACAACTTTTAACAGCTGATAGTTGCTTTTTGCTTTGAAATTACATTATGAATGGACTTATCGAGCAACGCGCAAATATTTGAATTTCCACTCAAAATTTTATTTTCCGATTAAGCCCATTTCTAGTTGAATGGGTACGAAAATAAGCAGAATTGTCGCATTTGGAGTAAGTAGAATCCACAAGCTTTTGTCGAAACACCATTACATCCACAAAAATTACTGTTTGCTACGCTTTATGGGCTGGCGGAGTCATTGGCCCATATGTCTTCAAAAACGATGATAGTAAGAATGCGAAACGTTGTTGAAAATTGTCGCCTTCTACACATGGCACAAATCATATTTAAACTCCATTAAATTTTCTTTCAAATAAAGCCCGTTTCATTGCTATTAAAATATATTTCCTCGTTTTATTATGATTTAAAAAAACACCCTTTATTATAAATCTGTTCTTCCCCGAAATAAGCTGGTAATGTATTTAGTCGAATGGAAAGGGAAATTTATAAGATGGTTGGTGTTGGTAAAGTTATTGATTGGAGTAAAAATAATAAATCTGATAATAATATTTGACATTGCGAAAATGCAGGGACAAGGCATTACAGAAATCCCTTAAAGCAAAAAAATATAACCAACTTTTTTCATGTACATTTATTACACTACGTGACAAAATTTCAACAAAGTCGTGACCAAATGAATCTGACAGCTAATCATTATGTAAAATTTTCCACTGAATCCGAATATGAAACAGATATTCCAAAATAACCGTTATTTGTGTTTTTAAAAAAGATGATGTGACTGAAATGCAAATATCTTCAAAAACTTTAAAAGGGGTTGTAATTCTTTCTTTCTAGTGAAATTTTATAAAATTTCTAAAATAACCATGGATTGCTTGTGAAGATTGGTCAAGAAATGACAGAGTTACAGGGGACAAAACTTCAAACTTCATTGAAAATTTTATGATTTTGTTCAATGTTGCTCTATTCAAGTTATTTTTTTTTAACCAATGATTTAAAAATCCTAATGTTTTATTGCATGCGACATTAGATTTTTTTAATATGAACATTTTGCGCCCAACAAGACATAGATTGGTAAAAAAATGACTAAGCTACCGAAGATTTAGTAAATTAACCCACATAGAAATTCAATACTTTAAAGCAATTTTTAATATTTATTTTTACTAAAAATTTAGCTTTGTATATTAATTTGTTGTGGGTTAGTTCAATTAATCTTCTGTAACTTTGTAATTTCTGTACCGATCCGGATCCTATTGGGCACAAAATGTTAGTATTGAAATAGGCTAAAATTTTATTTTTTGGATATTTGCGTTTCAGTCACAGCATCTTTTTTAAAAACACAAAGAACGGTTATTTTGTAATATCTCAAAAACGGTTCTACTTTCGACAATTCTGACTTCATATTCAGATTCAGCGGAAAATTTTACATTAGGTGTCAAATTCATTTGGTCAAAAAATTGTCACGTAGTGTTATTAACAAACTAATATAAAATAAAAATTTAATATAGGTTATGTATGTACATTACCGTGGCCGTTAGTTGTATGGAGAACTTTTTTTTTTTGATTTCTTATATTCTCCCCCCCCAAATCGGTTCAGTTTTATGTAAAAAAAAATACAAAAAAATTTCGTAGCGATAAGTTGTGTTTTAGGGGGGGCGTCGGCCCCTCAAAGTTTGCCATCAAGCCATTTATTCAAATGTAATTTGTTTGCATATGACTATCTCTTAAAAACAACATTTTACAAGAAGATGTTATATGGCAATATTTTAGCTCTTCTAGTCAACAACATTAGCCTCGAAGAAAGTTTTTTGCTAAAATTAATATTTAAGAAAATAATTAAGAAAATAACAACAAAATTCCAAACATTTTATATACGTTTTATATATATAAAAGAGGGATTTAATGTCAAGTGAACTAATTTTGAAATCGAAATCTTTCGATTTGGATGAAATTTGCACCACCGTTAGTCCCATTGAATAATAGTTCAGACGCAAATTTTCAACAAGATCGGTCAAAAAGTTTCTGAGTTTGGGAGGGTCAAAGTTTGAAATCAATACAACAACAACAGGCAAAGCAATAGCGAACAACTGTTTTTGGAGCCCACCTTGTAAATAAATACACTTTTTTATGATATTTTTTTGAATTTAGTAGTGCTACCATACTTTTATCTTAATTAAATAAGACTTTTTAAACAAAACTCAAAAAATCAATCTTTATTTAAATACAATTTAAGTTTATATGAAACAGAGAACTGCAAAATCACTATTTTTCTTGATTTATTCATACGCTGAAATTAACATTCACTCTTTGCTTGCAAAACAAAATTCAACGTTGGTAATTTTTACACCGTTTCGTACACATTTGATTTTTGCATGGATTCGTTTTTTATTGAAAGTGCTTTGTTTGCATTTTTGCTGCGCACGCAATACCAATAACACGATTGTGTATATTCAAATGGCACACATTCTTATTCTTTTGCATTTACTGCTGAATGTCTTCATGAGTAATAATTGCTTGATTTCTGACTTTTTTGTTTGTATTTTTTTTTCTTTACCAAAACAATCATTGTCGCACCGAACACACAAACATCTTTATAAAAAAACGAAGCTTACGACGGTATAAACCCAGTTGGCCCCGTATTTAAGACATCCTCGAAGACGGATGCACGACAATGTTAATTTCTGCACGACATGTGAGGGACAGCGGGAACAAATCGTCAACGACATATTCGAACAAGTGACGCGAAAATCGTGCACGACACAAAGAAAGACAATGTCGCCTACTTTATCATTAACGACTACCTGAATGACAATGTCGTCTATTTTGACGTCCACGACAAAAATTATTATATGGTTATCTAATTCAGACAGTTTTTTAGTATAGTTTAAAATTTAATTTCTGTTATATGTTTTATATTCAACTCCTATACGCAACTCCATGTAATCCATTTTCCCGCCCGCGAATAATTTTATCATCATATTTGGTTTTATTGTTTAGAACTAATTTGTAAATTTTTTGTAGGTATTTAAATCAACAATTAAAAAAAAAGAATGTGAGAATTTGAAGAAAACCAAGCAAGTGATTGAATAGCAATTAAGAATTAATATGGATTTAAATACTATCCTGAAAAATGGAAATAAGTATTCTCTTTAAAATTACATAAGAATCATCTTCGTATGGAGAGTAGATTTCGAGATATTGAAGAAATAAGCGCAACACATTCGGCTAACTCGACAAAATTATTACATTTTGATAATAACAAAACTTTTGAGAAACATATTAAAATTTTTTTTTTTTCGTTCATATACGATCCTTATAGGATAAAGGGAACCTTCTCACCAAATTTCATTGAAATAGAAAGAGGTCGGATCCCACTCTTGGTCGATTTGACATGTAAATAATAAATAACCCACGTAATTATTCCAAAAAGAACACACGTACAAATCCCCAAACTCATATAATTGCACCTTTACAACTAAAGGTAAAAAACGTAATAGAAACTCTATATATCAAAATGTAAAATTGCTTGTACACAGAAAAAATTATTTTTCCAATTCAAACAAAAAATTTGTAGAATCAAACAATTTTTTATCTGAAATCGGTCCTACAAACAAGTTCGCATATTCAAACAATTTATTTGCATTTTGTTTATTGAAATTTTTTTAAACAAATAATTTTACAGAATCAAACAAAAAGTTTACTGAAATTCATATAAATTTCAAACAAATAATTTTGCTGAATCAAACAAAAAAGTTTTGGCACAAGCAAAGACGCGCACACAAGCAAGCACTGTTGGCGAAGATGAAGCAGAGCAGAACGGCCGGCTATCTTCGAGACACATTTTTTGTTGGAATAATTTTCGAACGAAGTCTTATTTATACTCACAGTGTTTTTCTTCATCACTCACTGTTGCTGCATCCTTTCCTTTGCTAATGAAGAAGAAATATAACCAAAAACGGCGCCAGACCGACTCGATATGTTTTTCGCCATCATTCTATTTTTGTATTTGATGTATTTAAACAAACTGTTTGAAAAAATTGAATACGGGATTTTGTTTTTTTTACCAACTTTGAAACCAACCAAAAATTTATTTTGTTTCGTATAATGTGTTGTTTCTGTTGTTTAAAAAAATGAAACGTTTTTTTTTACCTGCTATTGTTTTTGTTGTTTTTTTACTACAAACCTCGTCACGCTATTTTATCATTTTTCTTATTGCTGTACTTTTTTAAAGCGTCCAAAAAAAGACTGCATGTGTTTTTTGTTGTAGTTCTTATATTTATCATAAAGAAGTGTTGCTTACAATGAATAAAAAATGCATAAAGACGATAACATTAAAGAGCGTTAAATATTTCATACAAAATTATGAAAACTTAAACCAATAGCGCGTTTATTATATTTTTGAAGAGTTGTCCACATTTTTATTGGTTAAATAAAAATCAAACAAAAATATTGATTGAATCAGTAAAAAAATTTGTAGAAATCAAAAAAAATTTCAAACAACCGTTTGTTTGAAAATAATTCGGCAATAATTTTTTCTGTGTAAAACCGTTACTTTTGATAACATTGCATTAAATTTCTGTGGCGAGTTGTATTTATGTGAAATGTACTAAAATTAATAAAAAAAAAAATATGTAAATACCGAAAAAAGTAGAGTTAGGTCCTTTCTACAAGAGACTAACGACACACATTTTAAGAAGATTAAAAGGTGTGTATCGGAAAAGTTCTTCTTATTCATTCAGTTAATGTTGCTATCGAGAATGTTTGCATTTAAATAGTTTTTATTATTTATCCTGTAAAAAGGTCATGACTTTCGTAAATTAAACTGTTATGCTTTCCAATCGGCAATTGAATCTCAATTCATATGAAAACTATTCGAACTCTTTATAATATTTAAGTTTTTTTTTTTGTTTACTTTTTATTTTATACAGTTCATCTCTTTAACAGACCAACTCAATTGAGTTTATTACTGTTAACACTTGATCTTTGGTGTGATTTGTAACAGAAAGCGACTCGGTCAGTGATTGTAACAGATGGATGTTTTGTTGGATTTAATTTAGATAAAAGGTTATTCTCACTTTAGATTTTATGTGGCAGTTTTATAAACACATCCACTCACACACACACACACACACTCTCTCGTACTGACTATAAAGTTTCCATCTTTTCCAATATTTTCTTTTTTTACAATTTTTAGATTGAAAAAAAAATTCAGAAAAATAAAACAGAATTTAACACATTTTAACAAGCAACACACACACACACAAAGAGCATGAAAACAAGTTACTTTGTTTTTAGTTGGTTTATTTTTTTTGCCAATTTATCTTTAAATTCTAGAACCAAAAACGAATTTCATTCAGGAGAGTGTATTTTTTTATTTTCATTTATTGAAAAAACTTTTTCATGTTACCATTTTTATCAATTTTCTTTCAGCTTTAAACTTAAATATACAAACAAAACAAAAACTCCCCCAACTAAAATTTTTGCTTTTTCTTCTTATTAAATGTTTAAAAATATTTATTCATATTAATTTCTTTTTGTTGTTGTGCCTTTTAAAAATGATAAAAACTTATGCTGAGAAATATGCTTAAGCTCATGAATTATTTACAAGTTTTATTTTATACCCTACACCAACCAACATAGGTGGAGGGTTTTATCGATTTGTTGTAAAGGTTATAGTGCATTAGGGTTTTTTCTACACCCACCATTCAATATATCAAAAAAATCAAAATTCAAGACGATTAGAGTATGTCCGTCCGTCTAGTCAGCTGTAGGTTAATCTTATAGCAAATTGGTTACATATACTTTAATTAGCTCAAGGACGAAGCTTATTTAAAATGAGAAGAATAATCTATCGGTCCATAAACCTTCTTATTATACTCGTATTTAAATCAAATTCAGCCCAAAAGTGTTTTGTTTCAAGATTAATCAGCAATAACCAGGGAAACCGTAAATATGCAACTCCATGTTTTTCTTTGTGTGACCAATGAAGGCAGAATCAACATGTATCTCCATTTTAGATCGCGATGTTAATATCTAGATAATATTTAGCACACATAATTCTTGAATGAATCTTACGTTATGTAAAAATGGCAGTCAGTATCGATCTGACACACTTAGACCCAATGCTCCATTGTGATAACATGGAGTTCAACTAAACAGAATCCCCACCGCGAAGCTTAAAATGCGCTCAAGTTCAACACCAGAGACTTATTATAATCCGTCATAGATGGCGGATCACATTTCAGTCATTCGTTTTTCGTATTCATAGTGTCCGGCACCTAGACGCTGTGCGTAACTTCCTAGAAGACAGTGTCCAGTGACAACGGATACCAAAAAAGATACGACCCTCTTCTTCATCGAAGAGACATGGTTCGCAATGTAAAAACTACAGGGGGCCCACTCTTTTGTCTATACCATCAAAGATATTACAAGCTTACTTAATCGAGTTTTTGGCACAACAGAGATAAATTTACGCAAACAACAACCCTGTTTAGGGTCAATAGGTCGTGTATCGAACACATTAATACGCTAGATATTAGAGCAGAGCCTTAAAGCTGACCTTACTTTTGTGGATTACACACCGTCATTCGAAAGTAAATTTCGTTGTAATACATGCGAACTCCTTGAAGCTGCAGGTACTCCAACAAAACTGACCACCCTCAAAAAGGCTCAATATAATGGATTTCGATGTAGAGTTTTACACAACTACCGGTTATCGCAACCCTTTTCTCAGAAATCAAGAGTAAGGCAAGGATGTTTTTTTATTCGTGTTACTCTTTCCTCTAGTCATTGACAAAGTACTCAAAAAAACGTTCGCAGATAAACAGCTTGGAATCCAATGAAGCTTAAATTCTCTTCTTGAAGATTTGGATAATGTTGACGATATCTGTTTTTTATCTACAAAACATTAATATATGCAATCTAGACTAGTGTCGTTCTGGAACGACCTAGTTCTATTGAAGGATTCCCATAAAGGAACGGTGCGGACTTTTTCAATAGTTCCTTTTTTTATCGTTCCTCGCTCCGCAGTTCCAATCCGTTGGATCATCACATGTATTTCTGTAGGTTAATTTTTTGTGTGTTGATCAGTGTTGCCGACTTTTGTGTATTTATATCGTGATTTGAAAAATTATTTAATTAATAATTAGTATTGTGGTTATTTTGTTCAACTATTTATGGTTTTTAATCCAAATTTTTAATATTTTTAATCAAGCTTAAGTTCATCAAATTTAATTTTCATTAAATTATTTTTATGAAGAAAGGAATTTTTACAACTTGAAAATTAATTTAAATTGCTATTGATAATCTTTCATTCTTGACCGTGGCCGGGGCTCGTAACCACTCGATCTCCTCAGATGGATTTGCTGTCTTACACTCGCCGCCATCGACCACTGCTGACGTCAATAGTCAAACATCAATCCTTAAACCAAATTTTTTTTTAACCTTTGGTAGGTCAAAATTTGCTTTCCTGAATAATTATCCATTTTTATTAATTTAAAATGTTTTTTCCTTACTTCTGTTTTTCGGACTTTTGTCAAGAATTCTTCTTGAAGTCCAAAGTACATTTTTTTTGTTGTTTTTTCATTTTTGTCTTCCTTTTTTCTGTTGACCTTTTCCAGCACAACTTAAAGGACAAATGTACACATAGAGCTCGTGCCTTAGCTTTAACAATAATTAGTATTGTGGTTATTTTGTTGAACTATTTATGGTTTTTCATCCAAATTTTTAATATTTTTAATTAGGCTTAAGTTCATCAAATTTAATTTTCATTAAATTATTTTTATGAAGAAATTATATAATTATTATCAAAATAATTGCAATAAACTCCATTTTTTGTTAGTGTATTTATTTATTAATATTTTTATGTACAGTTTACAAATTATTTAATTTTATACAAATACATACATGCAGCTTTCCACATCATCCAACGGATTTCCAAAGGTGTACAGCTTATCCCTTTAAGTACCAACAAAAACCATCTTTGGCTTCAGTTCAATGCAATTTCTTTCATCAATGTCGTCTTGTTCTAATGTCTAAAGTAAAACAGAATAATTTACATGTGGTTTTTACAATACGAACAGTAATTGAAGCTGTAAATTAATATAAAAATCACTAAAAAAAACTGAGCAATTCTGATGAGTAACAATAATAAAAACATCAAAATTTTTTATTTATTAGTTTTTTATAAATTTTCTGACACGCTTGTCTTTTAATCTTGGAATGAACCTTTTGCGGCTCTCCTTATGAGTCATATAAGAATTACTTAGCTACCTTAATAAGAGCGTTTTTAAAACATGAAAATTCACTTGTTAAAACAATTTTATTTAAACAAGCCGACTTAAGTATCTGCCAAATAAGAATTTCCAACAGGAGTGTTGTTGAATTCCTGATCTAAAGGTTTGTTTCGTATAAATTGTATGAAAAAAAGCTTGATGCTCTTGTTTAGGTGGCTAAGTTATATGTTTAAGCATTCCACAAGTTATAAGGGAATTCCTACAAGAGTCTCATAAGATTTTTGATGTGCTTTCGGAAAGCCTCATCAGAAAATCTTTACTGAAATCTCAAACGAATTCGCCTATGCTCAATACACTGTGCAACAAAAAAAAAAAAACCAGCCTCAATACTTGCAACTCGAAATGAAACTAGAATATTGGTAGAGCAAATCAGCCAAAGGGTTTTGAAAAGTAAGCTTGGGTTCCCGAAATATGGGCCCCAAATTTTTTGAAAAGGCGTTTGGTATCAGTCAAAAAAAAATATACTAAATGTACTTCTGACCAAAAAAATAATTTCAGATGTCTTCAGTAAAATCATATGGCGATTCTTTTCTTAGGATATATTAATCCTCTACCACTAATTTTAAGGGGTCATTTTTGTCCTTTTTTTAACTTCCCAACAAAAGTATTCTAAAACGGCACTTTAGAGGGTTAAAATGTTCCACGAATATTTTTTGCATCAAATTTTAAGACCAATAGTGTATGCACTTTATGTGAAACGGGTTTTCAAGAAATTCAAAAATTTCAAGGCCAGGAATTTCGAAAATCCGTTTTACATACATTGCACGCACCATTAGTCTTAAAAGACCCCTAGTAAAATTTGATGCAGAAAATATTCGTGGAACTTTTTAACCCTCTAAAGTGTCGTTTTAGTATACACTCTTAAAATGGGTGTTAGAGGGTTGATAAATTCTAAGAAAAGAATCGCCATACGATTTTACTGAAGACATCTGAAATTATTTCTTAGCTCAGAAGTACATTTAGTATATTTTTTTTGGCTTATACCAAACGCCCTTTCAAGAAATTCAAAAACTTTAGGGGCCCATATTTCGGGAACCCGAGCTAACTTTTCAAACCCCTTTGGCAGATATTCTCTACCAGTATTCTTGTTTCATTTCGCGTTACAAGTTTTGAGGCTGGCGGCAATGTCCCGAATTTTTTTGCACTGTGTTTTTTGCGTCTTTCGCTGTGTTGTAGAAGTATCTCGCAGAGGAATCACCTTGTTTAACAGTTTTCCCTTTTACGATTAAAATTTGTGCTCGTGGACGAGTAATGCTCTCCATTAGATTCCCAGTAAATTCTTTCGATTGAAAATGCTAGCTGGGTACATATATGTATGTATTTATAAGAAATATAATACATACACACATATGTACGTGCAAATGTACATAATTACAAAAATACGTAAATAACTTACCCCTATTTATTAATTTTTTTTGCACATTTTCAATTTTTTAACACAAACTTATGTATTTTAATATAAAATTAAAATTTTTTTATCATATTTAATATTTTGACAGTAAAATTAGTAAACAATTGTGACATATAGCTTTTTTTTGGTTGTGAATACCAAATAATTATATATTCATTTATTGTACTCGAATTGAAACTATACTAGCAATCGATAATTAGTTGCAATAAATGAATTAACATTTATATTACAAAATGTTCATAACTACTAAAAGAATTGAAGGAATCATATTTCAGTTAGAATAACGTTTAAATAATCAAGAGAATTAAAAATCAGTTAGATCTATACATTTTTAATAGTTGCAATAGTAAATTGTATTTCTTGATCAATATTTTATTACTGCAACCGTTTTCCAACCAATTTGTTTTCTGTGTGCAGGAATCCTCAAGGCAGCAGAAAACTATATCGGCCAAAAGCAAATTGGATGAACAGTCTGCAAAACGATAGGAAAAGAAAGGCCAAGTTAACACGATGTCTTTTCAGACATGTCTAACAAACACGTCTGTTTTGTTTTTAGGCGATTTGGTTACAGAAGAAAGATTGCCAAACAGACACGAAACGAGTTTTCATGTTTGTAAATATTTGTATGTATATTTATATTAGACTATTAAGCTTCGTTCACAATCAGAGCAACAATTTCGTTTTTTCTTCCCAAAGTATTTCATATATTTTCCTTTCATTTAAAAAAAAATGTAACTAAAATTTTTTTAAAAACTTGAGTCAACTTCTGCTTAGAAAATGTTCGAACAAATACATAATAATAAATACGTAATATTTGCAAACGGTTACTTTATTTAAAATGTGTGTGGTCGCGAAAAAAAATTGTTGCTCTATTGTGAACACCAGTGAAAATGTTGCTGCCTATTGTGAACGAAGCTTTAGACATAAAAACACACATGTTTGGAAAGCATCGTGAAAAGACAAAAGGTTTTTGGCAGCATGTTTTAAAGAGAATGTATAAAGCTGACATGCCTGGAAAGACATCGTGTAAATCTCCCAATATTAAAGATAAGAAAAGTGGAGTATCGTGGAAGTTGGAGAAACTTTGTAGAAACTCTATGCTCCGATAGAAGTTTATTGGATAGAAAAAGTATTTCGTCTAAAGATCCAATAATTAATACCAGTACGTCGTGTAGAGTACTTTATGTTTCGGTTTGCCCCGACAGTACTTTCTTACTTGTTTAAAATTCATTTTTATTTTATAATAAGGCGGTTAAAAAATGGAATTTGTTTTGTTAAAATAAAATTAAAATAATAAAAAAAAATAAAGTAGGTATAATATTAAGTTGAAAAGAATATTGTTACACAACCTAAAAACTTAACAACTTTTTTATGTGTTATTCAAAGGACTAAGCAAGATTCTTAATATTAAAATTAAACATGTTTTTATTACTAAGTAAAACTAAAATAATAAAATAAGGATGCTTTTAGAAAAAAAGAAAACAATTTATGCATTTATTGTTAAAAATTTTTGTTCAAAATCTTCAAATTATATTTGCTTTTGATGAAATAAAAAAAATTAAAAATTGAATTAAACTACAAAATGTTAAAAAAATATCCCTCAGCAAAAATTAGAAATTATCCAATTTTATATGCAATAAGTTATAAAAATATGCATTTACGGCGAATTAAGCAAAAATAATCAGTCCGTGCTTTAGGTAAAAATTTAGTAAACAATTTAGTAAAAGATTAATATATTAACAAAAACTCAATCCCTGCAAAGAATGGCAACAAAAAGTTAGATTTTATTGAGAATAAAATAAATAACAAAAAAAAACTATCTAGGCGGCATTTATACGATTTCCTTCCAAACATGTCTGCTTTCATGACCAATTGTCTAATATACATACTAAAAAACATGAAAACTCATTTCGTGTCTGATTGGCAACCCCTCCTTCTTCTCTAACACCATCCCCTACAAACAAAACAAACGTGTTTGTAAGACATGTCTAAAGAGACATCGTATAAATGCCGCCATAAGCTATTTGGCATATTTTTGGTTATTTTAATAACACTGTGGCCGTATTCTGTAATTCGCTAAAGCTAAATCTCTATCGCGAAAAATCTATAAAGTTGATCTAACGATTTTTGGCTACGAATGCAATACTGTAAATGGAATACGGCTCCTGGCCGGCAAAACAAAATAATATAACAAGTAGCAAAACAGTTGCTTTATATGGGGCCCATAGTAAGCTATGGACCAATCATCACGAAATTTATAATTGTGATTTCTAGTCATATAAAACAGAGAAGTATTACATTTTATTCTGATAGTATTCTTAATTATAGTTTTAGGCGTACTAAATTTCTTTTCGGGAGTAGGGTTCATATGGGGCCTATTGTAAATTATGGAGGAATCTTCACGAAATTTTACAGCGTGATTTCCAGTCGAATAAAACATTTTTGCAAAGTCTTATATCATTCCGTGCATTGTTCCACCATTTATGTTAGTTTTTGTAACAAAATTATAAATTTTTTAAGGTGGTGGTTCCACATTTTGATTCATAGCTACTGAACCGATTTTGCTGGATTTCAATCCCAAACTGCTTAGGATATCTACAAGCAATGTGACATCAAGTTTGTGCATTTCTTTTGAGTTTTTCGAAAGTAAGCGTGTTTTCAACGCACAGACAGACGGACTTGGCTAAATCGACTTTGAATTACTCAAGGAGCCAGAATATATATGTATACTTTATGGGGTCTGAGATGAATAATAAAAAAGTTTCACACGGAATGACAAATTTAGTATACCCTCTTCACAACTTATTGTGGTGGAGGCTATAAAAAGACCAACTTATGGTACACAATCTTTAGTTTCTTAATACGTTATTTAAACTGGTGATGGATAAAAAAGCCGTTATATCACAATTCAATGAGTCAAACAGATTTCTGCTCTTTCCCATTTGTAATTGTTAAATTCAGCAAAACTTTAAAAGCTTTTAACACGCCATTTAAATCTAACACCATTTTATGAACATATCTAAGAATTTATTTTCTTAAAGTCAATTTAAATAAATAAACACATTTAAGACTATTTAACAACTACTTTTTGTTTTTTGTTGTTAATCCCTGTAAATGATTACAAATGTAACTCCTTTTTTCCTCTTTATGTAGCATTTTTGTTAAGATTTTCCCTTCTTTATTACTCTTTGCAGATGCCTGTTCATTTTCCTAAATCCTTTTGAATATTTGGCAAGAAAATTAATATAAATAAGGGAAGAATGAATTAACACGATTTTATTTTTGCACTGTTCTTTACGTATCATTAACATTTAATGTTGAATGTGTTTTCTAGCAATTAAAGCTTAACGATTTTTCAAAAGCGATTTCATATTATTTTGCAAGTTGTAAAAGCACAAGTGAGGAAAAGTGGGAGAATGACATTTTTAACGATTAGGGTTACCGATTTCCCGGAGGTTTTATTTTACCCGGAACGTCTTAAAATGTTCTTTCATTCCCGGGAATTTTTGTTACAAATAATGCGAAAAAGTAAACAAGATAAACGATATTATTGAAAATTAAATGTCGTTTAAAGCAATGAAATTTGCTTAAGACAAAATATGAAGTTTTTATGTTATTTGTGGTCCATTTTTGTTGCATTTTGATCATCTGAAGTCAAATTCAAAAAGTTGAAAAAAATGTTGTTAATCATACGAGTTTTCATTAAAAAACATTTTTGTTTACGTTTTTAGAATTTTGTATTATAAACGAAATGTTTCTTTGATTTAGTCTAATTTGCACAGCTTAAAAAACTTAACTGGCAACATGCTTTTGCAAGTTGTTTTTGTTTTTTCTTAACCTACCTAAGGCTAGATTACACTATTATACTTTGTATTAATACATGTCAAAACTCAAGTAATATGACAAAATGTGATAGTGTGAATGCAATATGTCACGAAAATGACAAGTACAGTCAAAGCCCGGTATAACGAATACGCAGTTTAACGAATATCCCATATAACGAATGGCCAAATTTTTACATTAACTACCTTATATAGCGAATGGCAAAATAAAATAATTCCGATTTAACGAATGAAAAAGCAAAATAAAAAAATCGTTACAGAACCGTTAGATTTTTGTGTGTGTTTTTGGCTTCTTTGCTTTTTATTGAAAGAACACGTGTGATGCGTTGCTTTTTTTCGTTAAAGTTTTAGTAGTTTGGTTTCTTTCATTGTGAAAACGAGATGTCAAATCTCTTTTGATAAAAAATTAAAGATTTTAGAAGAGTTTAAGAAAGGTGTAAATCTTTCAGTAATATCCCAAAAATATGGAATACCAATATCTGCAATATGTATCTTATACACGCAAGTGATGGCTGGCTATCACGTTTTAAGAAAAGATATGGAATCAGGTTGCTAAAGCAAACCGGCGAAACACTTTCAGCTCGACAAGATTTAGTGGAGCCTTTTAAAAATCATTTCCATAACTTAATAAGCGAACAGAATTTAACAAGAAATGCAATTTTATGATTTTTAATGAAATTAATTATTAGAAATAAAAAAAATTCTTAAATAAACGTGAAAATATCAATTAAAATTTTATTTTTAGACTAAATTATAAATACAAATAAATTTTGATTCAAATTGTGTACCAAAAAATTACTGATCGATATAACGAATATCTCGGTATAACGAAAGGACTGAACATTATATCATTTACACCAGCCTTTCTACCTACCTACCTGCCTACAACTACAATTAATTTTGGAAGAATTCCAATTCCAACCAATTGTAGTGGGGAATGCAAGAAGAGATAAGCTAACTGTTTATTGTTGTTGTTGTTTTTGTTTAAGCTTTGATATTGTTACAAGTAAAGCTGTTGCTTATAATTCTTATTCGCTTAACAGTTTTGTTTGTTAAATATCTTTAGTTTTTTTTTTAAATCTTTAAAGCAGTGAAATGCGCATAGGAATAACTTATCCCATCAACAATAAATTTCAGTGTTTTTCTCAGAAATAGAAATTGGGAATTAAGCACGACTAGCAAAATTTTTTAAATTTTGAAGGACTTACAATAAAAAATAAAGAGAGATAAAAATATTTTATTGTTATGGTAAAAATATTAACCTAATTGATAAAATCGAATTAACTGCAGCTGATATGAATCTTTTCTCAACTAACTTGGCTAAATATGTAATAGGGTATTCAAACGACTAACCGTTGTTCGATTAATTGTTCGAATACTTAAAAATTGCTTATTTTCGATTAACGAATAATTTATGTCGATTAATCGATTATTCGAATTTTTGTTTTTTCACACTATTAGTTTTTTCTTTAAAGAAAAAAAAAAACAAGTCGGTACGTTTGAAATACCCTTTTATTGTTTCTTAAGACAGACAAAATTAAAAACCAACTTCAATTAACGTATTTGTTAGAAATTTTTACTATTAATTAAATTCCGTACTGATTTTCCGCCTGCAAACAAATTGATCATATACATATTGATCATATATACATACATGTATGTAAGTTTGAGCTTTTCTTGCTGTTCAATATCAATCAATAGGTTTCATTGATATTTGACCACCAGCAAAAGAGTCTATATCAAACGTTCACACAAATCAAGATATTTTTTTAAATTAACATTAATTGAATTATTGAAAAAATTGTTTGAAACTTTTAAATATTTTGAAGTTTGTGTTTATGTTTTCATATTTGCAAATATACACACAAGCATTATGATTTTTATTTTCAATTAAGGCAAATTAATAGGAACAATTAAAAAAATTGTTTGAGACAGCATTTCCAAATCAAGTTTCATCAAAGTAAAGGAAAGAAATCGTTTGAAACAAAAAAAAAATTTAAACTGTATAATAGACTGGTCGCAATTTTTTTTTTTTTAATTTAATTGTTTGCGCTGCTTAAAATATGAGGTTTGGTGTAAGAAATCATGATCTAATTTTTCAGGTCAATACGACGGTGTCTAGCCGTGCCGGGTGGGGCCCAAAGTTCCCCATATTATAAAAAAAAACATATTTTCTATCAGATCTTTATAGTTATACTAGTTGAAAAGCCGAAAATCAAAAATATGGCTTCGTTACGTTTTTCCGCAAAGAAAGTACTTCAAGTGTGCCAAATTTCAGCTTCCTACCTAGTCATCAGAAAGTTGCGGAAAGAATAGGACATACATGCAAACATCCTGACATACTAAGAAATTATATATTGTATAGATAGATTAACATACATATGTTCGCGCAACTCAAAATCGCTTTGCCTTATTGAAAAACTAAAAAAAAACCGAAACTCCGCAATAAAACTTACTTTAAGAAAGGTAAAACGTTTTTCTTATATACGCAGTCGTTTTAGAAACATAATTTTTTTTCTGGAAAAAAAAAATAATTCTTTTATTAAAATTTCGAATTTTTGTTTTTAAAAATTCATAAAAAATTGAAAAATGCAGCTATGCTTCTAATTTTATGCAGACATATAAAAAACAACATTGCAAACAAAACAAGCTATAAATGATTAAAATCTCTTAACAACTTTTGATTTTATGTATTCACAAAAGACGAAAAATTTTAATTAATTTAAGAATGTTATTAAACCGCCACATATTTTGTGAATACATAAAATCAAAAGTTGTTAACAGATTTTAATCACTTATAGCTTGTTTTGTTTGCAATGTGTTTTTTTTTTTATATGTATGCATAAAATTAGAAGCATAGCTCCATTTTTCAATTTTTTATGAATTTTTAAAAACAAAAATTCCGAAATTTTAATAAAAAAATTATTTTTTTTTCCAGAAAAAAAAATTATGTTTCTAAAACGACTGCGCATATAAGAAAAACGTTTTACCTTTCTTAAAGTAAATTTTATTGCGGAATTTCGTTTTTTTTAGTTTTTCAATAAGCTAAAGCGTTTTTGAGTTACGCGAACATATGTTGTGCAACATCCTTAATTTTCGAAATAACGGTATATCTCGAAAACCAAAGCCAATATGAAGAAAAAAGTTTTAACTTTCTTAAAGTAAATTTTATTGCGGAATTTTGGTTTTTTTTTTTTGTTTTTCAATAAACTAAAGCGTTTTTGAGTTGCGCGAACATATGTTGTGCAACATCCTTAATTTTCGAAATAACGGTATATCTCGAAAACTAAAGCTAACCTAAAAAAACGGCTAGCACCACTGGATTCAGCGACCCCGAATTAGTTAAAATTAGTTAAAAATCTTTCGTTCGTATCATACTAAAATATTAAACTGCAAATACTTTAATCTAACTATACAATATATAATTTCTTAGTATGTCAGGATGTTTGCATGTATGTCCTATTCTTTCCGCAACTTTCTGAAGCCATCTGATGACATAGGAAGCTGAAATTCGGCACACTTGAAGTACTTTCTCTGCGAAAGATCGTAACGAAGCCATATTTTTGATTTTCGGCTTTTCAACTAGTATAACTATAAAGATCTGATAGAAAAGATATTTTTTTTTATAATATGGGGAACTTTGGGCCCCACCCGGCACGGCTAGGCACCGTCGAATTGACCTGAAAAATTAGATCATGATTACTTACACCAAACCTCATATTTTAAGCAGCGCAAACAATTAAATTTAAAAAAAAAATCCCATACAAGATGCGACCAGTCTACTGTATAAACTTTTATAAAGTTTTTTTTAGAATTTAAAAAGTTTTCCTCTTTTATTACTTAACGTACCTTTTAATAATATTTTATTGTTAAAAAATATAATTTTTGATTTTATTTTTAAACTTCTTAACTAGACAAAATTAAAATTATTCGATTAACCGAATAATATTAAGATGTTCGATTAAATTTTTTTAATCGATTAATACAAATATCGATTAATTGAATACCCTACTAATTATGAAATACTTCCGAAACAGAAAGAAACAGTATTGTTTGTGCTGATCCATTTTGTAAATTTAATATTGGAATACTATTCCTTTATTTTTAAAGATGTTTCATCATCATCGTTTATATCGATTTTCAACATTTGTAAAAGTTGTGAATTGTAAAAATTTGTTTTTTTACTTTCAGCAATTTTATAAATTTTTATAAGAAAATAAAAATTATTTTTTTAAAATAAAAAACGGCAAGAAATTTTTATGGCTAAACAAGTTAAAAAAAGGCTATAACAATGGCTAATGGCTAAACTAACTTTTTAATGGCTAAACAAGGTGTAACATAACTGAATCTAGCCACTAAATGGCTAAATTGGCCACACTGATTATGACTACTACTGTTTTATTATGTTTAAAACTTGTTTAATGTTTCTGCCGGCTATTATTTCGAACATTAAGTTAAATATACCACGTCTTCGTCAAATATACAAAAATGTAAAATATCCAATCATTTGTTTAAATCCAATTATAACGAAAAAACTATTCTTTCAATATTCACAAATCCTACCAAACCTTAAATATACCTTAAAAGCTTTGCAATGAAATTCCCAAAATTTCTCTTTTCCCGGGAAATTTGTTCGCTTAGTCTGAGTTCATACGGCTCATGTTTTATTGACAAGATTCTTCCTTTTTTCTTCTTTGAACATGAATTTGAGTTCAAATGATTCATGTCATGTTGACGACATGTTTTTTATTTTGTATAGTCGTGCGTATGCTTTTTTGATATTGAAAACAATAACAAAATTAAACAACGAATGAAAATGCAAAACGTAAAGACAGTACATGCATCTGCGTACTCGTTTCTTTTCCCCTCGTCCCTCTCGCCTATAAAGTAGCAATCTTGTCAATAAGACATGAGCCGTATGAACTAAGACTTAGGAACTCTAATATACATATAGGGTGTTCCGTCGATTAAGTCTCGTTCAATTCTTAGACGATTTATTGTTCAAATAATTTAAAATTGCTAATTTCGATTAAAGGATTAATTGAAGAATTTATACCGATTAATCGAATAATAATTATAATATATAGTATTTCTGTTTAATGTATAATTTTTGTAAAGTTTTAAGTCGAATAAACCAACCAAATGTATGTGTGAGTTGAAATTAAATAAAAAAAAAACACAATTTAATATTTAATTTCATGAAAGAAAAACTGACAAAATTAGGTATATTTACTCAAAGATTTATATGAATTTATCGGGCATGTTCTGGAAATCGAAATGAAGTGAAATTGAAATCGAACGATAATTTAACTTCAATTATTTAAAAAATTAAAAACACTACGGTTTCGTGGTTTTAAGAGATACTAAAAGAATGAAGTAGATAAAATTAAATATTTTTAGGAACTTTCGGTTCACTCCACTTCCACTTCATTTCAATGTCTAGAACACGCCCGTATTTTTAAACAAAATAGCTCAAGCGTTTCTCTCTATAGAATGAGTTTTGCTTAAAAATATTGTACGAAGGTCAAATCTAATAATGCTAAATGTAACAGGTGTCCAAAAATGTATATAGCAGAGGATGGAATGTCCGTAAAAAGTTTAAAAAAATCCAAAGTTATATTGACTCTAATAAAATCCAAGTGACCGAAGGTGAAGCAACAATTTGGAGCCACATTGACAAGTTTTATTTAAAAAAGAATTTTTATTTACTCGAGTACAAATTTTTTTCTAAAATTATCGAAAAAAATCTCGTCATTTATAAAATTTCAGGACTTAGAATTATTCGATTAATTTTAAACTTTTATTTTATTAGTCGTTTAATCAAAGAAGTTAAAAATGCCAAATATAAATTAATCGTTTAATCGAACAAAAATAAAACCCGATTAATCGAACACCCTAAATACATATAAACACCAGGGTTGTCAGATTGATTTCGACCTGTTTCGCCAAATTCAACTTCAAAAATCGCCAAAGCCTTTATTTTCCAGTTTTTGGCAGTAAAATACATATTTATTAATTTATTAAAAATATTTTTTATAAATCCTAAAAAATTAATTTATTCCGTATCGCTAAAATACGCCAAAAATTAAAAAAAATCGCCATGATATATATTTTGCTTAATTTTTATTTAGAAAATATTCACTAGCTAGAACACAAAAATGGAACGATGTTTACTGTTAAATAGTTTAAAGCAGTCTATTTAAAGCAACAAAAAAAGATTTTTTGCGGCTAGTATTAAACAAATATTGGAAAGGGTGATTAAATTTTTTAATTTTGTTGATTTTGAATAAAACACAAATTATTTCAACTAAATTGTTTCAATTATGTATGGAACAAAATATCGGCCAAATGGCCGCCGCGACGGCACACTTCCATCCGATGGTCCAAATTTCGATGACACTGAGGCATAATAGAGGTTATATTTCATCGTTTAGCTCTTGAATTGTTGCTGGCTTATCGACTTACACCTTTTCATTTAAATACCCCCAAAGATAGAAGTCCAACGGTGTCAAATTCTTGGCGGCCAATTGACATCGCCACCACGTGAGATAACAAGGCTATTGAATTTGTCGCGCAAAAGAGCCCTTGTTTCGTTAGATTTGTGGCAAGTGGCACCGTACTATTGACATCACACATTGTCCACATCCATATCTTCCAATTCGGGCCATAAAAAGTTCGTTAACATCTCACGATAGCGAACACCATTCACATTAACTGCCTGACCGGCCTCATTATGAAAAAAATAAATAAGAAATACGAACCAAACAGTGACTTTGTGGGTGCATTGGTTTTTCGACAATCACTCTTGGATTATCATTCGCCCAAATGCGGCAATTCTGCTTATTGACGAATCCACTGAGGTGAAAATGTGCCTCATCACTGAATCACGAAGTTCACGAAATGCATTTTGATTTGAACGCCAATTTTCATAATAAGTCTAAATAACTTTAACGCGCTGCTCGATTGTGTATCTTTCCATGGTGCAAAATGAGTAAGTCTGAAATTGAGAAATGTCAAATGAAGTGCAGAAACATCGGACCTTAAAATTTAACCATTCTTTATATTTTTATATATGTAGTTGCAGCTTTATTATATATCTAAAACGCTTCACCGGCAAAGCTACCTATTTGTCTTCTTTTTTTGAATACATTGTAAGGGTATTGCATTTATTCTACGATGGTACAAAAGAAGTGCAACTTTTAACACGTAATAACGTGTATAGAAGTTCGTTATGTATTCTACTTCGAAGGCGAGTTTAATTATTTATTACTAGTAATAATTACCAGAATATAAAGAGCAGTCAAAGTAAGTTCCTTAAAATTGTACGTACCTTCCGTATCGTTGCAGCTTTAAAGTTTTGGCATAAACTTGTTTATCTTTCCAATTAACCAACGCTAATTTTTCCATTGTGTTTCAAAAATGTCCAAAGGTATGTAAGAGTTCATAAAATTATCACTAACAAGAACGTATTGTATCTGTGATAACAAATTGCCACATCCATAGACTTTAAATATATTTATGTTTAATTCTATTTATTGATTCTTTTAAAAGCACTTTAAAATATTAAAAACTATTTTCTCGGAGATATAATTTATATTCATCAGCCATTTTAAAATACCTTCAAATACTTACCATACATATGAATGCCTCAAATTTCATACACAAAAATACTATAAGTATAATAAAAAAATATTATTTCTCAGTATTGAATTTAACGAATTTCAAAACAAATGCATTACTCATCAAAAATAGCCAACAAAATCGCCAACTTTTTTGTTAAATCGCCAATCAAAAATTAGGTCGCCAAACAAGATTGAAAATCGCCACGTTTGGCGTGAAATCGCCACATCTGACAACCCTAATAAACACCACCTTTTTCGAAGTCTTAACACCTCAAACTTTTTTTTTATTTTTTTGAGCTTAAATAGAAATTAAGAGAAATGGCATTTGCCTGATATAAAAATGTACTTTTTTATTTCCCACCTTTAATATGGGTTTCAAATACCTGCGTAAAGTTTAGTTCTCAAAAGGTGTTAACGATCTGTAAAAGGTTATGGTAACAAGCTTTTTTGGTAAAAACATAAGCACATATGTATATTTATGATTTCCCAGTTAAATGTTAATTTTGTTATATTTCTTCATTTTATGTTCTTAAAGCTTTATCTTTTACAACACCGCCTAACCGCATTAAGTTTCCTTTGATTTGAACAATAGGCATAAAGGGACATAATGAAGTAGCTTTAATATTGGTTTAAATACAAATTACAAACAATATTTCGAAATATGTACGAAACATATTTATTCACAAGACTGCCTTTAAATGGCTTTATAATTCTAGAGATGAAAAGGTTCTTTTACTTTAATTTTTATTATTGTTTTGTGCTTTAATTTTTCCTCCCCAAACTGTTCAATTGTGGTTTTTCTTGTATTATTTATTTACCAGATTTCTAATGTTTTGCAAGTTATTTTGTTTAGTTTGGCTTATATTCTCTGTGGTGTTTTTTGAAGCTTAAATAGCAATATTTTTCAGTTTAAATGCTGGATAATATACTTAAAGACTTGAATAAAATATTCGGTGAGAATTGCACAATAAAATTTGTCCTTAATTTTCTTTACCCAAACGAACCTTTTTTTCAAAAGCAGGCAAGAACTAAATAAAACAAGAAATAGTGATTAATCGGCTGTGCTGGATCTTTGATACCCTACACTGAAAGTTAGAATATTTCAGGAACGGATCTTATAAGGGATCTCTAAATTATTAACCAATCTTTTAACAAGTTAGAGTGCTATATTCGGCTGTGCCGAATCTTTGATACCCTCCACCGACAGTGCGAATGTTTAAGGAGTAATATCTGTATGATGTTATTATTATCTTAAACTGTGACGTTTGTTATTAATTATGGTTTAAGGCGACTAAACTGTTTTCCGGGAGTAGGGTTTATATGGGGCCTTCGGTAAATAATGGACCGATCTTCACGAAACTTCACAGTATCATTTCTAGTCCTATAACACTGTGACGAGCAAAAATTTGTTATGATTGCATTATTTTATACGGTTTTAGGCGTACTAAACTGTTTTCCGGTAGTAGGGTTTATATGGGGCCTAAGGTAAAATATGGACCGATCGTCACAAAATTTCACAGTGTTATTTCCAGTCCTAAAAAACTGTGATGTACCAAATTTTGTTACGGTTGCGTTATTTTTTACGGTTTTAGGCGTACTAAACTGTTTTCTGGGAGTAGTGTTTATATGGGGCTTAGGGTAAATTATGGATGGATTTTTACGAAATTTAACAGCGTGATTTCCGGTCCAATAAAACAAATTTTTGCAGAATCTGATCTCATTCGGTGCCTTGTTCCAGCATTTATGCTACTTTTTGTAACAAAATTATCAATTTTTTTAGGTGGTGGTTCCACATTTTGATTCATAGCTCTGGTCCTACTGAACCGATTTTGCTGGATTTCAATCCCAAACTGCTTAGGATAACTACAAGCAATTTGGCGCCAAGTTTGATCATTTCTTTTGAGTTGTTCGAAAGTGAGCGTGTTTTCAACAGACGGACAGACGGACAGACAGACGGACATGGCTAAATCGACTTAGAATTACTCAAGGACCCAGAATATATATACTTTATGGGGTCTAAGATGAATAATAAAAAAGTTTCATACGGAATGACAAACTTAATATACCCTCTTCACAACTAATTGTGGTGGAGGGTATAAAAACTGAAGTCCGTGTAGGATTCTGCTATGTTAAATTAGTAAATTTAATGTTTGTTTCTAGTCATAAAAAAACTTAATTTGGACTAAATTAAATAAAATTTCATGATTCGTAACACTTCTAGCCTTACTAAAATTATTTTTATGAGGGGAATTCATATTGTACAGAAATTTTGGATAACTTCAGTTCATTACAATTACTTTATTTGCGTGTTTAAATTATTTCCTAGAGTAGGCTTCATATGGGGCCTATGTTAAGTTACGGTTCTATCTTCACGAAACTCAGTATATCTTGTACAAATCCGTGCAATCTGCCACCTTTGATGTTAGTTTTTGTATCAAAATTATCAACTTTTTAAAAAAAGTGTATTCTTGTTCGACTTCTTTTAGTCACACATGGCGAATTGTTCATTGAGAATCATGGTGAATTTCTACAAAAGTTTGCCCTTTATTTAAATTTATCATTATGTCATATTAATTTAAAATGAAAAATATTAAAATAACCTTAAATCAAGTTTATTTAATATTATTCACTGTTAAAATAACATTGTTCAATATTGAATCCATAAAAACGTGTTTTATATTAAATCAAAAGTTTATCTTGTTAAATCAACATGCATACATACTGAAGTAGGTACATTTTTTTATTTTCATGTTTAAAATATGTTATAAAAAGATGACAATTCCCGTTTTCTTTTAATTAAAATTATTTAGTTAAATAGTGCATCAAGTTTTCAAAGTAGAATGATGACGAAAACCATATCGGGTCATTCTGCTGATGCTTCTGTTAACAAAGGAGAATACAAAATAAGTGAAACATGTATTACAGGGGTAAGAGCTTTGAATTAATCTTAAATAAATGCATATGTTGTTTGTGAAGCTTATTCTCACTGTTATGTCACACTCAAACCAATATGATTCTACATTAAATTCACTTTGTTTCAACTTGAAATAACTCTCATTCAACGTGATTCGGATTGTTATTTCAATATAAATGACATTTTGCTCTAACTTTATTTTAACAGAAAATAACGCTGTTCGCAAGTTATTGTATAATCGAGTTAAATAAACATGAAGTTACTTTGAAGAAAAATCACTACGGAAAACGGTGAAATCATTTGTTTTTTTCTGTGTGCAAGGACCTAGAATATACATAAATACTTTATAGGGTTTAAGATCTATATTGCAAACAGAATGACCAACTTATATATTCCCTTTACACCTGAGGTGAAGGATATACAAATGGAAAAAGGTTTAACACTCCCTGGGAAGTTTAATTTTTATTTGGGTTAAATATTTTAGAGAAAATTTGTAACACCGATATATCTTTAACGTTATAAAAGTTTAGGTATCGGTATAGCGCTACCGATATAATTCAATTACCGAAATAGCAAACACTTAATACTGATACCGAAATTCGTTTCGGTTGTTAACCCTAAAGGTCCCATTAGCCGACCGTAAATGTAGAAATGTAAATTTAATGTAAACAGCTGATCGTTTCTGTTATATGGAAAGCAATGCAAATGCTTAACTGACTGTAATGTCACTTAACCGTAACGGGCCAACCTGTAGAAAATAGAATTTCATTACGAGGTTACGTGACAGTTGTAGATAGTGACGGGCTGCTTATATTTTAAATGCAATGCGGGTAAAATCACTCTTTTTGTTTGGTACTTTTTCAGTTATAATATCTGTGGACTTTTGACAAAATAAGTAACAATCCATACATATTTTCATTTATACAAATATATGCTTAGATGTACAAAATTAACAAATGTATACATATCCACAAATAAACAAAGTCTGGTTTTTAATGGTATCAAAACCTTGTTTAGGTGTATGCACATCTTGAAATAAATGTAAGAAAATGTGTACGAATATGATATAATACATATTTGTTTTTTGTAAATCTGTAATATTAATATCAAATATTAAATTATTTATTTATTTATACATGCAAGAAATACAGTTTTAATACTATTTAAATCACTTGGTACTTTTTCTGCAAAGCGGTCACTATTTCAACATTTTTAGTTCTCATCACTGTGTGTGTTGTTTTATGTATACTAATGCTTTTTTGTTTTTGGTTGGGAAAAACAGCTGACACGTTCTTACATGTTCTATAAGTGCACAAACGAGCTTACAGTACGTTACGGTACTTTACATTGCATTTAATTACATTTACGGTCGGCTAAAGCGGCCTTAACACTCCAAAATTGATACTGCTGCGCTCTCTATTAAAATTTTCTCTTCGACCAACTGCTTCAAAAACATATCCTAAATTAAATTACCAACTTAAATACCCCTTTTTAAATACGCTATTTTTATATGCATAGATATTTGTTAGAAATTTTAAAGATTTTGGAAAAGATTTCCGTGTTAATTTTTTTTACACTTCAACTTGGAAAAGAAAATGTTGCCGGTATGTCAAAAGATAAACAAACGCCTTTAGTTTGTGATTGTTTTTCCTATTCAATCGTTTTCTCCTCGACAGAAATTGTGTGTATAAATGTGTATCAGATCTCAAGCAGAGGCATCAAAAACAACGTGTTAGAAGTGTCAACTCTTGTCTAAAATTACAAGATAATTTCCATTGTTTCGAAGGCAAACCAACATAAGACAACAACTGTTTTAAAAATGACGACGAAAGAACAATCTTTTTGTGTACTCAGATGGGTGTGTGGCGACGAATGTATGAGCAAGAATATTTTTTTTTTTCTTATTTTAATATGTTGTTATTGTCAATTCTGTTTTTGTAATGTCAACAAAATATCAGTATCCTTGTGGCAAAATAATTGTGTGAATGGCTGATTTTAACGTCATATAAGCAAAATTTATAATATGCATATAGTAAAAGTGCAGTGAGAGGGAAATAATGAGCTGTAGTTAGAGTGAAGTCTGAATTTAAATTATCTTCATACTTTCTAAATTTTCACTTTTGTATGAATGCGAAACAAGGAACACATACAAGTCATATGAAAAAAACTTTTTAAGCCAACCGTTTCATTATCAAAAGTTGACAAAATAGCAAGATATTTGAAAAGCGGGTAGATATGAATATTATATGGCGCTTTTGTCCAAAAAGTGAAAAATAATTTGAGTTAATCCACTATTGTAAGTAAAACAAGTTTTGAGAAACAATTTTTTATTGCTTGCTGGCGTTACGGAACAAAAGTAGACTTTTCAATGGAAATGCCCATATACACTTCCCAGCCAACATTTGGCTGATTATTTTTTGCAAAAATCACGTAAATGAGGCTTTTCAGATCAGGTTGAAAACTGGTTTAGCACTTGAGCAATAGAAAAAGGATTTATATGGGCATTTCCTAAGGTCACGAACGTACGTTCGTACGCTTCTGATGTACAAATAATATAGAAAACAAAACTTTTCCCAGCATTTTTTTTGCGATTCGATAGCATTTGGGTAGCTTTTCAATGTTTAGTACAAAAGATGGATTTCATCGATTTTAAGTTTTCATAATAAGAGTTATAAACGTGTGGTCACGAACGTACGCAAAATAGAAGTCAACTTTGGCTGACAGTAGTAAAATCTAAAAATCTGGCAAATGGAACGAAATATTCAAAAGTGATTAATTTATTTTAAAAGTGTATTAATGTAGGTCTCCTTCCAGTATTAACAAAATAAAATATCTCTCTTGGTTTTTGTTAAATTGGCTAATGTACCGGTCGCGAATGTACGGGTCGCGAACGTACGACTTTTCCATATGTTTTTTTATTGTTGTCACCATGCATTTTCCCTTGAATATCTTAAAATTTCCTTACCAAAAAAACTTTAAACTCCTTTACAATTGATTATAATGGAGAGATTGTGAAGAAAGAGTGCAAACATAACATAATTTTTGCATGTACAATAAAAAATGTCTGTAAAAGTTGAAAATATAAAATTTTCCAGTTTCCAGCGAAATTTTATCAAGTTAAGCAGCTGAGATATGCTATGAAACCATTCTTTACTAAAATCATAGATTTTTTTTTAATAATAAACAATAAAAGACGATGACTATCAACATTTTATTTTTTCATCCTGGTAGACCATTCTGGGGAAATGCCTATATATGATTCATTGGCATGTTAAAATAATGATTTTTAAATATTTTGAATTTTTATTTTTGGCAAATGAAAAAAATAAAAACTTTCGTGTCAGCCAAACAATGAAGAAGCTTGGCTAAAAAAGAAGAAATATGCACTCATAAAATTATTACAGTAACTGATTGTAGGTTATTAAATTCGTTTTCGGTACTGTTAAAATTGAATAAAAATATAGTTATTTTACGAATAAATTTATTTTTCAACATTTATGTTTGTTATTAAAAAAACAAACTACCAAAAAATAATGTTTTCCGTATTTTTTTTTGTTAATTTGTTTGATTTTTATCGGTTAAAATATATTTTTTAAAAGTAAAAACCATTCAATTTTAACGAATATGATGTTCAATAAATAAAAAACTTAGAAATTACTGAAAAAATCATTTGTTTTAAATGAAATGTAAATGATCCGTTTTTTAAATGAATTTTAATTTGTTTCAAATGAATTTTCGTTTGAATTTAACTACATAATATTTTGAGTGTGAACATAAATGTTAGTGCAATTTGTTTCTTATCTGCTTTGCGAAAAACCGATAAATTTTGTTTTGTTCAAACTAAAGCTGGTTCGATTAATCAAAAGCCATAATAATAATATAAAAAAAATGACATTTAAAAGATTATATGAATTAAAATCAAAAACTATATACATACATAATTTACGATTAAAAAATGAGAAGAAAACCACTTAATAATAATGATAAAAACTTACGTAATGATCAAAAAGGAATCAGAAAATTGTGTCACAAATTATTTTTTCAGGTGATTCATCGGTAGGGTGCCATTTTCTCACAACGAGAATATCATTTATGATTGAAAAATGAGCTCACATACGGGTATTTTCCAATTGAAGCTGATTCCTAAATGATTAGATTATGATACAAAATGTTGGCAGGGTTTATTAAAGTGCTTGTGAACAAATACCTGCATAAGATTCTACGTATATATTGGCCCACAACAACGTCAAATGTCAAAAAATGTCAATTGTCCAAAACAAAAACAGAAACAACATAGGATTTTTGCATTACATTGTTATTGTTTACGTTTCGAAATGTCAGCCATTCCTAACAAAACACTAACAAATCAAAACAAATTGGTTCAAACTGTCAACATCAGATATTGTTTCGACAGTACCTGGAGTTGAATTCGCCTTGATCCAACCTCATTCTATGGGCAGAAACAAACCAGCAACTGATAAAATTTAAAATCCGAAAACAAAACGTTGCTGGATTGGAATCACGTAGTGTAAAGACGATATCGTGCTAAACAAGTTAAAGACTAGAATCCACAAGCTAACTGGCGCACTGTGGCTGAAAATTGAATTTCATCGACCAAAAAGACCAATTTTTTGCTATCGCCGATTTTAAAAATTCAAATGCCATTCGGTCGCAAACATATTACAACTAAGGTATCCTAAAAACTGCATCAAAATATTGCCAGTTGTGTGTGTGGCATGATGCTGGAAACAAATATTTTATGTTGTTTTCGAAAAAATAAAATTTTTGTAAATTTGATTAGAACTAAATTATGGTTTCTCGCAAACTATTATCAATATTAGGTTGAATTTTTTTTTTTGTTATACTAGTAGGATAGTAGTCTTTAAGAAATGGTTCGTTACATCACCGTATCATTTATACCTGATGTGTTTTTAAGTTTCCATCGGTTCTATATTTTAGTTAAATCCTAATTTCAGAGGAATAGAACTTGTTAGGAACAAAAGGGGTTAAAAAGATTTTAGTACCATCGGAAAGCTGAAAGTGTCCTCTTTAACCCCATATTTGAGACTGTCTGTTGAATACTTTTTTCATTTTAATGAAATTACAGTTTTTTGCTCTTTTTTTACGAACGTAAAAAATAATTTTTTAAAAACGTTTTTCCAGGATTGGGAAAATGGGATATTTCTTAATCAAAAATGGGGATGCTTTTAAGTCCACTGTTTTAAAATCTCTTTGGTCAACATTACTTCCAAATTTCGTTGTGATATCTCCATCTATGTCTGATTCATGGAATGTCAATCATGAATATTATTATTTATATAGTGTAAACGAATGAAATGGCTTTCAATGTGAAAAATAAATAGTAATTTTAAGGTTTGACATAATATAAAGCTGACATTAATAAAGATATCATAATGAAATTTGGCAGCTAAAAAACATCATTTTGAATAAAAACACCATAATTCCCAATCTCAATAAAAAGCATCTTCTTACTTAATGCTAAAAAAAACATCAGAAGTTCAACTATGACCTTAAATTTCTCAATAACTGCTTAGCCGATTTTAAAAAAATTAAAACTGTACACTCAAAAGAAAAAATAAATCCATCCGTACTCAAATCAATCCGAAGCGGTATTAATATTACGGTGAGTACGGATTTTCTTGAATCAACAGAAAGATTTATTCAGGAATAGATTTTCAATCGCGTAATTCTTAAGTTATCCATATTCAATTCCGATTTCATACTTGAAATAATCGAAAATAAGATTGATTTAAAATAAAACCAAAAATAAAATTAGAATGAGAATTTTATTATGTTTGATTAAACATGAAAATAGGAATAGCTTATCCCATCAACAATAAACTTTAGTTTGTCAATAGTATGAAATGGGAATTTAGCACATTATAACGAAAGCTTGATGATTAATTTTTGAATCCCAAGAAAAACTTTGATAACTTATATGCATGTGACAGTGTTAATAAAACTAAACTGGCAAAATTAAATAAAGAAATTTGTTTTATTTTTGTTTTTTCTTTACCCACTTACAACTACATTTAGAGTTGACAAAAAATCAACCAATTATGGTCGGGATTGTAAGAAGAGATAAACTCACTGTTTATTGTTGTTGTTTTTGTTTAAGCTTTGTTATTGGTACAAGTTAAACTGGGGCTTATAATTCTTATTCGCTTAACAGTTTTATTTGTATAATATCTTTAGTTTTTCTAAAATCTTTGGATGAAGTTTCCTGACGATCTGGCCTAAAGGAACCAGTGAAATGCGCATAGCCTATCAACAATAAACTTCAGTTTGTCAATAGTATGAAATGGGAATTTAGCACATTGTAACCAGTGTGACCCTTTTAGCATTTTCACTGCTAAATTTAGCATTATTTATTTTCATTTAGCAGCGAATTTTTCAAATATCATTTAGCATTATTTTCAGCATTTTTGTAATATTTTTTTAGCATTATTTAGCATTTTTTAATCTTAAAAATTTTATATATTGCTATTTCACAATATAACTTATCACTTCTGTCAATCTCTATAATTGTATTTTGTCATTTATATACAAATGTATAATAATAGCAACCCTGTAAACACCAAACAAAATTAAAGAAGAAATGGTAGAATTTACTACAGAAGAAATAACGGTTTTGGAACAGCAATGGCAAAAGCTGAATGCATAAGAATTGATGAACCAAAGTTCAACTATTGAATTCTGGATAGGTGTTTAGAATATGATGAAAACAGATCATATTCTAATGGTATTTTGACCAACGCTTTGGAAATTATATAAAACTAATATGTAATTAAATTTACTGTAAATGCTGTTGAATAGCGTTTTATGTTTTCAATGACAATTTTTGTTTTTACATATTTTTTGTATTTAATAATATATATCTCTGGCAATAAATAATAATGGCTTAAGTTGACTTAAATGTTTTTAATTTTATTACATATTCTTATTATCTTCTTAACTTTCACAATACAACACACATTTCATTTAAGACAAAACCCTTAATATCGCAAAACACGAAATTTCGACTTAAGCCATTATTATTTACTGCAGATATTATTTACTACAGATATATAGGCAGTATATCGTTACTTAAAACGCAAAAAACCCTATCTATTATTTCGAAAATTTTACAAAAAACCATTTAAAATATAAAATTTATTAATCGCCTTTAACTGTTTATAATTTATTTTTCTTCTACTTTTCCTGTAAAACCTAAAGGCCCAACCATAATATGCATAGCCTTGCTTAACCTACTGTCAAAAATTATCAAAAAGTCTCTCAAATGTATTTAAAAAACAAAATCAAAAAACATTTGATTCCGTACGGTATGTGCGACCTGTTTCGCACTTTGCTTAAGCAAATGACAGTTTCATAAAACTTAACAAAAATTTTCTTTAAGTACAATATGGTTGGCCTCATATGATTTACATGTATTCGCACATTTGCTTAAGCCAACTTAAGCACATTATGGTTGCGCCTTAACAGTTTTTTTGACAGTTGACAATGTTGCATATTTTGCAAACTGTA